>CM046721.1:119314502-120797092 GCA_025584915.1 Monochamus saltuarius | reverse complement strand
AATGCTATAATATTGTAACCTCGAAATTGACTTTGCGTGGAAACACGTCACGTAGACAAACAACTTTATTGTCACTCTTGATTATACAAGAAATCTCCTTCAACAAATTCACAACTGTCAAATGCTTTATTTTGACGTTTCAGTCATTCGCGTTCGACTGCTGAATATAAACTGACTGTGACGGCGGAATTGATTCGCTTATATAGATTTTTAGAGTTCTCAAAGTTTTTGCGATCTCGAGAACGTGTCGAGAAACAAATAGAATATAGCCTGGAATATTCCGGAAAACGTTAAAATAAAGGTAAATTACAAAAATTATAAATTCTAACGCAAACAGAAACATAATTAATAATATTTAGGTAAAACTTAGATATTAACTATTATTGTTTGACATTTACCGAAAAGTGATAGCAGTTTACTAAGAATAAATTCAACAAAAATAGTTAATATAGAATTTTGCATCGTTCTAAATTTTTATTTTTTTTTCAAATATTAGATAAGAATAACATGAAATTTTTGTAGGACCCAGAACTGCAACTTCACTAGCTTCATTAAATATAGGTTTTTCAATTTCTCATTTTGTATTGGCTACGTTCCTTGTTTCTATTTTTTACTAACTCTAGAACATACTTCCTCCTGACATGTCGATCTTGATGTTGTTCATTAAATAGCTGAGCGGTTCTAATTGCACATTTATTGTTCATAAAGTAAAGCGAAATGATATCTACCCGTTCCACAATGGAATAAACCATAGTGTTTAAGTTTCAAAAACACAGTTATATAAACTACCAACCAACGCTTCCAATTTAATACTAGAAAATAAATTGGGAATCCACTAATTTTACGTTTGTTGTGTGTGTATAGCAGTGACGTGCAATGCCAGTTACAATAGGGTAGGCAAACATTTAAATTACTTACTACTATGATCCACCAAAATATGCTCTCGTTCGGAAATGTCAGTGTCAGTCTAATAGTCAATAATAATTGATTTGGATATTACACTTAAAACTAAGTATTTTTAAAACAAAAACAGTGGGTTCTTTCTTGCATAAGAAACCGAGTAACCAACACACTTAACACGCAGTGGAGCACGAAGTCTATTAGATTATTGATTATAAAATATTAAACACAATTATTTTTTATAAATCAGGTCAATACGGCGGTCATTTTTTAAGAACTCATTTAACACATCATCATAAAAATTAGTATTTTGTTTTAGGTCTTGCATAAGTTCTTTTTGAATTGAAAAAACTGCTAAGTTGCTTAATCTCTCTTGCTCCTGAGTGTTTCGTAAGTAGGTACCTAGAATTCGTTTCAAATCGGAAAAAGATCGTTCTACCTAAGCGCTACTAGCTGGTATCGTCACAAGCTTGGCTAATGTAATGAATTGCGGAAACACATGGCACATTCTGTTTTTTTCGCAAAATCTAATAATTTCATAGGCATTGAAACCGGCAAATTCTGATGAAGAATATAAACAAATCATCTCGTTTATGTAATCTGTCAAAATCAAATTCTTTATATTTTGTCTTTAGCACCGAAAATATTTCGCCAGGAAAATTATCTTTGTATTGCGAAAAAGAATCTAGATCAAGAAGGCGAAAAAAATGCAGCTGGTTAATTTCATTATAACGATCAGAAATTTCCATTTTGATATTGTCCAATATTTCTCGAAATATTCGCTTATAATGTACCTTTACATCATTAATATTCCGCTTTCTTGTTGGCTCGCCGCAAATAGTTATAGTTCTTTCATAAATTTTGTCAGTTATTGTAAAAGTTATCAATAAAGTTTTAAATCCTTCGATTTTTTTTAAACAATAGCCAATTCTACAATTTTTAATTTTATTATAGGTACATATTAAACAGAATATCAGTTTGTATAAATATTGCATTAAAAATTACTAAAAAATAATTCAACTCGAAGTCTTGCAAAGTAAATTCGTACATTCTAAAGAAAGTGTTTCTCGCTTAATTCGCTTAATTTTCGCATTATGGTTATCGGTCAGATCGACTCAGATCGACTACCGCCAAGCAAGCAGTGCTTTAGCGCTCCACATGAATTTGTATTAATCGGCTGAAACTGCTTTGCGTTCTTTTTAAATACGATGCTTACACACAGTAGAGTAGAGCAGTGCGCGCTGAGCGTCTTTGAGAAACTTAAATAAAATTGCCTCTTGCGCCAGCGACGAGAGTTGTATAATTTATTAATTATGTTATTATGAGTTTTAAGAGGACTGAGACAGGATAGAGCATAGTAGATAGTATATCTTCTTTTTAACAAAAAAAGTGTATTGGTGGTATTGGTGTATAGTATTCATTTCTGTTTTTTACAATTGCGGTTTTTTTTTACGAAAGTGATAACAAATCGCCAAAAACCAATGTAACGCAAGAAATACTAAATTTATACCATTGGCGTACTTAACTCGAATGAGTGACATTTTTACCGTTACTAATTGTCTGTACATAAGTTTCAACTTTAAAATCAAAATTTTATCAAGTATTGGGCGGAATTATAAAATTTTAAGTCTGTTGTAAAGAGAATTGTAAGAGCTTCCAAAATAAATATTACTGAACCTCCAATGCCATTTAAAATATTTTGAGGTGATGATAACCCTTGCTTGGAGGTGAAAGTGATGGAGTAAAAAATTCCAGCAATGAATGTCCCTAATCTAAAATCGACGGGTCAGAGCACTTTTCTACAATCTTGACGCAGTTCCTGATATTAATACTTAATTCATGATTAACCAAATGCTTCTGAGAAGTCCGTGCACACCACGTCTACTTGAGCTGTGTTGTAAATGTTGCTAGAAACAAATTGCTTATATTCAATCAAATTTGTTAACGTAGAGCGTAACGCAACAGGTCCAGCCTGGAACACCCTGTATAATAACCAGCTGTTGCTTGAAGTAGGTACCGGGAATATTACAAATGGTACAGTCGTCCGGTTTGTGGAGTAAGTACCACTTTATGAATTATAAATTTTTGTCAACCGTGTAATCTTGTAATGTTCAAATTTCGGATGCAAAGGCAAATCTGCAGAAAAAATGCCACGCTCCATCTGCCAGCAATGGGAAATATATTATTACGGATCAAAAGGAATTAAATGAAAAGCACTGGTGCCTAATTTAATAAATCCTACGGAAATCGTTGAGATGTGAATGCAAAGGTACCTACACGACGTTTAATGGTAGGTGAATTAAATCCGAAAACGTATTTTTATTGCGACCTAAGATCATTATGTGGAAATGTATTAAAACATATTTCAGTCTGGCAATTTTAAAATAAAATCTTTTACGTCGTTATGTCTTCCACGGTAGGTTCGTTCATTATGTGGAGGCGGCTCTTCCTATGTGGAAACATGTGTCAGTTAAATTACGAAAATTTCCATCTCGTACGGTTTTTCTGTTATATCGAGGAATAACAGAGTAATGAGTATATTTTCTCTCAATTATTCCCAGAGAGCTTTAAGAACACCTATGTATACTTAAATACTCGGAAGAAACTACAAACATAAAACGTTCTGTTCGATGAAATGTCTTTTTTGATCTCAGCAGGGCATTCGACTGCGTCAACCATGTAGGTATTGCATTGGATTGGTTAAAACTTTTCTTAAAAAAAAAACAATATGTTTCACTTATGAACTATGGCTCAATTTTAAAAATATTAATTCGGAAATAACCGAAAGTAGTATGGGTGTTCCATACTAGGCCCAATTTTATTTTTGTTATACATGAATGATATTGACTCATTATCTGCACAAATAACTATGTATGCAGATGACAAATCCATAATTTTGACAAATAAAATAAAGAACGTCGTCTCTTGGTCTTGAGAATTTTTATAATTAAGGCGGATCTCAACATTATCAATTTTTAGATTGACTAATTCATCAGAACGGTATACGGCCTGCAACCGCCAATATTAGGACGACATATGAAGAAACTTTTTAAAAATGTTGTTTTTTATTTTTAAAGCGCTTAATTCAGTACCTTAATCATCAAATATAAATTATCAGGTGAACTATTAAAAAATCAATCAACTTGCTTCTTTGTAAATACTCGCGTTTTTTTCGGTACATATCGCTCATTTTGTCTCTTGGAAAAAGCACGTAACTTTGAACATTTGCTTATAAAAATACTCTTCTTTATGTCCAATGTTAACAGCAACATTGAATATTGTGACCAAATCGTTGACGGCTTAATTTTATTTGCTAAGTTTGAGATATACACCATCAATATATACAGCTTCTAAATACAACTTTGAAGCAAAGTAGTACTAAGGTAAGTTGATTTCACCTTATTTTCGTCCAAGCAAGCTAGACTTAAAATATTGCTCATTCTTTAATAAAGACCCTGTATTAGTTAAGCGATTAACTGACAGAGAATCATGTCATGAGTCCCTCTATATAATTTTGAAGCGACTAAACGTAGGAACGCGGCTTACATGTAAAGCCCTCAACATTAATTATCGATGCATTGAACTAATGAACAATTCGTCAAATTACCGGAAATGACGTAATTTTACACGTTTTGTGTGTGTACGTGTATGTGTGACTGAATAATAAAACCTCGCGTTTTGTATTTTAGGCAAATTGCCGCGAGGACGTTGCGTTGATTCACGCTACAAAATTAGTGATAAGTAGTGCATCCAAATAGTGACAGTGGCGTAGAAAATATCCAGCAGTATAGATACAATATTATTATATGTAAAAATATCTCATATTTGTTCTCAGTAAAAAACATACATCAAGTAAGGTTAGTAAATTTAGATAGATTAATTTCTTTAGATAATTATGAAATAGAGCTTTGTCTGTGGAATTGTTCATTAGCTTACTTAGATGTTTGGTATCAGAGAACATACATATGACTTCATTGATAGGAATTGTAGGTTATTTGATTTATATTAGCTTAAAATACGTTTCTAATACAGTAAAAAATGTTACAAAAGCTAATAATAAAGAATATATGGGTAGATATTGTGGGTGTAATTCAACGCTGGTTGGGGCTTTAGTTCATAGAGTGGTTAGTTTCACACAATATTATTAATACCTAAAAATATACAGATTCGGAAATTGCGGATCTTTACAGAGAAAGTAGAAATTGCCGCTTCATCCCAGGGAAGGTACGAACTTTAAGAGGCGCGGCGACGTGGATTGGTCTAGCATTCCCCACTAGTACGGTAATCGGTTCCGTATCGCCATCACCAATTCGCCATTGCGATTGCAATCTAACTGTCCGGTCAACTGATGCCAGTGTTGTCAGGTCTCATGCTTTTGCATGAGATCTCATTACAAAATCTCATGCTTTTTAATAGACACAAAAAGAAATAATAAAATTATTAAAATTACTCTTTAAAATCTACCAAAACAAAGACCTAACGAGAAATAAAGGCAAAATCGAGGGCAAAATTGAATAGATAGAGGTAGGTATCTACAATATTTGGGTACTTGAAATGTCCTTTATTGTAGACTGCTCTCTTAATAATTAGCAATGAATACATAAACGGGTGTGACAGTCTACGGATATGCGGTGTGTGTGCTGTATTCACGCTGTATTGCAGTGATTCTTAACTCTATTCCGTAAGGGTACCTACATTTTCTGGAAACAACAGATTTTACGACCCGTGAGTCACCCTGCGTCACGTCAACTGCGCCTCAACGTTAGCCCGGCCTAACAATAAAATAAATTAGACAGGTTACGTGGTTAATAACTTTTAAGTAAGTACCTGTAACTACCTACTTACAATGTAATATTATGATAAAATAGCAGAACATAATGCTTTTTAATGAAATAAAAATAGCATTACAAAAGTAATTAAAAATTAAGCTGTGTCAAGAGGTGTTTTTTGATAAATTAAGCCATCTCATGCTTTTTTCTCCAAACCTCATGCTTCTTTGAAATTATTCTCATGCACTGAATTTTTCACCTGGCAACACTGCTTGATGCGAACACACTGAGTTCGAAGTATGCGTGTAGCATGACACAAATACACGCAAGCGGCAAAATACAATTCACCATCAAGATCCTCGCTTTTCAAATCTGTATATGTGGGGAAATATGGAATATTAAGATTTTATTTTAAATTTATACATTTAAGAGCAAATGTCATAAATGTATATGTTCTTTTCAACACCTGCACACTCCTCGTGTGCCCAGCCATGGCTGCTCACACACTGGATGCTCCACGATGTCATCTACAAATTTACCTCCACAGAAAAGACATTCTGCATCTGTGTTTGATACCGAATTGTTGCTCTCTGGATGAGAATAAAGATCGTCTTCACCCGATGATTCCTCTATCCAACATCAATGCTGGTATCTGAAGATGAATGTTCGAAATTCGATTTCTTCTTGCAAGAAAAAACTTTCTTCATGACACTAGTCTTGGGTACAGGCTTGCTGTTTTTTCTAATGAGAGACTGTTCAAGTTCCTCTTTGTGAGGTGTTGATGTTATAATGTGCTTTTCCACCGGTCGTTGACAGGTTTTTTTTGGATGGCAGTGCAAATAGACTTGGACGACATTTGTTCAGGTCACTAGTTGAAGGTTCTGAATTAATGAGAATTTCCGTCTGCTGAGATGGCAAAGGTTACTTGATACCTATGTTTCCTAAGCTGCTAGTTGAAGGCTGCTGATCTCTAAAATTATTTTAATTTTGATATTCTTGAGAACCGGCAGCTAAACTTTGTTCTAAAGGCTCTTCAGTTAGGGTATTATGGAATACGTGAGGGTAATATGGAATATGATCCATATTACACCCACCCTTGCGTTCCATATTACCCGACCACGCCACCTGTAATATTTTTGTTGACAAATTCAAAAATCAAAAGATTTTATGAAACTTAATAATACCCGATAATTTCTTATAGTTTTGTGCGTCACTTATCTAATTTTTGTTGAACTGCCATTTTGAAACACACTATATACTGTAAATTGTAAGCACTGTAAATTTCCTGGTAAGCGACAAACAATGTTCTCTCGATTTTAAGGTTGTGATAATTAAATCTATAATTTTATTCCGTACGTGCATAAATGCTAACTATAAGCGCTGAAACTTCTGCTAATCAAAGCGGAATGGCGCTACTAGATGTGTTAGAAAATATCATATTCCATATTACCCTCATATTCTATATTACCCTCATATTCCATATTACCCGAAACTCCTCTATTTGTTTCATTTACACAAATACTCGCCAAAAAAAATGAAATTTTCTTATCAAACAAATCAATTTATTTTTGACAAAAAAGTGATCGTTACACCAAAAATATTTGTTTATTAGTTTAAGTACAATACTAGTAAATTTGTTAGTTTTGAATATTTATCATACTTTCACATTTGAACTACAACAATGTTACGTCATATCTCTGGTCAAAATGTTGTACCTACTTTTAAAGTTTGGAACGTTTTCCACAATAATTATTACGTGCGGTTCTAGTTGGCTACGCCACTGCATGCCAGTCATCAAGATATAAACAGCGTTCCGAAGTAATTATGAACAATGCGTGGTTGTTATTTATTATAACATTTTATTATTGGAAAACTTGTGTACTTTATTTTGTCCATGCAATTTTAAATCGTGTAATTTATTTTATGACTTTTGACTTTTATCACGAATGGAGTAAACTGAATTAGCACACTGTTGCATTTAATGATCATTTTTATGTTACTTAGTTACAGACAGATAATAATAATATAGAACATATTATAGAAGTAATTTTATGGAAAGAAGAAGCAATGATTTCTTTGTTCATTATCCATGTATCCTGTATTTAGTTAGATCTTGATAATGATTAACATTTGCCGAAAAATAATTGTAGCGGCAGCATCAGCCTACTAAGAACAACTTGCACATAAACTCACAAAGAGTTGGTTCTTGTCGTAAGAAATATATTTTTTTCTCAAGAACTAAAAACAATATGAAATATTTGTAACAGACAAAGAAGTTTCTGAATAAACACCTTAAAATTGGGTTTATGATTTTATTTAAGGGGTAGTTTATTTTACTTCCTTCCTTCCTTTTACCTCCTTCTTATGAGTATTAAGTTTCTGCCAAAATTAGTTTGTTAATATCCAATTGTTTTTAAAGGACTGTAACATTTTAAAGGAGTCTCCTATAAAAAAATCATGAAAAACATCCTGCACAATAATTTTTCACACATTTTGAGGCAACAAATGGATTTAGTTCACTTAGTCTAAAGACTTTAAACCATACTGAGAAAAGAGTTTTTTGCAAAAATTAAGTGGAATGTTAAAAAATGTAATATGATGTAAATTACTGAGTATTTTTGTAAGGTATAGTAAATCGATACAAGTCACGGCCTTTCAATATACTATAACAATTATTATAATAACTGTTGCATCAAATTTACACATATGTAAATTTTCTTTAACAGTAATTTTCATGTAAAATTACTTCGTGTTGATATTAAATTTTCATTTAGAGTATTTGTATTTGCTAGTCATATTATAAATACTTAATTTTATGTGTAACAAATAAAAGTTACATTGTATATATAGTATAATAAAGAAATTTATTAATACTGAAACAAATAAAAATTCTGAAATTTAAAAATAAAGCGCAGTTAAGATGTATCTGCGATGTTCTCTTCACATGAATGATGTATTCTCCATTATCTTTAAAATAATTTTAACAGTCATAAGAAAAGACACACATTAAACCCAAAGAATTGCATTTAGAGTTTAACATCGTTAAAATATTATTAGGTTATTGCTACAGCAAGCAGGTGTCTATTATCTCCCGTTTTTAACATTGCCATAATTATTAGTGATCATGTAGTGTTACGGTATTGTTAGATGTAGCTTATTTCTTTATTTACAATATAAACGTGAAAATTACAGCAGCATCTCATTTCTTTTAAGATTTAAGCGAAGTGTACTTTGAAAACAATTGAATGATATTTCACACCTTCTATATTTCGTTCATACAATATAAAAACAGAAACGCAACCTTCCATGAAAAAATAGACATTTAACTAATTTATTCTAACCTTGTAGTGGTTTTTGGGTTTTCGCATCGCATGTTTTTGAGAAGTCACCACTGAAGATGCAGGCAGTGAAGAGCAGCGAAATGTTTGGAAGCATAGGATGCGACCAGTTACAGAGGAGGCTACGAGACGCCTCGGAAGACCACCACCATCCGAGGAACTGTTCCAACCGTAACAGTCGTAAAACCAACAATAGGAGCCGAAATCAATATATAGGCAGGCCCAGATATACTGATAGCGGATCTGTCCCCCACAGAGCCTAGCCCGAGAACAGCCAGAGCAAGCAAAGACTTCCGGCTAATGCGACCAGCGGCATAACAACCCGGAAAATCATTATGTATCAAATTATTCTTTGGTGGAGCTATTTTCCGACTGGTCACCATGTCGTCGATTTAGTTTCCTTACATTTCCAGAGACATATGATAAGGTTTAAGTTTGAAAGTTACTTCCGACATATTTGCAAAAATCATACAATTTGCCCATTATCTTACTAAAAGTGAGATTCTTTTTTCTAAACCTTACGGTTTCGAAGCACCCTGTACGTTCGAATGCCTGCAATTTGAAATTCCGTGCATCTAAATTCAATGAAGTACCTACCGTGATTAAAAATCAATAATGCATAAGTTAATAAGAACGGCACAAGCAATTTATTCCCATAAAGGAACGAACTCCACTCGAAACGAGAAACAATTAACATAAAACCCATCCAAGGCGAGGTATTTAGCGAGTTCACATGGATTCTCGCATAATCGAGGATGCAAATGCAAATATTAGCAGTAACTGAAATCTGCAAAGTCGTTAACGCGTTGCCTTTAGAGAATAGCTGTCCATTCGAAAATAACACCTGGTTTGGTGGTGGTTACTGCCTTATTTGCATCATAATAGTTGCTCGGAGCAGCCCGGGGGCCCTTCTCGATGTTGGACGGGACCTGCACGGACTGCAGTCCTCTGCTACGGGTGGTCTACTGTGGGGTCAGTTGTGTCACTGGGTTAGGACATCGTGTAAAGCAATTATAAAGGGAAGAATAATTATACACGGGAATATGTCCGAGAGCCCCATGGGAAATCACGTCAAGAGGTGTTATAATCGCCTTGTTACTTACCGGAATCCGCTTTCTTAACGGAAGATTTTTTTTCATTTCGCAACGTTTAAATTAGGGGCAAAATGAAACGCACGTATTTAAGCCAGCGCAGCTGGTTCTTCCCTACGACCATCTTTGAATATTAAGGCCTCTTAAGATCCAATCAGTTCCAATTTATATGAAGCATACATTTATTTATGCAGGCCGAATATGTCCAAAATACAGTCATACTTAATTTTAACCACGTATTCGGAAGACATAAGAAGAATGACAGAAAATGGTAAAGAAAATGTTAGTCGACCACGAACTCGAGTTAATGAACAACGTCGCCATTACGTTACCACATCACAGCTAAGTGCTTGTGTTTTATCATAGGCTATTATCTGTTAACGCGTATATGTATAACTGAGTTTAACAACGGTAATAATAGTACACACAACGTCAAAAGTCTTGGACCCCCTATACAGAGTGAGTCAGTCATAATGTCATTAATTTTAACCACGTATTCGAGAGGCCTAATAAAGGCAGAAAATCAAAACAAAATTTTTACTCGACCTTTAAAAAAATAAATAAACCACCCTATAAAAATCGGTAACAGGACGCTTGTGGTGCGCTACGAACTATCTGATGACGCACCCATACAACAATCGAATGCCGGATTAAACATCTTTGCCACATCATGTTTACATACATAATATCACCATTTAGCACTTTCTGCGTTTCCCGCATTTCTTTACCCCCAAATGTGTAGATCACGCCACACATTTGGAGGGGAGATGGAGAGAATACAAGCAATAAGCAGTGGTTTGTTTATTTTGGTGTCGCGTATTCGTCGTAAATTCACAATGCATAATTTTACAAATTCCGAATATGCAGAAATGGTAGTGTTATACGGAGAATGTTTACGACATACGAATGCCGTGAACTTTGTGTAAGTGCCTTCGCGATACGTATTCTGTGAAACTGCGTCGGGTGATAGAGACTGTTTTAACTGACCCTAATTTTATTAATAAAGTGCTATGGACGGATGAGTTCAGTTTTTACTCGAAATGGCATTTTAAACAGGTTAGTACCATACTACTTAAAAACAGTAAATTTTTACGTAACTACAAACTGAATAATTAATTGTACTTACGAGTAATACTAAAAATTCATATTTATTTGTAAAACGTAGTGAAAACGTAATATCAAAATTGTTAAACTAATAACCTAACATTCGAAAACATTTATCTATTATCTACGTACATTTTTATTAGCAAATAAATCAATATTTAAGGAAAATTTATTCATATATCTATATTAAAAAAAATAGTTTTACTCATTGTCTTTAAATAACAGTACAAAAACTAAGTAACTAGGTTATTGACCTAATAATACGGTAGGTCAAGATTCACGTTCGATAACCTATGAGCATAAGATTATCAGCTTTTCAGCTTCTCTTAATAATTTACCCATTGGGTATAGGTTTTTTATGTAATTTACGTAAATGGTTTATTACTATGTTTATTATTAGATACGTTGGAGTATTGTGATTTCAATGTAACTAAGCTAATTTCTTTGCAGTCATAACAGCTACATTTGCACAGAGGAAAATCCACACGCTGTCGGTTTAGCTTTCAGAGTATGGGTAGGAGTGTACGGGTATCGTTTGATTGGACCGTATTTTCTACCGGAAAACCTGAGTGGACCGCGTTACTTGCAATTTTTAATAGAATAATTATTTGATTTCATTGGATATTAACATTTTAAATTATTATTGGCTGAAGTTGAACTGAGCAAGAAAAAGTGATATTCTAAAATACTCAGTACAACCCTTTATTTGTGATATCTAAGACCTAGGTAGGTAGGTACTAGAAAAATATTTCAACTTGGCAACATTGCATCAGGTCGACATCGAATTGAACTGTGAGCTGTAAACGACCAAGGCTGTAAGCGGTCAGTGTAATGATTTGAAAATATTTTTTCCGGCGTAAATATGCATTTAAATATTTTAATCGCATATTCGCATTATTCTTATTATTCCCTATATCTTCTTAAAATTAATGACATCATGACTGACTCACCCTGTAGTACAGTGATAATATTTATTCAGTAAAATTGTATCTGATACTAAATCTCCTACATGGTTACTGTAAACTGTCAACAATTTTGATACTTTACCTTCTTCTGAACATATGCTATGCCCTTTAGATTTAAAATAAATCAAGTATTATACCTACCAAATGAAATACACAAATCCAGCAGCTATACTTATTAGAGTAATTTTAGGCATACGGTGTAGGTGCATGTTAAAATATTCAAATGTGCTTCTGCATTCAACATGAAACTAGAACTTAGGTACTTATAGGTATTGTATCAAAAGTTATTTTAAAACTGGTTAACTGATAAAGGAAAATAAGAAGTAGTGGTTAGGTGGTTGAAATGATTTTCAAAATAAAATGAACAACTAAGTGGGGAACAGTTTATGTTTGATATTAAATAAATCAATAAGTTCACTTTCTTAGAAAAATTTCGTGATGTGACTGTAACTATTAATGATATTATAGAAAATCCCAAATTAATTCTACTAATATTAATTAATAACAATAACGGCAAAAGCAGTTGAATTTGCTGTATAAAATAAGTGTTATAACATTTTATTTACTTCTTTCCTTGAGGATTTCTTTAAATTTTTTATCCTTTGCCGCCTTTTCAGGTTTTCCAGTGGATCAGTTTCCAATGCCGAGCAGAAGCGACTGTGTCGATCATAACAATTTAATTCACATTTTAAGTAATAACGGGGTAAGGGGTAAGTCTCTGAATTGGGTAACATCGTTTCTTGAAGATCGGAGCCAGTTTGTAAGTATCAGCCATCAGAGTAAGAACACCATACATACGTACAAGTCAGATGCTGTCGACATAAATATAGGAGTACCCCAGGGTTCCGTTCTGGGCCCTGTACTTTTTCTCTTATACATTAATAATATTACTAATCTCAATGATGAAGCACACTTTGTTCTTTACGCAGATGATACGTCTCTGTTAGTATCAGAAAAATCGTGCATTAATTTAAAACATAGTTGTGAACTTGTTATTTCGAATTTAATTAATTGGTTTAACAATTTATCGTTATATTTTAACTCTGACAAAACACAACTCGTCAGATTTCACACAGCACAAAAACACATTGATAGTATCATATTGAATGTTGATGACAGCACTGAATTTGTTGTACAAAATAATACATCTTGTAAATTTTTAGGCATTTACTTGGACTCATGTTTGAACTGGAAGGCACATTGTGAATTTTTATCGTCTAAATTAGCTTCACTCAGGTATCTATTTTATTCCATTAAACGCGTTCTTGACCAGAATCATTTACTTAAATTATATTATGCCCAGGTGGAAAGTCGTCTGAGGTATGGCATTGTTTTTTGGGGCGATTCTACTCGTTCTCGTGACGTCTTTGTAGCTCAAAAAAGGATACTGCGTTGCATTGCTGGAGTCCCTAGCACACATTCATGTGCAAATATTTTTAAAAAATTTAAACTTCTTACCTTATATGGTTTGTATATTTATGAAATATGCCTGTTTGTTTTTAATAATAGATCACAATTTTTTTCAAATTCTAATATTCACAATAAAAATACTAGGACTAAAGAGGACTTACATCTTCCTTTCTCCAGAGTAAATATTACTTACAATGCGCCAAGTCGTATTGGAGCCAAAATTTTTAATCAGCTCCCAGTTTGCATAAAAACAATTCATTCCTTAAAAAAGTTTAAACATGAACTTAAATTATATTTGACGGAACAATGTCTTTACAGTACCACAGATTTCTTTAAATGAATTTGTGCTATATTTTTTATCTTGTGTGTGTGTTTGTTATATTGATTTATTATACACTTTTTGTATATTATATATGTATACCTATGTATGTCTGTATACTCATGTTTGTGTATAAATGTGCGGTTTGTATTTAGCTGTAATGTTTGCAATTTTGTTTGACTTTTCTTATACATTGTACTTATAATGTCTTATAAGAATAAAATATTTTTGACTTTGACTTTGACTTTGAAGAAGTGTATTTTTTAAATAATTTTTGCATTGCCCTATTTTTTATTTTACAGAAATGTATGTTTTAATGTATCAGTAAGTTTAATTAAATTGTAATATTTTGCACATTCCTACATGCGCCTGGTCTGCAATTTAATGATTGATTTTCACAATAACCCATTTGGTAAGATATCTGATTAATCAGATACCTGAAATACAAAACCTTTATAGAAAATGTACTTACCTAATTTTGGAATAAACAACAATGTGTATATTGTTAACAGTCTATCTAAATTAATATGGTTGTTCAATTTTGTTCATTTAATTGAGTCGTTTTTTTTAATAAATCAATTTTGAAAGTTAACAGAATTTTATACCTATGCAATGCTGTCAGGTTCATATACCAGAAATGTGCTGCCACCTGATGAAAAATCTTGGATCTAGTACACGAATGGATACAGATTTTTATTTATTGAATAGTTAGTATCGAATAGCAATCGAAGCATAGGGGAACTCTTGGCATAAAGGCTTATTCATTGTACCACGCCATGGAGCTTACCGACATTGAGTAGGTATATTCGCATGACTATTACACATTTTTCAGTGGTTTTCATTTATTATCTACTAATACCTTAGTTCTTGATAGTGGTATTAAATATCAACAATAACAAAGTAAAATTTTGATTGATACTTTTTGTATAATAGTCCTTTTACACATAGCTTTAATTTTTATGACAGAATATGTAGGAACAGAAAAGTAGGTACATGTTTTTTCATGCAAACAACTGTTCTTAGTTTTAGTTATTAGGTATAGTTATAAGGGAATTAAATAAGCTTTTCATCCACGAGAGAAAATGGACACTCAAGAATATTGATTGGCAGCTGAATACTAGAAAGTTTTGCAATTATTTCTATGACACAGGTTCGTTTATTTGTCAACACAAAAAATGAGTGAGAATGCTCTCTTCATTTCAGCAAGAACCCAGCAATAAGCTCAGAAAACCACATTACGTCTGTTACCAGCAAAAGGTGTGTACGAGAAGTATCGTAAACTTACTTCATATTTGAAAGTAGAATCAAGACATTATAAACCAAAGAAGGCAAATATACTGGAGAGAAACCAAATCGAATAATTTAAAAAAAAATCGGATGAGGAATATTTACAAGTTAAGGTAGAAAATACACGATTTTAATATTTGTTTATACATTCAGCCTTTTATTTTGAACTCTGTAGAGGTTATAACAATCATGGGAGTCACAGGTGCTTGTCCATGCAATGCATTAACCTTTTTGGATATCACCTATGTTCAAGACAAAGGCAGTTACCTATACATACTGATTCAGGTACAAAAACAAATATTTCAAGAAGTTTCACGATCATGGAAGAAGCTTTTTCAGTCAATGCTGTAGAAATGTGTCAAAAATTACATCAATCTGTGACCTAAAAATGCCGGTGGGAGATTTTTCTTGAGATTTAATTATTATGTTAAATATAAATAAAAACAGTATACTTGGTAGGAATGTTACTACCCCTTTTTGTTCAAAATTGAAAATTACTGCGTCATAACGGGAGGGACTAACAATCATCAAACTGACGTGTGTACCCAAATAAATATTAAAATGAAAATTTCCTAATTAATTAAGCGTAACTTTGCCATGAATAACTGAAAGATTAAAATCTTAACCGCAATAAATTCCCTATTGTTCAAATTTACATATTTGTAATTATCTAAGTCGGAATCAAAAAATGGTTGACTTAAAGACTATAAAAAGCTCTAGACTGACCAAATTAATGGCTGACAAGTTGAGTAATTACTAAATCGTGTACGCAATTCTACGTTAGGACAATTCTATTCTGGCGTCAAAACCAAGCAGTAGGATGTGAATGAGGGACGTGTTACATATACGCCAACGGTCGAAATTGCATTGTATGCATGCATGTAAGATGGATTGATTATTTACACTTAACACACTTTATGATCACCATTTTAAAATCTTAGCATTGTTTGATGAAAAATGACACATTTTGCGAACTAAGTTAAGCAAGCAATAACTTTTTAGTAACAATTTGGTTACGATAATGGATACGTTTCAATATAATTTATTGGCATTATTTATGTTTTATGCGTTTGAACTAATTAATAATCGAGGTACAAAGTAAGATCCCTGTATAACCAGATTACAGATAAGAAAAACGTCAAGTTAAAAATCTAAACATACAAATAACAACAACAACTAAAAAAATCAAACATACAAATTTAAATTAGTTGCATTGTTGATAGATTGTCATCAAAAAAGTGTTTTCCTAGACACTGAGCAATTCAGAAGAAATTATTTGTACTCCTCCTCAACTGACAGAAACTGCTGAAAGTTTGGAAAAAGATTTGTCACCATAGGTCTGCTACAGACTATGCGTGTATTCGCAATTCGTGACTTGTGACGAATTCGCGAATAGTGTGTAGGGTCTTGTTCTTTAAAATCCTTTAATAAAAACCCTAGTATGCAAGAATTCCATACAAATAACGCATTGCCAATCGCGAATTTACGCATATTCTGTAGCGAACAGTCGTGCAAGATACGATAAAGTTTATGATGGTTTTAGAAGCTGGTGCTCGCAAAAAGATGTTAATTTAATAAAATAAATACCAGTTATTTGTATTAACTTATTTTTTAAAAAACCAGCTTAACATGGCTTTGCCCTGCTTCGGAAAAGTGACACATGCTTCTAGCCAGAAAAGTAGTTTTCCGGCATGCCATTTTCGTAATAATAAATGTGTTGTGAATCCCAATTTTTAAGTTTTAAAAAGAGCAGAAAGCATTTTGAATGACTAATAATATTATACTTGTTCTTTAAGCGATCGACAGCTGGTGGAAGAGTGCTACCGCTCAGTCACATTTCTTTACTTAATTCGGGTTTGGCTAAACAAAAGGCCCTTTCCAGACATCATGCAGCAAATTCTAACAGCCCACGTAGGGGTAATTAGCGTTGCGTGACCACAGACTGATTAAAACATAAATTACTGGCAAAAGGAAATTATTTTTGACGTGGCTGCCTCTGAGCAAAGAGCAGTCCAGCTTTGATGCTTCACCTTTTCCTTTTTGCGCTTTGTTGTATCGGTAAAGGTTTCCACTAGTTCACGTACTACCTAGGTAAGAAGTGTAGAAACAGATTGTTATTGCAACATCAGGTCTCTCAATTATTTTATTAATTAAAACCACAAATTAATTCTATTAATAATTAACAACAACAGCGGCAAAAGCAGTTAAATTGCTGTATAAAGTAGGTGTTATAAAATGTTATTTTTTGCTTTCATTGGGAATTTCTTTTAATTTTTTGTTCGGTCGTCGATTGCATGTTTTGGTTTATCAGATTTAACATTTGACCAGTTTCCAGTGTTGTGCAGAAGTGTATTTTTAAATAATTTTCAAACTGCTCTTTTTTATATTTTTTACTAAATTGTATATGAGGAATTGTGTTAATTTCTTCTTTTAGATATACTTACAGGGTGTTAAAAAAAAGAGTGTAAAATATTTAAGGAGGAAGTTTTCTTTTGCTATGGCTGGTTACTCTAACGCAGAATTAACAGACATGCATTTCATGTATGGTCGTGCTAATGGGAACGCCACCAAAGCGCGACGTCTTTATGTTGACGCTTATCCAAATCGCCAGATTACTTCACAACGCATGATTGGAAGAATTTAGGAAATATTGCGTGATACCGGTTCCTTGAGCAAACAGTGCCATTTATCCGGAAGACCAAGGTCAGTATCCACTTCTAGAACAGAAGAAGACATTCTAGCACTGGTAGAGCAGAATCCAGGTACGAGTGTGTAGAGAATATCAGCCGAGGTAGGAATTAGTGGTCCTCTTGTTTGGAGAATCCTTCACGAGCAACTGCTTTATCCATACCATGTGCAACGAGTACAGGCCTTAAATCCAATAAATGATCATCAAGCACTTTTGGTTCTTTACCGCTGGTTTCTACGTCATGATGCTGAAAACCCTCGTTTTCTTGCAAACATTCTTTTTGGTGATGAGACCGGGTTCACAGGAAATGGAGTGTTTAATTTTCACAATATGCATATTTGGGCCGACAAAAATCCTCATACTGTAATAGAATCTGGACATCAGACACGTTCTTCATTAAACATTTGGATGGGTATTGTAGATGACAGGTTTCTAGGTTCTGTTGTTTTACCAAACCGATTAACAGGCGCTGCTTACCTCAACTTTCTGCAGAACACACTGTATGAGGTTTTGGAAGACATTCCTTTTAATCAGAGGCAACAAATGTGGTTCCAGCATGATGATGGTCCAACTCATTTTTCGATGGCCCTTAGAGAGCATTTACACCAAACTTTTCCACATAGATGGGTAGGAAGGGCCGGACCTGTTTTATGGCCTCCAAGATCGCCTGATCTGAACCCTCTAGATTTCTTTGTTTGGGGATATTTGAAGACAGTGTATGGTACTCCTGTAAATATCCTGTGTCAAGAAATCCAAACCAAGGAGGGTGTTTTCGAAAGAGTTCGAATATCGTTGAGATGAAGATGTCGTGCCTGCTTGGAAATGGACGGAGGGCACTTTGAACATCTTCTGTAACTTTGTTTTTTGTTTGTTAAAAGGCTCCTTTGTCGGTTTATTCCTAATAAAATAAAATGTTTGAAAAACGAATAGTGGTCCATATCTCCGCAACCGTTACTTTGCGGACCCATGTTTATTAGGACTTTTCTGCTTTTTGTTCATACTATTACCTCCTGAAATATTTTACACTCTGTAGACCTAGTTTTTCTGCACTTAGTTTTTTGCAAAATGAATTTGCATATGATAAAAGCCATTTATAGTTTCCAATCTGATTTAATTCCGACCATTGTGTTAAATAAAACACACACAATGCATCCTACCCGTATAAGGGTATTAAAAAAATAACACCCCCTTTTACACACTGCCCTACAATTAATTGACCCCAGCGGTCGATCAGACCTCGATAAGCGGTTATTAAGCCAGAAAAAAATTAAATTAAAATTATGGTGTTATTAAGCGAAATCACACTACGTACAATCACAAATATAAAAGCCTAATTTACATGAGTAATAACTCGAAATACCGTGCATTATTCCGATAAGATCTACATGAAACATCATAGAAGGTTTTAATATAGAGGCCCAATTTGTTCCTTTTCGGAATCTAATAATCGCTCGTTCTGTTTTGTTATTCTGAGTGTCTGGAAATTTGTAATAAGGCCCTTTGCAATCTCGCTAATGCCTTGTTTCAATATCATATTTTGTAATTTACTGTATGTATAATGGAATAGCTTTATTGGAGCCTTTGTCTTTGAGAAAAATTTTGCAGGCGAAAACAACATTACATCATTGGATAATATAAGAAAATTTTTCAATTTAGGTCACTTGGCTGAGCTTTGTACTATCTTTTGAGGTCGACGAAAAAGGTATCTGCAATAACAAACTGGAACACAATAATTATAAAATGAATGAATTCGTCATGTCATACTAATTTTACCTTAACAAATGCAAAATTTATTTTAATAGCAACTTAATCAGTTAAATGGAACTAAAGTTATAAAAGTTCAAAATTAGGAATATTTAATGAAATGGAATATTTAAAATGAATAATTCAGAACCAACGGAACTACAATAACCAGAGGCTATTAATCATGAATCTCCCAAAATAAGTTTTATAATAGTTTAAGTATCTTCATGCGCTAATTTTCTAATTTTAAATTTAGAATTGGCCCATGTTTTTTTCGCAGTTATAATTAATTACAGTATCCAACTGTACGGTTCTATTTAAAAAAATCTGGGATTACAATAAAAACTCCTAGTGGACAGCAGATTTATGCATGTTTTTCTTTGAGGAAAAAAATAATTATAAATATTAATTTTGTTGGCAAAAATATAGAAACACTCAAATTGCCACCAGATTATTTCTAGCCTTTAAATTAATAAAATATTGCTTTTCGCTTATAAATTCACTCGCTTACTAAAAATAAAGGAGTTAAAATTTTATAGCATCACTTGTAAAAATAAAAATACTTCTGCGCTGCTGTAAATAAGCAATTTGGCACATACGCAACTATTCTAATGAGCTTATGCTTTAATTATTTTGTATCTACGTCAAAGTGATTTTAATTCACACTGAGCAGTATTATGGGGAACTGGCCGCACATTTCTTACTTCAAATTCGTTTATACTCGTCGTGCGAACGTTAGATTAAACAAGCGATGTGCTATCGAGATCTGGATTAATGTACCTTCCTTGAGGATTCGAATATACAGTATGCGCCAAAAGTATGGAATAAATTCAATAAAAACGAAACAATTATTTTTTGGGAAAAATCCTCGAACACGTCGATTTTTAATTTAAAAAATAGCGTAAATGCGATTTTCAAATGTCATTTGTTTTCGAGTAATGACGTCATCGATTTTTTTTTAAAATGGCAACACTATATTTTTTTCCTTGATTCTGAAAGATCATTTAATTCTCTATCAGACAGTACTAAAATTTTGCCCTCTTACATAGGAAAGTTTTCGAGTAAATGACGATTGAATGTTAGAAAACGTAAATTTTATCCATAAAAAAGTAACAATTATTCTGAGGTATGTAAAATAAAATACAATTGATTAAATTTTATACTTAAATTAAATGTTCGAATTGTCAAAAGTGTACATTAATAAACCACGTAATTTAGAAGAACTTCAAAATCGCATTCGGGACGAAATACGCAGAGTTACCCCAGAAATCATTCATAATGTGCAAGAAGAATTTCTTCACAGACTTGCGCATTGTCAAGAAGTTGGTGGATGGCAATTCGAACATTTAATTTACGTATAAAATTTAATCAATTGTATTTTATTTTACATACCTCAGAATTGTTACTTTTATGGATACAATTTACATATCTCACAGGTATAATTCAATGCCGGTCGGGGCATTAGCCCGCGGAGTAGTTGTTTCCTGCAGTATCATTTATAGATTTAATGGCGCATCGCCCGGGGCGAGAGGTCTGCGGTTAAGTACCTACGATATTGTAGGTCGCTTTCTGCAAGTCGAGCCGCTTAGGCCGAGCAGGAAGTAGCAGACCAGTTACATCTCACCTGCACTCGATTTATATGTGAAACTACATATGAAGGAACAGCCAGTTCAATTGTCGGTCATCTCACCTATGGCATACTGATGAGGGCTAACAAGCCCGAAACCGGTCTATGTCTGGTGGAGTGGCCGACCACAGATACTGCAGGTATAATTCAATGCCGGTCGGGGCATTAGACCGCGGAGTAGTTGTTTCCTGCAGTATCATTTATAGATTTTATGGCGCATCGCCCGGGCGAGAGGTCTGCGGTTAAGTACCTACGATATTGTAGGTCGCTTTCGCAAGTCGAAATTTTGCCGCTTAGGCCGAGCAGGAAGTAGCAGACCAGTTAGAAAACGTATCTCACCTAAAAAAGCACAATCGATTCTGAGGTATGTAAAATAAAATACATTTGATTAAGGAACAGCCAGTTCAATTGTCAAAAGTGTCATCTCACCTATGGCATACTGATGAGGGCGAAATAACAAGCCCGAAACTGGTCTATGTCAAGAAGTTGGTGGAGTGGCCGACATTTAGGGTTAAAATTTAATCTTGGCTGTTTCACACAGATACTGCAGGTATAATTCAATGCCGGTCGGGGCATTAGCCCGCGGAGTAGTTGTTTCCTGCAGTATCATTTATAGATTTAATGGCGCATCGCCCGGGGCGAGAGGTCTGCGGTTAAGTACCTACGATATTGTAGGTCGCTTTCTGCAAGTCGAGCCGTTTAGGCCGAGCAGGAAGTAGCAGACCAGTTACATCTCACCTGCACTCGATTTATATGTGAAACTACATATGAAGGAACAGCCAGTTCAATTGTCGGTCATCTCACCTATGGCATACTGATGAGGGCTAACAAGCCCGAAACCGGTCTATGTCTGGTGGAGTGGTCGACAAGGGTTCTTGGCTGTTTCACACAGATACTGCAGGTATAATTCAATGCTGGTCGGGGCATTAGCCCGCGGAGTAGTTGTTTCCTGCAGTATCATTTATTTTATAGAATCATCAGTGCTGTCAAATATGAATATCGATCAGGAAGGACAAGTAATCAAAACCGGCGCCGTGGCAACCAGTCCAGAAATTGTTCAACTTGCATCCTTCTCAGTATTTTGGCATTTCGGTCATTGTTGTAAGTACCTACATGTGACAAGGATGGGTCCTAATTGTGCATTTTTAATATGATCCAAATTTTTGTTGGTTGGTCTACTTCAAATAAAAATTCTTTTTATTATTTAAGAGTGTCCTGCTTTCACGTAGCTCCAAACAAATAAATGCGTGACAGGACGGATAATTGCTGTACAAATCCTAACTAACGTATCTCCTGGGCCATCGGGGGGGTCAAGACAATGCGGTATGCGGCCCCCTTCCTCGGCATCGATCCCGCCACCGTCTGGACAAAGAACCATCCGGGAAACTGTCGTCGCTGGAGGCGGCGGGGTCACGTGTGAAATTAATAAATGTACACGCCACCGCCGCCGTAATTAAATATCTAACTTAATTTACTCCTTGCATGTCGGCCCCCCGACTCATTTCCACGCTGCTGTTGCCGCTGCGACTGCAATCTAGAAACTTTTCCAGCTAATTATTTTACGAAATTGCGTTTCCTCGCATTGCTCGGAACGTCTGGACGGTGTCCGGTTTCATAAGGCTGCCGCTGTTGTGCGCCAAGGAAAAAAGCGATTGTTCGAGTAAAAATGAATTAATGGAAATGGTGTCTTGATAAAACCATAAAGTTGGTACTGGACCGGAGTGTTCAGTCCATGAATACTGAGTACTCTGTTAATAAAGTATTCATGATTACTAGAATCCTTAACACAGCATTCACAGTACTTGAATCCTGAATACTTGTATTCAAGTATTAACTTAACCAAACTAAACCATATATTAATTTCTTCACCTCATACCTCTCTCAAAGGAGGTGACAGTGGAGTATCGTGGTTTCCGATCTATAGAAATAAATGGGGTCCCTCAAGAATCGGTTCTCGGCCCGTAATAGTTTCTAATCTTTATTGATGACATTGTCCAGAGCTTGAATTGCGAGGCCCTTCTTTATGCAGATGACCTCAGATTGTATCTGTCAGTGTCAAGGAAGAAACTATTTCAGTCAATGCTGTTGATATGTGTCGAAAATACATACAATCTACTACCTAAAAATGCCTGTGGGAGATTTTTCTTACGACATGTGGCTGGAAAACGTACTACACAACATCAACACAATTTCTTCTTGCTGGATATCAACCGGAATGAAGAAATTCTCAGCATTCTCACTCATTTTTTGTGTGGATTTTGCAATTTTGTTCACTCTTGTTGGCAAATAAACAAACGCATGTCATAAAGGCTTGTTTATTTCTGCATATAATTAATTAATAACTATTACGTTTACCACATCTTGCTATTTTCTCGCAATAATTTTGTCTTTAACCAAAAACATGTTTTTATAGATTCATACAATGAATAGAAAAATTAAAAACTCAAGATTAATATTACTTGACTATAGTTTCCTAATGTTTCATAAATTGCAACAGCATCATTGTGGGCAACAACTTGGATATCGAAAATTTCCGTTCGTACCAACTTTCTAGCATACGAAAACAACGACTCAAGTCAAGTAGCGAAGGGTAATTTGTAGTTTCAAGCTTGAAGAACTCGTAATATTTGCATCAGATTTTTGAATTTTGGTCTTACAATGTCCAATAATTTTCCACATTGTAAAGTAGTCAATGTCAGACGATTTTTGAAAGTATCTTTTTTCTCACTGACTACTTCACTAAGGCAATTGGAGGAAACTCCAGAAATCTGACTCCTAAGAATTCAGTTCCTGGTCCAAATTTTTATTTTCTTTTTTAAACATTTTTTGACAATCTCGAAGTTTTCTATGAACATATCAGTGATATTTTATACATCTTCCAGCATCTTTCCATGTGTGTCTGACGTCCAACTTACAAAATGCTGTGGGAACCAACTTGGACTAAGTAAACTTGTAAAATTATACTTTATGTTGATCTTTGATCTGTTAATGTCTCAATGTTGTTATTTCTCAGGTAAAATTTGTTTCTTCAATATCTTACTGAAGTGTCTGTCTAGTTGTTCAATGTATACCTACTGTAACAACTGTCGTACGTTACATTCCTTTAAGTTGAGCTTGTCTTCAAGAGCTGAATATATACTCATTGTGGTTTTGTATATGGTATTCATACATTATTAAGAGACATCCTATTTTGTCAGGTATATCCAAGTACCAGATATTCCACTCCTAAGATCTTACGGACCTTTCTGATGACTTGTTCAATGTTTTTGTTGTCATATTCATTCTTTCTGGGAGCAGATCGAATCGAATTTAAATGTTAGAACCAATGAAGCTCATTTATCGAATATTCGTACATCAGTATTTACTGGACAGAATCTACAAAAATATAGAAGACAATAAGTCAACGAAACAGTAATGTAAAGAAGGCTATATAAAAAAAACAGCTTCAATAGAACTTTAATAATTTAATTGGATTCTTGGAAAATTTAAACTTGTCTCTGAAGCTTTCTTGCTACTGTAGTCATTGACATTTTCTCTACCGAGAGAAATAGGACTCTAGGAAATACAAATGTAATTTTTCCATTCCATACCTTCCTAAGCTACTGTCCACAATCATTATACTTGCAAACATGCTCGATACAGCTCGAATCCCTTCACTTGAACATGAAAATTTTATAAATCCTTAATTTCCTGTTTTATGAAAGGAGCCGTGTTGATTTGTTCCTTGTAATTATCTGCCCGCAACATTTCACTACGTGGAAATCGCAAGCTGTAATAACTTCTAAGAAATATTAATTAAACTCGGAGGGTGAGCTTTGGCGGTATGAAAACGCAAGTGTCTGGAATCATGGGATAAATAAATACGTACCACCGTTAGAACGAACACTTATTCTGGAGAGTGTTGGTCATATTTTTTAGTAATAAGTATTATTCTGTGCTCCTTCTAATAAAAAATGGTACAGATTGACCCAGTAAGGTCTCTATTTTGCTTTCCTAATAATGTAAGAGATTAATTTGCAACGCATTATCATCTGATTTCTATTTTATGAACTGAGTAAAACTTAGAAAGTGGAGGTGGTTAAAATGATGCGTTTCTCATTTCATAAAGTGATGTTTTTATTTATGAGAATATTATCTGAAATAATAATAGATTTATTTTCAGTTGTATTTGCTTTTGGAAATTACAAGGTGGAAATAATGACTGAAACTACTGTTTCCTACCTAAACTAAACCTTGCAACTTTAACTCTCCAAAAATTAGTTACAGGAACATTCTTAACCTAACACTGCTATAAAATATCTTGTGTTACTTGGGAATGATTTCAGAGCGTTACTGGAAAATAATTTCATCATCACGTTTATGTCTGTTTTTGGTCGTTTTCTTTCTCTCCAAGTAACGATGTTGTCGCTTACAATTTTTTGCGCCGCGTGCAATGATCTCTCTCTGAATTTAATCCTGGTCTCAATTAATTCCCAGTGTCAGTGATTACTGAATAAGCATCGACTTAATTAAACAAATTCCGACGACGTATCCAACTGAACGACTAATAAATGTAATTAAGCTTATTTGCCCAACGAGGTGGTGCCCGCTGAGAACAAATTAGTTGCTACAAGTAGATAATTTCTTGTTATATCCGTATTGTTTGCAATAGCAAATTAAGTCGTCGCGCAAGTCTAATGGGAGGCTGCGCAATTAAAAATACTGGGAAAACTTTACGAGACCTGTAATTTTGTCGCCATTATGTCCAGGATGTTTGAATAATAATTTAACTCATCGTTTAGAGGTCATCGGCTGTAATAGTGCTAATGAAGTTGAGGAGGAGAGGTCAAGAGCATTCTAATGTATTTGAGAAATATGGATCAGTATCTCTTGATATGAAGTCCAAGTTGGTCATGATACAGGGGTAAAATATACAAGTATTTTTTATCGGCTACAAGGAATTTGACACTAATCACCTTGGTATTAATATGAGTCCATGTTCTTCATTTAATTTTCGTATTTCTCTTTTAAGATTTGGCGATTCCAAAATTAAGAATATTTGTACTTGAAGCCTTCGTTTCTTAACTGTTCAACCTTGACTTCCATATGGATTCCTCACTTCTGTAGATCTCCTTTAATCTGCTCATAGCTGTTGTTAACAATTTCCTCGTCTTAATTGAAGTTTTCCAATCAACTGTTCTATACTTGGCCCTTTTCATTCTTCGTCCTTTGGCTTTCTTCAGAATTCGTTTAGTCTATCTTCCTCCATCTATATTTCCCAAGCACTGCTTCTTCATTGCTTGAGTTATATCTGACAGAATCCTAGACTTTTCGTTTGGTTTGTTCTCCATTCCGTTTTATTTATTTCTTCTTCCCAATATACTCTATTTGACAAAGAAAGGTAAACATCCATCTATAATTTTCTGCATTCCCACTTCTCTTGGTGAAAATATAAAATAATTAAATTTTCAGGTTTATCTGTTAAGTTCTTTTTTGAAGTTTTCATAGGTCGTACTTTGATAACATAGCGTTCCGTTTTCAAAATTTCTACACACATTTGTGATGCAAATATTGTAAACGACATTTCATTATAGCTGATTATGTCTAGAGTACATAGATTTGAGTAGATTTCTCAGCTTAGCGGAGGCGGCAGATTGTTGGGTTACGCGAAGCAGGATTGTCAGTGAGACAAATTTTTAGAAGGACTAACAGACCCTTACGTACCATAAGTGCCAGGTGTAGACTCAGGAAAGCCATGGACTAAAGGCACCGACAGTCGTAGAGGAACCACAGATCCACTCCATGTGGCGGTGATTTGCTACCATAGACGATAGGATTCTATACCATAACACCAACTGTTTGATGAATGTGAGGGTGTATCAAATGAAGTGCCTTTGAAGCCATTCTAAGATACAGGGTATACATTTATAAACCAAATATCAGCATCTACCTGGATGCATAGGAAAACAGGAATTACTGACAGGTCAAAATATATGTGAGAAGAAATTCTATAGTTTTCTAATCGTTAATTTATACTAAAACAGTAAAAGCTACGAAGACATTTTCGTTCAAAATAAAATATTTACATGAAAACTAACAAAAATTTTTTTTCCAGTGGAATGCCCTAGTGGTTGATAAAAATTTAATTACCATTCACCGCATCTTTGTCAATGGTATAAGACATTTTTTCACGGTGAATGCGATGTTGTCTACAGAGTGAACCATTCATAACGGGCCATAGATCAGGGGCAATATCTTTGGGGCAAAATATGAAGATACAGCTAAATATGTCTCAGTATAATGTTTCTGTGAATAAAGATAGACTGTCAAAGATGAAATTATTTTTTATTTATTTTTTGTTGTAGTAACTTGAGTACCGATTGTCATCAAATTTCCTAGGGAATCGTTTTTTAAAATAAAGAATAATAATTTATGTATTAAATACAGTTCAGCCATAAAGGGCGCCACATTAGCGATGCCTGATGATGTATTTCGCTCATATTTTCTGTTGACGAAACGTTCTGATTAGGTTGACTACAAAATATTGTTTGGGCGTCATTTCTACGTTAAAGTTGTACATTTGATAATTTCTTCCGTTTTTTTAAAAAAAAATGGCCTAACAGATTTCTGCTTCGATTTCCAAAAATGTTATTAAAATTCAAATTAGGAACATCAGTATTGTGATACGACAAATTAATCATTATTTTATAAATGTTCAGAGCATGAATAGTTGCTTGTTTCAGACTAGAAGTGTATTATACTCTCTCCTAACCCTTATGGCCTTTTCCCTAATCTTTCAAAATAATTTTGCGATGTGTTTCTTAAAACCTTACGCAGTTAATCATACACCAGCCACCGCCTTCGCCACGAAGCGAAATAAAATTATTTCCGATCCATATAATTTGTTTAAGTTGATGAGCGCAGAGCCCTGGGAATCGACGCGAACTTAATCAATGGCTGATCACCAACTGCGAATCTCTAGGAGATCACTAACTCAATCACAAGTTGTGGCCGCGGTCACATATTTGCCCGTCTAATAGATATCCATGTGTATTTGTGTGTGACGTAATTCGAGAGGAGCGTGACGTCACATCCTCTCCTGCGGGACCCAGCGCTGTAAGACGGCGAAATTAGTAAACCTCCCGGGATTCATCAATACACACCAATAAAGACCGAGAAATTAGTATTTATTACTGGAAGTTTTATAGCCTTCCCTTTCTTATTTGTCAGTGGACCAAGCAAGGCAACGCAATTAGTGAACTATCTTTATGGAACTGTCTGGGATAAGAATGAACAGAAATGTTTTCAGATGTGTCTGAGCCAAGTAATTGAAACATTATTGTTATTGAACATTTCTAAAAATCAGTAGATATAACAATTTCATACTACTTTACTAAAATCGCTACACCGAAAAAAAATTTGGCGTCTTCAAAGGAATTTTGTTTCATGGAAATAAATTATTTCTTTGTATATACAAATATTGTTATATCATAAAATTGCAACAGAAATATGCAAAATAACTGTAATTTTGCTCTAAAAAAATGATTTGGTGCCAAGAAATAAATTTCTTCAAGAAATAAATTGTGTTGATTCAATTATATTCTATGATAAAGCAATATTTGTATAATTCAAAGACTTATTTTTCAATTAAACAGCTGATTATTTAGGTCAACAGCTTATTCCTCAGGAATTTGAAGAAACAACTGCGGGCTAATGCCCTGACCAGCATTGAATGACACCTCAAAACTCTATAGCAATGTTAAAAATTGTCAACTCCGCCTTCGAGCTTATTAGTTTTCATCAGTACACCACAGGTGAGTGGTGAGTTAACCGGTGACTACCTCTGGCTGTTCAGATCTTTCAAACCCGACATATCTGAGTACGCGAAATATAGCATAGCTACATCTAGCGGCCACCTATTGACAGTTACTTTTTCTTTATAGGAAACAATTCCAATTTTTCATTTCAAACAAATACTTTTTTCGACGTTACGGCTATATTAGAAAATTGAGTTTTTTTTATTAATTTACGGTTTTTCAAAAGGTTATATAACCTAACAAAACATCAATTAAAAACTATACAAAAAGAAGTAAAAGATTTTATTTTCCTTTTCCACATCCCATAATTAAAAATATGCATTTTTGAATTAAATAAACGCAATATTAGTAATATAATAGAAATATACCTATAACATAAAAAAACTGCTTACAATGTTCTGCAGATATTAGATAGAGTGCACACAGTATGAACACGGAAATATAGAGGTACAGTAAGAGTGAACTATTAGTTGTACCCATATTTTATATTCACAAAAACCACAAAAATCATCTATTGATTAATGTCTGAGACATGACTGATCACAGACTGCTGCATTTAAAACATTATCCATGAGGTTCAGATAGCTTGGAATGAAATACCCCAAACTTATCAACAACCTTATTAGATGCGAGTCTAGGCGTATCAATAAGTGTATTAGGAATCGTGGGTTCTCAACACACTATTGAATCAATTTTTGCAGTAGGTTCTCTAATCTTGCTGAAAATGTACATTCAATAAGTAAGTGGCTTTGAACTTGTGTACCAAAAATTATTAAGGCGTTTACCTTGTTTTGTTAAAAATATAATAATCATTTAAGGACACAATATTTGATGGTTGAGAATTGGTTAAAGTCTTGAGCTGTTATAAATGTAGATCAGAAATGACTAGAAATAAAAGATAATAAAACAATTCCTAATTATCTGTCACAATTATAAAGAGAGTAAGCAAGTTCTCAGTCGTTTATATTTAGTTGATATATGAGTTTCCCCTTGATGTAATGTTAATTTGGTACCTTTGCCTGTACTTCTAGGCTAGAATTATAGTAGATACAATAAAAATACCGGTACGATCAAGTTGCATATTACATGCTTCACGAACATGAAGGAAGCAACAAATTTGAAAATATATATTTCCAGTGTGACTGTTTAAGTTCCATGAAAGCGGCCCCTAAAACAATAAATAACCCCTACAGTAGCCTCGCATTAAAATTATAATAATGAAGTCAACAGCGGGCTCTTCACCCGTAAAATATCAGTACGCCGTCAATTTTTTTTTTAGTTTTATCTATAATTTACCCGTCTATATTATGCAGCGCAGAATTAACGTCCACCTCGCTGAAAATGTTCGCTGCGAAAATGTTTAATACACTAATTATACGAATTTCCTAGGGAAAAATTACAGAAATCACGAATGAGTGAAATAATTCACTCGAAGCATAATCGTACTTAGAACTGAACTAATTGAGGCCCACGGTCCCATGGTTCCCATGTCCATTATGCATACGATAAAAGACATTAATAACAGAAGTAGCAAAACAGTTAGCGAAATTAAAATGAACTGCTTCCAGAGCATTTTATTATAGACTTCGGAGTATTTAATTGCAGTGCAAGAACAAAAGGAAGGGTACATGACAATTATTGATTTTTTTTTAGAAACCGCATATACATGACGGGAACTGTACGTTGACATTTCGCTTGCATGGCGCATGATGGATGTGAGAGACAGCCGAGTTGTCACACTTTGCTAAACACAGGTTAAATAAAACCAGAGAGGAAGTAACTGAGATGTGTTGTCATGAATTCGCGTTATAGTTTGCCTATGCTACAAGCCATATATCAAAAAGATTTTTTTTAATTAGAAACTTATTAATGTTACATTAATGAAAGCATTTACTAATTTCAAAACTTACAAACTGTAAAAGAAATCCTATCTTATTAAAATATATATGTGGAAAGATTGGAAGAAATATCGAAGTAATCTTAAGTACACCCCAGCTAGCACCAAGGAAACAGTACCTGAGACTGGAACCTCTGAGGAGTAATTATTACATAACCGCCACCAAATCTGTTACTTTGTTGTATAAATAACTTCATACAACAAAGTTGAAATCATTACAATGTATTTTTAACTACTCTGATTACTTTATAGTAATGTGACTTCTAAATTGCTCTCATGGGTTTGGAGACGTCTCAGTTACCAGTGGGACGGTCTTTCAGTTTTCTTGAACTTGAAAGTGGCAAATGATCGTAGCAGCCACTGACTCATGTCACTAAAATATGACTTCAAAATTACAATCACTTTCAAGTAGCTCGTCTCTTTAAAGTCGTGGAACTTATACAACAATTAAATGCGCACCATCTCTTAAATTCACCATGAAGCAAATTTTACCCTGTAGTTTCCCAAAGTTGAAAACTGTAATGCTGTTGGTCATTGTACAATCACGTGTGGAGTGTACTTTTTATCTCTGTGAATATTATGATATTTTTAAAACCATTAATTTAGTACTAAATATTGACAACAGTATACACTATATCTATACTAAAATATACAGTTTGACTTAGATCCAATATCTAGGTAGAAACACCATAGGACAAATGATATTCACAATGAAATGTAATAACAAATAATGCAGGGATTCGACTACTTTTAGAAGAGAAACCCCCGAGTTCAAAATGAACAACAGGAAAAATGTTATTAAGAAGTGACAGTGGAAACTTTGAACAGACAATGTGTGGTAGACACAACTTTAACTGCTACTTTAAAATAACGCTACAGCCTAAAGCTGCTGGAACGTGATCGTATAATTTCTGGAAACGTCTCCGGGCCAACTTTAAGGTACTTACAGTAGCCGTAGCTACTTTCCAACGACTAACTGTTGCTAGTGGGGCCTACTTTTTCTTTTTGTTGTAGAGAAGTGTCTTTGTCATGTGTATCAATTATACATTTTTTTCCATGAACAGTTATCTTTATTGTATTATTCGTATTTATCATATTAAGTATCATCTTTATCGCCATCATTATCATCACGATCATAAATACCATTATCAGTACAAATACCGTTCTATAGACTGCCATAAGAGTATTTACATCAACATTTGCGCGATTATTATTATTTTTTGTAAAATAAATATCGTTTTGCATAAGAGAAAATGCTCCAAAAATGGTTCCATATTTAATTCAGAACAGATTGTACTCATATATAAGCGTGATATGCCGCAAAAGCTTAATCATTAATATTTTGTGATAATATTTGTAAAGCTGAGCAATATTGAGCTTTCTTCAATGAATCAATATATTTTCAATCTATGAGTTAATTTTCATTTCAAAACATAATCGATTATTTACTTATGATGGAACATTAAATGATTATACTATCGGCAGCTACTACATAGCTACTCATATTTTCTTAGTAGTAAGCCATTAGTATTGACATTAGTTCCAATATTGATCCTTGAAGTACCCTTTCTCCATTAATGTCCTTTCCGATTTTATTACCATTGCCAATTCTGAATTATGAGAATAAAAGTCATCAAATGATAGTAGATAGAATAAGTTCATAGTTTTCCTAAAACAATCAACTAGCGATTACAAACCAACAAAGCCCAAAATCTTTAACCCGGATATCTGGAAACAACATCATACTACGTCCTCGGAACGTTACATCATAACAAATTCTTCATCAACCGTCGACAGAAGAAACTCACTCTTCAACTTGTGGATATATCACCATTTATAATCACCACCAATTATGGCGCAGAGTGGGTAACAGTAAAGCGGTTGTTGCCAGTCTTCCTCCGCAGCAGAGACATACATAGAGGAATTATTAGAGACCAACAATATTGCTATGCTAGAATGCATACTTAACAACGTGGAAAATTAGACCATTGGTGACGATACATCAGTATCCTAGTCGTAGCAACAAAAGGATTCTTCCTTTCCCATGCATATACTTGGGAATGTTAATTATAGTATTAATACTTGTATCCACAAATATTAGGTAATAATAAAAAACCTTATCTACCATGGGTGTTAAAGTATCATTTTATATACTCTTGTGGTTAACTTTAACATAAGTTGTACAAAAAAATAAATTATTGAATTGTTAATTTCATTACTTACTTAATGAGTTCCAAATATTTATTTATTCACATTCTGTTGCTTTCAACTTTTATTATTAGTCTAATTGTTACCATTGCTCATAATTTTTGTAATAAAAAAAATGTTTGCATCCAAATTACGGCATTAACCTTCCCAACCAGATCTGCCTTCATGATACAACTACTATTTCCATAATCTTAGGAAACAAATACCTTTTCCTACACACATTAACCATAAAAATTAAGTTATTTGGCCTTAATTTTACCTGCAATAACAATTCGTTCGTGTATAATACTGGATTTATAGCTCCAGTCACAAAATCGTTATCTACGAAGCATATTTCAGGGTAATAATTAAACGCTATAAAATCCACTTAATTGTTTCCACCCCTTTCGGCCGTTACATTAACAACCCTTTTAATGAAACTCTCTATCTAAATCTAGGTGTATTGCATATGCGTGGCCGCCAATTCATATCCATATTCATTCTCCATACTAAGCCACCCCTAAAACAATGGACCAACGGACAACCCTTGAAAAAACCAGTTTAACATTTGTATGTTAATATAATCTTTAGTGTAATCAGCCAGTGGAGGCAAGGGTTGAGGGTTAAATATATAGTATTTAATATGCAAAGGCCCTCTGGGAAGCTTCAATTAACATATGTGCAGGGGTCAGTTGGGATTCGCAGGAAGCGCGGACGCAGCTAACGAGATTGATGTTTTTTATGATTTAGTGCCGTGTAATGGACTGCAGCAACGATCAAAACAATAATTTTTGAATACGTTCAATAATGGAAATAGATTTTAGAGTTGCAGGAATCTGCTTATGATATTTTTACGTCTAATATCATATACAAGGTGTCCCAAGGCGTCTCAGGAGCATTACGAACAAACAAAAAAGGACAAAATTTGTTCAAATGGCATGAATCAGGACTCGCTAACGTTCATTTCTCACTCAAAAAACGTTTTTATTTATTACTTCCAAACAGGTGGCAATGCCTAATTATAAGTAGTAACAAGAAACAAAAAATATAATAATTGTACACTACAGAAGCATTCACATTAACAAAAAGGAATCATCAATAAGAGAGCTTAGTAGTTTGTATCCAAATGGGAGCAATGCAATAACACGTCGATTCCATAAGTATATTAATTGTATACTCCTTACATAAATGAATATTTCGGGTGATGTTATATTTTTTAAAATAAAGAAATCTATTTTTAACATTTTCTATGTTTATGCATACAGGGTGTTAAAAAAAGAGTGTAAAATATTTAAGGAGGTAATAGTATGAACCAAAATAAGCAGAAAAGTCTCAACAAACATGGGTCCGCAAAGTAACGGTTGCGGAGATATTGAATGTTTTATGTTTTTTAGCCTCTTTTTTTATTTTGTAAAACCGTTGTGTATTTTCTTATAATATTTGGTTGATGTTTAGTGAAATAAACAGTACGTATTTGACAGTTGTTCTCAGGGCACAAGTTTTCTTTCGCTATGGCTGGCTACTCTAACGCAGAATTAACAGATATGCATTTCATGTATGGTCGTGCTAATGGGAACGCCACCGAAGCGCGACGTCTTTATGTTGACGCTTATCCAAAGTGCCAAATTCCTTCACAACGTATGTTTGGAAGAATTCGCCAAAGATTGCGTGATACCGGTTCCTTGAGCAAACAGTGCCATTTATCTGAAAGACCAAGGTCGATATCCACTCCTAGATAAGAGGAAGAAATTCTAGCACTGGTAGAGCAGAATCCAGGTACGACCCTCGTTTTTGCTAACATTCTTTTTACTGATGAAGCCGGGTTCACAAGAAATGGAGTGTTTAATTTTCACAATACGCATATTTGGGCTGACGAAAATCCTCATGCTCTAATAGAATCTGGACATCAGGCACGTTTTTCATTAAACATTTGGATGGGTATATTATTGTAGGTGACAGGTTTCTAGGTCCTTTTGTTTTACCAAACCACCTCAGCTTTTTGCAGAACACACTATATGAGTTTTTGGACATTCCTTTGAATCAGAAGCAACAAATGTGGTTCCAGCATGATGGTGCTCCAGCTCATTTTTCCATGGCGGTTAGAGAGCATTTACACCAAACTTTTCCACATAGATGGGTAGGAAGGGCCGAACCTGTTTTATGGCCTCCAAGATCGCCTGATCTGAACCCTCTAGATTTCTTTGTTTGGGGATATTTGAAGACATTAGTGTATGGTACTCCTGTAAATAGCCTGGAAGAGCTACATATACGGATTAATCAAAAGTGTCAAGAAATCCAAACCAAGGAGGGTGTTTTCGAAAGAGTTCTGATATCGTTGAGACGAAGATGTCGTGCCTGCTTGGAAATGGACGGAGAGCACTTTGAACATTTTCTGTAATTTTGTTTTTTGTTTGCTTCCTTTGTCGGTTTATTCTTAATAAAATAAAATGTTTGAAAAACGATTAGTGGTCCATATCTCCGCAAACGTTACTTGCGGACCCATATTTATTAAGACTTTTCTGCTTATTTTGGTTCATGCTATTACCTCCTGAAATATTGTACACTCTCTTTTTAACACCCTGTATATCTCAGGTTGTGAATGTTATAGCAGCAAAGCATATTCAAGTTTAGGTCTGACTAAACCATTATAATATAATGATATAATTGAACTAATGTTCCGAAAATGTTTTGATTCTTATTTAATTACAAAACCTAACGCTTTATATTCTGAGGCAGTTATATTTTCAATAGTTAGACCTAAATCCTTGACATAATCATTTCTGAATATTAAGGGGAGGTATACAATCATCAGAACATTCGATACGCTTGTAAAACTTCAGCTGATCTTCAAACAGCAAAAAATTTGAATGTTCTATTACACTTGTTACGTCATTTATAAAAAAAATAAGTATAGGAGAGGCTCCAAATTAGATACTTGAGGAACACCTGAGTTTGATTATCTATTTTATTTGTAATATTATACAGGGTGATATTTCTTTGTTTTTTTTTGCCAAATAATGATCGATGATACCCACATCTTCGCCACTGGTAAGTTTCTAAAGCTGTTACATTTTTATTTTATACCTACTGTCATAATAAATATGCACACCGAATTTGGTTAAACTATCTTCAGCTGTTTTTAAAAACTAATATATTATTTTAAACTTTGCCACGCTGTAGCTGGACAATGGCTGTACTAAGATTCCACATTTATAAAATAAACTCTTATTTTTGGCCACAGAATACGTCTTTGATTTTTTGACCTCTACTTATAAAACACCCTGTATACCTTTTATATGAACTAGTATGTACATAGGTAGAAACAAATTTGAGGAAATGTTTAGGTTATCTGACAAGGCCTTCAATTTATATTTTACTAGTAATAAAATCCTATTAAAAATATTAAAAATTAAATTATAACCTATTGTTGTGCAAATACAGAAAAAAAATAAATTTCCTGGACTATTCAATAGCACCGTTGAAATCTATATTCGCAAATTGGCAAACAATCGAAACAAACTCGTTTTATTTTAATAATGATAACCGCAAACCTATTCAATCTAATTTCCGCATCATTCTGATATCTCTAATTAAACAAGATCCTTGCAAGAGAATAGCTTTCTAATTATAAACACGAGTGCAGAAGCCTTGATTTATCACTTAATTAATTTTTGTTTGCCCACTGTTAATAAATCTTTTAGGTGACTGTGTAGGTGTAATTAGTTGGCACTGAATTAAACTAGGAAGTGGGTATTTCTGTTCTGTTGGCTTAATAAAAAATAGAGCAATTAGGAAAAGCTGAAGATGATCTCATTTGATATACATGGAAAGTGTTGTGTCAAATCTAGATCAAAAGTACATTCATTCTTCAAATTGCTGCTTAATTTAATACAAGTTATAGTCGAGGTCCAAAATAATACAGAGTGATTCATGTTGTAAACCGTATAGTTTTGTATAAAATTATATTGGATTGATTGCTCCGCATATTCCTGCTGCAGCAAATACATATGGGTCAGATCAAAATGCGCATGTTCTATCTGAAGCGCCACCAGGAGCGTGCGCGTGGGAAAATTTCGGGTATATCTTTCTGCTAATTTAATTGTGATTGTAATAAATTTATTAATGATTTTTTGCTAGTATGCTTAAGAATGGAGAATAATGATAGCTCTATAGCGGGTTCCCAAATCGTGAACGCCCTAAGCTAACAAATGAGGAATATTGGTTGATAAAAACGTGAAAGTATGAACGAATTAAGGCTAAGAATCAAATTTGAGGATATGTGATGCAGTTGAAATATGAAATTCATTATCAACAGTGTCTGTGAGCAGTGTGCAGTAAAGAATGACAAATCTGCGAAATGGAAGATGGTGGAAACTCGCGGAAGAAAGAATATTGATATTTTAAAAATGAGACAATAAAAAGATTAGGTTGTTTCACGTGATGAAATTTTCTTGCCTAGAATATTTAGAAAGATGCCTTTGCGAATTATGCATGACATGAATTTCCGATTTATAAAACATCGAAAGAGTTAGAGAAACATGAAATAAAGATATGGTGACGAAACTGTGTAAGACAGGTATTAGAAGTTCGAAAATAATCAAATTTGAATATGAGGATCACAATTAGATTGCGAATACAATCTAAAAATAATTCAGCATAACGAGTCATTGACGTGTCAAACTGGAGGGTCTGTGGAAAAACATTGTTCTAACTCTTTTGTACTTTGAAATGAGTTCGGTAAAAATGTTAGAGAAGGAGGATAATGCAACAGAAAGATAATTAAAAGAGACCGTCATTATTTTGTTCAACGGAGATAAGTGTGTCAAACTGTTCAGTAAACATTGATCACTGTTGGCTATAGTTCTATCAAGAAGAAGTTAGTAATAAGAAAATACAAATCATTTAACATCTCTATGAAAGCAGGTAAATAAAATTTAAACTGTCACACTTGACTAACTTTTAATACAATTGCAATATTTGAGAACGAGAGTTTTTCGAAACGTCAAAATATACGGAAGTGCGCAATAGTAATGTGATTTTTGTTATTTTTTACTTGTCTGCTTTTTCAGTGTAAGATTTTTTGGTTCGGCAAACTTAGTTTGAAAAATAACCCTTGATTGATCATTAGAAGGATCGGCCTGCTTTGATAAAATATTTGTGCTTTGTTGAAAAATGGTTTTAAAATCAAACATCTTTTTGAAATTTTGCACATCCCCATAATTTACCATTCTGAACAACTTTTTCAAGTAAAATTTTGCTGTATTTTCAGTAGAAAAGGCACTTTACCTGAAACGGTAACAGTTTTCAATCGGTGCACTGAATATTTCAAATAGCTGTTACTCCTAACAACTTCAACAAGGTATACCTTTTTCAGACACAGTAGGTAGAAGAATCGATTGTTTCAATAGACAGATGGAAACACTAAACAGTAAAAAAGTTCTGGCATTTAAAAGAAACATGCTATGCCATAAGTGGCGCCCTCTACTAGTGACGTCAAAATTAATTAAAAATTCTTATTTGCCGTAAAAAACATAATTGTGCCAATTTTTTTTTAATAGTCCGACAGATTTCAAAGTTATTGAGATATTTCAAAATAAACTTCTAGCATTGAACACCCTGTATTTTTTAAACCAGCAACATTCGGATAAGACATATTTGGCTCAATCGCCATATTTTGGTGTGTAGTATCTCCAGATCAGAGATTGCCCATTCTTATTGAATCACTTTGTATACTACAAATTCCATTTTTTTCTCCAAAACGGAGCACTTAAACAAAAAATACAAAAGAGATAAAATGATTAGAAGAAAATTATGCATTTGAAATTTCAAGTAAAAGCTGCATAGGCGTACTTAGAAATAATTGGAGGGGATAAAGGGTACTGCATCCCTCAGTTACCTCCATTCGCCCTTCGTTTTTTTATTTTTTTTTTCACCAAAATTACATGATACGTATGCCGAAATAAAATAAAAGTACGTGCAAAATTTCAAGTGAGTATCGTACAAAACAATGGGTTTATTAACAAAAATAGGTTTTTAAAATGTAACTTTAACATCCTGTATATTTAAAAAGGGACGCCCAAATAAAAAATGGCATAAGGAAAAACACCCTGTATATCTTTCTTTTTCTTATTTATGGTAGTAGACAATTTTGACACGCTAATTTTGGGACACCCTGTAGATATATTTTTGTAGCAACAGCTGTTAGTGTATAAATAAAAGTGTATTATTATTACTGTTTCTATTTCCTTTGTGGAATTTATATAAATTAATATATCCTTAAAGAATCCTGATGGACTCTCGATAAGCAAGAGCCAATCAAACATCAGCTCAGCTGGTTGAATATCACTTACAGAGACTAAATGTTTTTTCCAGGACGATAATTTACTGTGAACATTTACATGGTTTACCTCTGTCTCGTTACACACGATAATGAATGTAATTATCCCGTTTTAGATACAATTATTTTTACATTAATTTTCCGGAGACTCCGACTGTGGAATTAAAATATATTCTCATGACATGCTAAGTATCATGCCGTGCAATTAAGATGGTTTCAGATAGTTCCAAGTGGACAGACCCAACTAACTTCTTACTTAAAAACACTAACTCGATGCATAATTTATTCCATTGCGCTAATTGCGCGACAAATTACTTATTTCTACCCGACTATTAAGGAAAGTGATACAAATGAGATTCTAAATAATTTCAAAACTAATTCTCAACTAAATAAATATTAGAAGATATTGCGATTGTTATAAAAGTTCTATAACGTTACAATGTAATGGTAATGTTTTACACTTATACAGGGTGATTAATTAATAATGGAACAGAGCTTAAGGGCATGTTGCTGACCTCAAAGTAGAGCGATTAAGCCAAATATGCCTTATCCGAATGTTGCTTCTTTTCGATCTACAGGGTGTCAAACTTGAAAAAATAAATCACATTTTCTTTATTATTTTTCGATCGCATCGACCGTATTATATGAAATTTGGTATAGGGGGTTTGTTTCTTGGTACTAGAAATTCGAATATATCGACGATTTTGGAGTATCTGCTAGAGGGCGCCGCCAATGATGGTTTGAACCCCTTTAAATCGCTACGAGTTTTTTGTGCTACACTGTATCTCATTTTGGACTGGAAAAATTTCTTCTCTATCTTTTCTAGTTAAAATAGGTAGGTACACCTTGTTGATGTCGCTAGAAGCAATGGCTTCTGAGAAAAACCCATCTAAATTTCATGATGCATGCAATTTATCTAAAAATAAAGTCAAATTGTTGCGTAAGTAATGGGCCATACTGTAACAGCATAATGCTGCGACCAAAATAAGTCGATTTACTTTAGCTTATCCTAAAAAAATCCAAAAATCCACCAAAATCAATAATAACAAAGATATAGGGTGTCAAAATTGAAGAAATAAATCACATTTTCTTTCTTATCTTTCGATCGCTTGAAGCAAATTTCACGAAATTTCGCTTATTTTGATGACAGTAATATGCTGTTACAGTATGGTCCATTACTTGCGCAACAATTTCACTTTACTTTTAGATAAATTGCATGCATCATGAGATTTAGATGCGTTTTCTCAGAAACCATTGCTTCTAGCGACATAAACAAGGTGTACCTTTTTAACTAGAAAAAATAGGGAAGAAAATTTTTCCAGTCCAAAATGAGGTACAGTGTAGCACAAAAAAGTCGTAGCGATTTAAAGGGGTTCAAACCATCGTTGGCGGCGCCCTCTAGCAGATACACCAAAATCGTCGAAATATTCGAATTTTTAGTACCAAGAAACAAACCCCCCTATACCAAATTTCATAATATACGGTCGATGCGATCGAAAAATAATAAAGAAAATGTGATTTATTTTTTCAAGTTTGACACCCTGTAGATCGAAAAGGAACAACATTCGGTTAAGGCATATTTGGCTTAATGGCTCTATTTTGAGGTCAGCAACATGCCCTTATATTATTATTAATTAGTTAATTCTATTACGTAAAGGCACAAATGTCTGATTTTTCCTTAATTTAAAAAAGCAAAAATGGAATTTTGTATCGATTCTTCAAACAGCCTACCGGCGATTGTCTACTATAACATGGTATGTCAGCCAATGACACGTCGTTAATAAGTATGTATGTCGGCTGGGGAATATCATATCGCACGTACTAAAATTATTTATTTAAATTTCATCTTGATAAATAAAAAAAATAGAAGAAATACGAAGGAGAGCCACTTACTGCGTCGTATTTTGATATGCTGGCCATACATCACGAAAAGAATGTCGTGGCGATAACAATTAAGAAAAGCTCGTTACATAATTTTTTCAAGGAAAACCTAGTATGTTACGTTTATATAATTGAATTAATTTCAGGCGATATCGCTCCTTCAAACAACGGCGCGCCGTTTTAAAATGGCATACATATATTTTTAGTTGTTTAGCATAATTTTTGTTTTATTTGTAACTGTCAGATTAACTTACTTTTTATGAGCCAGATATCAGTTGATCTGATAAATTTACTAAAAGCATAGTTAATAATATGCAAGCTCGCGTGTCCACATACCAGTCTGCACTTATAAAAATGCAAGTGTTGTGTTTTACAAAACGCATACAGACTGGAGGGAGAGCCCTGGGAGACTCATTAATTAGAATAAAAGTATAACTCTACTACAGTAGATTTTGAATTATTGTTCACGCAGCTTATGATTACTAAATGTTCCATATTTTTTATGTATGTTCATCAACATCGATACCAGTGGCGGAGGTGTGGGTATAATCGATCATTATTTGCCAAAAAATATATATCACCCTGTATAATATTACAAATAAAATAGCGGTATTGCATTATGTTTACTTTTTGTTTCTTTAAATTTTTTTTTTGTATTCCGATTAACCACAAAGTTAATCGCTATCGTAAAAACGCACTCGATCAAATAAATCAATTTTGTTGATAATCTGTTTGGAATACTAAAAATTATAAAGAAACAAAAAGTGAAGATAATACAATGGCACATATGATGACCCATTTATAAGATTATACAGTACGATTGATGATACCCACACCTCCGTCTTCTAAAGCTGGCAATTTTTTATTTCATACTGACATATTAAATATACACACCAAATTTTGTTAAATTATCTCAAGCTGTTAATAACTAAAAACTGATGGTTTAAATGTTTACTTCATTAATACTGATACGAAAAACAAATTATAACCAGATTACGTTAAAGACACTTTTGCATAACCTTAATTGTACCTTAGTGTGTAGTTTCGTAACACAGTTTTGTATTTTATTATGTTGCGGTTACTACGACTGTTACAATAGCAACCGTTTTTCAAATTTAGACGTTTCGCTGTTCTACACTGTCGATATTTTCAGTGCTGGCTTTGTAATTCTCATAATGTCAATATCCTTCAAATTTGTAAATATAAACACGTACATTGAGATTGAATTCTTATAGATTTAAGGGATTTTGATGTCTTTTTCTACACATTCTCCTCAAAGATTTAATCAAATACTGAATTAAAAACATCAAATCACCAGTTTTATGTAAGGAGCCTAATAGCCTGAAAAACTGTACATTTTCAAAAGGCCACCTTATATGACTTTTTAATATTGCTTAATTTGAAATAGTGCTTTTACAATAATACGAATTGAAATTATGAAGAAATTATCTAGAATATATATTAATAGTTCTGCTGGAGTTCCCCAAGGTAGTGTTCTAGGTCCTCGTCTCTTTTCCATTTATATTGAGAATTTTTGTAATTACCTTCAATATTGTCAGTTCCATTAGCCCTTCTGACATCTCTCCTGCTGTTGAGTAGTCAATGCGAAACTCAATTGTTAATTTTTGGAAATAAAAAGAATGTAATTGTAGATGATCCTGATTTTAACCATTCTTTTTAATGGACATTCTATTGTTCCAACAATAACTGTAAAAATCTTAGTTCATAGATAGATAATTCTCTTAGATATGCTAAGCACGTCAACTATCTTATTCAGAAATCTCTTGGCAGGCTGAAAGTTGTTTACACGCATAAAGACTTTCTTAGTACTGAAATTAAATAAAAAAATTATGACTGAGTGATATTGTCCACCTTGGCATACTGCATGGTCGTGTATTGACCTACATTGGTACTCAGAAATAAAGATTGTCTCCAAAAAATTCAAAATGCTTGTATTAGGTTCAGTTATAATCTTCGCAACTTTGATCCTATTTCACGTAGTTTTAAAAATTCGAGTTGGTTTAACCTCACCCTTTAGATCCAGTTATCTTGCTTAACATTTAAGATATTGTTAAATAGCTTGAAAGGTTATTACAAATTTCAATGTACAACATTTACAATGCTATAAAAAAATATAAATTCTTGCCTAGTCATGTCAGTTCTCACAAGTCTTTTGACAGTTTTAAGAAAAGTCTTAAAGAATATATCAGTTATAATAATAATAATATCTCTACCCCTCATTCTAATCACAGGGATTAGCCCAGAAGTCGGAGACTTGTGCGGATATTATTATTAAGCAGGCCGCATTTGCGCCCAGGAACGACTTACGTTGGTAGGCCCTAACCACTATTCAGTGCAGGAATGAGGAAAACCTGGAAAACCTCATTAATTAGGGGGGTGGTCAAATATCAACCGGCATCAATCTCTCACATTGACCCAAGCTAACATTATTCCACCCTACCATACCCACAGAGAGGGTGATAATATAGCTTATATACGGTCTACCGGCAGCTGGGCTCGAACCAACTCCGTCTAGTCACCTCGATTCAAGTACTAACGCCTTAAACCGCGCGACCACTGACCGATAAAAAGTTAAATACATACATATAGCAATTGGTTTGTGTTTGATTATTATTCAAGAATACATTATTTCAGCTATCACCAGAATCAAATATTATTGAATCAAACAAGAGTTTACATTAAGTGAGATGGGTACGTATACAAATAATTCTTTTCTTAGTGTATTATTTCAGTATTATATGATTTTCATAATAGTTATGTTCCTTCATATCTCTAATTCTTTTATTGTATTATATGTTATAACAGTACAGGCACTATTATTATTAAATATGTGCAACTGCGACAAATACCGTTGAGCAACGATTTCTTTTTAAAAGAATATTGCACCTTCTTAGCGTACCATATGATTTAATATAAACATAAGGCATTATGGACAACTAACCAGCTTGTAAAGTAATAAACGATAACAGGTTACAGTAAGTCCTAAGTCCCTATTCAGGAACATCCTGTCCGTTTCTATGCTACCGGTTTCCAAGGATCAAGTGAGCAACTTGAAAACAAAGCGCGTCCAGTTTTTGCTACAACTCATTGTTTAAAGTGACATGGGAACTGAGTATAATTCATGTTCCTAATCCGCTTTTTATGGTTTCAGGTGGACGAAGGATAATTATTTTACGAAAAAATTACAAGACAATGAGGATGAGTCCAAGGGCTAACGGTCATACGTTGAATGTCATTTCGATTTGTTTGTCCTTCTTGATTTGGAAACAATAGGAAAATAACGTTCAAAAGGTAGGTAAAATTATACAGTGCTTTCGAAAAGTAACGAATAAATTCATTATTTTTGAAATTGAGAAGTATTCGAAAAAATCCGCTGGCACGTCGATTTTGTTTAAAAAAAAGTTACTTTTTGACATACGACCCATATTTGTGACGTCATCGTTGTTAAAGATAGGAGGTCATCGACAATTTTTTTAAATAACAACCCCTAATTTTAACCATGCCATTTGAAAGAGCGTGTCATTCTACATACATACATATTGAAAAATTATACATACTTAACAAAAATTTGAAGAAAATAATGTTTGAAGATTTTAAAATTTAATTTTCGCAATACTGAAAATGATAAAATTTATGGAAAAAAACGACGAAATTAAATGTTCAAATTGTGCACCTAGGTTGGCTGTGAAATTGCAGCAAATGATTGACGACTTATGATTTATGACATATTGGTCGTTATGTTTTTAAGTTTGTTAGTAATTTCAGAGCCAACCTAGTAATAAATTAGATCATTTTAATTACTTATAACAAAAACCGTCAATAACCTAAAAATTCAAAGAGATAAGTATAGGGAAGTGTAATTTGAGTAGAGAGAGGTTAAAATTCTACAACAGTTTGTAATTATATGCACATTTCGAAAAATCAAGCTTTAGTGGTACGAAGTTAAGCAAATTCGACAATAAACTTTCACCATCCTGTGTAAAATATAGTTTTTAAAATGTCCATAAAAAATAATAGGCATTCCCTTATTTTTCCTTTAAATACCAATACTGCACGATGTAAAAAATATGCAATTTTGAATTAGGTTATCGAAAAGTCCCTCTAGAATTAAGGGTAGAATCCAACTTTGTAAAGATGTATAGAATATTTCATTTAAAATAAGCAAGTAAATGGCGACTTCCGGTATAACCGGAAGTGCTACAAGAATAACACTATTTTATTTAAAGAGAGCACCAAGCCAAAATTTTCAAAATTGAAATCGAAGTAATTTCTGAAATATTCTAGTGGACTGCCACCGTAAGACAACCTGTAGATAGTGTCTATACAGGGTGTTAATGATAAGTTTGGCTAAACTTCACCAACATATTTTATCGATGAAAATAATTGGGTTTTTTTATATATATAACAATTTTTTGTCCAATAAACGGGTTACAGATTGTTACAGTTTTATATATTTTTCTTTTTTTATACATAACTTAAATACAGGAAAAGATTATTGGCAATATATTATCTAATTATAAAATTTCAAAATATTTTAATAATTTCGGATCAATTTTTGACAAAAAAGTATTGCAGTAAAGTATTCTTAACATTGGCAGGTCTTGAGATAATTAGGGTTGTTAAACATGCTTAACGTCATTAGCAATTTAAAATAATAAACTCACAAATTACAATACAATAACACTATAAATCAAGTAAGTGACACTTTTAACTTATCATCGTCATGATCAATAATTATAGTTTCTTAGCAACGACATTTTATGATGTAAAAACACCCTGTAACTTACTTATAAATTTTTGAATAAAAAACTGTTATGTAACAAACGCAATTTGTTTTCATCGATGGGATATATCGGTGAAGTTTGATCAAACTTATCTTTTACACCTTGTATAATGTGACACAAAGTATCAACAGTGTGATCAACTCAGCTTACTATCAAAAATTATCTCGAGATCTTTAAAACTATTGCATTTTCTAATTGGGTTGCTGTCAATCTTGTAATTAAATGTAATAGGATTTACTTTCCTCGTGAAACACATATAATCGCACTTTGAAAAGTTGAAAGGCAATATATTTTCAGAACACCAATCATAAATTTTGTCCACGTTTGACTGAAGCTCGAAGCAGTCACTAATATCTGACACAGACAGATACAATTTGAGATCATCTGCATAAAGAAGGGCCTCCCAGTTCAGGTTCTGGACAATGTCATCAATGAAGATTAGAAACAGTAACGGGCCGAGAACCGATCCTTGTGGGACCCCAGAGGTAGCATTTATTACTATAGATCGGAAACCACGATACTCCACTGTCAATCTCCTTTGAGAGAGGTATGAGGTGAATAAATTAATATAAGGTTTAGTTAACCGATATTTGATAATGTTAACAGTAGAATACCATGGTCCAGCCGATCGAAAGCTTTGGAGAAATCAGTATAGACTAAATCTACCTGACCACCACCATCCAATTTAGTTGTAGAGTGGTAACTGTTGAACGACCAGGATAAGAGCCGTGCTGCGCAGTGGATATGTTTGCGAGAAGAGACCTTCCTAGAGCAAAATTTCAAAAACTTTGGAAGCAGTACAAACAATTGTAATAGGACGATAGTTCTCGACCTCACTCTTGTCATCCTTTTTAAAAATGGGACAAATTCGGCCAGAGTTCCAAATATGAGGAAACTTACCCACCCTGAGTGACATTAGATTGAGTGAGTGAGTGAACTAGATTACTTCACATAATTTCTTTTTTGATATTCATCAGTTTTTCTTAGTGCGACTTTCATGATATTTAGCAAGTGCTAAGTTTCTGAATGGTGTTAATACTGATTGTATCTACTTAATTCTCTCTATTGATCGTATCTCTTTTATTCTCTTAGTATGTTTTCTCACCTGCTTTGACGTGTAAACACGCTGGTGTAGTAACACGAATAATAAATAAATTCCAAAATATTAACAACATTATTGGTACTACCTGGCATATTCCACGATAGTTCCCAACCGGAAAAGGCGTACCATAAATTTAAAATGCACAGTATCAATTAACGCTGAATAAGATATCTGAAAATTTAATTAAACCATAACACAGTCAAGTTATTCGTCACATGTGACAAGTCGACTTCTTTATATCGCTACTTAGTATGTAAATTAGAAGCATAGAGGTAATCAATTAAGCGGTAAAGAATTATCCACGCCACGCCCTATAACGAACCTTCAAAATCGCCCCGATAAAAAAATACACGCTTAAAACTTCAAGAACCTGTTAATGAGCTGAGCTAGCGCTAATTAGAGAGGCATCCCAATTAGCTCCCCGAAGAATTTCACATCTCATCGGAACCATAGCTCCTTGTATTACATTTCCTGTAAGCGAGGGGCCTCCAGCTACTACTTACAAATTAAAATTAATGCGGAGCACTGACCAAGCCCCGTCTAAAAAGGTAGCCACGGACTGGTTCCAATTAATTCTATGACAACAAACAAATTAATAAGTGTTAATTGATGGAGGAGCTTTAATTAAATTAGATCTATTAGCCGTGTTTGTGTGTGCATGGCTCATCTAACATATTGGTTTTTCTGTTTGTGAACAAACACAGGCATCGTCGTTAATTATTTCTATTTATTCTCCTTGGAAGTGTGGACCGTACAGGGTGAAGGGAATTGGTATTGCGATACGTTCACGTGGTCAAGTTATCTACTGGTGGATGATAATATAATGTCATAAGATATACCGAAAAAAACCTATAAGAAAAATTTGTTTCAAGGAAATACATTATTTGTTTGTACAGAACCAAATATTTATTTCTTGATACCAAATCGTATATTTGAAAAAACAAAAATACATTTGTTTCTGTAAAGAAAGCATTTCTGTTTAAATTTTTTAAATTAAAAAACATTATTTCCTTTTCAATGTTACACTTCTGGTGTTCATTTAATTAATATTCTATGATATAACATTATTTGTATATTTCAACTATTTTTTTTCCAATTAAACAGTTGCTTATTTAAGTCAAGAACTTATTGCTCAGGAATTTCAGGAAACAACTGCAGACCAATGCCCCGACCAGCATTAAACTACACGTCAAAAATCTTTGGCAAATAGTCAACATATAGGTACCGGTTTCGAGATCATTAGCTCATAGCATGACTAACCTTGGCTGTTCTTGTCTCTCAAACCAGACATACCTGAGTACGCGAAATATAACACAGCTACATCTAGCGGGGACTTACTGCCAGTTATTTTTTGTTTATAGGAAGCAATTCTAATTTTTCCAACTTCGTCGTATCGTCGGCTATATTAGAAATTTGAGTTTTGTAATTTACGGTTTTTCAAAAAAATTAATTTAAAAACTTTACAAAAAGAATTAAAATATTACATATTTTCTTTTCCACATTAACTTTTCCACATCCCTGAATTAAAAATATACATTTCTGAATTAAATAAACGCATTATTTGATTCGAAAAGAACATTAATTTCAATCAGAAATATTTTTTAATTTCAACACGCTATTTTTATACAGATTTGAACAAACTGTTTATCGAAATAAATAACATGTTTCTGAAAATCTTTTTTTAAAATTAAGTTTTTATAAGATGAAAAATGAAATTTTTTATTAAATAAATCAATTTATTTTTGTCAAAAAAGTGAGTATTATATCAAAACAGATTAGTTTCCCAAGAATAAATTATATTTAAATATATTGTATTGTTTGCTGAACTTTTTTTCCATGTGAAACAAATTTTTTTAAGGAACTATTATTTTTTCGGTTTGACGATGAAGTTGATGCTATAAAAACATAATTCTCTTAAACCGTCAACTTAGGTCCAATCTTGATCGTCACATCTTTATCTCAAGTATGCATTGTCAATAAATCACTCTGTATGTTTCTAAGACCTCTATAGAAATGTCGCAATTTGAGATACGTCTTGCAAAAAATAGAAAACTAACCACACTACCGTAGCATCTTCAAAACCTTAGCTATCCTAAATTTGTTTAGAGTAAATTGCATTTTACAAAAGATGAGTAAAAAATTTAATTTAAAATAATCAATTCTGGAGCCTAAATATCAAAAAAAAATAAAACGCATAGGTTCATGGTTCCTGAGAAAAAATTATATTAGTTTTTCATGTTCTTAAATATTTGTTAAAAGTTTAAGAGGTGTTCAAAAAATTCAAAAAATATTTTTTCTAAGTTAGAACTAGATTAAACTCAGGTACTGAAAAGAAGCTAAGAAATATCCAAACTTTTCAGAATTACAATATTTAAAATATATACCTAAGGATAACAGTTGTGACCAACAGACGATAAAACTTTGACCAAAATCCAGATAAAAAAAAATTATAAATTCAACAGCATTTTTTAAAATCTTGTAATATTTGATACCTTTATAGAATTTTTTATTGCGGAAAACACAACAGGGTGATAAAAACACCCTTCCATCCAGATTATTTATTGGCTAGTTTTGTAGTTGTATATTTTAATGTCTATAACTGTAAAACGATACGTTATTAGAGTTTATAGTAATACTTTTTTATGTTCTATCATAACCCAAAGTTTGTAACATGCTTTACTGGACACCCTATATAAATATTTAATCCCATGCCGTCTCAAAGTAAATAATTAATTTTCTTAACTAAGCATATCTAATTGCAAACTTGTCTCTTGGTACATCTCTTTTAGATTGCTGTTCGACCATCTAGATATCAATTAACTGTCCCAACGATTGTTTTGTTTTCCGCAGCGCTATGATTGGTTTTTAATTGACCGACATAAGCACGTTCACCTTTAATAAACCCCCAATAAAGTGAATCTATTAATTGAATTGTCTCTTGATTAAATCCAGAAGAAAGACTCCAGACGATCGATGCGTCTCGTTGTGATTGGAATTAATTAACAGGAACAAGGAGCAATTTCGAAAATAATCAAAATGCCCCTTTATCAACTGGTATTGCGTTATTACATTTATGACTGAACAAAAACGGTAAAGATATACCATTATTTAAAACAATGATAATAAATATTGATGATCTAGTTTCACACATGAGCCTTTGAGGAAAAAATAGATATGATTTTAGGTGATTTTAATATCCATATTGATTTTACAAAAAACAATACAAAACTAAATAAAAATACGTACACTTATTCTTATTTCAACACGCGGATACAGAAAGAAAACTTTTGTGAAAAGATATTGTTTTATGTTTAAGATGCTGTTTTGGAAGCTTTTTTGTATTCTACAACAGCTTCAATAAAATTTGTATATTAGTTTCCAGTATAAACTTCATTTGAAAGTGGTAGATGAGTTTATTTTTCGTTTCACTATTTGAATTTTGTTTTTTGCTGATGTGACAAAAAACTCAATAGTACTATCCCATTGATGCAAGCTGTAAAAGCAATGTTTTTACTAATATACTACTGATTCTTAAATTTCTAGATGACCTTGTGTAGATTTCGAAATATCTGATTAGCGAGGTTTGTCACTGTCTGACAAAAAACAAGGTAACACGTTAAGTTATTGTACAAATTTTTAAGAGAATAAAATAGATTCAACAAAAAAAATGAGGGGTATCTAGCAAAAACTTGTTTGTTCTAGATACAAGGATAAACGGATAAGATAGATCACCTGAAGGTAACGCTAAACTAAATAACATCAAACATTACATGTGCTTGTAACAAGGTACATTAGATATAAAAGACACATGTTAGTATGAGTATCCCAAGCACAGCTGTGATAAGTCAGTAGTCGTTCAACATTCAGTACACTTAAGTAAGACCAAGATTCTGGTGAGAGGAACAATATTTTAGTCAAGACTACAGACATTGGGGAAAATATAAATATCTATTATAATATGAGACGAGCATTTACATCTAAAGAAAACAATAAAGTGCAACGTTACAGACCAGTGACTTCAAACCAGTACAATATAAACCATATTAGAGGTCTAATTTTGTCATGACATAAAGAAGTATAAACCAATGAGCTAGTATTTAGTAAAAATATTTTTGATATGCTATCTTGAATGTTTACTCTTTTATACGAGCGGCGGTTCCTCCTTCGAAATCAGTTTTTGGCAAAGTTTTATTTTTGGACGCACTTCAATGACGGCCTGAAGTGTATGTGGGGGTGGTAGATGCGAATCTAAGGCTCTTTATAGTTGGTTCCATGCCTGCTCAATTGGATTGAGGTCTGGCGAGAGAGACGGCAGTGCCAATTGCGGAATACCATGAAATTCCAGGGCACCGACAACAATTCTCGCATGATGAGGTCTCGCGTTATCATCGAAAAAAAAAATTGAGCCAATTGCAGCATGAAATAAAGCAATGACATTGTGGATGATTTGTTCGACGGAGATCTGTGCCTTCATATTTCCATCAAGCATCAACAACTCTATACGTCCATTGAACCAAATGACTCAAAATAGTAACTGTACCACCTCTGAATGAATGAACTTCTTGGATGGTTCTACGATTTCTGGGTACCAAAGGAAGGGTCCATATTCGAACACGCCGACTATTCGAAAACCCTCCATATCTCGACTCATCTGTGAATAATACAAACCTCCATTGATCATTCCAATTCACGTGTTCGTTAGTCCATAGCAACCGAAGTCGCATATGATTTTGTATCAATGGAATCCTTGTCAAACGTCTTCGTGAACGTAAATTAACATCTCGCAGTCTGGTACGAACTGTTTCAAATGAAATCTCAACATCAGAAGCGTTTAAAAGTCGCTGTTGCATGATCCGACAAGTACGCAGAGGATCTCTACGAGTGGATACTGTTAGAAGCCCGTCTTGTGCAGGAGTAGTAGATTTTGGGTGTCCATTCCTCGGCCTTTCAATGACATTTCCTGTTTCTCTATATCGATGCACAAGCCTTGAAATTACGTCTTCACTGATCTGAAAGAACTTAGCAACTTCTCTTTGAGGGCAGCCCGCCCTGATCATTCCAATGACCCTATTGGACTCAGCTGCACTCAGTTTACGTTTAGGCATTATTGCAAAACAAAATTTATAGGTCTTGAATAAGAGTTGACTATATAAACTCGAAACAACGAGTGATCCAAAATTCTTAAAAAGACCAAAGATAAGAACTAGCCGCAAACTGGAAAAGTCACTCAATGATGAGCAAAACAACCACTCAGATAAGAAAGTAAACATTGTATTTATTATCTAGAATCATTTGGAAAACAAAAAATGCCAGTCTTGAAAAGAAATCTCGGTATTTGTGAACTTCTGCGGAGAAGTTTACTATTAGACACTAACAGCATGCGTTCAAAATTATACTATTACTGACATGTAGAAAAAAGTAATTTCCATGGCAGTTAAGGAACTCATGCATTCTGTGTCTGGTTCCAACGTGACTTACAATACCTGCTGCCTCTCCAGGCCCCACAATTTGCGATGTTCAGAAATCGTTAAGTTCGAGCAAGTATTTATGTGGCGAGATTAAGGACAAAGCGGGGTTAAATCGGACAATTCGACATGCTATACGTGCGGAAGCTGGCAGCACACACACATAAGTTAGGCCCGAGCAGAAGACATAATGAATTAATTCCCATTGTCGCGCCGGCTCGGGGTGGCTTAGCAGCGTCACCGGGGGTGGACGACTAATCAGAAAGTTCATTAGTCACCGGGAAAGACCGATGGCCTTCACGACGCAAGAGGTTCCACTAATTAAACAATGTCGTTCCCCGAAGCTGGCTCTCCGCTTAATTATAAGTATAAGCCGTGATTTATTTCTTAATTAATTTTTGTTTACAGGTTGCCAGATAAATCGCCAGGGTTGTCGGGGAAAATGCCCGAGACGTAGTTACAATCTACTATTTTATGTACTCTGTGACACTCGAAATGTCGGTTACGTATTTCAGAGATTGTGTACGATTAGATGACCACGTCTTCCAATATTCAGCTATAAATATAGATATCTATGATATATTGCTAATATCCTTAAAAGTGTGTTTAATAATAATAATAATAATATCTCTACCCCTCATTCTAATCACGAGGATTAGCCCAGAAGTCGAAGATTGTGCGGGAGAGGGGGCGGCATATTATTATTAAGCAGGCCGCATTTACGCCCAGGAACGACTTACGTTGGTAGGCCCTAACCACCATTCAGTGCAGGAATGAGGGAAACCTGAAAAACTTAGGGGGGTAGTCAAATGTCAACCGTTATCAATCTCTCACATTGACCCAAGCCTACATTCTTCCACTTATAGCTTATATACGGTCTACCGGCTGCAGGTGTCGAACCCACAGCGATCCAGTCACCTCGATTCAAGTACTGACGCCTTAAACCGCGCTACCACTGACCGATCCAAAGGATGGAGGATTAGGATGGAATAATTGAAAAAAGGACAATACAGTTAATGGTCAAGATTTTCTGACTAAGGCCAACGTTTCGATTTTATTTTAAATCTTCCTCAGGGCCAGTGAGACAAAGCCAGAGTCAGAAAGATTAAATTGTTATTCATCATACAACGAATAAGTTAAACGTTGGCTTAGTCACAGAATCTAAACCATTATTGTTCTTTTTTCCAATTGTTCCATCCTAAGAAAATAGATATATCTTCGAAGGAAGAATTAAGGGATACAAGACAAAGCTGGATATGAGTACTGTGAAAGTATTCAATCTAGGAATACTGAGTACCATGTTAAAAAAATATTTGATGGTTACTTGCGTCTTAATTACAACATTCAAAGGGTGCTTGAATACTTGCATTCAGGTATTTAAAATTAGATTAGCTTAAAATTCACAATCCGTTATTTAAGAGTATATTTGTATAATCTGTCAATAGTAGATTTAGCTCTGGTGATCAACTATTTTAATACAAAGTAACTTTATATCTCTAGTGTACTAAGAAATATCAATTCGTGCAAATATTTTTTTATTTTTTTATTAAATTCCAATAATTCTAACTCCATAAATATAATTTTCATGTTATTATGGATAAAACATTGTATTGCATTCGTGTTGTAATTGTCTTTTATCCACTTAAGAATATTTAAACATTCTTACGTGGATAGAATGCTACTTAAAACACATATAAATATAACTATAAAACCAAAAAGTAAACAATCCGTAAAGTCGATATTAAAAAGATTAATGAGGTACCTAATACGTAGGTATGTTGTTCAGTTTTGTAAGGTGCGTTGGTATATGTATAAATTATTATTAAACTGATTTTATATAATATAATAATATTATTCGTTTTAGACCCAAGAAGTATTTTGCTCTTCGTTGTGTTTGGTCACAAGTCTCTGCGCACTGGGATTCAAGTGTAAACGAATAAATAATTTATCTGAGCATTTTATCGTTATACTGAGACATTTGAAGAATACAATACCTAAATTTTTATTGTTTTCTTGTAATGTCTCTAATAACGCCTTCAATATTGCTTCGTTTTCTAAATGCAGATAAACGATAGCGAACGCTACCCGGCATACTATAGGAGGCAATGTCACACAGTGGTTTACGCGAGTCCATGTTTTCAAATTATTTTAAAGGCTTCGGATGCTTCAGAAAATTATTTATTTTTATTTAAATCGCACTAAAATGACAAAATCATTCCAAAAATAAGTACAATAAAAAAAATTATAGTAATGAAGTAAAATCACTTGAGTGATGAGATGAGTATTCAGCTGTCATCTAGTACATCACAGGAATTATGATTCATTCACTGTATGGTTAGCAGAAGAATGACATCCTTTTTTATCTGATTTATTTACATGAAATGTCATGTCCACAAAAATTATTGTAGTTATACGTAATTAATCTATTTAAAACATTGTTGACTTGGCACTTACATTCGAGTTTTGATGAGAAGCACCAGATTTGCGAAAAATCTGGTTGCTTAATGAACAAACAATATTATTATCTGCATACGTAGCATTTAGAGTGGCAATAATTCAGTGTTTTCCCCCAAATGAAGGATACACTCCAACTTTTCATCTTTTAATGATTGAAATTTGTGGTTTTGCAAGAGGATAGTGGTCACTGTCAGTTTCATAACATTCAGTATTTTATGTCAAATAAAATCAAATAACGTGTTGACAGGTTACACTGTTTTTAAAAATTATGTTTATACTTAAAGGACAAATTTAACTTTTAGTGGAGGCGACGCTATAATAAATTGTCGGGGCTTCGCGTTGCTTATTCATTTTAAATATTTTAGTTATAAATATGTAACTATGTAAATTATTTCTAAGTAGGTATCTACATCGCTTTTAGCAAAGCATAATGGGAGGTTCAACATTTGCAAAACATTTTATTTTTATAAATACTTATAAATACATTTTTGCATAGAATTTGTAATTTTTGGATAAATTATAAGTCAACCGATGTTGTCTGTTCACTTACGAGTGTACAAGAAATCCATAATTTAGAGAAAGCTGTACAAGGAGGATTTGTTTCCTTGGTTTACAGATATAAAAAATGGTTTGTTTGATGGAAGTAAATTATTTGTTTGTATAGGGCCACACAAATATTTATTTCTAGATACTAAATTATTTTTTGAAAAAGCAAAAATACAGTTGTCTTGTGTATAAAAAAGTGAATATTAGACAACTAAACTAAATTATTTTGCCGAGAATAAATTATGCTTAAATAAACTGAACTGTTTTTTTTGGGTGTATAAGGCGTATCATACTTTAATCTTTTGAAGCTTCGCTGTGGTGGAAATTAGGTTGGGAATGTTGGGATATTATGTAATCATACAAGTCAGGATCGTAGTTATCGAGGTTTTATTTTAAGAGCGTTCTGCAGTTAGGCCGCCATATTGAAATTAGTCAATTAATAATTTTGAGCTCCTTACTTGTTGTAGCCTATTTTTGGTAAGTAGTTTTAGAATTAACAGTGGAAAGTTATTCATTGTTATGTAAAATAGTATAATAATGTTGCATATTTTCAAAATTACCGATTTTCCACTCTGTCGGAAGCAAAAATAAACAATTTTTCTGTATAAAATGTTTCGAAAAAATTTGGAATATTCTGTAAATTTGAAATTTCTTGATATTTTATTTACCACGTTGAGAGCGCTGCCACCATGCTGTAAGTGTTGCCTACAATAAACTTAAAATATGCTACCAAGAATACAGAACAGATGTAGTATTGGTGATCTATGCAAAATATAGGGTAACTCAGAAAAACAGAAAGAGATGCGTCTTGGAAAATTGAGTCAATATCCTAAAAAAGATTTTTATAGTTCTTATAGTTTCCGATAAAAAATATTTTCAACCTTCGCATTGTTGTGAAATTTGATTACTTGAGTATTAACGTTTTTGTAATGCGTGTGTTTACATTAATTATTCAAAAATAGCTACGTGTATAGCAACTCGAAATTGATCTATATCGGCATATCGGTTTTATTTATAACATGTGGCAAATGCAGCTACTTTTACTGCAGTGTGCAGTGAGTGCAACGCAGACGTCACAGGGAAAATTTATCATACACGAGGCTCAAATATATCCGTACCATGTACAGTTCCAATAGCTGCTACGATCTCCTGACTTAATAATTAATAACAATAGCGGCAAACGCAGTTGAATTTGCTGCATAAAATAGGTATTATAAAATGTTAATTATTTCTATATTTTGAAATATCTTTGAATTTATTGTCCGACCACCGATTGCATATACTTTACCTTGTCAAGTTTTACAGTAGACCAGCTTCCAGAGTCGTGCAAAAGGGTATTTTTAAACCATTTTCGAACTGCCCTTTTTGATTTCTTTTACAAAAATGTATTAGTAAGAATCCTCTGTACTTAAAAGAAATTAGATTAGTTCTGTGTCATCATATATAACAAAATGGCATAAGGTACAAGCAAATGCGGCGTGAACTCGGTCAGCTGGTGTAGAGCACTTTTAAGTGTAAAGAGTAACATACTGTGTGAGTGTTTATTACAGTAATTTCAATATTTACTTCATTAACATCTTTAACAACTTACCAATTCAGACAAGAAATTAAAAATACGCTCAGATCAAGCAAACTGTTTATTCATTATAAACTCGTAGTGTATGTTCAGCTTTATCTTGAGATCACCACCGTAATTAATGTTTTAGCGGAAAAATTCGTTTTCGCTGCAACTAAAATTAATATATAATAATAAACTCATTTACGAGTAAATGTCGGAGTGGGTTAAAAATAGAATTGTGAATATTTGTATGCAATCTACGCTATGTGACTGCATGCTTTCTTAGGATGGACCGGGGCAATAATCAGAAAGTAACAACAGATTTTATACAGCCAGCAATGATAGTGTACTAACACCTGGAAAAGTGTACATGCCTTTACTTTTATAAAATCGTACGTCGGTGGTGTAGTTTGTGGAAATAGTAAACGTCAAAATAAATAGAAACATTGTTTCCTATACAAATTTTGAGGATATATGCACCCTTAAATAAGAAGTCGATATTACCAAAAAAATTATAATAAAACTATGATAGATTTCACGTAAAAAATGTTTAAAATTCTATCATTTTAAAGAAGTATGTAGCTGAACAACAAACTGTACTTCAACGGTATCTGATATATAAAAGGGTAAATAAGTTTTTGCGCCTGGAACGTATGGTATATGCTCTCTAGGTGGTAAACGAACTATATCAGTAGTGTTGCTTTATTTATCGTGGGAGTCAATCTTTAAAATATTGAAAATGCCTCATGTGTACAGCGATGAGTTTTTTACTGTATTAGAAAGATATTTTAAGTTAATATATATATCAAATACCGTACAATTCCTATCAATAATGAAGTCATATGTATGTTCCGTGATACCAAACCTCTAGGTATGCTAATCAACTTAAAGGAGGCCACCTGAAGAAGCAATCCTAAAAATGCAGAAATAGGTCAGATCTCATCTATTGTGGTTGAATTTTCGAGTTTCCACAGTGTCAAAAGTAAACTTAGATATTTATAGAATGTTTTCATTAAACTAGGTTAGTAAATTTAGCTAGATTAATTTTTTTAGATAATTATTGAATAGAGCTTTGTCTGTGGAATTATTATCCAGTAGCATACTTAGATGTTTGGTATCAGAGAGCATACATATGACTTTCTAATATAATAAAGAATATATGGGTAGATATTCTGCGTGTAATTCAACGCTGATCGGAGCTTTAGTCCGCAGAGTAGTTAGTTTCGCACCTAAAAATGTATGTTAATGGATAGATTCTTATTTATGGTGAAATTAAACAAAATCCATAGGCTGCTCGATCGATGCATGCCAGACCATGAAACTTTAACGGCAGTGGTGCAACGTATACGTGATACTGGCAATTTAGGGCGATCACCACAAAATATTTTAGTAGTTGAAGAAATAGTGTAGAATGTGGTCCATGAAAATCAGCAAATATGTACAAGGCAGATTGTTAGAAACATACCTGGAGTATGTCAATCAACGCCATTGCACTTACTACACGAAGCTCAGTTCTGTTATACCTATATCATATTCAACGTGTTAAAGCACTGTTACCAGCGAATGATCCATTACGATTTAAGTTTTATGAGTGGTTGTCGCAACAAAATTCTGAAAATCCCCAATTTACTGCTGATGTAGTAGTTACAGATGAAGCTTTATTTACTCGAAATGAAATGCAGAACATTCACACCATTTTTTACTGAATATTTGAGCAGGAATTGTTGATGAGCACCTATAATAATTGGACTGTTCATATTGTCCAATCGTATTAATGGCTTACAATATCTAGCATTTCTTCGCAATTGCCTGCCCGTCCTCTTGCTATTCGACAACGCATATGGTTTTTACATGATGGGGCACCTCACTTTTGGCTAGATTTTCGAAATTATCTCCATCCAATGCTCGGAATACGGTGGACTGGACAAGGTGGATCAGTAGGATCGCTTCAGCGATCTTCCGATTTAAACCCTCTTGACTTATTTTTATAGCGTCATTTAAAAATGCGGTGTACAGTACCAAAGTGGAAACCGTGGAATACTTGCGCGAGCGTATCACACCTGCCGCGAATAATTTACGTTTACAAGAACAGCAACCAGGAGGAACATTCGCTTTGGTACGGCAATATTGGATATGGCGTGTTCAAACGTTGTATGTACAAGTCGATGCACAAAACTTCAAACAATTTTTGTAATAAGGGGTCAATAAAAAAATTTACAAGAGTACGGAGCTCATATACAGACAACATTTAAGACTTTGTGTTCATATCTCGAAGCTATGAATGTTTTAAGTAATCTGAAAGTGGCACAAATAAGTGATTCAATAAATTTTCTCATTTTTTATATTTTCATACATTATAAATAATAATAAATTACAGAATCATTAGAAATGAAACCAGCTGCTCCTGTTATGAAATGAATGACCTATTCAAGTTCATGTCATAATTTGATGCTTCCACAAATAAACCAACTTTTTATTTTTTCTTGAAAACAAGTTGATATATGTATGTTTAAACTTTGGAAGCTTACTTTTTCATCCGGTTCAAATTATGTTTGCAAGTTTCTGAATAAGTATTGTTACAAAAATGATAATATTGATTCAAGTTATGCACTGAAATTATGATTTATGTAAATTTACCTTGATTATAATTGCTTTTTATGTCCATAACTATCCATAACTAAAATACATCTAGAAATACTATTAAAAGAAATACATTTGGGAATTATTTATAGATTTCTGTTTAGACAGAAAATATGAAGTGAATGGCGAACGGAGCTTGGATGAATTAGCTAGTATACTAAAAGATTACGCAGTAAATATGAGAAAAGGTAACGGATCGGAATATGAAGAAGCAACTGTCGAAACAATTTGGAATACTACAAATAAGCTAGTTCAGGAAAAATAATTCAATGACTATAAAATAGTGTTTGATCCGTTTACTAGAGTCATATTTAAAAGTGCGTGTGATGCAAGGGATGTAACACGTAAACGTTTACAAAAAGATCCAACTAAACAAAAATGCAGTTCAGTGTCCTTGAGTTTAAATGATTTAACAAAAATAATAAATTTATGAGATGAAGACACGCCAGGTGGATTACAAAAAAAAACTTATCATATTATAGCTGTTGAGTTAACTGGGCGCGGTTGAAGCAGCTGACTGCTTTATAGATTATTTAAGATGGAAAAAATAATGATGGAATGTTGACAAATAGAATTGAATATAATCTAATTTTTAGCAAAACTTGCCAAGGGGGAAAAAGTTGCACAAACAGTAAATGGCTTGTACCAACTATTGAAAATAAGGATGCATGTCCCGTTAGATTGTTTAATAAATTATTATTGTAGACCTGTGCTAAAGCCTTTGAAAATGATAAAAACTGAAAAAAATAATAATAGTAGGATGGAACCCATTGGAGAAGGAAAATAATACAACAGAAATGAAAGGAAAAATAATTTGCGAGCGATCTGAGGTCGGGAAGTGGAAGGCGGTGGCAAATGGCAAAGTTGTAGGGAATAAAAAGATCTACAACTTTTGTATTTACACTTTTTTCACATAACCTCAAAATTTAGGTATGTGAAAAATTCAAATAACCAAGTTTTTGGTTTTTTATTTTTATCTTTTACAAAAAAATTTTTCATTTTCACGAAATTTGGTGAAAACTTACCTCTTTATGTCTCAAACACACTGTTTGTGTGTTTTCATACGAAAATTCTCACATCAAAATATCTGCTTTTTTTAAAAAATCGGTGGGCTTTTTATTCGTTGAAATCTCTACTTTCTGATGGTGTAAAAAAATATACATTACTATGATAAATGTTCTCTGAAAATGCAAAGAAACGATGCGACAAACTCGAATCCGAAAATTTTTTTTTAATCATTATGTACAATTTTGAGCTGTTTATTAAAATTTATACTTTAATTACTAGAAAAACGTTAAGATTCCATGTTACATTGATAAACAAAAAAATTGCAAGTCGAAATATACTACTATAATTAACAACCAAATAAGTTAATAAAGCTGATATTAAATAATACATCTACAATATTTTTTCGTTTCTTTGCATATCCCACTTGGTCTCCCTCTCTTCTTATTGGCCACAACTTTCAATTTCCAAATTCTCCTCGTCGGTCTCCTACTGCTCAGGGCGGGTTGTAGGAAGGATAGTTCAGAATTAAACAGTTTTTTACCACACATTTATTTGCTTCTATAGTTTATTTATTGGGGTGTAGTTTTACTAATAAATAATCACTAATAAAAAAGACGTATAAGATAACTAAACACTCAACACGACATACAAAGCTGAAATATAAATACAATACCGACATGAAATGTCAAAAAACATAAATGACACACATCACACAGAAATCGTTGTAATAACTGTCAGTCGCCAACAAAATGGCGGATATTTGGAAGACGCGGGTCCATACTATGGAGTTTGAAACACCCTGCACATATATTATGTAATTTTGAAAAGTAGGCATTTATTATTATTATAAATATAAAATTACCTTTTATGGTAAATATTAAGTAAATAATAAATAAATTATTTCTTTGAAATTTTACTGGCATTATTTATAGCGCGCTTTAAAATATGTTATTTGCAAATTTTTTAATAAATAAAAACGACAATATTGATTCTAGTTATGCTCCAGTTTCCCCCACAACAATAACAAATCCACTAAACGATCGGCGTTACTGTACTTTCCGCATGATTTGAAAGCAACAACGCATGCCAACATATAGTAAGAGGTTTTAATAATCACTGGCTTCTCAAAATAAATACGGCAATAATTTACGGTTTCAAGTATTTCTGCCGGAACTATTGCTAACAATTTATTAAATAAACGAAACGGCATTAACTCATTAGCCTCTAGCCTAAATAGATTTGTCGATATTCTATTTTTTCTAAGTTATTACTGTCCAATATCCGTCGGAATTTACGGCTTAATAAAAATTATCGGGAATCATCGTTGCCAACAGCACCACCTCTCTCCGTTGCCTGCTCGCTTTGGAATGCTAAGGTTAATTATACCCATTTTAAAGTTAAATAAACAATTAAGTTTGTGATACTGACAGTTACAATAAATGTCTGTTAATAATGTTAATGAAATACAGTTGGGATATTTTGTTTCTCCCTGACGTCAGGTTCACACGTTTGGTTTCAACAGAAATTTCCAAGATGTACTTATTTCCGACTTTCAATCAAGTGGTGCTAAATTAGTACTGCTTTTAATTTACTTTATTTTTCACAATTTCATGTTGTTAAGTTCAATGCTTACAAGAAGTCTGGCTCCACTATCGTCCAAAGATAGGTATACATATACCTACCAAGTGAGGATCTTGACTTAAAATTGCCGCTTGCGTTATATCAGTACAAGAACCAGCTCAACGATTTCTATCCCCTAGAAGGAGCTTTGTGAATGTAATAATATATTACTTTCAGCCGTAGCCAACTGTGTTTGCATCAATCAGTGTTGCCAGGTGGGAAAAATTCAGTGCATGAGAATAATTTCAAAGAAGCATGAGGTTTGGAGAAAGAAGCATGAGATGGCTTAATTTATCAAAAAACACTTCTTGACACAGCTTAATTTTTAATTACTTTTGTAATGCCATTTTTATTTCATTAAAAAGCATTATGTTCTGCTATTTTATCATAATATTACATTGTAAGTAGGTAGTTACAGGTACTTACTTAAAAGTTATTAACCACGTAATTTCTTACTAATTTATTTTATTGTTAGGCCGGGCGAACGTTGAGGCGCAGTTGACGTGACGCAGGGTGACTCACGGGTCGTAAAATCTGTTTTTTCCAGAAAATGTAGGTACCCTTACGGAATAGAGTTAAGAATCACTGCAATACAGCGTGAATACAGCACACACACCGCATATCCGTAGACTGTCATACCCGTTTATGTATTCATTGCTAATTATTAAGAGAGCAGTCTACAATAAAGGACATTTCAAGTACCCAAATATTGTAGATACCTACCCCTATCTATTAAATTTTGCCCTCAATTTTGCCTTTATTTCTCGTTAGGTCTTTGTTTTGGTAGATTTCAAAGAGTAGTTTTAATAATTTTATTATTTCTTTTTGTGTCTATTAAAAAGCATGAGATTTTGTAATCAAAATATGAGAGCATGAGATTTCCTCGAAATACATGAGATCTGACAACACTGGCATCAGTTGACCGGACAGTTAGATTTGCAATGGCGAATTGGCGTTGGCGATACGGAACCGATTACCGTAGTAGTGGGGAATGCTAGACCAATGCACGTCGCCGTCCCTCTTAAAGTTCGTACCTTCCCTGGAATAAAGCGGCAATTTCTACTTTCTCTGTAAAGATGCGCAATTTCCGAACCTGTATACCAATATAAACAACTTAAAATTCACGTGTTATGTTAGTAAAGAACCAGATCAACGATTTCTATCCCCTAGAAGGAGCTTTGTGAATGTAATAATATATTATTTTCAGCTGTAGCCAACAACATACATACATAAAGAACTACTAATAGTACCAATTTGATAAGAACAGAGTATACTCACATATACCCAAAGAGACACAATGGCAGTGGCGGTAACCGGATATACAGGGTTGTACTAAACAAAACATAATATTTGACTTAACAATTTCTTTCTAACCAACGGTAATAGAATTATGACAGAAAACAGGTTTTGATTATTTGACAACGTCGCTAGTATTCAATCACTTTATTTGTTGCCGTACTTGTCACCTTGAAGGTTAACTAACCTATACTTACTAGTTTTCGTTTCGTTTTCTCTGTATTCCATAATGTTTTAAGTATTTGTTTGTTTTTTTAAATAAAACTAAGACATTAAAAAATATACTGTTAATGAATCAGACACGTGACTGCTTAAGAACGGCATTTGATAAACAACTGGAAATAACAACTGGGAGACTGACCTGAATATACACCCCTGTTACAACCCGCGTTTCTCGAATTTAATTGTATTATACTTAAAATTTAAAAACAAATGAAATCTAAGATGCTATTGGCTTCAAGATTTTTAATACAGATATGTATTACTTCTGTTAGTGTGTGTTGTACGAATAAAACATAAGCAAAGGGAAATCGAACCATAAATTCCCACTTATTTTGTACCAAATATTCCGACTCCATGCAACGTAGCATATGTGCCCCAAAAATTTATACCGCGTGTTGACAATTCCAGTAAATTAAATTTACTTATGAAAAGACAATTCAGGATGAAAAGAACTCAATTTTCCACACACTTGACACTGGCGCAACGTTTACTTAAGGAATTGAATACAACTTTTATTAAAAACATTAGGAAATCAAATAAAACAAAAACACAAATATCAACCACATGTCATCATTCCGACTAATAGCAACACTGCAGACCGAAACTTACTATCTGTGATAGCGGGACGGATAGACCAATAAACACGTTCGTAGAAGAGTCAGCAGTTGCCGTACTTCCTTTATATTTTGTTATACAATTACATCTCTCTTGACTAATAAATATATGGATTTATTAGTTAGTACTTGGCTAAACCGGTGCGGATTCGATCCCTGCAGCCGGTAGACCGTATATCAGCTATATTTGTGGAGAGGATTGGCACCCTCTCTGAGGGTATGGTAGGGTGGAAGAATGCCAATGTGAGAGATTGATGCCTGTCGACATTTGATTACCCCCCTAATTAATGAGGTTTTCCAGGTTGTCTCATTCCTGCACTAAAGGGCCTACCAACGTAAGTAAGTCCTGGGCGCAAATGCTGCCTGTTTAATCATAATATCCGCCCCTTCTTGACTCAGCTTTCAATTCAATTTGGTATTGGCTTGACGCGACGTTGCCAAATTGAAATATTTTCCTAGTACCTACCTACTTATTGTAATGTTAAAACATGTAATGAATGGTATAAATTATTTTAAAAAAATATACATATAAAGATTCAGTTTAAAGAATATTTAATATTGAAGTAAGAAATTCCACCGGATCAAATAATAAACCATTTACATTTCATTACATAAATAATAACATAATAAAATAATACCCGCTAGGTATTTTGGTAGGTTTTTCGATGTTCTATCTTTATTACGACTTACGTGGTTAAACTTAATGACATTATGACTGAATCACCCTGTATAAAGATTAATGTATCGTTTCCTGAAAAACCTTCTTTCAAACGTTGTAATTAATAAAAATGTGAATAAAAGTAAACGACCACAGCAAAGTTAATAAACCGCGTTCTTTCAACGAATTGTTTTTTTTTCAAATTACCGTTATGTCAACGATTTCAACACTCATTTGTGTGACAAACCAAAACAGTGATTAATATATCATTTCGTTAAGTAGATATTCCAATAATAGCTTATTTCCTGTGAATAAAAACAAAACAAGGTCCGTCTCACCGCATAATAACAAATTGTTCATCAGCTTTTTACTTCGTGTTATTTAAAACAGAGAATTTTAATGAGTCTACCGCCGAAAAAACGATGAGGAATTGATTGATCGAATATATAAAAGTAATGCACTCCGTCGAGCGTAACCTACGGTATAATTAACTGTACAACATTCAAGATCACTGGAGACACTGGAATCTAAATTATATTGTTGTTTAGCGAGAAAGACGGACAGAAAAGTGGACGATGCCTCGGGCGTTTACAGTGAGAAGGAATAGCTTATATTTGCAAAAACAGGTGCTGTATACTTTAATTGTTTGTGGCTTCAGATTGCAAAAAATAAAATGAGTCAATACGGCAAAAATAGTCATTTTGTGTTGGTTGATAACAGAAATCCTGCAAAATTTGAGTGGTCTGAGTCTTGAATAGTAACACAGTACACTGAAACTTACTATGTGTAGTGGTAGACTGTATAACATGATCACGTGCTTTGAACAATAAGCAACATTGCCACGCTTCCTCTGTATTTTGTTGGTATAAGATGATATTTAAAAAAATTAAATCTCCTTTAATCTATAGCATGGGAAATTGATAGTTGATAGACAACATAGGAGTTGCTACGAAAGTTTATTTTACAACTACAGTTTTCATAATTTGTGTTAAAATTGTACCTACTTACTTGTTCCTTCAAAAACTGCTGATATGTCCAAAAATTGTTACAGATAAAGTTATTAGCTGTATCTATATTCTTTAAAAAGTTTGTTACATGTGTCAAAATTTTGTACTGAATTTGATTTGATGAAATGAAAATGAAAATATATCCAAAAGTGACGGTATGTCAATCAATTGGGCGCTAAATTTTGTTTACAAATTGCATCTGTCAATGGCGGTCGTTTGAAATTGTTTCATAACTTTTACATTTTTTATAAATACTAGTAATTTTCAAATTAAGTATCTTCAGATAATATATAGTAACCTATATGTTTCTACTAACAACACCCTGCATTTAAACTATGAGCTCTAAAGTCAAATATTTGAATGAACTTCTTTTTGTAGCTATACGAAGAACGTTTAATTTTTCATTGTTAATATGCTGTTCCGCTACACTCTATTAAATATCTACTCAAATTCTCTAGCTGTTTCTACATGAGGTGAAAACTATGCAAAGAAAGCATCATATTTCATTTACTTTGTTAGATAAAATCCTATGATAACCTAATTGTGTGCTAGTCAGTGTCAAAAATCATTCACCAGACATGTTTAAAAACTAGATACGATCTTAGTGTAGCTGTAGCGCAGGTCTGAAACTGAATTTATAATATGCGAGATAATGAATAATTATGTAGTTCAATCAGCCAGAGCCACATTAAGTAGCCAAATTCATGTATAACTTTGAATCGCTGATGACAAATTGAAAAATTAGTTAAGCCAACATCAACATTATACAGATTTAGAAAGTGAGGATCTTGATGGTGAATTGTATTTTGCCGCTTGCGTGTATTTGTGTCATGCTACACGCATACTTCGACCACAGCGTGTTCGCATCAAGCAGTGTTGCCAGGTGGGAAAAATTCAGTGCATGAGAATAATTTCAAAGAAGCATGAGGTTTGGAGAAAAAAGCATGAGATGGCTTAATTTATCAAAAAACACCTCTTGACACAGTTTAATTTTTAATTACTTTTGTAATGCCATTTTTATTTCATTAAATAGCATTAAGTTCTGCTATTTTATCATAATATTACATTGTAAGTAGGTACTTACAGGTACTTAGGTACTTAAAAGTTATTAACCACGTAACCTTTCTAATTTATTTGATTGTTAGGCCGGGCGAACGTTGAGGCGCAGTTGACGTGACACAGGGTGACTCACGGGTCGTAAAATCTGTTCTTTTCAGAACATGTAGGTACCCTTACGGAATACAGTTAAGAATCACTGCAATACGGCGTGAATACAGCACACACACCTCATATCCATCGACTGTCATACCCGTTTATGTATTCATTGCTAATTATTAAGAGAGCAGTCTACAATAAAGGACATTTCAAGTACCCAAATATTGTAGATACCTACCTCTATCTATTCAATTTTGCCCTCGATTTTGCCTTTATTTCTAGTTAGGTCTTTGTTTTGGTAGATTTCAAAGAGTAATTTTAATAATTTTATTATTTCCTTTTGTGTCTATTAAAAAGCATGAGATTTCCTCGGAATGCATGAGATCTCATGCAAAAGCATGAGACCTGACAACACTGGCATCAGTTGACCGGACAGTTAGATTTGCAATGGCGAATTGGCGTTGGCGATACGGAACCGATTGCCGTAGTAGTGGGGAATGCTAGACCAATGCACGGCGCCGCGCCACTTATACTTCGTACCTCTCCTGGGATAAAGCGGCAATTTCTACTTTCTTTGTAAAGATCCGCAATTTCCGAATCTGTATATTGTTCGCTAAACCTTAAATATTTGCATAAAAAAGTTAAACCATGGTATATGTCAATCAAAATAATTAACTTACATATCTCTTTTAAAAAAATATGTCTAGAATATTACAAATTCGTTATTAGTCCCTACGGCTTTATTATACCTCAGAGTTTTTCATAAACTTATATTCTGGTAGCTATAAATTCTACAACATAAATTTATTTTTTTAATTTATGAAATAGAACATGTTTTTTATGTTCTGAATCCACCTGTATTTGTTGGATTATCTTGAAGAGTAAAGTTTTTACGGATTTGTACATAAATAAAAGTAGATACACTGTATTTTATGGAGCTGTATATTTTACACTGCAATACGCAATTATAAACATGCGTGAAACTAAAAAAATATATAAAAAATGTCTTCACCGTGACAATGTTTGCACATTGCCGTGACCAGGATTCGAACCTGGGTTACTACGGCCACAACGTAGGGTCCTAACCACTAGACGATCACGGCTGCCGAAGACGACGACGGTATGGAAAAATGCAAAAATTACATTGGTCTCATTACCCCACACTGATACACTTTAACCAGCATTACCGTGGAACCAGTGGACCGAGAAATTACCATGGTATTTCATTTTATAGCGAAGAAGTATTAAGCAGCAATAAACTGAATGCAACACGAAACGGTACTGGGATATTTGCCGGAAATTGTGTTATTGTACATAAAATTAACTGCACTTAATGATTATGATTACTGTGGAAACAATGGTCGCAGTAACTCTGCTACTTAAGCTTAATTTTCAGGCAGTGTAACAATTCTAACAGAAAAGAAGCTTGTAAGGTTATGAAAAGGATTTTGCTAAATGATGTTATATGGTCAGTGTTACAAAAATAAGATATATTTCAAGCTGTATCGACTGTAACATAAGACTAATCCTTCACTGCATAATGTTGTACATACACAACATACTTTTTTTATTCTTAAAATATAATGTAAATATGTTTTGTTCTGTTTTGTATACTGTTGTAGTTCTACAACATAGTAATAAAGTATACAAGTATTTAAAGCCTGTTGTAAAGACAATTGTAAGAGCTTTCAAGATAAATATTACTCAACCTCCAGTGCCATTTAAATATTTTGGGGTGATGCTTACCCTTGCTTGGAGGTTAAAGTGGCGGAGTCAAAAATACCAGTAAAGAATGTCCCCCTTTAATCTAAAATCGACAGGTCTGAGGGTTTTTCTACAATCTTGACGCAGTTCCCGAAAATGGCTCTGTTTCGTTTTCATTTGGCTGCCCTGTATAATACAAGATATATCAAATAGATGGCACAATAACAATCTACAATGAATTAAATAAATCAGTTGGTTCGATTTCTACATGCTACAGGGTACCAGAGGTTAGTGTTTGCAATAAACTAAATCAGTGAATTTTTGGCAGAAAATATATGTGCACTTGGGAATGGAAAGTAAACAGTGAACATACAATATAGTAGTTAAAAAATGTATATATTCTTGATATTACAAAAGCCAGTAAAAATGTTACAAAAGCTAATAATAAGGAATATATGGGTAGATATTGTGGGTATATTGTGTAATTCAATGCTAGTTGGGGCTTTAGTCCACAGAGTAGTTAGTTTCACACAATATTATTAATACCTAAAATATATAAAAACTTTTACATAAAAAGTATCTAAACATTATTCAAGTAGGTATTGTCATATTTAATTCATTGACAGGCTATCACTTTTGTCATTGTCAATATTTAACTTCAAATAATTTTAATTTTTATAATAATTTTTATAGTTAGATATTTGACTAAACTTAAAGGAGGTCACCTGAAGAAGCAATCCTAAAAATGCAGAAATAGGTCAGATCTCATCTATTGTGGTTGAAATGTCGTGTTCCCACTGCCAAAAGTGAAGTTAGATATTTATAGAGTGTTTTCATTAACTCAGGTTAGTAAATTTAGATAGATTAATTTCTTTAGATAATTATTGAATAAAGCTTTGTCTGTGGAAGGCATTCAGTTGTAAAGCTTAGCTCACTAAAAAAGTTAAATATGTTTCAAGGACACTATTTTAAGAGATCCTTACTAATGCCCATCACATTAAATTTTTATTAAATTATATTACATACATTAGAAGATATTTAAGAAAAACTGATTTCCAGCGGCGTCGTTCAGGGACACATACTTCTGTGGGGAGGGCCTGTAGGAATTTTTTTTATAGGAACTTGTCATCTTATTTTTTCATATTCTATCTGCATCCTAGAGATTTCCCACATTTTCCCGGGCACTTTGTATATACACTTGAATGAAACTTAAAATTTTAAGTATATTATTATATTAAAATACAGATTAGACTGTTTTCCATGTAGATATCGAACACTTTTCAATGATATTTAGAGCAGATTGTTTGGGTTGGCATACCCCTTATACGTTTGTACGTATTTATGCATTGTTTAAAAGGAGTATTGTCCTCTCCATATTTATAGATACCTATATCTGAAATGGCAAATTAAATAGCTTGGGTTTCGTTGAAACGTACAAGCTGAAAGGAATTTCAATTAGTGGAACTGTAATAATTTGATTGGTCGTAGTTTAAATATTAAATAAACCAGGCCTTCTCGGAAATCCCGTATTGACATTGAACTTGGATTTGTCGTATTGTACAATTTTGGATTGACTCGGATTCTTCTACCTCGTTATAGATTATAGCTTCTAAGAATAGCCATTGGAATTACATTTGGCTTTTTACATTGTGTACGTAAGTAAGCATGGCAATTATATATTTTTTATCGAAAAATTGTAAGAAATGGAAAGTATTCGGGCGATGTCGGTCGTCCACGAGCTGATATTTTTCCGCCGGCTTTTGTTCACTTTTCCATTTACTGTCAATAACCGAAAAAAAAACTGTTATCACACTATGTGGCGTACCCCTCTAATACTGAAAAGTATAGCCGTAGTTTCAATGACATGTGAGCAAAAAATTGCGTTTCTAATCAAGCATTCTTTTAATAAGTACCTATAGTTTAGTTTTTCTAAAATCGTCAGTAAAATTATGGAGCATGAGGGTCGATTCTACGAGTATACCCTGTTGTTAAATTTTAAAGGCTCGCTAAAATGTCAATATTCAGATCCTTTAAGGGGGGGATTTTGTAGAAAAGAAATTGCACAGCTTAAGTGAGCGAAACGACGATTCAATCAGACCTATGAGACAGTATACAACCCGTATAGGCCGTATATAGGTAAGTTTATCGTGCATTTTGACGTATATAAAAATGGAAGCCGTTTTGATTTTACTCGAGGACACAAAATGTAAAATTACCAATAAATATTAATCTGAAAGCGAAACACAAGTTGTCCTATATGTCCTGGCTAGTGGGTGAAGTAATTTGGTGGCTTTGGCTGTGATAATTTTGCCGTAATTGTGACATATTGTCGTAGTAACTGTGTGGCTAAAATTGAGGTGTTTTAACATGTATTTTAATTATTCTTGTGATTTTATGAGCAATGATAATTATCTCACGCACTAGCGGGAACCTTTGTGAATACGTTGATATATAATAATAACCAATTATTTCAATTTTCTTGGAGTTCTGTGTCCTCGCTTGAAGCCCTGTTAGACGGTAAAAATATGTAAACAAAATCCCAGCCTTAAATGTCAATTGTAAATGTCTATTCTCTATTCTAAGATATAAAGGAACCGCTAATGTGAAAATAATTTTAAAGGTCTGTTTTATATATTTGTAGGAGTAGTTCAAATCTCCTGAATTTAGTCTCTGACTACCAAAATAAATCGATTTGCTTCAAGCGATCGAAAGATAAGAAAGAAAATGTGATTTATTTCCTCAATTTTGACACCCTGTATCTTTGTTATTATTGATTTTCGTGGATTTTTGGATTTTTTTTAGGATAAGCTGAAGTAAATTGACTTATTTTGGTCGCAGTATTATACTGTATATGGCCCATTATTTACCCAACAATTTGACTTTATTTTTAGATAAATTGCATGCATCACGAGATTTAGATGCGGTTTTATCAGAAACTATTGCTTCTAGCGACATTAACAAGGTGTACCTTTTTTAACTAGAAAAGATAGGGAAGAACATTTTCCAGTCCAAAATGAGATACAGTGTAGCACAAAAAAGTCGTAGCGATTTAAAGGGGTCTAAACCATCGTTGCTGGCGCCCTTCAGCAGATACACCAAAATCGTCGACATATTCGAATTTCTAGTCCCAAGAAACCCCCCTATACCAAATTTCATACACGGTCGATACGATCGAAAAATAATAAAAGAAATATGTTTTATTTTTTCAACTTTGACACCCTGTAGCTCCGTTAGTATCAACATTTGGATTAAAGTAAATTAATTCAGCTTATTTTTATCCAAACTATCTACATCTGAGTTTGGCCCATTCTTTACTAAACACCCTGTATATTATAGCTCACCGTCCGTAACTAACTTCAATACTGGTCGGGCCAGAGTAATGGTTTCCTGAAATTCCGCTTTTATTAAGCTTAAGGCGTATATTTGTTACATAAAAAAAATCTATTCCTTATGCTCTTTGGGCAGTTTGTCAAATTCTTTGGCATTATTATCACAGCTGCAATCAAGCAGACTTAAAACAAAATAATGAAGCGCAATTCATCTTGATTATTAACATTCGCACCCACATGTTAATTAAATCATAATAATAGTATAGAGGAGTTGAATTTACTGTGTTTACTCTGAATTTAGCAACAATGTAAGGTTTTGAAAAATATGTTTCACTTTAAACGTAATGGGTAATTCAAAAAGTCATTTGTGAAATTCAAACTGTAATATACAAGTATATTTAAATGCTTTGAGTCTTAGTTATATTCTGTTACTTAGGTAAATCAGAATACATTTTTTTTTCTAATGAATTATGGCTAAAATGAGTTAAATATCTAAAAGGCAGTTGAAGTTTACACAGGGAAGGGAGTCTTGTTTAAATCATCTAAGTAAAAATGAATTATTTTAAATGGTAGGTAGGAAAATCGATTGTTTCAATAGTCAGATGGATACATTAAGACGCAAAAAAGTTCTGTCATTTAAAGGAAACATGATGTGTCACAAGTGGCGCCCTCTACTAGTGACGTCAAAATTAGAAACATGTTTGAATTTCTCGTCAGCAAAAACCCCCGATTTACAAATTTTATGTAAATATTTGGATTTCTTAAGGCTTACGGTGAGCGCTCGATCTAGTTTTCGCTCAGTAACTCCTCAACGAAAAATGATAAAAATATGCGGTTTTTTAATAGACTACAAATACTATTTTACGTCGGCGCTGTGTTTTGAAATTTTGAAAATATGCAAAATTCATTTAAAAAAAATTTATTTTACACTTTTTCAAAATTTCAAAACACAGCGTCGACGTAAAATAATATTTTAAGTAAATAAAAAAAAACCCCTTATTTTTATCATTATCCGTTAAGGAGTTACTGAGCGAAAACTATGGGTTTGTTCCAACACAGCAAGAATCGATTCCGAACCGTCCAGAATTAGTCAGTCAGTTTAGTAGTTAATGTACTCTCGGCGAATGCGACGTAAGACGGTGTTGGTCAAACATTTCTCACGGTACTGGACAGTTCTCGACGGTTGTTGGAACAGATGTTATATATCGTTTGATAGAGCGCTCACCGTAAGCCTTAAGAAGTTATTTACAAATATCGAAAATAAAATTTTAACTTTAACACACTGTATCTCCGTTAATATTGTGTTTTCGAAAAATTGTTATAGAACTTTCTGACCCTATATTTTTGTGAGAAATCACCTCCTGAAGTCTTGACGCATAATTTTCGGACACCCTGTATACATGTTGAACATTCTAACATATTGATATGTTAAGCTATACGTACAAGTACTGACATATATGCAGTTGATTTATATGTATGTTATTTTTTTCTGTAATCATCGCAAACAAAAAGTCAGTATATACCGACAAGATTAACAGACCTATAATAAATATATTTGACAAGTCGAAAGCACACGCAAATTAAAAAATACTTTAACTGTTGTAAAATTGTATTTAAAGCTACAAATACTGTCTAAACTATAATGTGTTCCACTGTAATGCTCATATAAAAATATTGATGTTTTTATTTTGGTTTCTTGGCATCGAAGTATATTTTTCTTTGATTTTATATAGCCTTGTGTAAATGTGTACACTTGTAACTACAGGGCGTTTGTTAGAAGTAGAATTATAAATGCTATTAGATTGAATTACTTTATTTGCAAATGATACAAAATTCATTTAGCCTTGATTAAGATTGGGCTAACTAGCTTCATTGATATTGAAATTTACAAAATCAATTTTTTCTCGACTTCAAATTTCGTGCTATCTTGACGTCACTTATTGGTATTGCTACTAGCATAATCTCAAGTTTAAAGCTCCCAACAAATAGTGGGATCAAAAAATGATTGCACTACGTAAATATATTAAATTATTTAGTAGCAATAATAACACTGTTTCCTTTGTAAGTGTTATAGTCAATTGTCATAAATGTATTTACTTTTAAATATATTATTAGAGGCAAGTTTTACAAGCTTGTGTATAGTTATTATATCACTTGGTTCATTATAACACCAATCTTCATACTCAACTGTCAAATTTCGTTTTGTCACTATCTCATGTCCAACAAGGTAACTGATATTTACTAATAAATGACGTAATTTTTTTAAATTCGGACCTTTTTAGAAAAAAGGTTCTTGATAATAACCTGCGATAATTAACTTGGGATAGACAAAATTTAAAAAATAATGAAAGAAATAGCCATTTAAACCTAAACGCTGTTATATATAAATATACCACAATAGTCTAAATTTTGATTGTAAATTAATGTTTAAAATATCCGGCAAATGGTTACTTACTCAACATTAATAACTATTTGATTAATAATTTGTATGTATTGTATTGTATTGTATGTATTGATTTCAAAACTTAAATAAGATAAACACAGTTTGATGGCTAACTAATCATTTTCCAAAAATCTCTATCGTTAAAAAAACCTGAAAGGAGTACTTAATTAGGTACTGCATTTCAAAAATCAATTATTAGATATTCGTGTTTATTTCACAAAAAACGTTACCTATTTTAGTAAAATTATCCAATAAACAATATTTCCAACTTACTGACCATGACATAACAATGTATAAAATATTTCCTGGGAATTGGTTTATTTTTTTGACCAATTTCCAAGAAATATTTTATACAAAATGATCCAACAAACATTTGTTGTGAAAAAAATAAAAAAGGTTCTTTCTGAGGCCTGAATGCAATTAAATCATTATTAAAAATAATCTTTAGTTTTTTACGTAAGTAACTACAAACTTTTATTTTATTTTATTGCATCCAATAGAAAAACAAGAAATAAATTGAAAACGGTTAAATTTATCCAACTAAATCAAGTATACTTTATTTGTGAAAAATAGATAGAACATTACTGATAAAAAAGTTATAACCAAGAGTACATTTCGTAGCGCCATCTAGCGTCTATGGCAAAATTAAGTACGTATTCGTTTTTCTCGTTTCAGAAAACTCCCTAATCCAAATTATCAAAAGAATTCTTTGAAAAGTTTCTATGAATTTTAAGAATTTTGAATTCGAAATTTGAACTTTAACGCCCTGTACCTTTTTTATTAGGCGCAAATGGACCAAGATAAGTTTGGCTTATTCGCATTATTTTGATGTAAGGAATATACTCTTGCTTTGTGTCCCATTAATTTCGGGGCACCCTGTATATATGGTTAGAAATGGTCAAACCGTACTAATATATTTTTTTACAAAACGACAGTCTTTTCTTATTTATTAGCAAACCGTAACACGATTTCGCTGTAATTTATGCGACCGCTTTCAGCAGACGATTTTGGCTAATTACCTTTTCTAAAAACAAATTAGACGCAGTAACACAACAAGACGACAAATCGAATGCACAGTATTAACTCCTACCGGGAACACACACATTTGCGTGCCGTCTAAACACTTATAAGTAATGATCGTACACACACAGTTCATGACCTACCTAAAATTTTATCGAGTTGAACCTTCACTCACAAAACATCAGCTGCCTAGCCAACAGGTCACCTGAGAAAACTGAAAAGTTGCATTGCACTATCTCGAAGAAAACTGTGTATAAAGCACTGTATAATTATATATCTAATTAGAACAGAAGTTCGATGTCTTAACCTCACACACACTACGTCAAAATCACTAATTGTCACTTGACTATCCTGAAGAATGAAATTCTTTGCGTGTCAATTCTGCAAGCAGCACGTCCCTCGTACGCGAGTGACATGCGTTTGTTATGTTAGCATTTCTAAATGAAACGGCTAGAAATAATGCGAATTTTCATTAAATATTTCAGTAACTGTTGCGAGTTAATCTCAGTCTAAATTTACGCGCTTCCCACCCTCACATTTTCAGAGTCATGTTGAGTTTTCAGTGTTTCAGCAGCTTTCACTCGTACGGTCTCAGCCACGGCCACAGTCGCGGGTTTATTTCAGTAACAGTTGGGTCAAAAATTTTAATCAGCTGTTTTTACATCTGTTTCACTTGAATTTATCGGTGGCGATGAAGGACGCCTTCTATATTTTTATATAGGAACGGATATTAATATTAATTGGAATATTTCGAAAGCGGGAGATCTAGCCAAAATAAATTCCAGAGCAGTAGCTCTGTTTTCTTCAGGAGTGTGCAATACCACTTTTTAAATGTCGGGAAGCTACGATAACGCTTTATTTGTATGGAAGATGCAACAAGTGATGACACGTTTTGGGCACTGGTTCAAGATAAAATTGTATAATAGGTATCCCAGCTAACAATTTCTTGTTCTGTAAAAATTGTAAGAACGTTTCCAGAGCAAATTTTATAGAGCAATGTTTGTTCTAAGAACATTTTCAAAACGATCTTACAACACTTATACCATAAAAATGGGCACCGTTCTATAGAACCTTTTAGTTCTTTAAGCGGTTCTGTAAAGCTTGCAGGAAATAATTATAGAAGTCTTAAAGAATTTTTATAACACAGTTACAAAGCAATCTCATAAAAATTCTATAGCACTTCGCTATACAACTTTTGTGTTGCATGGTGTTATATTTAAATAACTTTAAAATCGTTTAATTGTATATTTTAAAAACAAAATGTTTCTGTATCTCACATGTTAGATATAATATGGACTGGCCAATAAGAACCAATAAGATGGTCCTAATCAGCCTTCATAGGAGTACTTACTTACATTATTACGAATTGCTTAGTTTGTTTGTCCATCAGGAGCAGTGCATTTTAATGCGGAAAAGTTTTATCGTGAAATATGTGGTACATAATGGTGATTTTTTGACGCGCCCTCAGTTAACCTTATATTTCCTATGATGCTGGAAATTTAATAAAAAAATTTTTGTTCTAAATTGATGAATTTAACAACCAACTGTACATAAAATAGTCAGAAAGTAAGTATATCCATATTATTGATATCATTTCACCTATTTATACTGTACATATTTTTAATTAAGATTTTTCCTTCTTCACAATATGGCGACAGAAAGAAAGGCTTCATCTTGTACTTCCAATGGATTCTCACTAATATGACATTTTTGTGTCGATTGCAATGATTATAGAGCAAATATGCTTCGTAAGCAACCACTTAATATTCACAGTGTTGTCACATTTTATTGTGGTAATTTCACTTATTTAATCTTGTTTAATAAATCTATTAAAATTCTTTAACTTCAACATCTAAAAGTGAAAATGTTTAAGGTTTGGAATGGTCTAAATTTAATACTAAATTTCTATAAGAAAATCAGTTTCTCTTAGCAATCAAATAAATCTTATCTATCGTAATGAAATTTTCTTTCTGCAAGCAGATAATAATTTCTACAAGTCACGACTATGTTATACAAATTTCCCCATTATACTTTGATCAAAATATATCGTACTTTTACAGGCAGGTCTCGTCAGATGGGGGTATGGGAAACCTACATATATAAAAAATGATAGTTCTATAGCGTTTCTTTATGGAACAAATAGGCTTTTGTTACTTATTTACTCTATGATGATATTATGACAACTGTATTATTATTCTCTACAACTGCTTTAAAGAGCGTTTTCTCTTAAGTTCGATAGCAGCTTCCATAATTGTAATTTGGTTTCCGCAGCAGAATTGTAACTTAACAACGCCTTACACAATAGTTCTATAATTCAACTATAAGCGACATTACGGAATAATTTTATAAGAGTGTCACAGGAGATGGTATAATTCTATAAAGCAGTATTTTGCATCGGTTTTACAGTAATTTGATTCTATAAGCACCGTTGCTGTAAAATTGTGTTATTGTACACACTTATACGGCTACATTAGCAGTTATCTTATAAGTGCTCTATAAATTATGCTCTAAGAACGTTCTTGCAACAAATTTAAAAAACAATTCAATTTCTGAAGGCAAAATAGTCTCATGTGCCACAATAATTTAGTATTCTAAATACAACTATAAAATATTAACAGAATATAAAACTCCTATTACTCTAAATTTATAGAACTACTTTGCTAGCTGGGATACAAGGAAAGAAATTGAAAGGCATTGGTGCTATAAGATTGATCGAAAATTGCGTTATATTGACGCTCTGGCATAATTTTTGTCTTGTTTTACTGTATGTATTGTAATAGTTATTTTCGATACGTTGTGAAATAATGCTGAAACACTTTGCAACATGCATCGAACAAGATTTTTCATGAAATCGGCAAATAAATAGGTAGTCAAAATAGTTTCGACATAATCTTCAATTGCATTTGCTAATATGCTAGACTGTTTTATATAAACAACTTTTACTAAGTTGCCTGTAAGGTTGTTGCTATGTAGTAGTTGCTATAGTGTGATGTTTCCAAGCTATAGGTATACTCGCGTCAAGAATTCAGACGACTTACGTCATATGAACAAATGAATAATTTATTATATTTTTCAAAGTATTTAAGAAACTGCAAGTGAGAGTAATAAAACTATATACTACACTAAATGTTTGCATTATATATTGCACTAAATTGTAAAAATTGTTGTTTTTAACGCCACCAAATATCGAAAATTACGTTGACAATAAAAACAATCGCCTAATTTCAACCATGACGTAAGACGTCTGAATTCTTGACGCAAGTATATAAACATTTTCAAAAATTCAGAAATCTGTGAACGTTTGTAAACATTAAACGCCAATAATTAAATCTGGTAGGTATTCATAAAACTTCAGTATGTGTGACGCAGATTCTAGTAATACTGAAAATTCTGAAATAGAAAATGAAGCGGAAGCTCTGCCTTATGTACATTGATTCGTCAGAAATCTAAGAACTTGTACCAAAAACATATGCAAAATTTGATATTTAGAGTGCCGAAAAAGGTATGTAATAATTAATTGATTTGAATTACCTTAAGTACCTTTACGACAAAGGAATTTAAAAAAAAATATTTTAAAAATTTGAATTTTTTTTATAAAATTCAGAGAAACTAATAATTTTTGTGTTTCAGCACAAGAAGAAATTAATTTTTAAGTGTCAATACAGTTTTCTCGATCCCCGTGTAGACTTTGAAAGCCAAAGCACTAGACATGCAGTAATTTTTATATTAAATCAATAGACTGACGATTTGCGTGATATATGGTCTCTTCAATGGGAATATTCTATTTCCCGGTTTGGTAATCAGCATTGTCCATCCTTCCTTTGTTGCAATTCAAAGAACTGTGAAAGAACATTTGTAAAACGTAAACGCATAATGGAATATAATTAGAAAAAGTAGAGCATTTGACAAAATAATGCCCTCGCAACGTCTAATCTGCTCGCAACGTGCTTCAGACTCTAATTTGTATTTCCATGCTTAGCGAACGCTAGTTAAAGTTTAATTGCTCCTTGATTTGCCTTCATTTACCAAGAAATCCGGCCCGTCTAATAAAAAATATATAAAACGCATTAAGGCCGTACTCGTTGGTTTTCCGTAGGCAAATATGTAGTTAGCCTGCACACGTTATAAATATGTACATAACTTAGAGGGAGTGATATATTTGCAGAACATGCATATATTTTCAGTTCAATAAAATGTACAGGATGAACGTGAAGTAAGGTTTTTATTTATTTAATACGATATACAGGGTTATTCAGTTATTAATGAACAAACTTCGAGGGAAACTAGAACTGAAAAATAATGGCAGTTTATTATACAGGGTGTCGGAAATGATGAGCAAAAAATTCAGGGGATAATTCTAGACCGAAAATATATGCTACCTCTCTCTATAACATATTTTCTAAAACTGATTATTAACGGAGTTACAGGGTGTTAAAGTTAAAATTTTATTTTCGATATTTGTAAACAACTTTTTAAGAAATCAATAAAATTAGTATATCGGGGTTTTTTGCGGACGAGAAATTCAAATATGTTTCTAATTTTGATGTCACTAGTAGAGGGCGCCACTTATGGCAGATCATGTTGCTTTTAAATGGCACAACTTTTTTGCTACTTAGTGTATCCATCTGACTATTGAAACAATCGATTCTCCTACCTATTATATCTGAAAAAGGTATACCTTATTGAAGCCGTTAGCAATAACAGTAATCTTATTTGCAATATTCAGTGCACCAATTGAAAACTGTAATCGTTTCAGTTAAACTGCCTTTTCTACTGAAAATACAGCAAAATTTTACCTGAAAAGTTGTTCAAAACAGTAAATTATGTGCAAAATAAAAAAAAAATCGGCCTGCTTTGATAAAATCTTTGTGTTTTGTTGAAAAATGGTTTCATCAAACCTCGCCGATCAATTTTTTTTCTCAATCAGAAATTTCTACATGCATATTTACTTATTACATATATATTTTTTTTAAATTGACTCCTTGTACTAAATTTTTATCATAAAACTTTTTTCGATCAATAACAAATGCTTTTTGTATTTGTTACGTCATCTGTATAATATTCGACAGGTTTTATTCAATATCGGTTATTAATATGTCCATTTTTATAAAGTTATACTAAAAAAGAAGGAAAAAAAGAAAATTGTAACATGAGAGTTAAATTTTTAGTAATTCATAAAACAAATTAAAATGTCAACGATTATGATTGTATTAAATCTTGTTATCTCAAAAGCAAAGTGGATGTGAACAGACGATTGAAGGATTAAAAAATTCCATAAATGAAGACGAAAAAAGTTTACATTCGTGTACAAAATACATCATAAATTTAATAAGAGGAAATAATATGTCCCACAAAAAATTACCAGCGCGGTAAAAACGTCAAAGCATTTAATGTTTACAATTTTGCTGCAGCTTTGTCTTATTTTCAGTATGCGCATGATGATTTAAGGCAGTTGAAATTTGTGATACGGCGGTTAAGTAGGTACTTATTTGACAATTTCCCATAATTACACAGAAGAAAATCTAATATGTACCTATATTAATATATTTAAAATCTTAAACCTCACCTAACCTAACACTTTTTTTCTTACAATAACACTAAATTTAAGATTTAAGAATAATAATCTTAGAAAATAAAACAGTAGGTATATTTAAATCAAGAATACTAATTATGTACTTCAGTTTTATTTGTTCTTAATGCACTGTTATTATTTACTTTAATCAAAATTATTTAATAGTATTTCAAATATTTGCAGTAGTTTTTTTCTTGAGACATGGCGAGTAATATATTTGCTTGCTAAATATATCTTTTTTTATGGGTAACTCTGACTAAGTTTTGAGTTAGTTTATAAAACTAGACTAGACAATCACAGACATGCGTTATATTAACAATATACAATGTGTCTGGACAATGTGAGTTCCAATATTTAAACGGCTTCTATATTTGTTCAAAACCAACAGAAAACGTTTATGTTAAGTCAATTATCTTTTGTTTGGTGCAATTTACCATGCAGCAAAATAATGACGCTCATATTCCGGACACTCTGTATGTTGCTGTTCATAAATCAACTGCTTCTAACTTACCGATGAGTTAATCCATAGCTCTCTATTTACTTATGGGTCACTGAAGTACGGTCACTGGCACTTATTAATAAAAACACACACACTATTTTTTTTTCACAAAAAGAAAGCACTAGAACACAACCAAACACTTGGAAAAATAAATGGACTCACTACTAATAGTTTTTCTTGAAATCAAATAACAAAAGACACACGCTTTCCCTATGAAAACTAAGGCACTACTGTTTTGAGTAACGCAAACTTTTTGTTTGCTACAAAAAAAGCGGTAAAAAGTCGTCGACGCGGTATCCTCATATTTCAGCTTTTTTTAAATGCAATTCAAGGATGTCTCCAGAGGTTCTCAATAAGTTTTAACAACTAGGTATCACAAATTATTAATTCTAGACACAGTTTTGCAGTACGAGTGATTTCGATTTGTCAAACTGTTTATATATTAATGTGTATTTTTAGTCGGCGTTAAAAATACTCACAATTTTTTTGTGTACAATCGCTTGCAATAATAATGACATTTTAAAATTAATTTTGAGATTTCTTTTCCACTGCTGATGTATTGGGAATGAAAGCTACTTTTAACATTAGTTCACCGTTGTTTCACTCATCAATAGAGATTTAATGAAATTTCTACTCAAAACTTCCAGAAGTTCAAAAACTGTTTCGAGAGAGTGTCATTATTATTGCAAAAGCATGTATCTGCGATACCGATACATGATAATTTTTTGAAATTTGGGATATATTTTAATATTAGATTAATACAACTTTTAACATTTTTTCTTCAAAAAAAATAGATAATAGTTTCTATTGGAACATAAATTTAGTGTTATGTTTGCACATGTGCACTTTTTAAAATTAATTCATTATTGACAAAAAATAAGGCCAATTTACTTGAATAAAAACACTTCGCTATTACATGCGACTGAAAGAAATATTCTGCTTTGTGACAGTATTTCTGAATATGCCAGTGTTAGATAACTAATATGTCGTACGAAAAACAATAAAGCCGACTATTGAAATTATGGGAAGAAGTTCAAATTGGTTTTGAAGAAGAATTTATTGACTCGGAGGAAAAATATGAAAATCAGTCAAACTAAAATGAATATAAAGTAAATAAAGATAATATGAATAATTAATGAAAAAAGTGATGAATGAATTAAACACAACAAATATTGAAGAATAAATTGGCAAACTCGAATAAAAAATGGAACAAGTTAATATTTAGGTAATTTTCATATTTTGTGGGATTTTGACATTTTATAAACAGCATCAAAATTATTTAATAATAAATATTTATAAAAAAAAATGTGAAATAGATAATTTAATAAAATATATTTTTCATCTTTTTAAATTTACTATTACTATTAAAATTCTTTTAATTAATTCTATTTAGTCTATAGCTTAAATTTATTTCCTTATTACAGGGCGGTTTAAAATGGTTGGTTTTTAAAAGCCAAGGATAAATCTGTCATAGACAGAGCTGATAGACGAGTCCAAAGCTCGTTTCAGAGAAAATAACAATGGCACAAACCGCATGCCTTTATCTGTTACCGTTTACGAGCTACAGGGCGTTTCTAGATTTTTGGTTTTTCTTTTCCCTTTCATGATATCATCATACATGTAATAATATTTTTAGTTTTTGTGATATGATCACAACTTGTGTTTTTTTACTTATAACACCCTGTATTTTATTTCTAAAACGGAAAGTAGGTTAAAAATGCTCTCCAAAAGTAAACATTTTACTTATTATTTTGTTGTGTAGACATTTTCAAAATATAAACGATATTTAAATTTTCTGACTGAGAAAGCTTTGAAAACAAACAAGTTTGATATTTAACATTATTAGCATGTTAACACAGACTATCTACATTTAAATTATACATACCTACAATTGAAGTTAGAAATTCCTTGTTAAATTCGCATTTTTATTTCTAAGGTTAAAACATTTTTTAAATTACATTTGTCTTCATTTGAGTAACGAACCATTTTTGATTTGTGTTGACACGCTTCTAATAACGTTAAATGTCAAACTTGTTTGTTTTCAAAGCTTTCTCAGTCAGAAAACTTAAATGTCGTTGTTATTTTGAAAATTTTATAGTTTGCGCAAATCTACACAACAAATAATAAGTAAAGTATATATTTTTGGAATGCATTTTTTGCCCTCTTTCCGTTTTTGAAATAAAATACAGGTTGTTGTTTATAAAGAAGTTAAAGTTGGGTCATATCACAAAAATTATAAATGTTATTATATTTATTTTTATGCGATCGAATATACCTCAAAAAAGTGCCTTAGAATGTTCAAACCGTTTTAAGATATCTTCAAAGGGAAACTAGAAATAGGCTCTAGTCGATTTAGCTAAACTTCGAGAAACGCCCTATAGCTCGAAAACGATAACATGCTGTCTTTTACTAGGAGTCACCTACCTTGTCAGAATTCTCTACCAGAATGATAGTCTCTTGATGCGTTTGAAAACTCTGTTTTTGGGAACCTTTCTGATTTATTTTTACTCTAGGATTCACACTTATTTACTCTAGTTGACATTTTCTACACTGTGTACTTTGATTTAAGTATTTGGTTGCGTTGCACTTGTTATAAATGGTATTTTTATGTATTTTCACAATTTTTATGTTGGAGCAAATTTCACGTGGCTTCCTTTTTTGTCCACTTATTAACAATCTTCTTGACACTATATAATTACGAATTAAACACTTATCGGTCGACTTTCACTCTTTTACGTGATTTTTGAAAAGTATTTTAACAATTTTAATTTGGGAGCAAAATTCTGCGTGGCTTCCCTTTTTACTAGATCTATCAACAACCTTCATTTGTTTTTCCCCGTATCCAAGGTGCGTACAGCTTTCTTCGGTGCATTTGCCAACTATGTTTTTATTTTATTTTAAATTTTATAATGCCTTTTCACCAATGAGAACGAATCACTTGCCACTGTTCGTCAATTGACTTTTTAATATCAAAATTATCATTTCAAAGCAATAACTCTCTCCGTAAAATGTTTACTAATATTATAATCTTGATTTTTTACTTTTATATTCATATTTTTATTTGTTACCGACTTGTAAAGGTCAATTTATCAAAACAACGTCTCTTACTCTTTCACAAGTTTTATGATTTTGTGTAGAAAATATTAGTTGTCTCTATGGATTTCATTGTAAAGAACAGGCCAGTAGATCTTTCGGCAAAATAAATTAGCGTAAAAGAGCTTTTTTAAAATGCATTGCAATACATTAATTTTTTTCTAATTTTTCAAACTGAATTTCTTTATATTAATATTGTGGCCCTTAATTTTTATTATTGGTACATTTCTATTCATCACAATATTGTATTTTTGTTTAATTAAAAGTGTTATATTTTTTATAAAACCTTATAATATCTGCAATAAAATAATTAAAAGTTCTATACACCGAAGACAACGATAACTCTTTTTCACAACATGGACGAAGAGTTAAGTGAATACTTTTCCACTGGCGCGAAGCAAGAGATGTACAAGCTCCTTTTCGAACAGTAACAGTGGAAATTAAGTTCTCCTCCTGACATATTAACAGATTACACAAACCAGGATTTGGGGTAAGCGCAGTGGATTTATTACAATTATAAATTCGTACTAGTGACAGTCAGATAAGTCGCGGCCATAATTTAACAACTTACCAGAGCCTTTTACGACATTTCCTCCTATTAGTTTGATTAAAAGATATTCCTGTTAAGTCAGTCGATGCGAAACAAACTTTAATAAGATTAATACGGCCGATGATGGTTTTAATTTAGATAGCATGCAAATATAAGATCACGAGGCACACGTAACAACACAAAACGGAATCACAGCCATTTGTAGAATAGATTGTCGGTTAGTTAAGGACTATTTTGCAAGCGATTCACATCTTTAAACTACCTCTAGACACGTTACTGTGGTCTCCGTATGTTAAACGCCTCTATTGGATCCGGGTAGGAGCAGGAATGGGCAGGAATTTAAATAACTAATCTTTCGAAAGGTGTTGTTCCTTTTCTTAAATATAGGCTGATTCAGAAACATATTCAGAATGTACTCTAACAGATACAATTTTATAAGTACGCCTATGCAGCTTTTTCTTGAAATATCAAACGTAGAATTTTCTTCTGATCATTTTACTTTTTGAAGTTATACTTCTTTGCGCCCGTTAGACACATTGGGATGGGATGTTGGTCGAGAAACCGCGTCACGCTCAAAAGGAAGAACAAATTTTTAAGAACTTTTTGAAGTTATATTAAGAACAAATTTTTAAGAACTTTTTTTTAAGAACAAATTTTTAAGAACAAATTTTTAAGAACAAATTTTTAAGAACAAATTTTTAAGAACAAATTTTTAAGAACTTTTTTTAAGAACTTTTAAGAACAAATTTTTGAGAACTTTTTTAAGAACAAATTTATAAGAACAAATTTCTAAGAACTTTTTAAGGACTTTTTTTTAAGAACTTTTTTTTGTACGTTCAGGCTTTGAAAGGAAGTTTTTTTTTTTTTTAAAAAAGAAGTATAACTTCCACCGTCTGGTCCGACGCAGACCCAGTTTTTTAAATTTTTGTTTAAATGCCTCGTTTTGGAGAAAACGGCAATTTGTAGTGCCCATAAATCCCATCACTACCATTTTCAAGTGAAACTGAAATTTTGTGGATATACCTGTTATTACAATACCTTAGCAACTTAGCAAATCGTAATACTTACTGCATAAAACCCCAGAAACTAAAGTCTAGCGGGTTGAGCTCGGGAGAACGGAATGACCATATGCAAGCTGTCCTCTACCAATCCATTGGAAAGATTTCATTTAAATAGTGCTGAACATTTTAACCATAATGCGGAGGAACATCGTCAAGTTGAAATTACATATTTTGAAAAACCGCTGGACGCAAACTATCAATAAATGAGAGTTTTGTAAAAAAATCATTAGAACTGATGATAGATGTATTTTATCTGGATCCAATATTAGGTAAACAACAGCTAAGGGAACGAATTGTACAAGATGGAGAACACTTTAGACACTTTATGAAACCGCATATTTTAGAGAATATTCGTTAATCTCTAATTAGAAGAGCCCCAGGTGAAGGTGAAGTTGGTACCCATCTTGAACATCTAGTTTAATTGATGACCATTAGCAGTAGGGTATTTACTCTATATATTACACCTAACACATGCAAAAAGGTTGCAATATTTCGTAAACTGCACCTCAAATCAAAATCTTATAACAGTAAAAAATAGAAGAAAAACACGCTCTATCTAAAAAAAGAATTCTGAAACTATAGGCGTTCTCAAAAAAAATGGGAGACTCGTGGGTACACTTCAACCCTCCTTTTCTTCGTTCATGCTTTGATATTTATGACCAAACGTACACAAACAGTGTGACGACTTACGATAAAAATATGTGCCAAATTTCAAACAAATATCTGTAAAGTCATCCGGAGCTATAAATAAAAAACAGTTTTAAAATTTTAACCCCGTATTTTGAAAATGGAGCTCCAAAATGAAAAATGGCATAGAAAAAGTCCCCTTATTTTGCTCTAAAGAATGTGTGGTTAACGGCTGGACCTATTAATCTGTAACACTAATATTTATAAAATTTAAAGAAATAAGCAAAACCAATTCAACTTTGATTAATTAACATCAGAAATAATAACGCAATTCATCACATTCTTTTTTCGTCTCTTCATTTAAATTTTAGGTTAAAAACTCTTATAAGTAGTCTAAGACAATACAAGAGGAATGTTGGGTAATTCCAAATTAACATTACTACTGACCGTGACTTGTTGGTAGTGTCTTAATATTAACTATTATAATTTTTAAGAACCTCAATTCTAAACCAAAGGAAGAAGATTCGAAAAAATTAATGAATATGAAATCCATTTACGAAAGAAAATAGTAAGCTGCCAACAACTACATTAACAGCTATTCTTTGCAAGATGTTTTCATTTAGTACTTAGTTTTTTAAATTTTATTACGGAATATTTTTATATAAATCTGGATTTACTGATACCTTTGCGTACCGAATTATTTTAACTATAAAGTGTACCACAAAAAGAAGTCAGTCAAGAATGGCAATCTACACACTGTCGATTTTAGTTAATTAGTTAATTTAGTTAATTAGCCAGTAAAAAATTAAATTACCTAATTATTTCTGAAAAACAATGAAGGAAATAAAAATGAGAAATTTAATTAGTGGCTCTCAACAACAATAACAAAAATAAAGAAAATTAAGGGTAAAATCACCAAATCTGCTCGAAATGCAATCCACCCACCTCAATATATTTTCGACATCTCACCAACGAATTTACTGCAGCAGATACTGCATGCGGATTTCGCCGCATATCATTGCAGGCTTGCTGAATTCTTAAAATTAAATCTTCCCTTATTAATACGGGGTTAGCGTAGACTTTATCTTTAATAGTGCCTCAAAGCGTTTAGCGGATTAGGATCCGGTGACCTGGGTGGCCAGGCCACTGGTCCAATACTATTAATCACGTCATTATTCATGTCATTCCTCCCTAGCCGTCCAATCCATCGTTGATATGCCCAAATATGGATATTATGGTAATTTGTTACTCCACGTCTGGTAAAAGAGGACTCGTCCGTCCAAAGAATCTTATGTAAAAAGTCAGGATTTTCTTCTGTGGTCATCGTATAGTGTTCGTAATATTTTATGTGATGTGAATGTGAAGGTGCTGAGCTGCCTTCCGAGACCTCACCCTCGGATTATTATCAAAAGTACGTAATATACAATTACTCTGAATATTATATTGACGGTTTCTGTTCCGTTCGGTATTAACACGCAGGCCAAAGTTACGAAAATTCTGATGTGTTCTGATGAAAGTACGAGCATCTGGAACTCTTCGATTTGGATAGCGTCTATGATATTCACGAACTGCCGCTTCTGCGTTTGCATCACAAAATGTGTAGCAAAAATGAATATCTGCGTATTCGTTGTTAGAAAAAAGCATTTTTCACAGTAATATTTACACAACACTAATATCAATATTAACAATAACTCGAAATTAAATTACCTGACACAATTCAATTAACTGTCATTATAAAATGCAAAAACACTGACAGTAGTAGTCTTTTTTGTTTCATGGCCTACTACAACAGATTAAAATTTGTTTGAATTCCAGTTGCTTAAAGAATTTTAATTTTTTACTGGCAAACGGTGTGTCAAACTAAAAAAAGTAAGGAGCCTCTTTCTGTTGTAAATTGAACAAGGATTCTAGAAATAGTTTGTGTTTCTAAAAAAACATTGGCGTACCATTTCTTTCATTAAAATTTCCCGAAGATCTGTCCGTACGCACGCCACAGGTGGAAGAAAAATAATATTTGTTACCAAAAGATAATATGTATCTAGATTACTTATTCAATCGTTCCAATTTTCATTTAAATGTCTACAGTAGTTTTAAAAATATTAATAAATTTGGAACTTTTGATAACATTTTTGACATCCTGTATTTTTGTAACGAAGCATTTTTCGAATATAGTTTATAATACAAACTATATTATTTTGTGGTTCTCTGTCTGCTTCTAAAGGCTGTAGATAAAAAGTATCTCAAACATGGAATCTAGGTATAATAAGCACATATTTTTTTTGTCAATTCAAAACAGTTTTAAGGAGTTAATCGTATATAATTTAGTAATTGGTATTAAACAAACTAAATTGTTAATTATTGAATAGTAATGTCAATACCTACGATTTGAAATTATCCATCATCAATCATCTATCACACGTGCAATAAGTTACTAGTATAACCGTAATTGAATGTAAAGCGACTGAAATTGTAGATCTTGCAGGTCACGAATAATGTATTAAAAGTTTTAAAAAACAATACTCATGTTTCAGCTAAACGTGACACTTAATACGTAAGGTTGTGTGGATTATTAATATACATATGGCTTTATTTTAATAAAAAAAATCACGTAGCAGACATGCTCGGCATGAAAGTATTAGGCGCCACTAGGATACTTACTACTTCCTTAGTAAGGACGGCTTTCAGTTATAACAAATCATATTTGTTGATATTGCCAGACGGTGGTGTCCAACGGGGTTCTTATCACCACCAGAATATATTTGAATGTTTAGGGACTTTCGGGTGAATCTGTAACTTTAACATACACGGATAAAAAATAATTGTTCATTCAATTAAATATACAGGGTGACCCACAATTTATTACAAATAAAATTTTGTAAAAAAAATCAAAAAAGCAATTCTAAAATGATTTAAAAATTCACTGCACGGTAGGTACTGGAAACTGGTGCACTGTAAAACCTGATAGAGTGGCAAAACATGCAATGGGCGACCGGACAAAGAATGGAAAGACATTCCCAAGGAAAGAAATAAATAACAGTTTATAACAGCTATTTTATACAGAAAATACAACTGGTTTTAATAATAATAATAATACCTCTACCCCTCATTCTAATCACAAGGATTAGCCAAGTGGAATACTTGTACGGGAGAGGGGGCGGCATATTATCATATGTTTTTGCCGCTATTGGTATTAATTATTAATTTGTGGTTTTAATTAATAAAATAGTTTGGCATACCTGATGCTACAACAACATTTTTTTGTTCGTTTTGAACTCGTCAGTTATTGGCAGCAACTATGATACGTTTGCTAAATCATAAATAGTAGGTATCCACTTCGGTGTGCTACACTTAATTTTTTAAATACAAAAAGAACGAATTCTAAATAATTTAAAGTCAGACATCCATGGTATCGGTCCTCCTCATCCAATCTCTTGGTGTTAATGCTTGCGACACGCTGTACATGGTTAAGCCTAGTATATAATACGCCACACTGCTGCAATACGCCGTGGACGCCCTGGACCTCCGAATCCTCCATGATTCGGCTTCAAATATCCCTCGCATTGCACTACACTTGCACTAACTGCACACCGCGGTAAAAGTAGCTGCATTTGGCACAGTTTATTGGAAAATCGTTCTGCTGTAGCATTTTCACATCACCATAAATTAGGACGATATCCATCAACTCCGAGTATTAATCTTGTATTAGTATAGCTTTCGTTCCGTGTAACACTTTTCTGTTTCTTAGTGTGGTATTTAAAAGTTGTAGGGGGTAATACTTTATCGTTACATCCTATATACTGTTTTTTATTATAAATATCGCCATAACTCAGGTAGTTTCGATACAAACAACGCACAAATAAATAGAAGGAAGTATTAAAATAATTACGAACGTTAAAACACTATAATTATATTATTTTTCATTACACATTAAGTGGAAATTAATAATAGGTTAAAGGGCTATACAACGGATTCATAAATATGCTAATGAAATATAGTTTAGGTACTTAGTTTTTAAATTAGAATAATAGCAGTTAATAAGTATGGTGGAAATATATATCATCTAATGGCACACGATAGTTTTTGAAAAGATTTAATAACGAAAGCAACAAAGCCAAGCTTTTGTGAGATCAATATTCTGCAATATCCTAAAATACGTTTATTGAACATCTATCTGAATATGTAAAATATAGCTGTTATTGAAATTTATGTAATATTTGTAACTGATAGTAATTAAAAATTCTACAACACTGGTAAAATGTTTAAGAATCCATAAAATACAAATTATTTTCTGATATGCGTATAATATTAAATTAACCTTTGATTACTGTCTCATCTACATACAATTTGCATCAGTACAATAACTACAAAAATGTCGAAAATAACTTTTTTTATAATTATTGAATATATTTCACATTCGTACATATCTAATTTATACTAAATTTTAAAATATATGTACAGTGTGGAAGAAAAGTATGCAATAAATTCATTATTTCTAAAAGAACGAAGTTTCATGAAATTTCCTAAGACACGTCGATTTTGCTTTTTAAAAAGACTCTTTTTTCTATACCAACGCATTTTCCGACGTTGATTTGTTTTCGCGTGATAACGTCATCAGATATTTTTTAAATAGAACCCCTATATTCGGATTCTTGTAGAGCTTAACTTGCTGAATTTAAAAATGTTTAATTTCAACACTTTATTCCTTCAACTTTCCGAGAAAAAAATAATAACCGATCCAATAAAATCAAGAATTTAAATGTTCTTTCTGTAACTGTTAAATACATCTTGCAAATAATCGCTAACGATTTGTTACAATCAAATAAACGCTGCCTGCAGTTGACAGATGTCAATTCTGATTAGATTTTGTTTATCTGCCAGAAACAGTTTCTGAGGTGACTTGATTTAATTTGTTGTTTTTGCTATCAGAAGATGTAATATTCTAACACGCAATCTAATAAAACAAAATAATAAATTAGGTCAAATACGACTGAGCCAACCAGAATTTAATTATTAATTAGTATTAGTTGCTTATTGGTAAATTGTTTTAAAAATAAACAGTTCTTATTTTGTGATACTGCTGATGAATTCACTATATCCATTTTACTCTCAACCAGCCCATCACAGACACAAATGGGAATATTCACATTTTTTTCAAGCCGATTTTATTGGATCGGTTATTTTTTTTCTCGGAAAGTTGAAGAAATAAAGTGTTGAAATTATACATTTTTGAATTCAGCAAGTTAAGCTCTACAAGAAACCGATGAAAAAATATTGGGGTTCTATATAAAAAGAGGTAGTGTAGAAAAAGAGTCTTTTTAAAAAGTAAAATCGACGTGTCCGAGAAAATTTCATAAAACTTCGTTGTTTTAGAAATAATAAATTTATTCCATACTTTTCTTACACACTGTACATATCTCTTTCAAACCATTCAAATAGAAAATAGTTGCAGCTACACTAATTCTACATTACTGTTTATTAATAAGTAAACAGCACTTGTTTCATTTAACAATGAAACAATTTCAGAGGAAGGTGTTCCTTACATCATTTAAAAAATATTATGTCTCTTTTCAATAAGAATTCATATATGTTTACTGTTGTGATGGGAAATTATAATATTTTGAAGATTATATACCGTATAAATCTTGAATTTTGATGCGTAACCACCCACAGTTCAAACCTGTTTATCTACGTGGGCGTCCACTACCAAGTGTTGGAAGCTAAGTGGTGTCGAAAACGAGACCAAACGCAAACAATGATTTCAGATTACTTTGAATCTTCTTGTAGTTGAACTATGTGGTAAAATAAAAATCACGTGTTTAAAACTCTGGACATCCTGTAGAATTTTACACTTTACTATTTGATGTAATACAATGGAGGACAGTGTCTAGATTCTATTATTGTTTTTGGGGTGACAGTTTTTAAAAATGTGCAACTCGTAAAATAAATACGCAAGAAGAAGAATACACAAGATATACGCAAGATTTCCATGTAAATTTAATATTTGTTCTAATTTGAAAAATTTGTGAAATATAGGGTTGTTACCTAAATATCCATATATTTGAAAACACTAATGTTTCGTTTCATATTCATGGCATATCTATGATATAAGCAAGAAAATCTTAGAGGGAACACTCGGTTTGTTCTCTATCCGCGTACTAGCATTTTCTTTTAGACTGAATAATTAAGTTTGTTGTGTGACACGTTCCGGGAACTGAGCTGGTGTAGGTAATTGTTCCAAGTTGACTTTAATTAAAGCAATTGCCGTTCAACATTCATTACTGCCGTTAATTATTTAGTGCCAGTAAGAATCAATGCAGCACACTGATACAAACACTGCCTCGCTCAGCTTTTGTATCGGGAAGGTGTTCTTGACGTTTCCGGGAAATTTTAAGGTATGTTTTAATAAGGAAATGCATTATTTTTCTGATCAATACCGAGGCCTCGCTGTCAGGAAAATGCAGTCTTTATTGAATTAGGTGTATCAATAATGCCATAGCTTCATTACTGCCACATTATAGCGGTGCACGACTGCGGGCTGCGTTCTATAGTCTGAAATTTGATGCCTTCGCAGCAAATAAATTAGTTAAAATGTTCGTTTTCAGGATTATAAAATACATTTTACTATCCGTAGGCCATTAAAGGCTCTTCCTAGGTAAATATAGTATCATTTTAGATTAAAGGGGGACATTCTTTGCTGGTATTTAGAAAAAAATAGATAATATGCTATCCGGATGTAGTAAAATATGCGTTACTTGAACCTATCTGCTTCATGCAAAGCTATATCTAATGGCCATTAGCTACTCCATTCTAACCCTGAGAGCCTACAAAGCATTTTCTACTAAACTGGTTGTACTGCTGCTTCAAAATTTTGCCTATGTGCTCTGTCATTATTGCTTCAATCTGTTGCTAAAATTGATACAAAAGAAATATTCACAAGGAAAATTATTATTGAGGTTTACTCCTTTCCAAATAATATAATTATGTAGTCAAGATTCATATTCGATTATTATTAGCTACTAACCTTCATCTACAAGACTTTAGACAAATTATGCTCAGATCATCAATAATAATTGTTATTTATGTATTAAGAGAGAAAAGTGTTACATTGTTGCTTGAGAGTGGCTGTGCTGTGACTCAAGAGCAGTAATGCCACTTTTTTGCTCGTAATACACAGAAAGTTTTATCTATAATCATTCACAAAATAAAACTCTTCAATTATTAACTCTGTTACTAATTCGTAATTTTCTTCTACATCTGATATTGGCAAGATCCAATATGGCGTCCATAAGAAAAAGATAACAGTTGTATGTTGCATAACCGAAACTTAATAGCCGTAGAAAATTTTTTTCGACGAAAAGTAGTTTGTTGTATATTCTTACGGTTTCCAACTAGCTAATGGTAAGCCGTAAACAACCACCCTGTATAATCGAGATAAACTAAAAATATCATTGTTTCTTTTCAAATGAACAATAAACTCATTGTTATACCATTTTACTTGAAATCAACTGTATCATTATTCATTCGAATGCGAAATAAAAATCAAATCGTTAATTTATGCCGTTACTTGCACAACAGTCTACAGAAATAATTGCAGACAATGTCCGCTTGCCCGTTGTTAATTAATAATATATAGTTCCCATTAATTGCCGGCATTCTATAGGTCATAGGGAACGATATAAATAATTATTATTATCATGCCTCGGAAACTTCGCCATGGAAAATGTAATCATGATTTAATAATGAATTATTACGCGGCCAAAGACTAACAACCTGTTTAATTGTCTTTTGTTGGCCTTAAGCGAGCATGAATTTTACATGTATCTGTATCCACAAGTTAAACAGACAATAATACTTTTTAATTACGAGAAACAAACATTTTCTAACCGAGCAGGCAGCAATTAAAGTCAAATTACCGGAGCATATCTAATTATTGCTTTCTGTTAATTATTACTAGGCCTCTAATTGCGTCCACTGACTGTAATTATTTTATGAGCAATAAGCCCGGCTATGGACACACCTTAATGAGCGCCAGTTAAACGACAAAACGCGCATTACAATTAACCGGTGATTTTGACTGAATTATTGAAATCCGATTATTGTCTATTTCAGAGAATAATTTCAGTTGCTTTGTATTCCGAACGCGCACGTTCTATGTACTGTTAGCTTTGTTTCAGGTTTCATACATCTCACAGCTGGAATTAATGTTACTATTAGACAGGGTGTATAAAGTAACCAAACAATTTACTTTAAAATATGTATCTCATCATTTTGCGGTGGCAGGACACGTCCGCTGCAACTGCATTATGTTGATTTCAGATGGGTGATCTAAAAGCAATATCTTAACCCATTTGTACTCTAAGAAATCAAAGTGTTTAGAATATACAGGGTGTTCTAGAATGATGGTCAAATATTTTACCAGTGTATTACACAAGCCATTTCAGGGGGGCATCTTCATATAACATTTTTCAATTTGGGTCCTTCCTGTTAATTAGAAAATAAAAAATTTCAATTTTGGTACACATTATCAGCCAGTCAAAAGCTATTTTGTTGTGGTGTCTATTCCTTAGGTTATGTTTCTGGAGGGCGGGAATAATAATATAATAATAATATCTCTACCCCTCATTCTAATCACGAGGATTAGCCCAGAAGTCGAAGACTTGTGCGGGAGAAGGGGCGGCATATTATTATTAAGCAGGCCGCATTTGCGCCCAGGAACGACTTACGTTGGTAGGCCCTAACCACCATTCAGTGCAGGAATGAGGGAAATCTGGAAAACCTCATTAATTAGGGGGGTAGTTAAATGCCAACCGGTATCAATATCTCACATTGACCCAAGTCAACATTCTTCCACCCTACCATACCCGCAGAGAGGGTGCCAATCTCTCCACGAATATAGCTTATATACGGTCTACCGGCTGCAGGGGTCGAACCCACAGCGATCCAGTCACCTCGATTCAAGTACTGACGCCTTAAACCGCGCGACGACTGACCGAATAAGCAACCAATAGATTTATTCCTTTCAGAACATTTTCCTGCAATGGCCGATTTCATGAAAACTTTTTTTTAAATACTACATCTAATTATACTACTTTTTTCCCCTCTTGTAATTTTTCCATACAACCAACAGTTTTTGCGGAAAAAATAAAAATAGTTTTCCTTACTCTATACATTTTTTTGTCACCGGTTAATAATAACCGCGGTAGGCGGGTGCTACGTTTCTTTGTTGTCTTGTTAAACAAATCAGTCTTGAAAAATATTTGTAAACAACTGACTCGTACAATTATTAACTAATAAATTGAGCAAAAATGCATACGGCAAGATTGGCAACAGTTATAGGAATACCTTTCTTTAGAATTATTTGCAAAAACTGTTAATTATAGACCTAATGGCGATTTGTTTGACAAGACAACAGAGAAACATCAACATAGCAACCGCCTACTGCGGTTATCAGTAACCGGTGACGAAAAGGTGTTTACAGTGAGGAAAACTATTTTTATTTTTTTCCTCGAAAATTGTTGTTTGTGTGAAAAAATTACAAGAGGGAAAAATTAATAAAATTAGATGTAGTATTTAAAAAAAAGTTTTGTTGAAACCAACTATTGCAGGAAAAAGTTCTGAAAGAAATAAATCCAGAGGTTACTTATTCCCGCCCTCCAGAAACATGAGCCAAGGAATAAACACCACCACAAAATAGTATTTCACTAGCTGATAATGTGTACCAAAAGAAATATTTCTAAGTGTAGCGGTTTTTATGGAAAAATAAAAAAACTATTTTTGCCGCCATCTTGAGACTCGAATATCTCAACCCAAGGACCCAAATTGAATAATTTCATATTAAGATCCCCCCTGAAATGATTTGTGGAATACACTGGTAAAGTTTATCTGTCAACTTGTTTTGTAGTTTTCATAGGTAATACTTTTCCTTTCCTACTTAATAATCAGCCTGCTGAGATTGTTAGGTAATTGTTTTACTGATCTAGGAGTTATTTTTTTCTCCTCTAACCTCTTTCAAATAATGACCGAATCAGTGGTTGCAAAAGCTAGACAGGCAGGATTTGTAGAGTAATGACTCTAATGGTCAAATCCAAAATAAACTCTTGGAATTCACGTTTGGTTCTGTACATTGTACAACTCGATCATTGTCAACTCCTTAATCAGTTCTCTACCAGTTTGGGGACTGCGTTACATGGTCTTGTTGGAAAGGCACAAAATAGTTTTTATTAAAGATTTATTTGCCATTAAACACGTCTGGTTATATTGTTAGACGTAGCAAGTCTGTAAACTGGTTGCTTAGACTTTTGGCGATGGAAACCAATCGTTATGCATAGATGTGTGGAAAATCCTCCTGGTCCTGGAAAATTTGACTTACTTTCGTCTAAAGAGACATTCTGAAATGAGTTATTATTTATTGGGCACATATACCACCACCATTTCCTCTACAAAGCAACATTATGATATAGCAAAAACTGAACAGTACGTTCAACTCTAATACTACAACGGAGCTGTGTGATACAAGCAACCTGGTATACAATACATTAAGCCACGTATAGATATCGCATTTATCATTCATTTGTTCGTATGACGTAACGTTGTCACCTTTATAGTTTGCATTTAGGAACGGTGTTTCTACTATTAAAGCCTTGTTAACAGTTATTGACGAAATTGTTGATGATTCTAATAATACTGTTACTCATGCTTCATTTGGTGATCTGTCGAAGGCATTGTTGACATATTGCTTGCAAAACTTGAATATTACGGCATTCGTAATAACGAATTAAAACTTTTCCGTTCATATTTAACAGTATGAATAACGCTAAATCCACCTTGCGTCCTATATGCAGTGGAGTACTTCAAGGATGGGTATTAGGTCCAGTGCTTTTTCTGATTTACATTAATGACTTACCAGTCAATATTCGCAATAGTACATGTATCCTATTCGCGGATAATACAACTTTGTATTGAAAGTAGTATGCTACTCCATAATCGTCTGACGAATGAACGAACACTTTGGGAAAATTCTAGTACTGTTTTTAGGGCATTCATACTATTTTTGATCTTTACTTCTTGTTTTATGTATATGAGTGGGCAATAAACTTCTATTCTATATTAACAAGAGTCTCAGAACATTTGGCGCAGATCTAAAGTGTCACAGATCTGAGTCCAATTTAATTCGGTTTATTCATATTAGCTCTCCCACAGGATTAAAAGAATTAGTGTGAAACACACTGATTCAGTAATTCCTTCCTTAAAAGCAACGTTATGTTATAACAAAAAACTGTATGAGCTTACTTCAAACCTAGCACCAAATGCAGCTGAAGAAAATCGTTTAATTGTTTTTAAATCCTTAACAGTACGTTCAACTCTGATAGTGCAACGTAGCTGTGTGGTTCAAGCAATCTGGTATACAATACATTAAGCCACGCATAGATATCGCATTTACATCATAACTTTCCCCATTATTATTAACTACTAAGTGATTCTTTATTTTCTAAACAACGGATATTTTTCAGTTACCCAACCACGTTTCTCTCACTAAATCAAATCCATAATTACACATCGACACGAATGATTCATTACTATTTTATTTATATTCGTGTCATTTTATTCTATCCTGCATTGTCCCCAACACCATAATTTCTTAGTTTCCAACTGCCGCGACAGTAAATGTCACTCAGACTCACCGTACACATTGAAAATTTATGACGGGTGCCTTTTATAGGCCACCTTTAAAAACTCTCCTCTTTCTAAATAAACATTATAAATTATTTATCGTCCCGTACAACAGCACGCTTCCTAAATTATAAAAGATTTCGCTCGAAAAGTTCACGATACTACTTCCCTAATGCCAGGTTGAGCGCTTCCATATACTGCGTGGCTTTGAACCTGTACTGTGAGACCCGCCTAACGTACGAAGCAAGAAGAAGAAGATTCTAACATCTAGAGAAGTTGTTTGTATTCAAAGGATTTGTGTTATTAGCAACAATATAGCAGACCAGGCCCTCGTTTGTCGAATCTCTACTGACAATTGTCGAGTGCGACAAATGCATACAAACTGTCGCATGATTTAAAAAATATGTATTCTCGAAACGTCATAAAAATAATGTCATCATTAGCCAATTATGTCTTGTATAAGATTTGGCAACAATGTTAAATTCATAGTAATTTGTTGAAAAGTATTTATATTTACACTCTTTTTATTGCATAAGGTCATTTTATGGATTTGGATTGCTTTGCAGCTACAAAGGAAAACGCTAGTTGAGCTGTTACAAAGCTTTCGTCAGGTAAATCCACTTGTACAATGAATATTTATATTCTTATATTACATGTATTCATATATTATTTAAATCTATGCTTTTATATTAAGTACCGAAACATTTTGCACTTACATGTACTTACGTAACATATCTTAGGTAAAAAAAAAACAAGATATTCCTAATTAAATGGAGTTTTTATTTATATAAAAATCTTGCAGACAGGTAAGCGCAGTGCAATGCAATAATAACCTGTGCTGCATTCTTCGACTAATAAGTAAATCTAGATTTACACATCCAACATTAAATTAAATAGGTTCCGTAATTCCCAAATAAAGTCCACCCCATCCATCTGAATTGTTTTGTGCACAAATATTATGCAAAACAACAAAACATATTTTTTATTGAGACCTAACACCCAGATTTATATTCATATCCACAGGAGTTTGATAGCTGCAGGTGGCATAATAGTTTAAGACTAGAAATTGAAACCCCGTGGCTTCTAACAAAGTACTACAGTATTCGAGTAGATGTCGCTACAGAAAATACGTTTATAGTAAAATAGTACTATTATTTCATTCACGCCAAATTTTATCAGAATGCAGGCAGAAAAGAAAGACGCTGCAAGCAAGATGCATGATCTTTCATCTCGCTCGCCGGTCCCATATTTGGATTAAAAGGGTCGTAAAACCTTCCTATTAGCAACCGCCGCGTCGGCTGCTTTGAAAATGTTTTTGTCCGGTATGACGTATTTACACAAAAAAGAAGGCTCGTGGTTAACCATCCTAGAGCTTTTTATTCTATATTTTATATGTATTTTATATTTTATTATTTCTCTGGACTCGGACTAGAGTAGGTGAGAACATGCGGATCTCTAAGTAGGCATTTTTATTGTGTTATTGTTGTGCTGTAAAAAAATTGAAAAAGATGAAGAATTATGGAGAAACGCAATGGTACCACAATTACAAAAATTTTACGAAAATTGTATACTGCCAGAAATTATACAGTGAGAAAGAAGAGTATGGAATAAATTCATTATTTCTAAAACAACGAAGTTTCATGAAATTTCCTCGGACACGTCGATTTTGCTTTTTAAAAAGACTCTTTTTTCTATACCAACGCATTTCCGACGTTCATTTGTTTTCGTGCGTCATCGGATATTTTTTTAATAGAACCCCTATATTTTTTCATCGGATTCTTGTAGAACTTAACTTGCTGAATTCAAAAATGTATAATTTCAACACTTTATTTCTTCAACTTTCAGAGATAATAATAATAATTTAATAATAATAATAATTTGTTGCCGTTAAATTGTTTCAAAGTAAAGAATTCTAATTTGTTTCTGCCAGAAACAGTTTCTGAGGTGACTTGATTTAATTTGTTGTTTTTGCAATCAAAAGATGTAATATCCTAACATGCAATCTAATAAAACAAAATAATAAATTAGGGGGTCAAATACGATTGAGGCAACCAGAATTTAATTATTAATTAATTAATTAGTTACTTATTGTTAAATTGTTTTAAAAATAAAGAGTCCTTATTTTGTGATACTGCCGATGAATTCACTATATCCATTTTACTCTGAACCAGCCCATCACAGACACAAATGAGAATATTCACATTTTTTTCAAGCCAATTTTATTGGATCGGTTATTATTTTTTTTCTCGGAAAGTTGAAGGAATAAAGTATTGAAATTATACATTTTTGAATTCAAGAAGTTAAGCTCTACAAGAATCCGATAAAAAATTAAGGGTTCTATTTAAAAAAATATCCGATGACGTCATCACGCGAAACAAATGAACGTCGGAAATAAAAAAGCAAAATCGACGTGTCCGAGGAAATTTCATGAAACTTCGTTGTTTTAGAAATAATGAACTTATTCTATACTTTTCTTCCACACTGTATACTAGGGAATCCAGATTTCAGGATCGGGATTATTTTTCGGGATCAACTATTCTGATCCCGGGATCCCGAGACAAAATCCCGAAAAATCGGGATTTTTTATTTTGAACAAAATTACAACTTTATTTGCTTTTTATAAAAAAAGAATAAAGCGAATGGAAAGGATTTTTCATATTAACAAAGCGGTAAACATGAAAAATTTTTTGAGTAGGTTATAAAATGGAAATGGCATGCCTTACTTTGATAGAGAGATAATGATTTAATTAAATATGACAGTATGAACAAATGTATTTGTCGACTAAGACAAACAAACATTTTTTATGACCTATTTAGAATATTTTTAGGTTTATCACCTTATATAGGTACTAAGCAAACACAATAGTTATTATTATTTGCAAATAAAATATATAATAAAACAAGTAAAACAGTAACATAAACTAAACTCTAGAAAATGGGCAACATAATACTATTTGCTCAAATGAATATAAAATATTTAGGCGAACAACATATTACTAGTTCCTGTGAAAAAATTTTCTTAAAATAATTAATCGTATTTTTGTCGCCAAAGATCCTGCTGAAGTGAATACTCTATCTGATTCTACACTTGTCAGTGGTATGGTCAAAAGATAGTCAAAGCATTGTTGCAGATGTAAACCCCGTGTACCTCGCGGTTGAATTTTTTGGGGTTTTAAAGCTTCGACTATAGCTTCATCAAATTTCTGCATAAGAGATTTTTCTTTATTTAATCGTGAAAGTGGTATAATATCTTCTTCCTCATCGTTCGTAATGTTCGTGTATTTTCGGGATTTTTTCGGGATCCCGTACTCGTTTTTTCGGGATCCCGTCATCGGTATATTGAGCGGGATCCCGAGATTTAGGGATCTCGGGATTGGATTCCCTACTGTATACAGAAATATTCCTAAAGGAAAAAGATGTAAAGATCCGCAATATATAAAGGATGCACAAATTAATAAAAAAAAAGTTGTTATATTTTGTGATTTTTATCTTCATCCCTTACATTTTTTAAAATTTATTCCAAATAGATTACTGTAAACTCTGCTACGAAAATACAAAAATTCAAAATTTTAGTTAGATTTTTATTTATTTAATTATTACATTAATTTATTTATTAAACACTATTTCATAAGAATTTTTAGCTATGGAATAAATAGTAACAAAGACAAAGAATATAAGTACTAGAAATACTATAAAATCGATATACCTATGCTTCCAATAAATAACATCCAGATACATAAACATGAAAAAATAAAATACACAATTACAACTATATTTTCCACTCCACAAGGGACACGACTGTTTGTGGCTATATGTAAGACGATGTTTATTTTGAGTCAGTGAAAAATACTAAAATCAACTGAAAAGAAAGTCTATATGCAACTAAATACATTTGGCCAATATTACACTTTTTAAAAATATTAGATTTTTAGTAATTAGAAAAGCCCATTAATGCATTTCTTAAGCATGTGGAGCAATTAGTAAACTAAAATCTGGATTTAAAATATTAATATTACTATTAAATTGTAGCATATAAGTGAGTTTCACTAGCCCAGAGTTCTCAGCGTCAGGAAAACCTGACAAACCTGGAAACGTCAGGGAAAGTGCCAATAATTATCAAAAATCAGGGAATTTTTATTGTTGTCAGGGAAAATTTCTGAATGCTACTCATGCCATGTCTAAATTCTTTATTTAATGAACGCACCTAGTTGCCTCTTTCTGTTTGTTTTAATCACACATACCCGCAGATTGATATAAAGAAACAGATATATCTGGAGTGTATAGCTGTTTTTATACATATTCATCGCCTGTTTCAAGACGTATTCAATGGTGACGTTACTTATGTAATGCACCAAGAAAATGTATAGTTTCAAAACGTAACGTCATTAAATATTTGTTTCTTTTCAACATCACACTCACACTTTTTGATTATTGTGTATACAATTTATTTATAACAAAGCTACACTAGATTTGGATTAAAATAGAACGATTATTAGAGGCAGAAATTATTAACAATATATTTCTTGTTCATGTTTTTGTACATATATTTGGAAAATGTGTGAGATCTGCAACAAAAACATGGAACTGATTTTAGCAACTGCAAACCAAAGACAAATAATTACCTACATGTTCGTGTGAGTGACAGGTTTAATGAAATTTGGAGAGAAAAGTAATTAGATTATGCTTTTGTAATGTAATTTAAGATGTCTAAGAATACGTTAAAATTTGTAGAGGTACATACAATAATCCACAACCAATTCCTTTTTAAATAAGATAAGATATATAAAAGTATCAACCAATTTAAACATAAAATCTGAAAATTTTAATCACACCGATTTTGAAGTCTCTATCTAGCAACTGCTGCATAGACCTTAGCAAAGCATCTAAAGAGTTCAAACAGGGCTCAGTGGACGGTTTAAAAAGCGACGTGTGACGTTACTGTTTCAATGCAAAAATATAGTGTTTTGAACCGATTTGAATACATTTAATGACATAAAACAGCTAAAGTTGTCTTTGTATAGCTGTTTGCTCAGTAGAAAAATCTATTTTTATTGGTTTTTGTTGTATTATTTGTTTATACATATTTCTATTAGATCTCTTAAATATATATTATATACATATTTCTATTAGATTTCGTAAATATTTATACTTGTTAATATTTAACACAGTACAATGACTGAAATAAATATTTCTATTAAAATTAAATATCCATGTCACTTATTTGTCATCGAATGAGCTCATTTATGCCATATCATTTGACTTGTTTTTACTTTGGTTTAAGTTTTAAAAAACATGATATTTTGTATGCTTTTTGTAAGGGAATCTTAAAAGAGTATGTCAGGGAAAGCCTGGAAATGTCAGGGAATTTGGCTATGAAAAATTGCTGAGAACCCTGTAGCCTATTTCTATTTTTTTATTCATATTGAAATTGGTAAATCTACAAATATGGTTCAGCCCTAGATTCAGAGACGCCCTATATAATTAGAGCATTTGAAACATCTTTAAATTATTTACAAATTATTCATAAAACCGTTTCTTTGGAAATTGAAATTTATATTTTTTTCTCCGCTATTATCTCTAACCTTGCATAACTTTTAAAAATCGAAAAAATGGAACCGGCGAAGTATCCCCGTTCCCCCAGTATCTTTATTTTTTAGGCGTTCTTTACAAAATAATAATTTGGTCAACCACAAAAAATATCTCTTTTAAATTTCAAGCTGATACGTCATAAATTGGCGTTATTACGGAAAAACGATTTTAAAAGTTCAACTTTAACACCCTGTATCTTTTAAATGATGCATTTTTGTATATAAGTAAGTAAAGTTAAATCGTTATATTTTAGAGTAAAAAATACGCAGTTCACGAGATGACTTGCTTTTTTGTTTTACCCTGCATATGATATACAATGTGTATACTAATACATATTCGAAAACCAAAAAGAAAGCTTTTTTCATATACATTTATTTGAACTTCTCGAATTACAATTAGCCCAAGACCCGTTAAAATAAGGACATAACATTAAAATAACACCCTGTAAAATGAATTTATAAATTGTGACAAATAATATGAGTTTGAGTACGCGGTGTAGAACTAACTACATCTATCGGCCGTTCCGTGTTTGCAAAATATGAGTTTGCATTATTAGTTATAATTTTGTACGTTTTAATTGAAATAAAATATAATTTTACGGTATAAAATTAACATGATTTTGTTTTAGTCATCAATAAATATGACTATCAGTTAATAATTACGTTATACTAAATTAACTGCAATAACTGGTACTTAGTTCGTGAAAAATACCCTAGCGCATTTGTGAGTTCATTCATAAAATTAGATTTAACGAGTGCGACATCTATTTCAAACTAAGCCAACTAAGGGTCAAACAAATTGTAAATTATGAATGAATATTTTTCGATAACTTTATTCCAATATAACTTTTAATAAGAAAATGCTGACGAAACTATGAATTAAACTGTGACCAGCTTACTATTTAGAAGACAACGAAGTAAAATATATCATAATTCCTTAATAATCTGAAGAAATAATCGTTTGTTTTTAAACGTACATGTTTAGAATTTAATATCTCACAAAATAATTACATATCTCAAATTATTTTTACTTTGTTATCTTTGCCTATACTTTGTCAAATGTGTTGTACAATTTTATTACTTGTTTTCAGTGTTTTAAAAAGATATATTGGAATAAAAAAAGGTCTGTTTTCTATTAGTTTTCTATATAAACTAGGCAACCAGTAATTATCGGTTTGCGCCCTTAAGGCAATTAATACCTAAACTGCAATTACAATTCTAGTGCTTTAGCTGTACATACTGCTGACATGAAACAGTATCTCCATCACAGATTACTTTTTACGATAAATAAATAACGAAAAACTACTGCTTACTTTGAATTTTACACTTGATGTTAAAATGCGAGTTTTTTTTTCAGCAATCAAAAATGGTTATTATCTCAAATCTTTTGCCAAATGATTAGAAAATCTAACCATTTTTAGCGGCTGAAACCACTTGCAAATTCTACTAAAAATTTTAGAATGCGTCATTCGAGAATATCAATTTGAAAATTTTAATAGAGATTCTCAGAAAGTCGTATATCACATGCACCGATAGAGATCGAGAATCGGGTTGGCGAAAATCACGAAGAGGCTGACACCTGTTGATAGATTTCGGAACTGCCGTAAAGGTCACCAACAAATTACTTGCATATCTTGCTAGTGCACAACAAGAGCGCCGCGTAGCGTTCATAACTTTGTAGGGTGTTAGGGCTGTCATGTGCCTGCCCAAATATTTGATAAAATTGATAATACACACGCCAAAAGTCATGGACTCATTCTTGTAAAAGAAATCTTTTGGTCAGAAAAAAAAATACACTTATAAAAGCATATTAATTGTTCTGTGAATCTTCTTTTTGTGAAAAGAATATGTTCGACAAACTGAGTACTTAGAAAATTAAAAGCTAGCAAATGTGTGATATCTTTGACAAAATTTATTAAATCAAAAAAAAAGTAACAAAGCAAGTTCTCTACTTGACTAATAGTCGGTATGACCTCCACCACGTTCCAATGGCATATTGACACGTCTGTGCATTGAGATAATCAAGCGGTTAACGATCTCTTGCGGAATATTGTTCCATTCCTCTTCTGCCGCCACGACTAACTCATCTGCAGTCTGAGGTGGAGGAATATGATTACGAATGCATCCAGCAACAAAATCCCACATGTTTTCAATAGGATTCATGTCAGGAGAGTTGGCTGGCCAATCTAATCGATTGATAATATTGATATGTCCTACTTCGAGTGTCTCTTGAACCCTTTTGCGCGATGTGGTCGAGCGTTGTCGTCCATAAACACAAAATTTTCACCTAATTCATTACGTAGGGGGTAATAACTTGTTCGATATAAATTTGACTGGTCATATTCTGTGGTATGCAAAATGGGGTGCGGCGGTTGAACATTATTCCACTCCACGGTACCCCCTTCATACGGAGCAACTTCACGGGAACATAAAGTTGCTGCTGACAACCTGGTTCTCTCCAGACTCTTTGTCGATTGTCATCAGTAACCAGCCCAAATCTGGATTCGTCTGTAAATAAGACCCACTGGCGTAAAAGACAACTCCTATACTCTCGCGTCCACTGAAGACGAGTAGCACGATGCCTTGGAAGTAAAGTGGGGACCCGTAATGGTCTTCTATATCGTAAATTTGCGTTATGGGGTCGTCTTCGAATAGTAGGTGTCGATATAACACGGCGAAAGCTCAAGATGTACAATGGTCGTCAGCTTAAAGTCACCACTTCCATGTTTTGTCCCTTTCTAGCACCGTGTATAATAAATGGCACTAGAAAAGAATGGACCATGGAACTGGTGACTTTAAGCTGACGACCATTGTACCTACGGGCATATTGCACCAAATACCGTTCCTCCCTTTCATTAGATACTGTAGGACGTCCACTACGTGGTCTGTTTTCCACTGTATCAAATTCTTCATATGATTGATGATATAACAGATGATCTAAAAATGCCCAACAGGTATGATATCTGATGATTAGAATGTCCTGCATCGTGTAAAGCAGTCATTCTTGCTCGGGTAAACGCAGAAATTTCACGTCCTGGTATTATAATGTACACAAATTTCAAAGGAACACTTGACTGAATACACTGCCAAGCTGACCAGATTTGCGAAAACATTGGTAATAGAGTAAAGGTTCATGGTCTGCAATTTTTCTTTGTCTTTTTTGTTCCCTAAGTACATGTATTTTTTTACCACATTAAGAAAAACCACTAGGTTTAATCGAATCATTTTCAGCGGGTTCTAGACTTTTGACACTGCGTGTGTTTAAGTCAGTCAGTCACATACTATGCAATTATGTAATAAAAGCTTTTGAACATTATTTATGTGTTGTATTTGGAAATTACTACTGCCGCTAACAATAAAAATAATGTGACACATGAAACGAAGTTTTACGGGAAAAGCCACAATTTAATATAGATTTTTTTATGACACTGAAGGAATAAGAATAAATATAAAATGATTTATTGCCAGTTTTTTTATAAATTCTTCATGCAATGTTATTCTGTACTGGATAAAAAAATATAGCAAAGTTGGTGTTTAATTAAAACACCAAGGAAAGTAAGTAGGTGGTGGCGTGGAGCATTTGACTCCTATATCACAAGTGCTGTCTAGTGGTAAACCTCTTCCTTAATATAAAGAACAATGGCGGCAGGACAATAGCCAATCGACTTATACGTGACATAATGGCCGGTTCATTTCTACTCAGGCGGCACATATTGTATCAAGTATGATATTGTTTAATGACAATGTCGGTCTAGAACAAGGCCTAAGGATAGCCTCATTGTGAGCTGCTTATCTCATTGTCCGGAAGAGGACGCCTTTGTCCGACTTTCCTTATTACTTCCCTCGCGATTGATTATCCTGAAATCATTCCATAATTAATCCTCTCGTCTCAGAAATATACTCTATGACATAGGAAATCCGACGGAGAGCATTCTAGCTTGCGGGATTTTCTGGTATTTATTAAAAACTCAAATATAATTTTTGTGAACGAACAATACTGAATAACATGGGAGTTGTTACGTCCTGCTATTAATTAAATATACAGTTAGTTTTAATTAAAGATTTTTTTTTTACTACTGTTCCAAGTATTTTATTTATTTTTTTTTAACTCTAAATTCTCTTTATAAAAACTATATACAAAATTTTGAGCGATAGCCATGAAATGGAGTGCGATTCGAGACCCTATGGAGAGAAGAAACACAATCGCTATACAGGGTGTCTACTATTGTTTGTGTACAAATCCGTAAAAATTTTCTTCTTCAAGATAATCAAAACAATTTTCTTTATTTTAAATGATATGGAAAACCGCTTCCTCTGACGGTATTTAAGATGGCAATCCAAGGCCTGATTTTTTTATAACCCTCGTATTCAATAAAAACGTTTAGCTATATTTTATTGAAAATCTGATAAGGTGTTGAATTATCTTGAAGAATCGTTTTACGAATTTGTACATATATAAAACTTTGAGAACGTGTAGAAGAAAACATTCTGTATAGTTTTTGTTAAAATTTCACATATAAGGGTTAGAGGGGTACTGATTAACACATTGAATTGAAATTCACATTGTTGTTTAACACAGATGTAAAATTTTTTGGTATTACGATCGACGAATGTCTTAGCTGGAAAGAACATTGTGTTCAAGTGGCATCGAAATTAAATTCTTTATGTTTTCTGATCTGAAATCTACGTACTCTTGTACCACAAGAGCATCTCATCATGGTTTACCATGCACAGGTGTCATCAAGGTTAAGATACGGCATATGCTTTTGGGGGCCGACTTCTCATGCAGTGGATGTGTTTGTAGCGCAGAAACGAATTATGCGTTGTATTGCTAATGTGTCTAAAAACTATTCGTGTCGTGAATTGTTTAAAAAATATAGGATTCTTACCTTGTTCAATGTATACTTGTTTGAACTGTGTCTTTTTATTTTTAACAACAAACATAATTTTGTTCTCAATGGTAGTATCCATCACAAAAATACTAGGTTTAAGGACAATTTTCATGTACCCTATTGTAAATATGTAGTCACATATAACTCTCCTAGTCATTTAGGATTAAGGATTTTTAACATTTTACCCGTTTCTATAAAGCAAGCTACCAATACATATTTGTTTAAGAAAATGTTGAAGGACATTCTTGTGACAAATGTATTTTATAATTTACGATAGTAGGTGTCATTAGATAATTAGGATTATTTTAAAATTGTGACCATTCCCATACAAATGTGTCTTTTGTCCACAGGAAAATAAATTCTATTCTATTCTATTCTGGATCGCCATCTTAAATGCCGTGGTAGGTCAGAAAAAGCGGTTTTCGATGTCATTTAAAAAAAAAAAATGTTTTGATTATCTTAAGAAGAATAAAGTTTTTACGGATTTGTACACAAATAAAAGTAGACACCCTGTATGTATGTGGTCGGATATAAGTGCAATAAAATTTCATTATTAAACAAGGAAAATGGGGTAAATCAGGCTCCATTATCCTTCACTATTGTTCTATTCTATTCTATTAATTAAACGGCATAACGCATTATACAGTCCACTATTTTTTAACAGGAGTCATTATTTAATATTTAGCGATATTTAGGTACTTTGTACCACATCTAGCACATACAAAAATGTTGCAGTATGTCGTAAATCGAGCCTCAAATCAAAATCCACGCTCTATCAAGAAAAAATTCTGAAACTATAGGCGTTCTCAGAAAAAATTGGGGGGTCCGTGGTATAGGTTCATGCTTTAATATTTTAGACGAAAACTACAGAAAGTCTGCCCACTAAAAATAAAAATATGTGCCAAATTTCAAACAAATATACGGAGCTATCAATAAAAATCTATTTTGACACCTTGTATTTTGAAAATGGATATCCAAAATGAAAAGTGACTAGAAAATTCGTTAATTTGGTCCAAAAATATGTGGTTAACGGCTTGACCTATTAATTTGCTGCCACCTGTATATATTATTATACAGGGTGATTCAGGTTTAATCTTGATAACTTGAGGAATCGATAGAACAGGTTAAAATAATGTTCATTTGTGATATAAACTTATTTCCTAAAACGCATCGTTTCCGAGATAGAGGGCGTTGAACTAGGAATTTTTCTCGTTTTCCCTCATAATTCGGAACACAAACACTTCTTATGATCTTACATAAGATTCTTAAGTTTGAACTACCTATCTCTCTTAGAAGTGTATTTTATATGCTAAAAATAATTTCAATAAAACATCTACACACCACTTTGACCTGATTAATTTCGAAACTTTTTCGTCTCTTGTTTTTTTTTTTCGACGTTTGGTCTTGTTTCTGAGACATTCAAAGAAATTGGTGACAGATGTAGCGTACCAGCCGCGTAAATTTCATTTAACGTTATAGCAACCCATGAAAACAAAACTCAGTGATTTGTGTAAACTGACGTTTGTGAAAATCATTGTCAAAAGTATTATTTAAAAAGCATTTTAGTGCTAAGAAAAAATGCCAAGAACGTTTACAAATGCTGAATATGCCGATATACATCAGTGCGCTACACTGTCACCAATTTCTTTGAATATCTCAGAAACAAGATCAAACGTCGAAAAAAAAAAACAGGAGACGAAAAAGTTTTTAAATTAATCAGGTCGAAGTGGTGTGTACATGTTTTATTGAAATTAATTTTTTTTGTAGTTTTGAAAGAAAGTAAGAGGGGGGTAGCCTACAAAATACACTTCTAAGAAGGGTAGGTAGTTCAAACTTAAGAAGCTTATGTAAGATCATAAGGAGTGTTTGTGTTCCGAATTTCACTTGTCCTCCAAAGTCATGAGGGAAAAGCGAGAAAAAAATTCCTACTTCAACGCCCTCTATCTCCGAAACGATGCGTTTTAGGAAATAAGTTTATATCACAAATGAACATTATTTTAACCTATTCTATCGATTCCTGAAGTTATCAAGATTAAACCTGAATCACCCTGTATACAGGGTGGTCCGTTTTTCATGGTTTACCATTGGCATCTTGGAAACCGTAAAATATACAAGGTGACTCAAATTGAAAGGAAAGTTGCGCCTCTTGATGACAATTAAGATAAACCTGGGACGTACCGACATATAAAGAACTGATACTACAGTATAATAATTTTTGATAGCGCTAATACAGACGCGTCAGTAATAATTAATAAAAAAATATTGACCGAGCGTAGTATTGCGATAAACTAATATTAGCGTGCCCCTCCTCGACTTCCACGTTACGAATTGGCAAATACAGCTAACAAACGCTGTGTGTAATTCATCGGTATTAGGCACAAAACTACATAATAGGTCCTAATAGCATCATTATCGCACTGGCTGAGCGTTTGACGTCAGAGCTCATTGAATATATGGAAGAGTCTTCGCTCATTAGCTTAAATCTTAATTCCTCTGATATATTCATATGGCCTTGGCGCGAATTAGCACGGTCTAATTTTTTCTACAACGCATTTGAGTAGGTGTCTGGTGGACAGTTACAGCGCTTGGGTTATTCCTATCGGCAATTACTGAAGTACGGGTAATGTGCGTTTATATTTTAAGCACTTACACTTCATTTATAATACGGGGGCACACAGAAAATTCGAAACCGGATGGGTAACAGTACTGAAGCTTCCGAGTTGGATGGAATGAAATATACTGCAATTAAAACACTTGTTGTGTATTTTTTTGGACTTTGCCAAGACGTTTGATACTATAAGTCACCCAATGTTATTAAATAGTCTTGAAGAAGTTGGTATCGAAGGCACAGAATTAAGTTTAGTAGCTAATTATCCAATGGAATGAAATGAATGGAAATTAGAATCCTTGAGTTTGGTGTACCGCAGGGAACTATATTGAGACCACTTTTTAATTTATCTAAAAAACTTGTTTTATATTATTAGTAAAGGATCGGTAATAAGTTTTGCTGATAATACGGATATTTCTTACGAGAACAATAGTTGGAAGATTTATTTTTTACTATTTTTCAAATTTTAAGGTTCTCCCTAATTTTTACAATAAACTCTCTATCTGTGTATCAAAATATACATGAGCACCCTGTATATTTACTGTTTGTATTAACGTCTACAGGATATTTCACAGCTAGGCATGAATGACCATGTATAATGTGGTATACTCATCATACAAGAAACATATCTATTTTATATTAGTTTTATATATTCTCTAAAAACCAACTTTTATTTAAAACAGTGTATGAACTTTTAGGTCACTCACACTGTATACGACTATTTAATATCCAATGATTGCAAATATCCATTTATTACATTACAGCGTCTTCTTTCGCACTTTTTATGTTTTGCAAAGCGTCATTTGAAGAGTTTAAATTTGACAGGACAAGTTTTTCAAGTTATATCTTTTATATGTGTTTGTATCAAATTTCACTCATTACAATTAAAGGATCATATATTGGTGGACTCTGAATTGAATTATAATTTATAAAGTGATGTCAATGAAATGAATTAAATGATGCTAACTGAATATGTTTTATTATGGATAAACTGTTTTCTTAAACTGCAAACGTTGTGAGTACAAAACAATTTACTGTTTATGTTGTTAATAAATAATTTGCAGGATACTATTTGCTAATGAAAATCAGATCTGTCAAGACTGCATTATCTGCAGCGGGTCATTTATGCAAATCTGTAGGGTAAGTTTGTACTTATTTAAATGAAAAAGAAGGTAGGTATACCTACTTATGAATAGTTATACAGAATATTTATTTCTATAAACATGAGTCCGGACCAAAATAAAAAGAGAACGTAAGAAAAATAAATCTAGAAGGATGTTTTTTTAATTTTTTGGAATATTAACATGGCGTAAGTCTATGGTCGATGGTCTAAAGTTATGGACATTTTACCGGTAGGAACATGAAGAAAAATAATTTAATTTTATGTCTTCTTTCATACTTCCTACTAGATATAAGCTATAAATGTTATTGCATTAATATAGAAATTATTAATGCATGCAATATGTGAGAAAAGTTAGTTACAGACTAAAATGAATAGGTATAGAGAGTCTTCCTTAAATAGAGGTCAAAAATCCAGGAGTGTATTCTGTGGCCAAAAATAAGGGTCCTTTATTAAAAATGTGGGGTCTTAGAATAGCCATTATCCAGTTACTGCTAGTTAAATATAAAAAAACATGTTTTAATTTATTGTTTTTTTAAAATTCGGGGCGTGGGTATATTTGGTATGATAATAGGTAACAAAAAATTCCAACTTTAGAAATTTACCAGTGGTGGAGATGTGGGGATCATCGATCATTATTTGGCAAAAAAAGTATAACCCTGTATAATATTACAAATAAAATAGGTGCCATTGTATATCTTCACTTTTTGTTTCTTTACACTTGCATTTCAGACCGATTAACAACGAAATTGATTTATTTGATCAAGTGTATTTTAACACAGTTACTTAAACTGCTTAAACATAATTTAGGAAGGCATAGCAAAAGAATAATAATAATAAACCGTCGTCTTATTGAATATGGGTTGCCAAATTCAACTTATTTTTAAAAAAAATTGTTTTAACGATGGCTTATGCATATTCAGATGCTGAAAAGGAGCTAGTTTTGCCAGAAATCGAGATATACCGTTTTTTACCCTTAAAAACCCACCCTCTTCCACTTCCTGACCTCAGATCGCCCGTAAATTATTTTTCCTTTCATTTTTGTTGTATTCTCTTCTTTTTCCAATGGGTTTCATCCTACTATTATTTTTTTTTGTTTCAAAAATTATCCACGCTGGTCTATAAACTCATTTTCAGTTTTCATCCTTGATGAATCATTTCAATACACTCCTCCAAACATAACAACGGAACGTCCGAACACCCTCTACAATTTTTTTCATCTCAAATACTTAATACCTACAGTCTTCTGCTACTAGAATAAACCTACTGGGGTTCCCGCTGCTGCCGTTTACAATTTCATCCAGCAGGCATAACTGAAAATACATATTTTACCTTAGCGTCTCTACTTACAGGTGACATCCGGACAGTTTCTAGTTACCGAATTGTGGCCTCTTCGTGGGGTCCAAATGCAGCGGTCTCATGAATGGACCCCGCGGCGTGAATGGATCCACCCGCGATGCACTAACACCCGCCTAAGCCCAGCGTAAGCCCAGCAGCGTAATAAACCACCAAACTAATCCGTTGGATCCGACTTTGTCGCCTTGTCCTTCTTTCCGCTTCTCCTCGACATTAAGTTGTCAATTGTTAACGCCGTCGCTTAACATATGCGGATTTTTTCTCAAAACACGTCAAAATGACCCCGGCTGATTGCAATTGCTGCTGTAATAATGCATTCATACGAAGTGAAATACTGTAAATATTAAAAATGTAGTAAAATAAGGTCACAAGTTAAATTATATATTAAAGTAAAAGTGGATATTAACGACAGCGAAGGCTTAGTCCTCGAAATAGAGCAATTGTTTTGAAGACTAGCTATCCAACAATACTTTACGCTATTTTTTTATTGGTACTCTACAGACTACAAAGAGACTACAAAAATGGAAATAACTAATAATATAAAATGGTTGAATTCCTGATGTGATCAGCATACCTTTTGTTATGAAAATGAGAAAAACAAAAATTAATTTGTAATCTGTCACATAAGATTAATTCTTGTCACGACAGTTGTTACTGGTTGTATATTGTTTAAAAATGAGTTCTAACATTGATTACTTAAATAGTAAAGCAGAATCGCGATTAATACCGCAAAAATCGGAAAACAACTTCATTAAATGGATGCAAGAGCAAAAGGTAACAGATACAGATGAACGAGTTGTGCTTGCTTACCTTCAGAAAATCTCGGAGCAGTACAAGGCGTCGACTATGTGGGCTATCCAATCGAAATTGCAAAGCATGTTGGGGATAAACAAAAAGGTTGATTTAAAATCATTTGTTAAAGTGCATTCATTCATGATGCCAGTTAGTAAGACTTATATAAGCAATAAGGCATGTATTCAAGGAAGACGTTTTTCAGAGATGCACCGGACATTAGGTGTTTATTTTTGAAGATGGTAGCGATTTGCGCTATCTTTAGCTCATGTAGAAGATCTGAATTGTGCGACTTACACTTACATGACATCAAGGAAGAAGAAAGCGTATTGCTTATTACTACCCGACCATCTAAAACAGTGAAGGCTTGCCGTTTTACTGTTGCCGACATTGATGAAATTAGCTATGTGCGTTTGGTGAAGCAGTATTTATCATTGCGTCTCCAAAATGTACATACCGAGTTTCTTACGGTATGATAAGGGGAAGTACAGCAGCCAAGCGACTGGTATTAACACATTTGGATCATGTAACTTGCAAAAGGCCTAATGCTACTATTATGGCGAATAGAGGCATGACAATAGATCAAACCCAACGACAAGTAGGATGGAAATCGTCAGCTGTGGCAACTGGTTACGTTGAAGAGAGTCTTAGCAATAAGAATAATGTTTCAAACATTATTGGAAGTGCTTTTAATGTAAGTACAAGCTTATGGACTTCCAAGAATGTTAACATTATTAATTTGAACAGCATATCCTCCGATGTATTGTAAACAAAACCTCGTAGCCGAAAACGTGGTTGATAATGTAAGCAGGGGTTTATTTCTTGTATTTTTGCGATTTTATGGCATTTGAGAGTCATAGATCACTTGCTAGTCAGTCAAAAATAAAGCAAATAGCAAATTATCATATTCGATTACGTTTTGGCTTTTTATTTAAAACTATCTTCAGACTAAAAATTTTAATCATTGACCACTAAGCAATACATTACTACCAAAAATTTTGAAGTTAAATATTATTATGGAAATTTATATGTATAATTAGAAATTTTCACATATTTATTGCAGGCTGCAATAAATTAGATCTGAAGATGGTTTTAAATAAAAAGCCGAAACGTAATCAAATGGGATGATTTGCTGTTTGTTTTATTTTTGACTGGTGTACCCAACTAACTAGCAAGTGATCTATGACTCTCAAATGCCATAAAATCGCAAAAATACAAGAAATAAACCCCTGCTTACATAATCAACCACGTTTTCGGCCACGAGGTTTTGTTTACAGTGTATCGGAGGATATGCTATTCAAATTAATACTGTTAACATTCTTGGAAGTCCATGAGCTTGCACTTCCAATAATGTTTGAAACATTATTCTTATTGCAATGCTTCCTTTCGTCGCGTTTCATCACTCTACATCACATCTTTCATTTTATTTTTTGGCATGGTGAAATATGTTTTATTAGACGCATTATGCAATACTCGATTTGCCGGTGAGATACACTTTCTGGGCCCATTTTAAGAATCTATTTTGCAACTAATTCAATACCCATATCTGTGTAACACAATAACACCTAATAATATCACAAATGACAAGTTAACTCTTCTAAACGTATGCAAAGCATGGAAATCGTATACAGATATGAATTGAAGCATAGTGTTGTATTTATATTATATTCTCTATTCTTCACATATTGAAATCATTTCCCTAGTGTGTTCGAGCAAAATGCTGCACAACTGAACGTTTCGCAGGAACAAGGGCTGAAGACTTGAAATGGTAGCAAGCAACCATGAGGCTAAATGCCACTAGAAGTGCATGTTACGCTTTAACTTTGTTCATTAATCAATATCTTAGCTGATTTCTCAGAATTTCACACGTTTAGGCTCGTTCTGTTCAAGTTCGTGCACAGGGAGTTGTTATTGAGGAATCTATTATTAAATCCACCCTGAATCATTTAACTTCTAATAGCATTCCCAACAACTAAATGAAAGGAGCCATAATAATCTATTTGGATTCATTATTTATATTTCAACAAGAATAAATTAAGTTTTTAGTTAATTATTCAGGAATAATTGCCCGTAATGTAATTTAGAAACGTTCTATTTACTTAGAAAAATACTTTAAATGCTGTCCTGGATAAATAATTGAATTGTCGTACGGCAATAATTATTTTACTTGAACTGTTATTTAAATATAATTACAGGATTATTAATAGCGATGCCATTAATTATTACTGAGTTAGATCTACTCCAAATAGAAATATTATACGTCATGTTTTACTTTTTCCCAGGAAACAACCAGACATTTTAAAGAGAAGACTTATTAAGATGTATCTCTTCGTAAAACAATACAATTTAGAAACCTGCGTCATGTGAACAATATATACTATAAAATATTTAGTGTATTTTTTCACTCAAAATTAACACAATTACCTGTGAAAGCAAATCTACACCCGATGTTGTTGAAATACTAAGATAAGTGATGCCATTTCCACGACCAATCAATTTTCAATCAAAATCAACACAAATTGTTGTCAAATCGAGTCCACATCCGATTGTGTTGAAATAATAACACAATTCATTGTGTAATGTTCAGTTATTTGTTAGCTAAATAAATCTTGAACAAAATATGTACTTTGATGCCACAAAATACTCATTGGTGCTGTATGGCTGAAGTTCAAACGGCTCTTTATGGAATAAACTGTTAAAATAATATCCAGGTTTGATCTATTTTCCAAAATTTTATAGCTAATAGTTGAAGATCAAATGAAATGGTAATCATGTAATGACACACACAAGATAGGTTTTCTGAAATAAGAAGCAAATGAACAATTTTTTACATCGATAAAAACCGCCATTGTTACTTACCTGTTTCTACCACAACTTCATGACACAAATTCTCACTTTCCAGCTTACACCATACTTTTTGTAATTGTAATTTGAAAATGTATTTACAATCGCGGTTCATGGTCCATGATTGTCGTCCACAGACAGCAGTGACTTGTATCATACATAGCAAAACCCAGCTTTGTTTTCCCCTCTCCCCTTTCTGAACAATGTGTAGTATCTACAACGGTTGGTGTTATTTTTACCCAATATGTTCTCACTCACACATATTTTAGTTCCTCTAACCAAATATTGTATAGATAAGCTCATGTCTTTGTTAAAATGAAAAATTTACTCCAAATTCAACATCAAATCAGTTCACTCAGAAATGAGTTTGAACTTACTCAAAGCTATTTTTTACGGTGTCGTAGGCCTGGAAGATCATTTTCCAAATAGCAAGTAAAAGTAGATATTCAACACCTCCCAATCGATTTGGTAGAAAGAATGGTCCCAGAAGGTGAATGCCAACAATGTCGGCCCAAATATTCACTGAAAATCCCCATTGATGACGAAAAGTGGCAATCTACCTTGTGCACTTAGCCATATATGAAGTACTTCTAAAACTTCCTTGATAGACATTTTTGTGAACAAAGGTATTAAATGGAATCATACTAGGATATCATCTGGTGTTAAATGTATTCCCTCCAACTCCTGATGAAATCTCTCACGTTTTTTGGCATGGTGTTCTGTCTGCCTCATTTAGTCTTTGATTTTATTTGATACATATCTTGCGAGTGTTCTATCATAATTATGATACTTTCTCATTGGTTCCATACACGATTTTTGTTATTATATTATAACATTATACATTAAACCTACTTTGTCTAGCTTCTAAACAAGCTACTTTTTCAAGATTGTAATTATTGTGGCTCTATATTTGATACAAATTCTCACTCAATTTCAATTAGGTTTATTGAATGTTATTTCAAAATATTTGTTACACATCAAGTTCTGGAAACTTTCCTCTAGATAAAGATAAAATGACAAATTATAATTAACTTCTGTTAAAAACGGTAGAAATATAGTCAATGAATGATGGAATACCATTAGGCTCACCTAATTCTTGTTGCTATTCATCTATTTCTACCACACGTTCATGATATTCTAATTTCCTCCAAACATTTACACGCAAATGGTAATTTGATAAAATATTTACGATTCTTTTTATGATGATAAGAGTATACCACTTTTGGGCAGCAAGATTCCATACTCCACTTTCATTTCTCCCTTCCTCCTACTAAAAAATGTGTAATATCTACAACATATGGAGTTATGTTTAAAGAATATGTTGTCGGACAAATATATTTTGAACTTCTCCAACCAAACAGTATCAAGTTGTTAAAATTTTAAATTCAACTTCAAAATAATTTCACTAATAAATAAGCTTGAATATACCTACATACAACGTTATTTATTACTATATAATAGTAAAATATTTTTCTATTTTGATTCATCATTAAAAAATTATTGGTTTTTATTACTACTACTATTTTTTTAGAATCTACTGTATGTAAAGTAGAACATTATGGAACAAGTGAAAAGAAAAAGTGCATATCTATGAATAATTTATAAGCTTTTTTCTATCATACAACATACTTATCTATTGATAGTATATAATTATAGATTTAAATTAGCCACGCTTAAACTAGCTAAACACGGAATCAATAGCCGCTAATATGATTACTATTTTTTTTTATAAAAATTGGGCGTGGATACTTAAGAAATTGACAGGAAATGTATTTTTAATAATGTACTTTAGTATTAAAATTCTACATATGTTCCAATACACAACAACACATGTACCATACACAATTGAGGATTTATTTATTATTCACTACATAGTCATACAAATCAGGACGATATAATTATTTTATACAAGGATGAAAGCCATCATATATTTGGTCGACTTCGTATGTTAAAGGAATATTAAAGATATTTATTTTTATTACAGTCGAGGAGGTTTTTGCATATTAATGCTGCCCGTACATTTACTTGCAATTTTTTTATAATATACGAGAGATTTAAATCAGGAACATGCGGAGAATGGTAATTACGTATATGAAGTAGATTTCTGGGAATAAATTTAATTTGTGAAATCTTATTTGGAGTTTAGGAGCATAATTACCATATGGTACCTTATCCTGCTTAAATGGGACAGTCACAAAAATATTGCGATAACGTTTATAGTCACAAAAAATAAATTATTTTATTACGTGTCATAAATATGAGAGTCTGAAAAGGTATTGTTTGTGTTTATATTTTTTTACTGACGTGACAGATTTTTTTGCAATATTGTTTTTTAAATTACTTTTTTTTATTAAAAATTTGATAGCGTGGTGTTCTTCAACATCACTTAAAACCCCTGTGACCTAAATTGCATTACGCACACCCTGTACGATAAAGATTTTAAAATAATAAATCTGAGTAGCTTCAACCTTAGACTAAAAAAAGTACTCTTGTTGATGCACCAAAAATGATTGAAATCTAATGAACATTATACAGGGTGGCCAGATGAATACGAAATAGAGCCATTTTTAGGAACTGCATCAAGATTGTGGAAAAACGCTCAGACCCGTCGATTTTGAATGAATCATCCTGTATAAGGATGACGTGAGAAAATTAAAAGACCGTAATATCCTCTACTATTGTGAAATTCAAATATGACCTAAAGCAAGTAGTCGAAATCATATTCCTTGAACGTGTTAATTGATGGAATCAGTTTAATTAGAAAATAAGTGTCATGCATTCATTAACATCTTCTAGTTTCGTCATCCTTTAAACTGTTTTTAATTTAAGTCAAACACAATTAGTAAGGAGACTGTAAATAAGAAACAGAAATTAACATACGACGTTCTAGAACAAATTAGTAGAATACACACCGAGTGTTTGCTGTAACAGAGAACTGGATTATGTCTACTCATTATCGGTGATATTTAGAGACTGGTTCTTAGAGGTTACAGTAATTGAAGACATTAGTGCATGTACACGGAAAAAATATCTTACTCATAAAAACTACTACATATATTGTTGTAATGGTTCTTCATGTGCAAAAAATTGACAGAACTGTAACCATTTAAGTACACAATTTCTTATAGTTTTAAAAATAAATGTATTAGTTTTATTCCAGTAAAATTTATTATTTTCATATTTGTGTTTATATTAGTTTGTTTCAGTTTTGGCAAATAGTATGAGCAAATGATATGAAGGGTATTCATCATTTAGTGCAAATAAATTAAATGAGTTGAATGGTAAAAAACTATGTCACATGTTGCTTCAAAACGGTTCTGTTGTCTATATAAGCCATAAAAAGTTTTAATTAGCTATACTAATTTTCGTGAAGTCTTTGTTGACTACGTTTAAATATTTATTTCAAGACTGTATTCAAAACCGAAAAGATTTTGAATCAAGGATCCCATTTAATTTGTAGCTCTATTTGAGAACTTCAGTGTTTAGTCACGATATGACTCAATTTATTAAATCTTATTTAAACAAGAGAGATTAATTTGTGTACTATAATAGTTTCATTATATTGCTACCTCAGGTGTTCCTCAAGGTTCCATACGTGGACCACTATTCTTTCTACTATATATTAATGATTTGAATGATGTGATTAGTCCTTGTAGACTCTTTTCGCTGATGATCTAAAGCTATTTTATGTTATAAATAGTTTAGAGGATTGCTTGAAGTTTGATCTTCATCATCATAGATTGCATTTTAATTCTAAATGTAAAATGTAGTTTCTCGAGGGAATAATCGCTCTATGAATGTGTGTACAGCATTAACAATAATGATTTATCGCGTTGTAACTCTTGTTTAGATCTTGGAGTACTGTTTGATGCCAAATTAACGTTTAATGAGTTATGACCATATTATTGAAAACAAGAAAGAGCCATTGCGATTTTATGATTTTATAGTTCGTAACTGAAAGCAATTCTTAGATATTGGAGCTACTAAAACATTAAAAAGTACAATATTTTGTGGTTTTCTCGTAAGCAAAGTACATTAGTCTTTCCTTATAACATTAATGACACTCTTTTTCTTAGAACCAAAACAGTTAGAGACCTAGGAGTTATTTGATCCTGGACTCTCATTTAACCATCATATTCACACTACTATTGCAACAGGAATATGGATTTTATTATACGCAATTCGAGAGAATTTCAGTCAGTTGATGCATTACTTTTTCTTTACTTTTCCTTAATACGTTCAAAATTAGAATACTGTTCCTCAGTTTGGCATCCTATGTATGGCAATCAAAAGTACATGATTGAAAACGTTCAAAGAAAATTTCTAAAGCACGTTTATTTTAAGGCTCATGGTTTTTATCCACTTATAGGTCATCCTCATGATCCATTATAAGCCGGGTACAGAGTCGACAGTCTAGACACTTGTAGACTCTGTACCTCTATGACCTTATCGTACAAAATTACAAATAATTTGTTAGATTGAAATCCTGAGCAGATTGGAATTTAATGTGCCTCGCGTAAATTCACGACATTTAGACTTCCGATACCGAAAACAAATATTTTATTGTCATCTCCACTGTATCTACTGTGCAAGATTTGTATGTCCTTGCAGGATTCGACAGACCTGTTTGACACCTCGGCTCTTAAAATTAAGACTATTATAGTGCGACCTTTGTACATGCTTGTTGCTGTGTTTCCTTTAGCATAATTTGAGCTTCTTGTTCTTTATTTGATATTTGCTTTTTAATCTGTTTTTGTTCTTCAATTTGTATTACTTATATGTTTGTACGTTTTATTTTGTTTTTATATAATATAAATATTTGTTTTATTTATAACTTTATGTAACCAGTCTGCCCTGTAATAGTTTTTACTGTTGGACAGTTGTATACTAAATAAATACTTACATTTATTTGTCTTTTTCTTTTCAACTGACTTTTACTTGGCAAAAACGGGAAACATTTTACAGAACCTTACTGTTTTAATTGGAATACTGTAATTAAGCTACGAAGTACAAGACAAATCTTGAAAAACAATTCAGGGAAGCGGTCACACGTTTTTGAACCATTCACATAACAACTACATCATTATCGATGTCATTGCAATGACACATTGTTAATTATTGTGGTAGCGCTCGTCAGGGACTCATCAGATTTTTAATTACGAAATTAAATTATAATAAACCCGCTAATGATTTTGACCTTTTTGGACGGCAAACAAAGCGTTGGAGCACGAGGTACGTATTTAATTATTGGAACACGGATGATATTAATTAGTAACAAAATAACACTTGATAGTAGTAGGCATTACGTTGGATTATTTTTAGAGATTATGAACAATGTACGTTGTTGTAAAATTGGTATTTTATTTATGCTAATTGTAATACATGGACAATAAGTTACATGTAACATGAAACCATGGTTGCTACTGCATAATTACTTATATATTTTTACAGGTGCTTATCAGAAGAATTATGTAACTGTAAGGTTGCTCACTGGTGAGCAGCAAACTGGGTGTGTATTCTCTAACATTTTATATTTGTTAATGCTTTATTAAAAATAATATAAAACGGAATAGATACACAGGTTTACAAGATTTATATACAGGGTGATACAGACCTTATTTAAAAAATGTTTTTGAATGTACAGGGGACTGTTACAAACACAATTTTATATTAAAATAAAATAAAAAAGAACAGTTCAAAAATGATTTAACAATAAACTTCCGCAGAGCACTGGACTCTGCCGTTTATTCTTTTATAGACCAAACGAATATTCCAGGTATTTTCTAGCAGCTTTAGATCCATTTCTCGAACGATTCTCGTCGATTCTGCATATTCCAGTCGCGCCTCGAATCACGGCATTATTTTTTTTGTTTACCAGCATCGCGTAGGGGCGATCGGGGCAATCTAGCGTGTTGCGATCCCACAGTCGTCGAATTGAATGCGAGCGGGGCAAATCCTTTAGGAGATACAGTCCTTCAAAGTTTCCAAAAAAAAAAAAAATATGGAATAGCGACGGTAAGTTGAAACCCAAAAAAGGTAAAATAGTCAAATTTTATATAAATTTTCTACTAATGCCTGAGCAATTTCTCAACAAACTTTCTGAAATTTCAGCTCCTTAGAAGGAGTTGATATAACTTATTTTTGAGGAAGATTACAATAAAAATATTTGATATAAAACACCCCCTCTAAAATTGGCTGAAGATTTCACTGTTTCACCCTGTATGTACCTATTACAAATGCGGCTTTCCTAAAAACAATAATTACGCACTGAATGGAAAATGACAAGAACAAGATAAATTATTTCATAGATTTCCAAACATTCCTTAGAACAAATACAGTTCAACCAAAAAATATTTCAATAAGATAAAAAAAAGAACTATACACTCAGCATTTCTACTATACCCTTATTGATTTATTTAAATCGTAGATATCAAAGATCTTACAATCAATCATGTTTAGTGTCATTTACTTATTAACATATTTTTCTCATTAGTCGAAAGAAAGTTAAATAAGCCGAGGTAAAATTCCCTAGCGAACACCATAACGCAAACAGTTGCTATGAAAAATGTACAGGATGGTATTTTAATTCGTAATAAACTATATACTTACATTTTTTAACAATACTGAAATGGATTGATAAATTCCGTATAGCAGTTTTTTACAATGGCAAAAATTCGAATATTTTTGAACTTCTGAGAAATTAAATTTGTACATTGTAATAAAATAAAGCCGTAAAAACATATTATATATGAATGGATGTATGACCATTGTATTTATAATTAAATTTGGCGGATGTAACGTTATGTGATTAAAAATACAACTAATAAAGGATATAATCCAACGACAAATAAACAGTCATTTGTATTCGATTGTGCGCCTAGCACTAAAATACTACTCTGCAGGCTTATATTCTGTAAATATCTGATTAAAATGATTTATATTTCATAAAGTCTGTAATAATATTAAATTTGTCTCTGTTGTGGGTAATTACAACATAAAATATATAAGCGATGATGTAACAATGTCATAGGAAAAGTACCTAACTTTAGAGAATATTTCATCTACACTTAACAAAAGCTATTTGTAACTACAGGAAAGTATATCAATGGCGGACTGCGACATCACCTTAATAGTTATCGAAAACATAATAGTAGTTATTTGAATACTGGATTTCGGTAAATATTTAGAGTATTGGTAAATAATCCTCCAGTTTGGTAATATTGTAATTCAAAATATATGCCTTCCCAAACAACTATTACCTTATCTTTTGCCATAAACTATCTATATTTTAAACTAAAAGTCTTTATTTAGATCTGTGAGTTCAGTTTGACAGCCACAGTTTAATGCATTGTTTGGGTTCCTCAGGGTTCAATTTTGGGCCCTTTGTTATTTAACATTTATGTTAATGATATATTATCTTCCTGTCTTGATGTTAAGTACTTGTTATACGCAGATGATATGAAAATCTACTAGTTAGTATCTACCGTTGCACATAGTGACTGGTGCAACTCGAATCATCTAAACTTAAACATTAAAAAGTGCAATATTTTGTCATTTTCTCGTAAACAAAGTACTTTCATTATAACATTAATTACACTGCTCTTCTTAGACCCAAAACAGTTAGAGATCTAGGAGTTACTTTTGATTCTGGACTCTCATTTCATGCCAACAGAAATATGGGTTTTATTATAAGCAATTCGAGAGAATTTCAGTCACTTGATGCATGAATTTCTCTTTACTTCTCCCATACGATCAAAATTAGAATACTGTTCCTCAGTTTAACATCCTATGTAAGACAATCAAAAGTACATGATTGAAAACATTTAAAGAAAATAATTTCTATAGCACGTTTATTTTAAGGCTCATGGTTTTTATCCACTTATAGGTCATCCTCATGACCTATTATTAGCCGAGTACAGAGTTGACAGTCTAGACACTCATACACTTTGTACCTCTTTGACCTTATTGTACAAAATTGCAAATAATTTGTTACATTACCCGGAAATCCTGAGCAGACTGGAATTTAATATGTCTCGCGCAAATTCACGACATCGTAACACTTAGACTTCCGATACCAAAACAAATACGTATTGTATTGTCATCTTGACTGTATCAAATCTGCAAGATTTATATGTCCTTGCAGGATTCGATAAACCTGTTTCATACATCGGTTTTTAAAATTAAGACCATTATATTGCGACCTTGTTGCTGTGTTTCCTTTAGCACAATTTGAGCTTTTTGTTTTTTTTATTTATTTATTTGCTTTTTAATGTGTTTGTTCTTCTGTTTGTATTACTTATATGATTGTATGCTTTTTTTTCGGTTTTATATATAAACATTTGTGTTTTAACTGTATGTAACCAGCCTGCTCTGTAATTGGCTTTCACTGTTGGGCAGATGTATACTAAATAAATAAATAAATAATTGTTTTTTTTTATTATTTCAAAAGTTCCGATTTCAATTATATAAATTTCTAAAAGTACAATTGATGTGTTATCATTTCATACTCGTAAGATGGATCAACAGTGAATGCAAGCAAAACGCTTCAAAACAATAGTTTTATGCAGAACGTTTTGCGATGAGGCTTTATATTGTCTAGTGAATAAAAAATGTTGTTCCACCTCATTCAAGAAAACAATGAAGAACATCGCATCCTCAGTATATATAACATTACATAAACATCATAGGCACAATAAAATTTCCCTTAAGGTTAAAATATCGACTGATCTTTACTGATAGCAATTTAAATATTCTGTGAGTTGATTTTATTCCGGTTACATAAGAAAATAGAAATTTGACTACAGTTTTGTTCTGTTTGACTTTAAACGTTAGAAGATAGAAATCTAGACATAAACAACATAATTATTATAGACCGGAACTTCAAGGAGTGGGGGCTATGCTTAATTATTAACTGACTACAGCGCTGAAAATTCAAAACATTTTTAGGATGAACTAAAAACCATCTAGTTTTGGGGAGGATTGACATTGAGTTAAATATTTATGATAGCTAATGCTGGTAATGCTTTTAACTTACACAACTTACTTACTTGCATAGAATGTACCATCTTACCTAAACATGGTAACTCATGGGATAGTTGGTAAAAGGCACTTTTTGACATACGATACATATTTGTGACGTCATTGTTGTTCGCGATATGACGTCATCGACAATTTCTTTAAATAGCAACCCAGAATTTTGACTATGCCATTTGATTGTATCTTAATTGCATACTTTTAAACAACGTTTGGCGTTCATTACAAATTTTAACATTATAATAGGTACCTACTAGGAAAATATTTAAATTTGGCAACGTCGCGCCAAGCCTACATCGAGTTTAACAAGGAGCTGAACCAGTGACAGTCTGAAAAGGGGTTTAAATAGTGATCTGGAAATATTTTTTGGCATAGATATGCATTTAAAATTTTTTTAAATCGCGTATTCCTATTATACTAATGTTTCCGTGTCTCTTAAAATTAGTGACATTATGACTGAGTCACCTTGTACGCAGCAAATGTAGCCCCATATACCCTAACAACAAACAAGTATGTTGGTAATAATGTTGTAATAGCCAAAATGGCAATCAAATTGAAACAGGGATCTGTAACAAATTCCTGTGTGGATAATACTGTCAGCTCCCCTTGTCGGATTCTAGGAACATCAGACAAGACGCAAATGGTTCATCTAATGCCACAATTTGTAACAATTTTCCCATTACAACCACAATTAAAGTAATGGCCGCATTAATGGGAACTTATTTTTGATTAAAATTTCCGTCGTGCCAATAAAAATCAGAACCAACATTAACCAATTAATTAACAAGGCGAGTAAAATCGTCGTGATTATTTGTCACTTAAGGAGATAACCCAGCGGATCAGACGAGTGTTCGTCATCACCAGGCCCTGAAAACGTCGAATATACATTTGGTCCGTCCAGTACCCTTATCAAAACCAATTATACAATATATTCGGTTAAGTGACACTGTATTATTATTATTAAAATTACAGTAGCCCAATGACGGATTACGCTTGAATTCTTAATTGATAAATTGGGTGACATTATAACTATAACACGTTAACTTCTTCCTTATAAAGTCTAAGCATCAGCTACTGGTTGTGCCCAAGGAGTCGAAATACAGATCTTATCGCCCGTTATGTGTATGGCTTTGAATAATTAATTATTGGTGACATCAACTTCTGATTTAAGAATTTAAGAGGGCCTGTTTGTGTTTTTGAGTCCCACACCTACGAGTTCTGTAATTAATACGGTAAAGATAATGCCTGACTGGAAATTATAATTTCTAATGGATTACGCAAGGAGTTTTGAGTGATGGGATTTGTTCTGTGAGTAATTAATTATTATTGTCACTGGTGTTAATTAAAGGAGAGGATTGATATAAAAATACAGGTTTGTGCAGCCTTCTGATAAATGATTATTAAAAGTTTCGAAACTGATTAGGATCAATTCCAGGAAACGTTAATGTTTTCAATTATGTTCTTAGTTGTGTGAATAAAAGTTTTTTTTTTCATTTTTTGTGTCTACCAAACTAATGAAAATTATTTTTGTTGTCAAATAATAACCAAATAAATTTGTACAATTAATATACAGGGTGACGCGTTATGAATGCGCCATAGATTAACTGTAGATTCTTGATATTAAAATATACCGTGTGGGCCATATTCTCAGTATTAAAAATGATACAGGGTGTAGAAAAGAAAATTTTCAAATTGATTTTTCTCAATATTTTCATTTTTTATCCCGTCGCCAATTCAAATTTTACAGTGGATCAGATTTCAGTGTAGAAGTGTATTTTTAAATTATTTCCAAACTGCCCGTTTTGATTTTTTTCTTTAAATGAAATTGTATTGGTAAGAGATTCCATTACATTCAATTTTTTTTCTGATCTGAATCAGCAAATTGAGAAATGATAAATTTAGAGTTGTGTCTCTTTTTCTGTGAACAGGAGAGATGTGTGTGTGTTTAGGTTTCTATGGCATTGGACAGAGCGAACTAGCCAGTCTTCTTTGTTATATAACTAACTAGGTTACATTTTGTACATATATTATATTCATACATTTTGTATGTGTATTACAATTTCAACTCATAAAATGTATTACCAGCTTCATATCTGATATTGTATCATTTTTTGTATCTATTTTTTTGTTTTATTATTTATTTACTTTTTATTTATTTTTTTTATATATATTATTTTTTCTCCTGAACTATCTATATACTAGATACTTCGTTCTGTAGAAGTCCCTGTGGTGAGTTACAAATAAAATAAGGATAATACGCTGCAAATCAGCAAGATCTATTTTGTTTGTATACTGGTAATATAGAGCGTGGTGGCTTCTCATTCTACAAATTATTTTGATAAGATACTTATTTGTAATATTGACAAACCACGGAGTAAGTGATACTCTCTGATGAATATTTTTGAAGAAGGTTGCAAAATGATCAATAGCAGGAATTTTAAATATTATATTGGATCCATCTTCTGGTGTTTTTTGGCAAGTTTATCCACTTATCTATCTCGTTGTCTTATACAAGCGTGGTTCCCTTAACCCAAGCACATATCATTTTGGATGCTTTTTTTGCTTGACAGTGGAGTCTAAGTATGTCTGTATTATGCAGTTTTGGTTTGAAACTGGCGTTGCTGCTCTTATTTTACTTATGGCGCTTCTACAGTCCGTCATAATTAAAAAAATATTCTTTTCTGAAGTTCTTTACAGCTTCCTTGATTGCAAGAAGTTCTGCCGAGAAGATAGAGGTGAGGCAGTTTGTATTTTAGAGAAAGATTTTCTTTTGGGTACCAAATCGCACATCCGACTTTCTTATTAAATTCTGAACAGTCAGTCAGTAAATAACAGGGTGTTAAAAAAAAGAGTGTAAAATATTTCAAGTGGAAATAGTATGAACCAAAATAAGCAGAAAAGTCTTAAAAAACATGGGTCCGCAAAGTAACGGTTGCGGAGATATGGACCACTATTCGTTTTTCAAACATTTTATTAGAAATAAATCGACAAAGGAAGCTTTTAACAAACAGAAAACAAAGTTACAGAAGACTTTCAATGTGCCCTCCGTCCATTTCCAAGCACGCACGATATCATCGTCTCAACGATATTCGAACTCTTTCAAAAACACCCTCCTTGGTTTGGATTTCTTAACACTTTTGATTAATCCATAGCTTCAGCTCTTCCAGGCTATTTACAGGAGTACCATACACTAATGTCTTCAAATATCCCCAAACAAAGAAATCTAGAGGGTTCAGAACAGGCGATCTTTGAGGTCATAAAACAGGTACGGCCCTTCCTACCCATCTATGTGGAAAAGTTTGGTGTAAATGCTCTCTAACGGCCATGGAAAAATGAGCTGGAGCACCATCATGCTGGAACCTTGAGGTAAGCAGCGCTTGTTAATCGGTTTGGTAAAACAGCAGGACCTAGAAACCTGTCACCTACAATACCCATCCAAATCTTTAATGAAAAATGTGCCTGATGTCCAGATTCTATTAGAGAATGAGGATTTTCGTCGGCCCAAATATGCGTATTGTGAAAATTAAACATTCCATTTCTTGTGAACCCGGACTCATCAGTAAAAAGAATGTTTGCAAGAAAACGAGGGTCTTCAGCATCATGACGTAGAAACCAGCGGCAAAAAACCAAACGTGCTTGATGATCATTTATTGGATTTAAGGACTGTACTCGTTGCACATGGTATGGATAAAGCAGTTGCTCGTGAAGGATTCTCAAAACAAGAGGACCACTAATTCCTACCTCGGCTGATATTCTCAGCACACTCGTGCCTGGATTCTGCTCTACCAGTGCTAGAATTTCTTCTTCTGCTCTAGGAGTGGATACTGACCTTGGTCTTCCGGATAAATGGCACTGTTTGCTCATGGAACCGGTATCCCGCAATCTTTGGTGAATTCTTCCAAATATGCGTTGTGAAGGAATCTGTCGATTTGGATAAGCGTCAACATAAAAACGTCGCGCTTCGGTGGCGTTCCCATTAGCACGACCATACATGAAATGCATGTCTGTTAATTCTGCGTTAGAGTAACCAGCCATAGCGAAAGAAAACTTGTGCACTGAGAACAACTGTCAAATACGTGTTTATTTCACTAAACATCAACCAACTATTATAAGAAAATACACAACGTTTTTGCAAAATAAAAAAAGGAGCTAAAAAACATAAAACATTCCATATCTCCGCAACCGTTACTTTGCGGACCCATGTTTATTGAGACTTTTCTGCTTATTTTGGTTCATACTATTACCTCCTTAAATAGCTTACACTCTTCTTTTAATACCCTGTATGTTCAAAGTTGATGTCTTCTAAATGTTCGTTGAATATCACGTTTCGTAATTGCAATGGTGTTTGGGTGAAGTCTTATAATGAATGGGAGAGATACTTATTGTTTGTATCACAAAGGAAACAAAAGTTTTGCTGCAGCCAACCGACGACGAAGAACTCATTACTAATTTCATGTACGTGGAAAACATTTTGGCAGGGCTGTATTTCCCACATCTTGATAAAAACAATGCCTGCTATAAAAAGTAAAAACATTATGTCGTCTCATATGTTAATTCCAGTTGTAGATATCGATCTCGTACATGATGTTTATTTTTAATGAACACATTTTTAATAACATTATTTTTGGCGAACTTCACATACAAAATATTTCGTCAGCGTGTTTAAAAAAATCCCGACATTTTTCACGTAATGAATGCACGACGACTGCCGGAGAATGTAAAGTAGTGGGTACATTTTTATAGCAGTCGTAATGGCAGAAAAGATTCCTTGGTTTAATTTATTCTGATACAATTTGTTGTGGCGTATTGTGGTCAACAATTACGGTAAGTTATGGTAGGCTAGCCAGGATATTCGCTGGAGGAGGAGGCGAGATCTGCAGTCTGACGAAGAAGAAAGAGTTCGAGCTACTTATTAAAATACGTGTTATTGTTTCAGTCACGTTGTAGTTTCTCACGGGATTCATATACTTTATTAACGTAATGTTAATATAACTCCTACAAATCCATGCATATTGTACATCACCGGGATACCCGAAGAATTTTTAAAGTTCCTGAATTATGCGTTTTTTTGCTTCGTCCTTCCACCGCAATATCATGTCGGCCGTAATATGAAATTGCTTAATATGCAAGCGAAGTGATGATTTTGGATTTGTTTGAATTGAAACATTGAATTACGCAAGTTAGAAATAGTAATTGCATACTGAAATGATAGAAATAGGTATAATGCGCATTAATATTTTTTTTAACATTATTCCCAACAAACAATTAAAGTTAAAATTACGTTAACTTGCCCTCTGAATTGGTTAGAAACTTTTCATGACCAATTCCATATAAGGGAAGTTTACCTATATTCGTTGGCCTTTTTCCTTATGTGGGGAAAAACTAAAGTAATATGGAAGTTAATAATTGGTCGGCAAGAATTTTATTCCAATAAGATAATTGGACCTAAAAGAAATACGGACCAATTTTATGTTAAAATTTCGAAATATAAAAGACATTATTACCAAAATATACCCTAATTATGCCCTTTATATGACATACTTTTGCCAGAGAGAGACAACATTATATGTTTGATTTTATATATTCTAATAGCGAACAGGGATAGGAACAAAAGAAAAACTACCTATGTCAGGCTACTAAGCTACAAGTAGAGTAGGAGTTAGTATATTTATAGATATTTAGATTTTAATATAATAAAGTCTGTATTTTTGGTTTCCGTTCATCAAATTGTACAACCCAGGAAATTTTTTCGTATAATGTCATGACCAAACTTTCATAAAAATAACGCGCCTTATAAATATACATTTTTACTATTGCTTCCTAATAATGTTACTGTACTAAAAAATAACCTAAAATTAAAACTGAATGTACTTCGTGATAAAATGTGTTTAATAATCTTTCGTCATAAGTGTATTAACTAATATTATCTGTATTAACATAATTTTAATGAGTAATCAATTAGAAATAATGAACAAAACATTTAGTGTTTATTACAACATGGCCGCTCAAACAAAATCAACTTTGAAGTCAATTTGTCTGTAAGTTTTAACCTATAGGGCAGATTGCCTATGCCAATGTTGACGTCACAGGAAAATATTAACTTTGTGGTTGAAATTTACTCCAAATGAAGATATTTTATGGTAATTTATTACCAATTAAATTATTACTAGGTACCTACATATAAAATTCTACTCTTGGATTTATTTGTAATTGAAAATTCAAATTAAAGCCAATAATATTATGTATGCGTAATAACAAAAACAAAATAAATATTTTCGAACGGAATTCAATTCGAATTTCAATTTACGTGCACTACTGAATTCATCTGACACGATAACAGTCATAAGAATACTTATATATGAAGTATTTATCGATATATTATCATTAGACTGATTTACATGATATGCAGTGTCGGCTTAAACTTGTTTTTACAACTCTTTAATACTGTGTAGGGCTTAGTTTTAACTGCAGATCGCCAAAACACAAAACAATTTCTACGTGCTATTACATGAAGATCTGTCGGAATACATATAACAAGAAGCTTGTTCCCTAAAAGATCTTTATAAGACACACTTACGTCGAAGTATTATTAACAAGTAAATTTGTACCATAATATAGAACAATATTTCTATTAGGTTAATTGAAATGGTCAAATATTCCTTACAAGTTATCAACAAAGTTGAAAATAGGTTTATATTGTAATAAAAATAAAAGAAACCAATTGAAGGATTTAATAGGGCAAAATAACTAGTTATTACCTTATTTTTAACTACTAGTTGAAGATTAAAATAAGTATTTTGATATCGTAATAAATATGTAAATATTTACCTATTGTAATAATTTAAAAAATCCTTGGATATTGAAGACAGATTTCTAGGCGAAATTAAGTAAATTATAACTTCGTCTTACACGTTATTGGAATGTTAGCATTTGAAAACATAGAATAGGTAAACAATATGTAATTTCGAACTGTATAAATTGACATATATTTCATTTTACTTGGAAGGCATTATATTACTCTTAGTTAACAAATTTTTGACTAAAATTTTGGTATTATAAGATTTTGTAGCATTGAAGATATTTTTATGGAGGAAAGTAGTAAATCTTGATCAATTCAAGATTATTTTTCTTGTGTAGTAGTCTATTAGGCTTAAATGTTAGTTCGGTTGTAACATCGTTAGAAGAATAAATGTAAAAAATAGCATTCCACAAAACAATTTAGCATTTCACATATTCCTACCTATGCATACAGAAATACATTTAGTTTTATTTATTATCTACAGTGATTTAAAAGATTTGTTTTTTCAATAATAGCTCCACTCTGGTGCCAAATTTCAGAATGAAAATTAAATTTTCAAGGCCTCGAATTAAAAGATTAGTGCTTTTTTTATTTCAAATCTGAGTTTGCCACTGAATTTAGGATGGTTTCAAATGGGTGTAACCAAAATTAAAAAAATATACAGGGCGTCTCCGAATAGATGAAGCGACTCATGTATGAGACAACAAATTTTGGTGTTGAAAAATGGCCTTCTGGGCCTCAGCTTTATTTGTCTAAGAAACAAAATCTGCCATGATTTCAAATCCATAAAATCCAGTAAGCCTTAGTATGACATACGACAAAATATTGTCTAAAGCTATTTATTTGTGGCATAGTTTTAGTTTTTCTTTAGTTTTTTTGGGTTTTTGCCACACTTCTGAAAAATAATAGAGATTAATTAAATAAGCCCTTGCGCCAAACGGAACAGTCAAGGGTTATTTTTGAAACTAAGTTTGCTTAACCAAGAAATCTCACACTGAAAAAAACAGATAAGTAAAAAATAACAAAAATCGCATCACTATCGCGCACTTCCGTATTATTGACGTTTCGAAAAACTCTCTGTTTTCGTTCTCAAAATCGTATTAAAATGTTAAACGTATGTCAAGTTTGACAGTTTAAAATTTATTTATCTGCTTCCATAGAGATGTTAAATGATTTTTATTTTATTGTTACTTACTTCTTCTTGATACAACTGTAGCCAACAAGGATCGATGTTCACTGAACAGTTTGACACACACTTATCTCCGTTCAACAAAATAATCGCGGTCTCTTTTAATTTTCTTTTTGTTGTGTTATCTTCCTTCTCTAAAATTTTTGCCGAACCCCATTGAATTAAATGACCGTTTTCCCAAGCGTGTTCGCAAATTTTTAATGTTCTATCAACAAAATTTAGAGGGTATTCATTATTTATTAATACATTTTTAATAAATTTTATTTCATCAAACAATGATATTTTTAATAACGAAATAAAATTTATTAAAAATGTATTAATAAATAATGAATACCCTCTAAATTTTGTTGATAGAACATTAAAAAATATTACAGATAAAACGAACACTGTAAGACAAATAAAAGAAATTAATCATACAATAAAAATTCCATACATTCCTATATTATCAGAAAAGTTAAGAAGAATCGGTAATAAATTTAATATTCGAACAGTTTTTCAGACAACTAATAATTTGCGATCATTTTTGTCTAAAACGCGTCCAAAAAATGATATACAAAATTCAAATTGCATCTACAGTATACCTTGTGAATGCAATAAACACTATGTTGGAGAAACGTCTCGGCCTATGAATGTTAGAGTTGAGGAACATAAAAATTACATAAAAAGACGGGAATTTGAAAAATCCAAAATTTGCGAACACGCTTGGGAAAACGGTCATTTAATTCAATGGGGTTCGGCAAAAATTTTAGAGAAGGAAGATAACACAACAAAAAGAAAATTAAAAGAGACCGCGATTATTTTGTTGAACGGAGATAAGTGTGTGTCAAACTGTTCAGTGAACATCGATCCTTGTTGGCTACAGTTGTATCAAGAAGAAGTAAGTAACAATAAAATAAAAATCATTTAACATCTCTATGGAAGCAGATAAATAAATTTTAAACTGTCAAACTTGACATACGTTTAACATTTTAATTCGAATTTGAGTACGATAACAGTGTGGTTTTCGAAACGTAAAAAATACTGTAGTGCGCGATAGTGATGTGATTTTTGTTATTTTTTACTTATCTGTTTTTTTCAGTGTGAGATTTTTTAGTTAGGCAAACATAGTTTCAAAAATAACCCTTGACTGTTCCGTTTGGCGCAAGGGCTTATTTAATTAATCTATTATTTTTCAGAAGTGTGGCAAAACTCAAAAACTAAAGAAATACGACAAAATATTATTAAGAAAATTTTCTCGTGATTAAAAACTGAGTATGTGCCACAAAATATAATATTTTCTGTGCTTAGGTATGTTGTTACTTTATTATTAATTTACGAATGTCGATTTTGATATTCAAAGAAAAATATTTGGATTCTTATGATAGTTTCTCTCGCCCAATATTCTCTCTTAGTTGGTCCAAGCATAGCAGGTTGTTTACATAAATCCGTTCTTTTAGATAAACCTCAAAAAAATAGTCTAGAGTAGTGAGATCTGGAGATGTTGGGGGCCATCTCAAGTCTCTGTTTATCGAAATGTCTATTCATTATTGGGTCTATATATTGGGAGGACCCAGAGTTAACGATAGCGGATCTGCTCCCACAGAGATTTGCCCGAGAACAGCAATAGCAGGTCACAGAATCCCAGATACAGCTAAGAATGTGCGTTGAAACAATTATAAGTTACGACAATTATATATAAAAATTAATTATATGTCCTTCAAGTCGAACTGTGCATATGGGGTTATACAAGCTGTATCACATAAGAGGCCACTCCCATGTATCTCGATTAATATGCGAGACACGTCAAAAATATTTAATTGTTTTTTGTTACATGGCCAACTTTACGAGTAATAACAAAAAAACCTGTAAAGTGCCCAAACTTTAAGGCTGTCTGACTTTTTTATTTTAAGAGATAGAGAAAACTTATTGGTAATAAATTTTGATTGCAAAATTGATACCTTTCACTTGATTTAAACAGATTTTTTGAAATATCGCATGTGGTCCGCTGCACCCTCTAGACGGATAATTTTTTATTGCAGCAGACTATGACCACAAAAATTGCCTGTTTTTTCGTTTTTCATGCAATATACTACATGTTGCCCTTATATTTTGTATTTATTACATATTTTTCAATTTTAGGTAATAAAAAAGTAACTAAATATTTTCGTGTTGATAAAGAAAATGTAGAACATCTTTTAAAAACGTCAACTGCAAAAAAATAATAAACAGAATGTACTTTTTTATGCAAAATACAGATTTTCTTATATTATTTTATTGGTTTTCACATTAGAAGCAATTGGGTCCTTAAAATTATTTTGACACAGACAATGTACCTAATAAAATAATATTATAAAAAAATCTGTATTTTGCATAATCTGTTTATTATTTTTTTGCAATTGGCGTCTTTAAAACAGGTTCTACAGTATCTTGAGCAACACGAAAATATTTTACTTACATTTTTTTTTAACTAAAATTGAAAAAAAAATTAATAAATACGAAAGATAAGGGCAACATGTAGTATATTGCATGAAAGACAAAAAAGCAGGTAATTTTTTGTGGCCATAGCCTGCTTCAATCCGCCTAGAGGGCGCAGCGAACCACATACAATATTTCAAAAAACTGTTTATATCAAGTGAAAGGTATCAATTTTGCAATCAAAATTTGTTACCAATAAGTTTTCTCTATCTCTTAAAATAAAAAAGTTAGACAGCCTTAAAGTTTGGGCACTTTACAGGTTTTTTTGTTATTACTCATAAAGTTGGCCATGGATCTCAAATTTGTTTTTACGAGCATAAAGGCCTCCAAAAATGCAACAAAAAACAATTAAAGATTTTTGACGTGTCTCGCATATTAAGCGAGATACATGGCACTCTTATGTGGTACAGCCTGTATAGACTCTTCGTCTATCGATAAAGTTGTATGGATGGTATACAAAAATTAATTAAAAACCGTTTATGACCAAACCAGTGAAATTAAATATACAAGTTATACTATTGTACTCTATAAGTAATTTACACAATTAAAATTTATAGAACTGCACAACGATGTGTTTAAAATTTTGCTTTTCCATAAAAAGATGCTACAAATTCTATTGCACAATGTTATGTGAATATCAGCTAAAGGATTTCTCTGATTATAGACGTGGGATTAAATATCTGATCATTTTTGTCACCGTTGTCAAGTGAATTGTGAATTTATTGAGCTCCACATAGAATTAATAGCGGCGAGGTTATAAAACAGCTATTAGAGTTCTAATTCTCTTTATTGCCTCTGTAATAGTTATCAAATCCGGTCAATTCTAATTACCGACCATTGTTAGAAAATGTTACAGATAATTGCTGGATCAGCTAAACAATGACGAGAACGTTTTGTGTATGGAATCGGCGTTGTGCGAGTACAGTTAGTGGTTCTGTGGCGCACTTAATAGATGTCATTACAACAATTATCTCTCCCGGGTAATTATGTGTGTATTGTGAGGCACAGGAAATGATTTTTTTAAATGAGCTCGCCCACATGCATAATCAAAGTTAAATGTCTAACAATGGCCTATTAGATATCAGATACGATTTCTGCTTTCACAATTGTTGATGCTCTCAATAACACTTTTATTTTATTACGGATTGCCGGCTCCGAACGCGACATTATCTCGGAATGGGATGGTCTCTGGAATGTCGTTCGGGTTACTTTAAATATCAACCAGAAATTCTAATTATTCCGTTACTTTTAACTCGCGCTGGTAATGTTGCACCTTATGAACGCGATACCTCGTCATGAGATATTGGAAAAATTCGTTTTTCGAAAACTGTCATTAACAGTCGACATTTTCATTAAATTTTCAAAGTAAATCTTTTTTGCCATCTAGCTGCGAAATACGTGAATATTCTTGAACGCCAAAGCCTTTTTCGTTGGAGAACATGACATAAATGTCAAAATAATTTGTTATTAATTAAACAATATACATTTTAAGTAATATAACATTTCAGTATAAAACAGTAACTTTAAGCATTGTCCTCATGACTCGAAATTCGGACATTATTTAAAGTCGCCTTATTTCTCGGCGTAAAATGACCAAATTAGTGGAGTTTTGAAAGTTTTGTTTAGTGGAGTACTGAAATCTTGAAAAATAAAACACGTAGAGCAAAACTAATATCAAAAATAAAATTATTAATGTTTTGTTTATACACTTACTATTTAAACTCTCCTCAAATAATATAATAACTTTTAAAATGCATTTGTATGACACATTATTTCGCTATTCTAACCCCACCTTTTAACAATTATGTTCACATATTTATAAATAAAAGTAAACAATCTTATATGCAGAACTATGGGATATTCTTAGAGATCCACTATCTTACTAATAGATCATTTTGTGTTAAAATAAATGATTGCACTTCAGAAACCAAAAATACTGACCTAGGGGTGCCTCAGGGATCCGTGCTGGGTCCCCTAATTTTTTTGTTATATGTTAACGATATGGCAAAACATGTAAACTCATCATCATTAACTTTGTTTGCTGATGATACTTCTCTTGTGGTCTCGGCAAGAACCCCTGAGGAACTCAGTGCCAATTGTGAAAACTTTATTACTTGTTTTGTAAAATGGTGCGAATCTAACAATCTCATTGTTAACCTTAAAAAAACAAAAGCTCTGTACTTTCGCTCCTTTTGCGTACCTGAGGTAAAACTTAACCTATGTTATAACAATTTCGTGTTACAACCTTCCGAAAGCACTAAGTTTTTAGGTGTTTATCTCGATGATCAATTAAAATGGTGTGAGCATGTGAATGTACTTAATAGAACACTCAACAAATCGTTTTACGCAATTTCTCGTGTTAAAAATACAATGCCCCTGTGTGCACTATTGAACGTTTACTACAGTTTAGTATACTGCCATATTTCTTATAATGTTATTTCGTGGGGTAATTCGGCCAGCAGTAACCGGATTTTTGTGACGCAGAAACGAATTCTTAGGAAAATATTTGGTATTAGTCCTCGCGAAACATGCAGGAATATATTCGTTAAATACAAAATATTAACATTTCCTTGTATATATATCTATAAAATACTGCTGCATGTTAGCGAAAATATTCACCACTTTACCAAAAACTCTCACTTTCATGGATATTCCACGCGGAATTGCGATTTGTTGAGTTTTCCTAAACATAAAACTAAAAGGTTTGAAATGTCTGCTATGTATCAGGGAATTAAATTATATAATAAATTACCACCTCATTGTATATCTAAAGACAAACAAACATTTAAAAATATATTAAGGAATTGTTACATATCAAATCTTACTATAGCATAGATGAGTATTTAGATGACAATTTACAATAATTAGTGTTGAGAGTACTTTCTGTTTTGTTTTGTTGACATGTCCTATACATCTGTTTGTGTTAAAGGATCAATAAATATTATTTATTTGTTATATTTATATGTGAGTATATATGTTTGTTTGTATATATGTGTATGTATATGTTCACATATTTTTATGTTTGTGTTTGTATTATTATGTTTGATACCTGTACTTTGTAAATTGACTTGTCCTATACATTTTTATGTCAGAAAGGATTAATAAATATTATTATTATTATTATTATGTAAGCTTATGTTATAACAATGTCTCTATATCTATAGCTGAATTTAAAAACACACATATTTTGAAAGATTTCAGTTAATCAAAATCCATAAATTTCTTTTAATTATGTTGGCCATTTAAATATGGGAAGTAATCTTATCTATTTTATTGATGGCTGCAAAATATACGTTAAAATCAATAACAAATTTGATAATATATTACCGTCACTGACTGACGTTTCTGGATAATTAATTTAATTAACGAGAAATTTCCGAGAAATTATAATGATTGTATACCTCGACGTATTAAGATAAATAATTTAACAAGTTCCAATGCGAAGAGCATTATTAATCACGGTTCACAATAAAACAATTAAATATACAAAACACATTACACGAGTGGGTATAATGACTTGGAATGGCGGTAAAGTCGAGTGTTCGTCGAAATGGTCAATGATATCTGGTGAACAATGGCTGTATGTACACTGAGAAAAAACGTTATTGATATTGATTATCAAATTCTCAAGTAACCCGGTATAAAATAAAAGCAATTTACTGTTTCTGTAGAATCAAAATACAATGATAATTACATGTTTACGATGTTTAAAATTAAAAGAAATTGATGCACAAATTTTATAATACATACAGGTTTATAATGTATAAAAATTAGGACAGCCTCTCTTGGCCCAAGTACTGATTGATAGATTAACTACATGAACAGATGGGCGTTGTCAAATTGCAAAAATTGTTGTTGATTCTTTTCAAGAAGAAAGCACAAACTAAAGTCAAGATTTAAACAAAACCGTCTTAAACTCTAGATTATTTGTAGACGGTAGACATAAAATAACTACAACACAACACTCTTAACCACTAAAATGGCGAGGCATAAGAAAGAAATAGAAACTTACAATTTTTACAGAAAATATTGAAATTGGCACATCCGTTGCTCACACACAACTGGTAAAATCTGCTGATGATGTAGATGATAGGGGTATAATAGCTGGCATCGTAATATGCGATGTATTGTGCTGGCAAAGGTCCCTACTGTGCTGTTGAACGAGTGTTTAAATACAAGCAAACACACAGATTGATGAAAACCAGCATGGCTTCATTAAATGAAGATCAACTAATTATAATTTGACTCATGCCACACAATATATTTCATTGTTTATACTTATTCAGTTTGATACAACAGTAGTTTATTTTTGTCCTTTTATCCTCAGAAACATCGCACCTTCCCAAGAGAAGGTAAAGGTTGTTCCTAGAGGTGGAAACAAGCATTTTATGTCTCATTTCATTGTTTATACTTATTTAGTTTGATACAACAAACATTGCTCACCGTTCAGATGTAGCATCTCAGGCAGGTATTTTACACTATTTTTTCTAAAGCTTTTGACAGGTTTGACCATACTTTCTTTGTTGGAAAACTATCGAGCTTTGGTTTATCTAACAACATTGTTTTATTTTTTCAAACGTATCTCTTCAAGAGGTCATTATTTGTTCGGTATCATGGTTGCAAGTGTGCCACTTTTATTGTTGTGTGGGGTTCTGCAAGGGTATGTCCTACGTCCCCTTCTTTTTCACTTGTTTGTGAATGACTTTTGCCTTGGGATGAATTCAGAAGTTCTTTCTTATGCCGATAATTGCAAACTGTTTCGCGAAATCACCTCCCTAAATGACTGCTTAATCCTTCAAGAGGATATTAATAAACTGGTTCATTGGTGTGGTATTGATCTGTTAAATATTAACATTTTTAACATTTTTTTACCGGCAAAAAGACATTAACTAATTTTGCATATACTATTAATGACATTAACTTGAACAGATATACCCAATTTAGTGACCTTGGAGTATTTGATAATAAATTAACGTTTTCTTATTGTAATAATAAGATTATTTCAGAATATTTAGAGCTTCAGGTTTTGTTATAAGGAACTTAGAGGGACTTTTATGGACTGATTCAGTTAAACTCATTTTCAACAATTTTGTTAGACCTAAGTTAGAGTATGTCAGGATTGTTTAGAACCATGGCTATATGTAAATAATATTAAGTCCGTCCAAAGACGTTTTGTGAAGTACTTGTGGTTTTCTGCTGATGATGTCAAATAATGAATGACTATGAATCAATATAACTTTTTATCACTGTGACATTTTTCATAAAATGCAAAAGGGTGTTTCGTCTTATTCACATACATACTGGACGGGCAAAAATGTATCTATTTATTTTCGATAAATGATGTAAATGATACTGCAGGAAACAACGCGGACTAATGCCCCGACCGTCATTGAATTACTCCTGCAGTATCTGTGTGAACAGCCAAAAACCCTTGTCGGACACACCACCAGACATAGACCGGTTTCGGACTTGTTAGCCCTCATCAGTATGCCATAGGTGAGATGACAATTGAACTGGCTGTTCCTATATATGTATGTTCACATTTATTTTCTTTTATTAACTCGATGCTACTTACATAAACATGTTCAATTCATATTAAGTTTGTTTTTTTCTGTTGTTTTATCTTCTGTTCTGTTCTCATCTGTTTGGTATGGTTCCTTCCGTTTTATTTTATTTAGTTTTTGGTAGAATTTCAACAAAAATCTCTTCTTTCAAAACTCGTTGCAGGTAAAAACTGAAAGTCCACGCGAGCGAAATAGCTAATGACTGAAATACCAAAAGGAACTTCTTTGAGTGTATCTAATTTAAGCGGGTTAATCTATGGACGATCAGATAGCACGGTGTGCTGGAGGCGAGGCGCCCCAAGTGTGATGTTGAGGGCCGGTCGGGGCTCTCCATCAATCACGGGCGGGGAGGAGTACGGCCGATCAAGTATCTCGCGTTGCTTTGACCCCCGCTTGTTTGCATAACTAAATCATAATTGTAGTCGGGCCAATGGACATATTGACTAATGATCGCCTGAGCTAAGCAGCAAGAAAAAACGGCCGTCGTTGTTAAAGGTAGGGGCATTTAATGTTTGGTTTGGTTTCCTAGTCCGGATGCTATGTCAGAAAGAACGGTAAGTCCGTTGTAATCTCAATTATCGCTTAAAGTAAATAAAAATGTTGGAAGTTAATCAAAAATTTATAAAGTACTACCTACCTAGTACATGAGTAATAATGTACAAGTGAAAAAGTCTAGCTACAGCAGCGTTTAATATAGTCCTGAAGGAGCCGAATACTATGCAGAGCATTGTTAAAAATGAGTGGAAAATAAGGGCCAGAAATCGAAAAGAACTGTTGCTGTTTCCATAAAGAACATTGAAGCAATGAAGAGCTTGATTATTTAGCTACAGTAGCCTCATCTGCAGTCCTGGAGGAGCCCGAATCCTATGCAGAGCATTGTTAAAAATAGAAGATGAGTCCCAGAAATGGAAAAGGGCTGTTTCTGTTTCCATGAAGGACATTGAAGCAAAGAGAAGCTTGATGATTTAGCTAGAGCAGCGTTATCTATAGTCCTGAAGGAGCCTGGATCCTATGCAGAGCATTGTTAAAAATAGGTGGAAAATAAGGACCGGAAATCGAAACTATTACTATTACTATAAAAAGTATTTGCCGGTGTAAATACTTTTTTCAGATGAGGCCACATTTTGTCTGAATGGTACAGTAAACCGTCAAACTTGCAGATATTGGAGTCGGGAACATCCTCATTGGATGGCAGAGGCACATACCCTACACCTCAGAAATTAAATGTGTGGACTGGAATAGTTGACGACAGAATAGTAGGGCCTTTCTTCTTTGCAGGAACCCTTACAGGACAAAGATATTTAGAGTTTTTAGAAAATAACCTTGTTCCAGCCCTTGCAGTATTTTTTCCTAACGATAATGACCCTGACATTCCTGACGTACCATATGGTTCCAGCAAGACGGTGCACCTCCGCACTATGCGCGCCCTGTACGAGATTTTTTGGATAACTGTTTTCCTCGGCAGACGCGGACCAATAGAATGGTCTGCAAGATCGCCAGATCTTACACCTCTTGACTATTTTTTATGGGGATACTTGAAGTCAAAAGTCTACATTAATAAACCACGTAATTTAGAAGAACTTCAAAATCGCATTCGGGACGAAATACGCAGAGTTACCCCAGAAATCATTCATAATGTGCAAGAAGAATTTCTTCACACACTTGCGCATTGTCAAGAAGTTGGTGGATGGCAATTCGGACATTTAATTTAAGTATAAAATTTAATCAATTGTATTTTATTTTACATACCTCAGAATTGTTACTTTTTTATGGATAAAATTTACGTTTTCTAACATTCAATCGTCATTTACTCGAATACTTTCCTATGTAAGAGGGCAAAATTTTAGTACTGTCTGATAGAGAATTAAACGATCTTTCAGAATCAAGGAAAAAAATATGGTGTTGTCATTTAAAAAAAAAATCGCTGATGTCATTACTCGAAAACAAATGACATTTGAAAATTGCATTTTACGCTAAAATATGTATTTTTTAAATTAAAAATCGACCTGTTCGAGGATTTTTCCCAAAAAATAATTGTTTCGTTTTTATTGAATTTATTCCATACTTTTGGCGCATACTGTATATTTTGTTGGTGTATTTTGATAATAAAAGTTTACTAACCAAATTGCAGTGATGTAAAAATAGTAGTGATTAAAAGAAAAATTGTATTCACAAATTAATAAAATATTATTTGTTGCAGTTGTCATAGAGTTAATAAAGTCATTTTAATCTCTCGCAATTGATTAGAAGTTATTGTTGAATATATCTGTCGGTAATACTCTGTAGACGCAGTCTTTGAATATTTCCTCTAATTTGTTAGCAAAAGCACTTGAGACCTTTATCCTTTCTGTATCAAGTTATTTCCCGAGCTTCTTAATGAACTACCTACATTTGCAAGTAACATGGAAATTAACCTGCAATAAGACTCCCCAGACTTTGAGACTTTCCGTTTGATGAGGATCCGAGTCTGCATATTAATATACATTTCATTTAGTACCAGGTGCAAATTAGCGGAATAAAATATTCATGCTTTAAATAGTCCTGAATATGTAAGAGTTCGCAGTAATTTGCTCTTTGAGTCTCGATGGAGCGCAACAATTAAGGACTTTTAATTATAAAAAGGTGTAAAATTCGCCTGAGGGCAGCAATTAAAGGGGAATTAATATCGCAAGAAGAGGAAAATGTTAATTTAAGAGCATTCATCAACTTGAAGATTATAAATTCTGTAAGTTTTATTATTTACGTTCGTTTTTTTTATATATTTTTAGGTATTAACAATATTGTGTGAAACTAACTACTCTGCGGACTATATACACAATATCTAGGTTTTCTATTTTTTTTTTTACTGTATGGTAAGCTAATATAAATTAATTGTCGTACAATTCTTTGACAATATTTTATTAACTGTAAGGGCTGGTACTTTTAGTCTCATTTAATCATAATTAACGTACTTTACCAGTTGATCAAATTTAATAGAGATCGTTTGAGGACTTTTGGCATTAATTATGATTAATCATGATTAAAATGTGGGAAAAGAGTTAACGGACCTATAGATCCCCGATTAATGCACAAATCAAGGTTTCGTAACCTCACATTTTGATTTCTCTGTTATTCAATTTTTATTTTTAATTGAAATTGTGAAATGGATCTCGAACAGTTAAAAGAAATTTTCGATGATAATGATGAAGATATCATAGATTTTGTAATGAATATGAGGACATATACAGTTCAAGAAAGAAAAGATTATTTTGTTGATTTGGATTATAGTTTTTCCGTACATTTCGTTTGAAAAAAAGACACTGAATAACTTGTTACGTGAATTAGAACCACATTTACATAATGATAATATGTACACAGTAAGTTTTTCAAAATCTCTGATAAATAGTAGAACCTGAAGCATATCATATTTATTGTAGATATCAAAAGTCTCCATTAGAAGTCAACTTTTATTGACGTTGAGATTTTGCAGCACCGGTAGTATAAAAACAATTGGGGATTTTATCGGTGTCCACAAGACTACAGCAGGTCGACTAATAAAATGAATTACAAATGCTGTTCTATTGTTTTCTTTATTCATCTTCAAATAATGCAGAAATGCTCGTCTTGTACCCTGTCACCACAACTATTGCACATCCAACATTTAACAAATGATACTTTTTCAAAAAACTGGTTTATTTTGCGTTTGAAAACCGAACATGTATAAACTAAAAAAAAAGGTTACATAACCTCAAATCAACAATCCAGAGAACTATTTCTCTATTATTTCTGGGGTAGGTACATTAGAACTATTTTTTAAATATTCATTGCTGCCAACAAAGATTAACCAACGATTGACAAACAAGTTGTTAAAATAGGAATACAAAGCAATTCTTAATTATGATTAAATTACTTGATTAGTTTAACAACATTGTTAATGAATTGTCCTCATTAATTTCCGAATGAAAGTACCAGCCCTTAACCTAACATACCAAACATCCCAAGTCGCATAATAACAAAGATACAGGGTGTTAAAAAATCCAAATATTTACATAAAATTTGTAAATCAGGGGTTTTTGCGGGCGAGAAATTCAAATTTGTTTCTAATTTTGACGTCACTAGTAGAGGGCGCCACTTATGGCACATCATGTTTCTTTTAAATGGCAGAACTTTTTTGCTGCTTAGTGTATCCATCTGACTATTGAAACAATCGAGTTTACTGCGTATTATATCTGAAAAAGGTATACCTTGTTGAAGTCGTTAGGAGTAACAGTTTTCGAAATAATCCTATTTGAAATATTCAGTCGTGTCGTGTCTGGTAAAGTGCCTTTTCTACTAAAAATACAGTAAATTGTTACTTGAAAAAGTTCTTCAGAACGATAAAGTATGGAGACACTCAAAATCTCAAAAAGATCAGTCTGCTTTGATAAAATCTTTGTGCTTTGTTGAAAAATGATTTCATCAAATCTCGCCGATATTCCTAAAATTTTGCACGTCTCGATAATATACCACTCTAAACAACTTTTTTAAGTAACATTTTACTGTATTTTCAGCAGAAAAGGCACTTTACCTGAAACCAAAACAGTTTTTACTGGGTGCACTGAGCTTTCAAATAGGAGAATTGAGTTGCCACTGTTTCAAAAGTGAACTTAAATATTTATATAATGTTTTCATTAAATCAGGTTAGCAAATTTAGCTAGATTAATTTTTTATTTCAGATAATTATTAAATACAACTTTGTCTATAGAATTGTTCATTAGCATACCTAAATAGTTTGGTATCAGGGAGCATATGTCTTCATTGATAGTAATTGTGGGAGAATTTTTTTATATTAACTTAAATACTCTTGCAATACAGTAAAAAAAAATCTACGTTTGTATTAAGAAAACATTACTGAAAAAACTTGTCTTTTAACTTATAAATACACATTAATAATTTTATTTTCATAAACAATATTTATTTCTTCTCAATCGTGTCTATTTTTTATAATTTATAAATAAACGTTAAGTAATTAATTGATTTATCAAGTGTATTTATTACCAACTGTTTGATCTGATATCTATGTAGCTATACAAAAAACTAGTGAGTGTTTTGCTTCGTGATCATTGACAGTCGAGAACAAGTTTTTCAATATTCTCGTAATTATAAAAAGCAAGCCTTATTTATTTTATATCACCTTCAGTGTAGTACGTATATAAATTACAGATCCCGGTCTTAATGTGACTTTATAATGAATTTCAAATAAAAATTCGGAAAATGTTTCGAAACTATAAAAAATATTAAATATTCTGTCTATTTATTATATGAATCTCGGACAAATGATAATTTGAAATTTCAGATACCGATTATTATTAGAACCATAAAAGTCAAGTCTTTAGTAAAAGAAATATCGAAGTCAGTGGAAATTATTTTGTTGGATTTGTCTACTCCTTTATTGATAGGTTTTCTCAATTAGCAAATCAGTTTTATAATTTTCAAGTTACATGACAATTAAGTTTTATTATTATGTATCTATTGCATAAGAAGTCGCTCTTTACAAAACTAGGGTCCATTGTGTACAGAGGGTTAACTAAGTACAAATATTTTAATAGGGGTTAGAGAAAGATAAGAATTAACGGAATTGTCCATACAAAAATTCCAGGGTCGTCAGAAAGATGCTCCTTTTACAGCTGCTACAGCTACTGACAGTATTTCTCCCAAGCTTGGGTTTGATAGATCCTACGAAGTACTTATCAAGAATGAAGAGACCGCCAGATGTAATCAACATCTTCACAAACGGATCAAAAAATAAGGAAGGTGCAGGATGTGGGATTTATTCCAGATCGTTATATATTTAATACCAGTGGGCAATGGATAGGCATGCCATGGAATTAGCAGGTATAACCATAACCGCCAAAGAAATTGCCCGTAGACATACAACGGGCAAAACCATTAAAATCTGCACAGATAGTAGACAATCACTACTAATCTTACGTAATCAATTACGTTGTAATATCTCATATGTATAGGAATGATTTCTTGGGCATTAATATCTTCTTTGTTTTTGAATCAGTTAGTCTCATTTTGTCAACAAATGCTTAAATTAATCATTGATCTATAATATTATTAATAAATTCAGATAAAATTTGATTATTCGACGGTCAAATCGACCTGGGTTGTACAACTTGTCGTATAACAAGTGGTATAGTGTGTGGATCGTCTAAGACTGAGCAAAGGCTTTTAGGCAAGGCGCGCACTGAAGTGGTGTGGAAGTGACGTGGCAGTGGCGTGGTGACCAAGTGGCAGGTGGAACCATTAAAACCTATGTAAACATATTAGTCCAGGAAGTTAAGAAAAATAGCGGAAATTTTTAGGCACAGCAGATATCGAGATGCGGTTTTCTGCATTGTGTTCAGGAAGGTCCCAGGAAAAAAGTCTATATCGTCTGGTTTAGCCATTTTTTGAAAAATGCCTTATGGGCCGGAAAATGCACCGGAAATTACACCATTATAGGAACGACTGGAAACTCGGAAAAATCGCTCGGAGATTGTTACTCGGGGGTTTTCGAGGCTGCCGAACTCGATTCTGGCATTAGAATTACCCGGAGATGCACGGGGCTGGCTCTGTGGGGGTGCGCGGGGGGAGAAATGGCAGCGTGCATGAAAATCGCTCCAAACTCGTTACTCGGGGGTTTTTTGGGGATGCCAAATTCAATTCTGGCATTGGAATTATCCGGGGGCGCTCGGGGGCGGCTCTGCAGGACTATCCGGGGGTCATTCTGGGGGGGGGGGGGGAAATTGCATAGTCCATGGGAAGCGCTCCAAACTCGTTACTCGGGAGGTTTCGGGGATGCCGAAATCAATTCTGGCATTAGACTTCCCCGGGGCGCTCAGGGGGTGGCTCTGTGGGAAATGGTAAAGGAGAAAGTGAAAAATCACAAATTATGAAAATAATACTTTATTCAAATAACAAATATTCATTTACCCACAATCACACCGAGACAACCCCACACAGCCAACCCCAAGCGCCCCGGAAAATCTAATGCTAGAATTGAATTCGGCATCCCCAAAAACCCCCGAGTAACGAGTTTGGAGCGCTTCCCATGGACTATGCAATTTCCCCCCCAGAATGACCCCCGGATACCCCCGCAGAGCCGCCCCCGAGCGCCACCAGGTAATTCCAATGCCAGAATTGAATTCGGCATCCCCTAAAACCCCCGAGTAACAAGTTTGGAGCGATTTTTATCCACGCTTCCATTTCCCCAATTCACCCCGCGCACCCCACTGAGCCACCCCCGTGTATCCCCGGGTAATTCTAATGCCAGAATCGAGTTCGACAGCCCCGAAAACCTCCGAGTAACGATTTCCGAGCGATTTTCCGAGTTTCCAGTCGTTCCTATAACGGTGTAATGCATTTTCCGGCCCAGAAGGCATTTTTCAAAAAATGGCTAAACCAGACGATATAGACTTTTTTCCTGGGACCTTTCTGAACACAATGCAGAAAACCGCATCTCGATATCTGCTGTGCCTAAAAATTGCTAAAAATCAGGAGAATAATAAAAAACACTATTGGGTTCATCTTCTCAGGAAAAAAAATAAAAATTTTTAAATTTTTAACGTTTATAAAAAGGATTTGTACTTAGATGACCAAAAATTTAAATTTTTCTATCAAATGAAGAAAGTGACATTTTGCAGGTTACTGACAAAACTACGACCTATTCTTCAAAAGGATACAAACTTCGGGAATTTATGGTAAATTCGTGGCCGTCTCGCATGTCTTTAGTTTTAAAATTCACAAGAAATATGCAGTTGCTATGCACAATGACACGTCGTCACCGGACGGTTGACACTCGTAAATTAAACTTTTTCGAGATTAGTGGCACCAGTATGGCATAACACCACCTGCAAAATACATCGCCACCACTACTCCGTTCTGATACTCGCGTCTTCATATGTTTACATAGGCTTGTTTTTGTAGCAGTTCAAAACGGTTTGGAAACTGTGAGAAATATTCGACCAGTTAAGTTGAGAACGCGTTACCATTGAATTTGACGCAATAAATAGTTGGACGGACATTTCTGATAGTGCTGCTGCTCAAACAAACCTAATGATTCCACCTGCCACTTGGTCACCACGTCACTGCCACGCCACTTGCTGACCACTTCAGTGCGCGCCTTGCCTAAGGTTAATAAGACGCATTTTTTGAAACTTTGTCTAAATCTGGTTCGAGCGGGACGTCCTCACTAATTACAAGCTTAAACGCGAACCAATCTAAACTCCGAATCGGCAGCATTTAGCAACCGGTATATATGTAAATCGTACAACATTGAAAACGCACGGTCCATTTAACAATTACAACTCAATTATGTAAAATGGGGCTATCGCCGGCTTCGGAAATTAACAGGCGCGGGCACGTTAAAACACAACGAGCACGGCCAGAGCGGGTTTCGGAGGGCGGATGTGCCACCGTCAGGGCCTGGCGCGATTAAGCGCCGTTAATTTGAATCTGTGATATATTCGCTAATTACGGGCCATGGATTTCGGAAATTAAATTGCTGGCCCGCGAGTAATCCCTGATTTACTGGCTTTATTATGTTCTGTGTATTCTGCCAAGTGGGGTAATTAATGGGAGCCGAATGGGTCTATTTCGGGAGGGCCATTAGAGCGCAGATATGATGAATAGAGTTAATTTATTCGGTTAATTTTTCAGCTTCCCGACTTTTCTCCTGGAATACTTCAGCGGGATGCTGTTGTGGCGCTGTTGGCGGGGCTACCACTATTATAAATTATGTAATGCGATTTAGAGAAAACTAGGTTTTGAATTTATAGTGCTTGGATGAAGAATCTGGTATATTGTTTCCAGTATATCTGTATTTTAGAAGTAAACAACAGTTTTCAAGTACCTAGGGAACTCCATTTTATGGTTATGTTGATGTTAACCGACTGTGTGCAATAAGTACAGGGTGATTAACAACTTTGGGACCCATCCACCCATCTTCAGATAATAGACATTTTTTAAAAAATGGCGATATTAACGTCTGTAAATGATACTGTAAATGTAGTTGTTTCCTTTAGTATCATTTACAGATTTAAGGGCTCGTCGCCCAGGGCGAGAGGTCTGCGTTAAGTACCTGCTGCAATGTAGGTCGCTTCCTGTCAGTCGCGCCGCATGGGCCGAGCAGGAAGTAAGCAGACCACTTATATCTCACCCGATATTAACGTCGCTCATAAATATTTTACAACAAAAAAGTTTTTTACAAATTTTAAACCTGTTATCCCTGTTCACAATAAATCAAATGTTGTATATAAAACAAATTGTAACGGTTGTAATTGAACTTATCGCCAAACTAAACAATATTTACATAAAAGGATATAATAATAATAATAATATCTCTACCCCTCATTCTAATCACAGGGATTAGCCCAGAAGTCGGAGACTTGTGAGGGAGAGGGGGCGGCATATTATTATTAACTACATTTGCGCCCAGGAACGACTTACGTTGGTAGGCCCTAACCACTATTCAGTGCAGGAATGAGGGAAACCTGGAAAACCTCATTAATTAGGGGGGTAGTCAAATATCAACCGGTATCAATCTCTCACATTGACCCAAGCTAACATTATTCCACCCTACCATACCCGCAGAGAGGGTGCCAATCCTCTCCACGAATATAGCTTATATACGGTCTACCGGCAGCTGGGCGCGAACCAACTCCGATCTAGTCACCTCGATTCAAGTACTGACGCCTTAAACCGCGCGACCACTGACCGATATAGAACCACAAATATAATATTAAAGTTCAAAATATCAAAACATGCCATAGAAAATAACCACAATTTGGATTTCAATAATGTCAAAATTCTTAACAACGAAAGTAACTTTCATAAAAGATGTATATTTAAAAAAAAAAACGAAAATTCTATTAATAGTAACAGTGACATTAAAGGTTTATCACGTATCTATTTTGATCTTATTAAATAAACAAATTAATGTTGCAAATTTTTACTTCTTCGTTAACCTTCCTTAGTTTTAAGTGTATGTTACTACCTTTGTATTAGGAACAAAAAATGAAAAAACAATACCGCTCGATTTCTTTTCAAACATTCTTTTGCTTTGGTTCGATTAAAAATAATATTTCATGTCATTCTGCCTCTGACCTTGTTGGTAATAACTGGTCTTATTTTAACAAAAATGTAAAAATAAAAATTTTATATATCTCGACAAATCATGTCTTTTAACCAATTGGACTAATTTGTAAGTTTCGTTTTTTTAATATTTTTATGTTTTATTAAATTGTTAATAATTAATTTTAGATTGAAACAAACATGTAAACAAAATTATCTGAAGATGGGTGTTGTCCCAAAACGATCGTAATAAATTTCTATGATTGCATAGTATTTTAAACTATGGTATTCTTATTATGACTAATTCCCAGGAAATATTTTATACATTTATATGTATATTAAAAAAATGATAAAAAGATGAAACAGTTATCCTCTATACCTATCTATGTTATAAACTTTAAATGAAATAAAGGCAATGTAAGTAAAAAATATTTCTTAGTTCAATGAATATTTATTCACGAGAAGAAAATTTGGCTAATTTCTTCTAGAGAATACATTAATTTAACTCACGTGGCGTACACAATATTTTGTCCAATTGTCATCACATTGTATTCGCTGGGGCTCTTAGGCCTGACGAACTTATGAAGATGACAGTTGATGGCATTACGGATGAAGGTTCAGTTGTCATTGTTAAAATGCCTGATACAAAAACACATATAAGTCGAACTTTCACAATCACTGACGAGGCCAATGGAAAAGTCCCTTTCTTGAACATTTCGCGAAAATATACAGGCTTAAGACCTAAGGAGACTAACTCCCGTCGATTTTTCTACTCAGTTCGTCAGGAAAAATGTGTAAATCAACTTGTGGGTATAAATACATTGGGACAAATACCACAAAAAATTGCCGAATATTTAAAACTGCAAGATCCAAAATCCTATACTGGACATGCTTTTAGAAGGACGTCGGCGACTTTGTTAGCAAATACTGGAGTTGATGTTATGCCACTCAAACGTCATGGGGGCTAGAGGTTTTAGTGATAACATTAATGTATTATTTGATTAACAGAAAATGTAATTTTAGGTCTTCTAGTGTCGCTGAAGGATATGTTGCACAGTCTTTAACAAAGAAAATAGACAGTGACAATGAATTTTACTCCATTCCAGTGTTTCAAGACAGAACTACTGAAGTTTATTCTAATCCTAACATATCTAACTCAATAAGTAATACAGAAAATTAAATTGCTGTAAAAGGAATAGATAAAAACGAGGGAAAAACTATTACGTTTGAGAATTGTAAAAATTGTACCTTTAATTTTTACAATAAAGCCAGCATTTGTTGATGAAAAGAATTACTGATTTTTACTTACCGCATTAATGCTGTTAGGAACTCAAACAACACTATCATTTTTTTGATTTCTATGGAAACAAGCCACAGTGTTGTATATTCAACTTACAGAATATGTCAACAATGATAGTAAGTGCATATTCCAGAACGATTGTGCAAAAAGTAATTTAATTTAAAGTGTCATAATGCTTCTAAATCTGTCATTCGGTTTTAAAGAATCACGTAGGTTCAAAAATGGTATTAAATTAATTGAGAGATAAAGGAAAATAGATATTTTGGAACTGGATATAGAAAATGATAAGCCGTATTAAATCCAAATTTATTCTTGTTACATGTCATATCACAAAGATATATAACACAAGCATGCGCAGCACGTCTGGACCCGCCTTAACGTAGACAATACAACGTAGCTCTCTGTATAGACATAGCATAAGTAATTTATAAGTTCCTATTGATTTAAAAACGAGAATCCTAATCTTATTGTCAGCTGTAAGTTTAGATAACGTTTCTGTCACCTTGGACATTTATCTACATTTTTCGATATTGTTTAACAACTATTAGTCATTCATAGTATCCTGGGCATTTGGCAAAATAAATCATGACATCTTGACGTATCGGCCGGAAAGCTTGGATAAACTTAATGACCTATCTGCTCCATCTGAGATGCCAACAACGAGATCTCTAAACACCTCTCGAAAACCTTTTAATCTCTAATCAAAAACACTTTGCACTGGCATTCAAAAAATGTTCGGTCGCATTGTATTTTTTTGTACCATACCAGTCCGAGATCGGTTCTAATAGAATGATTAAACAAAATATAAAAACACAATTAATTATAACCGATAGATGTTATCGGGGGGCCCCAGGTGTCCGGGCTAGTTGGGCTCGTTCTTGGTCCCGCGATACGGTCAGACCCGTCACTCAAGCCGCGGTGAGCTTCGATCTTTGATTTGCTCTCTTATCTCTTCACCAGCACGGGCTCTGCTTACTCTGCTTTTAATGTTATTGACTAATATGATGAACGTAGATCGGGTGTTACGTACAACAACCCCCTGAAAGATGCTGCCATACCCAGTCTCAGTACACGGTAAAAACAGGTTTGTTAATTCGACATGTTTTTTGTCGATTTTATTTTGTTTAATCAAAAAACGCGTATCTCTCTAAAATAATATTCGTGTTGTTTCAAGAAACAGTAGGGTTAAAAACAATTATACAGGGTGTTCAAAAACAGAAGGCCATACCATTTACCACATATTCTTTGGACAAAAATAATGCGACTTTCCTTATGCCATTTTTTATTTGGGCGTCCCTTTTTCAATATACAGGGTGTTAAAGTTACATTTTAAAAAAACTATTTTTGTTCCTAATCCCATTGTTTTGTAAAATACACACTTGAAATTTTGCACGTACTTTTATCTTATTCCGGCATACTTATCATGTAATTTTGGTAAACAAAAAATGGAAGGGTGAATGGAGGTAACTGAGGGATGCAGTACCCTTTATCCCGTCCATTTATTTATAAGTACGCCTATGCAGCTTTTTCTTGGAATATCAAACGTAAGCTTTTCTTCTGACCATTTTATTTCTTTTGTAGGTTTTTGTTTAAATGCTCCGTTTTGAAGAAAAACGGCAATTTGTAGTGCACATAAATCTATCATTCACTATCATTTTCAAGTGAAACTGAAATTTTGTGGATATACCTGACTATATTATTACAATACCTTGGCAACTTAGCAAATCGTAATACTGAATGAATAATTGTAATTAAAACAGAATGGACAATTTTAAATTTTGTAAAATGAGGAATACTTATGAATTGAAAAAAATAATATGGCATTTAAATATGTAATACAGTTCTCTTATCAACCAAAAAATAATAGTTTTGTTTAATAATAGTAATAATGAACGATCAACATAATAATTTTTTACCTAAATAACATTAAATAAAATAATTGATTAATTACTACTAATGTAACAAACATTCTACTTGCCCACCCTCCTCATTAACACATGTACGTGTCCTTTTAAGTAACGAAAAACTTATCTTTTGAAAGATAGTTTTTTAAAATGTAACTTTAACACTCTGTATATTGAAACAGAGATGTCCAAATAAAAAATGGCATAAAGAAAGTCGCATTATTTTTGTCCAAAGAATATGTGGTTAATGGAATGGCCTTCTATTTTGGGACACCCTGTATAATATATTTGAATTTTTGCTATACGGTGCTTTCGAAAAGTAACGAATAAATTCATTGTTTTTGAAATTGAGAAGTTTTCGAAAAAATCCTCTGGCACGTCGATTTTGTTTTTAAAAAAGGCACTTTTTGACATACGACCCATATTTGTGACGACATCGTTGTTCGAGATATGACGTTATCGGCAATTTTTTTAAATAGCAACCCCCAAATTTGACCATGCTATTCATTTGAAAGAGCGTGTCATTCTACATACATACATCATGAAAAATTATGGCGTTACATAACAAAAATTTCAAGAAAATAATGTTTGTAAGATTTTAAATTTAATTTTCACAATACTGCACACCTCCCCATTATGCAACACCTATCCGTGCTTATTTAGATAAGCTGTTCCCGAATTTTTGGATAGGCAGAAGGGGGCTGATTGAATGGCCACCCAGATCGCCTGATTTGACACCCCTAGATTATTTCTTGTGGGGATACTTAAAAATCAAAGTATACGTTACTACACCGGTTAATTTAGAAGATTTAAAAGCAAGAATTCCTCACGAGATACATCGTATACCTCCTGAAGTTATTGATAATGTCCAAAAATAATTTATTAATTGTCTTCGCTACTGTCAGGCAGCAAACGGTGCACAATTTGAACATTTAATTTAGTCGCCCTGTGATCTATGTTTTCTATGTTAAAATCAACATTAGCTGCGAAAAAACAATTAGGTAATTATTTTTGAGCATATAGAATACTTTAAAGAAAATGTACTAGCTATAAGCCGAAAGAAGCAAACGTTTTTAGGAGGGATGACGAAATAAAAAATTAAAATCGATTTTTTTCAAAATTTTGGATACCTTGCAATTAGAAAATCCTGCACTCTAGACTCCATGTTTAATATAACAAACCTAACTTAATTTTTACCACAGAATACTTCCCTGAATATGCTGCCTGCACATAAGAAACACCCTGTATAACTACTTACATTTTACTTCAACTTTAAAGACAGAATATTATAACAAGTGCAGGTAATTCAAATCGAATATCGATAATTCTCCATTACTCAAGTTTGTATTTTGTTACAGTCAATCGCCTTTGCTAAAGTACCTCCGACATGTTGTATATGAATGTCTCAACAGGTGTAGTTATGATTAACTTTACAAATCTGTTTGTGACTCATGTATATATTGAGAGAAAGTTAACATCGGGATCAGATATTAATATATTTATACATTGATGTTACAAACTCTCTCACAAAGTTTTGAAGGATGCGCAAGGTTTAAGACTGGATGCCCGTGTCACTACAGGAATTCAATGACCGTTAGTAAAAGAAAAACGATTAAAAACGTATATTATTTGCGGTCATTATTTATACAATTTTTGTTTCTATATTCTTAAAATATATAATACTGTAACAATTGTTATAATTTGTGTTTTTCGTGTACTTCAAAGCTTGCTCTATGCATTGAGTACTACATAATAGACAGCTATATATTTTGCAAGATCACGATGACAAATCTATTTTGACGTAATCATAAAATTTTTGACAGTTCAGTTTTCATCTAACCATTTTGTGAAATTCCCGTACAAAAAAATACAATGGCTACTTCTTGTAAAAGTAATGTATGTAACCCAGCCCTGTGGCCATCTGGATCTACAAACGGAGTCTCTCCAGAGATAATTGAAGGCTGCAAAGAACTCATAATGACCAATGACCATTTACAAAAATACATGGATCTGTTTAGAGACAACATAAATCGAGGTTTGGGCAAAGCCACTAATCCAGATGCCATAGTCAAGTGTTTTCCCACATACGTACAAGATCTGCCTGATGGAACAGAAAAGGGTAAATATCTGGCTCTAGATTTAGGAGGCAGTAACATTCGAGTCTTGCTTGTTGACCTAGCACAGCCAAGTGCTATACAGACTAAAATTTACACAATACCTAAAGACATAATGCAAGGTACTGGTGAACAGTTATTCGATTTCATTGCCGACTGCTTAGCAATATTTATCAAGAGTCACGGTCTGCTAGATTCATCATTGCCTCTAGGATTTACCTTCAGCTTTCCTCTAGTCCAGAGAGGTCTAAAAGTTGGCATATTAGAAAGATGGACTAAAGACTTCACCTGCTCTGGAGTAATTGGAAACAATGTCGTGGAAATGCTTGAAAATGCCTTACAGAAACAAGGAAATCAGAGAATTAAGGTTGCTGCAGTTCTGAATGATACGACAGGAACACTGGTGGCAGCAGCTTATAAGAACCCACTAGCTCGAATCGGACTGATAGTAGGAACAGGCACAAACGGTTGTTACGTGGAAGACCAATCAAAGGCGGAATTATTCGACGAACCAGACTTGGGATCGGGAAAAGTAATAATAAATTTAGAGTGGGGTGCGTTTGGCGACGACGGAGCCTTAGATTTTGTTAGAGTTCCTTACGATGAAGACGTCGACGTGAATTCGGTAAATCCTGGCAAGCAGAAACACGAAAAGATGATTTCTGGCATGTACATGGGTGAGCTGGTAAGACTAGCTCTTGAAAAGTTCACCAAAGCTGGCATACTCTTTGATGGTTTAGGTTCTGACGCCTTATACACCCGTCACTCTTTAGAATCCAGTGCTGTGTCCGATATAGAACGTGATAGGTTGGGTGACTACGCAAAAGTGAAAAAGATATGTGACGCGTTAGGTCTAACTCACGCATCCACACAGGATTTTAATAATGTAAGGTACATAGCTTCGTGTATGACCAGAAGAGCAGCCCACTTGGTTTCTGCTGGTTTGTCTGTGCTGATGGAGAGAGTTGGAGAGAAAAAAGTTGCGGTTGGGATAGACGGTACTGTATACAAGTTCCATCCTCATTTCCATAACTTGATGATGGAAAAAATTCAGGAGTTGGTTGGAAATACCTACGACTATGATCTTTCATTAGTAGAGGATGGAAGTGGAATTGGGGCGGCTTTAGTAGCAGCTGTGACAGCTAAGAGAGGCTAGATGAATGTTATAATCCCAACAAAAACCCATATACAAATTAGATTGTATCTATAACCACTACTATTGAAATAATTGTAAAATAGAACTAAAATAAAAATTTTAACATAGTCTAAAACGGTTTTTTTACATATACATCACATTCCTGAAATATGGAAATTATCCAAAGTATGTCCTATGTACACAAGAGGGTGATAAATCTAATATTACAAATTTCAGGTTTATCTCCTTTATTTCTAATTTTTGCAAGATTTTTGAAATTCTTTTGCATAATCAGCTATACCGTCATGTCAGCAGTATGTTAACTATACATCAACGTGGGTTTATTAACGGACGTGCTACCACCACTAAGTTATTAAATGTCACACAATTTATTTCTGAGACTCTAGCCAAGCAGTCCCACTGATAATTAAGTCGAATTCATGTGACATACTTGATTATAGCGTATTGTTACGGAAATTAGTATTGTGTGGTTTGTCATTAAATTTAATTAATCTGTTCATTTCTTACCTGAAGGACTGAAAACAGTATGTCATGTTCAATGGATTTAAATCTACTGAATACGTAGCTACATCTGGAGTGCCTCAGGGAAGCAACTTGAGACCTCTGTTATTTAATATTTTTTATAAATGACACAGTTAATGTAATAGATCTTCAAAGCATTCTTTATGAAGATTATTTAAAAATGTATTATGAGATTCATTCTGAGGACGACTGTGCCCGGTTATATGATAATTTGAAGCGAGTCGAAGATTGGTGCACTTTAAATCATCTCAAACTTTATGTCTCAAAGTGTAATGTAATGTGCTATTTCCTCAAAAAAGATCCGATTTATTATGATTACAAGTTAAATAATATTATTATTGAAAGACCAGGACCCATATCTGATTTAGGGGCAACATTTGATAAATATCTGTCGTTCAATGCTCATAATGATAAGATCGTTTCCAAATATAACCGTATGTAGGGATTTATAGCGCGTTACAGTAAGGATTTTTGTAAAACTGAAACTTTAAAAATATTATATTACACTTGTAATATGTGAGGTCAAAGCTAGTATGCCTCAGTAGTTTGGAATCCTCACTATTAGACCCAGTTTATTAAATTGGAAACTGTTCAAAGGCGTTTCTTTAAACTGTTGCCTTTTAAAATAGATGGCATTTACCCTGATATTGGTATACCTCATTGTAATGTTTTCAGGGAGGTGATGAGGTAGACACATAAATCAAACACTCGATTTCCAACAGTATTTTATATTTTAGCCATATAATCGGAGTCCATTGATCGCTATCAATCTCCCCACCTGAATACCCCAACACCTTACTTATTACCTACAAAAACTACTTTCCTTCCAAACCAGGTAAACCAACCATAGTAACCAAAATATCCTACACTCATGATTCTTTACTTCAGAGACATACATGGTTTTAAAAGCTTAAGTGTTCGTAGACAGTGTCATTCAACCATATTTTTGTTTTAAGTAATGAACAATGTTGCTGATGATCCTGGCATGTTACAAAAGATATGGTTAAGTTTTCCCAGGTTCTTATCGCGCTCTGTTGTTACCTTCCATCTTCCTGTTCCTCGAACTAATATGTTAATCAAATCTCCTTTATTTCAGTGTTGCACTAACTATAATTTAATAAGTAGCCAGCTTGATATATTTAACATAACTATTGCCTGTATTACAAAAGTGTTCTTAGGTTTGTTTATATTGTCTTTATTGTTAATTGCAGTAATTAGTCATCTCATCCTGTAACTAATGTAAACTGTTGGATGTTGCAATTCTAAAAATAAAACAAACAAAAAATAACTTTAGAATTGACCAATATGGATTAATATAATAAATAAATAAAATGTGTTCCTTGTTTACAATAAATATTTTGTTCTTGGGAATAGTATATGTATATAAAACGAAATATACCAGCGCCTTTAATATACAACAATACCAGTATTTTCGTTATTAAAACATTTTTGATTTTTATTGTTGCTATGGCAGAATAATACTATTACGGGTTACAATTTATAAGTTTGAAATGACACCTGCCACATATTTTAGATACCACACGTGTGGGACCATGCGGCCCGAGAACGAAACCCACATTTTCGAGACTTAATGACAAAACAGGAGAATTTACTAAGCTAGAAATAAGCCAGGTAGGTAGATAGTGTTACTTCCACCCACGCCACGAGCTAAATTACTTTTTCGTAATGACAATCGAAAAATTAAAAATATATTTACCACAAAGTCGCATTCAAAGACTGAAACAAATATACTTAGACAGTAGTCAGTGTTATTACGCGAAGTCAAATGTTGAAGATATTTTTTTTGAACCATAAGTGTTATCTGTATATATTTTAAAACTTGTATATTTCTACTCATCTAACTTAACCTCAAAAACTTTTTTTTATCTATCGATAAAAAAAATGCCTCAAAGAAGGTGTTGATATATGTTTTATCAGTATTTTATATTTGAATTATTTGTCTTAAATCGACACATTCTTTCAAAATTGATGACTATAAATATATGAAGTAGGATACATTTATGTGATCCTAATCTAACTTTAGCATTCTAATTTGACTCCACAGTGTTAATAGCAGGTATACGAATAAGCATAGTTTTTTTTTCAATATCATATAGTGCACTCTTGCAACAGTCATACATGAATTGCAGTTTCCTCTTCCTTTTTTCAGAATATGCACAAACTAACTTTAACTAGGTCAATACCTACAGTGTTTTGTTAATTAGGTCTACAGTTAAATCTTCCAATAACTGCTTACAAAATTTCTTGATAGGCTTTTATACTGTTGATTTTGCCATTAAAAAGATACTGAAGAACTGGCGAAGTTACCATATCTTAAACTATGCGTTAATGGTTGAAATTTAGAACCATATCCTTTAGTATCAATCCATCTAGATTTATCACACTGAGTTTTAATTGTTAACCTACACCTATGCCAGATATTATTGAACATGTTTTCATTTATGGTTGCTTGATATTAACATTTGTTAAGAGTCGAGGTCTAATAGATTTACCATTGCCTTTACCAATCCGTAATTAACGACAGATTCTAATAACCTTTTATTAGATAATTTTTTCATTATTACTGCTCGTTTGGAAGTATAATGAATATCGTTCTAAAGAGTCTCAAAAGAAATACTACCTAAAAATCACATCAGCGGTGGAAGGATCATAATTTCGTTCGTTGTTTAAAGTGCATACATGTTACAAAACACTTGTCATTACTCAATACGAACGTCAAACTTTTAATTTTTTTGCTTACAAAATGTTTCCTCATTCAAAAAAAGTTAATGTGTTGCTAGTTTACAGCCACAAAAAATTCAAGAAGAGCTGTAGAGTTATATCGAGAAAGGCATCCAGAGCGCCTCATTTCTGATCACAGAACCTTTATAAGATTGGAGGTGACCTTGCCACGAAATGAAGATGACACTTCTCGATTTTTTTGTATTAGAGGTTTTAAAAACGTCATTACTCGTTTCTGTCAAATCCCAAAGATTTTGATTGAATATGAAGCTTACCTCATTCCATTTAATAAATACCACGTGTCCCAAATTTCATTTAAATGTTCTGTATCTTAACAGTAGGCCATCGAGTTTAAGACACTCTGTAATTTCAGATTCAGGAAATATCTGAGGATGTTGACCAAAACATAGTCTTTTTAGGTTCAGCCAAAAGGAACTCTTTGATCAGAGAAGTACACAAGATACCTACAGTATTGCCTTTAGGAAGTTAAGTTCAATATTGTCTCCTCGTCCAGATCTTGTAGTAATTTTGAAGGACCAGGGACTAGCCAATCAAATGTCATACATGAAAGCGTCTAGGAGTAGTAGGGATGATTTCAATACATCATATTAACATTATGATGTAAAATCTCTTCCACAGTTTGGAATAATGGAACCTTCTGGATGATTAAACAATTACTGCATGTTCACCGAACTTACAATCTAATTGGCACAATTTGTGTAAATGTTGAGACTTATCAAGAGTGCACTTTCTGCCACTCAAAAAAGCAAAATTGGAGGGTCATAAAAGTCCAAAAGAGACCTACAGTATTGCCTTTAGGAATATCGTAGTGTCTAGGTGTAATATGAATGATTTCCATGCATTATATTTAACACGCTGATGCAAAATCTTTTCATCGTTTGGTATAATAAAATCTTCTGGAGGAACAAACAATTATTGCATGCATATCCACCGCACTTACAACCCAGTTGACACAATTTGTGTAAATGCTGAGGCTTAGCAAGAGTGCATTATTCAACTAATAGAAAATGTCTTACTTTGCCTAGTTAGTGTCAAATATCAAACAGGAAAGTGTCTAGGAGTAGTATGAACGATTTCCATACATCATGTTAACATTATGATGCAAAACCTCTTCACCGTTTGGAATAATGGAACCTTCTGGATGATTAAACAATTACTGCCTGTCCACCGCACTTCAGCCCAGTTGACACAATTTAAATACGGCCCGGGACGTTTTCAATTAACAGCTCAGCAATAAATCAGCCGGTATTTGTTGACCATCGACCATAGTCCGGAGCCAAGCCGTGCAGGACACCGAAAGCCATGGCGATAAATCAGCAGTAGCCGCGCTCCAAAACGGAAATTTAATTTACGCTCAACATATTCATTTTACATACGAACGTTGATATGCAATAATTGCCAATTTATATGCGCTCGCTGTCTATCCTGGAACAAAGTCGGGCGGCGTGCCTACAGTTAGTTCTATTCCCATAAGTGTGCTTACATTATAACTTTATGCGGGGCATTAGCGTAACGAGCCATAAAGAGGAATGATCAGTGGTTGGTGCCGTCCTTATAAACCGTCTTCGTGTTTGGTTAACAGCGGTCCTGGAGTCGCGGGATGGGGAACGTGAGGCGAGTCCGCTGTTTCACGTACCTAACCGATTTTCCTTCCTTTTGTAAAATCAAACAACATAAAGTACATGTCCACAGGGTCCGCCACTCCCCAGGCCTGTATCTCTGTAATTTTCTTAGGTATCTTAAGGTGGATGCTGACTTGTCAGTGTTGCTGAAGCTTTTTGACATATTTGTTGATACTGAAGAAAAAATAATGAAAGTGAAAACACGTCTTTGGTAAAAATGATCATTAAATTTAAGCTTCAAACTGAAAGAAATACTACACAAGGAATGCATTATAACCATTTGTATACATTATATAAAGAATACAAGAGGGACATTAAGACTGCTAAAAAAATGCTTATCAACATTTATCAATACCTCTAGTAATAAAGTAAAAGGAGCGTGGAAAATAGTAAATTCCGAACGTAATGCTAACTCAACAGTAAATAAAGGTTTAAATCTTAATGCAGAACTTATTTCTGAGTATGAAAACGTAAAAAAAAATCGTTCATTTTTTGTCAAATTATTTATTAAGCTTTAACTAACACATATTAACCATCAGACATTTTATAAAATTTAGGAGCATCAAAAAAATGGCCGTCCTATATGTAGGACGTCATGAAAAAGGGGTACTACATAAGAATATCATTATATAATTTACCAAGGGTAACAAATGCCTTAAAAGCTAAAGAAGAAGAAAACTTAAGGGCTATATTAACTATAAAATTTCTTTAAAATTATATTTTGGTATGATATTGTATAAAATATTTTACATGAAGACTAATATCGCATTTTATGCAACGCGTGGTTGTTTCCATATGGCAGTAACGGCATTTGGTTTGCCGATCTTGTTGGACAACATAGTGATGCATTCCATCATAACGCGAATCTATATTTTCCCTTTGGCTAGGTCGTCCAACAGACTGATTCGTGGGTTTCGCATTGGTCTGTATTAATGTATCTCCGCTAAAATCACTAACCTTATATAGTTAGGTTGGTAGAACGATTATTCCAGTGTTCAATGTTCTGTAAAAAAGTTGTAGAATAATTTGAGAATAATAAAGACCGTTTTGTCAAGTAGTAATAAGTTGAAGTTTGATATCTGTAATCATCAAGATAGTACTGGATTAATACACAGAGAATTTCATTAAATAACAACAGTCTGAAGTATAGACAGGCAATTCTTCTGCGAAAGGCAAGATGGTCCAGCTGTGACTCATTGTTGGATGACCGGCTTAGTTGCCAAGCATTTTGAATAGACATATCCAAACAATGAGCAAATAAACAGAAGTACCATTTTTCCCCCGAATTCCTGTTCTATACAAAAACATATTTTCCAATTAAGGATAGTTAATTTTTTTTCCTACATCTGATTTATGGTCATAAGTAACTCGTGGGGATTTTTTGAGTTCCCCTGTTGACATTAGGGGTTTCTTGGAATTCGATTTGAGCAAATGGTTTCGGTTCCCCGAATACCCTTACAAGATAAATATTCCAAAAGAGACAAGTTGGAAAAAAAATTATCAAAAAAATTATGAATTATTTTCAGACCAAGGTTTAAAAAGTTGATCTACGTAAGCGAGCACAACTCCAACGCCTGAACCAACTTCTTTATATTCTGAAGAGATATTTGTCGAAGCTCCTTGATATGGTTCGAACCAATTTGTATATCCATTTGTTGAGCAACCTACCCAAAGCTTGCAGCCTCAGCGAATGGGTTCGCCCCGTATAAATTGTTTGCAGCCATGGCGGTCAAAAGGGTACCATGGCTTCATCAACACTATGGTTTTCAACTTTAGGTGCATCCCGTAGGAAATTTTGGTTCAATAAAGTAAACAAAAGACGGACTTATCACCGGGAACTAAATTCTTGTTATTTGCCATTAAAAACGCTCATTATGTGATTAAACCTATCTCTAGAAAGTACATCTAAAACAAGACATCTTCAAAATCATCGCTCAAAATTAAAATTCCAACAAAACACTTCATTTCTCGGACCGTAACTGGTTTGTTATTTTTATTTTTTATTGCCGCAAAACGATTGGTTCCTTCAATTAGTAAGTCAAAAACGTTTTCATCAAACATTTTTAAAAATACTGAAACTGGTGAACGTTCATCTGTGCTGCTCTAACTCGGGTTGACCTAAATCAAAGTTATTTGAGTCATATAAAATGTGGTCATTAGTCCAATTGTAGATTTTAGCAATTTTTGGAACAGATTCTGAATTTTTGGAAACAAGTCGAGCTAGAGGTATATTGTCATCTTCAGAATCAAAATTTTGACGAGGTATCTGTATTTCGGCTGGAGCCGCCTAGGGTATGTATATCGTCATCTTCTGAAAAAATTTTCGCAATTCATAGTGTGCGCGCCCTCTAAAATATTTCTTAATACTATTTTTTACTGTATTGGAAAGGTATTTTAAGCTAATATAAAATCAATTCCTATCAATAATAATAATAATATCTCTACCCCTCATTCTAATCACAGGGATTAGCCCAGAAGTCGTAGACTTGTGCGGGAGAGGGGACGGCATATTATTATTAAGTAGGCCGCATTTGCGCCCAGGAACGACTTACGTTGGTAGGCCCTAACCACTATTCAGTGCAGGAATGAGGAAAACCTGGAAAACCTCATTAATTAGGGGGGTAGCCAAATATCAACCGGCATCAATCTCTCACATTGACCCAAGCTAACATTATTCCACCCTACCATACCCACAGAGAGGGTGCCAATCCTCTCCACGAATATAGTTTATATACGGTCTACCCGCAGCTGGGCTCGAACCAACTCCGTCTAGTCACCTCGATTCAAGTACCAACGCCTTAAACCGCGCGACCACTGACCGATCCAATCCAATCCAATGAAGTCATATATGTATTATTATGTATCCTCTCTTCTACCAAACATCTAAACATCTGGGTATGCTAATGCACAATCCCAATTATTAAAACTAATTATAAAATCGAAATTTTTACCGTCTACAGCATAACTCTCATATCTGGTCAAGCGTGTTCGAGTTATTGCCTACTTTCGGTAAAATTGGTTTCATTGAATATTCTGATAGATGGAATTAATCAGAAACAACCTACTTTGACGTCTACTATTATACTCTGTTGCTGTATTTCCCATTAGCTATAGAACACCCTGTATAACAGTAACTAACCCGTGCTTTAAGTCTAGCATAAACGAAGATGCACTGGATACGTAAAAGACTAATCCGTTTGGGATATATCGGATCGGATAGAACAAGATGCGGCCGGAGAAGAGCAAGAGGGTTCCGGCACTTTGGCAAAATGAAAAGGTACAAATTCTAGTGTTTGTCCAGATCACGTCGGCACGTTTGTCCCGTGAATAGCCCGGCGAGGGTGTGTCGGAGAGCGGCCCATTAGGTCGCTAATTGTGGCTCTGTCACAGTCGCGGATATCGGAAATGAGATAATCGAACTTTCTACGCGACTTGCTCGCTAAGGACGACACACCTTTTCATCGGTTGGTTTTTTACTCGTCGGAACGATTTGTGATGGCGTTTAGGGGGAAAATCAAAAACTGCATCACATATTTTTTTCTGAAACAAAAAAATAATAATAGTAGGATGACACCCATTGGAAAAGGAAGAGAATAAAACAAAAATGAAAGGAAAAATAATTTACGGGTGATCTGAGGTCGGGAAGTGGAAGGGGAGGAGTTTTTAAGGGTAAAAAACGGTTTATTTCGATTTCTGGCAAAACTAGTCCTATGGAAATGCTGTAGGTAATAAAAGATCTACAACTTTTGTATTTACACTTTTTTTACATAACCTCAAAATGTATATGAAAAACTCAAATAACCAGGTTTTTGGTTTTTTATTTTTATCTTTTACAAAAAAAGAATCGAGAAAATATTGTAGATGTCTTATTAAATATTAACTTTATTAACTTATTTGGTTGTTAATTACTATAATTAATTCGTATATTTCGACTTGTAATTTTTGTTTATCAATGTAACATGGAATCTTACGTTTTCGAGTAAAGTATAAATTTTAATAAATAACTCAAAATTGTAGTGAGAATGTGAGAATTTTACATTGAAAATTAGGTACTTTTTCGATATTAAGTCAAAATAAAGTGAAAAAATAACTATTTTAAATAAAAAAAATTACAGTGTGTTTGGGACATAAAAAGGTAAGTTTTCACCAAATTTCGTGCAAAAAAATTTTTTTTTTCGTAAAAAATAAAAAACCAAAAACTTGGTTATTTGAATTTTTCACATAAATTTTGAGGTTATGTGAAAAAAGTGTAAATACAAAAGTTGTAGATATTTTTATTACCTATAACTTTGCCATTTAACTTTTATCCATAGGACTTGCAGTTTTGCCGGAAATCAAGATAAACCGTTTTTGGGCATTATCAATAACTTCAGGAGGTATATGGTGTATCTCGTAACGAATTCTCGTTTTTAAATTAACCGGTCTAGAAACGTATACTTTGCTTTTCAAGTCACAAGAAATAATAAAGGAGTGTCAAATCAGGCTATCTTGCTGGCCAACCAATCGGCCTCCTTCTCGGGTGATACATTTCGGTGAAAATTAAATATCTTCAAACATAATCTTGTCATTTTTATTATGTAACACCATAATTTTTCATGATATGTGTATGTAGAATGACACGTTCTTTCAAATGGCATGGTCAAAATTGGGAGTTGCCATTTAAAAATTGTTGATGACGTCATATATCGAACAACGATGACGTCACAAATGTGGGTCGTATGTCAAAAGTGTCTTTTTTAAAAACAAAATCGACGTGCCAGGAGATTTTTTCGAAAACTTCTCAATTTCAAAAATAATGAATTTATTCGTTACTTTTCGAAAGCACTGTACATCATCTCTTAAATGTGAAGAATATGTTTACTAATGATAGTGTACATTTTTACTTCACTTGAGTTTTGTGATCTTATCGACATTATTTTGTCCTTATTCATTGATTTTATGTCAAAGATAAGCTATTATTTGGTAAGCCGCGAAATAAATTTAATTGAATCTATATTTATTATTTGTTTGCTGAAAAAATAGTAGACAAATTTGTGATGATACATTAGTGAATATTTAGATCCGTTATGTGAGTTCAAAGGCTATTTTAAGTACGCCTGTATTACTTCAATTAATGTGAAACGGTCGCTCTCAAAATATAAGAACATTTTTTCGCCCCAACGACCATTACTCGCGGAGACAACAATAGAAACTTACCTGATGCTGCAAAGTTAATACACAACTTTCCCAGTTTGTGATCACTGACAACCAACCTAGTACATCGAGATAAACAGCTGGGTGAGTTTTAAATACATTGTAATTCAATGCCGGTCGGGGCATTAGTCCGCGGAGTAGTTGTTTCCTGCAGTATCATTTATAGATTACACTCAGGAGATAAACATTTAGGTACTTCTATGACATCCTTAACTAATTCTGTTGGAATCTACCTCTCAGAGCAAAACTTATCGTAGCGTTTTAATATTTCATGCTGTAGTGGCTGATGTTTGAAAATTACGTGAATATGCAATTTGTCATGACTATTAAACCTTTCAAATTGAATGTGTTCACAAACTGACAGTTACTTTATTTAAATACATTTCTTTTACATGGTTAAGTTCTTACGGCAATGAGGTACTCTCGTGACAGCTTTAAGGATATCCTATACTATTACTGAAAAATTAGAAACAGTAGTATTGTGAAACAGCATCGTATTCCGTATGCAGAAATTTGTTCTATTTAAAAACAAATGTTAAGGTCAATACCAGCGAAATCTGAACTGCTAAAAATCATTCTAAGCATTACAGAAAGTGAAACCTACCTCTCCGCTGTACTTTCCAAGTTCATTCTTTTTTATATCAACATTAGAAATGGGGTTATAAACATTTCGGTTATATCCTGTTCACCTTAAATAGATATAAAAATGTTGTTTTTGTAGAAGTTATGTAAAATTTTTTCGTCTTTGGTAAAGCAGTCTGCAGTTATGATGTCGGTAAACTGATTTAAATCTGAAGCTTCTAAATCAGATACGATGTAAAATATATCCTCATACAGGCCATTACCGATTTTTCGTTTCCAAAAGGAATAATAATAGAACATGTAAAGTAATAGAAGCTTCGCTATAACATTTTTCTCTATAGAGTGTTATAGAAAAAAATGTTATAAGAAAGACACCTAGTATCTTTTCATGCTTTATCTTTTCCCAAAGTTAATAACAAAAAAATGGGGCACCCAGTATTTTGAAATATTAATTTTAGTTGGTTTTTCTAGTAGTTTTTTTTTAATGCACAGGGACAAATGCAATAAAAAAAAAATTAAAAAGGGCAGTTCAAAAATGATTAAAAAATAGACTTCTGCATGCACGGCACTGAAACTGATAGATGTAGTTAGTTCTACACCGCGAACTTCAATAAGTTTTTACTCGGAAACTAAATTTTTTACGATATTCCCAAATTTTTTAAGATAAGTTGTGAGTCACCCTGCATATCTAATTGATACAATTTTCACGTCACTGTTAACGAACCTGTAATCGTTACTTTTGATTAGCAATTTACATAAACATTTTTCAAGAAATCTGAAAAATTTCTTTGAATTGGTTTCTGACAATTCGAGTCTGCTGCAAATACAAAGTGACGTTATTTTCGTTTTCAAAGAAAGAAACAATAGAGCAAGTCGATCCACTTGTGAAATGATTAAAATATGAACGCAAATTCCGCTTTTAACTTCAATTCGAAAGTACAGTGAATTTTGTTTGCGTAGCGGAACTCCATCCAGAGCAAATATACTTAAAACTCGATCTGTATTCAGGTACCAATCTCTCACGTGACTCTATAGCTTACGCGCATAAATATTTTTAATTTTAAATTTCTCGGAATTGTGCTGTGCCGCAATAAACTAGGATTTAATCTCGCTGTCTCCGTAAACCACGGCCTCGCATCCACATGTCAATTGCTCCAATTGGCCATATACCATCCTTTCATACAATAAAATACCGCAACATAAATTAAAGGTAATGATTCAGAGAAACACCTACGATATTAAAATCAATTTATCGAAAAATGTTGTTCGCGCTGGAATTAATTTCCCAACGATAAATTCAACAATCGCTTGTTTGCTGTGCTTAGTTGTTCAGTATTGGCTATGTTAAAAGAGAAGGAGGAAAAATACCTACTTCGAAGAAAAGGTACTTAACATAAGTTGTAAACTGACCAAAAGCAACAAAAGAAAAAAAATGAAAAAAAACCTTGTAGTTTTAATAGAATTGGAGATTGTTTACTAAAACTTATACTTGACTTCAAATTTCTCGAATGCAAAAATAGTATTCGCATATAAAAAATAACTACACTGTATCTTTGGAAAAAATAATCAGGGTGTTAAAAAAGAGTGTAAAATATTTAAGGAGGTAATAGTATGAACCAAAATAAGCAGAAAAGTCTCGATAAACATGGGTCCGCAAAGTAGTGGTTGCGGAGATATGGAATGTTTTATGTTTTTTAGCCCCTTTTTTATTTTGCAAAAACGTTGTATATTTTCTTATAATCGTTGGTTGATGTTTAGTGAAATAAACAGTACGTATTTGACAGTTGTTCTCAGTGCACAAGTTTTCTTTCGCTATGGCTGGTTACTCTAACGCAAAATTAACAGACATGTATTTCATGTATGGTCGTGCTAATGGGAAAGCCACCGAAGCGCGACGTCTTTATGTTGACGCTTATCCAAATCGCCAGATTCCTTCACAACGCATGTTTGGAAGAATTCACCAAATATTGCGTGATGCCGGTTCCTTGAGCAAACAGTGCCATTTAACCGGAAGACCAAGGTCGATATCCACCCCTAGAGCAGAAGAAGAAATTCTAGCACTGGTAGAGCGGAAGAAGAAATTCTAGCACTGGTAGAGCAAAATCCAGGTACGAGTGTGCGGAAAATATCAACCGACGTAGGAATTACTGGTCCTCTTGTTTGAAGAATCCTTTACGAGCAACTGCTGTATCCATACCATGTGCAACGAGTACAGGCCTTAAATCGAATAAATGATCATCAAGCACGTTTTGTTTTTTGCCGCTGGTTTCTACGTCACGATGCTGAAGAACCTCGTTTTCTTGCAAACATTCTTTTTACTGATGAGGCCGGGTTCACAATGGAAATGGAGTGTTTAATTTTCACAATATGCATATCTGGGCCGACAAAAATCCTCATGCTCTAATAGAATCTGGACATCAGGCACGTTTTTCATTAAACATTTGGATGGGTATTGTAGGTGACGGGTTTCAAGGTCCTATTGTTTTACCAAACCGATTAACAGGCGCTGCTTACCTCAACTTTCTGCAGAACACACTGTATGAGTTTTTGGAAGACATTCCTTTGAATCAGAGGCAACAAATGTGGTTCCAGCATTATAGTGCTCTAGCTCATTTTTCCATGGCTGTTAGAGAGTATTTACACCAAACTTTTCCACATAGATGGCGTAGGCTGTTTTATGGCCTCCAAGATCGCCTGATCTGGACCCTCCATATATCTTTGTTTGGGGATATTTGAAGACATTAGTGTATAGTACTCTTATAAACAGCCTGGAAGAGCTGCACCTACGGATTAATCAAAAGTGTCAAGAAATCCAAACCAAGGAGGGTGTTTTCGAAAGAGTTCGAATATCGTTGAGACGAAGACGTGCCTGCTTGAAAATGGTCGGTGGGCACTTTGAACATCTTCTGTAACTTTGTTTTTTGTTTGTTAAAAGCTTCCTTTGTCGGTTTATTCCTAATAAAATAAAATGTTTGAAAAACGAATAGTGGTCCTTATCTCCGCAACCGTTACTTTGCGGACCCATGTTTATTAAGACTATTCTGCTTATTTCGGTTCATACTATTACCTCCTGAAATATTTTATACTCTTTTTTTAACACCATGTATTTTATAGGAATTTTTATTTATTTATTGTCATAAATAGTCTGTGGTTAATGAATGACTTATATATTGTACCCACCAAAATAAACAGCAGTAAATATTTGTGCTGCATATTTAAGTACTAAATCATTTTTGCTATAATATTCAAACAGTTATTGTCTTGTCAAGTAACTTGTACAAAACTGTAGCTCAAACTCCGAAGGTTTCAGAATTTAAAAACGTTAAAATTAATTTGGTGCCTTGTGTAATCAGTACAATCACACGATGTTGACACTAAAGTTTCAAACACCCACGCTGTTAAATCACTATACGGAAAAATGCCTTCCACATGAGAAGAATTAATTTCAAGACCATAAATTTAATAGTCATCTGTGACACTTTCACGAAAAAATCGGACGATCTTCGGGTACTTATTACAAATCTCTTTAAGAGAGATGATAAATGATCGAGGACCGGCCGTGATCTATTGATTAGCTCGTTAAGAAACGGTCCAGCAGCTCAGCGTCTTCGCGTTGGGTTTCTGGTCATGGTAACCACTCTCCGGTGGGTCAACACAGCCGTCCAACTGCACGAGATATATGTATATATAATGAATTCAATGTATTTATGTATTTTGTATAAGACATCCTGTCGAGGCATTGTTAATAGCGTAAGATTGAGGAGTACAAAGCCGAGTGGATAGTGACCACGAATGTGGGAGGTATCTACAGGCGTGGCATACTAAAGATGTCATTTTTATATGTTTGATATACGAAAGTGCCGTGGAAAAATTAATTTTATCTCTACAGGGAGACGGTGCTTGTACTTCGTTTACGTTAATTTCAATTAATATCGAACTGTTCTCGCCGTTGCCTTTGATAAGGGATAGATTTTTCAGATAAATTAAGTTTTTAATGGAACAGCGTGATACTTTGACATCTTAATGTTATTAGAGATAGTAAAATTAACACCTTTGAATAAAACACACCAGACAAGTATAATAACTTACACTTTTAATTCGTTTCTTATCCTACCACTGCTGTGAACTACTATTATAAGGCAAGGTAAATTGTATAAGGAAATGTAAATTGTTTTTCACTTACAAAGGGACTAACAAAAATATTAATGCAATCAAGAAAACAACTATCACTTTAGTCAAAGCTTAAACTTTATCATGTATTTTTAAATAGCGTTTTCTACAGGTACAAATAATTTTAGACATTTAAGAACTGAATAATATAGAGCTTAGCAAATAACAGACAGGAGTTATCTCATGCCACATACGAATATTCAAAAGTACAGAAAGCGGTCTAACTGACACATTTTTAGGTACAGAAATCTTTGAAAATACGTAATGAATAAACAAAACATTAAGAATTTTATTTTTGATATTACTTTTGTTTCTAGACCACATATTTTATCATTTTACGACAAGAAATGAGCTTCAGACTTACAATACAATACAGTACAATTGAAGAGTATAACTTCTAAGGGGTCTAAGTGCCAAAATCCTAAAGTTGAGAAAATCAACAAAAACACTTTAAAATATTGATAAAACCAGTGACATATATTTTTTATTAAGTTTTATATCAAAAAAAAAATTAATTTAATTTCCTTAAAGGTGTTTAAGTGCCATGGTCAGTTTAGACAAAAATGGTCTTAGTCTGGTGCTTATGTTTTTTCATTGGGTACTGGTAGAAGCCATGTTTCCGGCTAAATCTCGTTGGGTCTTCTCAATAAGGTTCTCGTAAAATGTCAGATGTTTTAAAGGAATATAGTCGAGCATGTCTTGCAAATTTTTGAGTGTTTCTTGGGATATTTTATTTTGGCAATGCAGTTGTTTAAGAGGCATATTCTTTAGCTCTTCTAATTTTCTACCTTTTCTTATCACATCACACACAGTCCACTCTTGCAAATTACTAAAAGATGTTTTAGTTAATACTTTTCTGGGAATTTCATTTGAGATTCTTATCCAACAAACTGATTAAATGTGTAGTTTAGACGTATTTAACATAGTGTTACTGGCTTTATTTAAGTCTTTGAAATGTTGTGCCTCCAGAGGGACTATATTAAAAGGATTTTGGTGACGAGCACTTTTAATCATGTTTTCTAAATCAGTTGGCACATAGTTTTTCGTAACTTTTTTTCTTTTTTCGATCTGCGCAAAATCGCGATCGCATGGCAGGAAAGAATGGCCGCTTAGTAAAAATGTCTGCTCAATTTCTTGGAATATGCCGCTACAAGATAAATAAAAAGAAAGAGAAGCTTAACAACAATAATGACATTGAAATAAGTAAGTGTGGCGTGGCACATAGACCCTTTTTTGATTAAACATGATGTGGCACTTACACGTGGTGCCATCTTTCGACGCATCGCAAAAGCCTTTGCAGTTTCCAATGCATCTAGATCCTTTTCAGATGCATTGGGGTTGGCACTTACGACCATTTTCAAGCAAAATATAGATTTTTGAATATATGGCACTTAGACCCTTTAGAAGTTATACTCTTCAATTTATTGAACCCAATTCTTACAATATGCAGTGCTTTCGAGAAGCAACGAATAAATTCATTATTTTTTAAATTGAGAAGATTTCGAAAATCTCTGGTCACGTCGATTTTGTTTTTTAAAAGGCACTTTTTGACATACGACCCACGTTTGTGACGTCATCGTTGTTCGAGATATGATATCATCGGCAATTTTTTTAAATAGCATCCCCCAATTTTGACCATGCCATTTGAAAGAGCGTATCATTCTACATAAACACATCATGAAAAATTATGGTGTTACATAACAAAAATTTCAAGAAAATAATGTTTGAAGATTTTAAAATTTAATTTTCACAATACTGAAAATGATAATGATTATGTAAAAAATCGACTACTTAAATGTTCAAATTGTGCACTGTTGGCTGCCTGACAGTAGCCAAGACGATTAATAAATCCTTTTTTGGACATATCAATAACTTCAGGAGGTATACGATGTATCTCGTGACGAATTCTTGCTTTTAAATCTTCTAAATTAACCGATCTAGTAACGTATACTTTGCTTTTTAAGTATCGCCAGAAGAAGTAATCTAGGGGTGTCAAATCACGCAATCTGGCTGGCCACTCAATCGGCCCCCTTCTCCCTATCCAACAATTCGGGAACAGCTTATCTAAATAAGCACGGACAGGTGTTGCATAATGGGGAGGTGCACAGTATTGTGAAAATTATATTTTAAAATCTTCAAACTTTACTTTTTTTAAATTTTTGTTATGTGACACCACAATTTTTCATAACGTATGTATGTAGAATGACACGCTCTTTCAAATAGCATGGTCAAAATTGGAGGTTGCTATTTAAAAAAATTATCGAAGACGTCATATCTCGAACAACGATGACCTCACAAATATGGGTCGTATGTCAAAAATTGCCTTTTTTCAAAACAAAATCGACGTGCCAGGGGATTTTTCCGAAAACTTCTCAATTTCAAAAATAATGAATTTATTCGTTACTCTTCGAAAGCACTGTATATAATTCCTTTAAACTAACTACTCCTGAATCAAGAAAAAGCAAATCTGTAAAATATCTTTTCGTTTGATTAAGTATAATTTTGAGTATCCATTCTTGAGTAATTTTGACATTTTTTAGTTGCCTGTTGTAAGATCCTCCCCACACAATTATTCCAGATGTCAACTAGTGATTTATAATTTAATTTAAATGTGTGATATGGTAAAATTTTACGTAATATATAGAAAACAAGTACAAGTTTTTTAAGTTTCATATTAAGATAATCTGCATAACTACTCCTTTACCTATATTAACTTGTCTAATGTGGCTGACTTTTTAAATTATTTGTAAGCGACATAAATTTTGTTTTTGAGTAATTAAGACTTAGTAAATTATAATCCAGCCAACACCCTTTTTCACTAGTTTTAACTACATCAGACCAGGTACGGTCATGGAATATTAGAACCGTATCATCAGCATAAGACACTATATTACCAGTTATATCTAACTCCAGCATATCATTAATATAAAGTAGAAACAGTTGTGGACCTAAGATAGTTCCTTGTGGAACGCCATATGTTATTGTTCTTAGTGTACGAAATGAATTCTTTACTTTCACAATTGCTTGGCGATTCGACAAATAACTTTTTAACAAAACTAATGCATGACCTTTAACTCCATTATGTTATTATTTGAACAGAATTGGGTGTGGACTTGTTTTGACAACCATTTGTGATTTTGAGGGAAATTTTACTCAAAATTTTTTACACGTTAGCATTTACATCAGTAATCTGAGTCCGGTTCTGGTAAGAGTCTCGAACTCTACTGATTTTCGGCAGATTCGAGGTCGCTATACCGTGGTTTACACAGCTGTTCATTTTCTGAGTTCAACAACATTTCAGCGTTACTGATCATATTGTTTGAAATGTTAATCGACAGCGCATCAACATCAAACTTTTTATAGGGAAAGGTCGCGTTTGGAGTTTAATATACGACCACGGGGTATCAGCAGAGCACAAACAATTATAAATGTAAAAACCTGCACATAGCATATCTTCGAATCGTTTATCTCAGTTAAAATTAATGTCGGCTATCTCGACTTCCTAGGACGAGAACGATAACTCAGCCGGCGATGACTCTCCAAAGTCGTTTTCTTCATTTCTCCTCGACTAACGCGCACAGATCCTAATCAGCGGTAATTAACAAATTCGTGACCCCTCCGAGATTCCTTTTAATGTTTTAAAATCCAACAGTCATCATTCATCATTAACTTCCAACAATTAATTATTGTTCTGCAGCCGGGCAGACCAGGCCTCAATGACAAAAGATTTATTGTATTGAAAAAATAATTTACATTGAATTATTCAATCTCCCTCCGCACCGCGGGTCGCTTTTTCTCGCTCTTCTTATTTATAAATTTGAGCACCTCTGATGGACTCGCCGCGGGCGACCTCGTCGGGGGAATGGGGGTCACTTGTCCCCGGTGTAGTTTCGCAAGTGGACGCCAGGTTTGTAGCGCGGGTCAAAATACAGAAGGGGTGCTGGAAATACAGAGTATATTATTGAAAGATTGCACCTAATTTCCAAAGTAGCAATTTGACGGTTTGTACACGGAAAGAAATTAATGTAAAGTTTTACTTCAATTGCATAAGAGTATTCTAAATTGGTCCTTACATCCTGACAGGAACACTTTATCCAAATACACGGAAAACAAAATATAGTATGTAAAATGTGGTGTAAATCAATTATACAAAGTGTTAGAGGTTTTACTACTAAAAATTTAACAGGAGATAGTATACAAATGAACAAAAAAAACCTTTATATGACATGGGTCCTAAACGCAACCATTTCAGTTGCGAGAAAAAATTACCAAATATCAATTTCATGTGAAAAAATTCGGTTAATTAAGGATTATCCCATAATTTTCTGCATTAAATGACCATAATGCGGAAAATGCAATGTTACCCCTTCTTTCAATTTATTGATATTCAGTTTTAATAATAGCTATTCGTATAACAAGGGAGCAAAGTGCATAATATCCTCCCGGGGATAGTTTGATCAATATCCATGGGAGGAAATGGCACTTAGCACTTGCTTCTTGTTTATAAAATAAACAAATTTCCCAAAAGTTTATAATAATGTATTCCGAATGTGAAAATGAAGTTCCTCAAGATATTCTGAAAGAAGCCAACGTGGTTTCGTTAAATCTATTACCGTTAAAGTCTCGTGAAAAATATGAAAAAGAGTACCAGCTATTTAAATGTTGGATGGAGACCCGGCAAATAAGGAAACTGTGTGAAGAAGTTGTCCTATTTTACTTTTCCAAAAAATAGGCCGATTTGAAGCCTTCAGCATTATGGAGCATGTTGCGATCTACACTCCAAATTAAAGACTATAGCGACATTAAGTTTCCGAAATTAGTAGCTTTTTTAAAAGGATATCTGCTGGCTATAAAGCCAAAAAATTCAATATTTTTTCAAGGGAGGATATCAACAAGTTTATTGCAGAAACTCAAGATAAAACTTACATATGAAGGTGAATGATTGTTATTGTTGAATTGTAAATAAAAACGTAACGCAGCATTTTTTTATTAGAAAGTATATAAAAAATTACAATTAAGTGACATTTTAGGCTGTTGTCATAAGCGCACTCTTCCTTTTTCAGGTCGTGCTTTTATTTGGAATTGCTGGGGCATGCTGTAGCGATGAATTAGTTAATATGGTACTTGAGGATATTAGTGATAAAGGCGATATTTTGATGGTGCAAATACCTTACTCAAAAACTAATTTCAAAAGGACATTTACAATAACGAATGAGATTGTAAGCGGAGTATCTGTCTTGGATATGTATAGTAAGTATATGGACTGTAGGTCCCCTAAAACATATTCTAGATTTTTTGTAGCTTATGCTAAAGGACAAGGTACAAACCAGGTAATTGGCAAAAACACAATTGCCAAAATTCCATACAGAATAGCAATATTTTTAAATTTGGATAATTCGAAAGGCTATACTGGACACAGCTTCCGCCGTACTTCAGCTACATTATTAGTTAATGCTAGAAGTGACATTCTCACTCTATAAAGACATGGGGGATGGCGAACAAACGCAGTAACAGAAGGGTACTTAGATGATTGTATTTCTAAAAAATGTGAGGTAGCCCCCCAAATAATTACGGTGAAAAGTACCAAAACGTTGTCTTATTTTTGAAAATGTTTCTACCACAAACAAGTACATCATCAACGACTACGAATTTGGATAATAACATCTCCACCAGCAGAACCCATATTTCTTCAGGGGGAATTTCCATTAGTAATTTAACTAATTGTACCATAGATTTAGCAATATTTAGTTATTGATGATAATTTAAACCGTTTTCAATTTTTTAAATAGAAATAAGTATACAAAAAATCTGTTTCAAAGAAAAGCATTATTATACATTATTCGGAAGTTTGTAGACCTATCAATAAAAGAAGTCTATACACTGCGCTTACAACTATTTGAATTTCTACTTGTTTGCCTTACTAGGGAGGAAAATTACTACTTTCCTTCCTGAAATATTTGAATATAATAGTATTTTCCATGTAGGGAGTAGAAAAAAACAATTTTTTCGTTAATCAACAAAATTTAACAAAGTTGATATTTCGAAATGTGGGAATAGCGTGAGGAGTACATTGACTACAGATCAGTTGGTATCAGAACTGCCAAGTATCTCTCACTTGTCGCAAATTCTTTTACGTACCTTTTCCTTAATTTTTCTTTGTTTGTTGATATGTTTAGCATACGAGAGTATCACATGTTATTAATTTATGGAGAAGCTCGCTGCAACTCTGCAAGAGAACAATGTATTTATTCGGATTGTTTCCCCCTGCGGCAGTTGTCCAGTAGGGACATTCGTTCAAGTATCTTGACGTCATCTTGATATTTGTGTTGGTAGAATTTTATAATTTTTAAATATGAAATATTATACTTAAAGTTCGTGTAAATTTGGAATAATTAAAATTCTAGATTTTTGTAAATATTTTTAACTTTCAACATCAGTGGAACTCAAAAATATTTTCCAGCGACCTGACCACTTTTTCCACAATGCTTTTCAGATATGGATGACGTCTTTCCTCGTGCAATATAGTTATTGTTGACCTTTGCCGTAATATATTAGTAACATTGCTATTCAAAGCTTTGCAGAAAAAGCACATTTTCCGGTATTTGTGTGCCACAATTACCCTTGCAAATTCTCATGATTCCACCTTCCATAATACAACTGAAAAGAGTTTAAAAAGTAATGGGAACTAGTAGAAAAGAAAGGAAGTAGTTGTTATTACGAAAGTTAATTATTTTAATATAATTGAGGTAGTTTGCGTGCTCTATACGCGATGTTCTGGCAGTTATTGAATTTAAAGTTCTAATAAAAAGCAAAGAAGTAATTACGGATTCCAAATGCAAATGGCTGAAATATGCTAATGCGCAATTCGGTAGTAATACTAAAAGTCCTAATGGATTGTATTAAAGCGAAAATATGAATGGTGATCATTTTATTCAATAAAATAAAATATAATTTAGAACCGACCGAGCCACATGTGTATTTTTAACAGCGACACACAGTCCAGTAGTCATATTATAGTTTTATGGTTATTATTTTCGTTTTCCGTAATTTATGAACAAAAATATGAGCCCGGCTGACACTAAGTGTCGTAAACATCCTCTTAATGACGACCAGTTTATTTGTAATTTATTCGAATTTTATTTTAATGTGTGAAATTTTATTACAATGTTTTATAATCATGCTTTAATAAGGCCTATAACGCTTAAAACCTCGCCACAAACTGCTCCTCGGACCTGAGCTGGAATCGCTTTTATTACAAAGCCAGCCCGGCTAGGATAATGGGATGCATACACAGATCACACCGGAGGTGGTACAGATAGGAAATTAGTCCTATTTGAATATTTCTGTTAGGCACATTATTATTTAGCCTTAGCACAACATAAATCGGCTTGGATTGAGACGTACGGCATGCTAGCAGCACCGGAAATATAAACATTTGGTTTCCAAATATGTAAATTGATAATGGAAATTGATCAGGCTCACTTTATTGGACGATATAAAATATTTTCATGGGCGTTGTTGTTGTTTACAAATTTACCTACTTGAAAGGTTCCAAGCGTAGGAAACATTGGGGGGTGGGGGAACCCCCATTATTCGAAAGGGGTGTTGAGGGAACAAAAGTGAACAATAAAGCCTAATAAACATATGATCGAATATCGACGATTACTGAGATAGCAATGAAAATTTTTACCCGAGTTGATTATTGTAATGCATCAGTGGAGAAAAGTGGTTATTCTGCAGGTATTGTAAATTATAACATTGATTAAGGGCGCCGTATTCTTGAAATAGTGTTTTCTACAAATACAGGTAATTTTAGACATTTAATAACTGAATAATATATAGTTTAGTAAATAACAAGAATGTTATCTCATGCCACCTACGAATATTCAAAAGTACCGAAGTAAAATCAATATATAACGTCAGAAAACGATCTATCCAACAAAGTTTTAGGTACTGAAATATTTCAAAATATGTGTTTTTTTAAATTCAACTATTGATGTAAACATTGTTATAACATACACTTACATAGTACTGCATATAAGATTGTTTACTTTTGTTTATAAGTATGAGAAAATAATTGTTAAAATGTGGGGTTAGAATAGCGAAATAATGTGCGTCATACAGATGCATTTTATACGTTATTATATTATTCGAGGAGAGTTTAAATAGTAAAAGTGTATAAACAAAACATCAATAATTTTATTTTTGGTATTACTTTTCCTCTACGTGTTATATTTTTCGAGATTTCAGTACCTAAAGAATGCCACAAATTTGATGTAATACTACATTTCAACACAAGTGTGGTTAAAGTTGCTGCTGCTGTCAATATATAGAATAGTGGAAATCAAATAAATATATAATACTACACTGAAAAGAATCTATACATTGTAACTGGAACTTTATATTCAATAAAAATGTCAATGTCGATAATGCATTTCAGGTTTTTGTTGATATTATTTCTGAGGCAATCGATTTTTGCCTTCCCGTAAAAACTAAATTAATTAACAACAATCAATACCAAAGGATTAATTGGTTCACTGATGAACTTCGAGCTATGAGAAACCATTTACAATTCCTACAAGAAATTGACAAGTCGCATCCATCGGAGGATAGTAGGGCACAAGTCAGATCTTACAAGTATCGTTATGTCAACGAATTGCGTAATAAAAAAAAGCTGGCTCATGACAACTATATAGCTGCTCATAACAATCAAACTCAGGCCATGTGGAATATTATAAATAAGAACAAAACAAAAGCTAATAAACCATCTGACAAAATTCTATCTGATGAATTTAACGCATATTTTGTAAATGTTGCCACAAATATTGTTGATAAACTTCCAACTTGTAACGTGTTATATACGGATTACATGAACTATTTCACAAATAATGTATTCAACTTCTCCAACGTTTCAATAGAAACGATAAAGTCAACAATTACTAACTTAAAAAATAAAAATCAAAGGATGTTTATGACATGTGTACGGAAATAATAAAAACAATAGAACCTGCAATTTTAGTACCTCTAACAGCTTTAATTAATATTTGTATCTCTCAAAATATATTTCCAAATTGTTTAAAAATTGCCAAAGTAGTTCCAATATACAAAAAAGGAAATTACAATGATCCTTCAAACTACAGGCCTATTTCCGTTATTCCATATTTTGCAAAGATTTTTGAAAATGTGTTGAAGACTCAGATAGTCGATTATTTTGAAAGAGAAAATCTTTTCAATACTAATCAATTTGGTTTCAGAAATAATTTTTCAACAACTCTAGCTATAGAGAAGTTGACTGGTGTCATTAGTTCTGGCTTCGAAGAAAGACAATTTTATGTTCAGAATTTTTAGATCTTACGAAAGCGTTTGACTGCGTATCTTACGAAATTCTTATAAATAAACTACATTATTATGGTTTTACAACCCAAAGTATTGATCTAATAACAGCGTATCTTACCAACAGACAACAATATGTAATCCATAATAATAACAAATCTACTTATCTTACACTCAGTGCAGGAGTACCTCAAGGATCTGTACTTGGGCCTGTGCTGTTCCTGATTTATGTGAATGATTTGTCGTGTTGTATTGATGACTCTCTATTGACTATACAATTTGCGGATGACACTAATTTCACTTGTCAAGGTTCTGAACTGAATGAGTTACTTGATAGGACTAAGCAAGCGGAATTGATGATACAAGAATGGTTTCTTTCAAATCATCTAAGCCTAAATATATCAAAAACAGAAACTATGATATTTAGCCTCCGGGATGTTGGCAATTTCGAAAATCCGGAATCTGTCAAATTTCTGGGAGTACATTTAGACCCTAAGTTATTATGGAATCACCATACAACTCATATTTGCCATAAAATTTCACTCATTTATACTTGCTGCGTAATTTGACTCATCTAGTATCTCTACCAACTTTGATTACAGCATACCATGGCCTTATTCATTCAGTTTTATCTTATGCTATCCTTATCTGGGGCCATGCTACTTCAGCTTCTAGTGTATTTGGTTTACAGAGGAAAGCTATAAGAATAATATCAGGACTCAAATTCAGAGATGACTGCAGACAGCAATTTGTTATGTTGAAAATTTTAACATTTCCTTGTGTCTATATATTACAATGTTTGCTATATGTAAAGAGCCACATCGAACTGTACCCAGCTCGTAGTGAAACCCATTGTCATCATACTAGATACAGAGACATGCTTCATAATTCGTACCTGAGGCTTAGTAGAACGCGAAATGGAACAGCATACTGGGGTATTAAATTTTATAATGCTTTACCAGATGAAACAAAAAAATTATTTTTAATTGTTTCAAACACAAAGTAAAACAGTTTTTGTTAATCAATGCTTTTTATAGCATAAATGAATTTCTAAATACAAAAATGTCATAAATGTATGTTACATGTTTCCAGCCTGTTCTTGTTTTTTACTTATATGTATTTGTATCTCAATTAAGTATTCATAATACAATTTTATTCACTTAACATCATTATATGTATGTATGTGACTATATGTAAGTATGTATGTGTATTTTACATTTTTAACTTTGTATTATTTAAATTTTACCCAACATTTTGTTTTGTTATATGTGTTTTTTAAACTACTGTATTAGGGAAATTAAGTCCCACTCTGTCTTTTTTCTCTCTTCTTTCATCTTTTTTGACTTGTGTAAATACTTTTGTATATATAGCACCAATAAACTGAACTGAACTGAACTGAACTGAACTGAACTGAACACAAGAGAACACAGTATTGTGTTAATGAGGTTCACATGAGATTGTGTATATTTTTTATACATTTCCCTGCATGTAACAGTGTGTAAAAGGTTTAACACAAATCACTGTGTTGAATGTTTTTTGGGAGAAGCATACATTTTGAGAGGAAGGTTTGTTAAGAATGTTATTTATTTTGATAGACCGACACTCATATGATACAATTTTGTGAATTCTCGTAGCATCAATTTTCGTAGCATCGAAAACTGTCATCAATAGTCGACAGTTGACAACGTTAACCTTGTAACGTTATATCTTCACGATAACAGCAAGACCTAATTAACTTTCTGAGCTCATTTTGAATTAAACACTCTTAGAATATATCACTACTTTTTCAAGCAACTAATTTTTATTGTGTATTAGGTTGCTATCGCTATGTTAGTCACCGCGGCTAAACCATCTTGATTAAAACACGGTTCAAACGATTTCAAATATAAATTCAATTGTTCGAAATACTTTTATGTTCTCGAATGGATCTTTTGCCTTGTTAAGCTGAGCAAAGTAACTTCCATTCTTGAACGCAACAGTACCATTTCGCGTTCTACTGACATTCAGAAAGATCCCGCAGAAGGCATACAGTGATTTTTCTATTAAACATGTTTTATAAACTCCAGAATAGATTCATAGTTAGTTGCTCGAACCTTAGCACCACTCTCCGTGTCACAAGCATCCGCCTCGACCAAGAACATCCCCATATAGAAGACACAGTCCCAGCATAAAGCACAATAATATAATGGAAGTGTACGTAACAGAGTGCATAATAAAACATCGATACACAATTCGGATCAATACTATGTTCCTTTATCAGATCAGCGCCCTCAAATAAAATAAATTTGCTGAAATAACAGCTCAGTCAAAGGCTCTCCGTGAAGGAGTCTCGGCCGGAACGAGTATTCGCCTGACCGGCCAGAGGCTAAGCTACCATACCAGTAACGCACTTAATGCAATTTATAGTCCAGATTTCACACAATGCGAAGACTTGGAGTAAGTTAATTTATTTATCACCTTTTACGAACAATAGCTAATATCAGTTAACACTATTTGAACTCTCCGGGCCGTGTTTGACGTTGTCCCAGAAAAATACGCGCGCAGCGCAATTATCGTCCATACTGAATTATATAAATTGCCCGTTTTATGGGCATGTGCTCGCACAGCTAATGCAGCGCTGTATCTGCATTATTTATTGGTGCATTCCTTTGCTAAGTCTCGCAATGTGATGCGATTTACATACGACGTGACATATTCTCACTGATTTTTTACGGATGAAGTTGCAGATTACCTCCCAATAATAGAAAAATTAATGGATATCCAATAGCCAACTGAAATTATGCCGTTACTAGTTTAGTTTTTACTATTTCACTAACTCAATGAGTAATTACACGAAAAAAATCAAATCCGTGATTACAACAAATTTGAAGCTTCATAAGTGTATATGTATTAATTCAGTAATAAAATATATTTGATTTAAATATTTACATATTCTTTACATCCAAGCATTCTTATACTTAATTCAACACTTTTCTTTCTTAAAATGCCTAAATTTAAGATTTACTTAAAGAATAATATTTTGTTAAAAAATATGAATAACATATTATTACTTATATGAGTGTAGGTGAACCATCAGGTTCGGTATGTGGCAAAATGTGTAGTCTCCTCAGGTTTCCTTCTGACGGATAAGTCGTCGGTTGCCTCGCCTTCTATGACATACCGAGGAGAGCTAATAAGCGGTGTATGTTTGGTGTGACGGTAATAGATGAGTAGGTAACCAATTTTCAAATGTGAAGTCTAATACGCGATAATATGTCCATAGGAAATTTTATTATAGTATTTGACTCTACTAAAGGATTTCCAATGAACACCTTGTGTATTTTTAATATTTCCGAATAACTTTCATGACCTTTCATAAGGAAACCTTAACAATGGCTCAGGTTATTGCAATTATCTTATCTTTACCCTCATTATTTAATCATATAAATATACCATTTCAAACAAACTCAAACTAAATTTGAAGCATATAATTCTTAAGAGGTATAAACAAGCAAAGGTATTAATTTATCAAGAAAATAATTGTGTTCCTGTAGCTATTTTCGAAGAAGTTCAAGAAGCAATCATCTATGTGGTCGAAGTATTCGATGTTGAAGGCTACTATAAATGTCTTCAAAAATATAGATATTGAAAAATCTGTATAACAAGTTCACTGCTTATTTGAAGAGTGAATCGAGAGGATACGAAGCAAAAACCGCTGCAGTATTGGAAAGAGCACATATTGAAAATTTTTTGACTGGAGCTTCCGATAATGAATATTTAAGGTTAAGGTAATATCTCTTTACCTTTTACTTTTTCTAAGGTATATAGTGAACTGAATAATGTTAGGTTGCACTAATAATGGGGGTTGTCAATACTGCGAATTGACAAATTTGAAAACTACTGACGTACAGGACGTTCTCAGTTACCCACTTGTTTCAATCAAATTTACAATTATTGAAGAAGGATTTTGCATGAAAGCTGTTGTAATATGCAGAAACTATATCGGTTCAGCATTAATGTGTGGTGTGGTACGATTAATAATCAATTACTTGGCCCAGGTGGACCAGCTAGATGGTCGTGTTACTGGAGAGTATGTAGAACATTTAGAAAATAATTTGACAGATCTGAACGATATTCCGTTGGATATTAGGCTAAACATGTACTTTCATCATGATGGTGCCCCTGTCTATTTTAGTCGTGTTATCATCAATCATCTCAACAATAGCTTTCCACAACGCTTGATTGGCCGAGATGGTTTCCAAAATTGGCCACCAGGGTCATCAGATTTGAATCTCTGCCTTTGGAGATGGTTTAAATTATTAGTATATGCAAGAAAAATGAACACAAGAGACGCTTTATTCGATCGGATTGTCAATTGTGTCGCACTTATAAGAGAAAATCACCGTGCACATTTTGCAAGAGTCTTCCATGATTATTGTGAATCATACAAACGATGAACATTGGTCTTGATTATGAATTTCAACTAAAGAATTTTCTCTACGTGTACCCTCCGCTTGCAACGAAAGTTTTTGCTGGAAGTCAATTAAAACCGAATTTACAATTAATCAGTTTTTTACGAATCTTCCTCCGCACAAAACGTCATGTTCTTCGTTTTGGTGGAAAGGCACGCTTACTCAAGACTTCGTAATTTTCGTTAAGACGGCACGACATTAAAATTAAAACGGGCATAAAATAAAACCGGAGCATCAACCGGAACAGACGATATTAATTAAAATTTAGCCGGGCTAAGCACGAAAAGCGCAACGTTCATTATAAACGACATTCCTCGTTTTAGGCGTTAATAAATGCAAATCATTAACTTCTGATAATTGTTCTAATAAACAATGCCAGTCACGCGACGACTAAGGAATCATAAATAATCTCAGCGAGGGGTGTCCTCATATCTCACGGCTGTGAATATTTTAACGGGGTCATTTACAAGTTAGATTAGATGGCTATTTAAAATTTACTAGTGCTAGTACCACGTCGACTTGCACAGCTTTAATTGATAGTAATTGCGGACCTTCCAGTGATAAAATGTTAATGCTTTGCCTCCACTTTGACTTAACACACCGACATTCTTCACCCGCACCACATAATACTAGCATGTACTATCATTTGCAATATTAATGACACTCACTAAAATGAATTTTGCAATTTATTTTGAACTTCTGACGTATTCATATTGAAATCTGCTTTAAATTTTTAACATTAGTTATTAGTTGTTTCACTTACCAAGAGAGATTTAATGATATTTCTATTCAGAACTTCCAGAAGTTCAAAAACTGTTTTAAGAGAGTGTCATTATTATTGCAAACGATTGTACGTCATTGAAGTGAAACAGTAACAAAATTGAAAGAGAAAGAAAGAGTCTCCCCCCACCACTTTCCTCTTTGAAATGACCTTTGCGGTAACGTATTTGATGACTTTCAATGGCATTGAGGATCACATCAGTTGGCAACTTTTATTTTGACCCTCTACCGATTGAAGGTCACGTCACTTGATAAGTTTTATTTGAACAAGAAAAAACCTTGCTCGATGTTGTAATACTAGAGTCTACAGCGCATGCTCAACTCCTATCTCATCATGAATATAAAGGAATGAGTAGGTATATAGAAAACTCATTTGTGAATAACGTGTTGGCCGAGAGTAACATAAAATAAAAAAGATGTAGGTATTTATGCAGCGTCTGTGGTAAAAGCTTTACACGCAGTGATAATTTGCGTCGTCATGAAAAGCAGTCTTGTAAGCCCATAAGTGTAGATGAACCTGAGGCAAAATGGGCTAAATTAGATCATGATGGTCAATCGCCCGAAATTGTAACAGTTAAATGTTGTAATAAGGAAAATCACTATATTATAGTGATAGTGGTAGCTGCCAGTTACCGAAGTCGCGGCACAACAACCCGGAAAATCACTATCAAACACATTTAGTAATTGACGGCCTTTATTTTTTAATTAATGTATGGAGAGTTAACTTAGTATAAATATTTTAAGACGGGATAGAGAAAAATAAAATTTGTCGGAATAGTCCATTAAAAATTACAAACTTATTTAGGTATAAAGCGTAGATATTTTTTAAACTATATTAAACCCCTATTTATCACCTCTTACTTTTCATCAGTGGTGAGTTTAGGTATATTCCGTCAAAGTCAAAGGTATATCGATTTACGCTGCGCTGCACTATATGTATAGTAGCACAGGCAGATAGTACCTACCATACTGATATTTATTTCCAGGATTGATATTTGGAGAGATTTCAAGAATATTGAATCATTTTCTTACTTGTTTACATTAAAAACTTGCCATTGCAAAAATTTTTGTACTTGGTGGGAACCGTTCTTTTCCCTCGACCATTGGTTTTTATTTATATTGAAATTGCAACGAGATTTAACAACAGATAGGAGTTTAACTTTTTTTATAAATTTGACTGGCCAAATTTATAAAATCTGTTTAAAGTTACGTTCGCGGACTTCAATGCACGCTACATCTTCGAATTATGTTTCTTTCTGTCGCTGACATGGATTTCATAAACGATGCATTTGTCATATTGTTAATTTTTACTACCTATTTTTTGAATTACAACGGTTAACTTTAGAGCAATGAACCAAGAGAACTATTTTTGTGTAAAATTTATTTGCGCTTCAGAATTTGCTGTCAAATGTCAATTTTTCCAATGGCGTAAAAGTTATGGGGGAAAATCCTTCCAATACCTTACAGTCTCCATCATTTTGAGAAGGGTGCGAAAAAGTAGCTATTAATAGTGGTAATGTGCTTACAAAAGCTCAGTCCTGTAGTTCAAACGGTTCCTCAGGTATTGGAAAAAACGAAAAAATATTGAAGTTTTGACACCGTGTATCTCGAAAACGAGGGCCCATAGAGAAAAACGGAAAAGGATATAAATGTTTCTTTTCTCAAGAGTAATTTACAGATTTCCATTGCGACACTTATTTATGAACACCCTGTATATAATATGAGAAACAGTTCTCTCCGCTTTCCTACAGTGAATATCAATAATGATATTAATATTTATACATCCTTCAAGATATGTTAAAGAAATAAATTATATTAATGTAAAAGGATCTTAATATATTATTATTACAGTATATAGTTCTAGTAGATTTAGCTAGATTATTAAATGTAGGCATCTTAAGACAGCCTTCACTGCGACGTAATTCAAATAGCTGAACTTCATGTGGGTTGATTTTAAATGCTGCTTTAATTATTCAAATAGAAAAATTAACACTTTAGTTATTCGAATTATGTATTTAGATCGGTCGAGCTGTTTGCGTACATTAATTGATACTGATTTTACAAATTGTCCTGCATATAGTTTTGTATTTACCCTTGGTGAGATAGAAAAGTGCATAAACGATACGTAACATTACCTGTTTCAAAGCAAATCTCGAATAATATTTGACAATAAATATGTCATGATATGACATACAGAGTGAATCAGATCTTATCCGAAAAACTTTGGGGATACATTAAAAGAGTATGTTCCTTTTCCTTAAGAGCGCCGCATTCTTGAAATAGTGTTTTCTACAAATACAAGTAATATTAGACATTTAAGAACTGAATAATATAGAGTTTAGTAAATAACAATGTTATCTCATGCCACCTGTGAATATTCTATCCAACAAACTTTTAGGTACTGAAATCGTTCAAAATCCGTGTTTTTTAAATTCGACTATAGATGTAAACATTGTTAAAACATACGCTTACATAGTTCTGCATATAAGATTGTTCACTTGTGTTTATAAGTATGCGAAAATAATTATTAAAATGTGGGGATAGAATAGCGAAATAATGTGTGTCATATAAATGCATTTTAAAAGTTATTATATTATTTGAGGAGAGTTTAAATAGTAAAGTGTATAAACAAAACATCACTAATTTTAATTTTGATATTACTTTTGCTCTACGTCTTATATTTTTCGAGCTTTCAGTACCTAAATACGGCGACCTTAACTATGTTTTTTTGGTTCTTAAACACTATATTTACTCAAAATGTGTATGAAAATGAGCAATTTCTTTTTGAAATGTTTGTCATTTACTCAATTGCTCCGTAGTTCTCAACATTGTTTGTTTAAATTTCTACAATGTGTTTTTGTTGTTGTTGTTATAGTATGATTAACATTGTATCTGAAGATGGATATAAAAAATTACCCAAAACGTTCATAAAACAATACAGATTTTTTGAAAATGTGTGTTGTTTTTTTTTGTTTTACCTATTGTTCCCAGGAGTTGTAATTTGAAATTATTATTGTTATGATTATATTATACTTGAAATAATGTTTAAGGGCTCCGTATTCTTGAAATAGTGTTTTTTTACAAATATAAGTAATTTTAGACATTTAAGACCTGAATAATACAGAGTTTAGCAAATAACAAGCAGATTATATCATGCTGCCTGCGATATACAGGGTGAGTCAGACATAATGTCATTAATTTTAACCACGTATTCGGGAGGCCGCGTGATTTGCAATTTTTAATAGAATTATTTGATTCTTTTGATATTCTAAAATAGTCAGTACAACCGTTTATTTGTGATGTCTAAAACCTAGGTAGGTAGGTACTAGAAAAATATTTCAACTTGGCAACATTGCATCAGGTCGACATCGAGTTGAACTGTGAGCTGTAAACAACCAAAGCTGTGAGCGGTCAGTGACAGTCTGAAAAAGGGGTTTAAATAATGATTTGAAAATATTTTTTTCGGCGTAAATACGCATTTAGATTTTTTTTAATCGCGTATTCCCATCATACTCATTATTCCCTATCTCCTCTTAAAATTAATGACATTATGACTGACTCACCCTATATATGACGGCTGAACGCGGTCTAACCAACAAATTTTTAGGTACAGAAATCTTTGAAAATACGCATTTTTTTAAATTCAACTGTAGATGTAAATATTGTTGTAACGTAAACTTATATAGTTCTACATATGACATTGTTCACTTTTGTGTTGTATCTGAAAATAATTGTTAAAATGTGGAGTTGGAATAGAAAAACCATGTGTGTCATACAAATGCATTTTAAAAGTTATTGTATTATTTATGGAGAATTTAAATAGTAAAAGTGGATAAACAATACATAAATAATTTTATTTTTGATAAAACTTTTACTCTACAGGTTTAATTTTTTGAGAGTTCTGTACCTAAAAAAACCACAAATTTGATCATTTCACGGCGGAAAATACGGCGACTTTAATAACTTTTGTTCGATTTTTTTCTAGTTTTATTGTTACCTCTGTATCCTCATTATCTTTTATATGTTTTTAACGGACGTTTTTTGACTTTTACCAGAACACATAATTATAAATTTGAAAAAGTATACATTACGCTCCAATAATATCACATATTTCTATTCCGTCGCGATCCTAATTACAGGCAGGGTGTGGAATCGAAAACAGGCAGATGTGCACATTGTGCTCCGCCGTTTTTTGTTTCTTTTATCTAGATGAATGCCGTGTATGCCCCACATTTCCACCTACTTGATCACTAATTACTGCAGGCCGGATAATGCGCTATTGTTGCATCGAGTCTGTTAAAATCGCATAAATTATCTCGGACAGAACAAAAAACACCCCCTGTTTCGATGACGCCGTACGGGAACGGGTTAAACACGCGGTGTCTGGGTCGAGTTCGATTTTGCGGCGATCAAATGCGATTTGCATGGGATCATTTTTATTGGCATAATTTCGGAACTACTGTATTACCATTTAATCAATTATGTTGTCTTTTAGGAAAAATGTTTGTGTTATAACGTATTTTACGCTAAATTATCTTAAATAAGGGTAGAGTCCTGTAATTATATTTTAAAAATATACGGTTTTAGTGTAGGTGGTGTCATTTAGTGTTCGTCGATTGCTTTACAAATGTAATTTGCGGTACGATAGAGATAAAAAGAAGGAAAAAAGTTAGAGACAGAAAAAAGGTTAATTTTTGCTGCTAGCATAATTTACTGGTGATCGATTGGTACAATTTAACAGGCGATTGATGAAATTATAAATATACAGGGTGTTAAAAAAAGAGTGTAAAATATTTCAGGAGGTAATAGTATGAACTAAAATCAGCAGAATTATGGAATATCCATATAAATATCATCACCATCAACATTACTACAAAGTACTTATCCAAGGAGAAGATATAAAGCTTTCTAAAAAAATTAAAAAGCGCTTAAACGTAAGTAATATATCTACCTTAACTGGCAGTCAAAATTTTAATTTTAGTGCAAACATTAAACATATATCTGTTGAAGAAATCGAGCAGGAATTTGACCGACTTGACATTAATAAAAGTTCTGGTCCGGATGACATTCCTCCCATATTTGTAAAATCTTGTAAACAGTCTCTAATTTTGCCGTTGTTCATTATATTCATCAAATCCTTAGCTTCTGGTTGTTTTCCTAACTTAAAAGAGCAGTAGTAATTCCAGTTTTTAAAAGTGGTTTGAAGGATGAAGTAAGCAACTATCGTTCATTTCTTTACTTTGTGTATTTGGTAAGATTTTTGAACCAATAGTTACTAAGGAACTTTCTTTAAAATTAAGCATTTAATAAATGATAATCAACATGGCTTTTTTCGGGGCAGATCTATTATTACTAATTTAATGCCTTTTTTACAAACGACTCTTGAAGCTATGGACAATAAAATGCGAGTGGACGCTGTGTATACTGACTTCGCAAAAGCGTTTGACAAAGTACATCATCCGACATTATTAATAAAACTTGAAAATTTCGGTATTCATGGGGAACTGCTTTGTTGGCTGAAGTCTTATATCACTTACAGAAGCCAATGTGTCAAATTGAACAATTGAACTGAGTACCATAGTATACCACTGGAATACCACAAGGTTCTCACATGGGACCTCTTCTTTTTTGTCTTTTTATAAATGATATTGGTTCCTGCTTCAATTATTCAAATTATAATTTATTTGCCGATGACCTTAAATTATCAATGACTGTTCAATCTGTGGATGACTGCATTAAACTCGAGGAAGATCTGTCCAGATTAAATGAATATTGTAAATCTCATAAACTTTTCCCTAATATTAACGAATGCCATAGTATAACATTTTCCAGAAAAGAATTTGATATTACTTACATTTACACCATCGGCGGTCATACTTTGAGAGTGGTTCGTGAAGTTAAGGAACTAATTTTAGATAGTCAATTATCTTTTGAGACACATATTGACTCAATAGCACAAAAAGCTATGAGAACTATTATATTACGCAATACAAAGCATTTCACTAACCTTTCTTCAATTATTATTTTATATAATGCATTAGTTAGAAGTAAATTGGAATATTATAAATACATAGATCGACTTGAAAATGTTCAGAAAAGATTTATTGATGTGCTCAATTATAGATTTAACAGAAATTTATATTATGAACCATATGATGTCAGATTGTCGCACTACTGTTTAAAAAAATTAGTCACTAGAAGAATAATTTCTTCTGTTATATTTTTGTACAAATGACTTACTAATATTGTTGATTCTCTTTATATTGTCAGTCAAATTTCTTCACATTTTTCTAGATATGTTAATCTTTTTTTTTATTTCATCGTGTCGGACTAATTATGCAAGTAATTCTCCAATACGTATGTTACAGAAGAATTATAATGATTACTTTATTCATCTAGATCTTTTTAATTCATCATTATCAAGTTTAAAATCATATGTTAATTCTTTACTACATTAGTGTTAATTGTACTCACTGTTTCTTTAGGTTTAATTAAGTTACTTACCACGAATTTTGTATTTTTTTCTTTTGTGTAATCCTGTTATTGGGCATTGAATTGCCTGTTGGATTACCTATGTCGAAATAAATAAATAAATCCCCATAATTTCACATCCCACATCAAACTTAGATGCGTTGATAATGTATGGCTGATAAAACCCATTGTTGCTAAATGTGACCGCTTAAAACTTTGCCGGAATAAATCACAATCGCCAGTAATGCGAACCAAAACCCAGTTCCATGCATCAAACCCGTCGAAATAATAAAAAGTAAAACGGGCCGCGGTAATAATATTCATAGTCTTGTAAACACGGGAATGGGCGATATAAATTGTATCTCGCCAAAAATATCGAACACCTGTACGAGAAGAAAAACGACGTCCACGAAACAAAAGCCCCATGCTACATCCACATGCAGATAGGGCACGGGACGCGAGCGGTGTCGTCATTCTAAAACCGAATAAAAAATGTAGTTTAACTTTTTTTATGAATGGTTTCATCCCGGCGCTGCCCGGGTAGACCTGGAGAGCTATTGTGTTCGGTCGACTGTGGAATTCTCGAGGTGTGACAGGTAAAGCTCCATAGGCGGATGAGGCAGGGGTATAAATGTGCGGTTTGCCTTCTTCCAGTCACGGAACTTGATACAGTTGTTAGTTAGCTGTGTGCATGGTTTAATTGTTTCATTAACATATAATTTAAAATGAAGGGAATTCATTAATACCAAGGAAATTCTACTTATTCCATCGGCTATTACCTTTAATGTCTTCAGTGCCAGTGACGGCAAAATCCGTCGGGCTCGCTATCACTCTGGTGCTGTTGATGGAATTTTCCGTCGCTTCTCTGGTGTTATTTATAGTTGGGTTATTTAAGGCTTACGGTGAGCGCTCTATCAAACTATATACAGGGTTAACTATGACTAAGTACAAAAAAATTAACCACGTGCTCAGGGAGGCCTAAAAGACAATAAAAAAATTATTCCAGAATTTTAGCTCGATATTTAAAAAATGGGGCAAAACACTTTTTTCCTACGGAAACTCGGCGCCTATGATAAGAATCGACTGAGATGGCTTAGACCCATAGATAAAACTTACAGCTGTCAACAATATCTACTACCATCGTCGTTTTTTGCAGCATTTCTAAATGTAGAAACGAAAATTAACATTCTTAATAGTAATAATACCTGATAGATAGGTAACAGTTAATCCACTTAGCTCCAGTATTTTGCATTCGTTTTCCATTATTTCTAAACTGGTAGAACTACATATTCGCTCATTACAGCCACTCACTACCGATAAAAGACACTTCCCGTAGGTACAATTAGATAGATTAGATTCCTATTTATTATAACAAAATCGAACGAAAAGAATAATAGACGTTTTAATGTAACCGCGGGAGTCTTGTCCCATAACCTAGAAAACCAAACCGGCGAACTATATTGTAGGAAATTATCTGCACCCAACACAAATATCTTTATTTAATAACTATAGAACGTTTAAAAATTAAAATAAGGCACTAAAAACTGCAGAAGACTCAAAATTAAAACGTAAACATAGGAATTCAATTATGACATGACACATGACAGTGACACTGACTAATGAGCGACTGTTGACTGTTGCATGCTTGTAGAGTATGCAACCAACAAGCATTGGCGGCGTTAAAGAAGGATTTAAAATAATATCGAAAAAAGTTTTTTTTGGCTTTATAAATAAGTTTGGAATTTTTTTGAAGGGTGATTCCGTTAATTCTTATTTTTCCCTATCCCCTCTTAAAATATTTGTATTAAGTCATAGTTAACCCTGTATAAGATCTGTTCCAACAACCGTCGAGAACTGGTTCAGTACCGTGAGAAATGTTTGACCAACACCGTCTTACGTCGCATTCGCCGAGAGTACATTAACAACTGAACTGACTAACTAATTTTGGACGGTTCGGAATCGATTGTTGCTGTGTTGGAACAAACCCATAGTTTTCGCTCAGTAACTCCTTAACGGATAATGATAAAAATATGCGTTTTTTTTAATATACTATAAATATCATTTTACGCCGACGCTGTGTTTTGAAATTTTGAAAAAGTGTAAAATAATTTTTTTTTAAATGAGTTTTGCATATTTTCAAAATTTCAAAACACAGCGTCGACGTAAAATAATATTTGTAGTCTATTAAAAAAAAACATTTTTTTATCAATTTTCGTTGAGGAGTTACTGAGCTAAAACTATATCCTTTTGGATCGAGCGCTCACCGTAAGCCTTAAGTCAGCACTGCATTTGAGTAACAGTGGTTTACACTATGAAAAGGTTTTATAACATAGTTTTTTGCGTACGGTTTATGATTTTTGCTTGTCTTTTTTAAATTAAATTAGTAAAATGGTCAGTTATAATATTAACCCAGTAAATATATCATATTTCCAAAAAAAAAAATAAATGTGGACAAGCTGATTTTTTCAGTGGATGAAAGGCATAGACCTTATAAATCATGGACCGGCTCTAGAAAGAGAGGTCCGGTGTCCTGATGTGTACAAGAGGATGAAGCTAGTCCGGGAAAAAACAGATGTTCTATGACAGAAAAATATATAAACATAACCTGACAAAACCTTTCCTGTTAATATTGTTAATGATTTGTGTGCCTTTTGTGATTTAGTTGTGTTTAGTGTGTTTATTAGCAATCGTTTTTAAAAACTCATAAACCATGGAGGAGTCGGTCTGTCACCGTAAATGTCATACGTCTGTCATTTACGGTTTTTGTTTTTTTTTCGGCCAATGATCTGTGGGTTTTTGCCCGGAGTAGCTCTATCTCTGTCGCACATATCTGAGCATCAACGATTTGTATAGGCAGAAAACGGTTTTGGGCGCGTCCATGATTTATAAGGTCTATGATGAAAGGCTATCTCCAAACAAAAAATCACTATCGACACCCTTGTGGTTTTTTGGCTATTTTGCTTTTATTTACTATACTTATTATAGTTCAGTAAAGACACAACAAACGGCTGACCAGCTGGTTTTTGCAGGTTTCTTCAAGCACTGTCTTCTGAGTCTCCATCCAAAAAAAGCACAATTCAACCCTTTTGTTGTTTTGCGCAATATGGGTGGTTTATTGTTATTGTGTCATCTCGAAAATATTTTGTGTACATGTACTTAATAAAAGTCATTACAGCTGTTCGGGAGGGTCTATTGTTTTAAAAATATTTAAGAATATTTATTAGGGATGTTCAAATTAAACAGGTATTTTGTGGTACGCCAGTTTGAACCAATGGGATGTAATATCCGTCTTTAAAATACCTCAATTTGTCCATACTTTTCTAAATAGATTGGTAGAGGAAATGAAACTCCAGTGTGTTTGCCACGCTCACCAGGTCTAACTTCTATTATTTTATATGAAAACTGTAAAATATATGGTATACAATATACACTAGTCTATAATCTATTACAAAATATTCTGGAACTTTAACAGCCTCCGGTTGATCTTTGTGGGGCAAAGACCAATTTTTTATGACTACAATACATCATTCTGGCTAATTCATGGATTTATTGAAGTGGATTATCACGACTTGAGTAGTTCAAATGATATTCATCAAAGTCAGTCTTTCTCAACGTGAAGAATCGTTGATGACAAAATGTCACTCTTTGAAACAAAAAATTCTGTTTTCGTTCTCAATGACACAACAGTTCTAACACAATCCTTTAACGAACTTAAATAAAGAAATATCTCAAATATTTTTTTACACTAAATTTAATAACTATTCAATTGATGAGTATCGCTTTTGTCAATGAAGGGTTCAAAAATGATTATCTGTTTTTCTGGCTGTAATATTGATATATTTTCATTTTCGCTTATATTTTATTGTTTAAACTCAAAGACAGCAAAACTTATTTTATCTAAAACTTCTTAACTATACAGATACCCGAGTTAAACTGTTTATTGTCTTGTTTTCGTTTGCCATTATGCTCGGTCGTTTAACATACGAAAAAGAGACTTGTAACATTGCACTGTATTTTGCCCATCATTTATTCAAGCTAATGAGCACTTCAGAATAAAAATATGTTGCCAAAGCAATCGTAATAGTTGATGCCAAATCTCCTGTGACATTAATTGGATATATTTCATTAAAAAACAGTAAATCAGCCCACCTAGTCGTAAAAATATTCATCATTATAAAGTTTATCTAAACAAAATGATGTAAACTAAACGAAACACTTTATTTATAATGTAGTGTGGGCCAACATATTTCGTAGAAAGTGTTTGCCGTCATAATTTTTATGAGATATAATTTTGTCCTTTCAAATGACCATAGCAAGGGTTACTAGGATATTAAGTAAATCATGTTTTCCTTGCTAAGTCACATGTTTCATGCTAACTTACATTCTTAAATAAACCAAATGGTTCACATCCTATTGATACCTGCAATTATTCTTCATTTAGTTTTTTTTTTAACTTTTTATATCCACACTTGGCCCGCTAGATGTTAAAGGTAATATATATTCCATACACAGCAAAGAATTGAATTTACACGCTACTATTTTAGAAGTAGTAATAATTGTTATGTATGTACAAACAACGAAAATTTATACACTATTATATTTTATCTACAATCACTCCACAAAATAAAACTTTTCAGCTATTAACATTATTATAACGAGAATATTAATTATAACAAATAGAACAAAGGTAAAAAATTCATTTGTTAAAATTCGTAATTTCGATGCTGAAAGAACAATCTTTAATAATTATTCCTGATTCAGAAGGCATATTAGGGCTATATTCTGATGTGCTACTGCTACAATCAACAAAAAACTCGCGTCAAGAATTCAGACGTCTTACGTCGTTTTTATTGTCAAGTCAACGTAATTTTCGATATTTGGTCGCGTTAAAAACAATAATTTTTTGCAATTTAGTGCAGTATATAATGCATACTTTTAGTGTAGTATATAGTTGTAGTTGTAGTCAGTTGCAGTTTCTTAAACATTTTGATGAAAATATAATTAATTATTCATTTGTTCGTATGACGTAAGTCGTCTGAATTCTTGTCGCGAGTTGCATTATTTGATGGTCTAGTTGAAATTTTCGTACTTACTTCAATTTTTTCAAAAATATTTTTCTCAAATTAGCACCAGACGGTGTAGTTTGAAAATCTACAACACATAGTGTCAGTATAGGATAATCAAATACTATAGGATTTTAAAATAAAGTCGACGTTTCGTTTTTATTTAAAAACTTCTTCAGGCCTAATTTAATGTATCCAATAAACAAACATAAGTTCATTGTCCAACTTTTATACAAATTGGTAACATTGATATGGGACAAACATATTTTCAAAACAGGCTATTAATAATATTTAAATCTAATGGAGCAACAGTCTAAGATACAAATCAATTTTCTGTTTAAAACTCTACTTTTTTTAGTCCTGAAGAAGTTTTTCAATAAAAACGAAATGTCGACTTTATTTTAAAAACCTATAGTATTTGGTTATTTGATTATCCAATACTGACAAATTGTACAGAATTATATTGCAACATTAAAAAATTAAAATTATTTGAAATTAAATGCCAAATAAAACTAAATAATGTCGACAGCGTCAAACTGATTAACTGTCAAGTATCATAACGACCTACTAAAATAAATAAAAATGTACCTTTTATGTATAGTTTTTTAAAATACCTTTCTTAAACAGTAAAAAAATGTTACAAAAGCTAATAATAAGGAATATATGGGTAGATATTGTGGGTGTAATTCAACGCAGGTTGGGGCTTTTGTCCACTGAGTAGTTAGTTTCACACAATATTGTTAATACCTTAAAATATATGAAAAAACTATACATAAAAGGTACATTTTTATTTATTTTAGTAGGTCGTTATGATACTTGACAGTTAATCAGTTTGACGCTGTCGACATTATTTAGTTTTATTTGGCATTTAATTTCAAATAATTTTAATTTATTGGTATAATAATTTTTATAATTAGATATTTGACTCAAGTTAAAGGAGGCCACCTGATGAAGCAATCCAAAAATGCAGAAATAGATCAGATCTCATCTATTGTGGTTGAATTTCGAGTTCCCACTCCATGTATAGAGTATATCAGGTTAGTAAATAGAATACATTTTTTAGATAATTATTGAATATAGTTTTGTCTGTGGGTGTTCATTAGCATACCTAGATGTTTGGTATCAGAGAGCATGCATATGACTTCATTGATAGGAATTGTAGGAGATTTGATACATATTAGCTTAAAATACCTTTCTTAAACAGTAAAAAAATGTTACAAAAGCTAATAATAAGGAATATATGGGTAGATATTGTGGGTGTAATTCAACGCAGGTTGGGGCTTTTGTCCACTGAGTAGTTAGTTTCACACAATATTGTTAATACCTGAAAATATATGAAAAAACTATACATAAAAGGTACATTTTTATTTATTTTAGTAGGTCGTTATGATACTTGACAGTTAATCAGTTTGACGCTGTCGACATTATTTAGTTTCATTTTGACATTTAATTTCAAATAATTTTAATTTATTGGTATAATAATTTGTATAATTAGATATTTGACTCAAGTTAAAGGAGGCCACCTGATGAAGCAATCCAAAAAAATGCAGAAATAGATCAGATCTCATCTATTGTGGTTGAATTTCGAGTTCCCACTCCATGTATAGAGTATATCAGGTTAGTAAATAGAATACATTTTTAGATAATTATTGAATAGAGTTGTGTCTGTGGGTGTTCATTAGCATACCTAGATGTTTGGTATCAGAGAGCATGCATATGACTTCATTGATAGGAATTGTAGGAGATTTGATACATATTAGCTTAAAATACCTTTCTTAAACAGTAAAAAATGTTACAAAAGCTAATAATAAGGAATATATGGGTAGATATTGTGGGTGTAATTCAACGCAGGTTGGGGCTTTTGTCCACTGAGTAGTTAGTTTCACACAATATTGTTAATACCTTAAAATATATGAAAAAACTATATTGCAACATATTTGCACTGATATTTACACTATTGCAAATAAATTCTACCAAATATTTGTTAAAATACATTTTCAAGTGTCTTTGTAATATTTACCATTCGACCCGTCTTTTTTTGCTGTGTATCCAAAAGCAGTGGCTTAAGAAGATGCGATATCAACTGACCCCATTTTTTAAATTGGGAAATAGTACTCTACTTAAAAATAAGTCATCCAAAAGAGTTCATCTCGCGACGAACGCCAATGGACCACCACTGTTCCTTACCTCCCTACCCCCGGCATTCCACCACACAATCAGTTATGCATATTAAGTTAGTTAAGCTCATTATTATACCCGTGGAGTCTTGTTATTTATATACGACAGTATTAAATGCTTAAAAGCGTCCACTGTGCAAATTCTATAGTGCATGTGTGATCTCCGGCCATTTTGAGATTAAGAGGATTTTATAATTCCTCATTTGTACGCACCAAAACATATATTTATAATTATGGTGATGTGCGGAGCTAATATGGATTAGAGGGATTATTACTTCGGTATCCATAAATCTACAACGAATAATAGTCAGTGGCACGAACAGTCGCTCTGATTTCAGCTCCATAAAGTTATATTAATTTACATGGTCAGATAGAGATGGTATATTTTTGAAAAAGTTCTCCATTGGAGGTTGATTTAATAAATTGCATTGAATGATGTACACGTTCTGGGCTGTTTTGCTGTGGTCGATGCTTAATTGCAGACGTTTCGTCATACTTAACAGATGGCATCTTCAGTGCCTCTCGTATCTTGAGCGGTGGAATAAACTTTTTTAATAGCCTGTGTTGTTTGGTACTAATTGTTTAATATATTTAAATTTCCAAAACCTCGTATCTTATTGAAGAGAGAATGTGTTACATAAAGATGGATTATTAATGAATTCTCTTATTTTCGTCTGTGATAGTTTATTAAATTTGTTTCACTTTTCTTACTTTTGAATTTGTTCAGTTGGTTCAGTATCGTGGTTTACGAGTTTTTACTTCATCCAATAAACTATTAATAAACAATAGAAAGAGCAAAGGACCTACATTGCATCCCTGTGGGACACCCGATGTAGGAACAAATTGTGGCGATGCAAAGCCGTCATATTCGCAATAAATAGAACTTCATTAAATTGTAAAGTTGTGGTGAAAATCCGAAGGCAATGACTCTGTTCAAAAGAGAATAATCAATTTGATTAAAGGCCTTTTGAAAGTCAAGATATATAATGTCAACCTGCCTCTGATCATCCAGGTCTTCGGCAACAGTATCAATTTAAAAAACTATCCCAATAAAATACAGTAGAGACGAGAATAACAATAATTGTTATAGCCTAAAGTATTTAATAAGAAACTCTACTAGTTCCCGTGTGTCTTAGCTCTTAAAATGTTTGGACATAATTTTACTGCCAATACTTTGCTATAATAGCAAATTTCATGAGTAGGGGTGGTAGTATTTTGTACCGGAATCGCAGAAGGTCGAGGAGGTATTAGGACACAATTTGACTCCTAATGCTTGACTTTAATACAAATTTCATGAGCAGCAATGATAACACTTTTCATTGGGATCTTTTACTCCTAATACTTATTATTTAACACATTTTATGAGGAACACTGGTAACATTTTGTATCAGGATCGTAGAAAGTCAAAGAGGTATTTGGACACAATTTGACTCCTAATAATACTAACTTGTTTTCGATAGCAAATTGCATGAGTAGGAGCAGTAATATTTTGTATCGGGATCGCAGAGGCACGAGGAGGTATCTGGACACAGTTTCAGTTTTCCTAGTGTTATGACCAATTATTGTTATTACTCCAAACTTTGCAAAATTTCGTAAATTTTCTATTGAAAACCACACTCCAAGTGAGACATGTTCCTGTATTGGATTCACCCACTGATTTTTATTTGAAGACACCCTGTACATTTATCATGTAACACGTATATGTGGACGTTTTTATATGTACTTAACCCACGCTTGTTGAGCTTATCTCAAATCGAAGTTGTATATATGTGCAATATAAAAATCAATTATCGTATTTTTTTCGAATTTATGTCTTAATAAAACCCAATGCATCGTAATATCTAGTTTGAAGTTATTAAACCTTCGCATATAATAAAATTAACATAAGTGATGTAATTACCATTGCTGGTTCAGGAAAGGCTACACTTTTAAAAATCTATTGTAGCGTTATTCGGATGTTGGCGTTTTGGCTGAAAAATACCAAACCCACGCAGAAATTAGTCATTACAAATGTTTGACGTTTTGGATAATTAATTATATTAATGGGCTTTTTATACAAATAGTGTCTTATTTCTTAAATTATTGTTGTTATGTAAATATTCGAATTTTAATTCCAGTGACGTTAATTCTGTGTTATTAATTTATCCCTTGAGTTATGGCTAGATGAAACATCTGCCACATACTTCTGATATTTATAACGTCAATAGTTGCAATTATTTATTCTAGACGTACGTACAGTTGGAAAGTTATAAAATATTTTTTTCAACCGTCACATAATTTGACTGTCAAGAGTCTAAAAGGTTGTCATTTTCCTTACTGATAAAAAAAATGGTATCTTAACAACAAAAGTATTCACTTATAATCCTATGAGCTAAAGTTTTAACTTATAAACGGTTATTTAACAATATTTACAATATTTTTTGTTTATCCACATTGATATTACATACACAGTTTAAACAAGTATCAAAATTAAATAAACCACTTGAACTGCACTATCGTCATTCTTGGAGCAATTCAAGTGAGGTCACCAGTTGTCCAGCTTCAAAAATTTTACCACTTCCTACGAGACCGCACTGCTTCCCTGCAAAGGCAAAAGAGTCTAATCACAAAATTGTCTATTTTAATATTTTTACATAAATGTAATGCGCAAAAGCAGCTCTACGTTTTGGTGCAGAAACGGTATTCCTAGGATAAGGGGTTTCAAAATTAGAAAATTGAAAAAACAGTCTATTGCTACAATCTTGCTAGCCATTCCAAGGCAAAAGAGTCTGATAAACATATTTTGTAAGAAATTTCAACGGCAAAACAGTTTAATGTACTTTAGATTCTTAATACTGTACATATAAACAAAGCAGAAAAGGCGAATGTACTTTAGATCGTTTTCTCTTTGATTGGATGAATATTTACGAAAAGCCAATTGTACATTAAACTGTTTTGCCTTTGTCTAGACCAACAATGTGTGCATTAGATTCTTTTGTCTATGGAAGAGAATGAATATGCGTGTGTTGTTAAAAAATGCAATGTATGAAAGCATTCGAAAGCGTTTAAAATGAAATGGTAACATACTTTTTTATTGCAGATTTGGATTCCTCGGACAAAAATAGGTCCGTTTTAGGCATTTCCCCCTCTCCACTATCAAGTAATAAAAAAAAGTAAAAAAAAACCAAAACCACAAACCCCCAAATCCCAAACCCTCAAACCCCAAACTACAAACCCACAAATCCCAAACCCCCAAACCCCAAATCCCAAACCTCCAAACCATAAACCCCCATATCCCAAACCCCCAAACAAAACGAGGAATCCAAATCTGCAACAAAAAAAGTATGTTACCATTTCATTGTCTTGTTGTCTTTGTTAGAAAAAATTGTGGGGGGCCGAAAACCGGCCTTAGGGACCATCCTCCTTTGAATTACAGTATAGACTTTTCCTCAATCACTTTTGGCAATGCTACCAATTCTCGTGCGGAGATAGTACGATAATAACGTCGGTAAGTACGAAATGGACAACATCCAAAAGTTATTACTTTATTAATATTTAGACAGGTGTGCGGGCAGCGGACAGAGGGCAGTGCGGAACGTGGCGGTACTTAATATGTTAATGAAGATCATATTTGTTATTATTGATGATAGTATCGGCGAAACATGTACTCTAATCCCACTCATTGGCGATGTAAGTGTTGGTTGTAACGTATAGCCTCTATCTGCGTTAAGTTATAATGAACAGTTGCCGTTCTGTCGGGTTTGCGTACCGCGAGAGCAGTGCCGGTCGGTGAAATCGAAAGATTTTTGCAGGTGCCACTTTGGGTTTTAAGCATTATTACACAATTTTATAATCAAAAGGGCGTTGAATGGAAAATAAGACTATTTCTACTGGGGTAATGTTGTCAGTAATTCTTGACGACTGTATACAGGGTGTTAAAAAAGAACGTAAAATATTTAAGGAGGTAATAGTATGAAACAAAATAAGCAGAAAAGTCTCAATAAACATGGATCCGCAAAGTAACGGTTGCGGAGATATGGAATGTTTTATGTTTTTTAGCCATTATTTTTATTTAAAAAACGTTGTGTATTTTTTTATAATAGTTGGTTGATGTTTAGTGAAATAAACAGTACGTATTTGACAGTTGTTCTCAGTGCACAAGTTTTCTTTCGTTATGGCTGGTTACTCTAACGCAGAATTAACAGACATGCATTTCATGTATGGTCATGCTAATGGGAACGCCACCGAAGCGCGACGTCTCTATGTTGAGGCTTATCTAAATCGCCAGATTCCTTCACATCGCATGTTTGGAGGAATTCGCCAAAGATTGCGTGATACCGGTTCCTTGAGCAAACAGTGCCATTTATCCGGAAGACCAAGATCTGTATCCACTCCTAGAGCAGAAGAAGAAATTCTAGCACTGGTAGAGCAGAATCCAGGTACGAGTGTGCGGAGAATATCAGCCGAGGTAGGAATTAGTGGTCCTCTTGTTTGGAGAAACCTTTACGAGCAACTGCTTTATCCATACCATCTGCAACGAGTACAGGCCTTAAATCTAATAAATGATCATCAAGCACGTTTGGTTTTTTTTGCCGCTGGTTTCTACGTATTGATGCTGAAGACATTCTTTTTACTGATGAGGCCGGGTTCACAAGAAATGGAGTGTTTAATTTTCACAATACGCATATTTGGGCCGACGAAAATCCTCATACTCTAATTGAATCTGGACATCAGGCACGTTTTTCATTAGGCATTTGGATGGGCATTGTAGGTGACAGGTTTCTAGGTCCTGTTGTTTTACCAAACCGATTAACAGGCGCTGCTTACCTGAACTTTCTGCAGAACACACTGTATGAGTTTTTGGAAGACATTCCTTTGAATCAGAGGCAAAAAATGTGGTTCCAGCATGATGGTGCTCCAGCTCATTTTTCCATGGCCGTTAGAGAGCATTTACACCAAACTTTTCCACATATGTAGAGGGGTAGGAAGGGCCGGACCTGTTTTATGGCCTTTAAGATCGCTTAATCTGAACCCTCTAGATTTCTTTGTTTGAGGATATTTGAAGACAGTAGTGTATGGTACTCCTGTAAATAGCCTGGAAGAGCTGCAGCTACGGATTAATCAAAAGTGTCAAGAAATCCAAACCAAGGAGGGTGTTTTCGAAAGAGTTCGAATATCGTTGAGACGTAGATATCGTGCCTGCTTGGAAATGGACGGAGGGCACTTTGAACATCTTCTGTAACTTTGTCTTTTGTTTGTTAAAAGCTTCTTTTTTCGGTTTATTCCTAATAAAATAAAATGTTTGAAAAACGAATAGTGCATATTTAGCCCATAGAATAGTCCATATTTCCGCAACCGTTACTTTGCGGATCCATGTTTATTAAGGCTTTTCTGCTTATTTTGATTCATACTATTACCTCCTGAAATATTTTTCACTCTTTTTTTAACACCCTAAGTTATTTAAATCTTTAAGGGCTCTTGGAAGATGGTTAAATAATTTTATACCCTGATATGATGGCGAGAATTCATATTTTGCGGTTCTGTGAACTGGTATACAAAGTGTATCAGCATGACGCGTTCCATAGGTATGGTGGTATGATAATGTATTAAATTGATGGAGGTTACTTTTAACAATTAAAATACAATTTAAAATGTAAACACAAGGCACTGTAAGTATTTTATAATTTGAAAATAAAGGTCTACAAAATGAGTCGGGTTTAATATTAAAGATCATACGAATAATACGTTTCTGTGCTATAAAGGTACGATTTGCATAGGTCACACCACCCCACAATATTACAACTAATATGGCTAAACACCATGCTGTAATAAACATCGATCACACAGTCCAACGGCATAGATTTTTTTATCACATTGATAGCATAATAGGATGCATTCAATTTTTTACTTAAAATATCAATACGGTTTGTCCACCTTATATGACTATCCAAATGTAAGCCGAGGAATTTCACAGAATCTTTACATTTAATCTTATGACTTTGGCAGGACAAGACCAGCATACCAGGATTCAAACTACTATGAGCGTTAAAATAAATAAACACTGTAATATTCCCAAATGCACGCCAATGGTCGACGGCCTGCGACTTACGGGGAATTTACACCTGACAATAGTTGAATCCGATGCCCTGCTGGACGCCCACCCGGTAATGAAATAATCTGCCACTCCTTGCTTGCTACAGATAAAGATGTAATGGCCCCGAATACCATACCAGTACGTACACCATCCGTAGTTCGTACTAAACATTCGCCATATTTAAGCGCTAATTAATGGCATTCCCTATTATGCTAACACTGCCAAGGTATGTTTCTTATTTTCTATAAAACCGTTTACAATGTGCTTGTAGGTAATAAAGATAGCGTTGCCCTGCTGAGCTGCATACATCGCAATCAATACCTTATATACAAAATTGGAATAGGCTAACAATATACCCAGTTACTAATTACAGAGAAAATGTATTAGAGAAATATAATGTTTGTATGTATGTATGTAGAATGACAAAAGTCAAAATTGGGGGTTGCTATTTAAAAAAATTGTCGATGACCTCATATCTCGATCAACGATGACGTCACAAATGTGGGTCGTATCTCAAAAAGTGCCTTTTTTAAAAACAAAATCGACGTAAACGTCAATTTCAAAAATATTGAATTTAATCGTTACTTTTCGAAAGCACTGTAGAATAGTCCACAAAATGTCAAAGAGTTACCAGCGCTGACCAATGAGAATTGAGAATACCTTTGAACACTATCGAGTGCGTGCAGGACATGAATCATTTTACTTAGAAATGAATGGAAGAAGATGGATGTTTGATACTCCTACTGTTACTCTCTTTATGAATTGCGGATTCAAGTACAATTGTGAATTTTACATATACAAACTTCTTTATTAGATTCCAAATAAATTTAAACTTGTGACACTTTCCGAAGAAGACGTTGGAACGCTTAATCTTTATTGAGCTCCCTAAAGGATCCCTTTCAGTTTTTGATTTCTCATTACAGCCAAATAATAATCTAATTGTAATATGGCTGCACCTTACCCATTAAACTCGGTATCGAACACGCTATAAATTAGGTATAGTCTCGATTTGCATCCAGAATGGAAATTATCATTTGACGGGATATTATTGCATTCCTACATTTACGGCCACTTTATCATACCTAAGCCTATTTCACTCTTAATCTACGATTAATGAACATATCCACTTGAATTTATCATAGAGAAATTATTCGAGATCGTATAAAAGCCGTAAAATAATTTAGATCTTATGCCTTACCTTAAGGTGGCAATATGTGCAGATGTCTTCTACACAATGCAAGAAATATCCCTTCAATATCTCCTACTCACAATAACATATTCAGATTATTTTGTCTCATAACGATTGAAATTGCTCATACCTAAAACAGTAACTGTTTATGTGATGTTAAAGTTGAAACATTGTTTATTTTAACTAGTGATTCCTTTTGATGAAACAAAAATATGTATTTAAAAAGACAATCATAGATAGATAGATATTTATTCGTGTTATACATATACAAGATAGTATTCCACACGTCAAAGTAAGCAAATTTAAGGAGATAGCATATTATATAGAGATGATGCATACAAAATCAGAAATAAAAAGTGCATAGTCCTTTGCTCAGCGACCACTAATCATTCAAGAAATTTCAGAATAATAATTGTGCCACTACTCCAGTTGAAATCAACAGATTTGGTAAGATGCCGATTTCTGAATTTATAAATTTGCGTGAGTCTCATCTTTATGCTGGTCATTGCTTACAATGATTGGCTAGTTGTTGACAAACTCTGGTACTAATCTTACTATAATGATTAGCAGATGGAAATCCAGTACAGTAGCCGAGGGTTCAAATTGTTTTCTGTTTTCGCACTAGTGTTAAAAATAAATTACCTATTAAAACACAAATTGTAACAAAAAAGCAGGTCGTCCCGTCAACTGCGCCCTTTTGACAACAAAATATGACGATTTAACCATACTTATCTATATACAAAAATGCTTCGATTAAAACGGTGCAAAAATTCATTGTTTAAAATTTCATCAGATTCTTACGTATCACTTTGAAATTTTGTAGATTTACTTCTTGTTAGTATTAAAATTTTCTGAATAGAATTATACATTATGGCGTTATAAAAAACTGTCCATAGGCATACGTCAAAAAAAGTGGGGAGATAAAAAGACTCGTTCCCCCCGTTTTCTAATGTTCTTTTTTTAGTCGTCGTTTACAATAATAGTATTAAGTATTTGGTTAATAACAAGATGTAGGTATCTCTATGAAATTTTAAAGTGATACGCGAAAATCTAGAGAAATTATAGGCCGTTATTTTAAAGGCTTATATATCTGACCAAAAGTAATAAAAAAAACTCTTATGAAAAAAATTTCTGAAACGAATAGTTTGTCTACAAATACATTTCGATACAACTGCAATAATGTACAAAACCATGTTACGAAATTTCAAACTAAGGCACAATTAAGGTTAAATAAAAGCGCCTGTAACGTAATTTCTTCGTAATTTGATTTTTGGTATTTAGTATTAATGAAATAAACAATTGAAGTTTCCGAGAAACTCGTTAACACTATAACGTACTGTAACGTTCAAAAACGTTGCAGTATCAGGCTGCTGCTGATAACCTAAAAGTAATATTAGTCATGGTGGTGCGTAGGTATAGTTAATATGTTTCATTTTTCTCTAGTTTTTCTTTAATGTTTGTGAGTATACATAAACATAAATGGAACAATTTATAGTAACCATAATCAGCTGCATGACATGTTAATTTACGACGAATCTAGGCAAAACTCTCTGGTTACGAGATTTTTGTACGGCTTTGCTTCTTGCAAGGAACATAAGTCATTTTAAACTCTTGTAACTACTGTTATGAAAAGAGCTCTAGAAAGCCATTTACAGTACCTAAATACTTATGTTTAGGTGTAGATATTGCTGAAAGTATTGTTAATTCTTTTTTCAAAATAACACCCTATAACTCGCTAGGCATGCATCAGAGAAATTTTTTTATAAGAGTTTTATTCTTATTTTTATCTGGTCTACCCCCGGGAAAATGTTTGTACGCTCACACTGGGACACCCTGTATAAATACATAACAATCCTAAGATAGTATATGAGCGACGTTGTCATATTCAAGACCTGTTTGCTGTCATAATTCTGTTACCGTTGGTCAGAGAAAAAAAATTATTAAAACAAATATGTTTTGTTTAGTACAACTTATCATCTAGCAAAATTAAGGCACCCATATTCCGGACATGCTGTATATGAGAATAATTTATTACTACAAAATTAGTACAAATTTGGAAGGTGCTTAGAGTAAAATATAAATGTATATTCTAACGCTACATAACTTTTTTTTGATAAACTTCTGGTATTAAACAAGATTGCAAGAAAATGGGTACATAACTCTAATTTATACCCGAGTCTTTAGAAAAAGAGTCAAATATGTTTCAATTTTCCAGAAACAGCATTCCATTCCATCAACATAATATTAATTTTCTTCATACTAGTTCGATTGTTTGATTTTGTATGTCCTACTAACAATAAAATTTCACCCATTCATGAGTTCAATTTATGACAATTACGCAGTGCTCCCTTGAAAATTACATAAATCCATTTTTTCCACAGCCGATCCGTAATTATTATCGTCAAAACTGTGATTAAGCGCATAAAAAGCACCCCTAAACACCCTCATACATGGTAATCCGAAACATTGTTTTTGGTGAAGCAGATGCGGTGGCACAGTCACCCTGATGGGGTTAAAAGCTGTGAAATAATGAGTACAGATTACTACTTTACCGATCCGATGAGCGCATTTGCATATCAATTCACAATTAGCGCAACCCGTTGAATTAAATATCCACTCGGCACCCCTCTGCAGATTAACGGGGCACGGGGCACGAGTTGAGCGATTGGTTGTTTCATGTGAGATTTTGTGTGCAACGTAGCATGTTCCATTATACAAAAATGAAATAATCCGTGTGCGGAACTCGGCAAAAAGTGTCTGGTATAAATCTGGTACGACCTTGCGCTTAAATCCTAGATATTAAATATTTATTTATAGGATTAACTAATCCTGCAGTTTATACAGGTTTTGATATAAATTAAATATACAGGGTTGTGGCACTTGCTATGTTGAAAACTTAATTCGTGATGATTTTAAAGTATGTACATATAACTAAAATACTGTTTTAGAGCTATATTGGGTTGTAGGGCACTTAATAAAGACTATTTTATAACAAACATCAAACATGTATCAAAAGGGAAGAAGACTGTACATTGATAAAAATGAGTGGAAATTTTCATGTTCTGTTATGCTTTTTTACATAATATTTACCAGAAAAATTTGCACGTCTCCATAACTTACGATACTGAACAACTTTAACAACTTTTTCAAGTAATATTTTGCTGTATTTTCAGCAGAAAAGGCACTTTACCTGGAACCAAAACAGTTTTTACTCGGTGCACTGAGCATTACAAATAGAATTGTTTCAAAAATGGTTACGTCTACCGACTTCAGCAAGGTATACCTTTTTCAAATAAAACAGGTAAGACAATCGACATCGATAGTCAGATGGATACATTAAGATGCAAAAAAGTTCTGTCATTTAAAAGAAACATGATGTGCCACAAGTGGCGCCCTCTACTAGTGACGTCAAAATTAGAAACATATTTGAATTTCTCGTCCGCAAAAACCCCCAATTTACAAATTTTATGTAAATATTTGGATTTCTTAAGAAGTTATTTACAAATATCGAAAATAAAATTTTAACTTTAACACCCTGTATCTCCGTTAATAATCAGTTTTTTCGTTAAAATTGTTACTTATAGGACTTTGTGACCCTAATTTTTGTGAGGAATCACCTCCTGAAGTCTTGGCGCATAATTTCCGGACACCCAGTATAGAGAAAATCACTGCAAAATAATTTAGAATACACTGAAAAGTTAAATAATAAAATAAATCAAAACAGGGTATACCTGCACACAGAATAACAAACACATTCATGCACCAAACTAGCACGGTGACGGTGGTCATAACCATTCTTGAATGAATTGATGGATGATCCTTCATGTAAGCGCTTGGATTTTTTCGGTCCAAACAAAAAAACTTTCATTTTCGTTTCATTTGATCTTTTAAATCTCATAAAAATCTTCTCTCACATGAATAACTGAAAACGATAAACATATGATTATTCACTTTTTATTTGTCTTGTCCGACTTGTTTAACAACGAATGTTTAGGTATGAGGGTAATTTATAAGGTGATAATTTACTACCCAACAAACAATTAAAGTTAAAATTACGTTAACTTGACCTCTGAATTGGTCAAAATCTTTTCATGACCAATTCCATATAAGGGAAGTTTACCTATATTCGTTGGCGTTTTTCCTTATGTGGGGAAAAAAACTAAAGTAATATGGAAGTTAATAATTGGTCGGCAAGAATTTTATTCCAATAAGATAATTGGACCTAAAAGAAATACGGACCAATTTTATGTTAAAATTTCGAAATATAAAAGACATTATTACCAAAATATACCCTAATTATGCCCTATATATGACATACTTTTGCCAGAGAGAGACAACATTATATGTTTGATTTTATACAATATACAAAAGAAAAACTACCTATGTCAGGCTACTAAGCTACAAGTAGAGTAGGAGTTAGTATATTTATAGATATTTAGATTTTAATATAATAAAGTCTGTATTTTTGGTTTCCATTCATCAAATTGTACAACCCAGGAAATTTTTTCGTATAATGTCATGACCAAACTTTCATAAAAATAACGTGCCTTATAAATATACACTTTTATTATTGCTTTTTAATAATATTACTATCCTGAAAAATAACCTAAAATAAAAACTATATGTATTTCGTGATAAAATGTGCTTAATAATCTTTCGTCATAAATGAAACTATTATCTGTATTAACATAATTTTCATGAGTAATCAATTAGAAATAATGAACAAAACATTTAGTGTTTATTACAACATGGCCGCTCAAACAAAATCAACTTTGAAGTCAATTTGTCTGTAAGTTTTAACCTATAGGGCAGATTGCCTATGCCAATGTTGACGTCACAGGAAAATATTAACTCTGTGGTTGAAATTTACTCCAAATGAAGATATTTTATGGTAATTTATTACCAATTAACTTATTACTAGGTACCTACATATAAAATTCTACTCTTGGATTTATTTGTGATTGAAAATTCAAATTAAAGCCAATAATGTTATGTATGCGTAATAACAAAAACAAAATAAATATTTTCTAACGGAATTCAATTCGAATTTCAATTCACGTGCACTACTGAATTCATCTGACACGATAACAGTCATAAGAATACTTATACCTATATGAAGTGTTTATCGATATATTATCATTAGATTGATTTAATATGCAGTGTTGGCTTAAATTCGTTTTTACGACTCTCTAATATTGTGTAGGGCTTAGTTTTCACTGCAGATTGCTGAAACACAAAATAATTTCTACGCGCTATTACATGAAGATATGTCGGAATACATATAACAAGAAGCTTGTTCCTAAAAGACCTTTATAAGACACACTTACGTCGAGGTATTATTAACAAGTAAATTTGTACCATAATATAGAACAATATTTCTATTACGTTAATTGAAATGGTCAAATATTCTTTAGAAGTTATCAACAAAGTTGAAAATAGGATTATATTGTAATATAAATAGAACTTAACTAATTGAAGGATTTAATAGGGCAAAATAACTAGTTATTACCTTATTTTTAACTACTAGTTGAAGACAAAATAAGTTTTACAATTTCGTAATAAATATGTAAATATTTACCTATTGTAATAATTAAAAAAATCCTTGGATATTGAAGACAGATTTCTAGGCGAAATTAAGTAAATTATAACTTCGACTTACACGTTATTGGAATGTTAGCATTTGAAAACATATAATAGGTAAACAATATGTAATTTCGAACTGTATAAATTGACATATATTTAATTTTACTTTGAAGGCATTATATAACTATTAGTTAACAAATTTTTGAATAAAATTTTGGTATTATAAGATTTTGTAACAATGAAGACTATTTTTATGGAGGAAAGTAGTAAATCTTGATCAGTTCAGGATTATTTTTCTTGTGTAGTAGTCTATTAGGCTTAAATGTTAGTTGAGTAAGCAACAATACAAACTCGCGTTAATAAAAAAGTAAACCGGAAACGATGTCAATTAAAGTTGCGTACTTGGACGCCTTACGGCTAACTCGATTGGAAGAAATAAAAATTATTAGGCTCCCCACGGCCCACTTGACCGATTTCGTGATTATGCATGAGCAGCAGGCAATTAGGAGTGTTCCAGGGCCTACTTCGCACAAAGACTGCTCTCGCGTCGTGTGACAGATGTGACCCGATCATATGTACACACATAAGTTTTTTGTGTCGCTTTTTTGTTTCTACTAATCTCATGCATTGTTCTTTGCGGGTGTTACAGTAAAAAATCATTTATGCATTAATTTTGTTTGGGGTCCCACGAGGGAAGGGTTGCGTTTTTTGCGGGCCCCGTCCTTGCGGGTTTACAAACAAAAAGCGATTGGAAATTACTTAGTTTTTTTTTATGGAATTACGATGAATTAGTTACATCCTCTATTTATATGGTAATCGTTTAATCTCCTGCCAATATTTTGTATTGATGCAGATGGTTTTTTTCGCAAGTGGCAGTTAAATGCAAAAAATATACGTGTTAGACAATATCGACTGTGCTTTACATAAAAAATCGTTTATGCAGCTTAATATTACTTATCGCAACTACAAATGATTGCATAAACGCAACGCTTTGGATTTAAAAACTCCCGTAGATATCATATACTTAGATTTTTCTAAAGCTTTCGATCGTGTTCCATTACAAAGACTCTCAATGAAATTATATCATTTTGGAATTCGTGGGAGGTTACACGATTGGATAGGAAACTTTTTGTCGAATAGACAATTTTCTGTTCGCGTTGGAGCCGCATTTTCTTCTAGTCGTCCAGTCCTAAGTGGAGTTCCACAGGGATCTGTTCTTGGTCCACTACTTTTTTTGGCATATACTTCAGACCTGGGAAGTGTAATTAAATCGAAATTTGCCTGTTACGCAGATGACACTAAACTCTATAACAACCCTCTAACGTCATATCATTTGTTATTAGAAGATTTGAAGCAAATATATCTATGGTGTGAGACGTGGTTACTACCACTCAATACAGAAAAGTGCGTTATTTTGCATCTAGGAAAAATTATCCAAATTTAAATTATTATATTGATAATAAACAACTTACGACTAGAGATAGTCATGTTGATTTGGGTATTACTATGACGACAGATCTTACTTGGTCACAACATATCACAAATATTACAAGATGTGCTAATAGATCTGTTTATTTGCTTAACAAAGTATTTCCAAATGTTTCGTTGGGAACATTCGTGAAACTATATACAACGTACACAAGACCAATTTTGGAGTACTGTGGACAGGTATGGCATCCTGCTCTAACACGGGACAAGTACATGTTGGAATCTGTTCAACGCTATGCTACTCGTTGCCCCTATGGGCGTATAAGACCATCATATGAAGAACGATTGAAGTTGTCTAATCTCCATAGTTTTGAAGATCGAAAAACTCGAGGAGATCTTATTTTGACATATCGTTTGCTGCATGGAATGATCCCACACCTTGATGATATTTTAGTGCTAAATTATGATGAACGTCTTCGAGGACATCAGTATAAATTAAAAAAAGAACACATTAGAACATCTGTGCGTCAGCATTTTTTTCAAATCGTTTGCCGGAAAGTGTAGTGAGTGCTCCATCTTTACAGTCCTTCAAAAGCAGATTGGACAGCTGGTTCAAAGACAACTAATATATTTTCTTTTCTCGTTCTTTGTTGTTCTTGTAATCTTTATATGGTTAATTAAGTCTCATGTTTATATTTTAATATTTTAGTGTTTAGTATTTCATATTTTAAAAGATTAGGTACTATTGTTTTATATTTCTCATTGTACATCTTTTTTTTTATATCTATTAATATGGGCTAACAGGATTTTCCTCTGCCCATTTTGTTTTGTAATAATAATAATAAAACAATTAGATAGGTAAACATTTTATCAAAACAACATTTTTCTACGTTCATGCAAAAAACAAAACTTTATTGAACTATATTTAGTGGAAAAGGTGGTTCTTTATTGCATTCATCTGTCATTCTACTACAACGTTTTGTCATCATGACAAACATAAACGTTCAAATCGATGTCACATTTTCCTAGACTTCGTTGCTCATTTTATTATACGTATAGAATTTAGAGATTTTTATTAGAAAGTATACTGCAAAAAGGTGTACATTTTGTGGAAGAAGTATCTTTAATGTTAATAAAAGTTCTTTTTTGCTGGAATTACAATTCAGCTGTGTACGAAATTAATTCAGGAATTCTAATGTAGGTAAAACAAAAAAATTGCAGGTTCACGTTGCTGATACACGAATTAATCTCCAAAGTATAATTTAAAACGCAAATTTGGGGCCGCTACTAAAATTACTCTCTTTTACCTCCAAAATACAGGAAAAATAGCAGCGGATTACAAATTAAATCTAATAAGATATTGTAGATTATATACCCCCAAAGCAACCGAGTGTAATAAGAACAAAAGTGGATTTTTTCGTTCACCATTGTGCTCCGTCTTCTGCGCTTCTGTTTTAATAAGATGAATGAAGACCATATAATTTGAAATGCATGAAACAACGTGTAAGTTTATCTCATTAGCTATGAAACTAGAGATGAGAACCATAAAGCTTGAGATGGGGAATTCTCGAGGAGAGAAAAAAGAACGTAAGGTGAGTGCTGGATTTTCACGATTGCCAGCCGATGAAAGAATATTTGGCACGATTTTACAAGGTGGGACATTAAACGCGTCAAACGATAAACAAGTATTGGTAACGTATATAAGATTGTATTTCATAACTTTATTTTTTATTTAAAATATTCAAAGGGATTAAGACGTAATAACAGAATAAGTTTCAGAATAAAGTAAGATTTTACTGTAGGCCAGTTTCTAGTACCGTGCAATATTGTATTTCAAAATCATTTTCGAACTGCCTTTTGATTTTTTTCACAAAATTGTATTTATTATACACCATACACCATACACATATATATTTATATGTACATTGAAAATCTTTTTTTAGATAAGTTTTGAATCACCCTGAATAGAAGTAAGATTTTATTGAAATATATTATTTTTTACAGGGTGTTAGGTAAACATGCGGCAAAAATTCAAGGAGGTATTCCTTGGTCTATTCTAAGAATATTTTGTCCTATGATGATTTCTGAAAAACCCCTTTGTTTCGAAGATACAGGGTGAATAAAATTTGTTACAACCATATTCGATATTTTTTTCATATATTTTCAGGTATTAACAATATTGTGTGAAACTAACTACTCAGTGGACAAAAGCCCCAACCTGCGTTGAATTACACCCACAATATCTACCCATATATTCCTTATTATTAGCTTTTCTAACATTTTTTTACTGTTTAAGAAAGGTATTTTAAGCTAATATGTATCAAATCTCCTACAATTCCTATCAATGAAGTCATATGCATGCTCTCTGATACCAAACATCTAGGTATGCTAATGAACACGCACAGACAAAACTCTATTCAATAATTATCTAAAAAATGTATTCTATTTACTAACCTGATATACTCTATATATGAAGTGAGAACTCGAAATTCAACCACAATAGATGAGATCTGATCTATTTCTGCATTTTTGGATTGCTTCATCAAGTGGCCTCCTTTAACTTGAGTCAAATATCTAACTATAAAAATTATTATACCAATAAATTAAAATTATTTGAAATTAAATGTCAAAATGATATTAAATAATGTCGACAGCGTCAAACTGATTAACTGTTAAGTACAATAACGACCTACTGAAATAAACTCTGGTCAAATTTTAAATTTGATTTTCTCTAGAACATACGTTTATTAAGCTTATTTTTCAATGTTCTATCAACCCTAGTAATATTGCCATGCCATTTTTAAACACCCTGTATAACTTAAGAGCTTATGTTAATGTGGTTTTGTGACATCGCGAATGGCTGAACTTTCTGCCCTTTCAAATTTATTGAATTATCAAAAAATGTAATAACCCTTTCTTTCAGTGTAAGTATACTTACAATTTTTTGTTATAATAATTTATTATAGTCATTATTTTGCATTTTTTGACGCTTGTCAAGAGGAAATGTATATTTGTTTTTCTTTTTATAAATCTAACTCTTTGCACTCAATATGTATCTATATGCTGTATTTTATTAATGGCCTTTTTTATTTCTCTAATAAAACAGTTGAATGAACGTAATATGAGCTGAACCATAAAAGATTTTTATTTACTTCAATTGAAACAAGTCTAGTAGTTGGCACGCTTTACTTTTTATACAGTTGACAAATTATTGCACTGCTGTTAAGATTTTATATAAAGATAGAAGGTTTTGTACGTCCTACAATTATTTTTTACATTTGTATGGTACGTGAAGTTGATGAGATTGAGATTTATTCAGGAAGATAATAAATTTTGATGATGTCACCAAAAAAAAGTTGGTCAAACCGAAAATTTGTTGGGACAAACGACATACTTTAACTAAATCGATAAAACTGTGCTTTTTCAATAATTTAGTAAGTGATTAATCATAAATTTAGAAACAATGGAACATCAACATGATTTTTTGTTCATTAGCCACGGTTTTATTTTGTTCTGTTGATTGATATTTCGATATTAAATTTCGTTTTGTTTTTAAGAAATATATATTTTTTATTCAATTTAAAATGAAGGAGAACACCTGAAGAAATAATTGTAGCAATGTAGAAATAGGCCAAATTTCATTTATATTGTAACTGATTGGCTGTACGTATGTGTTCGAAAGTAAATTAGTGAATTTGACTTTTGAAAATCATTAATGATTTCTACAAAAGCTGTTAATAAGACTATCTATATGGGTAAATATCCCTGTTGGCTAAGTGAAGAAATCTTGTAAAATTTTAAAACGTCTTGTTCTGTCTTACAAAACAATATAATAGTTAGAATCTTGTTTTTGTTCGATCTTGTCTTGTATTGTCTTAGGAGAGTTTGGCAAATTTCGTGGCTCTTGCATGCTTCTTGCAAAATTCTTACATACAAATGAGAAACATGGAATTTTATTATGAACTGGTGGTTGCTCTCGGTCAGCTACGGTCCTGCTCGGAGCTCACACCTAACTATCGATGGTCGATTGGTAGACTTGGTAAAGTATAGAAACATCCACTTCGATATAATAAGTAATGGGTCAAATAGTCGACAAACAATCGGAACACTTTAAGTTAAGTGACAGTGAATTTATAAAAGTTTTTCTAATTCAGCAGAATTAGGCTTAGACTCGAGCTTTGATTTTAAAACAACAAATTAACCGAATATATGGTCCCTGAAAATCAAGTTTCTCTGAGATACAAAAATTTTAAAAACTTTCTCTGAATTTTTTCAATATGATTTTGTGACATTGATAAAATGGATTCCAAATTACATAACCATATTCCAGTTCAACTTAATAAAGGAAAAGTACAATGTTTTCAATGTTTTAACGTTGTTAAAGTTTCTGCAATTCCTCAAGATGAAGTCATATGATCTTGTTGCCTCTTTTGTTTTGTAAAATATGTGTTCTCGAATAAAGCACAATCATATAATATACCAAGATCTTTAACAGTTTTACAATGGGTGAGTGCAATGTCATCAATAGCATAATCGAAAACAGCTGGTAACTTCTTTTTGGTATAGGAAGCAAATAATCCTATAATATTAAACAACATGTATGGAACAAATTGAGGAAAGTTGTTATATCATCAGTAAACAATAATTTATCGCAATCTACTGCTTGACAAAATATCGTTAATAACAGCTAATAATAAAGGTCCGAGGTTTGACCCCTGAGGGACTCCTGAAGTGGCACAATAATTAAAACCATTATACAGGGTGTTAAATAATGAGTGTAAAATATTGAAGGAGGTAATACTATGAACCAAAATAAGCAGAAAAGTCTCAATGGGTCTGCAAAGTAAGGGTTGCGGAAATATGGAATGTTTTATGTTTTTGAGCCCCTTTTGTTATTTTGCAAAAACGTTGTGTATTTTCTTATAATAGTTGGTTGATGTTTAGTGAAATAAACAGTACGTATTTGACAGTTGCTCTCAGTGCACAAGTTTTCCTTCGCTATGGCTGGTTATTCTAACGCAGAATTAACAGACAAGCATTTCATGTATGGTCGTGCTAATGGGAACGCCACCGCTATCCAAATCGCCAGATTCTTTCACAACGCATGTTTGGAATGATTCACCAAAGATTGCGTGATACCGGTCACTAACAACTGCTTTATCCATACCATGTGCAATAAGTACATGCCTTAAATCCAATAAATCATCAAGCACGTTTGGTTTTTTGCCGTTGGTTTCTACGTCATGATGCTGAAGACCCTCGTTTTCTTGCAAACATTCTTTTTACTGATGAGGCCGGGTTCACAAGAAATGGAGTGTTTAATTTTCGCAATACGCATATTTGGGCCGACGAAAATCCTCATGCTCTAATAGAATCTGGACATCAGGCACGTTTTTCATTAAACATTTGGATGGGTATTGTAGGTGACAGGTTTCTAGGTCCTGTTGTTTTACTAAACCGATTAATAGGCGCTGCTTACCTCAACTTTCTGCAGAACACACTGTATGAGTTTTTGGAAGACATTCCTTTGAATCAGAGGCAACAAATATGGTTCCAGCATGATGGTGCTCCAGCTAATTTTTCCATGGCCGTTAGAGAGCATTTACACCAAACTTTTCCACATAGATGGGTAGGAAGGGCCGGACCTGTTTTATGGCCTCTAAGATCGCCTGGTCTGAACGCTCTAGATTTCTTTGTTTGGGGATATTTGAAGACATTAGTGTATGGTACTCTTGTAAATAGCCTGGAAGAGCTGCAGCTGCGGATTCATCAAAAGTGTCAAGAAATCCAAACCAAGAAGGGTGTTTTCGAACTCTTTCGAATATCGTTGAGACGAAGATGTCGTGCCTGCTTGGAAATGGACGGGTGGCACTTTGAACATCTTCTGTAACTTTGTTTTTTATTTGCTAAAAGCTTCCTTTATCTGTTTATTCCTAATAAAATAAAATGTTTGAAAAACGAATAGTGGTCCATATCTCCGCAACCGTTACTTTGCGGACCCATGTTTATAAAGACTTTCCTGCTTATTTTGGTTCATACTATTATCTCCTGAAATAATTTACACTCTTTTTTAACACCCTGCATATTTATACATTATTAATTGCCTTATAACACATTGTACTGTACTGTAGGTAAGTCTCAGCGCTGCGGACCAAACGTCAATATTTTCCGCTGTCCACCCTCTATGCGACAGCAGAAGACGGCGTCATCTACGTGGCTCGCGGGCCATCACGACCACTAAACAAGAGGATTACATTCGGATACAAGCATCGGCAATTAGCCGCAGTGTCAGCCGGGTTCTTTAATTAGATACCATATCGTCTAAATTACCAACACTCGTACATCAGGTCTTGCCCTGAAGCGACTTAAATTTAACTCCAACACATCATAGGCGTCGACGTTGCGAGGTCCTGATTGATCCGGTAAATATAGCAGGCGAGCGCGTTGACCAGAGCCAAGACAAACTAGATTACGTGAGCGATTTTTTCAAGAGTCGCTAATTTGACTGAAATTGCTGCATACAATGTACGACATTGGCGCGAGGAGTTGTGTGCCATACGCGAAGGGTTCCAAAACGCATAAATATTTTCTTATGACACCGAAAAAAATATTTGGTGCCAGTGAAAAAAATTTGTTTTGAGGAAATAAATTATTTGTTTGTTTAGTGGCACACAAATACTTATTTCCTTATACAGCAAAAACACAGTTATTTTGTGTAAAGAAATCATTCGTTTCCATTAAAAAACATTATTTCCTTTTCAATGATATACTTCTGGTGTTAATTTAATTAGATTCTATGATAAAGCATTATATGTGTATTCCAAATAATTTTTTTCCAATAAAAACAACTGTCTATTTAAGTCAGCAACTTATTGTATACAGGGTGAACCTTAAATAAGTACAAATATTTTAATCAGCAGTATAGTTCACTGTGTAGAACACATAATTAATAGTTTTTTTTACAAAAAAAATGAGAAATAAAAAAGTGAAATTTTAAATAAATTTTGTAATTTTTCTGTAGAAAACTTGTTGAGGACCGCTGAGTTTCATACATTTACGAGTCATAGCGCTTCAGATAGAAAGTGTAGTTCACAGTGTTGCCAGTGTTACACAAATGTCTTTGCTTGAAGAAACTTAATATGTTGTGTGAAAATCATAGTTTTTCGTTATTATTCATAAAATAACTTAAGGAAATTGTGTCTTGTGTCTCTTTCTAACAGTGTACAATGGCATTTAACTTGTGAAATGTGGATTACTGATTAAATAGTTAATTTTTTAACAAACAGGTAAGCTTGTGTGCACGTTTATATATAATTTTTGAACATTGGACATAGTAATATCACGTAATATCTTCCTAAATACTTTACGGTAGTATTTAACTTGCGGAAATTTATTTTTAATCGTTTATAGTAAGGTCAGTTAAGCAGTTAAAATGTATGTTAATATTGCTGCGTATCATACTACATACCAAACTTTACTGTACTTATGCTTCAAACAAGTATTTTTAAAATAGAATTAACCGTATTACTTTACTATTACGATAAGGGAAACGTAATATTTATATTAGAGAAGATATGGCAACCTCGCAACAAATCATATGGTTCATTAGGTTAGCTAAGATAGCGGTCCTCAAAATGTGGGTATTTTAAAAAAAATAATATCTCCGTAACTATTAGAAATTTTTAAAAATGGCTTTCACTAGACTGATCTATATGACGAACTACACCAGCAGTTAAAATATTTGTACTTATTTAACGTTCACCCTGTATATCATAATTATTGTTTGAAGATTGGAGAATTCGTTGAAAATAACTGGTGTGCCACAGGTATCCACATTGGAACTCATTCTTTTTTATCTATTCATGTACGACACTATAATACATCTATAAGGGTGAAAAATTTTACGGAATATTCAAAATGGAATCATCATTACGGTAATCTTTTTTTAAAAAAAAAAACTATTGCGTAACCTACTAATATTTTTTTCGGTAAAACCATTTTTTTGCTACAAAAAAGTATTCCTATATAATTTTCCTTCATTAAAATGAAGAAAGATTAAATGTCAATATTTTTCCTATTCTACTAGTTGAAAACTATTTCGGAAATGTTAAGTTGTATAATTCCAAATATTTACATAAAAAACAGTATTAAATTGGATATAATTAACATTATCATCAGCAAACTTTACTGAAGCATCATATGAAAGAGAGGCGAAAATGAGAGTTTGCCGCCTTAAAATATTTTCTTATAAAATGGAACACTGCGATAATTTACTATTAATCAAGTAAAATCCGGCAGTCTTTGTGCTACGTACCATACTGAATATAATGAAAAGGAAATAAAATTATTTATTATCTCCATAATATCGCATTCACTTATATTAGCAAGAACGAAAAATGAGTGTCTAATGTTTTGGAAACATCAAATAATATATCTACTCTAAATATTGTCTTTTTGCCGTTATAATGAAGAGAATTATATAGGTATATGTTTTTGGGACACATCGTACAAAACTATAACTAATAACGGTGTAGGAGGACAAATATATTAAGCATGTCAAGCAAGAGATATTTATAAGTCATGAGGTGTAAAGTTTATGCACTGCCAAAATATTTTTAACTGAAATTAATGTCGCATAAATACAAGTTATAAATATTATAAAATATAATTAGGTAACCAATCAGGTTTTTTATTTAAATAGTATTAGTAATTGGACTACTCTATAAAAATGACAATATTAGTTAAGCATTTTTACAGAAACAGAATAATCAAACTTGAAAGATTTGTATATTAAAAAGTAGTTCTAATGAATACTTTAAGCTTGTTTAGGTATATAATAAATTAATTGCATATACAGTGCTTTCGATAAATAACGAATAATTTCATTATTTTTAAATTGAGCAGTTTTCTAAAAATCCCCTTTCACATCGATTTTGGTTTTAAAAGGCACTTTTGACATACTATCCATATTTGTGACGTCATCGTTGTTCGAGATATGATGTCATCGCCAATTTTAAATAGCAACCCCAATTTTGACCCTGCAATTTGAAAAGCGTGTCATTCTGCATACATACATCAAGAAAAATTATGGTGTTACATAACAAAAATTTCAAGAAAATAATGTTTGAAGAGTTTAAAATTTAATTTTCACAATACTGTGCATCTCCCCATTATGCAACACATGTCCGTGCTTATTTAGATGAGCTATTCCCGAATCGTTGAATAGGGAAAAGGGGGCCGATTGAGTGGCCAGCCAGATCGCCTGATTTGACACCCTATATTATTTCTTGTGAGGATACTTAAAAAGCAAAGTATACGTTACTAGACCGGTTAATTTAAAAGATTTAAAAGCAAGAATTCGTCACGAGATACATCGTATACCTCCTAAAATTATTGATAATGTCCAAAAGAAAATTATCAATCGTCTTGGCTACTGTCAGTCAGCCAACGGTGCACAATTTGAACATTTAATTAGTCGATTTTTACATAATCATTATTATCATTTTCAGTATTGTCAAAATTAAATTTTAAAATCTTCAAACATTATTTTCTTGAAATTTTTCTTATGTAACACCATATTTTTTTATGATGTATGTATGTAGAATGACACGCTCTTTCAAATGGCATGGTCAAAACTGGGGGTTGCTATTTAAAAAAATTGTCGATGACGTCACAAACATGGGTCGTATGTCAAAAAGTGCCTCTTTTAAAAACAAAATCGACGTGCCAAGGGATTTTTGAAAATTTCACATTAGTATTTTTCAGCCAAATAAAGGCCTGTATTTTGTAGCGTTACTAGAGCAACTAAGAAAATTTCCAGAAATTTTTCTCTTCCTTGGGGTAAGGAGCATGAAATTACACTGGAAATTTTTTGACATTTATAAATAAAATGACATTTATTAACTTCAAATTTATTCTATCATAATTTAATAACTACACTTCATTGTGAAATTTTCTTACCGAATACCACTCTAGCTTCAATTAAAAACTGAACATTTTTTCTTGCACACGAATATTTTTTAGAAAATTCTCCCTCGTCTTCGACTCGGGAGAATTTTCAAAATATTCGTGTGCTCGAAAAAATTTCCAGTAATAATTGAAGCTCTAGTGGTATTATAAGTGAAAACTTCTCAATTTCAAAAATAATTAATTTTTTCGTTACTTTTTGAAAGCACTGTAATTAGTATGTTGTTCCCACAGCAATTTGGAATTAAGGTATACTCCAAGATATTTAACAAAATCACAATTCTTCCAATCATAATTAAATTCGCGTAGGGCGAATTCCATTGTCTCAGTCTTTGTTACATTTAAACGGAGCGTATTATTAGGAAACCAGTTCTCAGTCTTTGACTGTATTAGAGAAGAATCTGTAAAATTGTATTTTTAATAATTAAACTGGTATTATCAGAAAAAGTACACTTACCGCGTTGTTATTCTTCAAATATTCTTTGAATAACAACTTTTATGTAACTTATCTGGTACCATGCAACACATGAATTTATATTAATAGTATACGGTTGCAGTATAATAAATATTTTGTGTTTTTTTTACCGTTATCAAATTGTTACAGTATAAATCCACCTATTCTTTAAGGCAGTGTATACGTATAATTTTTCTCGGGTATTTGTATTCCTGAAGGTAGAATTAAAATAACAATCAGTTCCACCCAACGCCTCTGATCCCGACTGTTTTCTTTTGTATCAACCTGACACAGTTTACGACGCCTCAGTGTCTCGTATTTTATAAGAGTTTATTGGCGAGCAGAGTCTAATCTGTGATTCATATACGAAGGCAATTAAAAATAATCCATCCGACGGAATAAAACGAGGTACTTGTTAACAATGGCAGCAGTAATAAACAATAAGGGATTTATTTCTCTCATACTATGTGTGGAATTGACGACATCTTACAATTTAAATATCTTAGAGTGCTTTAAAATTGATAAATTTTTAACAAAAGACAACACATCGGAATATAATTGTGATTCATTAATACTGGGGCAGAACTTAAGAACATGTTGCTGACCTCAAAATAGAGCGATAAGCCATATATGCCTTATCCGAATGTTGCTCCTTTTCGATCTACAGGGTGTCAAAGTTGAAAAAATAAATCGTATTTTCTTTATTATTTTTCGATCGCATCGACCATATTTTATGAAATTTGGGATAGGGGGGTTTCTTGGTAATGAGTGCAAAAAGATCAAGAAAATTTTGTTTCGTCTTTAGTCAAATGTGTTTCTTATATATTTCGATACGCTGAGGCTGAATTTGAGTCTGAAATCTAGTGAACTGCTGATTTTAAAAAAGTCGTGAGAAAAGGCACAAAAAGTCGTGGTCTGTAATTTTGACCAACATTTTTTAATCGAAACTGCTCACACTGGATTTTTCACATGAATCAATATATTTCCTTGTTTTTTTCTTTTAAAAATCTAAAATCTTCATAAATCAAAAGAAAACGGTAATGCTACTACTGAAATATTGTTCTCGTCATTTCTACTGAAAGATAAGCTTCACTTTTCTCTAGAAACACAAATGGCATTTTAGCCAATTTGTGGTCATGCTATTACATGTTAAAGGCAGCGGTACTTTTACATCAAAACATCGACATAGCAAATATTCAAGATTAGTAACATTCTTAAAAAGAAAATGTGAAATGTGTTTCAAAGTCAAGAATATTGACTAGAGGAAAAATTTTCTTTTCTGACAGATGTTCCCATGAAATATTTTTAATGATCAAAGTTCCCATCATCAAATGTAAAACAAAATGTATGTACATTATTTTTTTAATTAGGTAGCACTGGTTTCTGACATATGTGGAGCTTGTCGTAGAGAGAAGTTACGTATTTAGATATAACTTTGCTAATAACTGAAAAATAATCCAAGATTAAAACACAGCGGTTGAGAGAAATACCTTGGATCATATTCGGATAAAATAGCAAAAACTATCTTAAATTACTAAACCCAAAGAAATATATATCCAGCATGGTTTTCAGCGTTCTTCGGCTACTTTATTAGCGGATGCAGGAGCATGTATAACTAATATTAAGCACCGTGGTGGCTGGAAATCAATCAGTGTTGCTGAAGATGATATTGAAAATTTAGTGTCCAACAAAGTGAAACTAGCAAAAAAAATATTGGCACTAATATGCCTTCAACAAGTAGGTGCTCTGAACCTTCCCCAGAATTTTCCAAAAAAAATGTTACTGAACGCACAAAGAGAAGTCCCGTAGAAGAAGTAAAAAATGGACAGGACAAATTCTGTGCTAATATTTTTATAAGTAATTCCGTGAATTATATTGAAAACATAAAATCACAATACAAATATCAACAATTTTTTAAAGATTTAGAAGCTGATTTCTATATGGGAGTAATATCTTGTTGGTTTCTTGTGAATGAAAGTGTTTCTGCAAATACTATTACCTGATACTCAGGAAACATTTAGTAAAGTATGTTTGACATCAATGGTATGTTTTGCTTACTTGTTACAAATTTAACAAGACTCATTTATTTTGACCTTGCTCTGATCTACATAGAAATATCGTGGGTGAACTGCTACTTCGTGGGCCGACATTCTGTCATCAAAATTTTTATCCGAATATTCTTCATCGGAAGGAAATGGGAAGCTAACAATGTCTATATCACATGTGTGGCAAACTTTGTTCTTGAATCTGTTATACAGAATATCAATAGTAAATATAAAGTTTTACACATATTATGAAATATATTATTATTCACAGAATGCCTTGTAATAATTCTATTTCACTTTGTAATTTTAGCAACAAATCGTGTAGAGTTCTGTAAATTTAATAAAATTATTATTATGTAATGAACCTATGGAGAAAACGCGAGTCTGGTAATATTGAAATAACTTATGGTATGAGTTGGTAGCTTCACACTAATGGGCGGGAAATACAAAATATGAAAATTTTACGTCTAGTTCGTAGAAAAGTAAGATTTTTATAGTATTACCAACAGGGTACATTAAGTTTTCCCAAAATAACTGTTTTCTAAGCTCCTCCATAGTCTGACTATTTTTGAGTAAAGGCTTCTGGTGTTCTTTATATTTTATGATTTCTGTGATTCCAATGCATGCACCTACAGTTCCGATTCAATAATGGTCGGTTTGTCTATACAATAATGTGCATTATAGAAATTGTAGTGCAGTTTGGGTAGTACAAGATATTTAAAGTGTTTTGATAAAATCTTTGTGCTTTGTTGAAAAACGGTTTCAAAATCAAACCTCGCCGATCTTCTTGAAATTTTGCTGTATTATCAGTAGAAAAGGCACTGTACCTGAAACGATAACAGTTTTCAGTCGGTGCACTGAATATTTCAAATAGGATTATTTCGAAAACTGTTACTCCTAACGACTTCAACAGGGTATACCTTTTTCAGATACAACAGGTAGGAGAATCGATTGTTTCTATAGTCAGATGGATACACTAAGCTGCAAAAAAGTTCTGCCATTTAAAAGAAATGTGATGTGCCATAAGTGGCGCCCTCTACTAGTGACGTCAAAATTAGTTAAAAATTCTTATTTGCCGTGCCAAAAAACATTGTGCCAATTTTTTTTAATACTCCGACAGGTTTCAAAGTTATTGAGATATTTCAAAATAAAATTCTAGCATTGAACCAGCAACATTCGGATAAGGCATATTTGGCTCAATCGACTTTTTTTGGTCACCAGTATCTCCAGCTCCGAGATTTCCCAACCTTTCACAGACACCCTGTATAACAATTTTAATTCTACATTTAACTTCTATACTCTAAATAAACATTTCTATTTAAAAATTGATGTTTTTATTTTCTTGTCACCCAGCGCACGAAAGTTTTTCATACTTAGCAACCAATAACCTAGTATGTTTTACTTTCGCTTGACTCTTTAAAATAAAAAAATACTTTTATATAGAGGCGAATGAAAAATAATTTTTCAGTGCGTATTCGTACTGATGGCAAAACTTTTCTGCATATATTTAAGCATATTTGCGTCCAAGCAAAAACGGTTCCAAGTCCAACCTCTTGTAGTTACATAAAAACAACTTAATACGACATACCATGGCCCACCATGGAGTACATAAACATTCTTAAGAGGCCCAAGCGCATTATACGACTGTTTTTTTATATTTATCTGTATTGTAGTGTAATTTTAATGTTCTGTCCTCATTTAACGGCGCTATAAATTCCCCATTACATAATAATAATTACAAAAACGCATTAACTATACATTGACCAACATTCTTAAGGACACAATAAAGTTTAAGTGTTTATTTTAGAAGAATTTGATTTCTCCAGTGACAATACGCTCGTGGGTGAAACTGCAGTTAAAAGATGTCGTAAAAGCTGGACCTAATTTTTATTGTAATTGCGTGGGTCGGTTCTCATTTCGGACTTACCCTTAAACGCATGTAAATTATTAATCAAGTTGTATTATTGCTGAAAAGCATGCTATGTGCAATACTCGACGTTTATAGAGGACCTACATATCGTTAAAGTGATGTTAATAACTAAAATAGTTCATCATCGTACGTGATTTCAGACATTAACACGAATTTTCGAAAATGTGCACGTATAAGTCAAATGCGAATACAGGGTGTTCTAAAAATCCATCAGGAAACTCAGGGAGCTGACTCTACGGATTAAAATAATAGCAGTATGTAATGAAAATTTTGTTCAAATTGTCAATTGTTTGCAAGTTACAGCCTGTCAAAGTTATTTTTTAAATTTTTCTTTTTAAATAACTTATTTAATTCAAGTTTGATTTTTCTCTCATTTGGCACACACACTAAGTAGATCCAGCTCTATTGGATCAGTCAAAGAAAAGTTGAAGTTCTCGTGGTTCTTGGTCTTCCTGTGACATAATTATCATTTTTAAAATAACCTTGCTGCCTCAAACATCTACGAATGTTAACGAATGTTTGTGCATGTGGCAATCTTCTATTAGGATATGCGTCTATGTAATTTCGACGATCTTGTTCTACATTACCTTTGCTTGTCAATAGGAGAAATGCATGTCACGGTATTCATACCTAATTGAACATTGCTGAGCCATTTCTAAAATTATTATGGTGAAAAATTAAACTTAAAACTGCTTTGTATGTGCAGAAATAGCCAGAACCAAATACCAAATAAACAAGTTTTATGTTTTCAATAACAAGTTTTGAAACAGCTAGATAATTTACAAACATAACCTCAATGCCGCAAATGCTGAAAATGTACTCCATTCACTATTTGGCATTCTCAATGACAATAGTTAAACTTTCCGTCCTAATCTTGTTCTTTAAATACACAATATTATCCGGTCTGTTCTGGTATACTCTTTCTTTCAAATATCCCCGAAGAAAATAATCCAGGGCGTTAAGTCGGGGGATCTTGTCGGCCATTTAACTGTACCCCGTCTCCCAATCCAACGATTTGGAAACATTTCATCTAAGTATCTTCGAACATCAATACCAAAATGTGGGGGAGCGCCATCTGGTTGGAACCAAATTCTTTCATTCGGTATATCTGGATCAATTTCATGAGGAAAAATCATAGCTGGAGCAGGTATTCTTCAAAAAAGAATGGGACCAAGATTCAAGATTCTGTTATTGATGATACCTGCTCACAATCATCTTTCAAAGGCTCTCAGACAAGACATACCTTAAAGGGGTGGTATTTCTCTTGTTTCAAAAACATTCGAATTGCATTTCGAGAAGCATCGTGACTGCGGGCCAATGAAACTGTTGAAGAATAAATATTCTCAACAAATTCTATTGCAATGTCTAATTTCTTTTCTTCATTCAAAGCACATGGCCGTCCAGTTTTGGGCAAAGTCTGTACTGTACCGTGTTCCTTAAATTTGTGAAATATTTTACTAACTGTCCCTTGCAAGATTTGGGTTTCGGTATATTTCGCATTAAATAAATCGCGCAGTTCAGCCTGACTTCTTCGTTTGTCTCCACATCCAAACAATATCAAGATTTCGATGCGTTACCTTTCCGACAATACCATTGTGATTCAGTAAATAAGTTGATTTTGATACAATAGTAACGTTTCGAAGTCCAATTTACAACTAAAGCGAAAAATTAACCAGAAAGCCTGGCAAGTAAGTGGTACCAAAAAACGCAACATAAAAAAGATATCATTTTTGCGTTAGCAGTGATAGGTATAGTTTCAAATTCTTGTATGGAGGATAACATTGAATATAATTAAATTTTATTTCACTTTTTAAGCAGGTCTTTTATACAACCCAAAAAACCTTGCTATTGAAAACATAAACCTTGTTTATTTGGTATGGCTGGATTTGGTTTTCAGTAAGCTGGGAAAAAATCAAGATCAATTAACGCGTGTCGGCGTTTTTTAAAAAATTCACTCATTCAAAAGAAATGATTTTTATTCCTGGCCATCCCTGTATGTATACCGAAGAGTAGGACGCCCTTATCGAAACACCCTTTATAATAATAAAAATGAGAGTAATGAAACATTTAATTGAAATGACGTCTAACCATTTAATATCCACTTATCATGATCATATCGTGCTATAAGAATGCTGTCCTCTTGAGTGCCTGTTTGGCATGCAATTAGTTATTATTATTATTGTCATTAATATAACATTTAAATAAAAACAGCTTTAATTTAAGCTCATTATCTACCTATTTATATGGAGAGGAAACCAAGGCATTGAATGCGTTGCGGTACAGTGTTTAAGTATTAATATTTATAAATTGACTTAGCTAACAGAGGTGATAGGTTAAGCAGTTAAGGTGTGGCTCATTCTCGGCAGCGGTTTGCTCGGGTCTAGCTTAATATCCAACATCACCTTGTCTTGGACCGAGATCGAGATGTGTGGCGGTCGATGTCTGCAATCACATACAGAGTGCTCACTAGAAAAAGATTCCAGACAATTCTATGGTGAAATACCTGCAGCAGTTAAAACATACCAACGAATAAACCTGCTCTATTATGGGGTTGTACGAATTTTATTTTAAGTAGGTAGTCATTTAAGAATGGAGATCCAAATATTGCAGAAAATTATCGCCCGATCAGCTTATTGCCAGCCTTCTCAAAGATATTTGAAAACATTGTAACAAATAGAGTAATTAGTTTTTTTTAACTTTTATTCTTTTTAGCGAAACCTAACATGATTTTTTAAAAGCAACGTGTGTTGAGACGGCAGGTTTTGATCTGGTGGTAGAAATTTTCAGCAACCTTGAAAACAAGCGATTAGTGTTGGATGTGTTTCTTGACTTACCAAAGGCTTACTACTGGGTAGATCATGAAGTTTTAGTTAAGAAAATGTCTACTTACTGCATTAGAGGAAATTCAAAACATATTTAGGAAATAGAAGTCAAATAACTAACATCGACTTCAATGGGATAATGGTTAAGTCATCAAAGCAAAGTGTTAAGAGAGGTATTCCTCAGGGTAGTATTGTGGGGCCTCTGTTATTTAATATATACAATGTGTCCCACTTTTTATGGAGCCACCCTGGTATCTCGCTCTCCTGATGTCCAAATACTTTGAAACTTTGGTGGTGAATATACACCTATGAAATGAGTCTTTAGACGTATCCATATTTGATTATAGTCAGTGGCGTCCGATTCTAAGATTGAGAAAGGGAGTCGATTTAAAAAAAAGTATTATCGATTTTTGTTCAGAATTATGTATTTTACTGGTATGAAATGATTCCACAACAAAATAATAATTTCTTATTATTTCGTTTTGAATTTGAAAAATAGTAAATGCATTTTCACCTAACCAAAAAATATCATACTGAAAAAACCAGATAAGTAAAAAATAACAAAAATCACATTACTTAGTTTCAAAAATAGCCCTTGACGGATCCGTTTGGCGCAAGGGCTTATTTACTTAATCTTTATTTTTCTCAGAAGTGTGGCAAAAACTCAATTAAACTAAAGAAAAACTAAAATTAAGCCACAAATAAATAGCTTCAACAACATCTATTCGAGACTTTAAAACTCGCCAGTTTTAAACTTTAGGCTGCTTCTAACGCTTTCTGTTTTATTAGAGATTCAGATAAGGATAGGTTTTTATTTTTGGCTTTACAAAACCACTTATAAACTATTTGGTCAATCCTTCAGTTTTGGAAAATTTCTCTTCTGTTCTGAATTGAAGCCTTCTTTAAAGACTTTCTTTAAGTTAAATTAGTTTTTTATAATTTCGTTAACTTGTGTCCTTCCAATACCATATCTTTCAGCCAACTTTCGAGCACTGATACTGAACTTTTCGCTTTCCACAATATCAGTTTTTTAAATGATACTGCAGGAAACAACTACTCCACGGACTAATGCCCAGACCGACCTGCAGTATCTGTGTGAGCAGTCAAGAATTCAATGCCGGTCGGGGCATTAATCCGCGGAGTAGTTATTTCCTACAGTATCATTTACAGATTTAATGGCTCGCCGTCCAGGGCGAGAGGTCTGCGTTAAGTACCTGCTGAAATGTGGGTCGCTTCCTGTAAGTCGAGCCGCTTAGGCCGAGTAGGAAGTAAGCAGACCACTTATATCTCATCAATATCAGTTTTTTATTTAAAAGACAAACGACATGATTGTTACAATAAAATTACAGCTGAACATAAACTAGCTTAAAATGAAACTACAACATCTTTATCGCTTAGGGTTTTGAACACTAATGAACTGCTATTACTATGGGAAATCACTAATAGTTGCATTTATCAAATTCTATACACGAAGGGTCGAAAAATTTTAGCTACGTATTTGCCAATATAATTTATGACAGGTAATGAAGTACAATCGTTTGCAATAATAATGACACTTTAAAATGAATTTTGCGATTTCATTTGAACTGCTGACGCATTTGTAATGAAATTTACTTTTAACATAAGTACTTAGTTGTTTCACTCACCGATAGAGATTTAATGAAATTTGTACTCAGACCTTGCGGATGTTCAAAAACTGTTTAGAGGAAGTGTCATTATTATTGCAAAAGCAATCTAAATAAACACAACAATTGTAGGTATTTTATGACGAACATTGTTTGTTAAAAGACCGTTTTTAGCGAGACATTATGTGTACGTTTCTAAGACAGATACTTTGAACACTGTGTAGATGGAAATGAAACCAGCCACATTGCGAACAAACAAGTGTTCTCGCTCCGACACTTTGGCTGATATCTGCAGCATTACTCCAGACCCAACCAGTTGTTCTCAACTTGCATAATTAATATGGTTGCTTTTAATAAGTGTGAGTGTGTGTGTTTCTCTTTTTCTCAAATGAAATACCAAGCGGTTATCGTTTATTTTCATTCTTAAACTGCACCGATATATGAACCAATATGAGTTATGGGTCGACGTTCAAATTCCTGGTGTGTGCCGATAATTAAAATCTACCATAAAAATGTTTAAAGCGGGTAATTTATATCCGAGTCCATTTGTGGCGTGCTACTCCAACCTTTAATCTTTGCTTCTCATATATCAGTGTAAATTATAGTTACTTTTATATTATTTACTGTATAATTCATTTAATGCTATGGTTCTGAAATCTAATTACAGTTGTTTTTCATCTTTAGACCGCGTATAAGGTTGGGACATGTTCATTAGCTGTTCATTCAGAAGTGGACGATAGTTTTGCAAAAGCACATTTTCTATAATTATTAATACAAAGTTGACAGTTAGGTACTTAGTATTCTACTGAAGCAATTTTTGAAATGTCAAAGAATGACATCACCATCTTCTTTTACCATTTCCATGTTTAACTGAAGAACTCATTGCTTTAGCTACAAAAGGTTTGCTTAAATAAATCTGTATCGCAGCTGGATTGTTACTGTTATAATATCACACAGAAAAAGAATCACTGGTGGTAGGTAAAAATACACTTGTCCCAGCAAACAACTTGTATAAAATATAGAACAGATAAACAATTCCATTGTAGCAGCTAAATAAAGTTTTCTGAAAACCAATCACTAGTCACAAGTGAACAGGTCGTCCAATTGTGACTGCCGACAACGACTGAAATTTCTTGTTGGAGTAACTGAACTGTATTGTGACAGTTATTAAAACTAAATGTATTTCTAATTCATCAAAAACAAGTGGCTAGTTGACTGTAATGCAGTAATAATTGAAGATGCTATATTGCTACAGCAGTATTCTTTAACTTGTAGGTAAAATATGTGTAGTATTTTAGGCCATATGTAAGGATATATTTTGTACTTAATTTAAAGTATACAGGGTGTTTCAGTTCGAGTGAATTAAATTTTACCACAGATAGAACTCGATAAGTAATTAAGAATTGCCGTATAAACCAAGGTTCTACGTCTCACCTTTTTCGCTCTACAGGGCCGTATTGGTCATGTTATTTATATGATACCTCTGGTATGGTTGTAACAATTTGATTCAAATCTGGTATGATGTTAATACTTATGAATGTCTATAATTTACTGCAAAATTTACAAATTTTTTGTAGGTCAGTGGCGTAGAAACGGGAAGGGTAGCGGAATATTTTTGCACTAACTTCTACGCCAATGACCTAATACTTATTTGGGGTAAATTTTTAGATTCCTTGGACAATTTGGCATAATACTTGTTTGAAATCGGTAAAGTGTCTCGTTCTGCCGAAAATCTCAATAATGTGGGAGGCCGTTCTTCTGATAAAGCATTTAGTTTCGTAATGATAGCAATTACATTTCAAAGTAATATTATCTACTTTAATATTATGTATTAAATTAAAATGGAACGTTTCATGTAAAAATATTAACAACAAACAATGAAATATTCTTTTTCTTATTGCTGTATCTAAGATGCTAATAATAGGTAATAGTTTGTAGGTCCGGTTTTTACAATTTTATGTTTTATCAGAAGAACGGTCTCCCATATTATTGAGATTTTTGGCAGAACGAGACACTTGACCGATTTCAAACAAGTATTATGCCAAATTGTCCAAGGAATCTAAAAATTTACTCCAAATAAGTATTAGGTCATTGGCGTAGAAGTTGGTGCAAAAATATTCCGCTACCCTACCAGTTTCTACGCCACTGACCTACAAAAAATTTGTAAATTTTGCACTAAATTATAGACATTCGTAAGTACTAACATCATACCAGATTTGAATCAAATTGTTACAACCATACCAGAGATATCATAAATAATATGATGTAAAAAACCGACCAATACGGCCCTGTAGAGCGAAAAAGGTGAGACATAGAACCTTGGTTTATAAGGCAATTCTTAATTACTTATCGAGTTTTATCTGTGGTTAAAATTTGATTCACTCGAACTGAAACACCCTGTATAGTCATTTAACATAAATAAAAACCATGATTAGGACACAATTCTGAAAAGTAAGCATATTATGCAATGTATTGTGCAAAATACAATACATATTATTGATCACATGCCAAAATGATTACTGAATCTACTACATTATAGCTTAGAATCCAGAAACATTTTCCAACAATTTTTTTGTCTATGCAAATCACACTATGTCAGCACCTAATACAGGTAATAGAAATAAATACTGAATTTAAGAAAATAATCCTCAATATTTTTCAGAATAGATACTTATTTTCAGGTTCCACAAACCCATTAAGCTGAACAAACTGCACACCAGAAGATCCCCAGATTATTCCCAGAGCAAATTTCTGACACGACTCAGATAGCAACTCTGCGCTCTTTAGTTCTCCCGTAAAAGCTCTCATCCACTTTTTCATGTTTGTTTATAGTGGTACAACTGTTCAACAGGTCTAATCCAATGTAGATCAAAAACCGTTAAAGACAAGCAAGCGAGGAACTCATTACTAGGCGTGAGGTAAAGTGCAGTCATGAACTGACACCTATCAGTCAGGCCCTTAGCAATGCAAATGCACTCCAGAAAACAATTAAGGCCTGCTTCATGGCCTGATAGAATAATACACACATTGAGGTGGGCTTCGGCTTCATCATGTGGCCTGTAATTAAATTGTGGGTGCAGCGTACGCTGGCACTCGCCAGTGGCGTCCGTCGATGCGGAATTCTAACCAAATACTCGAAAAAAGAGGAAATATTCGTTGCATGGCGACTTGGAGGAAGTAGGTGACATGTGGAATGTTCGGCTGGAATAGAAAAATATATGGCTTTCTTAACTATTTAAACATACAAATGTGACTCGCATCCTATTATTGAATTTTTAATAATATAATCTACTATTATATATTTCCATATACATATTATACTGATTAACTTAAATTTGTGTCTTTGTACATTTTAAGAAGTAGAATTTTTTAACGGGAGCAACTTTTTTCCACGAAATAAAAAGTAAAAAGTTGTCTTTCTTTTCAGCTTCATCTGTTGACACACTCTTTATATAGCATAAAGATAATATTAATACATTTATAAATTGGCTTCTGCTATGCTATTCAAAATGAGAATACTTTATCTAACTTAAATGAATTCTTTGCTGTATTACAAAGCCATTTTAAGCTAATATAAATCAAATCTCCTACAATTCCTATCAATGTATGCATGTCATATGCATGTTCTCTGATACCCAAACATCTAGGTATGCTATTGAACATTTACACAGGCAAAGCTCTATTCTATAATTATCTAAAAAAATAATCTAGCTAAATTTACTAATCTAGTTTAATGCAAACATTCTATAAATATCTAATTTCACTTTTGAAACTGTGAGAACTCGAAAATTCAACCACAGTAGATGAGATCTGGATTGCTTCTTCAGGTTGCCTCCTTTAAGTTGAGTCTAACTATTGCCCCCCCCCCCTATAATTGGAAAACCGAATAATATTTCAAAATTCGCCGAGACCCGTCGATCCTTGTTCTTGGGGGAGCTTTTTTGACAGTCAAGCCAACTCGATATGTTCATCCCCCTAATGCCTAGCAACCCCAACTTAAAAAATTCAAATGCAACTACCCCACTTGTGGCACATCATTTTAAAGCCCTTTTCATTGCAAATACAGTGACGTACCGTTTTTAGAAATCGGTTGAGATTTGACAGAATTATTGGTTACAAACGAAAAGATGACAAACCAACTTACGCGTAGTAATTTCTACACAAATGCTCAGCACTGATAAGTTTTTCATCTACTACACATGACCGCATTACCTAATTGTTATTGATGTGTCTATCAGTTTACAAAAAAGTCAGAAATAAAATAAAAAAAGCTGAAGCAAATAATAAATCAGATTTATTTGATGAATTGCTCAAAATGACCCCCGTCTGTTTTCAAATTCTGTTCGAACATTATTAAAGACATCCGCAGTTATTAATCGGCATTCTTCTATAATTCTCTGACGTAGCACTTGCAATGTTTCCGGCTGAGTGGCGTACACTCGTGATTTTAAATGACCCCACAGAACAAGTCCAAAGAGGACAGATCCGGAGATCTTGGTGGCCATTCGACGGGACATCTTCTGCCAATCCAATGCCCCGGGAAATGGTCATTGGTCATCCAAAAATTGTCGCACAGCAGCAGCATAGTGCCGGGGCGCACCATCTAAAATCTCTGTTATCCTAGGATCAATTGTACTTTCCAATAATTCTAGATAGGTGTTTCCATCGAGATTACCTTGGATGAAAAATGGCCCAACAAGATGGTCGCCCAAAATGCCTGCCCAAACATTCAATTTTTGAGGTGTCTGAGTATGAAATTCCCTGATTAAATGCGGATTAGTATCACTCCAATAACGACAATTGTGTCTATTCACTTCGCCATTCAACATAAATGTGCATTCGTCGGAGAAACATGTATTGTAGAGAAGATTTGGATTCAGTAGAAGTTGTTCACTAAAGTATTCGCAAAATTGGTTACGGCGATCAAAGTCATCTTCATGTAACTCTTGAACCAGCGTCATTTTAAATGGATGAAACTTGTGTTTTTTTCAAAATTCGATGAACACTGGAACGGGATACGCCAGAAGCTTGAGACACAGTTGTAATCGATTGCTTATTATCCATCTATACATGACCCAAAACTGCCACTTCAACTGCTTCAGTTCGAACTGGCCCAATTACTTCACGCTTCTTGTTTAAAAGCGAACCTGTTGCAACAAATTTGTCAATCAGGTGTTTAACGTACTGGTGGTTTACATTTTTTTCAGGATGATTGGCATTAAAAATTCGTGCTGTAGCTTTAGCGCAATCGTGATTTCGATAATAAATTGCAACAATTTCTACTCTTTCCGCGATAGAATAAACCATTTCGAACACACGTTAATACTTTCAATAACGGCTGAAACTAACGATTTCTTGGTCACAAGCAAAAACACCGACTTTTTTTGTAGTACTGATTTTTTGTTATTTTGAAAATTTCTGAATTCCTATAAACTTAAGTATTTTTTACTAATAACTATTTTAGTATCTAGTTTTATTTGCTTCAGCTTTTTTATTTCATTTCTGACTTTTTTGTAAACTGATAGACACATCAATAGCAATTAGGTAATGCGGTCATGTGTAGTAGATGAAAAACTTATTAGTGGTGGCCATTTGTGTAGAAATTACTACGCGTAAGTTGGTTTGTCATCTTTTCGTTTGTAACCAATAATTTTGTCAAATCTCAACCGATTTCTAAAAACGGTACGTCACTGTATTCGCAATGAAAAGGGCTTTAAAATGATGTGCTACAAGTGGGGTAGTTGCATTTGAAATTTTTAAGTTGGGGTTGCTCGGCATTTGGGGGATGAACATATCGAGTTGGCTTGACTGTCAAAAAAGCTCCCCCCCAAGAACAAAAATCGACGGGTCTCGGCGAATTTTGAAATATTATTCGGTTTTCCAATTATAGGGGGGGGTCAAATTTTCGTTGGGACACCCTGTATAATCTTAATATACAAGATTAAGTCATTCTTTGAATCAAGTATGGCTATATTTGAGGAATAGTGAAACTAACATAGCGTCGGAATAAGTGTATTAATCTTAATATTAGTATACCTTTCTTTCCGTGTACCGCTCAGCTAATTAAATTATATATAATCCAATCATTTGGAACTAATAATCAAATAAATAAAGATGTAGTATTTATTTGACTATAGAAGGTCTGGTACTTAAAATCATTTTTTCTCATACCTCTAGAATGCTAGTTTTCACACCACTCCCCACTCTATCATGTCAATGAGCGTTGTTCGTGCTTCCGTCAGATTGCCCACTTTCACGCTGGACGATTCCGCAGTCTAACCTCGGATAATTGGTGTTATTATTAATATTATTTGTGGTATTTTCTAATTACTGCCTGGGTTGCCCGCAGAGACCTTCTTAGCACCGCTGGAAGTTATGCGGAGTGGATTTGCTCTGCCATTTGCATTAAACGAAGATTTATAAGGCTCTTGACGCGCGTAAACCAATACCTTTAATAACAATAATTTCATAAACGGTATAATAGCATTTCCAGCTGGTGCAAATGGAAATTGTTTAGGTTATTTTTTCCTTCACAATAGTGCGAAGTTTAGAATTAGTATCTTCAGTTATACTTATAAGTAATATAAGGAAAATTTTGCATTCAAGACAGAAAATGCAGAAAAACAAATAATACACGAGTAGTTAAAACAGTTTATACAAATTGTTTGTGGAAATATTGTTTCTTAAATTTCAAAACAGTACAATACTCTTAGGATTAAAAAACGTAACAAATATTTTTTTGGCAACACCTCATAAAAATTTGTTTTCAACATTTTTGATAACTCTCCAACAATGCCAAGGAGCTGCTAAATTGTGATCATGATCTTATGGTTCTATATAAGTCATTTTTGAAGTAGCAATAAGTTTTTGAACACAACAATACTACACTTGAAATAATTGTAATGTTATTTCACTCACTTCTATACAAGGTATGAATTCAAGAGGCAAACACCTAAGGGAGATTTCTCCGACGTAAAGGAGAAAAAGTTCTTATCGACACCATGTCCGAAAACACTTCGTTCTCAAAATAGATACAGGGTGTTAAATGTTTCTGTAATATTACCTATCTGTTACAGAAGTAAGTTGCAATCTTTAAAATGATTCTTCTCCTGGTCTCACAAGACAAGGTAAGACTCGATTTGCAAGACAAAATTTAAAAACAAGTTTTCACTAATGTTTTGGATGAATCTTTATGATAAATAGAAAAAATATCTATTCCGACTTGCTTAGCTGTGAGACCACTACGAGTGACCCCTCGCCGGCTCCACTGGCCTCAAACAAGACGAAGGAAAGAACTCAGCACCGACCAGGTGGCCTCCAAGCACCCGGAGAGGTGCGATTTGGCCGCCAGCGCACCGTTCTGATCTAGAAAGCTAATCTTCGCGCCGGCTAACAAGTTGTCTGTCAACGGCCACCATGGCACTCGTTGACCGGCGAGGCTTCCCGGCCCAGCAGAAATAAATCATAGCGCTCTTGACTTTATACGGCACTTTTATAGCCGAAGAGGTGTTGAGCATTTAGGAATTGCATACGCGGAGCCGCAGGGCCGACCGATCCAATATGCAGACGAGGTCGTAGAGCGCATGATATTTTAAATTGAATATTCGCAGTCGCATATGATCGCGGAGGTAGCTGGGGTAATTTTATAAAATCTCCAGGACTTTTTCGTATGTACAGGATGGGCAAATTTTGAAGTTTTTATAGACTCGTTAACTATAGGAGATAGAAAAAAAAAATATATCTTTAATTAAAAGAAAATTAATAATCAAAACCAAAATGACCTATTGTCCTTTGTTTTCGAGTAACAAACAAAATTTCAAATTTTCCACTAAAATAAAATGCTTTCATTTTGAGAAAGTTTCTTACTCTCATTTTATAATGAGTATTACATAGGCAGTTAATTTCTTTAGAAGTTAATTATAAAAATGCACACAGTAGTAATCAGAACCGACTCTAGTCTTATTTAGTCTAAAAAAGTCATTAGTTTTTCAGGTGTCACCTTGAGTTGATGGATATCATTTTAACTTATGATTATGTGAAAATTCTGTAGCAGAACGTATTCCCGGTAAACATGTACCGAATGCAGCTACTTTTACCGCGTTGTGCAGTGAGTGCAAGTGTAGTGCAACGCGAGCGTGATAGAGGAAATTTAAAACCGGCTAGTGGAAGAGATGGAGGTTCAGGGCGTTCACGGCGTATTGCAGCAGCGTATTTTGTGGGCACTATTGGTGATTTACGCAAACGTATCGTAGCTGCTGCTAATAACTTACGACTTCAAAACGGATAAAAACAGAAACGTTTGTGTTAGTTTGTAGAAACGGGGCCCAAAATGTTGTTGTTGTAACATCAGGTATGTCAAACTATTTTATTAATTAAGAACTCAAATTAATTATATTTGTAATTAGGTGCTATAAAATGTTATTTATTTCTTTCCTTGGGAATTTCTTTATTTTTTTTATCCGGTCACCGATTGCACGCTTTGCCTTGTTAGGTTTATTATTATTAGGTTATTCCATAAAATGAAATGGTTTACTTACACTACTCATCAGTTTGTTGGCGATTGATGTTGTGTTGGTAGGCAAGAAGTAGTGTGTCGACAGAAGGGAAACTATAAGCGCGTTTCAACTTTCCCAATATACATATACCTGGTTAACGAATTTTTACGTATATATTACGAAAACTCCTAGTTTCCTAGACATATGGTTTGAAAGATTCATAATATGTGCTTTTATTTTAATTGCTAAACGTTTTTCGTCTTACTGTCTCCATGGCAAAATTTCTGTAGGCCACTGCTTATCACATATATCTCTAATATGTCTCGTACATATCGTACATTTTTATCCCTAGTAAAATATTGGATTCATGATTGAATGACGGAGTGAGTTATCATAGTGTCAAATCAAAGTGTTATATTTCCAGCCAATTTTCTTCAGCTGCCGTCTCAACATTATGTTGAAAATTAAGTGAGCACCATCGTGCAAGAACCACATTCAGATTCGAAGAGCTAAGGGAACATCTTCCAGAAGTTAAAGCAGAAGATTTCAAAGGATCTCAAGACACTGAGCCCTATGCATTTGATTTAGTAATATGAATGGTGCAACCAAGCGATCATGAATTTCGGCTCAAGCATTTAGGGAAAAGCGTTCAAAACTCGAAATATGAGTGTTATGAATATTATACATCAATATTAAGATCAATAAAAAGCAAGATAATATGCCAACACTGGTTTGAAAACTATTTCATCACATTATTATGTATGGTATCGATTGAATGACAGTATGCGTTGAATGTATAAGTTATGAATTCATTCCAGTTTCAAGACTTTCTTTATTTTTGTAAAAATTCCACTTGAATCATATCTCTCGTGGGATAAATTTAATTAAAGATATTAATAGTTCCACATAACTGCCCCTATAGTGTAACGCACGGGTAAAAATAAGTATACGACCGTCTTAAACCGATCATTGTATATAAATGAGACCAATTATTTAGAAGGCCTCCTCTTTATCGTCACTTTTATTTTTATTATACATTCTGAACGCCACGCACAGCTGTATTATTTTATTTTCGGCCCACACCGCATTCCTATTATAAAATTTAATTTGGAGGTGAGCTTAAACGTTAAACAAACACAAACGGAGACTTGTCGATGAATCGGAGATGGTTCGATGATGAGTGTTGGATTTGAGAGTATCTCCATGGCATTTGAATAGAAATCATTAAGAACACACACCCTTGTTTATCAGTGACTGGCCGTCTAGGACTAGTTTTATAATTAATTGAATGCTGAGTCACTGAGACACCGGATAGCAGCTTCGAGCAACGTTGCCGGTGACTGCTGAGGGAAAAATTAACGTGTGAAATTGAAAAGTTAATTGGTGTGGTCGACATGGAAGGTGTCCAAGCCTTCAGGCCTGATGCTGTCCATTACATATAAATATTATCATTTTCCTTCTTAATTATAAAACGATTTGTCATTGCGCGTATAAAACGTTCATTTGAAGAGAAATAACAACACAAATAGCTTAAATATTCATCAGGTTTAAGTTCATCATAGTAGTAGTAGTAGTAGTAGTAGTAGTAGTTTATTGGTGCCATCACATATAAAAATGTTTACACAAGTCACAAAATTGAAAGGCCTAAAAGCGTATTTCTAAAATCTAATACAAACGATACAAAAGTATATAAAACAGTATTCATAAAATAAAATCGAATAATATAATAATATATGGGACAGTTACAAAATACAGTCTTTACACTTAGTAACCGGTTGCAAAGATGAATCCAAAAACTTATGATCAAGAAATTCATCAAAGGAATAGAAAGCCTTTACTTTAAGGAATTTCCTCAATTCATCTTTATAATGTTTAACATACATTTTTTTTTTAATTTTGGGGCAGTTTGTTATGGAAGAGAATGGAGTAATAATTCGTATCACTTCTAGTCCTGTTCATCATTAAAAAACTAGGTCTAATCTTGTCATTATTTCTAGTTGAATAATCATGGTAAAATCTATTCTCTTGGAAATTGGTCAAATTCTCCCTAATGTAAACAAGGCATTCAAATATAAACACACAGGGAAAAGTAAGAATTCCATATGTAATAAATTGGGTTCTACAATCAGCTCTGTATTGAAGACCAGCAATAATTCAAATACACTTTCTATGCAAACAAAATATTTTAGAAGAATGACAAGAATGACCCCAATTTATTATAGAAAGAGTCATATTAAAGTGAAAAAAACATGATAGGAAGTTAGTAAAGTATTTGTGAACACTGAGTTAACCATACTTCTAATCATAAACATTTTTGTTGATAAGTTCTTAGAGAAACCAACAATATGCGGTTTCCAAGTCATTTTTTGGTCGATGCTTACTCCAAGAAATCTACCTTGAGAAGCACAGTGAGCAGCTCTCCCATTCTCTTTACGTAATGAGAAGAAGACTGATTGTGTTTTGTTCTTATTAAGGAATAATTTGTTAGCAAGAAACCACTGCCTAATATTGTTTTGTGTAACCAATACATTATCTTTAAGGGTGTCAAGATTTGTATCACTAATCAGTATAGTAGTGTCATCAGCAAAAAGTGTAAATTTACAATTTGTATCACAATTAGGCAAATTATTTATATATACAAGGAATAGCACAGGTCCCAAGACGAAATCCTGTGGCACTCCGTACTTAATAGGCAGTCTATCAGACTTAATACCATTAAAGTTAACATACTGGAACCTATTTTCCAGGAATGATTTTATTAGTAAAATACTTGAATTCTTAAACTTATAATGAGTAAGTTTATTATAATAATTGGTCATGACTGACACAGTCAAACGTTTTTAAAGCTTTATCACAACCATCTTCAGTTCTTAACGCTAATTTTTTTTAATGTTATGCATTCAATAATTTAAATGGCAATAAAGTTTGCAGCATTCTCGAATGGATAAGCTTTGAGAATGTACGATGATTTTATAATATAGTGCCTAGTTGAAAGACACAAAACTCTTGCTTGATCAATAGTCTTTTTCGCAAAATATGTAAAAATTTGTATACTTTCCAAACGTCAACAACATATTAAGCTTGTAATACGATTACAGGGTACCAAGTTTGAACAAGAAATATTTATTTTGTCCCAAACAAAGCTTGCAAAATATAGCAACAACAAGAACAAGACTCTTTACAAATTTTGCAAATATTTTTTATCTTGGACAATACTACGTACTCTCGGAAAATTTTCAGCAGTTCTTGGTAATTCCGCGTCCACTTGGCAACGTGGCTAAAAAGCCACCAGGGCTCGCTTGATTGGCACCAGCGATTGTTACCTGTTTAATTCCATCTCCCGAACCAACTCGAATGACTTATGAGTTATGAGTATTCAAGAAGAGGCAGTGTTTAATTAATAACCGGAATATTTTTGAATATTTTAACACTATAAAGGACGTCATTAATAAAAAAGGTAACGTGGGGCGTTTACGGTGAAGACATATCGTATTTATCTAAGAAATGATGCAGTCACAAGGAGGCTGCATAAATTATAACATATTAACTTCAGTCATTATTTATTCACGAGTTTATAGTCTGACAGTTATTAACGCTGCGACGGTAATGAAATTATCATTTTAATTTCCACCCAGTTTTTGTGGCTATTAATTTTATTAATCGTTGTTTATTGATACCTATATGGTGCTTTTTCTCTTATAAAGAAATAGAGGTGTGGCCGTAGCTTGGAAAATGGATTTATTTATTTAAGAAACGTCAACTCTCAGGCTCGTTGTGTTTATATTGGTTGGAATAAATTATGTATGTTTGGAATTTGGGCAGCATAAAGCGAACTATAAAATAGAGAACTCATTTTGTTTGTTTTCCATATTTCATAATAGAATTCTTTTTATGCTGCCCCATTACCCACACTTGGATTGAGTCGAATTTAAGGGTAGAAAATCTTATAAATTTCCAGAACATAAAGAAATTTACATTTTATAGTGTCAACAAACTGGTGTGATGAAATAACTTTCTCGCATTGTCAAATAACAACAGTAACATTAGTTGTTTATTGTAAGATCGACAAGAATGTTTACACGCGAACGTATTGATATGGTGGATAGTTTATTTTTTCATTTAGGGTTGTTCAAAAAGCTGATGAAAATGGGTGGACAGGCAATCTGCTTCTAAGGCATTGTTTATGCATTGTTTAATGCCAAGGTTTTGTCAAGTTGTAACGTTGCGCGAAGTTAGTATGTACCGAACGAGAACGTTGTAAATAACTTAATACATTTATAAGAACGAACGACGTTTATTCAAAGTAAGCGGTACAGAGGTATAGTTCACACTGAAGCTAAGCTGGATCTGGAACTCTATACAGGATGAGTCAGTCATAATGTCACTAATTTTACGGGGAGATAGGGAATAATGAGTATAATGCGAATACGCGATTAAGAAAATATAATTACATATTTACGCCGAAAAAAAATATTTTCAAATCATTATTTAAACCCCCTTTTTAGACTGTCACTGACCGCTCACAGCCTTGGTTGTTTACAACTCACAGTTCAACTCGATGTCGACCTGATGCAATGTTGCCAAGTTGAAATATTTTTCCAGTACCTACCTACCTAGGTTCTAACCATCACACATAAACGGTTGTACTGACTATTTTAGAATTAAATTTTTTCTTGCTCAGTTCAAGATCAGCCAATAATAATTTAAAATGTTAATATCCAACAAAATCAAATAATAATAATCAAATAATAATTCTGATACATGGTGATTTTCCGGGTTGTTATGCCGTGACCTCGGTAACTGGTAGCTGCCAGAAACAGAGTTAAAATGCACATCCCTAGCATTAGCCGGGATTCTTTTACCTGCCCTGGTTGTTCTCGGGCTTCGCCGCGACTGAGGCCTCATCATCCCGTGGTATTATTGTACTTTTTAATTTGTTTGTGATCTTGTAGCATCCTGATGATGACATCATACATGTCGAAACGTTGATGATGTAAAATAAAAAGCCTTTTTGAAAATGTATGACCTCATCCATCTACATTTACCTTAAAAATAATTGAATAAGTACTACTAGTGCTTAAAAGAGTGTCATTTCGAAATTTTAATCAATATCAAAATTTGTCAATTTGGAAGCGCTTTCACAAAAAGATAGTTTATTAAGTGGGTTGCCTTGCTTTGTCTACTGATAAAATAAAGCCAATTTTATTTCTCTCGCAAATGAAATATCCTTAACGGTTCTAAAGCGTGAATAAAACGTCAATTAAGGTGATTGTTGATAACAAGAATTATTATTTAGATAGTCCGTTAGTAATTTCAGACCTACCGCCTAAACATTTTCTATGTAAACACAACTCATAATTCAAAATAGTTTTACTACGTATCATAGCATTTTACGTTCACTATAACAATTGAAGCAAACGGTGGCTAGATCTTTATGCAGATAGTAGATATAGATATAATACATCTCCGCCCACCATATGGTGGGTGAGGCTATATTAATGTGGACGTAATTTTTGAATAGTTAATTGTTCACCAAATGTGAATGTTACGGTGGTGCCCATTACGATAAAGATCAAATTATGGGAACAAAGTTAGATGGAATTACTGAAATTTATAGTAGTATTACACCTAAGCACTTACTTCTTTATTACTGGTCATTATAAGTATAAAGTGATCAATCAGAAACAGAGTTACGGTGACTGTTTTAACAAATAAATAATACAGAAACTTCCAAGAGAAACATTATACGCCATTAGCATATTATTTACTAATTATACAATATAAAAACTATTTACAGAATAAATTCATTAGGTTGATAACAACTGTAATTGTTGCAAAAATTTGACATATGTATTTTATAAAATTTTGAAAAAAGTTTCACTTAAAATCAACACAATAGGCAATTTGCATATTTTTTTATTTTATTAACAAAATATTATTCGTTCATTTTATGTGTACTGTGTTAGTTTTATGTCATTCTCTGCAAAAATAAAGCGGTAATAAATTAATAAATTCATTACGTCTTTCACAACCACATAAACGCGAGAAATACAAATGTGACGTCACAGTATATGAACATGTCATGTTGTTTTATATGCGTGACATAAATGTCAAAATCGAACTGTCAAAGTCAAATTATTATTTGTTTTGTTGCCGTGCATTGTGTATAATATCCATATAATTATAGTAAATAATGGCAACAGAGAGTGGATTTGTCAAAGGACAATCAGATAACCTGCCCAAAATTGACTCATTGTCAATGTTTTGGTTTCTGGAAGAAATTCCAAATTATATGGTGAATAATTTCAAGGCGTCTGCGTTTTGCATTACTTTATTGCTCAGGTACCATTTTCCCGTGACAGTTAAAATTATGGGGTATTACACTTTTTTTAGTAGTAGTCTTTGTACATTCCCATTTAATTTGTGCTGCCAATAATTCTCCATATCTTCTTCCAACTATTAATTTTAAAACACACATCATCTTTATAATCTCTGAATAAAGTGAAAAATGACTTACGGTGAAATGATCCTCGCAACAATATAACGCCGTTGTGTTCGATAATGTTGCATTCTCTTTTTCGTCTCTATTCATTGAAATGAACCATTCTTACGCATTTTCTCATGTTTAGGAAATGAGAAGAATATTTTTTCCGGGGTGGTTACCGTAGTGTTTTTGCACTTTGGTACCACACAATACTTCTAAAATTTGTGTTTTATCGGTCCCATCCCCTTCGGCAATCCAAAACTTTTGTTATAATGAATGCTGGACACCACACAAACACAGATTATGGAAGTTACGGAACGAGTTCGCTAACCGACTTAACTAAACTACGTCGATTTGACAATTTGACATGTGTCACCATGGACGTTTCCATATACTGTGACGTGGACGAATCAGAATGTTGTTTCCGAACCCGTGACTATATTTGAATAAATTGTTATATAAAATAATTAATTATGAAAAATATAAGAACAATTTTACAGAATTAGCAAGATATTCTTGTTAAGTACTTAATATATAATAAAATAACAATATTTTTAAGCATTTAAAAATTTCATGCAAATTGCCCATTGGTTGTTAAAATGAATCCACATCCTATTGTGTTAAAACAATAACATAATTTGTTAAGTGAACATTACTTAAGTTATTGTCAGTTATTTGTCAGCTAAATAAATATTTTTGAGTTAGATTACTGTTAAAAGTTGCATTTACATCAGCGCTTTAAAAACACTTTTAACACAAATATCATATAATATTTTTTCCATAAACAGCATTAATAAGAATTAACCCGGGTAGAAATAAATTTTAAATAGCACCGTAGGCACTATACCAAGTTTTCGAAGTGGGCACTTGCCATGGTATCAACCATAGTGGCAACCATTGTTGTATTCACCATTTACGAAAATTTTTAAAGTTTTGGATTTGTCACTTTTAAACGTTGTTTAGAGAAATTGATGAAGCGGCCAACCGAGCTACTTTGGACCTATTACCAAGAAAATCCCGGATTCAATATGAAATTGCATACAATAAGTTTGTGAACAAATAGGCGTTCCTGGAAAATATACTGAATATGTACTCTTGGTCTATTTTGAGGAGAAATCAAAGGTTTGGAAATCTTCATCTCTATGGTCTATTCTATGCTTAAAGCTATGTTACGGATAAATAAGGACGTAGATATCAGCAAGCTCATTGCGTATCTGAAGCATCAAGGAGAAGGTTATCAACCCAAAAAGCACAAATCTTGACCAGAGACCCAACAGTTTTTGAAGTGTGCACCGGATGACGATCTTATGATGAAGATAGCTACTATTTTGGGAATATTTGGTGCCTGCCGTAGGGAGGAGCTATGCGAGTTGACTCTCGACAACGTGGGAATTGTGGGCACTTCCAGTTCAATATTGGTTAAGATATCAGATACCAAGGTTCCACAAAATTTCACTATCATTGAAGATTATTTGGATTTTACCAGAGATACATGGCTCTTCGTCCAGCAAATGTGGGATATCGGAGGCTTTTTCTATAGTATGTTAAAGGCAAGTGTACGAAAAACCCTGTGGGAATAAATACGTCTGGAAAATTCCCAGCTGCTATTGCTAAATTTCTGCAACTTCTAAATTCTAACCTCTATACTGGACATTGTTTTTGGCGTTCGTCGACAAGCTTACTGGCGGATAGTGGAGCAAATTTAACGACAATTAGCGGCATGAGGGATGGAAATATTCAACAGTCGCCGAGAGTACATCGCAGATTCTTTGGAAAGTAAAAAATTCGATTTCCCGAAAACTGCTTCAGTGTCATCAATATCAGCGCATTCTGCTCAAACGTCAGCTAGGAATGCGGTCGTTTCAGTGGTAGTGGTATAATTGTGTGAATTGTCATATAAGTATTCATGTTAATAAAGAAAATACAAATTAAATGTATTACAAATTTACTTTAAGGCACTAGTGCTTTAAAGTGGCCATTTTAAGGCACTGGTACCTTAAAGCAATATTTTTAATGCTACAAGGGAGTGTTTGTAGAAAAAAATTATTTCACAGAACCTGAAACGTCATAAAAATATACCGTTTCATTAAAAAAATGCAAATGACATAACTCGAAAGCAGGTGCTATCGTAGGCATGTAACATAAATCAAATTAAGCACCACTCAAAATTACTAGTTTACTTTCTTCGGCGTCTTTGTGCAATATTTGCATTTACGAAATTACATAATTAAATCTATAAGCAGTTTCCATACTATATAACTACGTACCTACCATTAAAGAGCACTGCATTTCTTCGTGTAGAGTTAAAGAAGGTGCTACCAAAAATACGTACATATATCTTTAAAAAAATCTCCGCTCGTGGAAGTACAAGCAATATTTTATCAGGTGGGTATGTGGCTATGTGTTAAAACACACGTGCCAAGAGGTCTGGTTCACTCCACACATGGACAAGCGTATCGAATCTCAGTATCGGCACTCAGATATCGCGCGAGTTTGGAGAATAACTAACTGATGACGTGCTCCAATCCATGGGCGTCGCAAGCGGCTTTGAAGAAGTCTGAAGCAACATCTTTATAATTGATCGAAATGAAAAGACTTTAGATTCTAAAGTACATACAAAAGTCCATATCATGCATCATTATATTATTAGCATATTACATCTACAATAATTTCAGTAATATAAACTTTCAGATATGGAATGATAACCCATCATGGCAAGTTGTTTATTACGAAAGAATCTACTTTTTGCACAATACCAATGCTTCATAGCATAATCTTTACAAATTATCGACTTGCTATATAGTCTACCTAAAAGAAAGTCTACACCATCGCTATATACAGGTGTCTCACTTTTAATTAGGAGAACTTCAAGAGTCCTTAGAAAATCTTATTTTGAAAAATTCCTATAAATATGGATCTAAAATGCTACATTATGAGATAATGGATGCAGATTGCTCTTGACTATATGCAGCAACTCATCTTTCTTAAACCTCTAGCATCGTATGCAATTTTAGAGATTTTAGAAAATCTTGAATATTCTTTTTTTTTTGCGAAATCACCTAGCACTGAAAACTACTCTCCGGAAGGTACTGCCAGCAAAGTAAATAATAGATACATACATAGATTTTATTGACCACTATATAAATACACTTTTTTGGCAAGTCACTTTCTAGAAATCTAACCAAGGAAGAATAAAATTAAAAAAGTAAATATATAAAAAATAATATACACAATAGTGTGTATAAAGTACAATAACTTAAAAATGACACCAACATCCAAAACCAGCAATTTAAAGCCGGTGATACATACATGCAGCGCATGTTGTTAATACACAAACACATAGTTTAAAACAATTACAGGCAATTAAGGAACATTAGCATCATCAAGGTACTCCTTTATGGAGTAATAAGATTTATTTACTATGAATTTTTTATTGTACTTTTAAATTTATTAAAATGTAAGCCACGAGTTTTTATGCTCAACTTATTATAAAGGTTCAAATCCTTCCAATTCTTCTTGGACTTCGTTAATCTAAGTTTAGGAAGTCTCAAATAACTTGCAACTCTTGTATTGCAGTTGTGTAAGTCCATTTGCGTATTAAAATCTTTCTTATTCTTATGTATGGCTAACAATGTATGATAATAAATAACGAGTGTAAGGGCATTATTCCAAAGCTTATAAAGAATGGGCGACAATGGTCACGCAAATCGGCATTAGATAAGATACGCACCACTTTTTTTGTACTTAATCGAAAGACTCTTACGGCATTTCCCTACAAAGTCACAGCATATGAAATGCGGGAATGAAATAAACTAAAATATACACCGCGCAATGTATCATCAGTCAAAAACCCACGCAACCGTCTAATTAAAAATATTATGCTCGACAACTTAGTACAAAGAGTATCCACATGGGCTCTCCAGGAGAAACTTCCATCAATATCTACACCCAAAATATGCAAGGAATCAGCACTAACATAATTGCTCATTTTACTAGAAAAAATCAATTGTTGGGTTTTGTCTGGATTAAGAGTTAGATTGTTTGCTGAAAACCATTGCTGTGCTTTCTTATTAGTAGTTGAAATAGAGTCTAACAAGGGCACCACACCGACACCCGTATTTAATAAAATGGTATGACCAGCAAAGAGAATGCATCTCCTAGGTGACATAAAATCGATAAAGTCATTGACATAAATTAGAAACAAAAGTGGCCCCAATACTGAGCCCCGAGGTACACTGTGACAAATGCATTGAGTGCTGGAATTAATTTCATTAAATGACACACATTGTTTACGATCTTTCAGATATCACTCCAGGAGTCTAGCTGGTAGACCTCTTACACCATAACTTTCTAATTTCTGGATTAATATGCCATAAGACACACAGTCGAAGGACTTAGTTAGGTCACAAGCTGTAACAGCACAGTGTAAACCCGACCATCAACAATAAGTTTTATTAATTGAGAGGGAGCATCACTAGTAGTAAGTAATGATTTAAGTTGCTTCGTTAACTGCCCTCTTTGTCTTCCTTACGGTGTTCAAGAACGACGTATGTCGGTGAGTTGGTAGACAAGAGACTGCTTAGTTGCCAAGTTTATTGCCTACGATTCTTAAAATTAAACGTCCTAAAAACGTTCTTGCGAATTCGTTTTGTGCTAATAACTGGAAATGTCATATACACATATTTTGATACCTGTTAAAAGACTACATTTCATATAAACAAAGACCCATTTCCGTGATGTACAGAAAGCGGTTACTTTCTTGTGTGAGATGTTATAACGTTGCAATCAAATAACGGCTTGTAGCCGTCGTTCCGATATGAACTTCAATTCGAGCAATGGGTTCAATTTGGATTAAATACTGATTTGACGACGAAATATGAAATATTTCCTTAATAACCACCTCGCTTTGAATAATATCGAGTTAGATCACTAAAATAGACATCATCTATATAATTATAATAATATATTAAGCCTATATCCGCACATTCTAATGATTTTTATGTCAGTTACTTGCTTAGTTTCGACGTCAATGCTATTGCTATTAGACTGACATATCTTTCAAAAAAAATTGTTTAGCTCTTTGGGAAATAGTAGTAATTTGATTTCTATTTGTATTCCTTTCAGAATTGGATATTAGTGCAGCTGCTTCTCTAATTGTATATTTTGTCTGATTGGATAAATCTGATAATAGTTCAACTGACGCTTTGTTTTGTATGGAATACACATTAATTTCGTTGCACATTAATTGAATTATACGATTTCCCTGATTTTAGTTAACACAGTTACAAATTCATGTCTATGGCTGGGATTTTAGCACGCGATATGGACTTGTAGATATCCCAAAGAATTATAGCGTGAGATTAATTACAAGTTGTAAATATCGTCTTGTTTTATTGCAGTTGTCGAATGAGCAACCTCGGCACCGCACAACAGTGTCATTAATAACATGCAGCGTTAATGCATTGAAATATGTAGGATTATGTATTTGTTTATCTGCTTTGCTTTTGCCTTATTTGATAATATCGCACATACCTTCGAAACGTTTTTATATTACGGAACCATTAATTTGAGAACAATCAGTGATTTTATATAAAATATTAAGCTAATGAAAGTAAAAGGACATCAGATAAGTTGCAGAAGTTAAGAGTTTGATTACTTATAATGGAGTAAAATCGATTCGCTATCTCGCTTATATTTGATGAATTTTTTTAATGTATAACCGTTGAGTGAGAAATTATAGATAGAGGCGCAACCTTATGACGAAATGCGTATCCACTTTTAGGCCAGAGATAGTATTAGGTAATAGCAGCTCTTTGGTTCTAAGATTCGTCAATTTATCGACAATTAATTGTCCACGGAGGTTTTCTTTGCTTGTTAAACCATTGAATCACATAGAACTCTCAAACTTGACTGTCGTTAACAACAGTTCTCGACAGACGGACAAATCTCGGACCCAAAAACCCCTACTGTAAAACACCGTGTAACATAACGGAACATCAAACATGAAGGCCTTTATTTCTTGTCCGACTTTAAAAACATTTTGCCCTATAGATGAGATGTAACTGGTCTGCTACTTCCTGTTCTGCCTAAGCGGCTCGACATGCAGAAAGCGACCTACAATATCGTAGGTACTTAACCGCAGACCTCTCGCCCCGGGCGATGCGCCATTAAATCTATAAATAATACTGCAGGAAACAACTACTCCGCGGGCTAATGCCCCGACCGGCATTGAATTATACCTACAGCATCTGTGTAAAACAGCCAAGAACACTTGTCAGCCACTCCACCAGACATAGACCGGTTTCGGAGTAGTTGTTTCGGTTAAGTACCTACGATATTGTAGGTCGCTTTCTGCAAGTCGAGCCGCTTAGACCCAGCAGGAAGTAGCAGACCAGTTACATCTCACCTGGACTCGATTTATATGTGAAACTACATATGAAGGAACAGCCAGTTTAATTGTCGGTCATCTCACCTATGGCATACTGATGAGGGCTAACAAGCCCGAAACCGGTATATGTCTGGTGGAGTGGCCGACAAGTGTTCTTGGCTGTTTCACACAGATATTGCAGGTATAATTCAATGCCCTCGGAGTAGTTGTTTCTTGCTGTATCATTTATAGGTTTTGCCCTATAGATATTTTCTTTCACAATGTTTGTACTTATCTAAAACGAAACTGTACCAAATTTGAACATGATTAGCCGTTTCGTTTCTTAATTATGCTCATAACAAGAAAACAATTTTTTTTTCTTTGAAACCCTGTAACTTCTAAACGAGGCACTTTTGGACTAAGCTAAGTTTGTTTAAATCAATTCTATTTGATCACAGGAAGCTATGTTTAAGCTGGGCCCCATTACTTTCCGGACACCCTGTATAATTTGCATTGGACGTAGTACTTCTGACACCAAATTTCTTTTGGAAGAAGAAAAATTCTAAAGAAATGGACTAAATGCTCAGTACAATGCTTTGATATATATGTCAAACGTGTAAAAATTATAAATCAGTCAAATCGAGTGGAGCGGTTAGCGAATTAAGTAAGCGGAATTGAAGAACAAGCTCTAATAAAAACAACAAGACACAGTAGTTCATCATCAATAAAACCATACTTACAAGTTGACAAAGAGTATCATTCGAGCATTATTCAATCGATTCCTTTGAAAACTTCAACATCTACTACAGAAACGATTAGCTGTGGTACCCGTAGTAACATTAGTGTTCCTCGTAAAAATTTCAATAACTACGTGTTTAATAATTGTACACTCAAATAAAAATATATTTATTTTTAATGTTTCAGAAATAAAGTTTGCATTTAATTTATTATTCATTAAATTGTCTTGGCGAATTACACTCTATGTTTGTGTTGATACCGGGTAAATTTGTGTTATTTAAAATCTACTGTTTCCTTTAGCAATTTGAATCGAAAAACTGTCTAATTGCTAGACAACAGTTTGTCATGAAACAATCCAAATTTAGTCGGTAAACTACAAATCTCTTGTGAAATTATAAGTAATAGTCCCACTTGCGTAAGTAACTATTAAAATAGTACGAAATTATTATTCTAAAAACGTTATGTATATCCACCTGGACACCTTACTAATAAATTTCATTGTGCCTTTTTTCCCCTGAATTATTGACCTCGCCGGCAAAGGTCGCGCGGTGTTGCGCTCATTCTCGGCTAATCAAATGGAAGGTTTAATGTCACAGCAAAGTCCCCCATCCGAGCCATCATTGTTAGGCTATTATTGGATCTCCTCCAGAAGACCTATAAGGCAAGAACCGCGGCGATACTCAGCGGGCAGAATAGAAAACTGAAGAAGAATAATTGTGGTTGTATAATTTGACAAGAGGTGCCCAGGTAAATGACAGAATCGACCGCTAGTTGGGGGGTCGCTGATAGCATCTCTTCGATAATCGCAATCGGTGCCTAGTCATGTCGGGCATGGGTGTCGAGGACCTGCATTTTTCAGGACCAGATATTGAAATTAAGGATACTTACAATTAATTATACTTTATGCAGTTTGTGTTTAAAACATTCTTTTGTGCACCAAAAACACTTGAAACAAACAAATATACATACATAGAAAATTCTTGTGTGCGATTTATTTGCGTCATTCCATATATGGGTCATATTACTTCTTATTTAACTACACTATCCGAACCAAAAATGTGTGGTAGAATTTTGTATGTAAAATTTTACTCGAGTGTGAATAATAGTGCTCCAAATTGGTCCTAAAATATTGACAGGAACAATTTGTGCTAATGTCATACATTTGGAGTAGTATCTGATTCTGTACATTTTGTAATTTAACATTATCTGAATTTAATTATGGACAAATATATTACTTTTCTTTAGTTTAATTGAGTGTTTTGCCACACACAAAAGAAAATTAATTGAATAAACTTTTACGTCAAAATGATCAGTCGTGGGTAATTTTTGAAACTAAGTTTGCCTACCCAAATATTCTTACACTAAAAAAGCAGAAAAGTAAAAATTAACAAAAACCGCATCATTATCGCGCACTTCAGTATTTGTTGACGTTTCGAAAATCTCTCTGTGTTCGTTCTCATAAATTGCAATAACTATATTAAGTCAAGTCATTTCTCATCATCAAAATTATATAAAAGGGCGGGTATTTGAAAAATCAAAAATTTGCGAACACGTTGGGAAAGAACTGTCATGTCAATTCGGCAAAAATTTTAGAGAAGCAGGATATTGCGACAAGTAAATTAAAAGAGGCCACGATTATTTTGTTGAACGGAGATAAGTGTGTGTCAAACTGTTCAGTACCTAAACATTAATCATTGTGAGATACATTTGTTTCAAGAAGAAGTAAATAACAATAAAACAATAATCATTTACATTCCTTTGGAAGCTGGTAAACAAATTTTAAACAGCAATTTTTCATATTTTCTAATCGTCATAACCTTCTTAGCAAAAAATGTTTCTTGTCACTTTTTTAAATTGTTGTTGGCTTTCCAGGAAAAACATGAAAAATTCATTTTAAAAAGTGTTACGATTAAAGTCCTTCTCCTATTGGATTGAAGCTTTAAATAAAATAATAAGAAAAAGTCAATAAAATAAAGAAATTAAGAAGTTTTGAAGTTTTAGTAAATTAATGTTTTCCTTTTCTAGCTAAAAATAAAAATGTAGGTATTGTAAAGAACGCTATTTCCATTTGACAAATTTTTGTCAAAAAAATACTAAAAATATTGTCAAATATCCATAGGCGAACATTTCCTTTTTAAAATGGCAGGTCTAAACCTCCACATCTACGCTCATGTGATTGATAATGGCCAAGTGTTTACATTTTGTGCTTCTTTGAAGTAATTAACCATACCCCAAATTAAAAAATATATAAAATGAAACCAGAAAAAATGTATGCTACGAAAACGTTTAAAAAAAATTAAATCCAACCCCTGCATCTCAAAAATGATGAGTTTGAACAGAAAATATTATAAACTAAATATAATCCTCTTTAGATGTACTACCGATTCTGAAATTTTCTATATGATTTAAAACAAGTATACTCGTTATACATGATACAAATTTATCAAATTACATAATTTTGAAACAAGATTTTCAAATTGCATGTATTTGTTCTATTTAAAGAATAATTTTAATATTAGGTTTTTAAACAAACACATGTCACATATAAATGATTTTTGTTGTGTGTATTGTCAATTTCATTAAACATAGGTATTTGAAAAACAAAAGCTGAAGATGCATTCGACATCGTCAACATCATTAGTATCCATGTCTGAGTCGTCGTCGAATTCTATCTCATCTTCATCGGTGTCATTAAAATAATTTTCTTCCATTTTGATACAAGTCTTTTAAAATTCCCCACTATTTTTTTAATATTATACTTGTCTCATTTTTATGTCATTATGTCTATCGTTATTAATTTTGTTAAGCTTTCCTTTTCCTTCAAGCTTTCTTCTAAAGAAACTTTATAAGATGTGCCTGTGAAAACGTATGATGAACTCTCAGGCTACCAATTTTTTTGACGAATTCTCAAACCCACTACAAGAAAAATATCAACTATAACTTCCGATCTAACATAGGAACTATCTCTTTTAGGCTGCACGCCAAATGTTGGAACTTGATCGGTGATGGAAAAATGTTGGATCTTGGAATGGTTCCTAATTTCGGATACTTAGAAAATTAGGAAGCGCTCTATTTGGGATTTTTTTTGTCCATGTCGAACAATAACAAATATCACAATTTAATACAACAAATAATTTACTACAGTGCTAGACTTACTCTGGATGAAGCAAGCAGCAATTTTGGGGAAAAAGAGCACCAGTTAGATATGTTTCATGTCGAAGCTGAAAAAAACTCGTTGCAGCTGTTCAACGCATTTAGTACTTTTACTGGTATGTATAAGAGTATCCCAGAATCATGATTTGTAGAGCAATTAGATCATCAGATGAGATAACTGTGTTTAAAGTAGTTGCAGGTCTCAAACACCTTAAAGATCGCGCAGATTATGCTTGCATAGACTTCCAAAGCCTGTTCATGAAGGTTCCCATTTTATTTAATGGTACACTAGACATCGTACACTAGACCAGCACCTTCATGGACCGGCACCTGCAACGACCTCCACTACAGGTCATGTCGGTGGTCCGCAAATTCAATGCTTGGCTGCGCTAGTCCAACGCAAGTTCTGTTCCCATAAAAGTCAGAGATTGATTTCAAAGTATTAGAGGTATTCGACCAGTTAAGTTGTGAATGAATTGGTGAACTGTCGGACACACTCGCTTATAAACAACCAATAATTACTTACCTTAAATGAACTACAAGTCTTTCGTTAGATGACACAGATTTGCGAAATCTTGTGTTTTGAAGGCGAGGACGATCCAAGAACTCAAAACAATTTTTTGTAACCGTTGGAAGTACTGAAAACATTTTTATTGATCTCTCTCCACTTCAGAACATAAGTTATAAAATTCACTGTACAGCCTTCTTTTCTTAATGATAGGGTGAACCCAAAACTTTCTCGTTTTCCTCGTTTCTTCTCCTCCTCCGCTTCAAACAACATCGTAAAAATAAAAATTCTTTCTTCCGAGTTACACTCAACTACTATCTGAAAACTTCAAAACGTCTATCACACACATAACCTAGAATAGCAACTGCAACATAATCTCCACACATTTGGCAACTATTCCAAATATGATGACCTTCCGTACATCTGACCCACTTAATCTTGTAGATAATTACTCAAATACCTATATCTATGGATATTTTGTTACATTTTTTAATTTGTACTACATTAAGTAAATTTGAAATGAATTATTGATACAGTTTGACGCCAAATGAAGACCGTTGCAGTCTTCCATTAACCAATACATGCACAAGTATTTAATACTGACAATACCTGTGTATATAAGAATTTGATTTATTACCTTTATCGACTGCTATTCTATTTATTTTATTTTTTAATCCGGCATGTACGCAAAATATAATAGATTGATTATTGGCTTTTCCGAGAAAACTGAAAAAAGACAATATTAACCCAACTTTTGTTTGTTGTATATAAACCCCAGAGGTGAACTAGACAATTAAGGAGTCAATTTTTGTCAGAAAAGATACCCATAATTAATGTACGATACACTACTTTAAATAATTAAACTGTTTTGTACAACTAAAATTCTCAGAAAATTAATATAATATACTTTGTGTTAAATAGATTGCGTTATTAGAATTGGTATTTAAATACGGGGGTGAAAACCCCCAGTGCTATGCTTGGAAATAAACAAATTGTTATGTAACATAAAGCAACCTTTTGTGTTGTTACACTTAATTAAAATAATGGCTATTCAAACTCAACAATAAGCTGTATCTGAACCAAAATCAAATAGGTATGTTTGTTCTGTCACGTTATTGCAGATTTATATTAAAACTGTCGATTTTCCAATAAGTGATTCTATTACCGTACCTAGTAATTTTATAAATATACCAAAAGGGAAATAAAATCATCAAGCAAGTAAGTAAGTGGGTATTTTCTTTAAGATTTGACGTTTGAATAGACAGAAGATTAATAATACTCAGAACTACAATTGATTCTGTAACTGTAATTAACTTATCCTTAAAATCAATAGTTTAAATCAAGAGAGATAGAAGAATATTCTCTACAAAAAAATAAAAATATTACTATATCACAATTAAACGAAATGAATGAAATACCTTTTTAAATTAAAGGTGTGATTTAATCAATCCAGATTAAATTTAATCTAGTTCTGAATCTGGATTCTTGGGTTCAAGAATTATCAAAATAATTTAAAATAAAATTTAGTATACAGATTCGGAAATTGCGGATCTTTACAGAGAAAGTAGAAATTGCCGCTTCATCCCAGGGAAGGTACGAACTTTAAGAGGGGCGGCGACGTGCATTGGTCTAGCATTCCCCACTACTACGGTAATCGGTTCCGTATCGCCAATTCGCCATTGCAAATCTAACTGTCCGGTCAACTGATGCCAGTGTTGTCAGATCTCATGCATTCCGAGGAAATCTCATGCTCTCATATTTTGATTACAAAATCTCATGCTTTTTAATAGACACAAAAAGAAATAATAAAATTATTAAAATTACTCTTTGATATCTACCAAAAACAAGAAATAAAGGCAAAATCGAGGGCAAAATTGAATAGATAGAGGTAGGTATCTACAATATTTGGGTACTTGAAATGTCCTTTATTGTAGACTGCTCTCTTAATAATTAGCAATGAATACATAAACGGGTATGGCAGTCTACGGATATGCGGTGTGTGTGCTGTATTCACGCTGTATTGCAGTGATTCTTAACTCTATTCCGTAAGGGTACCTACATTTTCTGGAAACAACAGATTTTACGACCCGTGAGTCACCCTGAGTCACGTCAACTGCGCCTCAAACGTTCGCCCGCCCTAACAATAAAATAAATTAGAAAGGTTACGTGGTTAATAACTTTTAAGTAAGTACCTGTAAGTACCTACTAACAATGTAATATTATTTATTTATTTATTTATTTATTTATTTGGTACTACAACCAACAGCCCGAAGGCCAATTACAGGTTGAGAAAACAAAACAGTTAAGTTATATTAAGTTAGAAATGGATAACAACATATATAGCAATATACAGTAAAGCAAACAAAACAAAAATAATAAAAATAGGGTAAAGCAGTAAAGTTAGTTAATCTATACAATGTTAAGAAAACACTCGTCTAATATCATTTTCAGTACAAGCAAATATATCAATGCCATTCTGCAGGTTATTATAGTTGGTGCACATAATAAAAATTGGCGAAAATTTTAATAAATTCGTACGCGGGATGGGAAGGTAAAATGTTGCGTTAGACCTTGCTTCAATTCTGGGCACAAGAATGTTCAGATGTGACAAAATCTCGGGACAGATATGATTATGATAAAATAGCAGAACATAATGCTTTTAATGAAATAAAAATGGCATTACAAAAGTAATTAAAAATTAAGCTGTGTCAAGAGGTGTTTTTTGATAAATTAAGCCATCTCATGCTTTTTTCTCCAAACCTCATGCTTCTTTGAAATTATTCTTATGCACTGAATTTTTCCCACCTGGCAACACTGCTTGATGCGAACACGCTGTGGTCGAAGTATGCGTGTAGCATGACACAAATACACGCAAGCGGCAAAATACAATTCACCATCAAGATCCTCACTTTCCAAATCTGTATAATAAAGATTGTAAATGTGACTATTTGGAAAAAAAAACAAATGCTAAATACCTACATATTGTGATTAAATGTTGGATGTTTTTATCTAATTTTAAATTATAATTTCCCAGCAATTACCACGAGAGGGTAAGGGTACATAACAGTGACAAAAAATAATTAATAAGTTAAAATACACCTTTCTAAAATGAAAATAAAATGAATAAGGATAACAGAAAACAATTACACAAAAATGTTTTTCTAATTTTGACGTATAAAGTAACATCTTTTGTTATCGAAACAAGTGTCAAAACGTTCTACTTTAAGTAACTAGTTACATAATGAAAACCATTATGCACTGGTTACGAAAAGTTCATTATGGTATTAATTGGAAGAAAGAATTAAACAAAATAAAACAGGAAAATAATAAAGTAACTTTTATTTAAGTCTGTAATTTTTTTTATTACACTAGATAGATGGGTAAGAAGGGCCGGACCTGTTTTATGGCCTCCAAGATCGCCTGATGTGAACCCTCTAGATTTCATTGTTTGGGAATATCTGAAGACATTAGTGTATGGTACTCCTGTAAATAGTCTGGAAGAGCTGCAGCTACGGATTAATAAAAAATGTCAAGAAATCCAAACCAAGGGGGGTGTTTTCGAAAGAGTTCGAATAGCCCCAACTAGCAAAATGGAACTTTAAAAGAAGCGAATTATTTTATAACTATCGCATTGCGTTGTTTAACAAACAGTTTGATTTTATAGAGCAAATAATTATTGTCATAATTTTGTTCCTGAAGAAAGTAATTATGTAAAATTGTTTTTAATTATCAGTTCTTTAAAATTTTTATAAAAGTATTATAATACGTTATACAACATTTAAAAAAATTATATATAAGGATTGTAAACATATTGTGAAAGAGTTGTATACTTAGGCAAATGACTTTTAATTATAATCTTATAAAATAGTTGTATAAGCGTGTTTTATTAAGGATATATAAGGAAATTAATAAAATTATTTTTTAGCCCCGAAATGCGCTTATTTATACGAGAGTTTTATAGTTGTGTTTAATCTATAAAAATATTCCCTGTTTTATAAATATGTTGTAAAACAAAATTGTAGCGTGAGAAAACAAAATTATTGTATATTTCGCGTAATAAAATTGTAAACCTAACCTTAATTTTTGAACTCCTAAGATATAGTGTATTACCAAGCACTAATCAAGAAACAGTACAAACAAATTCTTGAAGGTAACGTTTCCAGTCAAACGTGGCAACGTTCAATTTTACTTATAGATTTTATTATATAAATAATGATGGTGTCCATGTTCGAGAACTCACATTAAAACCGCTTCATGGCTGCGAAAAATACGAAAAAACCACTACGAGAAAGTAACTCTGATTTTTGGTAATGCAATAATTAGGTTAGTTTTAAATTAAATACCTATTATTATAATTATTTAATAATACTTAGCCATTACCTAACAATATTAATAGAGGTAATGGTAGTACATAATATTTTAAATTTGTAATATTTTTATAAGACTTGGCAACTTTTTTCGATGCAAACACTATCTACTTGCGCAGACAATTTTTTAAATATATTTGAGACTGAAAAAACATTTTATCGTATAAAGTTCTAATTTACACTTAAATTATTTGTTATGCTTTTATATGGAATAAAATCATTTCCATTTTTAAATGAAGATTTGTTAGATCAGCGACTGCCGCCATTATGGAAAATTAGTTGAAAGCCTTATTAAAATTATATCTAAAACATACTTTTACTATTTTTGGAAGACTATTTTATAACAAGATCATTAAATATAATTACACAACGATATTATAAATTAAAGCATAATTTTAATATTTTTATAATTTTAAAGCAAATGTGGTCTAAACTAAAGCGCATAATTTTTTCACAAACATATATATAGTTTATCAATATAATTTGCGGCGCAATAAAATTTTTGTTGCTGAAACACTGATTGTTGACATGATAATATTGTAAGTATTATACCTATCTACCATTTACACAAATGATCGCCATTGAGTGACCCCGTTTTTAATATAAGTACAAATAATTATGAATCTGCGTTATACACCAATCTTAAAATGATTTGGTTCTAATATTCTTCACTAAAAAATATAATGTTTCTTTAAATAATACCAAGATACAGACTACAAAACATTTTTATAGTTGCTGTATAAAATTGTTTTACTTTTTTATAGAACTGTTACATTACTAAAGTGTTTTGTAAAAGTGGGCCCTTTTTGATTCTATAAGTATCGTAGAAAGGCATTTAACCACGTTATATGAATTTGAAGCTCCTATAAAATGTATTTTAATAGCAACTTATACAATATTTATAAAATGTATTTTGCTAGTTGGGGCGTTGAGACAAAGATGTCGTGCTTGATTCGAAATGGACAGAGAGCATTTTGAACATCTTCTGTAGCTTTCTTTTTTGTTTGTTAAAAGTTTCCTTTGTCGGTTTATTCGTAATGAAATAAAATGTTTGGTAAACGAATAGTGGTCCATATCTCCGCAACCGTTACTTTGCGGACCCATGTGTATTAAGACTTTTCTGCTTATTTTGGTTCGTACTATTACCTCCTGAAATATTTTATACTCTTTTTTAACACCCTGTATATCGCACCACTCTATCTCACGGCTTATATCGGTGAGATGTAGTACAGCTACACGTGAAACCAGCAAAATAATAAAGCGCACGCCTATGCCTATCGCATCCTCGTGATCAAACGCTGGACCTGATAGACGCGAGATGCTCATTATAATCAGGAGATTACTCTTCCGTTGTGTCTATGACAGACACGCACACTCTCTCCATCTCACTTTTTAATTATGAATTACATAATTCGTGGCCGAGATCCGATCAGTTAATAAATAGAATAAATTCAAACAAAACGATATATAAATTGATTCTCGGACTGAATGAAGACAGGCGTGGGCGTGAAGACAATGTGGCTCGTTTGGGTATTTATAATTGCATTATGATAATTTCGGTTTCGAGACGACGATGAATTTTAACAAATCGATTTGGAAAGTCTCAATGACGAATCGAGGTTGCCTATTAAAAAAGTGGGACGTTTTGTGGGGTACGCACCAATGTACAGGGCGTTCATGAAAGTGCACTACAAGACGATAATCACTATTGGCGATTCAAATTCAATTTTTTTACGCGCTCGCCCAATCAGCTGTTATTTAATCTTCGATAATTGCCATTAACCTACCCAGCTAGCAAAGTAGTCCTATAAATTTAGAGTAATAGGAGTTTTATATTCTGTTAATATTTTATAGTTGTATTTAGAATACTAATTGATGCATTAATGTGGCACATGAGACTATTTTGCCTTCAGAAACTGAATTGTTTTTTAAATTTGTTGCAAGAACGTTCTTAGAGCATAATTTATAGAGCACTTATAAGATAACTGCTAATGTAGCCCTACTTCTAAGTGTGTACAATAACACAATTTTACAGCAACGGTGCTTATAGAATAAAATTACTGTAAAATCGATGCAAAATACTGCTTTATAGAATTATACCATCTCCTGTGACACTCTTATAAAATTATTCCGTAATGTTGGTTATAGTTTAATTATAGAACTATTGTATAAGGCGTTGTTAAGTTACAATTCTGCTGCGGAAAACAAATTACAAATATGGAAGCTGCAAGCTCTTTAAAGCAGTTGTCGAGAATTAGATTACAGTTGTTATAAAATCATTATAGAGTAAATAAGTAACAAAAGCCTTTTTGTTCCATAAAGAAACGCTATAGAACTATCAACACAACGAAATATTTTAGTAGGTTGTTATGATATTCATTGACAGTTAATCAGTTTGACGTTGTCGATATTTCATTTTGACATTCAATTTCAAATAATTTTAATTTATTGGTATAATCATCTTTATAGTTAGATATTTGACTCAAGTTAAAGGAGGCCACCTGATGAAGCGATCCTAATAAAACGTAGAAATAAGTGAGATCTCAATTATTGTGGTTGAATTTCGAGTTCCCACTCCAGAGGTTAGTAAATATATTAAATTTTTTAGATAATTATTGAATAGAGTTTTGTCTGTGGATGTTCATTAGCATACCTAGATGTTTGGTATCAGAGAACATACATATGACTTCATTGATAGGAATTGTAGGAGATTTGATACATATTAGCTTAAAATACCTTTCTTGAACGTATCTCCCTTAGGAACCGCCACTGATAAAAGTTGTACTAAGGTTTTCGTAATTTTTCAACTTGTTTCACAAGCTCACAAGTTTTGAATACTTACTACTGTTACACCTTGTATATAAGTATAATAATATACCTGATAAATATTCACAAATTCTTGACGTCCAAGCATTCTTATACTTGATTCGATACTTTTCTTTTTTAAGATGACACTAAATTTAAGGTTTACTTAAAGAATAATATTTTGTTAAAATATAAATAAAATATTATTAATTATAAAAATAGCTTATTCTTCCTTAAATTATAGGATTTGCACAAATTAAAATTATTAATATTTTGTAGTAAAAGTCATACTGTAAAATTTAAAATGCGGTTATAGTGTAAAATATTAATATTTATAGATGAAGGAATACAATACAGTAAGAATACTGAAATGCTAATTATGTTTTAATTTTCCTTAATAATAACAATAATAATATCTCTACCCCTCATTCTAATCACAGGGATTAGCCCAGAAGTCGGAGACTTGTTCGGGAGAGGGGGCGGCATATTATTATTTAGCAGGCCGCATTTGCGCCCAGGAACGACTTACGTTGGTAGGCCCTAACCACTATTCAGTGCAGGAATGAGGGAAACCTGGAAAACCTCACTAATTAGGGGGGTAGTCAAATATCAACCGGTATCAATCTCTCACATTGACCCAAGCTAACATTATTCCACCCTACCATACCCGCAGAGATGGTGCCAATCCTCTGCATGAATATAGCTTATATACGGTCTACCGGCAGCTGGGCGCGAACCAACTCCGATCTAGTCACCTCGATTCAAGTACTGACGCCTTAAACCGCGCGACCACTGACCGACCAATGTTATGCAATGCAATGTTATTATTTACTTTATTTCAAATATTTGCAGTAATTCTTTATTTTGAGAATAAAGTTGTTAACTGAGTAAAAATATTATTAAATTTCTATTGGTGAGTGAACTAATATTAAAAGTTGAGAGTAGATTTCATTACAAATACATCAGCAGTTAAAATTAAATCGCAAAATTCATTTTAAAGTGTCATTATTATCGCAAACATGAGTACTTTTAACACATCATTGGTAAATATGACACAAATTCAGTATATTTTATTATAATACTAGTAATTTTAACACATGTTGTGTAAAACGTATAAAAAAGCCATAGTGTGTAAAAGTATTAACACGGAAATGTTACACAACCTAAATTACATGCTGGTAAATCTCACCTACACAGCAACTTTTTTTACACTGTACATATGTAATATTTATAAGCTTTATACTTATGTAAATACTATACCATTTTGTGTGTACTAAATTATGCTTCTATTAAGCATTTATTATTTTAATAATAGTCTTTTTATACGTTATTTAAATTCTTAATTTAATGTTTAATGTGTAAATATATGCAGTCAACATCTACATGAATTCACACGGAACGTGATTAGTAAACGACTAACGCTTATGAAGAATTTTATCTTACTGCCTTTTTCATACTTTCTGAATGCTAAATTTCTTGTATTTGTAAGAAGCAAAAATTGCATATCTCAAATATCAAATATCTACATTTTCAACAATGAAACTTACAATAATTCATTGCATAGCAAATTAAATTGTCACACAGCATATAAAATTGTATCTTACTGAAGTAGTTGCCAAAAATAAGACGATATTTTTCTGTGGGCCATGAATTGATTGTATTTTAATTTTGAAATACTGGGTATCACTGAGTTTTTACAAATATTACATACAAGGTTACATTATATACATTGTATAACCAGATATTTGAAATATTACACCGTTGATTATTGGTTACATATTGCCTAGGTTAATAGTAAGAAATAACACACCAGAATGTAATGTTACACTTCTAATGGAAAGTTTCTATTTGAAGTGTAAAGAACTGTTACTAGTTCTGTATAAAATTCATAATGTAACTTTCCATTTCTATTGTAATTTTACCCTCGGTTTTACTAACCTTACTATTTAATTTAAAATCGATGAATAGATATTGCTCTTTATCAACTTATATTGAAGAAGAGTTCTTTGCAAAATTGTATTATATTATATATATTTGTAAATTTGTAAATTTACGGTTCTCACAAACTAAGAGGATATTTATTTGTTTAACTTGTTATAAGTATATTTTTTTTGAACTAGTGCAAACAATCCTTTGATAGTCTATTGAGTATGAGTTTAATCTAAAGGTAACATTTTTTCATATAATTTGAGTATACGAATCAACGTGGTAGCTATAGGTACTTAGGTAATATTGTAAAATATTTCTCAAAACATTGTTTGATATTAAAAAAAAATGGTACTGTAATATTTTACCTATAGATGGCGTCTGACATTGACAATTCCGTAATTAATTTCAAGTTGTCAGTTAGTGATAGTGAGGAAGAAACTATTTGTACTCTTTCAGATATAATTAAAACAGCAAAAGAAGCTACAACAGATTTATTATCCAATAAATCTAAGAAGTCTGTGAAATTAATTGTAGCGTATTTAAAAGAAAAGTCAAAGATACTACACATCGATTTTACGGTGAGAGTATTCAATGTTAAAGGCTACACTTTTAATCAATAAAAATTCAACAGTTTACCAAACTTATTCCATTTTGGACGAAGGCGGTAGGAGAGCATCCCAAGAAATCAAAAATTTTTACCCGACATGAATTTGACAAATTTTTTATTGAAGCTCCAGATGATAACTATCTAATAATGATTTTTAACTTTATACTTGCTTGTCTTCTGTTATAGTTGCACTTACATTACATTAAATACTACATGGATTATAATTATAATTATTATAACTGTGAAAATTCCCGACAGCAGGACCAACAAACCTCAATCAAGCGGTAAAATCAGATGTTTTAATTTTGTTGAAATGTATAGCAAATATGCATCCCTTCGTCCCCAGTCACACTAGATTTTTTTACACGATATTTTAACGGAAAATGTCCGATAGAAACTGTTGATATAAATACATTTAGCGAAATTTCAGGTGATATTGCAAAATACTATAATATTAAATGCAATACATGGGACACTGTATGCAGATCTTCTGCAACATTGCTTGTGGAATCGTGGGCATGTTAACATCAAAACGTCATGGAGGATGGAAATCTTCAACTGTAGCTGAGGGCTTACATTGGGGATTCAAGGTCTAAACATTTAAAACAGCTGTTCAAATTCTGGAAGGTGAACTAGGTATCGGTACCGGAAACTTCACAACTATCCAAAAATGTGTTTAAAAAAAATACTTCTCTTCTCTACCCTCATTCAAAATTGATGAACTCGTATTCGAGTTATTAAAAATTGATCTGTCTATTTTCACTTCGTGAATCTGTGGTCTTCTGTTGTACAAGTACTTACAGGACACCTTGTATATGCTTTGTCGTATTTTCATGTCTCAATGACAGATCATTTCTGACAGTGCAGCCATTTCAAAATGGAGAAAGTTGGACTGTTGTCAGTAATTCTATTTGCCCTAATCTGCGTCAACAACGTACTCATTATAATCATAATGGTAAAACTTGTCTCAACTCCAGAAGCTCAACGTGTCTCAACTCCAACAACTCAACTTGTCTCAACAACAACTGATGTTATCTCATCTTCAACTCCGTAACAGACTTAGGTAAGTCTCAAATATGTATGAAACCCAAGTCTAAATTTATTTCATATTTGCAGTCGTGTGACGTGAAATCTGTGAATCTTTAAGCTACAAAAAGTAGAGTGACATTACATGAAATGGTAATTTGTATCTAAAATGGAAAAATAGTTGATATGTTGTAAAGAAATTAAGACTTTTTCCAATACTTTCTATATAATAAATTAATAGTTGTTGCCAAAGCCAGTTGATTATTACAAATAAGTTTAGAATTATAGAACATTATACCTATATATCTATGTGACAGGTGCGTATAAATTAGTAAGGACCATAGACCTTATAAATCATGGACGTGCCCAAAACCGTTTTCTCCCCATAGAAATCGTTGATGCTCAGATATGTGCGACAGAGATAGAGCTACTCCGGGCAAAAACCCACAGATCATTGGCCGGAAAAAACAAAAACCGTAAATGACAGACGTATGACATTTACGGTGAGACCGACTCCACCATGGTTTATGAGTTTTTAAAAACTATTGCTAATAAACACTCTACACCCAACTAAATCACAAAAGGCACACAAATCATTAACAATATTAACAGGAAAGGTTTTGTCAGGTTATGTTTATATATTTTTCTGTCATAGAACATCTGTTTTTCCCGGACTAGCTTCATCCCTCTTGTACACATCAGGACACCGGACCTCTCTTTCTAGGGCCGGTCCATGATTTATAAGGTCTATGGTAAGGACAGACACTGTTCATCGAAGTTTTACACACAATTTGGCTCACGATGCTCTTCTTGTACTCTAACGAGTCTTCTGGACTTCCATCCACCGCGTTTCTTAACTGTAGTAAGATTAGTACCAGAGTCTTCCAACAAACTAACTGAAGGTCGTTGCAAGCAGTATAAAGATGAGAATCAGACAAATTTAAAAATTCAGCAAAACCATTTCCATCTGGAGTTCTGGCACATTTATTCTTAATGTACCTATTTTATGAAAATTCTTAAACGATTACTGTTCACTGGATGTAGGTATTGTTTGTAATACTTCAAACATAATGTACCAGTAATAATGAAATTTCGTTATTGAATATCCAACTGCACGGTTATTCCCGACGACATTTTTGTAAATATACCAAGAATTACGGCCACCTTCTCCATGAGATATTTTTCACCCTGCACCTTTGTGAGAAATTTGTCGGTTTGTTCCCTGGTCAATAGTATTGACTTTTTCAGTCAATATCCTTCGCTCTTTCGGTTAAAAACAGCAACACGCTTGTAATATTTTGCTGTATGTCCATTATCGCCTTTGACACGGCGTACTTTGATCAAACCATTGACGATTTCCATATTTTAGAGTTTTCTGCAAAGTATGCCAAAAGCACATCACTGAAGTAACATTTTTCTCTTAATGCCATTTCAAGACAGGATTCTACGCAAACTGGTACTCTTGATTTGACTTACTAGTCAATAAATCAAAAGTGGCTTTATTAACAACTTTCTCGATTTTCTCCAGAAGAAATTTATTTTCTTGATCCGTCCAACCTTTTAGTATAAATGCCAGTTCTTCTACGCTTATATGCTCTTATTTTCGTTCACAGCAAAACTCCAAAAATATTCCTCACGTGTATTGTTTGTGGTATGTTTTGAAATTTTTTCTTTAAATAGCGCGTTGATAGATCGAAGATTCACGTTACCAAAACGTGACATTTTGAAATTTATTTGAAATATGAAACTTAAAGAATCTTGTGGTCATAGTGATTAAAAAACATTTCTGAATGCTGTTATGAGTTAAATATTTAAAGGATTAGGTGATTTGTGTCACGTGACAAAAAAAATTACGAAATTTAAATGACTGTTAGAACTGTCAAAAAGTTTTCAACAATAGACTTCATGGAGAATGAGATTTGAAAATGAAATTTTGTAAATTTAATAATGTAAGAAATGCGTTGATTTATACATTGCATTTAATGATGTTTGTGGAAAAAATAGTGTATCATATTTGTGCTAAAAGTGATTTTATATTATTCCCTCACAAAATAAAATGTCAGTTTTAGCATTTGTAACAGAAATAATAATTATATGTAATTTAAGTATTAGTCGCGTCAAATTAGCATTTCACTTGCAACTTTTTACGGAGAGGTCCGATTGAGATGCGGTTTTCTGAAAAATGTTCATGGAATTGTTTATAATCTAACCTCTGTACGCTCGCAAATTTTTAATTGTTTATTTCACAAACGACCCATGTTTGTTGAACATATGGCAAATATCACACACTATTCAACGAAAATGTCTGGAAAATGTTCTGTCAGGGGTTTTGAGGTCCCTCTTTATCACTTTGGTGTTAGATTTATTATTTATTGCTAAATTGTTGTAACTGGGCTAATTAACAAATTAAAAACTCCACCCCCGAAATCACTAGAGAACCGGATTTTTTCCAGGATTTCTGGCTTATTAAGGCAAACCATAGGCATAAGATTTTTGCAAATATAATTGTTTATTCTTCGATTGTTGCAACCTCGTTAATTAACAAATTAATAAATCTTCTCCCGGAAATGTTAGAAAATCGGATTTTTTTTTGCAATAATTCTGGGATTATGGGGAGAACCATCGGCACAAGGTTGTTGCACGAAATTGTTTATTTTTCTATTTTTGCAACTTGGCTAATTAACAAATTAATAACTCTACTCCCGGAATCACTAGAGACCTGAAATTTTTTCCGGGATTTCTGTCTTTAAGGTGAACCATCGGCACAAGATTTTTGCAAATATAATTGTTTATTGTTCAATTGATACCAGAATTATTGCAAAAAAAATCCGATTTTCTAACGATTCCGGGAGAAGTTGCAACGAGGTTGCAACAAAACAATTATATTTGCAATTACTTTGTGGCAATGCTTCTCCTCATCATTCTAGAGTTATTGCAAAAAAATCTGTTTTTCTAGTGATTCGAGCGTTAACTTATTAATTTGTTAATTAGCCAGGTCGCAACAATTGAAAAATACACAATTACGTCCAACAACCTTGTGCCGATGGTTCTCCTCATGATCCCAGAGTTATTGCAAAAAAAACTGGGTTTCCAACGATTGCGGGAGTAGAGTTATTAATTTGTTAATTAGCCAGGTTGCAACAATCAAACAATAAACAATTATATTTGCAAAAATCTTGTGCCGATGGTTTGCCTTAATAAGCCAGAAATCCTGGAAAAGGTTCCGGTTCTCTAGTGATTTCGGGGGTGGAGTTTTTAATTTGTTAATTAGCCCAGTTACAACAATTTAGCAATAATTAATAAAGCTAACACAAAAGTGATAAAGAGGTACCTCAAAAAACCCCTAGAGAACATTATCAATACATTTTCGTTGAATAGTGTGTGACATTTGACATATGTACAACAAAAATGGGTCATTTGTTAAATAAACAATTAAACATTTGCGAGCGTACAGAGGTTAGATGTACCTTTTGTTATAAACAATTCCTGAACATTTTGCAGAAAACTGCATCTCAATCGGACTTCTCCGCAAAAGTTGTCCATTTACACATTTTTCATGCTAATTTGACGCGACTATATGTTTGTTTGAATTTCCCATTTAGGCTTTAGGAAAATCCGATCAATATTGGCGCATTCTTAAAACGTCTTGTATAATCTCTTATTATTCATTTACCTTGAAGATATAGTATGGATTGTCTCTTCCAGCAGAAGAAATATTGCGAAGACTAGCCTCTTATTTTATCTTAGTTACAATTCATATTTTCAAGAGTCGGTATGTTTCTTGACATCTAGTTGAGACGCGTATTTTTTTCTCGAAATACGTGATTCGTTAAATAAAACACATCAAGTGCTTTCATTCATTCCACGGAGATTATATTAGGGCAGGCTATTTCTGATACCATCCAAATTTGTCTCCGGCAATGCAATTATAGTTTTAACGAAGTTGGTACTTGTGTTTCCCGAGCCAGGCGGAAAAGAGGGTCTAAGTAGGAAGAGAAATGCGAAAAAGTTCGCTTATTAAGAACGTTATAAGTAGGAGATATTAGTATTGTGTGGCAAGGTGGGGAAGTTCAGCGGGACCGTAACTAACAGAGATGGCAGATGTATATTAAGAAAATAGCGTAGTTAAGAAAATTGGTAAAGTAGTTATACTTGTATCTCGGATATATTAAATTTAGCCGTTCCAAGTTCCAGTCAGCATTTTGGTAGAGCGGTGAAGCATGCCGTTTTGCATTGCATTCGAAGGTTTATTATTTTAATTGAACCCTTGAAATTTCTAAAAGAAACTATAACACAGGGTGTACAGGTGCTAGAAAATAAGAATTCTTTGACGTGAAAAAAATATTATTTATAACTCTATAATTGGGACGGAGTGGGGCGAGCCTTTTCTTCCCTTGAAATATTTTTCAACGTACGGTTATGATCTTGAAACTAAGCGGTTTGTTGTTCTTTTTATTTGAAGCTCAATTTTTAGAGATTTTGCATTTTTAACACTTATATTATAAAAAATTATTGCCTTTTTTTCAAAAAAGCAGTATTAAGTAAAAATATTTGTGGCAATGTTTAAATTTGTGTCTTTTCAATTAAATCATAAATTTTTTTTTAATTTTTTAAATATACAAATTAAGACGTGGAGGTCATTACATGAAAATCAGTTTTATTATGTGCAACATGTCCAAGCACTATACATGCTTCAGATTTTCTTCAAATTGCAGCTCAAACACGTGCAGAAATTCCAGTAGCAGCTCTTATCACATCACAACCGGCAATGTGAACCTTGTCTTGAGATGTTCCCAAACAAAAAAAATCAATAGAGTTCATATCAGGTGATCTGGATGGCCAAGGTTTACCTGGCTCTTGAGTGCCTCGTTCAATCACGTTATTACCGAATCTTTCATTTGAAAATTCACGAGCAGTCAAACTAAAATGGGGGGAGTCCCGTCGTGTATAAACCACATTCTTTGTCTTACCGCATACCGAACATCGTCAAATAGTTCAGGTAAAATGTTGTCAAGAAAAAAAAGTAAAGACCAACAACAAAATTTCTAAAATTACCTCTACTTTAGAAACATCCTGTATATGTGGTCCTAACGTGGCAACGCCGTTTTGTTTCAACGCTCGAAAGCCTCCTGTTATCGGAAGATAAGGGTTCGTTCGATTTTCTGTTTATAAGGAATTCCCAACATATGGTTAAAATTAATGACAACATGACTGGGTCACCCTGTATACAGGGTGTAAAAAAAGAGTGTATAATATTTAAGGGGGTAATAGTATGAACCAAAATAAGCCGAAAAGTCTCAATAAACATGGGTCCGCAAAGTAACGGTTGCGGAGATATGGAATGCTTTATGTTTTTCAGCAACTTTTTAATTTTGCTAAAACGTTGTCTATTTTCTTATAATAGTTGGTTGATCTTTAGTGAAATAAACAGTACCTACGTATTTGACAGTTGTTCTCAGTGCACAAGTTTTCTTTCGCTATGGCTGGTTACTCTAACGCAGAATTAACAGACATGCATTTCATGTATGATCGTGCTAATGGGAACGCCACCGAAGCGCGACGTCTTTATGTTGACGCTTATCCAAATCGCCAGATTCCTTTACAACGCATGTTTGAAAGAATTCACCAAAGATTGCGTGATACCGGTTCCTTGATCAAACAGTGCCATTTATCCGGAAGACCAAGGTCGGTATCCACTCCTAGAGCAGAAGAAGAAATTCTAGCACTGATAGAGTAGAATCCAGGTACGAGTGTGCGGAAAATATAAACCGACGTAGGAATTAGTGGATTAGTGGAATTAGACGTTTTCTTGCAAACATTCTTTTTACTGATGAGGCCGGGTTCACAAGAAATGGAGTGTTTAATTTTCACAATACGCATATTTGGGCCGACGAAAATCCTCATGCTCTAATAGAATCTGGACATCAGGCACGTTTTTCATTTGGATGGGTATTGTAGGTGACAGGTTTCTAGGTCCTGTTGTTTTACCAAACCGATTAATAGGCGCTGCTTACCTCAACTTTTTGCAAAACACACTGTATGAGTTTTTGGAAGACATTCCTTTGAATCAGAGGCAACAAATGTGGTTCCAGCTTGATGGTGCTCCAGCTCATTTTTTCATGGCCGTTAGAGAGCATTTACACCAAACTTTTCCACATAGATGGGTAGAAAGGGCCAGACCTGTTTTATGGCCTCCAAGATCGCCTGGTCTGAACCCTCTAGATTTCTTTGTTTGGGGATATTTGAAGACATTAGTGTCAAGAAATCCAAACCAAGGTGTTTTCGAAAGAGTTCGAATATCGTTGAGACGAAGATGTCGTGCCTGCTTGGAAATGGACGGAGGGCACTTTGAACATCTTCTGTAACTTTGTTTTTTATTTGTTGAAAGCTTCCTGTGTCGGTTTATTCCTAATAAAATAAAATGTTTGAAAAACTAATAGTGGTTCATATCTCCGCAACCGTTACTTTGCGGACCCATATTTATTAAGACTTTTCTGCTTATTTTGGTTCATACTACTACCTCCTGAAATATTTTACACTCTTTTTTAACACCCTGAATTTTAATCTTAAATTAGCAATTATATTGGTAACATTACCGTCTAATTCAGGTCAGTGGCAGACCATCCATCGATTCCGTCGAATCCCTTTCAGGTAATCAATTTATTTTTTCCCATACATCAACCAGATATATATTGCCCACAACAATCGACCTCTCGAGGAATTCAACGCGTGTTAGTTCGTGCATGGTCTATTTAGGTCTTCGGGAAGATAAAATAGAGAATTTTGAATTAAATATCCCACGATGGTTTTCAATATAATATTCGGCGGGCGGGACGGGCTGCGGTGACCGTTTGGAAATTGCAATTTCGTTTCAAGATCAAAGTTGCTTCCAGGCCAGCGAGCCCTTTGTCCACCACTCGTCGGACTGGCCGTTCCCTGCCGGCTCTTCGCGCTGCCCCCAAGCCTTTACCCTCTGCATTCCTCGGCGTCCGATGAATGGATGCCGAACTTGGGCAGTATTGATACGAATTATCATATTATGACGCGCGCTTTGACTTGAAAATATAAAATTCTGCTTTTTTATTCGCACTTTCACTTTGGTATGCATGGTCATTAATTAATCATCATGGATTCCAGTCTAATAAAACTACAAATATTGATTATCCAATATATTGAAGCAGGCGAGTGTCCTATTGGTATATTCTGTGATGTCAGTAGAGCATTCGACTGCGTTAATCACAGCAAATTGCTTTCCAAACTGCATTCGTATGGTATACTGGTAGCAAATAGGTGGGTGGCTTCTTTTCTGAAAGAACGAAAACAGTACGTTAGTCTAACATACATAAACGATAATTCTTATCTAAAATTAATTCTGAACTTCTTTAAGTCGGTGTGGGTGTCTCTCAGGGATCCATACTAGGTTCAATTCTTATTTTACTCTATACCAACGCATTTGGTAACATCCTTTCTGATGGTTCGTTTGTTATGTATGTAGACGGCACTTCTTTATTAGTATCTGATAACGTTGCAGAGTCTTTGGAAACTAATGCTTCATTAAAGACAGTGTATATGTGATATAAATCTAATTCCTTATTTTAATACTGAAAAGACTCAAGTACATAGGTTTCATAACAGGCAAAAATATTGTGACAAATTTAGTTTATCCATAAGCGAATATCAAATGTCATCGAGATTACTTGTTCGACTGCGTCTTAAAGTTTCTCTTTGATAATAGGTTGAATGTTCTGACCAGAATCATGTTCAATCATTTTCCCACTGGTATGCAACGATACAGAAACAGATACCTATTTCTCTTTTGTATACACTATCTTAAAACTCATCTTACATATACTAGATATAAAAATGCGCGAAGTGTGAGATGTTGACATGAGTGCAATTTTAAGGTTATGACGGATTAAGGTAAAGTGACGAACCAACGTAGCTACGTTGCTACTATATTTAAGTGGCCGGAAAACTGATGGGTTAGGTCCATTGGCCACTTGTTTGATGAATGTAACTGAAGAGTTAGACTTTCAAAAACAGACATGATTAGAAATGTATGTTTAAAGCCGGTGGTGTAAATCTATAAACTAATCTGATATCTTACTGAGTACTTGAATAATTTACCATAATTATTCCTCGCCCTATGTGTTTTATTTTCCTTCCTCGCTGATTGAAATCAGCTTAAACGCTCGGGTGTAGATATCTACAGACGAAATTCCTCTTGAATTGATTTTATTTCTGTCAAAAAGATTAAAAAAGGTGCTGTAAAACAATAGACACCCACTACGGGATACAGTCAGCATTCGAAAGCAGACCCAGAGACGTACCCAGGTATTTTCAATGGATGTGCGTCATTATTTCAGACATCTGTCTTAACAGTTGCATAGTTTATTATAAAAAACAGCTTCTGATACTGATTTACTAAACTGTTTTGTATACTTTGAACTAGCTTGATCAATAATTTGTGAATGGAAAGGTAAATAGAGTAGAGTTACATCTTTCATGCACAAATGCAACCTAACGATGTTGTAAAATTGCATTTCATGCGCATAAAGATGCGTTTGTACTCTGAAAAATACATTTTCACAAATGCATCATTGTTGTACTTTTAGAAAAGTGTCTCAGAGAGTTATCTAATTATTTACTTTGATTACTGTTAAATTTTATTAATAACTAATGTTATATACTAAGTAATTTTCTTACAAAAAATAATGGATAAAAGTATTTGCACGAATGTAAGGCCACTATTTTTGTTGGTAACACGAACTTCTTATTGATATGAATTTCACAGCCACATTACAAGACAGATTGAGAGACATTAAGGGTTTCAAATCTCTAGGATATTTAATAACATCAGGGGTGCCTCAGGGGTCTAACTTTAGCCCTTTGCTTTTTTTTGCTCTTCATAAACGATTTGAGTCATGTCTTAATTATCATAACCAGTTTTTTGCTGATTATTTGAAGATATATACAGATTAGTGTTGAGGATTGTCAAGAGATTCAGTATGATCTTAACAATTTGTTGGAGTGATGTAATAAAAATCAATTGTTCTTGAATTCTTCTAAGTGTAAAATTGTTTCATATAGTAGAAAGAAATATATTTTTTATTACAATTACAGAATAGATGACATAGTTTTGGATTGACTCTTATAAAGATCTTGGCATTCTGTTTGATCATGAGCATTCAATCCAAATCTTTCTTTGAAAATCAATGAAGTGATAAAAATGTATGGATTTATAATTATTACACATTATAAAATATTTATTAACATTAATGCTTTGAAAATATTATACTACTTTTATGTTTGTTCCAAACTTGAGTGTGGTTGTGTGATCTGGTATTCATTCTATAGACGTTACGAATATTTTCCGACAGTTCAATAAATAATTTTTGTTTGGCGTTGCTGGAGGAGTCCTGGAAAGACTTGTATTTTTTGAATTCTTTAGACGACGCTTTCGATTACTTTTATAATGTATTTGTATTTCATTTTAACAATAATTTTCCTTGAAAAAACGCTTAATAATGGAAATTGCAACAGAAATTGGATCACAGATGAGATCAAAATATCTAGTATTAAACTTAAGGACCTTTATAATTTAAAATGTGCTTGCCCCGAATTTGCAGTTATGTATAGAACCGCCAAAAGAAAGCATACCTCGTTATTGCAAAGTAGTAAAAAACAGTTTTATCAGAATAAAATTATGAATTCTGATAATATTTCTAAAACGACTTGGAAGGTCGTAGCTGAATTAACTAATAAAAATAGAAGTCAACAAAATATTAATTTATTACATAACGATGTATTGTTTGAGGAACCCTGTGCAGTGGCAACAATTTTAAATAATTTTTTTATAGACACCCCTAAGAAAATTGTCGATGACATATTATCCACAAGCGCTGTTGCTGCGAATAACAGAATTTTCTCCCTATCTATTAACCCATATTCTATTTTTCTTGAACCTTTTGTGTGTGACGAGATGTTGTCTTTAATTAGATCGAAATTGAAAAATAAACGCTCCTCTGGCACAGACGAAATTCTATGTTTCTATTGAAAAAGTCATCGGTATCATTATTCAACCTATCACCTATCTCATAAATTTATCGTTTTCGTCGGGGACTTTTCCAAGCATTTTAAAAACTGGAAAAGTAGTACCCATTTACAAAAAAATGATCCCAGATACGTTGGAAATTACAGACCCGTAACTATTTCCTGTGGGTTCTCTAAAATATTTGAATATTGTTATTTAGATCGTTTATTAAGATTTATTGGAAAATATAATATTTTGTCACAAAACCAACACGGTTTCAGGGCCAATTTGTCCACAGTCACAGCCATCCATTCATTTTATAGTAAACTGATCGATTTCATAGAGAACGGAGAGTGTCCTGTTGGGATCTTTTGTGATCTCAGCAGGGCATTCGACTGTGTGAATCAAGAAAAGTTGTTGTCTAAACTTGAGGCATACGGTATACGAGGTCTGGCACATGACTGGGTTGCTTCCTTTCTAAGAAATCGGAAACAGTATGTCAACTTGACTTATACAGACAATTCGGGCGTAAATAATTTTAGGTCAGAATACGGCGAAATTAACGTGGGGTTCCGCAAGGCTCCGTGTTGGGTCCCATCCTATTTTTGCTTTACACTAATGAGCTTGACACTTTGATTTCGAATGCGTTTCTTATTACATATGCAGACGATACATCCATGGTCATTTCGAATTCCAGTGATAAACTACTAGAATCTAAATGTAACACTGCATTAAACATTTTAGGTGATTGGTGTGCGGCAATACCCTTCATCTTAACGGTGATAAATCTCATTTAATTAGATTTCACAACAGACAAAACATTGTGCAAAACTGAATATCAAAATAAATAGTAGTAGCAGTTATTTAAATTTCAGTGAAAATGTTTTTTCTGGGAATTGCCTTAGACGAGTGTTTGACATGGCACAAACACTGCGCCCAATTAGTGGCAAAGCTAAAATCGCTCTGCTATATGTTTAGAAACTTGAAAAGTATTTTGACATTAGATCAATTAATTTTAATATATCACGCTCAGATTTCTTCCAGATTAACATACGGTATATGTTTCTGGGGCAACTCCACTCGATCGTCGGATGTTTTTATAGCGCAAAAACAGATCGTTAGATGAATCGCCGGTGTTTCCAGTAGACACTCTTGTAGGAAAATTTTTAAAGATTACAAGATTTTACCTTTAACATGTGTTTTGATTTTCGAGTTGTGTATGTTCGTTTTTAAGAATAAAAATAACTTTATTTTAAATGGTAATGTGCACGGGTTAAACACGAGACAGAAGGAACAGTTTTTATTCCTTATTTTAAATATAAAGCGACAAGTAATTCACCAAATATTTTAGGTTTAAATATATTTAATAAATTACCATTAAATATTAGACAAATTAAAAATGTAATCTCTTTTAAAAAACAACTGAAATTATTTCTTTTAGATGAATGTTTTTATAATTTGGATGAATTTCATAAATTTTATCATTTGACGTAATTTGTGGATATGGAACTCTTTTCTTGATTGTTCTCGTATTCTCGTCTATCTTTTAATTTTAATTTTTATTGTATGTACTAAGCTTTACGTACTTAGGTTTAGGTTTATGTATTTCTTGACTATTCCTATACAAATGTAACTTTGTCGAAAGGAAAATAAATTTATTATTATTATTATTATTATTATTATTGTTACAAAGTTGACATTGAATTAATACAAAGATTTTTTTTATTATAGCTTACAGTTAGTTAAATAGATTTAATTTAATTAGTCAATTTTCTTTCTATTTAAAGCTCTTGTATGGTCAGCTTGATTGCCGGGAACCTTTGAGCCAATTGAGCTGTGCTGAGCCTGGGCTATCGATCCAACATATTCATTTTATTGTTGTGCACCCAAGGCAAATTTGCTGTTCAAATCACCAATTTTTGTGATGTGTAATAGGCTTAGTTACCTCCGTGATAATAATGTTATTTCACTGTATTGACTTAGACATTCAGTGGCTAAGAATCCACCGTGTAATATTACAAATAATTATTATTAGTGTGACCCTTTCGACATCTTGAGTGCATCTACCATTTGGGCTGACCCTGTCCTGGTAAAAAGTACAGGTGCGCTCTTGAGCAGTCCTGTAGGTGTACTAAATAGTCTTGGTCGGATTTAAATCGGATATTTTTTATTTGTTTGTGATCCTCATTGTGTGAGGACATTAGCTCTAGATGTTATCAGGGTTCTGTGGGCTTGATATTAATTTAGTGCTTTAGCCCGCGATCTGTTGCAGACACCATTGTACTTTGTGTGTCTGCCATATGTACCACTGTTTAACAATTACAAAAACAAACCAAGAGTTATTCAAATCGCGCGTTGCAGTGTTTATGTCAACGGGTCGACTTCAATGTTTTTTTTTCTGATCTTCCGATTACAGCTTACTGCAATTTCAAATAACTGTGGCAGTTCGAAAAGTTTTTGTTGCCTCGTTTTAATTGAAGAAACTTAATGTATTATCTGAAGCTATTTATTTGTGGCATAATTTTAGTTTTTCTTTAGTTTAATTGGGTTTTTGCCACACTTATGAAAAAATAAAGATTAATAAATAAGCCCTAGCGCCAAACGGATCAGTCAAGGCTTATTTTTGAAACTAAGTTTGCCTAACCAAAAAATCTCACAGTGAAAAAAGCAAATAAGTAAAAAATAACAAAAATCACATCACTATCACGCACTTCCGTATTTAGACGTTTCGAAAAACTCTCTGTTTTAGTTTTCAAAATAGTAAAGGTATTCAAGTTATGTCAAGTTTGACAGTTTAAAATTTGTTTATCTGCTACCATAGGGATGTTAAATGATTTTTATTTGGTTGTTACTTACTTCTTCTTGATACAACTGTAGCCAACAATGATCAATGTTTACTGTTTGACACACGCTTATCTTCGTTCAACAAAATAATCGCGGTCTTTTTTAATTTTCTTTTTGTTGCGTTGTCTTCCTTCTTTAAAACTTCCTTCTAACATTCATAGGCCGAGATGTTTCTCCAACATAATGTTTATTGCATTCATAAGGTATACTGTAGATGCAATTTTTTGAATTTTGTACCTATATCATGTTTTGGACGCGTTTTAGACAAAAATGATCGAATTTTATTGTTGGTTCTTTATTTTTATTCTTTATTCTGAATATCATTAAAGAGAAACTGGAAAATGATATCAATTTGGCAAACAGAACAAAATTAAACGTAGGATGTATAAGGGTAATATAATTACTAAGTCCATGTATAAAGACAACATATTTTCAACTAAACAATGAATTTTATCAACAAAATTTCGGAATGGCAATGGGCTAATCATTGTCACCAATTTTAAGTAATATTTTTATGGATTTTTTTGAAGAAAACTGTATTCACTGTATAAATAAAAAACCCACTATCTGGTGGAGATATGGAAATGACTTTTTGCAATTTGGCCTTTTACCGTTTACAGAATTAAAGGAATTTCTAAATGATATTAACAATAAATAACCAACAATAAAATTCACTTTGGAAATAGAAAATAATAATATGCTACCATTTTTAGATGTTTTAATTAAAAAACATGACAATTCTATAGAAACAAGTGTTTATAGGAAACAATCTCAAACGAATAAATATTTAAATTTTAGATCTAAACATCACATTGATATCAAGAAAGGTGTTGTTAAATGTGTATAATAATAGAGAAAAGTTATATTCATCAAACAATGATACTTATCTAACATAATGATAATATATACAATAAAAATATTTTTGTCTTTATAGAAAATATAGATGTTTCTAACTCGACCATTAAATGCATTGCCATATTTCTGAAAACATATTCTGCATTGCAAGTATAAGCCTAGCTTGCTCACGGAGCATAAGAATATACAAAATTCAATTTCTTGAAAACCGTAACACGTAGCGAAGTAAACCTTTTTTATAAAACTTTCTTATACTTTTGACTACATTTGCCTCGATATAACTATATAACTATTTTTAATAATTAATGTGGCACTCCGCATAGTGAAGTTTTTAATGCACAAATTGGCTGGTGCCGAATTTGGAATAAATATTTTCGAAAAGGCTTTAAGTTATCAAAAATTGGTTTATACCATTAGAAGCGTTGACGTTTTTTATATATGTTGTGAAGAAATTATGATCATAAGTTAAATCGTTGAGTTACAAACGCGATTTATATTTCGAAAAATATAATTGTCAAATAACGTCCGAAGCACCGACAATTTGATTTTATAAAGTTGGGCCTTACTGAAAAAGTTGCAAAAGTGCATTTAGGATGCCCAAATTGTCCCGCTACAAGATGGTAATAGTTTAATTTAGTTATATCTTTATTTTTAAAAAACAGCATAATTGAGAGCCGATTTTACTCTACTAACAGAATTACGATCCCTTCATTTCAGTGTATCTTCGGTTTGTCTTCATTCCCGGTGGCGACCGTTGAGCAGCACATATTTCAGCGTTTTGTCACAACACGTCAACATAGTCTTACTCTGCGCAGATATATCTGGTTTTAACAAAACTTGATCACGCGTTTCACCGTTAGCCTTAAGTTTTTTACACATTAAACCCAAATAATAATCAGTGATATAGTAACCATCATAATTCTTTTTATCGGGTTTTCTAGACAAAAACCGAGCGGGTCTATATTCATATATTAAGAAAACGGCAAAAGTTTGTCATAGAGCTTGTTGAACACCCTATATAAATCGCATTATAAATTGCACCGCAAGAAATGTGAAAACATAAAAATAAACTGAAAACTTAGTTTGTGCTGCACACGTAGGCTAAAGCTTCAGTCATTTGCATTTCCCTTCTTAATAAACCCAAATCACATTCGTTCACTTTCAGGTAGAGCTTTTAATGTAAAGTTAGTGTCGGATTAAGCATGAGAGATAATCGTCCTTTGTTCGAAATGAGAGTCACATGGTGTACTAACGCGAGCCGGACAATGAGAATATTTATCATCTTTTTTACCGCGCAGATTAACAGCGCCTTTGTCAGTTTTAAATGCGGATGAAGACTCATTACTCCCAAGCAGTGTCATTTATATCTGAAGTGTCTCCTCCTCATTTGCATACGTAATGATAATTAATTAATCATGATGCGAGTGGGACGGCGACCATTCTCACCCGGCTAATATTAATTTGATATTTGCTAAATTGACAGTTGACGTCACTTGATTGTTAATAAAGAGCAAGTATAGTTATTGTAGTTAGCAGTTGTGTTAGTGACCTCTTAGCCACTTAGCACTGATTGCTTATTTAAATTATTGGATAATAACTTCTAGCTAGATGTGACCACCTCTTTCTCAGGAGCGGCTCTAATAGGATAATTGAAGGGGAATAGTGTCGCACTGGATTTTCTTAAAAAAAGCAATTTCCTCTTTTGTTTACTATTATCACGGGATGTTGCAGTGACGGTACGATCAATGCATGTTCACCAGATTCCTATAGACGAATGGTATGTTGTTCTAGTTTTTCAATAAGTTCAGCACTTCAGTGTGTAGATGCTTACTTCATTCATTATAAAAATCATGTTTTCTAATTTTGACGAAGAATGGGTAATGCAAGTTTTTAATTTTGATCATTTACAAGTATAATTTAAATCACAATTATCTAGTAGGTCAGTGCCAGTTTAAATTATCTTGTCATTTGGCTTGACATTTAATAGACGTTGATCTATTCTGTGGCGCTGATCGTTACTGTTACCATTTATTAGGAAACATGTGTGATTTACATTAAGATTCTGACGATATAGTCTAAGAGCCAGTGGCCGGCAACCTATACCTATCACTCATGAGGTGATGACTCGCTAAGCCCGGCGAGGCCGACCAAACTGTTACTCAGGTGCGAGAGGTATGAAAATTTAACCAACTTCGTTATTAAATTAACAAAACTGCCGTTTGAAAATTTTAAAATTTCAGATCTAACAAATTAGGCATTTATTTTTATTATTTATTATATTTAGCACATAACCTCTATTTCTGGCACAGGTTCTGAGATTTGGTGATGTCGACTACAATGCTTGACATTTCTGACAGTTTTTTAACGTCAAAAATTAAATTTAATCAAATACTTTTGTAATTTATAATTTTTGCCAATTTCACAAGTGTCTGCCATGACCTTAGAAGCACGGTAATCGACTGCCTTTGTTATTTTTATATAATAATAATTGTATATTTTAAAATTTTCAAACGGCAGCTTTGTTAATTTAATAACGAAGTTGGTTACATTTTCCTACTTCTCGCATCTGAGTACTCTTGAGTCGGCCTCACCGGGCTTAGCAAGTCCCCACATCATGAGTGATAGGTATAAGAGACTCACTGTGCAAAATTTCAGGTATAATCACTTACTTATAGGTTGCCGGCCAATGGCTCTTAGACTAATATAAGATATGCCATATGTTCATTGATTCCTGAAAAATACAAAGCGGTATATGACTTGGCTTATGAAATATTTTGAGAAATGGCGCGAACAGAAGAAAGTAAAAGACGTCAATGAGAAAGTACTATTGGCATATTTTGAAGGTAAGAAGAATTTGAAAGCTTCTACGCTATGGACACAGTACGCCATGTTGAAAACTGAGCTGTCTTTAAAAAAGGCTTAGAGATTAAAACATACAATAGTTTGACAGTATTTTTGAAAAGGCAGTCCGATGAATACCACGCTAAGAAATGAAACGTTTTTTTCAAAAGTAAATATTGCTTAGTTTTTGACGGAGATGGATGACAATATTTTTTTAATGGCTAATGTAACTAATAATTGCTTCATTTAGTTGTCAGTTTACTAATTCGCATTTCTTTGCTTTAGGTTGTGTTGATTGTGGCAATAGCCGGTGCATGTTGGAAGTCAGACTTAACGTCTTTACGTGTTACAGATGAGGAGACGTATTTTCGAGTAATTATTCCAAATACAAAAACTAGAGTAATTCATGAATTTGTAATCACCCCAACACGGCGGCTGGAAGTCAAATTCTGTTGCAGAAGGATATGTTGAAAATTCTATAGAAAATAAAAAAACAATTGCAATTTTAATATAGAGATCATATGTATTGAGTATGATCCAACATTAGCTTAGTTAATTCTTCTTGACGACAGGCCATAGCAAGTCACAGCAACCTTCATTAGTAAATATATACTTAAAAACTTATATACTTCTCCCTCTGTAAGAGACCTTTTTCCTGTTTATAGAAAATACACCAGCTTCAGAATCTCGATTGACCTACAACAAGGAATATAAAAAATAAAAAAATAGAACACACATAATGTCAAGGATTTAAGTAAGGCTAATAATACATTTTAGCATGTTTTTCTGAAAAATCAAGGAAATTGTAGCCTTCAAGTTTATGATCGAATTATTCAATGCTTAAAAGTACGTACAATACTGATGAATGAAAATATCGATATTCTACCTTGTAGATACAGCAAGCTTGTAGTTTTTATAATAATATAATAATAATATCTCTACCCCTCATTCTAATCACAGGGATTAGCCCAGAAGTCGTAGACTTGTGCGGGAGAGGGGGCGGCATATTATTATTAAGCAGGCCGCATTTGCGCCCAGGAACGACTTACGTTGGTAGGCCCCAACCACTATTCAGTGCAGGAATGAGGAAAACCTGGAAAACCTCATTAATTAGGGGGGTAGTCAAATATCAACCAGCATCAATCTCTCACATTGACCCAAGCTAACATTATTCCACCCTACCATACCCACAGAGAGGGTGCCAATCCTCTCCACGAATATAGCTTATATACGGTCTACCGGCAGCTGGGCTCGAACCAACTCCGTCTAGTCACCTCGATTCAAGTACCAACGCCTTAAACCGCGCGACCACTGACCAATAAAACAATTAACTAGCGGTTACAAACCAAAGAAAATTTAACTCGGAAGATGACATATGATTTTTACAAACTACTATAGACATCATCTATAGTAGTTCGTAAAAATATCTCTTTGCCAAGATAAAACTCACAGTAATCTCTAAAGTAAATGTGTAATTTACCCGTTTGGTTTTCAGGTTGTAACTATAATGATACATGGAGATGTTCGGACGTCTTTCACAGATTAAAAGTTGGAACCATTGACGATCGACCATCTGTAATGTTTTTTCCTATTTTCGACACTAAAACCAAGAAAGACCGGTAGTTCTGTATTACGAATAAGAAATCTAGAGATAGCGTCTTGAATTAACGATTGAGATTTGATAGGGGCTATTTTAGGAGGCTCTGGGCGTGATGGAAGTGAGGATATATTTGGAAGCGGTATTAATGGAGGTGTGTTGATTTTAAGAGATGCTAGGAGTGATGGAGGAAACCCTTTTGGGTATTTCAAATCCTCTTAATTTTAAATGTATCAATTTACATGTCATAGAAAATCATTTATATCCATCTTTCCATCTGCAAGAGCCCATCCCAACTAACATTTAAGCTTAATAGACTACTACACAAGAAAAATAATCCTAAATTGATCAAGATTTACTACTTTCTTCCATAAAAATAGTCTTCAATGTTACAAAATCTTATAATACCAAAATTTTAGTCAAAAATTTGTTAACTAAGAGTAATATAATGCCTTCCAAGTAAAATGAAATATATGTCAATTTATACAGTTCAAAATTACATATGGTTTACCTATTCTATGTTTTCAAATGCTAACATTCCAATAACGTGTAAGACGAAGTTATAATTTACTTAATTTCGTCTAGAAAAATGTCTTCAATATCCAAGGATTTTTTAAATTATTACAATAGGTAAATATTTACATATTTATTACGATATCAAAATACTTATTTTAGTCTTCAACTAGTAGTTAAAAATAAGGTAATAACTAGTTATTTTTAAATCCTTCAATTGGTTTCTTTTATTTTTATTACAATATAATCCTATTTTCAACTTTGTTGATAACTTGTAAGGAATATTTGACCATTTCAATTAACCTAATAGAAATATTGTTCTATATTATGGTACAAATTTACTTGTTAATAATACTTCGACGTAAGTGTGTCTTATAAAGGTCTTTTAGGGAACAAGCTTCTTGTTATATGTATTCCGACAGATCTTCATGTAATAGCACGTAGAAATTGTTTTGTATTTTGGCGATCTGCAGTTAAAACACAGTATTAAAGAGTTGTAAAAACAAGTTTAAGCCGACACTGCATATCATGTAAATCGGTCTAATGATAATATATGGATAAATACTTCATATATAAGTATTCTTATGACTGTTATCGTGTCAGATGTATTCAGTAGTGCACGTGAATTGAAATTCGAATTGAATTCCGTTCGAAAATATTTATTTTGTTTTTGTTATTACGCATATATAATATTATTGTCTTTAATTTGAAGTTTCAATCACAAATCCAAGAGTAGAATTTTATATGTAGGGACCTAGTAATAATTTAATTGGTAATAAATTACCATAAAATATCTTCATTTGGAGGAAATTTCAACCACAAAGTTAATATTTTCCTGTGACGTCAGCATTGGCATAGGCAATCTGCCCTATAGGTTAAAACATACAGACAAATTGACTTCAAAGTTGATTATGTTTGAGCTGCCATATTGTTATAAACACTAAATGTTTTGTTCATTATTTCTAATTAATTACTCATTAAAATTATGTTAATACAGATAATATTAGTTAATACATTTATGACGAAAGATTATTAAACACATTTTATCACGAAGTACATTCAGTTTTTATTTTAGGTTATTCTTCAGTATAGTAATATTATTAAAAGGCAATAGTAAAAATGTATATTTATAAGGCGCGTTATTTTTATGAATGTTTGGTCATGACATTATACGAAAAAATTTCCTGGGTTGTACAATTTGATGAATGGAAACCAAAAATACGGACTTTATTATATTAAAATCTAAATATCTATAAATATACTAACTCCTACTCTACTTGTAGCTTAGTAGCCTGACTTATAGTCTTTCTTTTTCTTCCTATGCCTGTTCGCTATTAGAATATATAAAATGAAACATATAATGTTGTCTCTCTCTGGCAAAAGTATGTCATATAAAGGGCATAATTAGGGTAGATTTTGGTAATAATGTCTTTTATATTTCGAAATTTTAACATAAAATTGGTTCGTATTTCTTTTAGGTCCAATTATCTTATTGGTATAAAATTCTTGCCGACCAATTATTAACTTCCATATTACTTTAGTTTTTTCCCCACATAAGGAAAAAGGCCAACGAATATAGGTAAACTTCCCTTATATGGAATTGGTCATGAAAAGTTTTTGACCAATTCAGAGGTCAAGTTAATGTAATTTTAACTTTAATTGTTTGTTGGGATATCTGTCCAAGAATTAAGGGTGGCACCTGAGATTAAAGAAAATATTCTTCAGCGAAAATATATCACCCTGCGCCCTCAGAACGTCTCCCATACAAATTCTTCAACTGTCAACAGAAGAAATGCATTGCTCAATCTATGGGAATCCATGTATAACATTTCACAGAAGGTAGCTGAGTTTTTAAAGCATTTTTAGTAGATGACAGGCAAGTTTAAAGCTATAAAACAAAACATATTTATATGATCAATAACGCCTTCTTATCATTATTTCTCGTAACGCCACTGGTTTCTGCTCCTGCACTTATTTCGCATCTCCTATTAGGCTATTTAAATTTATTTTATATTCGCACATTATTATTAACGATCAGACTGGTGTTTATTAGTACGATGATATACTACGTCTTAATTTGATAATGGGAGGATGTTTGGTGAGTCGCTTTTGATATTTAATTTGTTCAGATGGAGTGGAAAAATTTGCCTTCTGTCTTTAAGACTCTACAATACTAGAATTTAGATATTTTGTATTTGGTGAAATATGAAAGAATGTTTTATTTTTGGTAAAGAAATGAAAAACAGCATCAATCATTATAGGCGTGTTACAAGAATTTACTAATCCAGGGAATGAATGTTGAAAAGTTTTAATTAGTTACTAACACAATGTGTTTGAAAATGATGGAACAACCATAACCCCATAAAAAATCCAATAGTGCTAATTCAGGGGAGCATGGTGACCATTCAAGCGGCCTTCTGGAATCTGGAATTAAGGGGGAGGGTAGCGAAACGGCTACAGCACTTAGGCCCCATTGGGCCCATTGTACCTCCTCCCATTAGGAGATCAGTCCACCTAAGCCGTCAGCCAACCTAATAAGGAGAAAAAGGTGGTGACGCTGCTCAGGGGGATCTCTCTAATGTAGGCCATAGAAGGTCATCGCTCTCCCAACACGGACTCTCTTATTGACGAGATGGCAGCGCACTCACAGAGTGCATGGAGCACTGTCTCGTCTTCCTGTTCGCAACCTCTACAAAGAGGTGTATCACACTTCCTCATGTTATAGAGGTGCTTCCTTAACCAGCAGTGTCCAGTTTGAATACCTGTCACTAGACGGAGGCTTGTCCTAGACATAGCCAGGTACTTTTTGGCTGTATCCTTGCAGGGGTACCCTAGGGACTCCTTTGCCAAATTGCAGCCATTTGCTTCATCCCAACGTTTCTTAAACTCTTTGTGGGTGTATCCTTTGATAATTTCAATAAATGCTGACAACGGAAGCATACTAGAGGACCGGGTCCGAAAATATTCAGACCCGATGCACTCCTAGCCAGTTCGTCAGCTATTTTGCAAACACGGAATTCCAGGAAACAACTACTCTGCGGGCTAATGTCCCGACCAGCATTGAATTACACCTGGAAACCTATAGCAACAGCTAGAGTCATTCGTCAGACGCCCACCAGACATATACCGGTTTCGAGCTTATTAGCTCTCATCAGTATGCCATAGGTGAGGTATCCGACGAATAATCCTAGCTGCTTTCGTCTGTCTAACCCGACAGAAGGACCATGAGTACGCGGTGTAGAACTAACTACATCTATCGGCCTGTACATCTATCGGCCTGTAGTTAGTTCTACACCGCGTACTCATGGTCCCTTCTGTCGGGTTAGACAGACGAAAGCTAGGATTATTCGTCGGATACCTCACCTATGGCATACTGATGAGAGCTAATAAGCTCGAAACCGGTATATGTCTGGTGGGCGTCTGACGAATGACTCTAGCTGTTGCTATAGGTTTTCCAGGTGTAATTCAATGGTGGTCGGGGCATTAGCCCGCAGAGTAGTTGTTTCCTGGAATTCCGTGTTTGCAAAATATCGTTTCTCGCCGATCGCGATAAAGGTCGACAGCTTTCAATGGTGTCTACTGCATGTAGAACGCTTCGTGTCTGTGACATTTTCAGTCCGGCATGGAGTAGCGAGCGGCCGATAGATGTAGTTAGTTCTACACCGCGAGTTCGTCAGCTATTTTATTGCCATTGCACCGGTCGTGTCCGTTTACCCAGCATGCACAGATACGCTGTTGTTAGCTGAGGCCACTACTAGTGCCTGATGGCATTCCCATGCTGATCTAGTTGTTATCTTATGATTACGTAAGATCAGTAGTGATTGTCTACTATCTGTGTAGATTCTGATGATTTTGCCCGTTGTATGTCTACGGGCAATTTCTTTGGCGGCTATGGTTATACCTGCTAATTCCGTTTGTACTACGGTAGCATGCCTATCCATTACCCACCGATAACGAATATGCAAGAATCTGGAATAAATCCCAGATCCTGCACCTTCCTTCTTTTGACCCGTCCGTGTACATGTTGATAACATCTTCACTGGCGGCCTCCTCGATTCTGATAAGTACTAGTTATGCTTAGGCAGGCAATCCTTTGTACCTGGCTGAGCTTTTGTTTAGCTGTCATCTGTTGAACTTTCGGCCACCAGACGACAGCTCCATAGGCTAACATTGGTCTCACAATGGCAGTGTATATCCACATGACCACCCTTGGTTTCATTCCCCAGGTTTTACCAACGGTTCTGCGGCACTTTCAAGCGGCCTTAATTTATATAACTATGGATTTGGGAAACTTCGTTAAGAAATTTTCTTACATAGAGGTCAAAATGTGGAAAAGAACCATCTTGTTGGAATCAGATATTACCAGCAACCATATCGTGCTCATTAGGGTTAAGAAAACTATAAGTTTGTTCCAACAGCGATCAGGGACTAGTTTGAAAGTGTCAGAAATATTTGCCCAACTACTATTTGAGTTATATTCACTGAAAACATATTCACAATATAGCTGGTCGAACATTTCTAACAGTTTGAAACCAATCTCTGACAGGCCTATTAAATGCAGAGTTGGATACAGCTCAAAACGCTATATTGCTGGTTGGATACTTTTCGTAGTTTCACTACTTCTCTTGATACTATCTACTCTAGATAAGATAAATCATAATAAATTGGTTTATTTAATTAAGCTTGGCTATAATATATATTGTAAGAAAAACTGTAGTGGCAATACTACAATGTCAAATTTGTTGCTTTTTTCTAGGTTTCAACTAAATTAAATGATGTACCTCAATTACGATCAAACTTTGAAACAAACGAACTGAATGATTGATAGCACATTACGACTTTCAATTAGTAATGAAATTTCTTTCCACACTAGCGGAAACAATGGAAGTGAATGAGGTGCATCGTTAAAATTGCAAAGCAACTGAAGTGGAGAAAACATAATAGCTGACTTAAATTATTATAACAGTAGGCAATGCTAGTAAAATAAAACGATGTCAAACGAATACCTTAACTACTTTTACACTTATTCGGTTCACTGGTTTTTCAATCGGTAACAATGCCTCTTGTAATAAATATAAATTAGCTTAACAGTGTTCAGTTCGCTCTATTCGCTTTTCTTGGAACGCAGCAATTAAAATATTACAAAATATATTTATGATTTTCAATAAAAGTTAATGGGCTCTGTGGAAAGGTTACGCGTTCGAACCAGCATTATACGCGTTGACATAAGCTTTAACTATATTATTCCTTTCAAATCTAAAAAATAAATAAACACACTTCAAGAAATGAAATTATTATTATTATTATTCCGTAATACCCACTCATTGTTCACTGCGGTGAATGCATTTGTTTCTATGAATGCAGTTTACTATTTTTTGTTTTCCCACTACAGTAATGAGGGGAGTATACCAGAATATACCAATAACAATCATTAACTCCTTACTTTAATCATCTAAATCAATTTATTCCATGCAGTAACATTAGAATATATTTATTTATTTTTTTAACAATAGTCTCCCTCTAACTCTACACAACGATTCCAACGTTGCTACCATGGTTGGAAGCCCCTTGGTAATCCTCCGCAGTTAACCCGTTCAGTACCACCGTTAGAGCATTTTTGACCTTGAAGTAACTTTGGATTGCGTTTTTTCCAAAAACTCTTGCACAATGAGTGAGGAATAGACTGGCGCGTTCGGGTAGAACTGTCCAGTCACTGTCTGACCGCCAGGAACATATTCACGATGAATTATGCCGTGGATATCGAAAAAAACCATCAACATTTGTGACTTGGCTATCCTCGCTTTCGTTGGCCGCTCTCCACCCTTTTTCACCCACTGCTGACTTTGTTTACGTTTCTCGGGGTCATACTCAAATATCCAGGTGACATATCGAGTGACTACCCTACTCATTCAGTCTCTACCGTCGCTCCGAATGCGGGACAACAAATCCTCGATCGATATGTGCATGTCTTTCTGTTTTGGCACAATCTTTGCGCAAATCTTTCGCATAATCAAATTTTCCTGTAACATCTTGCGAACGGTTTCTTTGTTGACGTTTAACTCGTCAGACAACGCACGAATGCTTAGGCGCCGGCCAAACGTGATCAGTGCACGCAAACGGTCAACTATTCGCGTCAGTACGAGATGTGACGGGAGCTCCTTCACGTGGATCGTCTTCTACCGATTCACGCCCCTCCTTGAACCGTTTTGCCCATTCAAACACGCGTGTTTTCGACATGCACTCGTCCCCATACACCACTTGCAGTTTTCGAAGGCTTTCCGTGGGTTTTTCGCCAGATTTCACTAAAAACTTAATCACAACACGTTGCTTGTAACTTGAGTCGCTCATTTTCACGACGCCACCAAAAAAGTGACTTCCAAAAAATGCACATAAAACACAAACCAAACCTGCTATCGACTTTAACCTTGGACTGGAACTAAATGGAAGGTCCCCCTCTCTCTAGAAAAACGTTGACGAACGATGCAGTGTTGCAAGTTTCCGAGTTATAACTAAATTCCCGGTACTTAATTGCCACACCATATATTTAGAGTTTCTTCAACATTATGATAATTGTTTTGCATTTGAAATAATGTTGATTTAACGAAAATATTAGTACGGGCTTGTGGTATCAGAAACAAGCTGGCTATTAAAGCTAGGCACTCGAAAATTCAAATAATTTAACAAAGGATGTGATTTAGTAATGTAATCAAGATTTGTAGTTGTCTATCGTCCCGGTATGAAGCCATGTTGCTCAGAAATAATCATAGGGATAACATGATATAGTATATAAGAATGAAGGATTATTTCTAGAATCTTACAGAAGTTACTCAGATTTGATGAATTGGTCTGTAATTCGCAAAATCGTTTTTTGCAGTGGCTGTGATATAAAAATGCTATTCAATAATAAAAATAATATTATGTACTTTAAAAATTTGAGAAGCAAAGTGTTGGCCAGGAATGTGGCAGTGTGCTTCATACGTTCTCCATGTTTTTCTGACAAAGCAGTATGTACATTTATAAGAGTAAAAAACCTAAATCTCTTATTCTTTATCTCGTTCCATTGTAGTCAAAATAAATATTAGTTGTTATATTAAGCCATACTCAAATACAGAACTTTTATCAGTTGAAATCTGTTTAGTACACATCATCAGCAATCCTTATTTATTTTGTGCTGCGTAAGTACTAATATACTGCAACTAAATTACAAAAAAACATAACATTGAATCAACATGATGTTTTTGAATTTATAACAATATTTAATTAACAATTGTGGAATTGTTAACAATAGTTAGTAATAACACATCAAACCCTAAAAATCAAGATAACTGGGAAACGCACAGGAATTTCGAAACAGAAGAAGGGACATTATTTTTGGTAAACTGTATGTAGATTATGAAAATAACAGTTCCTTTTAAAAATAGTCATTGGCGTAGAATTTCTGTTTAAGAAAGGGGTTGTGCACTCCCTCCACTCCGTCACTGTCCAAGTTTTTGAACATTCTTATCGCTTGTTTTATGCAACTTAATTAACAGGAATTATCCTCCAAATATGAAAAAAATCTAAGCATTCCTTTATAAGTTATAATGAAAATTCGAGAACAACAAATTATATTCAACACCCTGTATCTCGGATACGAAGCCTTCTACGAGATATGTTTATAGGAACTTTTCTTCTTAAAAACATGTGTTCTATCTTCTGTTAAAGTTTGTTTACATAAAACTGACTCACCCTGTATTTCAAACCATTTTCATGCAACTTCATTATTTTCCTCGAGCTAATTATGATATGTTTACAAGAAATATTAATTTAGGGATTATTTCGCGACAAGTAAGACAAGCAGAGCAGTAAAGAAGACATATTTTAGAATGCAAATAGTCCAGTCTGAGTACAAACATGTTGACATGGGAGTCCCACAGGGCTCAGTGCTTGGCCCAATGTTGTTTTTATTCTATACAAACGAACTAGATTGTCTTACTGCCGATGCAAATTTAACTATGTATGCAGATGACCAATCCTTATTAATTTCAGACGCCACAGATGGCCAATTAGAACGTAAATGTAATCAGGTTTTGCAGTTGCTAGATAATTGGTATATATCTAACGATCTTTGTTGATATTGTGAACCCTGAAGCATAGCCTTAAATGAGGACACATTGTTGTTTAACACAGATGTAAAATTTTTGGGTATTACGATCGACGAATGTCTTTGCTGGAAAGAATATTGTGTACAAGTGGTATCGAAATTAAATTCTTTATGTTTTCTGATCAGAAATCTACGTACTCTTTTACCACAAGAGCATCTCATCATGGTTTACCATGCACAGGTGTCATCAAGATTAAGATACGGCATATGCTTTTGGGGGCCGACTTCTCATGCAGTGGATGTGTTTGTAGCGCAGAAACGAATTATGCGTTGTATTGCTAATGTGTCTAAAAACTATTCGTGTCGTGAATTGTTTAAAAAATATAGGATTCTTACCTTGTTTGAACTGTGTCTTTTCATTTTTAACAACAAAAATAATTTTGTTCTCAATGGTAGTATCTATCACAAAAATACTAGGTTTAAGGACAATTTTCATGTACCCTATTGTAAATATGTAGTTACATATAACTCTCCTAGTAATTTAGGATTAAGGATTTTTAACATTTTACCCGTTTCTATAAGGCAAGCTACCAATACATATTTGTTTAAGAAAATGTTGAAGGACTTTCTTGTGACAAATGTATTTTATAATTTACAAGAGTTTTACGATAGTAGATGTCATTAGATAATTAGGATTATTTTAAAATTGTGACCATTCCTATACAAATGTGTCTTTTGTCAACAGGAAAATAAATTCTATTCTATTCTATTCTATTTATTACACAAGGTAGGTAATGATTTTCTGTCTCCATTCACTTTATTTAAAAATATTTGAATTCCCTTATTACTTCATCTGAGAATAACACCGCAATATATTTAAATTTACACTGTTTCGGAATTAGCGGTGCACACTGTTGTCCTGGTACTCTTTAAAAATGGCTCATAATTTTTCTTCAGGGTACATAAATTTGCAGATTTAATCCCGCTAATAAATAAAAAAAGAATACGACTTTATAATTTCATTACAGTCCGAGATCAAGAATTGTGTTTCTGGTGTTGTGAACACAAAACAAATTGAACTTTAATGTCATAAAGACAAAACTTTTTACGCTCCGGACAGATATTAATTGAGGCTGTTAACATTTGCAAATGAACACGATTAATTTTATTCAAAACACGACGACTCTTATATTCAGAGAATAAAGGAAGAGGCCACAAAGCAAGTGTTTACGGAGAAGGGCTCTTAAATCTTCCTTGATTACTAATTACAGCCAATTAAAAAGAGAAAACAACCGAATGAGCGGCCGCAGACAATGAGCATTCTTTTGTCAGTGCCACATTGCTGCGGGGAATTTTATCAGTTGGATGTTTCAGCCTTTTTGACACGTCGGTTGCATTCTCAATGATTTGATGGGGAAATTACAGCTTAATTTTATCTGTTTTGTTAGGTATTACTTAGATATACAGGGTCGTTTACTACGACCTTAGGTAAAAGCAGGGCCGTAGCCAGAGGGGGTGTTTAGGGTGTTCAAACACCCCCCAAAATGAGAAGCAAAAACTTGGTCGCTCACAGCATATCGACAAAAAAAGTAACGGCACCGACCCCGTCGCCTACGCTACACCTTTGAATCTGTGGGAATAACCCAGTTTCTAGTACACCATTCAACAAAATGCGTCAGAATATGGCTGTATACTTTTCAAAAATTTATAAGGAGTCTTTGAGTATTTTAAATTCTGTTAAAAGTGAAATGAAATTACCACGACTGGCTTCTATACAAAAATATCGTTGCAATGTTAAGACTGAATCTCCTGAAGATTATTTTAGAATAGCAGTAGCAGTTCCAGTCTGATAAATTTTTAGTACAAGTTCAATCAAGATTGACAACTCACAAAACTACTATTTCCGCCTTGCAAAAGCTTCTGACTAATAACTGTAATCAGTTGTATTTTAGATGATGACATAGTAACTATCAGGGACAATTATTACAATCATAGAAACGGTGACAGTTTTGCAGCTGAAATTAGTCTTTGGCAGAACAAGTGGAAATCATATCCCCCTCATGATATGTCAAAAAATTGTACTGATGCACTAAATAATTGTAACAAAGAAATATTTCCAAATGTATTCTTTCTCATTAAAGTCTTAGCGACTCTACCAGTAACTGCAGCTACACCAGAACGATCCTTTTCATCACTAAGGAGATTAAAAACTTACCTATAGAATTCAACTGGACAAAATCGTCTAAATGGTCTAGCACTTATGAGTATTCACAGGAGCATTACGATAGATAATCAACGTATTTTAGAAATATTTTCCAATAAATCAAGACGGTCCGATTTTGTAATATAGGTAATATTTTGTGTTCCTGTACTATATCCACCTATCACCTATCAATCGGAACATTTACTTAGATCGAATAACAGTAATAGACAGTTTGAATTTACACAATGTTATTTTTTTCTCTAACCGCTACATTTCCTCTAACAGTTGTATCGTATCCTTTAAGAACAACAGAAATATACAGGGTGTTAAAAAAGTGTGTAAAATATTTTAGGAGGTAATAGTATGAACCAAAATAAGCAGAAAAGTCTTAATAAACATTTGTTGCCTCTGATTCAAAGGAATGTCTTCCAAAAACTCGTACAGTGTGTTCTGCAGAAAGTTGAGGTAAGCAGCGCCGGTTAATCGGTTTGGTAAAACAACAGGACCTAGAAACCTGTTACCTACAATACCCATCCAAATGTTTAATAAAAACGTGTCTGATGTCCAGATTCTATTAGAGCATAAGGATTTCTTCGGCCCAAATATGCGTATTGTGAAAATTAAACACTTCATTTCTTGTGAACCCGGCATCATCAGTAAAAAGAATGTTTGCAAGAAAACGAGGGTCTTCAGCATCATGACGTAGAAACCAGCGGAAAAAAACCAAACGTGCTTGATGATCATTGGATTTAAGTCCTGTACTCGTTGCACATGGTATGGATAAATCAGTTGCCCGTAGAGGATTCTCCAAACAAGGGGACCACTAGTTCCTACCTCGGCTGATATTCTCCTCACACTCGTACCTGGATTCTGCTCTACCAGTGCTAGAATTTCTTCTTCTGCTCTAGGAGCGGATACCGCCTTGGTCTTCCGGATAAATGGCACTGTTTGCTCAAGGAACCGGTATCACGCAATCTTTGGTGAATTTTTCCAAACATGCGTTGTGAGGGAATCTGGCCATTTGGATAAGCGTCAACATAAAGACGTCGCGCTTCGGTGGCGTTCCCATTAGTACGACCATACATGAAATGCATGTCTGTTAATTCTGCGTTAGAGTAACCAGCCATAGCGAAAGATAACTTGTGCACTGAGAACAACTGTCATATACGTACTGTTTATTTCACTAATCATCAACCACCTATTGTAAGAAAATACACAATGTTTTTGCAAAATAAAAAAAGGAGCTAAAAACATAAAACATTCCATATCTCCGTAACCGTTACTTTGCGGACCCATATTTATTGAGACCTTTCTGCTTATTTTGGTTCATACTATTACCTCCTTAAATATTTTACATTCCTTTTTAAACACCCTGTATTTTCAGGTGTACCTGCGGTTTTTGGGAAAACTTATTATTCCGAGAAGAGCGGACGCATATCAGATTAATTCATATTTTATTCCTTCCTCCTGTCCAGCCATCTCCCCAACATTGTATATTCTACCATTGTGTCACATGAACTACGAGGACAATTAAGGAGTGCGTAGCGCTGAAGCTAGAACACAGGTGAATGTCTCGTCAAAGAACCGCGTTTGCTCGCCGGAGAACAATAAATCACATTAAAATGTCTTGCCCGCTCACTAGGAGCGACCAACAACTTATCATATTCAGACAATTAAAACTCAGCATATGTAAAACACGTACCTATGCCCCGGCTTTGACTTGATGTCGTTTCCCTACTTGTTCTCCACGGTTTCGTTACGCTGTCTGTCGACAACTGTCAGCTGTATGTAAGGCTCTAGCGAGTGCTTCTTAATAGGAACGGAACGAAAATCGCTACACTTTCGATAGTTATTTCGTTAAATGCTTCAGATAACACAAGTCTCCAATTCGACGTCAATAGACAAGTTTGGAATACAGTACATTTAACAGGTGTAAAGTTAGACTCGATTACAAGAAAAATTAAATCTAAATTAATCGACTTTCCGCCATAAAAATAGTCTTCATTGTTACAAAATCTTATAATACCAAAATTTCAATAAAAAAATTGAAGACCTTACCTTCAAAAGGGTCTAAGTACCAGAAACAGGAATAAAAGTTAGAAACAAAAAACATGATTCTTACAGAAACTATTAGACATATTTTTGATTAACATTTATTTGAAATAACACAGTACAAGAATTCTTATAGACTATTTAAAGTATGAAGACAATAAAACTATGATTTTTTAGACATAAATAAAATATAACCTTTATAAAAGGATCTAAGTCCATAGACATAAAAGATAAGGTCTAAGTGCCACTATTAGTAGCTTGGGATTCTTGCTGCTGGTTCTCTATTATTTATTATAGAATGGTCCATGTTGACTTGATACATACGGAATCATATCTTGTAGGTTTTTAAGCTTCCTATAAAATTTTTCGATTTGAGCCCTCCCGGACAAGATAAGGGCTTCTAAAATATATAAAAAATTTCGGTTTTCATTTCTTTTCTCAAAAAACGGTTAAACTTATAAATCGGTGAATACACTAAGCTAATTAAGTTGTTGAGTACGATTTTTATTTGTACCAAGTATATAGAAGGATGGCAACCACCAACCTCTGTTGTTTTTTTAATTAGACAGGGAAGGCTCAAATCGAAAAATTTTATAGAAAGAAGCCCCCTTACAATGACCCAAGGAACACACCTTCCAAAAGAACGCACATCATTATAGAACATCCTGTATGTCTATATTAAAATACATATTTATTTTGTTTCCCGTTTTAGCATTTGGAAACACAGAAAAGATAAACAATTTGTAATTTCGAACCATATAAATTGACATATTATGTTTCAATTTACTTGGATGTCATTATATTACTCTTGATTTATAAATTTGTGACTACAATTTTGGTATTATAAGACTTTGTAACATTGTTATGTAACTATTTTTATGGCAAAAAGTAGCAAATCTCGATCAATTTAAGTTTATTTATCTTGTGTAGTAGTCTATGTATTTTCCTGTTAAGGATTTAATTTCTCTCCCAGAACATTAATTTGAATTTATTTAAAAAATGTATATCATATATATGGCACAATGTTCAATATTTCTAAATATGTGTCTAACTAAAACTTTTATCCAGCTGTTATATTAAAATTACCTGATTTCGTATATAATTCAAGAAATCTTTTTCTTTGGGTGCCTATTCCGAGGGGTTCTATATACCCCTCCCTATTGTATAATTCAGAGAATTTAATGATGGAATTGTGTTATAGTAAATTGTGTAAAACTACAAAGAATTGCGATTCCTCGGAAATGGAAAGCATGAATTTCTCATAAAGGCAGCAATCAATTATTTCCTACAAATGTCTTTCAGAAAACTTATTCAAAATTATTATCGTGAAATGTGTTTTTATTTGTTTACTTAAATGTATGGCTGCGAAATATATTAAGCGAATATTTAGCTATTAATAAATAATGATATTTGAAGTGAAAAGAGTAAGGAAGAATTGATAATTGCCGAAATTCAGCAATAACACTAAAAATTAAAGGAGTATTGCAATGCAATTTATATCAAGACAGAAAAATAATAAATGTGTTTAATTTTTGCAATTTGATAGTAAAATAATGATTTTTTTCTGATATTTGAACTGTTTATTTATTTATTTATTACAAAAAAATCTCCAATGGATAAAGCACATTTACAGGACAGTCAGAGTAATAAAATGGGACAATAAAAAACAAACAATATATAAACATATTTAGGAACAACAGAAATGCGTATACCCATAAGTAAATGTTGCTTTATATCACGAAGTGTACACGATCTATAGAGTCTTTAATATAATAATAATTGCTTTGATAAATGCTACAGATTTAAAAAAATCTTCTCTGAACCTTTTCAAACATAGAAATCTGTCTTATATAACTTTACCTCTAGCAGGATAAAAACTTCTAGGATAAATGCTGCAGATTTAAAAAATCTTCTCTGAACCTTTTAAAACGTAGAAATCTCAGTCTTATATAACTTTACCTCTAGCAGGATAAAAACTTCTAGGATACATATTGCAGATTTAATAATTTGTCTCTGAATCTTTTCTCTGAACATAGAAATCTGATTCTCATATATCTCTAGCAGGATAAAAGCCATCTAGGATAAATGCTGCAGATTTAAAAAAATCTTTTCTGAACCTTTCCAAACATAGAAATCTGAGTATCATGTACGTTTGTCTCTAGCAGGATAAAAACCATCTATGATAAATGCTGCAGACTTAAAAAATCTTCTCTTAACCCTTTCAAGCATAGAAATCTGAGTTCCATATATTGAGTTTCATAGCACGGAGCCATATTCGAGTATAAATATAAGAAAAGTAATATATAACAAGCGAAACGTGGTTTTTACTTGATAAGATTTTTAAATTCTTTGGAGTTCTCAATAATAAATCCTAAATTTCTGTATACCTCAGATATGCAGATCTTCATGTGATGTGAAAATCTAAGTTGAGTATCAACTAGTAATTCAGGCCTCTCCAAATGTTATTGGTAAGTGTTTAATTGAATATGAGAGGTTGTACCATGCAGCAAAAAGACATAACATTTCACTTGGTAGCATATAAAGGCAGATTATTATCAATACACCTGTTGTTAAATGTAATATTTATATATTTTTGCAATCAGCCAGGTAATTTCACAGTATAATTTTACATCAGCGTACAGAAGGTAACAAACAACAATGTCATTAATAAATATTATCAGTAGTAGTGGGCCCAAAACTGATCCTTGGAGAACACCAGACGGCTAAAGGGAAGTGTTAATAATAATAATAATATTAATTTTAGTTTGTGCAAATTTATAAACCTATATTTTAAAGAAGATTCCATAATTAATATTTTATTCGTATTTTAATAAAGTATTATTCTTTAAGTAAATCTTAAATTTAGTGTGAAGTTAAAAAAGAGAAATGTTGAATTAAGTATAAGACTGGGATGTCAAGAATATGTAAATATTTATAAATGTACTTTTTCTACGTTCATGCAAAGAACAAAACTTTATTGAACTATATTCAGTGGAAAAAGTGGTTCTTTATTGCACTAGTGCAATAAAATGTTTATTGCATTCATCTGTCATTCTACTACAGCGTTTTGTCATCATGACAAGCATAAACGTTCAAATTGACGTCACATTTTCTTAGACTTAGTGTCATCTAAATGATATTTTTTTGTTTTTGCATGAACGTAGAAAAAATATTGTATGCAACTCGTACAAAAAGTGTTTATTGCACGCGACGTGAAATTGTCCAACGAGGCCGTCAGGCCGAGTAAGACAACACGCTTACTTTTTGTACTTGTTGCATAAATAACTATTATTACATCTACACCTGAATTAATTTTAAAGATTTAATTATATTATACGTAAATATAGATTACATTTTTTCCATGCAATTACAAATAATGAAAACCAAGGATGCTTACTATTTATAACTGTTACTAACAAGGCATATAAAAATGTCCAGTTGAAATTAAAAAATATATAACGGATCACTATTTCTGGTGTTTAATTCAGAAATCATTTATTAAATTATTCCTAATCCCATTCTCATATCTGTTCTAACCCATCGTCTTCCAAAGACGTGAACAATGTTCAAAGTCTTCAGACATTTAGTGAAATTTCCTAGATGCATCACAATTACCCTTTATTATCAATGTGGACAGATACCATCAGAGACAGTTATAATAATAATTCCAAAGCATAAGCAGCATTGTAATATTCTAGCTCAGTTATTTAAAATTTAAATTCAACAGCTCTGAGCTACGATATCGATCTATAATGTCATGACTTAACATAAACATGGCCATATAAAAATTCCTCTAAATAACAAGGCATCAAAATTAAGGTAGAAAAATCCATTCGTGTATGTAAATGTATTTATTATCTTCCACAATCAAGTTGCAAGTGTTTTTTCGGGCTTTGATGTTTTGAATCTCTCCGTTTATATTGTGATTCCGCATCTTTATTTCACATCTTCAGTCACTCTTAGTCTCTGTGTTATGTAGGTATGCTAACTGTTTTTACCGATTTTGACACTAGAACGTTCAGGATATAATTAGATGGAAACTGTTTCCTTTTGCTCTTTTTCGTTTCCTTGTTTTGATCGCCGACATATACGATAAAACAGATTTATTAAATAGGTACCTAATGAAGATAAACTTTATTGTCAGTTTTTTTGTTTAATTAAAAAACACGTATTTATCTCTGAAATATAAACGCCTCCAAAAAGTGGCCAAATTTCATTGTTTTGTCATGCAAATGTGTATAATCTAGAGCCAGACTTACACAGAAAAAACTAACATCGGTAAACGTCAAAACTATGAATTGTCATAATATATTAAGGCTTACGGTGAGCGCTCTATCAAACGATATAAAGGATAAAAATGATTTTGCCCCATTTTTTAAATATTGAGCTAAAATTCTGGAATAATTTTTTTATTGTCTTTTAGGCCTCTCTGAGCACGTGGTTAAATTTGTTGTACTTAGTCATAGTTAACCCTGTATAAAGTCTGTTCCAACAAGTGTCGAGAACTGGTTCAGAACCGTGAGAAATGTTTGGCCAACACCGTCTTACGTCGCATTCGCCGAGAGTACATTAACAACTGACTGACTGATTCTGGACGGTTCGGAATCGATTCTTGCTGTTGGAACAAACCCGTAGTTTTCGCTCAGTAACTCCTTATCGGATAATGATAAAAATATGCGGTTTTTTTTAATAGACTATAAATATTGTTTTACGTCGACGCTGTGTTTTGAAATTTTGAAAAAGAGTAAAATTAAGTTTTTTTAAATGAATTTTGCATAGTGTCTTTTTTTAAAAAAAAATACTGAAGTGAAGATATTGACTTACATCATATGTTCCTTTAGTTTAGCTAAATTCCCTTGTAAATACTTTAAAGTTCAACTTATAACAAGGCTGTTATGAAACTTCTTAATACAAATGAACTGATAGTCATCTGATTTGTTCAATGTATCATGGAACTATACTGACTGAATTCAGATCTTGTTATGCCACCATACACACAGAAATACAAAGAAATATAATGATTATAAAGCTGCTTATTGTCACAATAAGGCAATACATGTCACATTATTGTAGGTACCGCTACGTGATCTTTGATTGATTTCTCTGTATTATCATGCCAAGGAGTGAATTATATTGCTCAAATGTCCAGGTACCTGATTTTAGAAATTGATAAGGTACCACAATACGGTTTATTTATATGATACCCATTGCCATTGATGGGAATGAATTCAAAGGACTGCTAAATTTTACTAGTCGGTTTACCATTGACAGTAAATTTGAAATGCATTACGCCAAATATTTTAGGTATTTTACTCGCCACAAATGAAAATCAGAGAAATAAAATAGTTTTGCTCAAGATATAGTACTAATGTACTAATGTTACATATTTGCATAATTTTCTATAGGTAATAAAGATTTATTTTTTGTCTATGATTATTTTTAATGATGGTGCCATTGTGCATCACTTCAAAATACGGAATTGATTTTTTCAGTGTGCTAGTATTACTTCAGGATCAAATGTAACTGTCAGTTTTTTTACTGTCTGATGACTATTAAAAATTATTCAACAAGCCCTATTTGGACATTTTATCAAAATCTATTTGGAATCCGCCAAACATTGCTACTTTTCTGTACACTGTTATACTGCGTGGAGATCTTAAGAGTATCTTAAAGCGCTATAAGGCTTTAAAGTCTATTTATCTAAACAATATAAATCACTAAGTTAAGGTTCGAATAATTTGCAATTTAATTCTTGGCTCTTATCGACGTAAATTGATTAGGTTGGTATCACCGACATTGATATCCCTATATGATGTTTATAACTTAACAAGTTAATTCCAACTGCATAGAATAATGACTGTTCTTCTATGCAAGGTACCAACTGACGGGAGGAAGACCTGTTTCACCTTTGGTAGATTCCAAGACTGAAGGGTATTAAAATATTAGATAATAGTTAAAATTGTATGCGTTGACGATTTTAATATCCATGTATCTAGTTACCAAGTCTATCTAGTTTTAAGAGAAGACATATATTATCTAATATATCCTGAAGTAAAATATATATTTACATTGTTACAGTAATAAGGCTGATTTTCAATCAGACTTAAAGTTGGCGTTTAAGGGAGGGATTTTGTAGAAAAAAAATTTCTCAGTCTGAGTAAGTGAAATAACGAACCGATATTCTCCCAATAAATGGTGGTAATCTATGAAGCAGCAGTGGAATATGCGCATCAAGGTTGTTGTTTACACTCTACTGATGTTCTCACAGGCCTCGCTCTCTTTTTCAGGAACGGCTCCAATTTCTCTCTAAAAAAAACAAGATGATGACATATGTGGAGTATGGGGGTGACGGCAGTGGGGTGGGGATAACCTGAAGATAATAACACGGAAGGGGGATTTTCTATCTTACGAATACCAGGCGCAACCCTTCTTCAACATCCCCCATCCCTCTGATGTCACCATACACGCTACACATGCAGCCATCTTTCTCTCGTACTCAGATACCCCTTATACTAGATTCTCCTCGACGAAGACTCTACTCCTATGGCGTCATCACCATATTTCAAACATGCAACCATCATTTTTTCCTTACTCAGATGCTCCCTGCTATACCTAATACTCTTTGGTGAAGATCTTCTGGTCATTGTCCGCAAACTCCACCCCTTCTCCGCCACCCTTGGTCATTGGCGGCTACAACCTCCAAGAACTTCTTCGGGCATGACCTTGGAAGATAACACCCCCATGGCTGCTGCTCGCGCACCTTCTCCCAGCTCCAGATGGACAAGTTATCAAAGTGCGTTAGAACTCTCCTTGCACAACAACTTACATTTGAATGAAGTTTAAAATTTTAAGTATATTATTATACTGAAGTGCAGATTTAACTTTTTTCGTGTATTCTTCAAAGAACTGCCCATTTCCTGACGTCCTCTGATTTCAGATCCCAGAATTTTGACTAAAAAATTACCGGTGGCCCTGTGGCACAGCGCCCTCCAAGCGCTATGTGGCATAGCCTAACTAGCGTACGGTTTATTCAATCACACTAATTCAGATTATTGTAACAATGTAATGTACGTTGCATGCTGCAATGCATGTATTATTTAATGCACTTAGGCCGTTATGACGACGCTATTATGCACATCCTACTGATTTCGAACTCGTTAAATGGCGAACTCTGCGTTTATTTTTAATGGACCTATTATTATTAGATTATAAGTAAACAATGTCACATTTTATACCAGTTTTATGTTGGTTCACAAAAGAATTAATTTAAATTTGTAGCGATGGTTAATAAATGGGACATAAACAGGGAATGCCTAATACCGCAATTTTGTGTTATTACACGGTTTCCATAATAAGCACGGGGAATCTTCAAAGGAAAAATGTATACATAGTAGGATGGTTAAGTAGCTTATTGGAAATGTTAGAAAATAATTTTTATAAATGGGAATAATGGCGTCGTGTTTTCACAATTCAATAATATAGGATAATTCAGTCATGTCATTAATTTTAACGTATTTGAAAGGCAAGGCAAGGCAGGAAATTAACCCATCATAATTTGAGCATCACACTACATATATGAAGGGAGAACGATCTTAAATAGCATTATAGTAACAAAAACGGACTGCAGCTCAATCAAGTGTAATTTTTGGTGGGGCGATTTGATATTTGGAACGTTGTAAAAACAGAGTAGAAACATTTTAAATATGCTCAATTTAAAGTGGATATTAAAGGTAACGGCAACCAGGCCATATCATTTACATATTACTTAGAAGTGGCAGTAGTTTTAAAGTGTTTGTAGTAGTTTAGACGACATATTGGGAACCTTTGACAAACCTTTAATGTGGAGGCACTTGATTAAACAACTTGTGATGGTTGTCGTTACTTTATTGCTTTATCCATAATTGATTTCCACATTTTACATGGGATCAAAATTACTACAATGTGTCTTCGGGAAACATTTGTTAATTAATTATTTTCTGCAAACACGGAATTCCAGGAAACAACTACTCTGCGGGCTAATGCCCCGACCAGCATTGAATTACACCTGAAAACCTATAGCAACAGCTAGAGTCATTCGTCAGACGCCCACCAGACATATACCGGTTTCGAGCTTATTAGCTCTCATCAGTATGCCATAGGTGAGATATCCGACGAATAATCCTAGCTGCTTTCGTCTGTCTAACCCGACAGAAGGGACCATGAGTACGCGGTGTAGAACTAACTACATCTATCGGCCGTTCGCTACTCCATGCCGGACTGAAAATGTCACAGGCACGAAGCGTTCTACATGCAGTAGACACCATTGAAAGCTGTCGACCTTTATCGCCCTGTAGCTAATTTTTCATACAGTGTTGTACCATGTGGAGTTCTTAAGTGTATCCCAAAGTATAACTGTACCCTAAAATCTATTTATCTAAGTAGTTTAATCACTAAATTAATGTTCAAAATCACCGTAATTTGCAATTTAAGTCTTGACTCGTATACACGGCATTTGATTAGGTTAATATCACCGACGGTGATATCCCTATATGATGTTTGTAACTTAACAAACAAGTCAATTCCAACTGCATAGAATAATGACTGTTCTGTTATGCAAGGTACAAAATGACGGGAGGAAGACCTGTTTCACCTCTGGTAGATCAATTATTATCAACACTGAAGGTTACTATTAATAAATAATTAAAGTGATATGTACTGACAATTTTAATATCGCATCCCATTTCATTAAAAATACTAAATAATTTATAGATATCAATTAACATATTAATGATTTTTTAAAAAGTATTCTACTGGGTGTGATACTGTATTATAATGCCGAATAAATATAGCAGACATATTAAGTAGTAGAAAACGTAATGTTAAAACTATAACAGGTGACAATGTTATTTTTTTCTTATTTACAGCATCAAGTACTACATCTCTGAAACATTATTGCTTTTCGAGTTAAAGAGCACCAAATTCTGAAAATGTTAAAATGAATCTAAACGAAGAATAAGTGTCTTTGGAAAATTTGATGGATTGCGTCTAAAGTTGTAAAGTAACGTAAATATTTTTTTTATATATTTTTAGGTATTTAAATATTGTGTGAAACTAACTACTCTGTGGACTAAAGCCCTAACCTTTCTAATACAGTAAAAATATAACGTAAATAATGTTCCATCATTTCCCACTAGCCTGGAACGACACAGAAACAAATACCTCCTTTCTCTTTAGTATACACCATTTTAAAACTCATTGTACATATACACTAAATATAAAAATTGTAGTTAATTTAGTGTGAGTTCAGAACAAGGCTTCCGCCAATTATGAAAGCTTAAACTATGAGTTGTTTTAATACTAAAATGCGACACGTTCTGTGCAAGCCATACACTCATTGCTCCAAGAAGACGTTCTCAGTGTACCTATTTATAAATCATATTTAGATTCAGCTGATACTATGACTGAAGTGAAGAAATCGGTCAGTGGTCGCGCGGTTTAAGGCGTTAGTACTTGAATCGAGGTGACTAGACGGAGTTGGTTCGAGCCCAGCTGCCGGTAGACCGTATATAAGCTATATTCGTGGAGAAGATTGGCACCCTCTCTGCGGGTATGGTAGGGTGGAATAATGTTAGCGTGGGTCAATGTGAGAGATTGATGCCGGTTGATATTTGACTACCCCCCTAATTAATGAGGTTTTCCATGTTTTCCTCATTCCTGCACTGAATAGTGGTTAGGGCCTACCAACGTAAGTCGTTCCTGGGCGAAAATGCGGCCTGCTTAATAATAATATGCCGCCCCCTCTCCCGCACAAGTCTCCGACTTCTGGGCTAATCCCTGTGATTAGAATGAGGGGTAGAGATATTATTATTATTATTATTATTATAAGTGTCATCTGCAAAAATCGGAAAATATGCCTCGTTTGCCATATTATTAATGTCATTAATATACAGTAAGAATAGGACAGGGTCCAACAGCAATCCTTGTGGGACTCCTAAATTTATTTTTAACCCGTCAAATTGTTTGACCTTATTTCCAAAATTTACCATTCTGAGTACGGCCCTCTAAGAAAGAATTTGTCAAATTGGTGGATTGTTTTGTTGAAAATGACTTTAAAATAAAACACTTTTATTGAACTGATTGTTGAAAAGCTATTATCTCAAAATGAGCAATTTCTAAGGCAAAGTATACCTTTTTTCCTCAAAAACAATGTAGGTTTAAGATTTTTTCAATAAAAAACGTGATAACGTTACGTTTAAAAAAGTTACACTCACATTTACGTCATAAATATGACTGATGTGGCCGCCTCTAGATAATATGTCGAAATATACAACATATTATGATTTCTTATATCCAAAAACATCTGTTCCCAAATTTTTAGGTTGATACATTCAAAGAGCAAGTAATTATTACAAAAAAAATACTTTTTAAATTCCAATTTTGACCCTCTGTATCATTTTTATTAAGGCACAGCTTAAATTGTAATATTTTGAAGCGAAAAATCTAGTATGACATTGTTTTTTCAAGTTCTACTGCCCTCGAAGTTTGTGCATTAAAACTTGAATCACCCTGTAGAAATATAGTGTAAACACATGTATAACAAAATATGTCCAACTGACAAGACTGACATGGTTAATTTGAAAACTTTCATAAATTTTTTCATAGTCGATTACTTTTAATTTTAATATCGTCCACTATGGTGGCATGTTTTACATAATTTAAATAACGTTACTTTTATCCTACAATGAAATTTCTGAATATACGCTGAAAGCTAGGGTAAAGTTTAACGTCATGTAAAACTACATTAATTTATTCTAGGAGAATGGCCAAACTTCTTGTAAATACTTCGAAATAAAAAATAAAGCAATTAGAACTTCCTACAAGCCTAGATCCCGATAAGACGGATTTATTATAAGCAGGTACTGAGCTAGATGATAATGGTAAAGTTTAATGCAGCGAGCATCTTGTCTAGTTCAGACACGTCTTCGGAATACGAAGTTTTAATTATACTCCTATTCATATTCCAAAAGTGTCACGAGTGCGCACTACATATACCACAAGAAACAAAAGAGATGAACTGATAAACGGGACCTTCCTAGAAAACATCGGGCATGCAATGGCGTGTGATGCATGCCTTTTTACTCATTGTAATAAAGACGTTCAAAGGGTCGGCTCGCGCTTTTATAGGGCACGTTTCTACTGGTTAGCCTCCTATGCAACGGCACTTGAATCTCGAAAATGGACTGGTTTGCTGCGTCGTGGTGCCTTTCATTTATTGTTATGGGGGACTTCTGTGTAATTGTTATGGTTATGTTTGAGAAAAGCATTACCTAAGACTGCTTTAATTAAAAATGATTTATGATTGCATGCACTTCCTGTTTTGTAGATACTGGAACTCTGAATGCAGTTGTATGTATGACATTAGAAGAGCTTGTGATTTTTTCTTTCAAATGATTTTAGATCTCGCGAAGGTGTTTTGTAAATCTTAACCCAGCTAGCAAAGTAGTTCTATAAATTTAGAGTAATAGGAGTTTAATATTCTGTTAATATTTTATAGTTGTATTTAGAATACTAAATTGTTGCATTAATGTGGCACATGAGACTATTTTGCCTTCAGAAACTGAATTGTTTTTTAAATTTGTTGCAAGAACGTTCTTAGAGCATAATTTATAGAGCACTTATAAGATAACTGCTAATGTAGCCCTATAAGTGTGTACAATAACACAATTTTACGGCAACGGTGCTTATAGAATCAAATTACTGTAAAACCGATGCAAAATACTGCTTTATAGAATTATACCATCTCCTGTGACACTCTTATAAAATTATTCCGTAATGTTGGTTATAGTTTAATTATAGAACTATTGTATAAGGCGTTGTTAAGTTACAATTCTGCTGCGGAAAACAAATTACAAATATGGAAGCTGCAAGCTCTTTAAAGCAGTTGTCGAGAATTAGATTACAGTTGTTATAAAATCATTATAGAGTAAATAAGTAACAAAAGCCTTTTGTTCCATAAAGAAACGCTAGAGAACTATCATTTTTATATATGTAGGTTTCCCATAGATCTGACGAGACCTGCCTGTAATAGTACGAAATATTTTGATCAAAGGATAATGGGGAAATTTGTATAACATAGTCGTGACTTGTAAAAATTATTATCTGCTTGCAGAAAGAAAATTTCATTACAATAGATAAGATTTATTTGATTGCTAAGAGAAATTGATTTTCTTATAGAAATTTAGTAACATATTTAATTTAGACCATTCCAAACCTTAAACATTTTCACTTTTAGATGTTGAAGTTAAAGAATTTTAATAGATTTATTAAATAAGATTGAAATAAGTGAAATTACCACAATAAAATATGACAACACTATGCATATTAAGTAGTTGCTTACGAAGCATATTTGCTCTATAATCATTGCAATCGACACAAAAATGTCATATTAGTGAGAATCCATTGGAAGTACAAGATGAAGCCTTTCTTTCTGTCGCCATATTGTGAAGAAGGAAAAAAATCTTAATTAAAAATATGTACAATATAAATAGGTGAAATGATATCAATAATATGGATATACTTACTTTCTGACTATTTTATGTACAGTTGGTTGTTAAATTCATCAATTTAAAAAAAAAATGTTATTAAATTTCCAGAATCATAGGAAATATAAGGTTAACTGAGGGCGCGTCAAAAAATTACCATTATGTACCACATATTTCACGATAAACCTTTTTCCGCATTAAAATGTACTGCTCCCTGATGGACAAACAAACTAAGCAATTCGTAATAATGTAAGTAAGTACTCCTATGCAGGTTGATTAGGCCCATCTTATTGGTTCTTATTGGCCCGTTCATATTATTTCTAACATGTGCGATACAGAAACATTTAGTTTTTAAAAGATACAATTAAACGATTTTAAAGTTCTTTAAATATAACACCAAGCAACACAAAAATTGTATAGCGAAGTGCTATAGAATTTTTATGAGATTGCTTTGTAACTGTGTTATAGAAATTCTTTAAGACTTCTATAATTATTTCCTGCAAGCTTTACAGAACCGCTTAAAGAACTAAAAGGTTCTATAGAACGGTGCCCATTTTTATGGTATAAGTGTTATAAGAACGTTTTGAAAATGTTCTTAGAACAAACATTGCTCTATAAAATTTGCTCTAGAAACGTTCTTACAATTTTTACAGAACAAGAAATTGTTAGCTGGGAATCTACCGTTAACTACGGATTGGTAAAGGCAATGGTAAATCTATTAGATCTTGACTCTTAACACATGTCAACATTGAAATCTTGTTCCCTAATATCTGGCATAGATGTAGTTTAAGGTATGGTAATTTCATCAGTTCCTCAGTATCTTTTTAATGGCAAAATCAACAGGATAGAAGCTTATCAAGAAATTTTAAAAGTTATTGGAAGATTTAACTGTAGACCTAATGAAAAAAAATTGTAGATATTGACCTAGTTAAAGTTAGTTTGTGCAGATTCTGGAAAAAGGAAGAGGAAACTGCTATTCATGTATGACTTGTGAAGGTCTAGCAAGAGTGCACTATATGAAATTGAAACAAAAATTATGCTTATTCGTATACCGACTATTAAAAGTGTGGAGTCAAATTAGAATGCTAAAGTTAGACTAGGATCACATAAATGTATCCTACTCCATATATTTATAGTCATCAATTTTGAATTTGTCCATTTCAGACAGGTTGAGGTTAAGTTAGATGAGTAGAAATATACAAGGTTTAAAAGATATACAATTAACACTTATGGTTCAATAAAAGTATCTTCAACATTTGACTTCGCGTAATAACACTGACTTACTGTCTAAGTATATTTGTTTCAGTATTTGAATGAAACTTTGTGGTGAATATATTTTCAATTTTCCGATTGTCATTACGACAAAGTAATTTAGCTCGATATGGCGTATAACTTTTAAACGAGAAGTAATACAGAAAACTTTTGCTAATAAAAGTTTATTAGAAAAAAGAGAACTTCTTAACAGGAAAAATGGGTATATTTCTGGAAAAAATATAATTAACGACGTCATTATAGTCGACGTCCAAAATTGTAGAGAGTGACTCATCGCTAGCTTGAAGAAAAGCGCGGCGGGCAAAGCGTGCGAGGAGCAACATTTCATAGGCGTACTAAATTTGAATGCGATCAGATATAAAAAATATACAAAAATGACAAAAATAATTGTATTACATAACATCCATTATTTTTAGAATAGAAACAGTGATATAACAGTTTTTACCAATTTCAAGGCATTAGATAATAAATAATAAGAATTTTTCAAGATTTAGAGTTTTTATCTTTTATTATCAATTATACCCAACGTCCAAATAATAGAGATTGACTAATTCACAACACAGAGTTAAGTACGGAAGATACGGGTGGCATGATCACCTAAGCGTGCTACTTGAGAAGAGTTAAAGCACACAAAATTATTAAAAATAAGTTGACGTCGGCTGAACCTAGCATATTAACAAATTACTTTCAATATGTCACCTGTGTCATCCTCTCTACAAATTAGAATGCCGTCCTTTTGGACGGCGATTGCCCATCACCACCCACTTACACCTACAAGATGCACACTTAAGTCTTCTCCTCATGGACTCGAAATTCACGGACTTTTGCACTAATTTTGCAACTTCTGTTTTAATTATTTATGGCGGGAAAATCTCAACTTTTGACAATTGCAATTTGCGAAACTGTCAAACATTACAAGTATTATTGTCCCTTTCATTATTATGTGGTGTTAATAAATTTGTTTTGAGCTTTTGATAATCTACCATGGCAGTTTCATGATGAAAATGATAGAAAATGTTAAAGGTAGTTAACAAAATTTGTTACAAATAGAATTTTTTCCGCATTCAAAAGGACAAAAGGCTTTAGAATACATACACACTATTTGCTATTGGTTACTAGCACTGTCACTATAACGGTCACACATTAACACTTATTATATCATATCGTACCGCTTTCCGTATGACCTTCATACGTCCATGTTTCGTCAAAATTTAAAATATTCTTCGATCCAGATTCTTATTTTTTAATATTTATTTTAAATAGTTTCTTCGCCATATCACTATTTCGTCCTTTCTAACATAGTATACCTTTTTTGATTTCATTTATACGGACTAAGTTACAGCTTGTAAGATATAGCAATCGATTTTTTTGTCGAAAACTCATTTCAAAAATACAATCTTCGTTCCGCAAGTTTCCGTCACTTTCCGTTTCACAGTACCACTTGTTTGTTTCCACACATTTGCTATTCACGTACAATTTCATTAATGAAATACATATTTCAGCATCACTTACACTCATATTTTGACCTCGCGCTCTAAACTTTTCATACATGTCATCATCCGATATTCCTCACTTGTTAAATTAGGATCATTTTGAGAATACGTTGTAGAGCTTGAATTATTCTCCATTCTTAAGAACATAAAACCACTAATAAAATTGATTACATTCATAATTAAATTAGCGAAAGATATACCCGAAATTTTGCCCGCCCGAACGATATACCATGCGTTCTTACCGCAGCAGAAGCTGTGTAATCGGGTGCTCTCAGAGATATGCGGCACACGATTTTGTAGGAAACATATACGGGCTGCATGTATATTTCGTTGTGTTGACTGCTATAAATATGTGAGCAGGTTTATAACATAAGTTTGCATCTTCACAGTAGATCCATACTATTCAGTTTGAAACACCCTGTACATCTCGTATACTTATTTCCACATCCGCAGTAACAGGGGACAAATCGACTAATTTACCTCTTGATCGCTTGATTCGAGGATGGGAAGATACGAATAAATGATGGCATTACGGCATTAATATCAATTTGAAGACGAAAACAGTTATCTAATTGATATTAATTGAGGGAGCTGCTGCGTTGTTACAATCGTCTATGGAAATATGCAGAGCAGAACCCCGACACACTGATTGTCAGCTGGCCCATGTCGAGTTGGCCGTGATTAAGGCAGAGACTCATGTCTGATTGCGTTTAATTACTAATTACATCCTCTACAAGGCTAATTGCACCGCAGACGCTGACTGACGTTTTTGAGCGAATTTTCAAATGTGCATAATTAAGCGAATGCTCATTGTGAGTGTGCAGTTGGACGTGGTATGAATCAGGATCGAGGCTTTTAATTGTTTTATGCTCTGTCTGACGGCGACCTCATCTCGGTAGCGATGAGATGGGTGGAGGCGAATACCATTTCCTCACCTGCACCTGCCTTCTTCAAAGTGCAAACCGATAATTGTTGGTTGCCTAGTTTATACAGGGTGATGGTGAGTCAGCCATAATGTCATTCATTTGAAGAAATTATAGAGAAAAATGAGTATAATACCAATACGCGGTATGAAAAAAATGTAAATACATATTTATGCCGAAAAAAAATATTATAATTTCTGTTGGCCGCAATTCAACTCGATGTCAGCTTGACGCGACGATGCCAAATTTAAATATTCTCCTATAGTACCTATTGTCATATATAGTATAATTAATGCTATAAATGATTTTCTGAAAGTATGCAATTAATATATTAAGTTTCAGTGTCTTTTTGGTGGTTTTTAGGCTTTCCCGGTCGGTGCTATCATTTGATACATAGTGATATTACAGGTTCTTGTGCCGTGACCTCAGTAACTGGTAACTGCCAGAAACAGAGTGGTGACTCCTCAGTCGCGGCGAAGCTTTTGCGGAGTCACCACTGAAGATGCCGACACTGAAGAGAGGCGAAACGTTTGGAAGCATGGGACGCAACCAGTTACAGCTGCGGCAACGGAACGCCTCGGAGGACCACCATGATCCGAAGAACGGTTCCGACCGTAGAAGTCGTAACACCAACAAAAGGAACCGAAATCAATATACAGGGTGATTCATTAACAATAGGACAGAGCTTAAGGGCATATTGCTGACCTCAAAATAGAGTACAGTAAAATTAAGCCAAATATGCCTTATCCGAATGGTGCTCCTTTTTGAACTACAGGGTGTCAAAGTTGAAAAAATAAATCACATTTTCTTTATCATTTTTCGATCGCATCGACCGTATTTTATGAAATTTGATATAGGGGGAAAGGACTAGAAATTCGAATATGTCGACGATTTTGGTGTATCTGCTAGAGGCCGCCACCAACTATGGTTTGGATCCCTTTTAATCGCTGCGTGTGCTACACTGTATCTCATTTTGGACTGAATACATTTTCTAGTTAAAAAAGGTACACCTTGTTGATGTCGCTCGACTTATTTTGATCGCAGTATTATGCTGTTACAGTATGGCCCATTACTTTGGCAACAATTTGGCTTTACTTTTAGATAAAGCATCATGAGATTTAGATGCGTTTTTCTCAGAAACCATTGCTTCTAGCGACATCAACAAGGTGTACATTTTTTAACTAGAAAAGACAGGAAAGAACATTTTTCCAGTTCAAAATGAGATACAGTGTAGTACAAAAAAGTCGTAGCGATTTAAAGGCGTTCAAACCATCATTGGTGGCACCCTCTAGCAGATACACCAAAATCGTCGACATTCGAATTTCTAGTACCAAGAAACCCCCCTATACCAAATTTCATAAAATACGGTTGATGCAATCGAGAAATAATAAATAAAATGTGATTTATTTTCACAACTTTGACACGCTGTAAATCGAAAAGGAGCAACATTTGGATAAGGCATATTTGGCTTTATTGCTCTATTTTGAGGTCAGCAACACACCTTAAGCTCTGTTCTATTATTAATGAATCACCTTGTATGGACAGGCTCAAAGACACCGATAGCGGGTCTGTCCCCACAGAACCTAGCTTGAATATAACCAGAGCAGGTAAAAAAATCCCGGTTAATGCTAGGGATGTGCATTTTAACTCTGTTTCTGGCAGCTACCAGTTACCTAGGTCACGGAACAACAACCCGGAAAATCACTATGTATTGTATCAAATGATATTAAGTCTCAACATAAAAAATATTTAATATGGAATATACAAAACTCCAACGGATCAAAATAAACCATTCACATTTCATTACAGAAACAATGAAATAAAATTCAATACTAATCAGGTTATAATTATTAAGATAGGCCGAAACGTTGTTTGTATTTAAATGCAGTAATAACCTCAAAATAACCTCATGCTGTCAACAAAAAACAGCTCGAGACATATTCAGTGATCAACAATCCGGCAATCCGAGTCTTAACTTGCCGTATTTAGGTCAATAGCCTTGTTTTTAATGTTACCCAATGACAAGCTGAGAAGCACTGCAGAACTGCTAAATAATAACAGAAACAAACAATAATTAAATTTGCATTTTTATATCTCTTACCCGGTGTAATCAATATGAAATTATGAGAATTTTATAATAAATGTAATCAGCGCCATCTGAGTATCATAGTAGCCTCGTATCTGATATTATATTTTTGATAAAATATATATCTGTATTTGTAGAAATAAAATCAGTACAATATAATATATAAACAACAAAAATCATTACAACAAATATAGAAACAAACTAAAATCCACAAAGCCTGTGCTGTCCGTGGATAATGTGTATGTGAATGAATATATTCATTCTTTGAGAGCAGAATGCTTCGATGTTAAACAAAATACACACATCATTATTATTTCGTACAACTGAATAAAGAATACAGGTAATACGACATTAATATAAACAAAACATAATAGCATAGTAAGCTCTGACCCTTAGGATCATAATTCCATCTGCAATATCATGAATCCACTTTCTTCTAATTTCAACAATAAATCTCTTAGCCATAAATTTAAACTATGATAGTGTCTGATTTCTGAATACTCAGAGGCATTCGATTATAAAATCTTGGAGCCAAATACAGATTCCAGATATAGATACAGATTAATTTCCTCCCATTGACTTAAAGGAAAATAGTGTTCTAAAAGATGTAATTTTCATTCTAGTGTCATAATTATGATTAATGTTTAACAGCTTACTCTTATTTCGAAATTGAAAATTTGTCACTGCAAAGAAAAATAACTGCCTTAAATCCAATAACCCGGTTTCTTCATATAAACTATCAGATGGGTAATTATTCGGTTTATTAAGCATCTCTATAATATTGAACTATATTCAAGCCATGATTCCATAACGAAGACTAGATTCAACCAATGATATGACTTCTAGACTTCTTAATGTGTTGCAAGCATTATTTATGTGTATGTTCCACCTCAGATTACAGTCTACAGTAACGCCAAGATATTTTATAGCCTTATTTTGATCAATTTCAACACCATTTTCAATAACCAAATTACTAAATAAATGGAGAGAATTGTCATAATAGCTGAATGGTATATATTTGGATTTAGAATAGTCAATCGTTAAAAGATTTTGATCAAACCATTTTTTTATACTACACATATCGACCTCTGCAATCGTTTTTAATTCATGCCAAGAATCTGCAACATATAAAACAGCTGTATCAGCAGAACTGATTATTAATCTCTTAAAATTTTGATCTAACACATTGTTCATATATTATAGGATAAATAATAGAGGTCCCAGCATTGTTCCCTGAGAAACACCATACTCAACAATGTATTTGTTAATAATTATTGAATTAATTTGGACTACTTGCTTTCTATCACTCAAATAACAAATTATGTAATGGCCCTCTAAAAATAATGCCTAATACTACATTTTGGAAAAACGATTCTTAAAAAATCATAGCAGACCGGGCTTTTGTCACATTAATAAAATGATTAGTAGAAGTTAAGCTTAAATTTCTTTGATTTGGTTTCCTCCGGTACCTAAGTCTTAAAATGAATTCTTAAATATAATTTTATTGAAATAAAGAAACTATTACATAATAATTGGGTTCTTGACCCTATTGTAGGGCAAAAAACTAGAGGACGATGTGGCCCACACGGCAAATGTTTGTCTGGAGCAGAGCAGAATGCATGTGTGTAAATAAAATATAAAAACGACGATAATATGTGAGTTATAAGAGGTTACTGGTATAATGCCCACTTGTTTTTGTCGGAAACACTCCATTTGGATTTGTGACGGGATTGTTAAGACGCGGCGATCGTGCAGGAATGGAGGAAACATCCCCTGCCGCTGACAATCATTGAAATAGAGCCTCGTTATTACCGCTATAATAGACACTACTAGACGATGTTAGCGTTTATAAGGAATATATGCCCGCATTACAACGTACTTGCAATGCAGAAAAACTTTGTTACGGGTGTGCTCTCCTTGCTTGAGGAGGGCGGGAGCTAAATCTTTCGTAAGAGCGCTAGCAGGAATGTCATGGGTTAATCATCTCCTGAGTTTTCTTTGGAACCGGAGAAGTGACCCATACAGCAAAAAAATATTTTAAAAATGTTGTTAGTAAAATTATTGAAATGTATTTAAAATATTTTAAAAAATTTACGAAATGTTTTGAAAACATTTTTAAAACATTGTTGAGGACATTGAATCAAAATTTTAAAAACGGTAACAGATGGTTATGTTTATTTAAATGTTTTTCAAGCATTTTGAAAACATCACTGAAATGTTTTAAAAACATTAACAGATCATTATATTTTAATTAATAAAAATATTTTATAAATATTTTGTTAACAATTATTGCTTGCACTTTTATAATAATTAATCTTCAACGTCTGGCGAATTATTAAAAAACTGTAATTTTCACTATAGTAGCTATTTATGCCATCAGTTACGAAATGCCTAATTTTGTGTAACGCGTGAGATTTTTGCGGAACGAACGAAGTGAGTTTCGCAAAAACTCACAAGTTACACAAAATTTCATTTCGTAACGTATTGCATACAAGATTTTTTCTAATTTTGAAGAAAGTAATAAAAAAATAAAATTTAATACAATTGACAAACATTTGGAAAACATAAATTTAGTTTGTTGCTGTTACTTCATGTTAGTTGTCAGTTTGACATTTTGTAAAAAAGTCTAGACGGAAGGTTTTTAGCGAGATTGATATATTTTTAGTTTTATTTTTAAAAAATGAGTGATTCAAGTTCTGAAGAGCTACCAAGCGATATTGAAGAGGCAGCAGATAATGCTCTGTTATCAGTAATTCCCAAAAAGTCAAAGGCAGTTTATGATTTGGCATACGAAAAATTTGTTACGCGGTGTGATGAGAAGAAAATTAAACATGTTAATGAGAAAGTTTTACTTGCATATTTTGAGGGTAAGAAAGATCTAAAAGTTTCCACATTATGGACACTTTACTCAATGTTAAGGTCTGAACTAAATCTGAAAAGGAATATTGATATTAAAAAATATACAAATTTGGTAGCATATATTAAAAGGCAAGCGGACGGGTACAGTGCTAAAAAGTCAAAAGTTTTTAATAAAGAAAAGTTTGCCAAATTTTTAGTGGAAGCTGATGACAAAGAATACTTAATGGCTAAGGTTGCAATGATAATTGGAATGGCAGGAGCATGCAGAAAAGCAGAATTAACATTTCTTCCAGTTGAAAATGTTATAGACGAAGGAAGCCATTTTCGTGTTGATATCCCACCTTCAAAAACAAAAGTTATACGGCAGTTTGCAATTACCACTGGAGACATTGAAAATACGAATCTTGTTGAAATATTAAGAAAATATATTAAGTTGCGTCCCCAGGTTCTTAAACACAACAGATTTTTTGTAAAATATGCGAATGGAAAATGTACCAGAAATCCTGTGGGAATTAACACATTTAACAGTCTGCCAAAAGTTATTGCACAATTTCTTGGTCTTTCAAATCCTGCTCTATATACTGACCACTGCTTCAGAAGAAGCTCTGCCACTTTCCTAGCAGACAGTGGCGCTGATATTTTAAAATTAAAGAGGCATGGAGGTTGGAAATCTAGCTCTGTTGCGGAGGGATATGTTGAAAATTCCATGAATAATAAAAACTTATAGCGCAAGAAATATTTGGTGAAACATCTTATGCAATGTGCGCCGCTTACCAAATAACAGCAAGTTCGAGCAGTGAAAAAAATATGTCGTCGGGAATTAATTTGAATAATTGCAATAATTGTGTTATCAATATTTATAATAATTAATGCATAATTTATGTTTTTAACTTGTATTATAACAGTTTAATAAATAGAATAATTCTTTTTGTCACTAATTTTGAAATACATTTTTCGTCACCAATTGCATAAAATTTTACTTTATGCAACTAGTTACAAAAAGTAAGACGTTTCATAATGTCAATCAGTTTTAAAAAGTGTCACTTTATATGTCAAAATTAGAAAAAATATTTTTTCTTCACTTCGCCTCTTCGTTCCTGTAACAAAAATAGACATTGTAAATAATAGCTAATTAAAATGAGTTTATTTTTTACATATTTTAAAAACAATTTTATGATGTTCTAAAAACACTTTATAAAAACATGTTTTAAACGTTTTTATAATATGTTTAAAACATTCTAACGTTTTAAAATACTTCATAACACATTTTTTTAACGTTTTTATAATGTTTTAAAAACATTTAGTGGTTAATGAAATTTACATATTTTGTCATAACATTTTAAAAATATTATAAAAATATTTTTAATCAATTGAAAACATTTTTAAAACATTGAGTGTTGTTAGGGCAGTATAAAAAGTATATTCTTTTTCATTTTACTGTTAGATTTCAGATTTAATATACAGAGCGTTCAATACTGTCTGAGTTCCATGCGATCATGAACATAGGCAACCAGACTTACATTAAGTTCGCATCTTTAACTTAAAATTCTCACAGACAAGGGACAAGACAGTCGAGACACCTACCTATGCAGTGCAATATAAATTATATTACATTGTTTTACAAATTCTGAATTTTAATTTACAGTTTTACGTGGAATATAATAAAATATGTTTAATTTACAGAATGTCCCATAATAATAGGATTTCATACGATTCGTGATCGAACGTCTTCAACAAAATTTACGTCCTATTCATTCATTTTCCGACTATGTAATTGCAATCTACATTAAACCACGATCTGAAAAGAAATTATTCATTAAATACGTGCATCTACTAATTCCACGAATATGAAAAGTTTTCATAAGGCGGCTTTCATATAGCAAAGTGGCTGTAAAGAGGAAACGGCATGATTATAAAATTGGTCTAATAACAGATAGAGAGTTAATGCATGCAGTAATTCCGACTGATATTAAAGTACGATAAGGGCCTGGTTGGGCTGCAGTTTCCTACTAATGTGAGCTTTATGCATTTGCAATTCCTTTAAGAACCTCATATAACACACACACACCAGTACTCATAATTTTCTTCTCTCTCAGTTTGAGGTCTGGCTTAGGGTGTATGATGAGTTTTTCAAAAAGCGAGCTGAGTCTGGCTCCTGGATGGATTAGTCCTTCTAATTAAAATTCGTGCATTAAGCATGTCTACTGGAAAAATAATAAATGAAGGGGAAGTCTTGGCAATCGGAGCGTAAAAATATCACTTTTTCATTTCGCCCAGACTGTTTGTTTTACCCAGACCCAGACTTCCTCTGCATTTAACTAAACCACACAGACATTTGACAGATATTACAGTCCAAACTAAGTACATGTGGGTAAATGTTACAAATTTTCAAAATCTTTGAAAGTTTATACGTGTATTTAATACATAATTCCTTATCATTTTTGGTTTCCAAACCAAAAATATCTTGGAAATCAATTGTTAGATATACAAGGTGTTCATTGAGTCACTCCTAAAATTATACCATATTAGTTCCATTAATCGAATTTAAAAACACTATAATTTCCCACGCAGAAATTAATGAAAACACTTTTATACTATTGTTAAATTTTAAAAAACTTTAAGGTTCCCAAGAAATAATGTATTAATCAAAACAAGATTTTAATAGTGTTTATTAGAAGAAATCAAAAGTACTAGGCTTTGTCTTTAAATTTGAGTTAGTAACAAAACTATTTTATTTCTACTACTGTTTGTTATTGGATGGAAAAATTACATTCAGCACTGTTGGAGTTGAATAATGAAAGTAAATGCACCACTAGTGGAGTAATGTGACATATTACCCCACTAGTGAAATATTAAAAAATAATGGTTTTTTCTATTAAGAACCAACAGGTTTATCAACTTGACAATTAATATACAGTGTCCCAAAATAGAAGGCCATACCATTAACCACATATTATTTTGGACAAAAATAATGCGACTTTCCTTATGCCATTTTTTATTTGGAAATCTCTGTTTCAATATACAGAGTGTTAAACTTACATTTTAAAAAACTGTTTTTGTTAATAATAATCCCATTGTTTTTTAAGATACACACTTGAAATTTTGCACGTACTTTTATCTTATTGCGGCATACTTATCATGTAATTTTGGTGAAAAAAATCGAAGGGCGAATGAAGGTAACTGAGGGATGCATTACCCTTTATCCCCTCCAATTATTTATAAGTACGCCTATGCAGCTTTTTCCTGAAATACCAAACATAGAATTTTCTTCTGATTATTTTATCTCTTTTGTAATTTTTTGTTTAAATGCTCAATTTTGAAGAAAAAACAGCCCTGGACTAACCAACATCCAAAGCACCAATTCACCCACCATTTAAATATTAAGTCGGCAAATAGACCAGAACAATATTTACGGCCACCTAAGCTGCAGCTCTGCCTAATAACCCTTTAATAATATATTATACGGATGCTCATATGAGCTATGCCAACGAGCGAACAATAGACAATGCATGTTTTAATTTCAATTCGAAATTCCGGTGAGTTAAATGTTTAATATTCATTGGCCTTTACACTGTGTAGTAATAGAGACTTTAAGATATGCTTTATTAGTTACGCCATATTGAGCATAATTGTCCTTCAACAATTATTTCACTTTAAGAAGCGGTAAGACAAACAACCTTTTTAGAAATACAATATATGTTTTCAACCGTGTTTTTCCTAAATGTTAACAGTGGCGGCTCGTGGGTTTTTCAAAGGGTGGGCACAAAAAATAAATTTAGATTCATTTAAATGTATTGCAAGAACAGAATGTAATTCTGCAGAAAAGTTAATTAAACCTATATAAATGCCTGGATTTTTGGACGCAGTCTTCTCATCATGACCTCGCAAGGCTAATTCGAAGGCTCCACAAAAAACTATACACATTATTAAACGACGCAAAATGTGACGATTTTTTTCCACCTGTTTATTATGTTCTAACCGAGGTTCTAACTTATAGCGCAAATACGCACTATACTCGCGACAAGAATTCAGACGACTTACGTCATACGAACAAATGAATAATTCATTATATTTTCATCAAAATATTTAAGAAACTGCAACTGATAGTTATAAAACTATATACTCCACTAAAAGTTTGCATTATATATTGCACTAAATTGCAAAAAATGACTGTTTATAACGCGACCAAATATCGAAAATTACGTTGACAATAAAAACAAAGTGTAACGTTAGCCGTGACGTAGACGTCTGAATTCTTGACGCGAGTATATCTAATTGTTCACGTATGTCAGTTTTTCCTAAAACACTAAAGTCCATATATGCTTTTAAATGAGCCACAGAATTTTCATGTTTTTGGCCCTATCCGCTATGTGCTTTAAATTGTCAAGTCCGTATTTGGTCCACGCTGTAACTTCTGTATTAAATATGAAACAAACAAAACATAACAATTTATTTGTCACGGAACAACCACACATCCATTGATATTTCTCGTATATGTTTCTATTAAAAACTTTATTATATGTTCTAGCTTTACTTGTAGATTCGTAATTAATATATAAATCAGTAGGCCTACCTTTCTTTTTAATTAAATATTACTATATGGCACTGGATTGTTTTTTAACAGATACTGAACAGAATTTATTTCTGATTCCGGATCCATTTCTTTTAATAAGTATGCACAAATACACAGAATTACTTTAAAATTATATCTATAATGAGAAATCGCCTTTAAAACCAGCAAAGTTAAAACACAAATTTTTTTACACAAATATTCTGCAAGCGAAATATATTTGTATATACAAGTACGTACATACATACTAAACAAAGCAAGCGACTACTGAGAACTGAAAACTGAATGCCGGAGGGAGACGGAGTGATGGAGATTGGAGACAGTGGAGATTAGTGAAGAAGAGACACGTATTTCAGTGCCCTTCGTCGGCTTAAAATCGGCGATTTCATTTACTCCGAGGAGTCCCGAGCGTCGGAAAATGAGCCACGTTTGGAGACAAATTCTTGGGTTCCCAGGAAATAAAGTTTGATATAGTTCGGCGCGTGGATGGTTGACGAGAAATAAGTTTTGAGTAGTTTTTCGCAACCGATAATAGAATTACAAAAAAATATATAAATCTATAATAGCATCATATATTTCTTCGTGACATGTACAGTGAAGGGTGGGCACGTGCCCTTGTGCCCCTTAGCACCAGCCGCCACTGAATGTTAAAGAAAATTGCACCTGAAATACCAATAGTAAACAGCCCTAGTTTAGTGGTGCTACCAGACATACACCAGTTTCGAGCTTTTTAGCTCTCATCAGTATATCACAGGTGAGGCCACTGACCACACACAAACTATTATAGACTATTCCCTCGATATTGTAAAAACAATCAAGATTTGGAGGTAAGTAGACGCACATGGTTGATTTCAAATAAAGTACCTACGACCTGCAGTTTTATTTAAAAATAATAAATGCATTCATATACCACTAATACTGATATTTTATGGATGAACATGAACATCTGCAGTGTTTATAAAAAAAATAATAATCTTATCAATAGGTACAAATCATTAAGAGTAATTAATTATTTAGTACAAATGATTATTAGAGCATTACCAATATAAACCAAAATTTAGATCTGCGTTTGCACTTACAAAAATGCAATTATGTCGAAAGTATTATCAGCATTAACAGGTTTGTTCCTGCAACAGTTGGAAACAGTTTGAAATTATCAGAAATGTCAGATTACTCGTTCTCCTTATTGAATGAATGTTGACCCTGATAGTTTCAAACCGTTTCCATCTGCTGCAGGGAAAACCTTATCAAACAAATTTGAACCTATCGTCAAACTTCCCCAACCTCTCCAATATCTAGATACCTAGCTGGTCTAGTTCATCCTAAAAATGTTTCAAAGTTTCGACGCTGCAGTCGCTTGGCTAAGCATAGCTTTTCCCCCACTCCTTGAAGATTCCGGTCTATAATAGTTCCCTTGTTTATGCCACTGACGAATAACTGTGACTGTTCACGTTCTGTCATAGTCGACAGAACGACGAGAATGTGCGTGATAGAAGTGTCTGCATCTTGTGGTCACTGGTTATCCGACACTGGGCTTAGATACGGCTACAATGCAGAGAGCAGTTCGCTATTCTATAAATGCTATATGGCGATAGTGATACTTGGTAGGAGCGGAATTTCAAAAAGCAACCAACTACTTTGCCGACTAGTGCCCCGATCAGCATTGAATTACACCTAAAATTCATATAGCAAACAGCCACGGTTAGTCTCAGCGGTACCACCAGGCATATATCGGTTTCGAGCTTGTTAGGCCTCATCAGTATATCATAGGCTGTTTACTGCAGGTTTTCACGAGTCACTACTTTGTAGAGTAGTTGAAATTCCGTTACTTTCAAATGTCGTAATGGTCGAATGCAGTCGAGATACAGTCAATGGAACAGTTTTAGGTACTTGGTTCACCTTATAGAATTTGAACCGCTATTTCAGTTTTTTTAGAAATTGACACATCAATCTTCTTGGAATAAATTTGGTAAAATGTCGAATTTCCACATTTTTATTGATTAAAAGAGTAGCTTTTAACATTGAATACTCTGATTATAACGTCGATAGTTTTATTATAGGTGAGTACACTGACGAATACATCTGACTGTTCAGACTCTGACAGAACTACGATAATGTGCGAGATAGAAGTCTCTACATCTAGTGGTCACTGGCTACTCAACACTGGGCCTAGATACGGCTACAATGCAGAGAGCGGCTTGCTATTCTATAAGTGCTATGCGGCGATTACAGTACCTGGTAGGAGCCAGAAAACAACCAACTTTGAGGGCTAATCAGCATTGAGATATACCTGAATATCCTATGGCAAATTTCCACGGTTAATCGTCAGCGGTACCACTGGACATTATCTACAAATACAATCTCAACTTTTATTTTATTCAACTTGTTATAGCGAACTTTCGTTTCTAATAGTGTGTAGTAGTAATAAATATTATAATATAATAATAACAATAATTATTATTTTTATTGTTATTGTTGCTTCCACCAGCTAAACAGGTTTTCTTTTTATAGACTGTAATTTTTATGACATAATTATTTATAATAATTTTATTATTATCTATTAATTTAATTATAATTATTTCTAATAGTCATAATGTTAATAGTAATAATAATAATTATAAATATTTAGAATACAATCCGGGAAAAAATTAAACATAGGTACACAATAAGTCTAATTTTTATAAAAACTGTGTAAGAACCAACACAGTATAATGGAAAATCATCACTATTTTGAGTTTGTTGCAGCACTAAAATTATATAAAGTACCTAACTCTCTACTGATTGAAATTTTATACATATTATAATATAACTCAATTTTCTATTTGGAATAACATATAATTTCAGAAATTGTTCAGTGTTACAATTGAAAGATTTATTTCGCTAACAAATAACTGGGTGAGCATTACTCAGCGAATTGTGCTATTATTTCAACACAATCGGGTGTGACCTCATCTTGACAACCATTTGTATTGATTTTGAGTGAAACTACTCAAAAAATTTTTACGGTGTACTTGCACGAACAATTTCTTAGCACAGGCAGGTACCCATTCGACCGTTTAATGAGAGGCGACCAGCACCATCAATTAGTACCATTCTTCGGCCTGAACATGAAATATGCATGCCCGCACATTACATAAATCCCCTACAAGCATATGCAGACGTGCTGTATCTCCAATCAAAACCTTCATGAGAACATTTGCTGAAATACCATAACTCTTCCACCAATACACATCTTCGCGTACTCTCTAATGAGCCGTATAATGAATACGGTTCCCGCGACCGGCCGAGCGGCAGAACATTTGCCACAATGGGTACCTTGTAGGTCGTCGCAGTTTCCCTAAATGTAGCAGAGATAAGTGGCACCGCCTTTGGTCCGTGGTGCAAGGCGAATCAGATAATAATAACGAGTTACCGGCCATTCACAAGCCTATGCTTATAATTGTTGATTATTTTAATGACGTCCCGGCCGCTCAGAATCACACACAATGCCCACACAAAGGTATACAATTGTGTCGTCCATTTGCATTTATATTCTATTCAAGTGCACAGCTCAGATAAACATCGCTGGAAGACTGAGCGCGCTTTACGAATTAACAATCTCCCCGGCCGTAGTCCGACCCCCTTTAATCTAGAGCGCGTACCTTATTCTTTTGTTTTATGACGGGGATTCTACGCAGCGCTCGGCTGGGATGGTGTCAGGTGACGAGTAAACCAGATTTGAATAGATGTTTCTTGTTTTACGGCCGAACACGTGTCCCGGTGAACTTTTGGGCATTCTCACTCGTTACGTTTTACTATGGGCGCGATTATTTCATGACGTGAAACTATTATTTAGGTTTGTCCATTAGTGACGCTTAAGTCAGAGCAAAATTTAAATGTTTCAATGTCATAAATATTTGTCTACATATACTATACAGTGTGTCGCATAATGATGTGCGCTCATTTGGAAGGTGTGTTTCTTGGGTTATTTTAGGGGGGTTCTTTCTATAAAAGTTTTCGATTTGAGCCCTCCCTTACGAGATAAGGGCTTCCAAAAAATTGGAGAAATTTCGGTTTTCATTTTTTTTTCTTTCTTAAAAACAGTTAAACTTATAAATCTGAAAATCGGTGACTACATTTAGTTAATTAAGTTACATTGTTGAGTACGATTTTTATTTTTACAAAATGTCTAAGTCTAAGAGTGGAAAATATTTATAAATTGATTGTTCTATTTACTGTAATTTTTTCATATCGAGAAATGTTTAGAATAAAAAGTTCTAATTTAAAAAAGCAACAGAGGTTGGTGGTTGCCATCCTTTTAGATATTTTGTAAAAATAAAAATCGTACTCAACAATGTAACTTAATTAACTAAATGTAGTCACCGACTTTCAGAGTTTAACCGTTTTTGAAAAAAAAAATAAAAACCAAAATTTTTTCAATTTTTTAGAAACCCTTAACACGTCAAAGAGGGCCCTAATCAAAAAATTTTATAGAAAGTAATCCCCTAAAATCACCCAAGGAATACCCTCCAAAGGAGCGCACATCATTATGGGACACTCTGTATACTCGGGGCAAGAATTCAGACGACTTACGTCATACGAACAAATGAATAATTCATGATATTTTCATCAAAATATTTAAGAAACTGCAACTGAGAGTAATAAAACTATATTATACTACACTAAAAGTTTACATTACACAGGATCTCGTAATTCCATATTGAAGAGGGGTAGTGTATGGCCTAATTTAGGGAGGGTCTTTTCTTTACGGTTTTATGGACCTATGATTTTCCTGCTCTTTCAATTTTTCCAAAAAATGTATTCTTTCTGAGTATAAAAATATTTCGAATCAATTACCATTCTTTCAAACTGGAAATCCTAATAAATAAAAACACATAGGAGGCGTGTGTCATTTTAATGTTTAATTGTCGTGGAGGCTTATTGACAGTTGCATGGTTTGCAAATGCATATCTGCATATTCCTGATTGCTAAAAACGTTACTAGTTTTATTCGTAGAGGAATTACAACATTCATGATATGCAATAACTCCTAGACATTTTCAACGCGAGTTTAAGATAAATATTTGAGTTGATATTATTGATCGTTATTTTATTAGAGCAGTTATTTTTTTAAATCGATTAAATGGCGAATGTTATTTGCAATTTCTACGAAATACTCTCTCTGGTTTAAAATATTGTTTTATAAAATGCAATTTTTTATTGAAGTTTTCTTAAATCTAGCAAGAGTAAAAAGTGTTTTAAATTCTTAAACTCTGCGTGGAATATTATCCTTTTTAAAGTGGATCAATTGAAAAAAAAGTTTGGTATGACAAAACTCACTTTCAGTGAACACCTTATAGTGTTTCAATTTACCTACTTGAACTCATGGGCAAATAAGACCAATAATAATCCTAAATCGTGTACCAAATTTGAATATTCCAAGTTTAAGTAATCCAGAGATACTAATTTTTTTCGAAATATTTGGCCCCACTTTAAGGGCCTGTAACTGCGTCTGTGTGCAGCTTTCTATATAGGTATATTTGGTTAAATTGCAATATTTCGAAAGTCCCTACATGCACCACTTCTGTGTCGATTCTAATGCGGAACACAAATCTGACCAAAAATAAAATACTGAAGGAATGTTTATGACCAATAGTTTTTCTACAAATTGGTGTTGGCTGAAAGGAGTAATCTTGCAAAATTTTGAAAAGTCTGGTCTTTTCTTGTAAAACATAAAATACTTTCTTTAAAGTTCTGTTCTTGCTAGATCGAGCACGAACAAGGCTTTAAAGAGACTGGTGTCTTGTTTAACAAGACCAGAAAAATTGTTTTCTAATTTTGGAAGATTTTCTGTCTCAGCCAATACTAAATCTATCTATTGTTGAATCTACAGTAATTATATGACTGGCAACGGTTAGTTACCTAGACTGCGACAATACAAAGAAGAGTACATATTTCGGAAAAATCTTTCATTAAAAAATAATTTTGTTTAGTTAAAATATCCTTCCAGGTAATTTGTAATCTAGGGGAAAAGACAGTACAACACATTCTAAGCTTTGGAGCTCCACATTTTTTATAAGTTGTCATTGCCAATATTATTGATTCTACATAACAGTTTCAACAAATTAATAGTATTTAATTATTTAGCGTATCAGTTTTTTATTGCACACGTTAGCTGTGGAAAGATGTATTATTAATTTTAGTTCAAGAGAACTAAATAACATGTTTAAAGTTTTGCGGAGTGCTGTCTTCTTGTCAGTTCGTAGATCCGATGGATTATTAATGATGAACGTTATACGGTTACATGTTACTGTTTTGAAGTTTATTTACGATACTAATAGAATAGGAAATCCCAATCTAATAACGAACCAATTCGCACTGGTATCTGAGCTGATATTATAACATATATTGAAAAAAATTATGTAGACCATAGTTTGTGAAGATTGAATATGAAGTATTTCTTAGATAGGCATTATAATAGCTTATGTGCTTAAAAGTAAATTAAAGAATTTCTCATCAGTTAGGAAAAAAATAGACGAGATGAAGGATATAGAGGAATTATAGGCGGTATTATTATTTTTGTGCTTTTTCATCTTGATATTGGAAGAAATTGTATTTATTTACGATTTCTTAATAATTAAAATGCCACAGGAAATAACAGTAGACAAAAAATTAACAAGGATTTGGCATGAGCAAGAATACTTTGTAGAATAAAAAGAGAAGGACAGTATAACGATTCCTCTGACAAATACTCTAATATAAAATTTAACATAAAAGCTAGAAACGAAAAAAAATGCATAAGAAAGAACATACTTTACTCAAGATTTAGATATAGTTGTCGACACCAACACATAAAAGAGCTTTAAGTACTCAAAACAAAAGGAACATTTTGCCCTAAGCAGAGGTAAAATTATCCCTTGAAGTTGATCAAATGATAATAGTCCTGATGGTATAACTTATAATTTCTAATGTAGACTTTTACAAATATAATAATCAAAAGGAGCAGTTCGAAAATGATTTAAAAATACACTTCCGCACAGCACTGGAAACTGATGGACTGTAAGGGGGGGTTTTCTGGGACAAGGAAAACGAATCCGTACTTAATTTTGCTGTAGACGCTAGAGAGCGCTACGAAATGTACTCTTGGTCGATAAAAACTGGTTATAACTTTTTTATCAGTGTGTGTACGAAAGTTTTAATAGAAAAATATTGTTCTCCTATCTATTTTTCTCAAATAAGTTTGTAGTTACTTACGTAAAAAAACTAAAGATTATTTTTAATAATAATTTAATTACATTCAGGTGGCTACATTAAATTCTCAATATGACCCCCTTTTACATTAATAGACAATCTTATTCGTTTGATAAATGATTGTCTAATATTCAATAGTGTTTCTTCGTTTCTTAATAAATTCCTAGCATTTAAAATTGCTTGCCACAGCTCATCCCATGTATTAATAAAGGCACTGTAAACTTTTGAATTCAAGATACCCCAAATACTGAAATCCATAAGGTTTAAATCTGGGCTTCGTGCGGCGACCAGCCAGGCCCAACACAAGATTTCCAACAATACCACACCAAATGTTTATCTTAAATTCATTTTCATTATCCCAAACATGTTTATTTCTGAAGTTGAAAACGCTCCGACGAGTAAATGTTGCTTTCTCTGTAAACAGCACCTTGTTTAAAAAGTGTGGATCATCATTGTGCCGGTCTAAGAATCGAAGACAAAATTGTTCCCTATCTGGAAAATCTGCAGGTATGTAGTAAATTCTGCACTGGGCTAAAGTCATACGGATACAGTTTTTCATTATGAAATAATCTATGAATAGTTGATTTAGGTACCACTACAGCCGCAGACATTCGTCGTAAACTTATTTCAGGATTTTCTGTTACACGAAGCAAAATATCCTCCTCTTGTTCTGGAGTAACAGTTGTTGGACGGCCAGCATCTCGTCTTTTAGGAAGAAACGATCCAGTATCTCCTAACCGGTCATAAAGATTTTTAAATAATTTGTGATTTGGTTGTAATATTTGGGTAACTTTCTAAATACCTGTGACACGCAAACTTTTATTTTATTTTATTTTAGTGCATCCAATAGAAAACAAGAAATAAATTGAAAACGGTCAAATTTATCGGCATAGAACAAATATATCTTATTTGGGAAAAATAGATAGGAGAACAATATTTTTCTTAAAAAATCTTTTATACACACACTGATAAAACCGTTATAAACCAAGAGTACATTTCATAGCGCTCTCTAGCGTCTACAACAAAATTAAGTACGGATGCGTTTTTCTCGTCCCAGAAAATCTCCTAATCCAAATTTTCAAAAGAATCCTTTGAAAACTTTCTAAGAATTTTAAGAATTTCGAATTCAAAATTTGAATTTTAACGCCCTGTAACTTTTTTATTAGCCACAAATGGACCAAGATAAGTTTGGCTTAATCGCATTATTTTTGATGTAAGGAATCTACTCTTGCTCTGTGTCCCATTAATTTCGGGACACCCTGTAGATGGCACCACTCGTTTCATCAATATTTCGAGGAAGAAATTTATCTTAAAGCATCATTATATCGCTCCTTTCCCTAAATATACTTCTAATTATTGTAAGTTATACTGTTAAACAAGCTCGAGTTGAAATTAATTTCCATAATAGTAGAATCGGATATTAACTTTTTTTTTCAATAGTTTATTTGTGAGTCCGATAGATAAACACGTGCACTACGTAATACGTGATCCTAGGCAGTCTTGTGATTTGCTTCTAATTGGCAAGCTCTCCATTATTTTAATAAGTCCCGGTAGGTACAAGAAAGTTTCACATAATGCTTTTTTCGAAGCAAATTGCACGGTGCACCTGCATTTTCATTATTTCATGCAGCACAAGCTACTTTAATAATAGAGTTAGTTACTTTATACTTTATAATTTTGAAGTATAAAGTATCGTAATGAAGAACTTTTAGCTGTTGAGCTGTGTTCTTTTGCCAGGCTTTAATAGTAGTATAAGTTTATTTTTAAGCGTTTAGTTTTGTATAAATATATACTTACTGAAGTGAGGTGATTGCTTTCATAAAATGTCTTAGATACTGCAGAAATATTTACCATTTGAACAGTAATATCGTTCATGGCATTAGATACTTAAAAATACCTATTTTAAAATTACAAAACATTTTTTAACTACTATTATTGTTACTATTAAAAATCATCCTACTTAAATTAATAAAAGAGATTTTCCAGATTATGTTCGTTCCTATACTGCGTCTAAAAATTGTAGACAGTTGATTGTCAATGTCAGACGCCATCTATAGGTAACTATGAATATGGTTTCGTTAGTAACAAGATTTGAATTCATTAAAATTAGAATAAAAAAATTCTCCTTTTTAATATCAAAAAATAATATTTTGGGGAATATCTTATGGTACCTTAGTACACACAGTTACCATGCTCATAGGTATACTCAAATTACACGAAAGTATAAGTATCAAAGTATTTTTTACACTAGTGCAAAAAAGTTATTTTTTACACTAGTACAAAAAGTTAAACTTTTGCACAGTAGATAGCGCAAAAATAGTAACTTTTTGCATTTCTGTAGAAAAAAATAATTACTCGCCTTCTAGACAGTATTTTCAGTTTTTCTTGAAAATGCTGTTTTATCAATTTCGGACAAGATAAGTAAAATTGAATGTCCTTTCATATTTTTCAAAAAGATTGGCAAAATTTTAATTCGACTATACCTTTTTACAAAAAAATTCTTAGATTCCCCTGTATCTCTACCATTGGATTGATTTTCAGTGTCGAATTATTTATTTATAAGTAAGATAAGTCCATCGCCTCAATATTTTTTTAACAACGTTTATTTTGTTAAAAATAACACAGACACACAAAAAAATAGTTCTGTTCCCCAGCTCTGACCTATGGTTCCCCATGTATTTTTGGCTCCTGAAACCGATCCCGGCGTCGGTATAGCCCAGACGTTCCATATTTGCGCGCTACGGTCAAAATAATGACCAAAATATGGCCATTACCTGGAAATAACACTGTTCACAAATTTTCATGGAACTGCAGCCCTGCTAATGACGTTGACTTAGGAAGTATTGTGGCACCTTTCATCCTTTTTTAAATTTTTTTGAATTTTTTTTTCATTTTATTTCCTTTTTTTATTTTTTTATGTCTATTCACTGTGCAATGCTACATGAAGACAATCGTCTTAAATCAATTCGATCCTGAATACGGTGAAATCATATGATTTTTTCTGACAATTTGAAATTTCTTAGGACCAATTTTCTGACAATTCGTGACCCTCAAGTGACAATTATTGGGATGTGCGAAGTCCTATCCAACAACTGATTCATGTTTGGACCCTTCAATGGCACGAGATAAAGCTTTGCGTTTATTTTCCAGGTAATGGCCAAAATTTGGTATTTTTTTGCCCGTAGGGCGCAAATATGGAACGTCTGGGCTAACCGACCCCGGGATCGGTTTCAGGAGCCAAAAATACATGGGGAACCATAGGTCGGAGCTCGGGCACAGAACTTTTTTTATTTTTGTGTGCCTGTGTAATTAAAACAAAAATAAATTCAACGCCCTGTATCTCAGAAACGATCCAGATTTATATAACAGTCTCAAAATGAGGTATCTTAGAGTCCTGCTATTTAAACGTGAGACACCCTGTATAAATGGCATTATTCAATAATAATGTTTTCTGCCTAACTCTAATCAAATAAACTTCTCTGTAATTATTGTCTTATTTAACAAAGAGAAAATTTTACATCTATTATATTGTCTTAATTAATTTTTGCTAACTCATTTACTTACATTTTTAATTAAATAAACAGTCATTCCTAATAAAAAAGAAATATAGAAATATTTGTTATAAAAAGGTTTGTTTTTCTTCTACACTTCAATAATTGTAGAAAAGCACGGTTAAATTACCTACTATCACCTCCTAAAATTATTGTAACAACTTGCAAGACACCCTGTATATTTTAACCCGTCTTCTAATAGAATACATCTGTATTAAATTTATAAAACTTTTGTTGTTATAATATCCGCTTTCATTTGCTGTAAGGAAGCCAAAACGCACCATAGCGCGCCACCTTCTTAGCTCCACTTTTTCTCCAGACTGTCCTGGTCCGGTGAGTGGTCAGTAAGGTCCTGGTCCTGCCATCTATGCCCGAAGTGCCAAACCCGCGGCGCAGTGAATGGAATAGTTGGCATTTTTATGTCTGCACTATTATTGTTGGCTTTGAATAGAGCCCGGGGCACCAGCATGTGTGAAAAATGCTGTTACAAAACACATGTTACTAAGTCACGTCATACAAGATTGTTGTTGAGTTGGGAAGCGTGGTTGTAGCATGAATGTTAACAAGATGAAGTTTATGGAATTATGAGATACGTTTGTTATAGTTTTATCACTCGGATAATATGATACCGGATAGATACATGGTGCTATTAAAATATAGGGAAAATATTGTCTAAAATTGTTTTACTGATTAGATGTACAGGTTGTATTTAAATCAGTGGCGGCTCGAGGCTTTTTAAATTAGTTAGGCAAGCAGGCTGGGACTTTTCCAAATACCAACTAAAGAATTAACAATTTTTGGAAAGTTTTTTCTTAATCATTATTTATAGTAAAGTAAACCAGGAAATACAAATACAGTATTTTTTAAAATTTCTCTACTTTGTTAACAAATAAATTCGTTTAAGTAAGAATTTTTTAACTATTTCATGATTTTCCCGAACTTTCAAATTAATTATTTTTTTATTTCTATTTTACGCGCATCGTCCACTGCCCTTGTAATATTTTATTTCCTTGTACTTATCAATATTAATTTGCAGTTTGAAGAAATTTAATGAGTAATTTTATTATGAAGTATTAATAAATCTCGCGACAACTTTTTGAATCCGAATATCTTCCCAATAATACCCTTAAGTACCTAAAAATCCCGTTAAATACCCAGAAATACCGAATAGTACTCAAAAATATCCTTAAATACCCAATTATCTACTAAGAAACGAAAAATACATTACATGACCCACGATTTTACTTAATATACCTTTAATTTTCCAAAACTGTCTTTCATTTCCTTAGAAATTATTCCAGTTACAGATCTACGTAAATAATATAGATTTTTTTAAGGGCTCCTTTGACTCGATCTAAATACATTATCTGGAAAGAACATTTTGGATTACATAAAATGTATCATAAACCCATTGGAGCACACAAGAAGGGTGCCAATACCTACACCATGCCCCCTTCAAACTAACTAAAAACAAACTTCTTCCTCGTCTATTAAATCATAATATTCGGTCTATACGGGGTGTCCCTAAAATTATTGTCCGGATCCCAAAAACTCATCGGGTACCATCGGTGTCTCCAGTGCAACCAAAATCTTTCATTAGCGAGTGTAAATACATGGGTATCGAGGGAGAATTCAATTTTAGCCCTAGCTTGGTTTCCGTCATGTATGATTAGAATTAGATAATTGGCAGTTGTTTACATAAAAAATCTCTTTTGTTAAATAGAATATGAATGTGATAGGAAAACGTAATTTAGCAATATTTTAATTTTTATCATAGACTTTCATTCTCTTTTTATTACCTATTTTTCATCAATAGAATATGTCGGAGAAGTTTGACCAAACTTATCGTTAACACGTCGTATCGAATAATATGTAATATATTGGTTTAAAGATAAAGGTTAAGAAATTATACCATATTAAAATTTGTTAACAGAAGAGAGGAATGTGCTAGTATGCGAGTGGATATATTCTGCGTAAATGCGTTATAAAACATTCATATGATACCTACTTGTTTATATGGTACTGTACTGTACAATCTATTGCAATAATAATGGCACTGTTTAGTTGAATTTGGCTATTTATTTCGAACTGCTGACATATTCGTAATGAAATCTACTTTCAATTTTAAACATTAGTTCTTAGTTGTTCCACTCACCCACAGAGTAGTCAAAAAACTGATTTGAGAAAGTGTCATTATTTTTGCAATAGAATGTATCTTCTTCGAATCACCCTATATTATTTTCTAAACTAAAGGCTTACGAAGACGATAAAAGGCCACATAGTGGTTTAACAGTGCCTCCGAAAAATTTTACAGAAAATATTTTTGTATCTATTTTTAATAATTTTTATATTTGCCATTGCGTCCGTCAGTTGTTTACTTATATTTAAACAGTGCCACCGGCATAACGCATGCGCGATGGCCATTGTATTTAAAAATTGGCGGGAAAATAGTAGTTTTCTCTTAAAATACCCATTATCTTCATAAATTAAATACCCATTATTACTTTGATAATACCCAAAAATACGCAAAGTACCTAAAAATACCGAAAAATACCTATAAATACACACAAATACCCAAAAAATGGAAAAAGTACCTTTAATTACCTACAGCTTGTACAGCAAAATACCTCAGTGGTTTCCCCCTCGATTATTCCTTAATATATCAATTAAAATTTCTAGAGAATAATAAGTATGTAAAAAGACCGTAACAAAACATGGAAATTTCCACCCATTTTTATCAGTGTACACCAAATTAGACAGAGTATTGAAAGTAAGAAGCAAATATGTAAATCATCTTTCCAATATATTAATATCAAGATACACCATACGTCCCTGCTTCTTATAATTTCGAGACCCCTACAGTCACCGCCTCGTTAGCATGCCACAACCAAAAACTGAGGTATTCCAGAAGCACACACCTGAGCCACGTAATAAAATTCGTTTCATCCACATTAAAAAACAACATGCTTGCCTCCAAGTGAGCCCATAAAACGGGCTTTCCGGAAAGCGGGTTTTTTTCTAATTTAAGAATTTAATTGCAGCGGCACGCGCTCGGTTCAGGGGTCAGACACTGCTCGAGCCAATAAACTTTGACAGTAACATCGCCTGTTGAGCCATATGTGGCTCAGGTTTTATGTAATCATTGAAATGAGATGGATGTTTGAGATAAAGTGCCGCGTCTTTATTGGTCCTCAAATGTTCTTTTTTTATTACTTCGAAATATTCACTTAATGCGCGAAGAGACGGATGCTTTTAAGGCAACGGATGATTTTGCTTCTTTTACGTGCTGCTGTAACGTAATCATTTGGTATGCTAATTCTGCAGATGAGGAAATGTGTTACAGTTATTTGTTTTCTTTAGTAGGTACTCTCATAAAACCATGGACCAGTGACGTTGCTGTAACTACTTATTATCAGATCTACAGGGTTAAATATGACTAAGTGCAAACATTTTAAGAAGGGATAGAGAAAATTAAGAATTAGCGGAAGCATTCTTCGAAAAAATACCAAACTTATTTATAAAGCGAAAAAAAATTGTTTTCGAAATTATATTAAATCCTTATTTAACGCCGCCTATGCGAGTCAGAGTGGGCAACTAGCAACACGTACATTCCTCATCAATTCTGTCATGTCATTATTTAATTCCTGTATTTACCATGTGTTTACGTTGTAGTTTTGTGTTCTTCTTCAGTTTTAAGTGCATTTTTTAATTTTTAAACGTTTTATAGTAATTAAATAAGGAAATTTGTGTCGGGTGCAGATATTTTCCCAGAATATAGTTCGCCGGTTTGTGTTTCTAGGTTATGGGACAAGACTGCCGCGGGTACATTAAAAGTTTTCTATTATCTATTCCTTTTGTTCGATTTTGTTATAATAAATAGGCATTTTATCTAACTGTACCTACGGGAAGTGTGTTTTATCGGTAGTGAGTGCTTGTAATGAGTGAAAATGTAGTTTTGCCAGTTTGTAATGAAATGAAAACGAATGCAAAGTAATGGAGCTAACTGGAATAACTGTTTCCTATCTATCAGGTATTATTACTAATAAGAATGTTAATTTTTGTCGTTTCTGCATTTAGATATGCTGCAAAAAAGCGACCGCATGGTAGTAGATATTGTTAACAAGTGTAAGCTTTATCTATTATGGATCTAAGCCATCTCAGTCGATGTTTATCATAGAAGTACTTTTCGTAGGAAAAGAGGGTTTTGTCCCATTTTTTAAATATCAAACTAAAATTCTGGAATATTTTTTTATTGTGTTTTAGGCCTTCCTGAGCACGTGTATTACTTAAAGTGAAATTTAAAATACGAATAATGATTGTCTATACTGAAAAGAACAAAGCCCTAGATGGGCCATATCTACAATTTTTCTTAAGTTTAGACTTTAATCTCTGAATTTATAGTGTTAACTCTGAATTCATACTTTAATCTCTGAATTCATACTTTAATCTCTGAATTTAGACTTTAATCTCTGAACTTGTACTGCTAACGAAATTATGGGACAAGTCGTAGCACTCAGAGCTTTCTTGATAGAGAATTGAAATTTAGAGGACATAATATACAGGGGAAAATGAAACTTTACGATATTTGTCATCAACTATGAAATTTTACAACACCCTGTATAATTTTGCTGTTTTTGATTCTAGAGACGATTTAAGGTGTGACTGTACTTGTTTGGGTACGCCACTGCTGTTTCTAAAAACTAAATTTATTTTTAAAATATCCAGCTATTTTACAGCATGATGGATGTCTACAAAATGGCAACAAAATATCAAAAGCAGAGTCAATGAACTTGGGGGGAAAAACTTTTTTTGGTTTTATTTCGTGAAAATGGTGCGTCGTACGAGAGTAAGTCTAGGGACCGAATTTGCTGTAAAATAAATGGAGATTTTAAAAATAATTTTAGTTTTTAGAAAAGGCAGTGGCGCACCATTTTTTTCTTCAAAAATGTTTAGTTCAAACCTCGTACGGACGTCATTGGTAAGGATTTTAAAACATTTTTTACATCAAACAATGCTCCTTAATGATTAATAGGTGTGTACAAAATTTCATAAAAATATCTGGAGTGATAAGAAAATTATAATAAAAAATTATATTTTTATTAAAACTGTAACACCCTGTAGCTCAAAAATTAAGAGGTTTAGGACATATGTTGATATTAAGTTTTCTTCTTAAAATGACCCAAGGATTCACACCCTTAAGTATCGGCATTCAATTAATAAACACCTTGTATATATATTTTTTAGATAATGTTCACGTAAATATTACTCCTTTTCTTATCTGCAAGACTTCTTGCCGTATCAATATTTCTCGCAAGGCTTTTTTAATCCTGTCTTATCTTGCAATTCCAGCTGTCAAATCTTGTCTCGTGAGACCACGACAAGAAAAAGAAAAACAAGACGCAACTACCTCTGGCTCATAATTTTCATGAAATATAATGATGTTGCCGTACTAAGACTACCATTTGACTCACTAATTACTCCCGAATGTGAGTAAACTAAAAGGAAATTCAGTCAGGTACACACAGGGCCAATTTCCACAACTCCGTTAATATTCTAATACCCAGAATATATAACAGGCAAAGTTTCACATGGTCCTTTGTTAGCAGCTTCCCTAATGAACGTTTCATCAATAAAATATGCTCCTAGCACGCCATAATTAACAAAGAGCCACCACCGTTCCGCATGAATTCAATCATATTTTGCCGCAATTGTTCAAAGTTCAATGCAAATCGCCATTTGCATATATAATTACGGTTCATGCATCAAAGCGCTCTTGCAGGGATGTGCCCAGAAACTTATTGTGGGTGATCCTGCGAATGAGCCAGCTTAATAATACGGTTAATGAACGAGGATAATTTTGAAATTTCTCTTTGTTAATCAACGGTTATTCCTGGGATCCGACGAATGCGTCTAGAAGTTCCAGACCTCCCTCTACATTAATTAGAATGGAAATTCTACGCAGAATGAGTATCTTATTCAAAGTTTAACTGATACTAGGGAACATTAATGCACACGCAGAGAGAGAAACGTATGTACAATTTTTATCTGGTTGGGCATACAAGCACTTTAAATTGGTCCGAAAGTCGTGACAGGAACAATAATTATTCGTGTCACTAATTAATTTAATAAAATAAAACATCTTTACATACTGCGTCATGTTATTATCTACAAATATAATCTCAATCTTTATTTTAAAACTTGTTATAGCAAGTTTTTGTTTGTGACGTTTTCTAGAATAGTCCAGGCTATATTGTACTTGATTCTCGACACGTTCTCGATGTTGCTGAATATTCGAGAATCCTAAAAAACCTATATAAGCGGATTGGATTCGCCGTCAGAGTCAGTGTATACTGAGCAGCCAAACGCGAGTCATACTGGTGACAGAAACGTCAAAGTAAAGCGTTGACAGTTGTGTAATCTGTTCGAAGGATATTTCTTATATCATCAAGAGTGACAATAAAGTTGTTTGTCTTTGCGACGTGTTTCCACGCTAACCCAACTTAGAGGTTACAGTATCGTCTGTAGTAGATTTCTTTTTGTATACACTAAAGTTACTACCCTACTTTTAAAATCACCCTGTATATGTATTGTAAATCCCACATCCTATTGTAAAACACACTTCTAAGATTCTTAACAAGAAGCAAAACAGTAGCGTCCATAGCATAGCAGATTTAGCCCTACTCGTAGATACCTCCTCGGTCGATAAAAATGACGGCTGTGGTCTCTGGCCGGCAGCGGCAGCGGCAGCGGGAGCGGCACGCATCCGCCGAGCTGCAAAACACCTCCGGGCGGCGGCCAACATCACTAACAACAGTCGTTAGCTAACAATCGCAGGACCAAAAAATCCCGAGCCTCCCTTGTGAATTAAAGTAATTTCAAATTCGATTCCGTCGCTAGAGGGACAGATAGATGAGTGGTCCATCCGGACAGTTCGTTCTCTCGCCTGAAGGCCGGCCGATCGGGGGAGAATTTATTTGTCCCGCCGCACAACAACCTTAGCCCGGCTTAGCTATTCAAATCGCGCTTCGATTGCAGCGGGGCAAGTCGTTCCTGCACGCGGCAGCGGAAGACGGACAGCCAGCACTCGCCTGGGCCGTTCATATATATAGACGTATAGCTATTCCAATTGTAAAATCTAAATTCTACTTTGCATTCCCTTCCGCCGCCGCCACCATGGGCGACCGCCGCAGCGACACCCCCGCGTCTCCTCGGCCGCGTATGTGCCCCGAAATGCTAAGTTGGCGACCGGAGGGTTGCGAGCTGGGGTCACTACCGGGACTCCCAAAATTTTCTCTAAAAATTTTCCAATTTTTCTGTAGGATAGTTGATGGATGATAAATTTCGTTCGTTCGTGTATACAGGGTTAACTATGACAAAGCACAAAAATTTTAACCACGTGTTCACGAAGGTCTAAAAGACAATAAAAAAATGATTTCGGAATTCTAGCTCGATGTTTAAAAAATGGGGCAAAACCTTCTTTTCCTACGGAAAGTCGGCGCCTATGGCAATCAATCATCGTCCGACATGGCTAGATATGTCAACTACCATGCGGTCGTTTTTTTTTAAAACATTGTCAAGTGTAGAAACGAGGAAAATAAACAATTTTATTAATAATAATAATGTCTAAGTAACTGGTATATAAAAGCTAATACGGGTAGCTGCAGTATTTTGTATTCGTTCTTCATTCTTTCGTTGCACAATACCAAAACTACATTTTCACTCCTTGCAGATTCATCATAATTATCCAGTAACGTATCTGACATAAAATACTTTATTACTATAACACGTTTAAAATTAGTCACTTAGCTGATTTAAAATAACAGTAAGTTCTAGGTTATGAATGCTGCATTGGTAGTTCCATGCTTCTCCATGCTCCAAACCATGCAGAACATGTGAAGTTAGTTATAATCTAAGGGTCATTTTTACAGAACACTGTAAACATCTTATTTGGGATGTTATAGTTTAAAATATTACTAATTATTTTATGCAAACATCGTCGATTACTGTTAATATTGTTGCTATTATTAGTATTAACAGAATTTAATTACACAACAACGCAAGGAGTATAAAAATTTATCGCTGTGAGTGAACCTTGCATTAGTGGCCTACAGATGTCATCTTCATATGTTAAATAATGTAAGTATACGGTTACGGTACTCTGATAAGTTTGAAATAATTTTTCAGTACTTGTTTTTCGCAAATTTATTTTTTCTCGTATTTTTTGTGTATTTACGAACATGTATTCAAATGCCTAGATGACGGATAAGGTGCTGATTTATGGGAGTGTGACAAGTACATATTATCGTGCGGCAGTATACAAAATATTATGCTGAATACTTTTTTAACCACATCGAACAGCTGTTTTATGCCGTGGCGGTAAACGTGTGGCAGTGTTTTTATGTATTTGTGCACATTTACGCTTTTTTGTTGTTATCTTTGTGCTTTTTCCCGATGTAAGTAATCGACCTGGCCAAAACCGCCAAACCAAGTAGGTACCTCGCTTTACACAAAAAGAACGATCGAGGGAAGGAGAGGGCCACAGCAAGTACAATAATCTTTGCAGGTTTTTATTTAAACAAGTAAGAAAACAGAAGAAAATTCCACATTCTTAAAATCTCTCCAAGTATCAATCCTGGAAATAAATATTAGCCTTGACTGTGTATATACTCAGGAATGTTAGTAAGGTAGGTGCTGCCTCTCTGTGCTACCATACAGCATTTCTCATTAAATTATTAAATAATAATCTACATTTTGTAAAGATTTTTTTTCTTTCAAAGCGGCTTAAACTGATACACGTGTCAATGCGGCGACCTGTCATTATGTTTGACACCTTTGACCTTGACAGAATATACCTAACCTCGCGGCTGACAGAAGGTCAGTGACGGCGATAAATAAGGATAGAATATAATTTTGGAAAAACATTTTTTTGGCTTTATAAATATTATCACTTCTTAACAAGAAACGAAGGTATGCCATCAGGACCAGCACCCTTATTTTTATTCAAATGACTCAAAACTTCTAAAACCTGTTCAGTAGTAGCATATATGTTATCAACTAAGTAAGGTGTACAATTTTCATAAAAGTTTGTAACATTATCGAAAATAGTTTGACTATATGGTTCAAAAGAATTTTGAAAAAATTTTGAGAATAAATTATTTATGTCACATCCACCTTGAGCAGTGACATGGTCATACATCATCGGTCAGTGGTCGCGCGGTTTAAGGCGTTAGTACTTGAATCGAGGTGACTAGACGGAGTTGGTTCGAGCCCAGCTGCCGGTAGACCGTATAAGCTATATTCGTGGAGAGGATTGGCACCCTCTCTGCGGGTATGGTAGGGTGGAAGAATGTTGGGTTGGGTCAATGTGAGAGATTGATGCCGGTTGATATTTGACCACCCCCCTAATTAATGAGGTTTTCCAGGTTTTCCTCATTCCTGCACTGAATAGTGGTTAGGGCCTACCAACGTAAGTCGTTCCTGGGCGCAAATGCGGCCTGCTTAATAATAATATGCCGCCCCCTCTGCCGCACAAGTCTCCGACTTCTGGGCTAATCCCTGTGATTAGAATGAGGGGTAGAGATATTATTATTATTATCATAATATTAGGAATACCGCTACTACGATTTTTGACGGATATAAAATGCCAAAATTTTTTAGAATTACTAGACAAACTATTCTCTATAGAATGTGCATAATGCTTAAAATCAGTGTAAATAAGCTGCTTACATCTTTTTCTTAATAAACAAAATAAATCATAATGAGTCCGACTTTTATATTTTTTCCATTCTTTAGGTACTTTATTTTTTTGTAAGAGATATTTAACAGTATTAAAAGTGAAGTAAAGAGGATATTTACTATTAATTTTCTTTTTTGGAACATGGTTATCAATAATATCAATAATTTTATTATAAAAAGTGTCCACTGATTGATCCACAGATTTATTTTGTAATAAATTGTCCCAACAAATATTTTCCAGCAGATTATTAATAACATTATTGAATTCAACAGATTTGTGGTGGACATCTTCGTCAGTCAGTGGAAACTGGGAGTGGTTTAGATTTTTTATAATGTTCTCATTACATAAATTCAAATCCAATAAATGATTATTACAGTTAACAAACAGATTAAACTGCATTAAACTACAAAAAGAAAACGCGTCAATAAGGGAAGCATTTCTATCAGTAATCGTTGTAAGAATTAAGAAAGAAAGATTTTCTTTAGTATTCCATGTTACCATACCATACCAGTTACCATATCAATATTATGCAGTTGCTTCTCGAACCTGCAATGTTCATTTTACTTCAGTAAGTCCGTCGTAGATCTTTTAAAGAACTACTTAGCTTAACTTCATTCAGCAATGTTTTACAATTTTTTCTGTATCTATTTTCTGCCCATTGATGATGAAGACATTCGCCAGCCTTAAATGTAATGTCTTTCTTACCACATTTTGACGGTAATCGCCCACGCTAACCTATGACGAGTTTTGGTTAGTTAACGGGTTAATTTCCCCCGTGATATATATTACCAGCGCCCAATTACTCGCCTCACCCCATCGGATTGAAACACGTACCGATCCTAATTACATCTCGAAATGTCCCACTCCAGCCTCGCTCTAAACGCGAAGCGACACTTCACTGAGCTGTGATTAGGATTACGACGAGACTCCTATCACCAGGTGTCGAATTTCACGTGTTTTGCATATACAGTGGTTGGTTTGTAATTAAGAGCTTTCCGAGTGTGTATATCCTACCGCTTGGGAGTAAGTTAAGGGTTTGTAAATACTGTCCCCGATATTATATCTATTGATTGTTTATATCATAATCAAATTGAGTATTACTTTAAACGATGCATGAATTACCACTATGGGTTTTCTAATTGTTATGCCGATAGATCTTAGTCGCGGCAAAACTTCTGTGTACGAGTAGTTCTTACTGAAGATGGTGACAGATAAGAGTAGCGAAACGTTTGACAGGGATAAATGCTGGCAGTTGCAGAGACTATTGCGCACGTCTTAGAGTGTAGGTTTATCAAAAGCATTAAACAGCATAATTACCGCTACTTTGCGGACCCATGTTTATTGAGACTTTGCTGCTTATTTTGGTTCATACTATTACCTCCTGAAATATTTTACATTCTTTTTTTCCTGTATATCTACAGGGTTAACTATGACTAAGTACAAAAAATTAACCACGTGCTCAGGGAGGCCTAAAAGACAATGAAAAAATTATTCAAGAATTTTAGCTCGATATTTAAAAAATGGGGCAAAATCCTTTTTTCCTACGGAAAGTCGGCGTCTATGATAAGACTGAGATGGCTTACATTCATAGATAAAGCTTACATCTCTCAACAATGTCAACTACCATGCGGTCGTCTTTTTGTAGCATTTCTAAATGTAGAAATGACAAAAATTAACATTCTTATTAGTAATAATACCTGATAGATAAGTAACAGTTAATCCAGTTAGCTCCAGTATTTTACATTCGTTTTGTATTATTTCGTTATAAATTGGTAAAACTACATATTCGCTCATTACATTCAGCCACTACCGATAAAATACACTTCCCGTAGGTACAATTAGATAAAATGCCTATTTATTATAAGAAAACCGGACGAAAGGAATGGTAATGGTAATGCACCCGCGGCAGTCTTGTCCCATAACCTAGAAAAACAAACCGGCGAACTATATTGTGGGACAATATGTGTTGTACCCTACACATATTCCTTTATTTAATAACTATAAAACGTTTAAAATTAGAATAAGGCACTAAAAACTGAAGAAGAACACAAAATTACAACGTAAGCACAGAAATTGAATTATGACATGACAGCGATACCGACTGAGCGAGTGTTGCATTACTTGCTTGTTGGTTGCCTACTCTACATTGGCGGCGTTAAATAAGGATTTAAAATAATATCGAAAAAAATTTTTTTTGGCTTTATAAATAAGTTTGGAATGTTTTTGAAGGGTGATTCCGTTAATTCTTATTTTTTCCTATCCCCTCTTAAAATATTTGTACTAAGTCATAGTTAACCCTGTATATTCAATTTCATCATTTTCTCCTTACTACTAATGCGTGAGATTATCTTAATTTATTATATTCTATCTCATTCTTCATTCTAATGCTAAGTTACCTGAGTTTATCTAATTCCTTTTCTATTTCATTATTTCATTTTCAAACGTATATTTTTAGGTAAGAATGTTTCCATGACAAAGGCCATTTTACTGTTAGCCAATTAATACACACTTCACCAGTTTCAGCGATAAGCATAATATTCTAAATATATACAAAACGAATCTCTAATCTGAGGCAATAGGAAATTATATCGTCAAGACCATAATAACCTAGGCTGGGGTAAATATTGGCTGCCGATAAAAAATCATCTTCCTTCATCACGGACCGAGCCAATACATCTTTTAAATTACAAATATTGATACAAGATAAGCGGTTTATGAAATTTTGGACAAAATGTTTGAGATATTCCTCGGCACGTTTGGAATACAATATTGACGCAGCGGCTACGCGTTTCCAAACTATTGGGGAGGCTATCGGGATATCGAAAATGCCTTCCTCGATATTTATAAACCATAATTTATATTCACCATCTTGGCCGAAGAGATTACACACACTGTGGTCGCATATAAATTCCAAAACAACATTACTGGGTTAGTCGCGATCCTATCCCACTCAAAAGGCTGCGGTGACCGTCAATATGCCCCCCACCCCCCACGCGAAAGGATTATTTTATCAAAATACAGGATCTGGAGATTCTATTTTTGGTTTTTAATATTCGACTGCTGCTAAACAGCTGGATGGGATTGTTTATGTAACTTATGGAAACGAAGGCATTTTTTTTTCAGTTATAAATTGGTTGATATGTTAACAGAAGTCCTCGTTGAGGTCATAGCAAGAGTACAAACGAAAAATCAGTATAAAAGTTGATTTGTTTATTTATATACAGGATGGTAGCGCAAAAATTGCCCCCTTCCCAGCTAGCAAAATAGTTCTATAAATTTAAAGTAATATTTTATAGTTTTATAGAATTGTTGCATATGGCACATGAGACTATTTTGCCTTCAGAAACTAATTGTTTTTTAAATTTTTTGCAAGGACGTTCTTAGAGTATAATTTATAGAGCATTTATAAGATAACTGCTAATGTAGCCGTATAAGTGTGTACAATAACACAATTTTACAGCAGCGGTGCTTATAGAAACAAATTACTGCAAAACCGATGCAAAATAGTGCCTTATAGAATTATACCATCTTTTGTGACACTGTTATAAAATTATTCCGTAATGTCGCTTATAGTTTAATTATAGAACTATTGTGTAAGGGGTTGTTAAGTTACAATTCTGCTGCGGACAACAAATTACAAATGTGGAAGCTGCTATCGAACTTAACAGAAAAAACTCTTTCAGGCAGATATAGAGGATAATAATACAGTTGATATTATAGAGTAAATAAGTAACACAAACATTGTTCCATAAAAAAACGCTATAGAACTAGATATATGCCCCCATCTGACGAGACCTGCCTGTAAAAGTACGAAATATTTTCATCAAAGTATAATGGGGAAATTTGCATAACATGGTCGTATAGAAATTATTATATTATTTGATTGCTAATAGAAACTGATTTCCTTATAGAAATATAGTAACATATTTAATTTAGACCATTTTAAACCTTATTCATTTACACTTCTAGATGTTGAAGTTAAAGAATTTTATTAGCTTTATTAAATAATATTGAAATAATTGAAATTACCACAATAAAATATGACAACACTGTGGATATTAAATGGCATAGTAGTTGCTTGTGAAGCATATTGGCTCTATAACCATTGCAATCATACTAGTGTCAGTGTCATAGAATGTCATACTAGTGGGAATCCATTGGAAGTACAAGATAAAGCCTTTCTTTATGTCGCCATATTGTGAAGAAATAAAAAAACTTAAATACAAATATATACAATATAAATAGGGGACATGATATCTATAAGATGGATTATTGCTTACTTTCTGACTACCTATTTCATATACAAGTCTTGAATATGTGACTGACATACCATGTCAGGATTGGCAGGTGCTTATACATAATAATTACAAAAACACCTAAATTTACTTACTGTCAATGGTTTCCTTAGACCTCTTTTCACAACACAGAATAAAATGTGCGTTATACATATGATTCTAGATAAAAAGTTTGATAAACCCATTTCTTTCAGTGTAGTTTGCTGAACATTAACTCTTACACTATCTTATAGAGAACATAGTATAAGAGTACTTAATAAAATAGCAATATTACCTTCATGTGCTGATTTTATTCTGCATAGTGCGACTGTATGGAACAATATGACTTTCCTAGCGAAATATTTATAAAACTATTAGTTAAAAGTTCATGAACATACTACCTGTTCGTGAAACTACGAACTACAGTCAGTTTGCAGAATGCTTCTTTCCATATATCTAGAAAATGTTCGTTCGTTATAGACACGGCGTTTATTCTTTAAAACTTTAGCTATTTGAAGAAGTAATTGGAAAACGTGAACTATATAGCTATTCCAATCTGCATTTGTTTGAGGTTAGAATGTGACCCGCTCACTTAGAATAAAACAAGCCCGGATTCCCTTCTTCGCACCCTCACAGTCTAGAGTGGTCGGTCGAGTGATAACGGGCCCGTTTCTTTGAAATCGTCTATAGATTGCCCACCGATCTGCATACATACAAAATATACTCTCCCTATACGGAAAGCGATACCCATTAAACTTACCTAAAGATCCGCCAGCAGCTCTGCCTTGAATTTATTCGGGCATTGTTAAAAATATAGCGGAATGCTGGGTGTCTAATCGGAGTGAGAAGTTTTCTGGGTTGACATAAAAGGGCCCATGTAAGTTTGTTGCTGCCCTGAAAACAGTTATTTGTACATTAATTATTAACAAAATTTAAAAGTAACTAACTTATAAAGAATACTAGATAATTTTGGAAATACTTAGATGTACAGGGTGTTTTAGGAGGAAACTAAAAAAAAAAAAAATTACATTTTGTTAAATAAGTCACTGCCATTTTGAGTTAAATCCATGAAATTTAATATGCTGAGGTTCCTTAGAACGAGAAATTAAAATTTTATGGAATTGGCGGTATCTCCCAAATTAACACTAACTTTCGATTCAAGTATTTTATATATTGGACACTTACCACCGAGTACATTTACTACCACAAACCAAACACTTGAAATAGTACATAACTACTTTAACTGAGGTAAATATAAATAAAAGAGATTTACTAGTAACCCAAGTGAAATATAAAAATTATCTTGTTATTATGTTGCCGCGGCAAATGTCATGACATATTAATCTCAAATTTAGCAAGGAATATTTCTAATAACCAAACAAATCTTTCTAATAACGTTCGCAATGGTCTAAGGTAAGTAAATCCTTCTCCTCTAGGTAAAAAATTGCTCTGAAATCTCTCCACGATGAGATATCAATTTGAAATTTGATGTTTGGCCCCCTTGGAATTTCGGCAGTACCAATATAAATCTCTTCATAAGAAAATCCTTCTCCTCTAGGTAAGAAATTGCTCTGAAATCTCTCCACGATGAGATATCATTTTGAAATTTGGTGTATCACCTCCTTAACAACTTAGAATTTCAGCAGTATCAATATAAATCTCTTGGCAAGGGTCTAAGGTAAGTAAATTCTGCTCCTCCAGGTAAAAAATTACTCTGAAATCTCTCTACGATGGGATATTTATGTTGAAATTTGGTGTGGGGCTCCCTTAAGAACATATAATTTTGGCAGTATTAATATAAATTCCTTTGCAAGGGTCTAAGGTAAGTGAATCTTTCTCCTCTAGGTAAAAAATTGCTCTGAAATCTCTCCACTATGAGATATCAATTTGAAATTTGGTGTGTGGACCCCTTAACAATTTCGACAGTAGCAATATTAAGCTCCTCGCAAGGGTCTAAGGTAAGAAAATCCTTTTCCTCTAGTGTGTGATCTCCTTATTGCTTTAGAATTTTAACAGTACAGCAATTTTTGCATCAGTTGCATATTATGTGGCGCCCCCTATAATATGGCGCTAAACTGATACAATATTTAAATTTGGCGCTCTCTGAAATCAATCGACACCAAATTTTAAATCGATACGTCAACGACTTCAAACGTTTTCGTAAAAATTATTGTATTAACACACCTTGTACCTCTGTTAATATTAAGATTGGTCGCTACACACATCTAATCTTAATATTCTGGCATGAACTATTACAAGGTCATCTGTGACCCATTACTTATAAAATACTCAATATTGTAAACCTCTTCTTTGGCTTGAAATACGTCACGCAGAAAAACCAACTTTATTGTCACTACTTGATTACACAACAAATACTTCTCAACTTTGACGTTTCTGTCACTCGCCTTCTACTTCTCAATATAAACTCCTCAAGAACGCATGTGGAACCAAATCGAATATAGCTTGAAATGTTCTAGAAAACGTCAAAACAAAGGTATTATAAATTTCAAAATCAAACAGGAACATAATTAACAAATTGAATAGGTATGGGGGCTTCCATGACGATATGTGATTAATACTCATAACTGCCACCAGGTGGGGAACCAATATCTAGCTATTTGAAAAAATAATGTATATACATGAAGAATTTTTTTTATGACCACGAAACGAGCTCATCCCATTTTTCCTTATTACCTCCTCCCATAAACTTCGCTTCGCATATAAAAGAGAAACTTGTTTAGCGTCACGAAATAATTTTAAGAAAATTAAAAGCCACCCTAATGCACATATATAAAACTCCGTCGATCGAGGATATTAATATCAGTTTTTTATTGAATTCTTATACTACCCCCGGTAATTTATATTCATTATCCCTAATTTGGTAACCGAGGTTAGATATTGAAAATTCATTTAGCGGGGCCTTTATTTATCGGAAATTGTCACCCGCGGTGAGATTTTAATGCGTTCTTTTTAACGGCTGGATCGATTTTTATTTTCTTTCAGGAACGGCAATTAATGAACTGGGCGTGCTTTCCGAAATAAAGGACGGCTATCAATTACCCCCTTAATTAATTAATTAAATAGGGGTCGCGCGAGCAAATGAATTTCGCTAATGGTGTTTCACACATTTTTCATGTTGATGAACTGGCCTCATTAGTTGTGAACGGGCAAGTTCTTTGCTGAAATTGTTTTAAAGTAATATAAGGTGTGTCCCATTTTTGATGGATTAATATTAGAAAGTATTTTCACTACTTCTTTTTGCTGGATTTTTGGTTAAATGAAAAAAATTGAAAAAATCTGCAAAGGTAGCTGCCCTTGAAATTATACACAGCAAAAAAAGATGAGATTATACAGAGTGTAATTCGGGATGCACAAAATTCATACGAGTGTTAAAATTATTAGTAATTCAATAAATATACAGTGCTTTCGAGAAGTAATGAATAAATTCATTATTTTTTAAATTGAAAAGTTTTCTAAAAAAATACCCTGACACCGATTTTATTTTTAAAAAAGGCACTTTCTGACATACGACCCATATTTGTGACGTCATCGTTGTTCAAGATATGACGTCATCGACAGTTTTTTTAAATAGCAACCCCCAATTTTGACCATGCCATTTGAAAAAGCGTGTCATTCTACATACATACATCATGAAAAATTATGGTGTTACATAACAAAAATTTCAAGAAAATAATGATTTTAAAATTTAAGTTTCATCATACTGTGCACCTCCCCATTATGCAACACCTGTCCGTGCTTATTAAGATGCGCTATTCCCGAATCGTTGGACAGGAGGAAGGAGGCTGATTGAGTGGCCAGCCAGATCGCCTGATTTGACATCCCTAGATTATTTCTTATGGGGAAAAAGGAAAGTATACGTTACTAGACCGGTTAATATAGAAGATTTAAAAGCAAGAATTCGTCACGAGATACATCGTATACCTCATGAAGTTATTGATGTCCAAAAAGAATCGTCTTGGCTACTGTCAGGCAGCCAACGGTGCACAATTTGAACATTTAATTTAGTCGATTTTTTACATAATCATTATCATTTTCAGTATCGTGAAAAGTATAGTTTAAAATCTTCAAATATTATTTTCTTGAAAGTTTTGTTATGTAACACCATAATTTTTCATGATGTATGTAGAATGACACGGCCTTTCAAGTGGTATGGTCAAAATTTGGGGTTGCTATTTAAAAAAAATGTTGATGACGTCATATCTCGAACAACGATGACGTTATATCTGGAACAACAATGACGTCACAAATATGGGTTGTATGTCAAAATGTCAAAATGTGCCTTTATTAAAAGCAAAATCGACGTGCCAGGGGATTTTTTCGAAACCTTCTCAATTTTAAAAATAATGAATTTATTCGTTACTTCTTGAAAGCACTGTATATTAATATGATTTTGAGGGGAACATTAATAGTCCAGTTTTCTTCAAATTGGACTAATAAGCTTATCTGAAAAACGCCTCAATTGTAATTTTTTATGTTTGATAAAATCCTTGTAGATAAACAAGCATGTCTATGATATTGCGTATTGCAGTATAATCAGAAAACAGGATAATATATTTAATGGTCTAAAATCTAGACACTTAACTATAAGTACTTTCCTTTTACTTGTGAGGTGAGTATGAAGTGAGATAAGATTATCTAAGCCACTCAGTTTAGCTCATCATGTAAAAGGAACACAAATCGGCAAATTTAGTTCAGAATGTCTAAAAAAAATCAGCGTAAAAATCTCTAATCTTAACAAAAAAGTCCTACCCCCAATTTTCGAGATTTCAGCGCACGCATGCAGTTTTGGAAAAAAAGTAGCTTTTAAAAATAAATTGGTTTAATAACAATAACCTCACTTTTAAAAAGTCACAGAACTGACAGAACTTAATAAAAATAACTTGTGAATGCGGCATAAGTTTTAAGTATAAGTTCTAGGGGCATAAGCCAAATTTCTCAGTTACAAGTCAAGCTCAAAAGGTTGTGCTGCATCGCGAAGGGGGGAGGTAACATTTTTCAGTTTGCCTTACTTCATTATTGCAAAAGAAACGGCACTCATCTAAGCTGAGGTAAGAATAACTGAATATTGTGGCAAATGGAAAGCAGCATATATTGTCCTGCTTTCCGATTATTCCTTCCTAAATAAACAAGGATAAAATGAAGATATTTTTTGCATGGCGTTCAAAAGAAATTATGCGTTCTGTTCAAAAAGAGCTTGCTTTTGACATTTAACGCTCTGACGACTTTTGATGTGAGTGTTGAAAAAAATATTTTATGCTGCTTAAAACATTAATATGAGTGACATTATCGTAGGTTGGCATTTCAGGGCTTAATATATTTATTGCTATCGCATGATTACATGATGAATGCCACCAATAAAAGAAGGTAATAAATTGTTTATGTGTAGCAATATATCTTCCCCTGAAAAATTATTCAAATTCGCCAGTACATAAATTGAGCGTTATGCGAAAATTAAACCATACTTTATCTGACAAAACAATAAACCGGCAAAGTTTTCAGAGCGGTGCGCAAATTTTATGATCTCACAAGCACTGAGGCTCGCATATTTTTAAGTCAAGATAATGACATAGCTGGTGTAGCGAATGAGTAAAGATTGCAACTAAACCCGTAATCTCCCGCCAGGCTGATGTAAACAATGTAAAAGCACTCCTGAAAGTTCAGAATCAATCCAACTTCCGTACAGATTTCAGTTCTGAGAAATTTAACGATAAAGAACTTTGGATTGACGTTTTATATGTCATAAAAATCACTTGTAACAAAACACTTTGTAGAAAAATCCGTATAAATCATGTCAGGTTTTTTCCGAATTATATTCCGTACAGTTTTTGTTGATAAAAACTACATATCCAAGTGCCGAATGGGGCTGGAGCTGTGAGAGGGTGGGGGTGAAGCATAAAACGAGTTCTAGATTGAAACAAGTGATATATAGTCAGTGACGTGGGCCATTAGAGTGTCCGAAAATATTAATCTCCCGGAAAAATGAAAAAACAGAACGGGAATTGTACGTGTTGTTTACGCTGGAGGTCTCTGTCTAATTCTAACGCTAACGGCTTTTCCAAGGGGACATAAAATTTGATGTTTGTCGAGGAATAATGGAAACAAAGAGCCGGGGACTTTTTTATCGCCAACGAAACGATGTTAATGTTAAAAAGCAGCGCTAGGGTTCGCCATCGTTTCCCTTCTTTTTTCCGACTTGCAAGTGACAGACACTGAGATTGTTAATAAGATGGTTGATAGTCATGCCAGATTTTACGTCCAATTCATATTAAATCTTTAAAGAAAAATAATTATTTACAGTGCGTTCCGTTTTTCAGGTTAACATCTCTGAAAATCAAAGAAGGCTGTGGAAGCAAGCCAATTTCTACCCTGTAGCAGTGGCGGCTCGTCGTATGAAGCAACTGAGGTCGGGCCTCACTGTTAAATTTGGCTTTCACTGTATATTTGAATATCCCATAATTTCCATTCCGATTGCCTACCACATTTATCAAAAATCAATGTAACGAAATAAAATAATTGCTTCAATCTTAGCCCTCGTATGTTATAACGTACCTCTGGTTTACATTTCAATATCCCGCCGTTTCTGTTTCTACCCGCGTGTGGAGTCCGGTTCACCCACCAATCCCACCACAGTGAGGCCGAAATTTGAGAGCCTCAAATTGCGTCGCACATGTCTATACGTTATGGATTCCCTCACCACGCGAGACGGTTAAAATCGATGTTTTTCGCTCCATGTCCGCTCGAGACTGAGGCCCGATTTCTGGCGCCTCAAGTTTTTAGTTCAACGGCAAATGGACGATGTGATAGTGGCTAGTCACCGTAGGTAACTTGTGAACTGTAGATTATTTACGTGTGTGACGCGATTAATCGATTGTTCAAGTGTTAATACTTTTATTTATGTGGTTTGAATTTCCAGTGGTTAGTGTTAGTGGTTGATTAGTTGAATGTGACGAATGCTGTGAGTTATTGCATGACTTGGGTAAATGGTTTTCCCAGAATCATTTATATATTAATCCTGAAAAACCTCAAGCAATTACATTTCATAGTAAATATAAGAATTGTGAATGTCCTGAATGAAGTCTAAATAATGTAACTATACCACAAATGTTAGATTTCTGGGTATTAATATTGATAATGTGCTGAATTGGAGGAGCCACTATAAGTTTTTGATATCAAAGCTTCATTATATGGGTTACCAATTTAAGAATTTTAGAAATATACTTGATGTCAATCAGTTAATAAATATATATTTTGCTCAGGTTGATTCAAGGATAAGGTATGGCATTGGATATTGGGGTAGTTCCACCTTCTCTAATAAAGTGTTTCTGGTTGAAAAACGGGTTGTACGAAATACATTAGGCTTGTGAACGCAAGTGAACTTCAAAAATATTTTTAAATATTATCAAATATTAACTCTTCCATCTGTGTTGAGTTTAGAACTAAGTTTATATGTTGTTAAAAACAGACATAATGTTTTGTGTAACAAAGATATCCATCATATAAATACTAGGCATAACAATTCATTATTGCTCCCTCCAAAAAGAACATTTCTATTAAATAGCCAAACTATTTAGGTTTACAAATATTTAATACTCTTTCTATAGAACACAATACACAAGACTATTTATAATTTGGATGAATATTTCAATATGTGAATGTCTGATTTATTTTAATATTGTATTTTATCTGACCTAACACTTGTGTGTGTCTTGTTTTTTTTTAATGTGTGTTTTGGTGATTGGCTATTCCTATACAATGTGTGAACTATATTGTGTAAAAGGAAAATAAACATTGTTATTATATTATATTATTATATATTATATTAACTACAATATCCACACAAATCTACTCTACAAACTGCAAATCCTATTTAGACGTAAAAATAATTGGTCTATATAGCAGGTTCATAATTTTCAATGGAAATCGAATGCTCCGAATGGCTCTACCTATATAGAGTGTTCTTGATGGCGGTGATTAATTCTATATTGACGTGAGCCGATACAGAGCCGCCCCCCAGCGGGCCGCCAACCACGAACTCTCAGCTGAAATAACACAAACAGCTTGATACGTAATTAATATCAATATAGACATCTTGCAACGTGTTCAGTAAACCGTTTGTTCTTACTCTAGTCGACCTATATTGTCCATTGCTTATTTTTAATATTTATACACAGAGTGAAAGAATGGATCAACACTATCTCATTATGTCGTTATATCTCGATATGAATGTCGCTGGTTTAAGAAATACAGGGTGTTCACATTGAACACTCTTTTAGATTTTTAACTTTTTTAAGCATATCTCAACAGATAAAGAAAATATGTTTTGATTTACCTATTAATACGGTGATACTAACGCCCTCTAGGAGCAATGAGGAGGCCTCAGTCGCGGCGAAGCTTTTGCAGAGTCACCACTGAAGATGCCGACAGTGAAGAGCGGCGAAACGTTTGGAAGTATGGGATGCGACCAGTTACAGCGGCGGCTACGGAACGCCTCGGAGGACCACCACTATCCGAGGAACGGTTCCGACCGTAGTAGTCGTAATACCAACAATAGGAACCGAAATCAATATATGGACAGGCCCAGAGACACCGATAGCGGGTCTGTCCCCACAGAGCCTAGCCCGAGAACAACCAGGGCAGGTAAAAGAATCCCGGCTAATGCTAGGGATGTGCATTTTAACTCTGTTTCTGGCAGCTACCAGTTACCGAGATCACGGCATAACAACCCGGAAAATCACCATGTATCAAATTACAGCACTGGCCGTGAAAGCCTAAAAATCACTATAACTATTTATATCTATTTGGTTCATGTTTCCAGTCAAAGGCGTTTTATTTATTTATTTATTTACTACAAAAACCCAACAGAATGTACATTCCATTTACACGGTGGGAATAACAACATAACAAGAAAAAAACAAAAATTACATATGACACAAATATACAATTAACAAAATTTACAGGATAACAACAAGGAAAAACACAAATGAAAATTGGCTAAAACAAAGACGTAATTTGACTAAATTTACAGTTTAAAATAAGATTATTTTCAATATACTGATAATTACGGCACATAGTATACAACGGTGAGTTGAATAATACATTAGTCCGGGCATTTCCGTGATAAAACAATGATGCAGAACGAGTTGATTTGGTAGATGCCTTAAAACTAATCATATCAAGGAATTGCGGACAGTCAATTAGGCCAATCGAGTATTTGTATAGAATTACTATACGCTTTACATGTTCCTGCGTTGTTGCATTAACTTGCACCCAAAACGATTTAACAATGTATCATGATCGAAGCCAATTGGGGGGTAAAAGTGATCTATTTTATATCTTAAAAATTTCAAAAATTTTATCTGAATAGCTTCGATACTGTTTATATGTACATCGAAGTAAGGGCTCCAAACAACACTAGCATTCCAATTTAGGTCGGACTAAAGTATTATACAATGTCATAAGGATACTCAAATCACTAAAATATTTAGAGTTGCGTATAACGAAGCCTAGAATTTGTGAGACAGATGCTGTAATATTCTGAATCTGATCTCTAAAAGAAATATGGGCGTCAAAGGTTACTTCTAGATCTCTAAACTTATCTGCGCGAATTAAATTGTTTCCATTAATATTATAATGAAACACAATTGCATTAATTTTCCTGGTATATGAGACAACTTTGCACTTATTTATGTTCAGTTGTAATTTGTTTTATCACACCATTTTTAATATTATTTAAATAATTCTGAAGACATAAACAATCAGCATAGCTATCTACTCTATAATATAAATTCATATCGTCAGCGTAAAGAAGAGATGGGCAACGCAGTTCATTAACAATATCATTAATAAATAGGATGAATAGTAAGAGCCCAAGAACTGAAGCCTGAGGAACACCTGACGAGGCTGTATAATAATTTGATCTAACACCTAAGTACTGAATAAACTGACATCTGTTACACACGTATGACTAAAGAAAACTAACTGAACACGAGAACCAGAGGAACACAATTTAGTCAGAATCACACCATGATCGAGACAGTCAAAAGCCTTGAAAAAGTCCGTATAAATAACGTCCACGTGACTACCTTCATCTAAATTTTCAGCTAAGTACTGTGTGATGCACATTAAGTTGGAAGTTGTTGAACGTTTTGGTACAAACCCATGCTGATTAGTACATATACTATGTTTAAGTTGTGGATAAAGATTATCATCATTCAAATAATTTACTGAAATTATTAATAATCGCAATAGGACGATAGTTCATCATAGTGTTGGAAGATCCACTCCGCCACTGTGCAAGTTTATAAACATTCTTATCGCTTGTTTTATGATCCTTAATTAATATTCATTATCAACAAAATATGAAAAAAATCTAAGCATTCCTTTATAAGTTATATTGAAAATTCGAGAACAAAAAGTTATATTCATCACCCTGTATCTCGGAAACGAAGCCCTCTGTGATATATGTGTATAAGAACTTTTCTTCATAAAAACATGTGTTCTATGTTCTGTTAAAGTTTGTCTACAAAAAAACTGACTCATCCTGTATATCGTAAAAGTAGTAAAAACATTATAAAAATTGAAAACAAAGAATTCTACACAACAGAATATGAAAAAAAGGTCGATTTGGACCATTTTCAGACACAAAAATCAACAGTTCTGTGTAGAGTGAAGAGGCATATCCTATACCTATCAAAATAGGGATGAAACATGCTCTTAATTGTATAAATTAGATAACAATGGGAATTTGCATATTCATATTAATTTAAAGCGGAACGTGAAGATATCAGCTGCAGCATAGCATTTGCCACTGAGCGGAGTCAACTTTTTAGAGGCGCAGTAATTTATAAATTATTCCACCTACATTATTTTAAGCAAACCAAGGCTGTAAATTTAGTTTAGTAATGCGTCCGAGGTAGACACATGTCACAAGAGACCCGCTTGGCAACTGCCAACCAGCTGTAATTTAAAAAACACAAAGGACCGATAAATAATTACGTTAATTTATGGCTGAGGTGACTTTCTCGACGGTGACATTAAAAACTCAGATAATCGTAAAATAATTGACTGGCTCAGCTCGGTGGTACTGCTGTATTCCAAATTCGGTTAGATTCGCATTATGTTTACCGAAATGGGTGGTACTGGTAGTAATGCAATTGCAATGTATGTGTAAGTTTTTCAAATGCTTGTCTTTGATACAAGCTTGCAAATGGAGTGAGTTCATAATGATACAAAAGTTGTTAGTTGTGTGATTTTTTAATTTTTGTTGTGTTTAAATCACAAATATCTCACACTAAGAAAGTAGATATTTTTTTCAATACTAATGGTGATATCAAATATGCCAGTCAATTTTTTTTTGTTTATTTATCTATATCTTCATATAAATATAATATTTATTCTGTTATTACTAAACAGTTTGGGAAGGGATAGAGGTAACAAAGACTAAAGTTTACTTATCTCTTTACTTAGGTGGGGATTTAAAACAGCCGTATGTTGTACATATTCATTAATAATAAAACAATTATATGAATCTAAAGCTCTTTGTAGTTGGTCCCATGCGTGTTCAATTGGATTGAGCTCTGGCGAAAGAGGCAGCAGTGCCAAGTGCGGAATACCATGAGGTTCCAGGGCATCGATAACAATTCTCGTACGATGAGGTCGCGCATTATCGTCAAGAAATATAAAATTCGCCCAATTGTAGCATGAAACAAAAGGATAACGTTGTTGATGACTTGTTCGACGTAGATCTGTGAATTCATGTTTCCATCAAGCACCAACAACTATGTACGCCCATTGAAACAATTGCCTCCCCAAACAGTAAATGTACCGTCTCAGAATGGATGAACTTCCTGATGGCTCTACGATTTCTGAGTACCAAATGAAAGGTCCATACCCGAACACGCCGACTATCCATATCTCGATTCATCTATGAATACTACAGACCTTTATTGATCATTTCAATTCACGTGTTCGTTAGCCCATTACAACCGAAGTCGCATATGATTTTGTGTCAGTGGAACCTTTCTCAAAAGTCGTCGTGAACGTAGATTAACATTTCGCAGTCTTCTAGGGCCTGTTTCAATTGAAACCGCAACACCAGAAGCTTTTAAAAGTTGCTGTTCATGATCCGACAAGTACTCAGAAGCTCTCTACGGGTTTCTGTTAGAAACCGGTTTTGTGCAGGGATGGTAGATCTTGGGATCTCGGTCTTGCAATGACATTTCTTGTTTCTCTATATCGACAAGCCTTGAAATTACGCTTTCACTGACCTGAAAGAAGTTAGCAATCTCTCTGGGGCATCAATCATTCCAATGGCCTTATGGGTTTTCACTCAGTTGACGTCTAGACATTATTGTAAAACAAAATTTTTTAGGTCTTCAATAAGAGTTGACAATGTAAACTCGATATAACGACTGGTTTAAAATTCACTCAATGATGAGCAAAAAAACACTCTGATAAGAAAGTAAACATTTCATTTATCATCCAAAACCATTTGGATATTTAAACGAAATCAACCTTTAAAAGAAATCTCATTGTTTCCGTAAATTATCTGCGTTGTTGCTTGCAGATTCTGGAGTCGATTTATTAACTGTTGAAGATTCCAAAGAAAATAAGAAGAAAGTGGTCTCTAATTTTGGTTATCGTTTCAGGTGCTGATGGCTCTTCAACAAGTTCAAGCACTCGGAAAATAAACTTATTTTCTAAAAATGCTGCCCACTTATTCCGCTGGAGTTAATTTAACAAATTGTTCAGAAGTTGTAATTAATGATACTGTTAATAAAAGTAAAAGTGGTGACTAACTTTGTTTTTGTTTATTTTTTTACTTTAAAATTTGCGTGTTATGAATTAACAATGGCATCCAAATGAAGATGATAAATGTCTCATAATGACACCGTCGTATATTAAAACTAAAATGCGGGTTATTCGGTTCACTTACCTTAATATTGTATACATTTGCGAGGTGAAATTATTCAGTGTTCTTCGGAGGCATTTTTTCCTATGCGAGGAGCGACCAAAAATAAAGAAGAACCTCATATCATGCAAATTTCATAAAGAAAACCCCACTGATGTTCTCAATTCCAAAGTAATTTCGGCCTGTTTAAATAAAACTAATATAAGAGATAATGGTATTTAGATAAGTCCGTGGGCACTTCGACTTTATCTGTAAGTTTGAATAAGCTTAAAACCTGCCACGATGCCGAGGTATGCGTGAGCAATTACCGCGCCAGCATCCCCTGACGTATCGTCCTCTAAATCTGTGCCGCTCGCATCGCACGAAGCAGCGCCTTATGTAGATATAACTGCCTGAGACCCTCGGGTATATGGCCGTCTTAGCGTTTTATTCTTTTTCCAGAAAAAATCTAATTTCAAGGTGTCAAAGAAAAGCCATTTTCTATTCTCCGGGCCGTCCAGTCTATATGCATATAGATATGGCTCGAGTTGGCCATCTGAATATTTGTCATTCGGGCGGCTTGACGACTCCTGTACGGTTTCTCATTTGTCTCCGAAATGGACACGTCAACATGGCACACATACAAACGACGCAATATACTGAGGACGATATATAAACAACCGGTGTTCGTCGAGGCCGGTATTGTTCATATCCTTAAGCGAACGAAAGTTTAGAGACACTTTCTACCAGGGGCGTATTCGGGAGGTTTTGCGAAGCCCCATTTTTCCTGACGTATTTATTCAAACATTGTACAGGGTGTTTCAAAAAAGGTTACAAGCTTTGGGAAGTAGTAAACGATGTTAAGAAAATATATGATAGAACCTCCAGTGCCATTTTGATACTAGAACCTTATATTTTTTGTTTTCGATAACGGTTATCCACGTTTAAAAGGCTTTACCAATTTATAAAAACATATTTTCGACATATCAATGTCTAAAAACATTAAGTAACAAACTGCGTTGTTTCAATAATTGGGTGTACAAGGTGTTTCTTAAGTAGGGGTCAAAAATCCAGGGGCCCTCATATAAATATGGGGTCTTAAAACAGCCTATGTCCAGCTACAGCGTGTAAAAAATTAAAAAATGAACAACTTTTTTTAATTTCTCAACCGCTTGAGATAATTTAACCAAACTTGGTGTGCATGTTTAGTATGAAAATATGAAATAAAAAATGGCCAGCTTTAGAAACTTACCAGTGGCAGAGGTGTGGGTATCATTAATCTACTTATTATTACTTTCCAAAAAAAATATATCACCCTATATAATCAGCCCATAGTAAATAATATTACAGATTCGTATTTGACACCTGAGGCTGATGATATATTTTATCCAATGGTTAACATTAATGAATTATTTCCGATTAATTCCTTCACTGAAAACGAAATCTTACATTGCTTAGCTTAAACCGAAATATAACACGGGACCTGATAAAATTCCTGCTTTTTTGTTACGTTTGCTAGTTTTTTTGCTCCTCTGTTATTTTATTTATGTAATTTGTCAATTGCGTCGAATACATTTCCTAACGTTTTAAAAGTGTTGAAGGTTATTCCGGTCCATAAATAGGTTCTAATAGTGTTTTCGAAAATTACAGACCCATTACCATTATAAACAGTATTTGAGTGGTATTATATGAACCCGTTGCCTATGTTAAGAATAGATTAACTGAATATCAGCATGGCTTTTTTAATTGCGGATCAACATCGACCAATTTATTCTGTTTAACGGAGTTTATTGCTAATGCATTTGACCAGAAATCCCAGGTAGACGATATATATACCGATTTCAGCAAAGCTTTTAACAGGTTAAATCATACAGTGTTATTATTTAAATTGAATAATATTGGTTTTTCACATAATTTGCTAACATTTTATCTTACCTTGAAAATCGTCAACAACATGTGGAATATTCTTTCAACAGTCGCTTCAGTTTATACCACCATCTGGGGTACCACAGGGTTCTGTTCTTGGGCCATTGCTTTTTAATATTTTTATAAATGATATAGTTACGGATATAAATGTTAAGTGTCTTTTGTCTGCAGATGACATGACAATATATAATAGAATCGACTGCTTCAAAGATTGTATTGAGAATTCTTTTAATAGTTTGAATGGGTGGTGTTCTGCAAACAAGTTAGATCTGAATGTAAAAAAATGTAATGTTCTCAGTTTCACACTTAAAAATAGCGCCATGGAATACTATTATAAATTGGATGTTGTTGTTGTTTCCAGATCACTTACATTTTGTGACCTTGGGGTAACATTTTATAGCAAATTATCCTTTACACCTCATTGAAAATATTACTGGTGATGGATTTATATTGTGTATTGCCAAATAAAGCTTATTTTATAAAAATATTAAGTTTTAATAATGGCTTTTGCATATTCAAATGCTCAAATGACCAATATGGCCTTGCATATGGAAATGGTCCGAGGTTAGGCGAATTTATATGGAAAGAATTCCAAATTAACAAACTCTAAATCTAAGAATGTTCATAAATATTTTCAACGTCTTTAGGAGTCAGGCTCTTTTCAAAAAGATTCGATTCTTGGGGACGTTTGAGTGTTAGAACGACCGAGTCTAAAGTGTGTGTAATTCAACGCTGGTTAGGGCTTTAGTCCATAGAGTAGTTAGTTTCACACAATATTGTTAATACCTAAAAATATATAAAAAAATGTTTCCATTATTTAGATAAGCAATTTTCTCTAACTGTTTTTATTAACACTGTACTATAATTTTTCTTTAGTTTTGTTGGGTTTTGCCACACTTCTGGAAAAATAATAAAGATTAATTAAATAATAATATAATTAAAATTTGCTCGGTGGGGTTGCATTCAATTGGAGTTTGACAGTTTAAACTTGACATACGTTTAAAAATTTTTACTACGATTTTGAGAACGAAAACAGAGAGTTTTTCGAAACGTCAATAACACGGAAGTGCGCGATAGTGATGTGATTTTTGTTATTTTTACTTATCTGCTTTTTTCAGTGTGAGATTTTTTGGTTAGGCAAACTTAGTTTCGAAAATAACCCTTTACTGTTCCGTTTGGCGCAAGGGCTTATTTAATTAATCTTTATTATTTTTTCAGAAGTGTGGCAAAAACCCAACAAAACTAAAGAAAAACCAAAATTATGCCACAAATAAATAGCTTCAGACAATACTGTACTATAATATGGTAAACTGCCATGTAGTAAAGTGCTCTTTAGTAAATGATTTTGAATTTAGTAAAATAGCATATCAGTCAAAATACGAAAAACTTATTTATCAACTAATGTGCAGATATGCACATTAGGTAAATTAATTAAAGTTTTCATCGGCACAATTTAAATAAAGGTTTTCTTCATAGTAACGTAACTTTGAATTAAATGTATGGACATTTCTGGTTCAGTGTATAAACATATTTAGAATTATCAATTTTCCTTTAAAAGATTCCTCCTTTTTTCATAAGAATTCCATCCATCATCGCTGGAAAACGAACCGAATCATATACATTACGGAAAGTCAAACACCGATCAGACAAATTCCGCAAATCCATATGTAAGCAAATCAAGAGATATCAAATATTCATGCACGTACATTTAAATACATAATGACGAGAATATCAAAAAGTCTGAGGAGAAAAATGAAAAGCTGGCACAATGTAAAAGCCAGAAAATTATGAATGGCATTTTATCGGCTTCCCAGCCATCCTGAGTCATTTATGAATTGCGTGAACCCCATAATCCGCAGCAGCAACGCAATAGTCGCAATCGCACGATGAGGATTCATCTGAGTGAGTGTCCTGATGGTGCTCTTATATGTATGGAAATAAGGAATTGATGAAATACGAGAAGGATTTATACAGATCTGACCACAGTTACACTACCATACCCGTCCAGTGGCGTGACGAGAATTTTCCCGTATAGAAGAGAATATATACATTTCATTTTATATCTTGTTTTAAATAGATACAGTATACACCACAACAAATTTTTGAAGCAAACAATTCAATTCAATAAACCTTTTGTGTAACGCTCACTTTTATCAAAAATACGTTGATTTATTTGGTAAGAAAACGTTTTTTGGACGAGTAAATGAAACAGATAGTTAATAGTTTCCGCACGATTTTCCGTGACGAAATGGCACTTTTTCGCACTAGTGCGGTAAAGCGCACTTTTCCGAATTATTTTTATTACGTTTTACAGCGGGCCTATCATACTGTTGTGACAATGCTTATGTCCAACGTGATTCAGTGGATGCAGGAAAAATTAAGCGAAAAAGTTTTGGGTAGATTTTTCTTAAGGTAATGGTAAATAGCAGTAAACCTGCTGTGACGCTGGATACAAATAATCACCGATAAAAATTCCTGTTAAAAATTTAGTAAATTGATTATTCTATTTACTGTAATTTTCATATCGAGAAACTTTAGAAAAAATAATTCTAATTAAAAAAACAACAGAGGTTGGTGGTTGCCCTTGTAGACATTTGATAAAAATAAAAATCATACTCAACAATGTCACTTAATTAATTAAATGTAGTCACCGATTTTCAGATTTATAAGTTTAACCGTTTTTGAGTAAAAAAATGAAAACCGAAAATTTTTCAAGTTTTTAGAAGCCCTTATCTTGTCACAGAGGGCTCAAATCGAAAAATTGTATATTTTTCCGCTGTAAGTTGGCGACATGCTAAAACTCAAGATTCTTGACCTTCAGATGAAGAGGTTATGTCTATATTTTTGTCAACTACGTCCCTATCTACGGAAATTGTTAGTTTTTATCATTTGTCGAATAGTAATTAAAAGCCTACAATCTGCAGGAATAGATGGTCTATTTGAATGTTTGGTTAAATGAGGCCCCACTAATTTCAGCAAGTCATCAAACATTGCCACTGTCATTCGGGTGTAATGAAAAAATAATCGGCATTCTCATTTCGCATTTCTTTATATAAATTATAGACATCACCTTGCATGTGCTTTCTGCGGTTAATATGTCGCACCCACCATCTTCTTTTAATTTTTTTGCATGTATAGTTTTTAAACATATTGACGTCACTGCGAATAAGAGCAGAAAAAGTAACTGTTTCTTAACCAAACAGTCATCTTCATCAATTTTTTAAAAACAAATCAATTCTAAACTAAATATCTAAATTAGAATCTAATTTAAAAACTTAACCTGCAAAAATGTGAATCTTCTGTTTACTGTCAAAAAAGCTGTTTTCTGATTGGTCCTTGTATGATTGTTGGAAAAGGAATGGTAAAAGCTAAAATGCTTTTAGCTTCTGCCATACAACTGCAGTACAAAGGCGTAACTGTTAAGTTTATCTGAACGTTACAAAAGTCATCCGTATTTCACGCCATTTTACTTCAGTATCTTTGAATATTTGCAGCTGGGATGAGTTAACATTTCTGTTATTTGCTAAACCCTAGATTATTCAGTTATTAAATATCTAAAATTCTTTGTATTTGTAGAAAACACTATTTCAAGAATACGGCGCTCTTTTTAATAACTTTTCTTCAGTACCAATGCAACCGCACTAATTTTATGTGAATGAAGCTTAACACCTAATAATACCACAAATGACAAATTAACTATTCTAAACGTATATACTGAGTTGTCCGAAAGCATGGAAATCATATGCTGATATGAACTGAAGCACACTGCTATATTTAGGTATAGTCATGCGATTTGCGCCTGACGTCACAGGCTTGTACTGTGGCGGCGACCGTCTTGTAGGGGGCTTGGCCAGACTAAATTCTTAAATACCGTTTTTAGGCTTATTTTTCCACGAAATTGTCTAGGACAAACGCTATTTTGATTAAAATAATCATGACTACAAGGATTACTCAACAGGACAACTTGCTGAATATTTTAATATTACAGTATACTTACTTTCCTAAAAGTTAAAAATTCCGTAATTTGTAATTACAAAACAGCTCTGCATATACGGACAGCTACATTTTAAGGTAATAACACACTATCCATTTCTTCCGAAGGTAGTGAAAGCCGCTATCACATCGTCAGCAATTCAATTACCCCCAATTAACGGATTCATTTATGGTAATGACCTTTTAATTTACAGACAGGAAGTAAAGCGCGGCGAAGAGTACACCGGCTGTGTCCGGTCTCCACACACGATCGTCAGTTGTTTCATTACGCATGCTAAACGATTATCATAGGCGACCATGGGTGGGTAACGAGATGGGTAGGGTAATTTTCGGTGGATATGGTGAAGAATTATCTTAAGTATACCTACTTATGTAAAAGATATCGTAAAAATTGGAGGTAGAGAAAATTATTGCCGTTTTCTTTTGCGGGTATGTTCGATGTTAATTGAAATCATCGTTTATTTTTAAGTTATGTTGATTTTGGTAAAGATATGGACAATTTGATATTTATTAAAGAGAGGACGGTGGTAATGCTTGGAATATTGTTTTCTTCGTTTGGTATTAATACATGTTTAGCCTCGCTTACCCCAAAATCTCTCCATTTATCAGTTTATTAAATGTCCAAAACAACAGAAACGATACATTTTTAAAGAGACAAAACTGTGCTAAAGTACATACCTTATACCTGGTGTCTATATTATAGCTACTTGTTTGTCGATTGGATAACTGGGAAAGTAAGTTTTTTTAGCTAGAGAACGACACGTTTACATAGGTTTGGAAATATTATGCAAAATTTTACATTCTAGTGAGTGCAGTCTATGAAGTATACCGTAAAAATCTAACATCAAAAAATCTGTTGTTAAATGATACTGTAGATCTTAGCTAGTGATCTAACCAATGCCCAAAAACTAACAACAATGTTGTGTTCATTTGTACAAAATTTCATTTTCAGCATTTCTTAAATTTTTCTCTCAGCAATTTTTCTCTATCGCAATTTCAATGGCTACGTAGAAATATCTAAATTTACCACCATTTGATTTATGTTAGCATAAGTACGTTATCTTCACCAATAAAAATCACTTGGTTTCGTAATTTTTGGTGGGCAGTATATTATCTGGAACGTTATGAACTGAGCAGAAGCACCTTAAAGTTACCCAAACTTTAAAGTGGATATTAAAGGTAACGGCCATATCAATTACATATTACTTAGAAATGATAGTAGCTTTAAGATGTTTGTAATACTTTTGGCGACCTATTGGCAATCTTTAGCAAACGTTAAATGTGCCGGCACTTGATTATACAATCTCGAGAAATATTAAAGAAATTTGAATAGCTTACTGTACATTGAATATACAAAATGTTTTCTGTAAAATAATAGATCAGGATTTTGTTGAACTCATTTGATTAAGTATAAATAATTACATTTACTAAAAAGTTAATTGAAGTCAAGTTAATGCATCAAACACTGATTTAAACTAAACTGCCAAATACAATTGAACGATCAAACGAACTTACCTGTGAAGTTCGATCGCAATTATATGAAGCGTCCAATCACAATATATCACCATAAATTATTAACTATCAAATACAATGTTAATATGTTATGGTAAATTGTCATACATGTAATTTGGTAATGGCAGAAGTTTTCTCAGTGTAAAAGCATAAGCATATAAAAGCGTCAATAAAATTCCAATACCTAATATTCAATTCGTATTTTCACAATAATGTTTTTATGACTAGTGTTTGTGTAAGTTACAATTATTACTAATAACAATATTTTTAAATTATTTCTTAATCAATTCTTAATACTGTTTAAAAGGTGTATATTAATGTATAATTCCTAGTTACAAGAGACTACCACATTTACACAGATCCATAGAGCTTAGATGTTAAATGTTGGATCTTCCATATAACGCTGCAACCAGTAATGCACTTTTGCATTGTAAGGCCTAGTCCCAATGCTCTAGGCGCAACCGTGAAACCAAAAACTATACCTGACCTCCGCTGTATATCTTCAGTCGTTTGTAATCGTACATATAAAATGATATTGATATGATATTGAGGAGATGCTAACTGTAGCTGCAATGTTTAAATTGTAATCCAAGCAATACTAGCTGTATTTGTAATTCAAAATGTTATTTTTATATTAAGTGCGCAAAATCAATAATTTTTTAATGGCGCGTGAAAATGTGAATTTTTCGTCGAGACAGGAAATCATTCGAAAGCGTCAAAAAAGACTGAACTGTCCAAAGTATATGCCACTCTAGGTTTATTATTTTTTAGTACTCGAACTTTGATAAAAAACTTTTTTAACTTCGCGTGTTTTTGTTTTCATTTTTTTAGGATAGCGTGGCGTTGTTCATTGCTGTTAAAAAAATGGCTAATTTTGTGTATCTGTAGCAATTAAAAAAAAAGTTTGTTTTGACAGGAAAAAAATAGTATATTGTTACATTAGGATTAAAAGTGTCACTTCCGTGGCCAGCTTTTGTGGAAACAAAATTGCGAGACACTTTTAATCCGAATCAAACATACTATTTTTTCTCCAACTGAAATTCCCCATTTAATTAATAATTTGTGATTTGAAATTATTCAAACCAGATTGGGATAATAAAGCAAAGTAGGCAAATAGGATACATTGATACTTTGTCTAACATTAATCGCTATATTGCTGGGTTCATTTATGGTTGTTTGCGGTTCAATTTGCTGAAAAGTTGTAAAAAGCCGTAAAAATGGAATCTAATGAAGAATTAGATGAACCTATCTGAGAAGAAACTGAAGTGTGCACAACAGGTTACTTTGAATCTTCTCCCAAAAAATCTCGAGAAATTTATGAATGTATCTACCAATTTTTTATGGGCTGATGCAGAGAAAAAGTTGTATTAAGATGTATTGATGGTGTATTTCTCAAGCTTGGCAAATAAAATGAAGCCGTGAATGAAGCTTTCAAACTGACATCGAATGGTGGTCGGTATTCATAAAATCAATGTTCTTTCGCAGGAAAAGGCAAATATTTTGAATCTGGCAAATCTTTTGAATGACGGCGGTGATGACCACACTTGTCTTGAAAAACACAGAAGATGGAAATCGAGTACTGTAGCGGAAGGCTACACTGAAGACTCATCTTTAAATAAAGAAAATATTGCGAAAATAATACTGAAAGTTGATAGTGGGAATGATAAACCAAGTACCATCGTCATTTCTGATTTCACAACATCTGAAAATAATAAAACTAATGAAAACGTGCTGGACTGCTTTGAGAATTGCCCCAAGAATGAAGGTAGTGGCAATTTGAGTGGTATATTTAATTTTAATTCTTGTTCAAACTGTGTACTTAATATCAATGTGGATGAACAAAAATTATTGTAAATATTGCTGAACAAACTTTTATTAATTAAAACTTGATTAGCACTTACAATCTAAGGATAAAAAGTGAATACTTTTGTTGCCTAAGACACCTTCTTTTTTCTCAGTAAAGGACATGTCAACCTGAGAGACTCCTAACAGTCACAAAATGTCATAATTTTGTGACTGTTGGAGAAAATATATTTTATTAACACTACCTTTAGAAATATTATTGCACGCCTCTGCGCACCGCTTCTACTTACTAACGGTGGCGTTGGGTAAATAGCGATTAGCACTCATCACTTTCCTTATCTTAATTTACATCTAGGATGCCATGCCTGTGCCCATCCATACCCATGCGAAGGGCCCATGCATCGACGGGTACCATGTCAGCAATTAATTGTACACGTCCGGATACTAAACGCTGTCGTCACGGTTGTCTTGGATGCTTTATATTAAACGGTGACAACCTCGTTTGACTCGAGATCGTAAATTAATAAGAGTGCATTATTTAAAAAGATATTGCTTTTCCAATTTTGACACATAAACATCTTTTGTTATCGAAACAAGTATCAAAACGTTCTACTTTATGTAACTATTTGCATAATGACAACTATTATGAAAAAGGTTACGAAAAGTAAGAAAAGTTATGTTACTAATTGCAAAAAAGAATTAAACAAAATACAACAGAAAAATAATACTTCGCAATAATTACTTTTGAAAAAACGTTTGATTTTTCAGCGTGTTATCCAACGGACTGCCTTTTAAAAAATGCTATCAAACTGTTGTATGTTTTAATGTCTATACCTTTTTTTAAAGACAACTCAGTTCTCAAAATGGAGTACTGTGTTCATAGCGTAGAAACCTTCAAATTCTTCTTGCCTTCAAAAATATGTCAATAGTACTTTCTCATTGCTGTGTTTTACTTTTTTCTGCTCACGCCATTTCTCAAATTTTTCATAAGCCATATACCGCTTTGGATTTTTCAGGAATCAGCGAACATACGGGTTTCTTGCCGCTTCTTCGATATCCCTCGGTATATTGTCTGAATCTGAATGTAAATCACACATTCATCCTAATAATGGTAACGATCAGCGTCACAGAATAGATCAGCCTCTGTTAAATGTGAAGCCAAATGACAAGAAAATTGAAACTGACACTGACCTACTAGAAAATTGTTAGTTAAATTATACTTGTAACGGATTAAAATTATAAACTTGTATTTCGCTTCGCTCGTCCTGCAAACTTGCACTTGTTACGTAAAATTATACTTTTCATAACTGATTACATAAATAGCTATTTCGTTATTAATTCTGGTACTAACAATAACAAACATTAAAATAGTTATTTATTTATTTATATAACTATCTCATTTCTACCAACAGTTTTTTATTTTATACAGGTCCGTAAGTAATGGGTCAGAGATCCAGTCAAAATTAAAATTTTAAAAATGATTTTTATTGAGAGCTCTGTTGATTTTTGAGATATTTGTTTGAAATTTGGCACATATTATTATATTAAGTCGGTACACTTTCCGTGTAATTTTGGTTTAAAATATCAAAGCATGAACGGAGAAACGGGGGTTGTAGTACCCACGGAGCCTCCCAACCCCAACTGTTTGAGTATATTTTTTTTAGATAGAGCGTGTTTTTATTCTATCTTTTCACTCTTGTAAGATTTTGTTTTGAGGTTCGGTTTACGAGAGATTGCAACTTTTTGCATGTGCTAGGTGTGGCACAAAGATATCGCTAAGTATTAAATGGTTATTTCCATTTTATTGAGTAAATTGAAATAAACAAATAGTGCAACTAACAGGAAATAGCGAAACAAAAACAAAAATTTAACTCAATTAAACCAAATGATCAGTATGGGTACCACCTTAACCCATCTGGGGCTATTTTAGTTAGAGTGTGACGAATATTCTGGAAAACGGCTGCTTGGCCTGTATATTAGAAGTACAATTATCCAAATTTGAAAGCTTATCGTCTGCAGACTCTTTTAAAAACATAGTAATGTTTTCCATAGTTAAAACTTTTAATCCCCAGACAACAACGCAGTACCTTAATTTTAACTCAGCCAGTGCTTTATAAATAATAATTAAATTTTGTTTATTTAAAATGTCTCGAATTTCATAAAATTTATGTATTAATCTTCTTAATGTATTTGATATGAGAGAAACATGCTCCGACCATCTCAAGTGACAATGAATCATACCTCCCAGATATTTTATACATGTTACTTGTTCTAAATTAGGATATGTTAAACATTTATTTCTATTTTTACATTATATAAAATGAACCGTTTAGTATTATGAGCTGACCGTCCGCTGTAGTTGAAAATGCAATAAATTTATTTTTAATAACATTAAAACTCAATAAGCTGCTATCAAACCAATTTTTAATATTAATTAGATCATTTTCGGCATCACCGTATACATTATCCCAAGAATTTCCCGCATATACCATAGCTGTATCATCTGCATAAGAAATATTGCCTTTTAATTCGAAAAATTCAAAAATGTTGTTTATGTATATTAAAAATAAAATTGGACCAATCACTGTTCCTTGAGGAACACCCTTAGTTCTAACTAATAAAGGTTCACTAATTGCATTATTTATTTTAACCTTCTGGTATCCATTTTCTAAGTAATTTTTAAATATATCGTACACAACACCTCTAATACCAATATTCTCCAAACGATTTAATAAAATGTTATGTTTAACAGTATCAAACGCTTTAGCTAGGTCAAGATAGATACCCAAACAGTATATAATACTATTAATAATCAAAAACATAACGTAAATAATAAACGAATCATATTTGTTGAAAAAAATCACAACAAAATAAAATTAAAAAGCCCTGTATACGATATAGGCTTGTTTGATTTCTATACATCTAGTAACAGATTACCCATAAAATTGTAACATCTCACATTTGTTTTGACACTTCCCCTAATTTATTTACAAACCATTTCAACTCTTGAAAATCCTTCTTCGCCTGTACGCAAAAATAGTGTAGGAAAAATATCAGTTCGTGGACATATTGGCATTCCTTATGACATATTGCAGTCCACTTGTCAAGCATTGTCTACCAAGCACCACGTCGGACCCAGAATCGATAGCTCAAGTACGATGTAGCAGTTTTAAAATAAAAATTTATTTGACACCTGTTTCCCGGCCAGGATATTGAACCGGGTTTGGAGAAGTGCCACCGAAAGCTTTGCATAAGTGAAATATGCCTATTTCCTGAAAATGTTTTCATCGTACGTTAATTAACGGATAAAATGAAGAAAAAAATTTATATACAGCGTGTTTTAAATGAAGTATCAAAAATGAGACCACATAATTATTTCTTAGGTGAAAATAAATCGATAATAAAAAAGATACAAAGTGTCAAAGTTAAAATTTGTAAATCGGGCATTTTTGCGGGCGAGAAATTCTAATTTATTTCTAATTTTAACGTCACTAGTAGAGGGCGCTACCTGTGGCACACCATGTTTTTTTTTTAAATGACAGAACTTTTTTGCTGCTCAGTGTATCTGTTACACACAATACTGGTATTCGGACAATGTACGAAAAAAGTATGCAAAACTAGTTCTGACCTCCAAAAGATTCCCATACCCGAACTTATACATTTAAACGGTTACTGCATATTACAAAATACAGAGAACTAGTTCTGGGCATTACAAATTGTTCAAAACTATTTTCGTCCATTTTGAAATGACCAGAATTAGTTCTATTCATTTTCTGATAGTTACATTAATTAAATTTAGGGTTATGCCATTTTTGTCATTATATTTTCAGAACTCAAAACTAGTTTTGCATACTTTTTTGAGTATTGTGTATATCATAACCTTCAGAAAATGAGGGAAACTAGTTTTGGTCATTTAAAAATGTACAAAACTAGTTTTGAAGAATTTATAATGTCCAGAACTAGTTCCCCTGTTTTCCAATAGTCAAAAATCGTTTAAACGTAAAATTTCGGGTATGGGAATTTTTCGGGGCTCAGAACTAGTTTTGCATACTTTTTTCGGACATTCCCCGAATTCGAGTATTGTGTGCAACATATCCACCTGACTATAGAAATAATCGGTTTTCCTACCTGTTTTATTTGAATATGTATGCCTTGCTGAAGTCCGTAGGAGTAACCATTTTTGAAATAATCCTATTTGAAATGCTCAGTGCACCGAGTAAAAACTGTTTTGGTTTCAGGTAAAGTGCCTATTTTTGAACATACAACGTAAAGATAGTCGCAACAAAATGAGTTGCACTTAACATTAAATTTCAAATTACAAAGGACCAATTTGTAATGTTCGAACTTGCTCTAATGTGTTCTAACTTATCTTATACAGAGTATCTTTGAATATAAGCCTAGCTAGATGTGCCATTTTTACACAACTAAATGTTTTCGTTATTTAAGGAAAAACTGGGATTTACAAATCACATTAGTTATTAATTTGAAGATTTATACTAAATACAGTACTTTCGAAAAATAACGAACAAATTCATTATTTTTGAAATTGAGAAGTTTTCGAAAAAATCTCCTGACACGTCGATTTTGCTTTTAAAAAAGGCACTTTTGGCACATGACCCCCAATTTTGACCATGCCATTTGAAAGAGCGTGTCATTCTACATACATACATCATGAAAAATTATAGTGTTACATAACAAAAATTTCAAGAAAATAATGTTTGAAAATTTAAAAATTTAGTTTTCACAATACTGTCCACCTCCCCATTGTCCAACACCTGTCCATGCTTATTTAGATGAGCTGTTCCCGAATCGTTAAATAGGGAGAAGGGGGCCGATTGAGTGGCCAGCCAGATGGCCTGATTTGACACCCCTAGATTATTTCTTGTGGGGATACTTAAAAAGCAAAGTATACGTTACTAGACCGGTTAATTTAGAAGATTTAAAAGCAAGAATTCGTCACGAGATATATCGTATACCTCCTGAAGTTATTGATAATGTCCATAAAGAATTTATTAATCGTCTTGGCTACTGTCAGGCAGCCAACGGTGCACAATTTGAACATTTAATTAACTCGATTCTTTACATAATCGTTATCATTTTCAGTATTGTGAAAATTAAATATTAATATCTTCAAACATTATTTTCTTGAAATTTTTGTTATGTAACACCATAATTTTTCATGATGTATGTATGTAGAATGACACGCTCTTTCAAATGGCCTGGTCAAAATTGGGAGTTGCTATTTGTCGATGACGTCATATCTCGAACAACGATGACGTCACAAATGTGAGTCGTATGTCAAAAAGTGCCTTTTTTAAAAACAAAATCGACGTGCCAGGGAATTTTTTCGAAAACTTCTCAATTTCAAAAATAATGAATTTATTCGTTACTTTTCGAAAGCACTGTATTAATTGAAAACTGTAATTTTAACATTTAAATTCACTCATTCAACATTTTAATTGCTCTGCATGTCTCGGAAGCCGTCGAAATAAGCACCCTGAAGTTATTCTTTGCTACAAATTTTATTAAGGTCGTTTTCATACGCAAAACCTGTTTATTTCAGCTGTAGAAGTACCCGTACAATGTGTGCCACTTTTTTTGAAAACACTCTGTAGATAACACTTTAAAAACGCATTCAGCATCCCCAATCACTTACAATGTATTATTATTGAGGGATAAAATGTGTCGCCTATCTCATGAATTAAACTGTACGTCCAAGTTTTAATTCACGCGAAAACGCAGTAAATTCCTTGGAATAAACTTGAAATTATGGCTAATTAAGTATTTTTAAAGACCGGGAATATCATAACGACGCTCTTAACTTACTGATTTAGGGGTTTTATTAAAACAATAAATCATTCCATAAGATCTCAATGTGTCAATTAAAAAGGACGTTTTTGCTCTCTCCCTCGCCAATTTAATGTTACTTAAATCGAATTTTAGATGAGAGTCATTTAGCTGCATAATTAAACTCAGCACTGTAACTGGAATCCTCCCAGGGATTCTGCGGCTCGGCATCGTCGAACATGACGCGAAATTCCTTGAACCTCTAGGAAAACGTGATAGGATACTTTCAAAGTCACGAATGCATTACGCCATCAATCATTTTCTAATAACAATTAAGTTATTATTTCGAATTAGCTTCTATTATACAGGGTTAACTATGACTAAGTATGTATAAACATTTTAACAACGTCCTCAGCGAGGCCTAAAATACATTAAAAAAATGATTTCGAAATTTATCTTTAAGAAGCAGTTCTGCTTTATTTTCGCGCAAAAATAGATAGATAGATAATAGTTTATTGACTTCATATACATGGTATATTTCTGTCACAATGTGAATAAAAGAAGAAAAAAAAACAAAACAGAAACTATCGTAAACCAGTTAAAAACAGACAAACAAAAATGCAGCACTAGTTCCCATTCACACTAAAGTACTCCTGAGTGCTATAAAAACAGTGTTCCAATAGATATTTTTTAACAAATTTTCTAAATATAAATACATTCATTTCTTTGAGCTTACGTTCTTGGAATCTTTTAATCAAAACATTATAAATTTTGACATCTACCTTATTTTTCCTGCTCATTTCAATTCTTGATCTCATAATTATGATATCATCAGCATTTCTTGTATCATAATTATGGTTCTCAGTGAAAGTACGGTGGTCAGACAAATTACGGTGAATAAACGTCAAAGTTTCCGATAAATATAAACACGGCAATGGAAGAATGTTCAGTTGTTTGAATAAAGGCCGACACGATGTTCTGGTACAGACATTAGCCAAGACGCGAACAGCCATTTTCTGCATACGAAACACTCTATCAGCAGTGGAAGCATTTCCCCAGAATAAAACTCCGTACCTTAAATGACTGTTTATAATTGAATAGTAGACATATTTCAAAGCAGTGTAGTGCAAACAATTTTTAAGTTGACGTAATACAAATATTTGGGACGCTAATTTGGAACAAACGAGTATCAAGTACAATTCCCAATACTTTGACAGGGGAAGACTTGACGGCCCACATATCCGAACTAAAATTGATGGTTTGTGTTTTACCTTCATTCAGCTTAAGTTTATTCGCAGAAAACCAGCCGTTAGCTTTATTAAAGTTTGCAGCAGCCAACCCTGGATCGGCCTTCGATAAGATTGTTATTGTATCGTCCGCGAACAAAGGACAGTGAGCGTCTATTGCACTAGGGAGATCATTAATATATATGAGAAAAAGTAATGGTCCCAGTACAGACCCCTGCGGTACACGCGGAATACACCATTTATAAAACAAATATGCTGTAATTATACAGCTAAACAGCTTTTTGAAACTAAAGTGCTGCATACATGGCGAATGAATTTTCATAAAGTAATTTAAATAACTTCTATAAACTACTTTTATTTTTGCTGTAAGAATCTTCTCAAATATTTCTCTTGCGACCACTACATAATTTATAGTCAGTGCAGACACAAGAACGTGTTGAAAATAGTTTAAACAATTGCTATAAAACGTTTTTCTTGTTGGGATTACATTATTCTCACAGGTACTTTAAACAGCAAAATTGCGGCTGTTAACAAAAAAGTCTCAAATTGAACAATTCTACGTTAAATATTAAGTCAGTCTGTATACAAGCGTCTATAATTACCTGAATTCAGTTGATTTTAAGTTATTTTAAGTTTTAACCATAAAATAACTGTTGTATGTATCACCATATTAAATATATTGCATCTTGAACTGTAGAAATCTTTTAATTTAAATTTTTATAACAATAATAATCCAGAGATTGCTACATCTAAGAAATACCGCATAATGTTTGAAAAACATACTGGACTGTTAAAAATTGGAGGCCATGTTGCCAGTTTAACAAAATTTATTTTTAAGACCCAGTATAATATTCTACAGATGAAAAAAGGAATGTTGTATTAAACGATACATTGTTTGTATATACTTACCTATTTCTTAAGGTTTGTGAGTTATAACGAATTTTATTATAAAAATGTTCAAAAACTCAAATATTTCTATTGCCAACTGGCCTACCAAAGAAATTTATTAGTTTGTAAAATTTTGAATATATTAAATAATATATGTTTACTTATAATACAGGAAGACTACTGATTTATTTTAGCAGTAGGTTCCAAGATTCGGAAAACACTCAGTAGAAATGCAATCTTTTACGTAACACTCAAATATTTCTTATAAGACTATTATCGAAACAAGGATATGCGCAAAAATACTTATCACTAGATCTAAATATATTCTTTGAAGGCTTCGAGTAAAAATATAAGTTTGGAATAATAAAAAACATGATAAATATTCAAAAGGAACAAATAGAAACCAGCTACATAAAAATTCTTCACATAGATATGGTCAGATATTATTTCAAAAGGTTGCAATTTTTGGAGGTGTTTAGATATACATTGTATCTACTTTAATTTGTATACAAACACATAGAAAATATAAGTAACTCTCCTATCTCTCGAGCCCATTCAATATTAGCCAATATTGGAAAATGTTGCTCTATGGAGAATAACTCGATTTGGAACTCTTCTACCATATTTTTCCACACTTTTACAGTTTCACATTTCTGTGAAGAAAACTGTTGCAAAAACAAGAACATTTCAGATCAGTGGTTAAAACTGGTGTTTACATCACAACCACATTAAGAGGTACCATAAACATCACTACCAACTGAGGGGTTGTAGGATTTTTTTTGTCAACCTTCTGTATGCTGAGAAGCTTTCTTACAATAATTGTATTTGTATGTCGCATCCAGGAAGCAGGTATGACAATCCTTTTCAATGAATCAAGTGGGGAACCTTTAAAAAAGGCAAGAAACTAATTTTAACGGGTAAGTCTGTTAATAATATTATTTAAAATTATATTTGAAACAGTAAAACCTTGAGCTAAATATATCAATGCAGCTACAAATTTATCATTCGATAATAGTTATTTATGAAACAAGTACAAAAAGTAAGTGTTTATTGCACGCGATGTGAAATTGTCCAACGAGGCCGTCAAGCCGAGTAGGACAACACGTCGAGTGCAATAAGCACTCTTTGTACGAGTTGCATACAATATTTTTTCTACGTTCATGCAAAAACCAAAAAATGTTATTTAGATGACACTAAGTCTAGGAAAATGTGACATCGATTTGAACGTTTATGTTTGTCATGATGACAAAACGCTGTTGTAGAGTGACAGATGAATGCAATAAACATTTTATTCCACTAGTGCAATAAAGAACCACTTTTTCCACTAAATATATTTCAATAAAGTTTTGTTTTTGCATGAACGTAGAAAAAAAAATATAAATTTAGGTCAAGTAGAAAAACAAAACAAAAATTCTTTTAGACATTTAGACAAGAAATAATTATAAGTAACTAAAGGTTAGCGATTATAATATTTCATACGTGTTTTCCAACTATTTTCAAGAACAAATAGTGGCAAGCAGAAATAAAATAGTTTTATTACTAACTGTCAAATTTTAAAGACAAAGACTACTACTGACTTTTTGATTTCTTTTTTAAACACTGTTAAAATCTTGTTTTCATTAATGCATTTTGTTCTTTGTTTGAGTTTTCAAAAAAGAATAAAAAAGTGTTTTAAATTAAATTCTGCGCGGGTTATTGTATTTTTTTTAATTCGATCAATGCACAAAAAGTTGGGTATAATTTTAGAGATCACTAACCCTTAATGAATACTTTGTAGTGTTTCAATTTACTTGCATTCATAATCAAAGAAGGCCAATAATAAACTTAAATCATGTATCAAATTTGGTTATTCCAAATTAAAGTAACTCAGATATACATACATTTTTTCGAAAATTTGACCCCGATTTGAAGATCTGTAACTCCGCCTGTGTTTAACTTTGTATATAGGTATGTTCGGTTAAATTGCTATATTTTGGGACCTCTTAAATGCACATTCTCTGTGTCACTTCATATGCTGAACACCCGTATATAACACAAATAAACTAAACTAAGGAAAGAGTGATTACTCAACTTATTCTGGAATTTTCTTTAAATTATGATTTATGTTATTTACACCAGAAATTTGGGAAATACTAATCACTGATTCAATATTTCTTTGTTGGGCATAAATTGTCACGTAAATTTTAGGGAAAGCAGCATACGCGTTGTTTTGTTTTTCCGAAACTGATGAATTTATCTTCCGGGCAGTACAAAAATCAATGAATGGTAAATTGCGGCAGACAGGATTTGTTTGACCGCCTCAACAACCGCAGTGGTTTGTCTCTTTGGTAGTGGCAAGGGGTTTGAAGGTGGTGTCGCCGTTTACATATGCGACAGTGCTACACTGAAAGAAGTAGTCTCTTAAATTTAATAAAAATATTAATAAGATCATCCTTCCTTCTAGGTAAAAATCCTGGTATCTATATTCTTCAGCTACGTCTTTGAGAAAAAAGCAATTTGAAGTTTGAACAATTTTGTGTTTTGTTGTCAAAACTATGCTTATAATGGCTGATAAAGACGATTCAAAGATAGATTCGGACATTGAAGAATCGTGTCAAATAGGTTGTGGGTCATTAATTCCCATAAAATCAAAGGTGAGGTATATGAAAAGTCTATGATGCCTTCAGGAAATTGTTGAATGAGAAGAAAGCGGAGATATCTGAAAAAACTTTGCTGGCTTATTTTGTTCAGAGAAATTTAAGATTGAAGTTTCCTGGAAGCTTATGGGCAGAGTACTCTATGCTTAAAAGTACGATCAATTTAAATAATGGTGTCGATATATCGCAGTTTAAGAAGTTAGTGGTATTTCTAAAGAAGAAAAATATTATACATCATGCGAAAATTTCAAAGGCGAAGAGAATTTCTGCTGGAAGCCCCCGATTAAACCTATATTATGATGAAAGCAGTGATGATAATGGGAGTCGCTGGGGATCTTCAGCGTGATGAAATTATGACGATGACGTTACGGATGAAGATTCATTGTTAAAGTGCCTGATACCAAAACACATATTAGTCGAATTTTCACAATCACTGACAAGGCCCATGAAAAAGTCCCTTTTTGACGATTTTGCGAAAATATACAGGCTTAAGACCCAAGGAGACTAACTTTCGTCGATTTTTCTAGTCAGTTCGTCAGGGAAAATGTGTAAATCAACATGTGGGTATAAATACATTGGGACAAATACCACAAAAAATTGCAGAATATTTAAAACTGCAAGATCCAAAATCCTGGACATGCTTTTAGAAGGACGTCGGCGACTTTGTTAGCAAATACTGGAGTTGATGATATAGCACTCAAACGTCATGGGGACTGGAGGTTTTAGTGATAACAGTAATGTATTATTTGACTAATAGAAAATGTAATTTTAGGTCTTCTGGTGTCGCTGAAGGATATGTTGCAGAGTCTTTAACAAAGAAAATAGGGTTTACTAATAAGCATTTGTTGGTGAAAAGAATTACTGATTTTCACTTAGCCTTGCATTATAGGATTGCAAAATACTTAAGCAATTATTTTAATTTATTTTTAAAAATAGATAAAACCTATTTACGGAAAATATATCTATTTAGCAAGCATTAATAAATAATGCAACATGTGCAGGTAGAATTAAAACAGTAGATAATTGATGTAACAAATAGTACTTACTTAAAATATAATTTTGCTCTAATCATTTAAAATACAATTTTTATGCTTTTACAATATGAGTATTTGTGTTTTTCTTTGTTTTAAGATAATTTTTCTCAAAGTTCCTTTAAGTTGACACCTCATTTGCGTGTATTTCACATTTTTTTTTTATTAATGTGGGCGATATTTACCTCCATAATTTTATTAATTGTATCATCCTGGTGATAATAATAATAAAAGTCAAAACGTTGATGTATGAAAATGAAAGAAGTAATAATATCTTTGGTCGCTATTACAACCATTTAAAAACAATATTTTTGTTACGTCAACAAATACGGAAGTGCGCGATAGTTATTTCTTACTTATCTGCTTTTTTCAGTGTGAGATTTTTTGGTTAGGCAAACTTAGTTTCAAAAATAACCCTTGACTGATCCGTTTGGCGCACGGGCTTATTTAATTAATCTTTATTTTTTCAGAAGTGTGGCAAAACCCAACAAAACTAAAGAAAAACTAAAATTATGCTACAAATAAATAGCTTCAGACAATAAAAACAATATTTTATGGCATGACGTTATAATGACTGTTCTCTCAGTGTAACGGAATGAGGTGGTGTCGCGGTTTACATACGGCCGTCGTACTCACGACGTGCCGCCGCCTGACCCCCCGACTTCCCCCGCTTGCACGGTGGACACAAGGAGGAGGTTAAAAAGAAGAAGTCGTCTCATCACATCTCCATGGTAACGAGCTGGCCCGTGGTTCCGCAGCCTCCTCTTTTACTTCCTCTCTTACTACTTTGCATCGATCTTTAAAACTGTGTGTGTGTGTATGTATGTGGAAATCACCCCCTCCCTTCCCTTATGAACGCTTAATCTCGCTTAGACCGGGATGAAAAATTAGCCGAGCAGGAAAATTCGCTTATGCCTTGAATACGTTCATTCGTGTGTCTCGATTCGCGTTTCACTTCAATTATGCAATTATAGGATTCATTATTTAATTGTTTATTAACATTTACTAGTATCTCCGTATTAATTTTTGTGAGCTAGGCCAATTCCAGAATTACCAACAAGAAACCAAACTCTTAACATTTTTTTGGTGGCTACAGTTTTAAGAATAAGAAATCAATTTTTCAACTACACTTTGAGTTACATTAAATACAGCCGTTACTATGCATTACTATTGAATAACAAAATTTAGTAATTAAAACTGACAATTAAAAGAAATTTTCATGGAAATATATAAATGTCAGATTAACTTAAACAAAGAGGTTACCGTTGACGCAATAGAGTATTCATTGCTTGCAACCACTAGGATATTTTAGATTGTTTTGACAGCAGAAAACAAAGAAATAGAAATAATTAATTTAGGTTCTGATGAAACTGAAAGAAAGTACAAATTTGTAATGACAATAAGTTGTTTGTATCTTTTTACAATTTTTATTAGTTATTAATATTTCGTCCAATTAACTCCTCTGTGGACTGATGCCAAAATCAGCATTGAACACTCGCTTTATATAACTATGGCAATAATAAATATGATTAAGTACAACTGAACGGTTAGAAAATTTCTAAAATTATTTATAAAGCAGAAATTTGTTATTTCTAAGATTACACCCTTATTTATTGGCGCCCATGACTCCTCTCCAGACAAGAATTTAAATTTAGCTATTTTAACTATACAACCATCAAGATAACAATCTTTTGCCAGTTGTAATAATAAAATATTTTGTTCTTCGTGCTGTCAAACCATCGACAGAAATATATTATGTTGTGTGTCAAACATATTTGAATGTTACCATCTAATATCAGTTTTATATATTTGGTTGAAGTAAATATTTCCGTGGCATGTGTACATGTATTAATACAGGTTTACTTACTTCAATAAAATGAATCATCGTAGTAGCAAGAATTTGAGATAACTGCTTGAATTGAACATCAGAACACTGTGTGATGGTATAATTACGTCTGGTGTTCCACAGGGTTCAGTCTTGGGACAGCTCTTTTTTTTTAATTTTTATAAATGACATAGTTGTGGACATACCAGCAATGCGTTGATGTAGGTATGCCGATGACTTAAAATTATTCAGATGTATTAGCAATATTGAAGGATGCTTGGAATTGTAATCTGATCTAGCCACTTTATCTTTATATTTATATTATATTTTTTCTTTATTATAATTAACCAATGGTGTGAATTGAACATTAACAAGTATTTTACTATATACATATACTAAAAAAGCTGATCGTAACTGCATTCGTAGGATATTTCTAGCAAAATGTGATAATTTTAGAGATTAATATGATTACTACAAGAACCTCCAAATCTCAATCATTTTTATTATTCATTCATCGTAATTCAAGACAGTTTTCGGTTCATGTTATCAAATTGCTCTATTTCTCAATCGTTCGCTCTAAACTACAATAAGCTAGTACAGTGTGGAGTCCAGCATATGATGTTCATATAAATAGCATTGAAAGAAAAAACCATTTCCTTTAAATCTAATAATGTTTATCCACCTCAAAGTTACTCTTAGTGTGAACTATTGGTTAGGTTTCATCTCAATGCTTTCGCTCAGTGAAGACTATATTTTTCTGTGTTATTTCTCTTCAAACTTGTTAATGACAATTGTTTGTGAAGAGCTTCTATATTAATTAAAATTCAATATTTTGGAATGGATAACTCAATATAAATGTTTGTTCTATTTAAAAACAGTCAGCGCAAACATTCTTCGATCTACATTGTAACTGTATTGTGTTCAAATTATCATGGTTATCAGAATTCCTTTGACATTTTTTATTCAACTGTACGTAATATTGGAAAGAAATCTGTCCTATAGGTTAAAACTTGCAGACAAATTGACTTTAAGAGCGTCGTATTTCTACAAATACAAGTATAATTAGACATTTAAGAACTGAATAATATAGAGTTTAACAGATAACAAGAATGTTATCTCATGCCACCTGCGAATATTCAAAGGTACCGCAGTAAAATCAACATATAACGACAGAAAGCAATTTATCCAACAAATTTTTAGATACTGAAATCTTTCAAAATATGTGTTTTTAAATTCAACTATAAACATTGTTATACCATAAACTTACATAGTTCTGCATATAGGATTGTTCACTTTTGTTTATAAGTTTGCGAAAATAATTGCTAAAATGTGGGGTTAGAGTAGCTTAATAATGTGTGCCATACAAATGCATTTTAAAAGTTATTATATTATTTAAGGAGAGTTTAAATAGTAAAAGTGAATAAACAAAACATCAAGAATTTTATTTGTGATATTACTTTTGCTCTACGTGTTTTCTTTTTCGATATTTCAGTATCTAAAAAACACCACAAATTAGATCATTTTAGGGCGAGAAATACGGCGACCTCTGTTTATGTTTTGTTTGTTATTTCTAATTGATTATTCACTAAAATTACTTTAATACAGGTAATATTAGCTAATACATTTATGAAAGATTACTAAACACGATTTGTTTATCACGAAATACATTCAGTTTTTCGTTTAGGTTACTTTTTAGGATAGTAACATTATTAAGAAGCAATAATAGAAATATTTACAAGGTGCGTTATTTTTATGAAATTTTGGTCATAACATTATACGAAAAAATTATGGGCTGCGTAATTTGTTGAATGGCGCCAAAGATATCCATAACATACCTACTCTTTTTTTACTGTTTAAGAAAGGTATTTTAAGCTAATATGTATCAAATCTCCTACAATTCCTATCAATGAAGTCATATGCATGCTCTCTGATACCAAACATCTAGGTATGCTAATGAACACCCACAGACAAAACTCTATATAATAATTATCTAAAAAATGTATTCTATTTACTAACCTGATATACTTTATATATGAAGTGGGAACTCGAAATTCAACCACAATAGATGAGATCTGATCTATTTCTGCATTTTTTTTGGATTGCTTCATCAGGTGGCCTCCTTTAACTTGAGTCAAATATCTAACTATTAAAATTATTATACCAATAAATTAAAATTATTTGAAATTAAATGTCAAAATGAAATTAAATAATGTCGACAGCGTCAAACTGATTAACTGTCAAGTACAATAACGACCTACTAAAATAAATAAAAATGTACCTTTTATGTATAGTTTTTTCATATATTTTCAGGTATTAACAATATTGTGTAAAACTAACTACTCAGTGGACAAAAGCCCCAACCTGCGTTGAATTACACCCACAATATCTACCTATATATTCCTTATTATTAGCTTTTGTAAAAAAATTTTACTGTTTAAGAAAGGTATTTTAAGCTAATATGTAGTCCACTGAGTAGTTAGTTTCACACAATATTGTTAATACCTGAAAATATATGAAAAAATACCTACTCTTACTCTAGTTGTAGGTTTGTAGTCTGACTTGTAATCACTTTCTCTCTCTTCCTATTCCTGTTCATTATTAGTATCTATTTATTTAATCAGACATATAATGTTTTCTTTCTCGGGCAGAAGTAAGCCATAAAGGACAAAATTAGAGTTTATTTTGGTAATAATATATTTTATATTTTGATACTTTAACATACAATTGGTCTGAATTTCTTTCAGGTCCAATTATCTTATTGGAATAAAATTCTTGCCAACCAGTTATTTAGTTTTTTGCCTTAATAAGGAAAAAAATCAATAAATATAGGCAAACTTTTGAACATTTTTTGATCAATTCAGAGCTCAAATTAACGTAATTTTAACTTTAGATGTTTGTTGGGATAAATGTGAAGATAATATCGAGTAGAAATAATAGCGACTTTTTGTATCTTATCCAAGTGAAAACTTTTGTCATTTCTCTGAAATGGTAATAGTCTCCTACTATTAGTTTAAAATTCTTCGCAATCAATTTGAGAGTAGGTAGCTTATGAAACGTGAATTTTATATGCGAGTAAGAATACCTGAAAGAGACAACTTTATTCCTTACTTCAGCCCGAGTTCCGTAAACTGATGAATTAATAAAAGTCGTAAATCTCCGTTATGCAGAATACTTCGGGACTAACAGAAAATAACTCTCAAAATCAGATACGCTTTCATAGGTATGCATAAAAATGACGGCGCATTTTATTGGGCAGTGAAAAGCCAACAATGTTTTAAACACTTGGCAAGATTCCATATCGTGAACACTGGTCGCTTAATACGAATTACCACATACACATAAATAATCGCATTCCCCTAACGACAGCTTACAGAATTCCAGAAAAATTTGATTAAGGATCTATGCACACTGCAAAACGAAACCAAAAACGCGTCCAGTCTGTAGTATGTCTATGGCCAGCGGACCATCTAGTTAGCCGGTCGCCGTCCGCCTGGCCGATGCTCGTCTCTTTCCATGGCCGACTGGGCAAAGGTTAGCTATAACTTGCGAGGTTACCTTTCAGCATATCGGGACTTATCTCGCCTTTGTTTTCTTGTCAACATAATTTTTGTTGCGAATGCATAAACAAAATATTTATATTGTCCCCTCGATTGGTTTTTTTCGCGACCGGACTTTTTTCTTCCGAGAATTTAATTTTTGCCCGCCGCTTAGAGACTGAATAAAACTTAAATCGTGATTGAGTTATTGTAACCATAATTTACCTTTTGACAGTCTCTGTGCGCTCGCGATATGTTGTGATTATTATAGCCTACGCCGTGAGGAGAGCGGACCGGCCAGCGGCGGCCCGGATTTATGGGCGTAATAAATTTTTATGATTTTATGTCTAATATAATTACACGGCGAGTTATTTAGCCTGGCGTAAGAGGTGGTTTAAGGTCCTTATTTAAATATATCATTTTAACGCGCCGGGTAACTTTTCGAAATACCTTTATCATCTTTTTGTTTGGCACTTCTTGAAATATGTTGATCCAATCCACTCTGCATTTAGAATAGAATAGAGTAGTTTATTCAATCTTTTGTCAAGTTTACAATTGTATAGAATAAGTCAACAGAATCAAAACAATAATACTAAATAGTATTATTGTTATTTATGTAACCGATTTTTTATATATTTTTAGGTATTAATAATATTGTGAGAAACTAACTACTCTGCGGACTAAAGATCCTATAGCTCTAGTCCTCAGAGTAGTTAGTTTCACACAATATTGTTAATATCTAAAAATATATATAAAAAAAGTTTTCGAGATGTATTTGCATCTATCCCCTTATTAAACGTATCATTACAATTGACTATATGATTTTATGACAAAACGTTTCACCCATACTAATCTAATGTCTTTTACGTAGTTTATATCCAATATTTATGATTCTATGCCTAATATAATTACACGGCGAGTTATTTAGCCTGGCGTAAGAGGTGGTTTAAGGTCCTTATTTAAATATATCATTTTAGCGCGCCGGGCAACTTTTCGAAATATCTTTATCATCTTTTTGTTTGGCACTTCTTGAAATATGTTGATTCAATCCATTCTGCATTTAGAATAGAATAGAGAAGTTTATTGACTCTTTTGGCAATTTTACAATTAGATAGAGATCAACAGAATCAAAACAATAATACTAAATAGTATTACCTATATATATTTTTTTTCAAATAAATATGCTAACAGCAACTATTTTCAGTGTAGTGTTTCATGTTTCTAAAGGATCACCATTTAACAAAATCGTCATAAGCTTTGTTCTAAAGTTTTTGATTTTTAATAATAATAATAAATATATCATTTGCCAACTATCATTTAAGCACACTATACTACTACACCAGAAAAATAAACCTAAATTGATAGATTGAGAATTGATCTCCTACAATTCTTATCAATGAAGTCATATGTATGCTCTCTGACATCAACATCTAGGTATGCTAATGAGCAATTCAATAGACAAAGCTCTATTCAATAATTATCTAAAATAAAAATTAATGTAGCTAAATTTACAAATGTGGTTTAATGAAAACATTCTATAAATATCTAAGTTCACTTTTGAAACTTTGGGAACTCGAAAATTCAATCACAATAGTGAGATCTGACCTATTTCTGCATTTTTAGGATTGCTTCTTCTTCAAATATGTAACTATAAAAATTATTATACCAATAAATTAAAATTATTTGAAATTCAATATTGACAATGTCAAAAGTGACTTTAACTTGCCAATCAATTTTAAATTAAACATGATACATCCTTTATGTAATCGATTTTTATATATTTTTAGGTATTAATAATATTGTGAGAAACTAACTACTCTGCGGACTAAAGCTCCTATAGCTCTAGTCCTCAGAGTAGTTAGTTTCACACAATATTGTTAATACCTAAAAATATATAAAACAAAGTTTTCGAGATGTCTTTTCATCTATCCCCTTATAAAACGTATCATTACCATTAACCATACGATTTTATGGCAAAACGTTGCAGCCACACTATTTTAATATCTTTTACGTAGTTTATATCTAATATTATTAATCAACTGGGGCAGGTGGATGTGGTTTACACGGACTTTTCGAAGCCATTCGATCGTATTGACCACAAGATTCTGTTATCGAAATTGGAAGGATATGGTTCTTCCGTGTCCTTGAATTACTAACTTCTTACCTGACCAATCGATTGCAATATGTTACACTTAACGGTTTTAAATCAACTGTTTTCATTGCCACGTCAGGAGTTCCACAAGGTTCCAATCTAAGTCCGCTTATTTCCGCTATTTTTATTAACGATTTAAACTCTATCATTACGCATCAAATGTGTGTTGTCCCTGGACAGACTGTATTAATTTCTTTAATAAAAAACCGTCATTAAGAACTAACCTTTAGAAATCGAAACGTTTTAGGATACTATGTTTATATCATAGACCTTATAAATCATGGACGTGCCCAAAACCGTTTTCTGCCTATACAAATCGTTGATGCTCAGATATGTGGACCGGCCCTAGAAAGAGAGGTCCTCTGTTCTGATGTGTACAAGAGAGATAGAGCTAGTCCGGGCAAAAACCCACAGATCATTGGCCGAAAAAACAAAAACCGTAAATGACAGACGTATGACAGAGTGTGACAGACCGAATGATATTGGATAACTAACTCATTTATTCAAAAATTTAATTTATAATTACATTTTGATAATAACAATTTGTAAGGAAGGTTTTAATTATTTAGGAAAGGTTTTGTCAGGTTATGTTTAAGTATATATTTTTATGTCATAGAATATCTGTTTTTGCTCGGACTAGCTTCATCTCTCTTGTATACATCAGAACAGAGGACCTCTCTTTCTAGGGCCGGTCCATGATTTATAACGTCTATGGTTTATATAGACTTTTCGTTTTATTTTAGGGTCTAGAAATCTCGGAAAAATTTATAGTTCTATTTTTAGTTTCATTCTTTTCTCCAGAAAACGGATCATTCGAATGCTTGTCAATATAAGTAGGGTTTCTATAAATACTATACTACTGATTTTATGTTTTAGACTTGTGTGGAAGAGCGGGCGATATGTCATTATTCATCTGGAAAACCTCATTAATTAGAGGGATGGTCAATCGCCGACCGATAGCAATCTCTCAAATTGATCCAAGCCAACGTTCTTTCACTCTGCCATACTAACAGAGACGGTGCCAATCCTCCCCACAAGTCTAACTGATGTACGGTCTACCGGTCATAGGATTCGAATCAATTCGGCCCCGAAGGGTTGACAAACACTAACGCCTTAAACTTTATGACTATCGACCGATAAATAATGTCCCATTTTTAATCGAACGATCTGTATAGCTTAACAAAATGTCGAACTTTGCTTTAAGCATTAAATGATATGTAACATAAAATTTTTCCATTAAATGTAATACTCAAAAGGAAAATGGTGGAGAAACAACGAGCTTTATCGAGAAACACAAAATTATTGAATTAAATTCTACGTTCGTTGCTAATTTTTCCTTTGAAGCAAAATTCTTTTAATAAAACGAATAATTTTTAATGATATAAAGGAGAACTGGAGGTATTTGGAACAATTTATTTCTTTTTATTAATGGAACATTGATCACAAAGGGAATTTGTAGCAAACATAAATATTCCTTTATAGCGTATACCTAATTATCTATATGTTTAGCTTTCTCGTCTGTCCTTCCTTAAAAAATAAATATGCAGAAAATTGTATTCTTTTATTAAAATTATTTTAATAGGTATACGATGAATTTGTTATAAATTATTAATATTTCAGCTGTTCACTGCTCTTAGAAACCGAATAATATTAAAATCGTGATTGGAATCTTTAATTCACACATATACAAGGCGCTAGCGGTGAACCTACCAGGTAAATTGAATGCCAGTTAAATACATCCCATGACAAAGTATAGAGAGAAACTTTTTTATGTAACATGCATAGTACATTTATGGCAGGTCAAACATCACAATATCTACACTAAAGCAAGTACACAGCAAATGCTTCTTAATTTTATTTTTGATATGGTGAGCTGTTTGACAGGAAGAGACAGAAGGTGGTAAAGTTACAATTTCCATTAGACCTAGAAGGTCGATAATATTCTGGTCTAATATCATTACGACCTCTATTGTTGTAATCGTATATATCTGAGTGTATAATTTTGTGGCTTCCCACCAGTGTCTAAAAAATATACAAGCAAGGAAGACGCCAGACGTTTTGTCAACGTTCATTATTAATTTATTAATTGAGATCCACCTTTTGACGTATTTTGTTCTGTCTCATCCCCAACTATTTTTAAATCCTAGAAATCTTTGCACGTAACAATTAGGGTGGTGCCAGTAAATGGGATATATTTGTTAGGCGACAAGCGATGTTGAAAGTCATTGATAAAAATCAGAAATAGTATTGGTCCTATAATGAAGCCCTGCGGTACACCATGCTGTGTAGTCTTAAAATTGGATGAAATATTACTATTAGCTACTACACATTGAAGCCTCTCCTGCAGATTTAAAAGTAGCAGTGGCAAACCTCTTATTCTGTAGAGCGCTAGCTTTAGTTCTAGCTCTAGCTATAGAAAATATTATGCGATCATCAGTTTTATTCGTTTCATATAGAACATATTTCAGTTTTACGATTCTAAGATCATCTTTTAAGATTTCGATACTGTCAATTACCTAATGGTTATTGCATACGTTTTTATTAGTTATCAATATTGTGTCAAACTACTCTAAAGACTAAAGCCCCGATCAGCGCTGAATTAACCTGTATATTCTTCGTTATTAGCTTCTCTACATTGTTTACTGTATTATAAAGGTATTTAAGTTGACACAAGACATTTAAGTCAAAATGGTATTAATTTTAATAGAAGATAGAAAAAAAAATGTAACATGTACTTACCAAAACATTTTGCATAGCTAAGTTAATAGGTACTATTGTCAAAATCAGTAGAAAGAAAATTCAGCATGCTCTTTTATTTTCTTGGATTTTATTGGTGTCGTACATATACATATAAGCGGATAATAGTCCCTCATTTAGATTTGAGTTGACAATTTACAATTAAAATTTGTGAATCTAAACTTCCGACAGGGCGACCAGCTTGAACATTTTTCAACAGAATTTTTGATTGTCTTTAGTAAAACAAAATTGTTTAATAAAATTTCAATGAACTGCATCTAACACGGAACTCTAGCAAACATAAACAGTTTTGAACAGTTCCCTACTCCATACTTTTACTAATTACTTTATCATTTCTGTAAATGGCTTGTATAGTCATGGAAGATCAACTCTAAGCTATAAACTCAAAGTCAAGAATTATTGCCCCAGCCAATAATTAACCATACGTCCATAATATTCCCTTAGATATGGAATTGGGAACGTTACTCCTCAACTCAAGCTTTATGCATATTTTAGGAAGGGGCCGAGATGAGAAATTGAACTGGGGATGAAAATTCTAGTTCATTATTAATATTCCATACAGATGCAATATTATCTCTGCTTGATTAGAATGCTCGAATGCATGCTGGGAAAATACATATGAATTAAGGCTATAAATTTTAAGCTATCGGAAGGCAGTTAAAACTCGATCACATTATTCATGTAACGTGATTCATACCTTTTATTCAATTCATTCAACTTTTTTTAAACAAAGTTATACCTGAAGTTTAAACCTAAGCTATTTTTGGTGATTCTACTAAAAAACAATGCCAGGTATAGTAGCGGCAAGAATTCAGATGACTTACGTCATACGAACAAATGAATAATTCATTATATTTTCATGAAAATATTTAAACTGCAACTGAGAGTAATAAAACTATATACTAGGTACACTAAATATTTGCATTATATATTGCACTAAATTGCAAAAAATTATTGTTTTTAATAGAAATAATTACGTAACGTCAGCCGTGACGTAAGACGTCTGAATTCTTGCAGCGACTATATAAATTTTTATACCTACTTAAATAACAATACCTTAAAATTTTGATTTTTGATTAATGTTTGTCAACTAAGAAGCTAATATTTTCAAATTTGACATATTTTGATCAAATATTGGTAACTATAAAAAATAAAGTAAAACTAAAAATTATAGTTAGAAAGTTAGCCTTCTTTTAGTTGTTTCCAAATTGAAAACGGTGCTAAAAATATTTAAAATACAAACAAAAACACAACAATTATTTTTTTAAAATAACATAGGTATTTAACGCATAAAATTAAAACTATATTTCCAATATAAAGGAAAAAGTACAAAAGTTGGTCATTAATATTTACTAAATCTATTACAGATAATAAATAATTCATACATAAATATTGTGAAATTTGGAAAGTTTTAAAACCATGCAACTGAAAAAGATATGATTAATTTCATATTCAAATGTATATACAGGGTTATATACTTGCTGCTTGCTTGCTGAAGTTTTATTTAAAATTATAATTATGGATTTCCTGAAGATGAAAAAAGAAAGGAAGTTGTCTGATAACAATGACCACTTTAGCCGTAATTGTGTTGATGGTTGCCGTACTTTTTGACATTTAAACGTGCCAAATAAATAACTTGGCACGTTTAAATGCCCATTGGCGTCCATAACTAGGGGTTTAATATAGCTCCGAAAAAAGATTGTTTTAATACGCCTGGAAATTTTTTGAAGGATGATTCTGCTAATTCTTCTAATTAGCCATAGTTAACCTTGTATAAATAATTATTTAATCTAATATTATTTAACTAAACCTAGACTTGATTTCAATTCAAATCAAGGCAAGAAGCTTGAGAATCAAGTCAGGTCATAAATCCTTATGAAAATTGTGTATTATTTATATTTTTTCTGAGAAGGTGTGTTATTGTTGTATATTTTAATTAAATTAAAATATTCCCCTCGGACCGTTTCTTATCTTGAAGTGTGGTTTAATTCCGCAATATGTCAGAAACCAAGTAAATTTCATCAAACGTGTTTACCCACATGACTCAGTTCAAAAGGACTTCTCTAAAAGAATCCATTATGCTGGTGTATGTACTCTGAGGATTTTAAATTTAGTTGATAATTCGCTTGGGATATTCAGCTAAGGGGTAATGCGATGTCTAGCTGAACGTGGCGCATGTGAACATTTTCAATCGCCTCGTGTGTAAAGCATTCAAATTAAGATTGTTGCACTACTGATTCCTTTTAAACATTGAAGTGTACGTAACTATTTGCAATATGTATCATGATTTCTAATATGACATAAAAACGAAATTAAATATCCAATGATTTATACAGAATATGGTAGGACATAACCACCGTTCAGTGCAGTAATGAAGTCCAAGTCCAAAGAACTTAAACTAAAATACATTTTTTATACAGAGTGTTTTTTAAATTAAACACATTATTCGCTACATATTGGGTATCCTGTATAAAGGCTATATACTCGTATAAAGATTAAAATACGAATGGACACAACTGATTCCGCATTTTATTTACAAAAAAACGACACAATTTTCATATACCTATTGCATGATGTTGTTAAAATATATATAAATTAAATATTAAACAGTTCAAATTATACTATTTGCCTAATTTTTATATGAGGAGATATATGAGGTCAAATTGGAATTAAATGCCACAAGGCGGAACATCGTTGTCTTCCACAGCTTCTCAGGTTTCGTCTACCTTGAAGTCGGACAAGGATTTTTTTTAATAGATTAGCAAAATCGAACTGCATTTAAAATTCACAACATGCTATTTAAATGAGAAATTTGCCTTCTAATTAAAATAATTCAAATTTATATTGCACACTAATTTCATTAGTTTTATTAATTAAGTAATGTATAAAATTGAACTATTTTTACACCATGTTTATGTGTAGATATGTGATAAGGTAATTATAGTTAATAAAGTACCTATTTAATATGCATTTTTAATATGTTGTTTAATTTTAAAAACTGAAAAATAAATTGGTGCCTAAACAAATTTTGTTTCATGGAAATAAATTATTTGTTTGTATAGGGCCAAAGAAATATCTATTACTTGACACCAAATTTTTTTTTGAAAAAGCAAAAATACAGTTATTTTGTCTAAAAAAAGTCTGTTTCCATTAAAAAACATTATTTCCTTTTTAAGGAGACACTGGTGCTGCTTTAATTATATTCTATGATAAAACAATATATATACATGGTGTCCGGAAATTATGAGTCAAGACTTCAGGTGGTGATTCCTGATGATGTTTCTAATTTTGACGTCACTAGTAGAGGGCGCCACTTATGGCACATCATGTTTCTTTCAAATGACAGATTTCTTTGCTGCTTAGTGTATGACTATTGAAACTGCACTGTATATATGTTAAAAAATTTCTTCCAATTAAACATTATATAAGTGAACAACTTATTGCACAAGAACTTCAGGAAACAAATGCAGACGAATGCCTTCAAACGAAATAAGTATTTGTTTTATTTAAGCAAATACTAGTCAAAAAAATGAAATTTTCTTACCAAGTAAATCAATTTATTTGTGACAAAAAAGTTAGTGCACGAAAAAATAATTGTTTGCCGAGAATAAATTATGTTTAAATAAACTGAATTGTTTGTTGAGTGCAGATGAATGTAGATGTTATTTACAACTTTATTTTCTTTATCTATAGTTAAGTTATATGCGTATACTGGCTTAGCACTTTAATAAACCTTGTTAAGAAATAGCAATTTCAGACATGAGGAAATTCTTGATGAAGCAAACGACACGAACGGATTTTTACGGTTGCAATTTTCCGGCGGGCAATAAAAGTATAAAACAACAATATACTACGTAGACGTTAGAATTCCTTGTTTTTAAGTTTGTCGTAAAGAGAGAGCGATTATAAGAGGAAAGGCTTTCTCCTAACTTCATTATATTCACAGCGACATTTCTAATGGTTTATAAAAGTTGAATTCCTGCCTCTCCATGACCATAATATAATAATAAAACTTTTTAATCTCACACAAATCCACTCTAGATGTAAAAGTTTTCCCTATTCCCCTCGAAATTTTTCTTGGCGCCTCCGGCAAAAATTTAAATTATACTTTAGGACTGGAAATAAGATAATTCCGCAATATTTCTAAATGCAGAGAAGTAAAAAGATCAAGTGGAATAATACGCTGAATTTCTGAAATTATTTACAGTTGAAATGTGTCTAAAGTTGGACTTACAAAGACGCGAGGTTTATTCTGAATTTATAATGAGGACACTGTCAATTGAGGCATAGAAATGTGCAGTTACTAACAGAAATAGTTTATATTATATGCCTTAAAAGCGGCTGACGGTAGAAGCATCGCTTTATACAGGGTATCCTAAAATGTAGTAGAATAAAGATTTCTGTTACTTGATTCTTAACCTATAAGCAGAAATGTAAGGCATGATGATAATCAGTTACTTCACTGTAAAAAAGTTGCTATGTAAATGAAATCAAGATGTGTAAAATTTCCGTGTTAATAGCTTTACTGCACTGATTAAAATTGGTGGAAATGTTCATGTTTTGTTATACTCTTTTTATGTATTTAATACAATTCAGAAATATCATAGAAACTGGAACAGTATGTCGTTTAGATGTTTGCATGAAAATTATGCCATTACATGTGTCTCATCAAACAACATATTTATCTTTATGACAGTAATGAGTTGAATCACTACTGAGGTATAATAATAATAATAATAATAATTTTTATTTTCCTCTAAGACAATATAACAATTATTGTATAGGAATAGTCAAAATTACACATAAAAATGTAAAAAACAACACTATAGTAGGTACATACAATTTACAAGTAAATATAACATTTACGAACAATATATAAAAAAATAGACACATGTATTACAAATATTACATATAGTCAGATAAAGTGTAAAAAGACTCATCTAGCAAATATTGTTTTAAACAAATCTTGAAATTTTTTATATTATTGCAAGACTTTATATATTCAGGAAGCCTGTTATATATTTTAAGTCCGAGGTATTGAGGAGAGTTTTTTATTAAATTTATTCTAGCAAACGGCATGTGAAAATGATGTTTTTGACGTGTATTATAAAAGTGAATATTCTCATTTAAATTAAATATGCTAGAATTGTTAAATACATAAGTAGCTATTTCAAAAATATACAACGAGGTCAATGTTAATATACCGAATTTTTTAAACAAATTTCTACATGACTCTTTTAAGGATGTATTAGCTATACACCGAATAATTCGTTTTTGTGCTATGAATACTTTAGGACTATTAGTCGAGTTAGCCCAAAAACACACCATATCTTAACATCGACTCCACTTTTGCATAATAAACATTTATCAATTGGTTTATGGTGAGTACAGATCGTAAGTTTAAAAGAAAGCTTAAACTGTTTAGTTTAGAAATTAATTTATCACAATGGGGCTTCCAATTCAAGTTTTCGTCCAAACAAAGTCCTAAAAATCGTATACTGCCATGTGAATTACTTAAAGACGTATTATAAATGTTTAAATTTATATCTTCAATATCCTGTTGATACGGGTGAATGCGCAAAATTTCAGTTTTTTCACTGTTAAAAATAAATTATAATAATGAAAATAGTGGGCAATATTATTCAAAATATCGGAACACTTATTTTGTAAGTTGTTAATACATTTATCAGATATAATTAGAGATATATCATCGGCATAAGCAGTGAAATGACACCCTGATAAAACAGAATTAATTTGATTTATATATAAGATAAACAAAATCGGACCCAAAATGGAACCCTGTGGCACCCCTAAATTAACATTTAAAGAAGCAGATTGACAGTTTATTAGTTGATTATTTCGTGTAACAGAAAGAGAAACATATTGCTGCCGATTTCTTAAAAATGAAGTCAACCAATTCAAGGTAACACCCCTAATACCACAAATTTCAAGAATGTTGATTAACTTATCATGATTAACGCAGTCGAAAGCCTTGCTTAGATCACAAAATACTGCTACTGGACTCTCGCCTGCGTTAACATATTCAATTATCCGATTATAAAAGGAGAACATAGCAGTACCAGTGGATTTATGTGGCCGAAACCCATGTTGCTGATTTATAATTATATTGTTACTGTCCAAAAAACTCTGTAACCTGTCCAGAAATGCATATTCAAATATTTTTGAAAAACTATTAGGTACTGATATGGGTCTGTAGTTCTCAAACAAGGAAGGCTTATTCTTTTATAAAAAGGTATAACTTTGTTTATTTTAAAATTCTGAGGAAATTTGCCTGAATTAAAAGATAAATTTATTAAGTATGTTAAGGGTTCCAAAATAAATTTTAAAATTTTTTTTATTAGAAACAAAGGAATTTCATCTTCTCCAGCAGATTTCTTGCTTTTAATTTTCTAATAAGTAAGTTAAAAAGTTCTTCACTAGCAAAAGGATAAAGGAACATAGTATTTTTATTTATATTATTTTTCTTTAAAAATGGATAATCATGTGAAACACCTGGTATCTGTTTAATTAACTTTAAGGGAGCATTTACAAAAAAATTATTAAATGCATCAGCTATTTCCTCAGGATTTTCAATTACAGACCCGACATTAAATGCAGTAACATTATTTTTATTTTGTTTGTTTTTACCCGTTAATTCCGAAACTGTGTTCCATAGCGTTTTTGTGGTATTATTTGAACTAGAAATTATGTTTTGATAAAAACTTTTTTTCTTAAAGGATAATAATTTCAAATGTTTCCTCTTAGCGTTATTGTATGGGGTGACTAATTCTGGATACTTAATTTTCAATCTATATAAATCCTTGAGATTTTGACCAGATATTATTACCTGACTATCAATCCACTTCTTCCTACGCTGTACATTAGTGTTATAAGTCGTGTGTTTTGGAAAATATATGCTGAAAAAGTACAAAAACGTTTCATGAAAATACATATAAGCTTCATCAAAATCCTCTAAATTGTAGAGACATGACCAATCCAAATCACTTAACTTGTTTTGAAAGTTTAAAATGTTATAGTCTGTAAAAGACCTTGTATAATGTTTACTACACTGAGACAAAATATTTTCGTTATCAATTTCCAAAAACAGACCTATGGTCCGATATTGTATTATCAAGAACACAACACAATCCGTCATTATAAAAATTTACAAAAATTTGATCTATAATAGTACAGGAATTATAAGTGACACGAGTTGGCCATTTCACAACATGTGTAAGATTAAAACAAGCTAGCATGTTGCACAATGTATCGAAATATTTGTTTTTATATTTATCAAAATTAAAATCACCACACACAATTAAATTAATTTTTGGTTTATATAAATACTCTAAAACAAGCATTATTTTGTTCAAAAATACTTCTTCGTTTCCTGTTGGAGATCTGTAACAGTTGACAATAGTGTATGCAGTATTCGACCAAATGACAGACGTTCCACAAACTTCAAAATCTTGTTCTACGCAAAATTCACTCAAATCGACTTTTTTGGATTCAATATCTTGCCTAATCCATATACCAACTCCACCACACTTTCTTGTAGGTCGACAATAGTTACTTGTTAACACAAAACCGTCAATATTTAAAGAGTTGAAGGAAACTGCAGGAATTCCTGTTTCTGTTAAACATATAATGTATAAATTACTAAAAGCACTTAATTCAGTAAGAAAAGCTAGCGCAGATCTTAAGAATTTGTACTGGTTAACTAAAAATATTCCAGGCAAATATTCTCAACATATGTATAAAACAATCAAAATGCAATATTCAGAGCTACTAAAGTAATCTAACTATAATTTTCATAAACTGTGTGGAATTTGATTAATAAGAAGTAAACGTTTCAAAGACTTGTCTCTTCGTATTGATGAAAACCTAGTGACTAATCCCTGTGAGGTGGCTAATGAATTTGGTAATTATTTTGTAAATGAAATTGAAATTAGATTAAATGATCATTTTGGCAATTGTAAGCCCACTGAATGTCTCTGACTTATTTCCTAAAACGTTTTTCTTTACCAGTGATACCTGATGATATTATTAATGCTATAAACAACCTAAAGAATAAGCCCACGTCCAATTCAGACTATATGTCTGTACGGATTCTGAAATCTGCTTATCCAAGTGTATCCTGTCATATCGCATATTTAATCAATTTATCCATAACAAGTGGTAAATTTCCTTAGATTCTAAAAGTAGATAAAATAATTCCAGTACATAAAAGAGGCGAAGTTGATAACAAAAAATTGCAGGCCCATATCTATTTTAAGTGTATTATCTAAAATTATAGAAAGAATAGTTTATAATAGAATTTTTAAATATTTAAATAAATTTGACATCCTCAATGATCTTCAGCATGGATTTAGGACCGGAAAAACGATTCAGTAAGCCGCATGTAATCTGTTGGAAAATGTATATAAACATCTAGATATGGGTAAGCAGGTATCAGGATTGTTTTTTGATCTATCACGAGCTATTTATTGTTTAAATTTTAAATTTATCGAGCGGAAACTTTACAGCTTGGGATTTCATGGTATCTTTCTGGATTGGATCATCAACTACTTGTCTCACTATTCGTGAAAATAAAGGATCAGACTTGTGAACATCATGAAGTAGATACTGGAGTTCCACAGGGTTCAGTACTCGGTCCATTGTTGTTTTTTTTTGTTAACGACCTACCGGCACATTTAAATGCTAACTTAGTAACACTCTTTGCAACTCATGATGAGCTGCAATTACTAACTAAAAATTTAGTGCTGCGTTTTGTAAATTGGTGTGAGAAAAATGGCTTAATGGTCAATAGTAGTAAGACCCAGTGTATTTATTTCCATTGCTTGAATACAGTTCGCGATCTCCCCTTAAAATTTCCTGCATGTGATGCTATTATAAGTTCAGTTAAATGCAAGTTTCTAGGTTTGCTAGTTGATTACAATCGGAGATGGTGTGAACATGTCAGCATGGTTTCAAAACGTTGAACCAAACATAGTATGCTATTTCTAAAATTAAGCAGTCGATGCGAATGAAATACCTACATTGCAATACATTTTTAGATGATGAGTGAACAATACACTTTTACAGTGAAGAATGGATAATTCATATTTAGAGGATGGATCGACAAATTCCACTAAAGTTATTTCTGCTACTGACAAGGCCTTCTTAACTATTTATAAATAAAAACGTGACTCGCATAATGTAGTGTAGATAGAATAATAATAATTTGTAAGAGATATCCTGCATGTAAAAACTTTTCCCTCTTTTCAATTTCGTCTGTCTATACACTCCTCCATATGGCTACAAAAATAATATAATACATTTTTAAATTGGTTTCTATTACATTATTCAGGTAAAACAAAATGTAAATATTTGAACAGATTCATGAATTCTTTGGAGTTCAAATGCATATTATTCAATTTTTTACACATTGATATTCAGTCATATATGTAAAATAACACTAGTTATTGAAAAAGTTTTCTCTATGCATATTTTTCAGTGGTAGACGATTTTTTATCAGTGTGTAGCTTGAAGATGGTAAGAGACAGATACATCCGGTTTTTGCCACTGTTATTTTCTTGGAAAAAGTAGCCTAGGACTTTCATCCATCAGATTTGCTGTATCTGTGACAGCCACCTTATACAAAGTTAACACTTCCGCCCGCCGCTAGAGGCGCCACATACTCTTATCAATCAGTTGCTCAAAGAATTGAAGGACCCTAAGAAAAAAAGTCCATCAACATCATAGTAAACAGTCAGATATATCCACTTTGCCTTGTTATTCAAATAATTGAGGTAAACCAAACTTTGAGTAGATAAACTAAGGTAATGATACTTATTTGCAAATACGTATTAAAATAAAATTAGCACGTACAACATAAACGTCAGTATATCGTTGCTAAATTTTTTTAATTATCTTCGCAGTAGTTGAAAATAATGTGGTATTTTTGTCATTTAAGCATAATTAAATTCTCAGATACTGTATTTTTTATTTTTAAGTGTATGTGCAACACACAGTATAACAGAAAGAAAGAAATGTGTAAACGATGTGCGTTCCAACGTTGGTGTTATCACTTTGCGCAGCATTTAGAAACGACGCCCTCACATTACAAAATGTCGTGTCCAGCTTTCAATGCCTTCCTTGATTTTCAGTAGGGAGCCGCCAATAGTCAAAGGCAGATGTTTGAGCAGAGCAGAAGTGACAACCTGCAACAATAACATCAACTACTTAGAAAAAATAATATATGCACTTCTATAACAGTATAATAACGTACATATTATATTTTAGCTTTAGTAACATTAACATTTTTAGATTTTGTGTTAACATTTGAGCATGCTAATGAATGTTATTATATTATATAATAAATAAAAGTTTGTATTTCTCGTGTTTCATTTTCTAGACATTAACATTACATGAGCAAAATGAAATATTCTTTCGGACATTCTTATGACATTTTAGTTGTTTTTTGAAACACACTAGAAAAATTGCGAATTTTTAAAAGTTAAAAAAAACAGTCCATTATTTGATAATTAGATACTATGTGAAAATAATGGTAGCAGATATTTAAAATATAATTCTAAAGTAATTTAGTATTCTTTGTCTTCTGTTACTGTATAAACGTTAGTTACATACAGGGTAATCCACAAGTACGTTCCGATAATGAAATCTTAATTACTTTAAAGATAGACATATTCAGCCTAGTCAGTCAATATACAACAGGCAGTGTTAATATATTTTTTTAAATTTCACATCTACACAAATATCACATAAGCTGTTAATGTAAACTTGATATGGTAACTCAATTAAGTAATAACGAAAACTCATTGAATTTCACATACAATTGTGTTAACAAAGATATCTACTGGAGAAATAACTTGATATTTTGGAAAATCGATTTGCTACTTTGATTGTATTTCAAATAAAAAAATCTTTGACAATTTCATTTATCTTTAAAACTTCAATAAATCGATATAAATAGAATTATTAGTATTGTAATAGAAATATTGGGATTTTTGTTTACAAATACAAATTTCTAAGCAATTGTAGTCATTAAAAATGTATGAAGGTAATATTGGCATAGAAATGTTGAATTTTATGGGATGGCAAGAGCAAATATCAATTTCACATATTTTCCCGATTTTTAATAATTTCAATTTAAAATGACTCATTATTTTCAACAAAAACCTGTTTGTATTTGTAAATAAAGTGAGCTTCCACTTTACTTAGTTAAATAATATCATGCGGGTTTAACAAACTCCATCAAATATGCACACTGTAAAAAATAGACATTTTAACATAAAATACCATAATCCTGTGTTCACCAGTAGTCATGGAAAACTATTTCTTAAGAACTAAGCTAAGTGGTGGTTATATCCAATCAAATTTTGGGTACAGGTTTCATGAATATTTCTTGACACTTCTAGCCATTTAAATTTAGTTATTTTTTGCCGTGTGACACAAATCACCCGACCATTTAAACAATTAACTGATAACAGTATTCAGGGATGTGATCAATTACTATGATAATATAATTGTTTAAGTTTGACAGCCTCATATTTCAAAATGTCACGTTTTGGTAATGCGAATTTTTAATAGCTGATAGGATTGTAGCTGTAAAGGTCCTCAAGTAATAATTTAATTTAAATAAATATTATCTTGTTGGTCCTTTTCCAGGCTGCTACATTATTTAAGGAGGTAAAAGCAAGTCTGCGCAGTGAATTAAGCACTCCAGTTTCGTTCCGTAAAATATATTAAAATATAATTATTGTCGAAGATATTTCGCTATTTCTTTCAACTAAAGTTTCAAAGCTTATTAAAATTTAACTTTTGAAGACTCGCAATGTAAATATGAATATTTTATGTTGCAAAAGAAATATTTAATGAAGTTAGAGACTTTAATAAATTATAAATTTAAAAGCAGAGAAAATCGGGATCTCTCATGAAACAAATTTTTAATTAAAAATTTCCTAAACAAATAGCTTTAAAGAGAAATCTCTTTGTGTGAAAGAAGCAGTTCCATAAATAAGTAAAGTAAGTATTTGCTGAATTCGAGATGAGATCTAATAAAATAAAGTGGGCCAAATTCTGTATAAAATATTTATTTAACATGAATATGATATTTATTATTAAAATTAGTCACCTTTTTGATAACTTTGTTTACTAAAATCTTTAGCAGAAATTGGGGCAAAAATACGTATTTGTTTCAAAACAATTTTTTTTAAACTGAGAGTACCTACAGGGTCTGCTACTTTCCAGGCCTGTATCTTCGTTATTTTTTAAGATTCTTTAGCGAACAAGGCGTCATTTTGTAGGTCTGTGCAAGGCCTTCTAAGCTAAGCATTTAATTTAAAGAAACAAATTATTTTTACTTTTCCGGATTTTTGACGGATTTTTACAAATTTAGTATACCATCAAATAGGCCATTGGAAGAGCTATAATTGATACACAGAATGACAGCTTTCTGGTACCTTAGTCGACTTCCAACCACCAAGACGATTCACAGTGGTAAAATCACGCCCAGCATTGGCCAGTAATATTGCCAAAGAACAACTCATTCCATATCTGGTTAAACTTTCTGGATCAGGAATAAGGACGTATAGGTAAATGCCTTTGTCTTGGACATGGGTGATATAAAACAAGGTTAATTCATTACATGACAAGCACCTGGCACTCCCATGATTACTGCAACCTGTAAAGAGTTCAAAATAAAATGCTCAATGTATAAATTGAAAAATTTATGATATATTGCTAATATACTTAAAAGTGTGTTTAGAAAGAAATAATCGGAAAACATAACAATATAGTTAATGGTCTAGATTTGTTGACTAAACCAACGTTCCGATTTTATTTTATATCTTCCTCAGGGCTACAATAGGAAATACGAGATAAGAATTATAAAACAATATTTAGTTATGTGTACAGTGCGTTTCAATAACTTTGATAACATTTTGATGAGCGGTAACTTTTCTGTTTTTAAAGATATCGGAATGAAGCAAAAACCATATTGCATAGTGGACTAGCAAGTTTTTTCTTATTTGAAAAACAAAACAAAAGACCAACGATTTTGAGAGATCTTAGCCTAACTTATATTTTTTAAATGGAACGCCCTGTATATTATTGGATATTTGGATTCTACTGAAAATTCCAAGCATATTTTAAAAGCATATCCTATACCTATCTTCAACTGTTTCTGAGAAATAGTTTTACAAACATGTCAAATTATCATAAAAATTGCTCTACTTGTTCATGGCACACTTTGCACTGAGCTAAAGCTGAAGTTCAGCATTGCTTGAGCCGTGCTGGTAGCAATCGAGCCTTAGTGTTTTGTTCTGTTGAGGAAAATGGCAGACAAGTAGAGCGATTTTTATGATAATTTGACATGTTTGTAAAACTATTTCTCAGAAACAGTTGAAGATAGGTATAGAATATGCTTATTAAAATATGCTTGGAATTTTCAGTAGAATCCAAATATCCAATAATATACAGGGCGTTCCATTTTAAAAATATAAGTTAGGTTAAGATCTCTCAAAATCGTTGGTCTTTGTTTTGTTTTTCAAATAAGAAAAACTTGCTAGTCCACTATGCAATATGGTTTTTGCTTCATTCCGATATCTTTAAAAACAGAAATGTTACAGCTGATCAAAATGTTATCAAAGTTAATGAAACGCACTGTACATATGAACAATTTGAAAAAAACATATTAGAATACTATTAATTAAACAACAAATCAAGACAAAAACATTAGATTGAAACATTAATTTAAAAAATTAGTAGCAACCTTACCTAGTGATACAAAACCAGAGACAAAGAGATAAAATTATTATTCATCATTAAACATAGTAATATCACGTAATATCTTCCTAAATACTTTATGGTAGTATGTATTTAACTTGCGGAAACTCATTTTTAATCGTTTATAGTAAAGTCAGTTACGCAGTTAAAATGTATGGTAATAACACTGCGTATCATACTACATACCCAATTTTACTGTACTTATGCTTCAAACAAGTATTTTTAAAATAGAATTTAACCGTATTACTTTATTATTACGTTAAACGAAACTTAATATTTATATTCGAGGAGATATGGCAACCTCGCAAGAAATCATATGGTTCATTAGGTTGGTTATGACAGCGGTCCTCAAAATGTTGGTATTTTTTTAAAACATTAATATCTCCGTAAATATTAGACATTTTTAAAAATGGGTTTCACTAGACTGATCTATATGACGAACTACACCAGCAGTTAAAATATTTGTACTTATTTAAGGTTCACCCTGTATGTTACGATTTTCATTTCAGAACGCATGAATGTCGACTAAAGGATGTTCTTAACTGTATAGGTATATTCGTTTCTAGGCCTCTTTTTTTCTTATTTCAATAATCATATTTCAAATTTGTACCTGCAAATCTCCTCGATTGGTGTGAGGTAATGTGCAAATTAAAGCGGACATGTATAAAAATTGGACATTGAGGAGTCACATTTCCTTCCTACTATCTACAGTTTTATAAGTAAAATGTTTTTCAAATTTGTAGCTGTAAATCTATTCGATTGGTGTGAGGTAATGTGCAAAGTAAAGCGGACATGTATAAAAATTGGACATCGAAAAGTCACATTTCCTTCCTACTATCTACAGTTTTATAAGTAAAATGTTGTGTACGTGAAATATGAGAAAAGGAAAGACAAAACCTTACATCTAAATCCTTTCGACAGCAACGCCGTACCCAAATCAGACACCGCCACGGCAGCATCACACACGGACTCTCCAGAGCATTCAAATTCGAAAAAATGCGCCTCCAATATCGCCTAATCTAACCCCGAAACACCTCCACCACCCACCTCTAAAGCGGCAGTCATCAATTACCATGGAGGCAGTCACGTTCGGCGGAGGAGCAATATTTTCTGGTATCGAAAACAAAAGCTCCGTATAAGGACGTTTTCCCAGATACATTTTTCATGTAAATGGTGTCCAATATCGCATAAAGCAATCGTTTACAATACATAAATCCGTAGAAATCAAAGCACCAGGCTTTAGACCGGTGAGCTCGTTTACCTAACAGGGCCGGAATGCGAAATTATAATAATATGTCTGGAAGATCCCCTTCGCGTAATTCCGAAGCAATTGTATTGTAAACCGTATCGAATTATGCACTGAGCTGCATTCTATCGGAGCTAATTTGACGGTGTATAAGGCGATTTTTACTAAGTACTTACAAAGGGAATACTCGTACATGTGAAATAATTGGAATGCTGTAGAAATAACTCTTTGTAGAATACAATTTTCCTGGAATAACAAAGATTATTGACTCTTAGATATAATTACTTTTCAGCTCGACTTAGGTTTAAGAATAAACTTATCGTCAAAGAATTGTAGGCAGGGTGATTCATTTATTAGTCGCGCCAAATTAGCATTTCACTTGCAAGAGTTAATCACTAGAGACCCGAAATTTTTTCCGAGATTTCTGTCTTTTCAAGGCGAACCATCGGCACAAGATTTTTGCAAATATAATTGTTTATGGTTCAATTGATCCCAGATTTGTTGCAAAAAAAATACGATTTTCTAACGATTCCGGGAGAAGAGTTATTAATTTGTTAATTAGGGAGGTTGCAACAATCGAATAATAAACAATTATATTTGCAATTACTTTGTGGAATGCTTCTCCTCATCATCCTAGAGTTATTGCAAAAGAAATCTGTTTTTCTAGTGATTTCGGGCGTTAACTTATTAATTTGTTAATTAGCCAGGTCGCAACAATTGGAAAATAAACAATTACGTACAACAACCTTGTGCCGATGGTTCTCCCCATGATCCCAGAGTTATTGCAAAAAAACTGGGTTTCCAACGATTGCGGTAGTAGAGTTATTAATTTGTTAATTAGCGAGGTTGCAACAATCGAACAATAAACAATTACACGCCAGAAATTCTGGAAAAAATTCCGGTTCTCTAGTGATTTCGGGGGTGGAGTTTTTAATTTGTTAATTAGCCCAGTTACAACAATTTAGCAATAAATAATAAAGCTAACACCAAAGTGATAAAGAGGGACCTCGAAAAACCCCGAGAGACATTTTCCAGACATTTTCGTTGAATCATGTGTGACATTTGCCATATGTTCAACAAAAATGGGTCATTTGTTAAATAAACAATTAAAAATTTGCGAGCGTACAGAGGTTAGATGTACCTTTTGTTATAAACTATTCCCTGAACATTTTGCAGAAAACCGCATCTCAATCGGACTTCTCCGCAAAGAGTTGTCCATTTTCACTATTTTCATGCTAATTTGACGCGACTATATAATGAGACAGAGCTTTAGGGTATGTTGCTGACTTTAAAATAGAGCGATTAAGCCAAATATGCCCTATCCGAATGTTGCTCCTTTTCGATCTACAGGGTGTCAAAGTTGAAAAAATAAACCACATTTTCTTTATTATTTTTTGATCGCATGGACCGTATTTTATGAAATTTGGTACAGGGGGGTTTCTTGGTACTAGAAATTCGAATATGTCGACGATATTGGTGTATCTGCTAGAGGGCGCCACCAACGATGGTTTGAACCCCTTTAAATCGCTACGACTTTTTTGTGCTACTCTGTAGGTATCTCATTTCGGACTGGAAAAATTTTGTTCCTTATCTTTTCTAGTTAAAAGAGGTACATCTTGTTGATGTCGCTAGAAGCAATGGTTTCTGAGAAAAACGCATCTAAATCTCATGATGCATGCAATTTATCTAAAAGTAAAGTCAAATTGTTGCATAAGTAATGGGCCATACTATAACAGCATAATACTGTGATCATTAAATATGATACATATCACACCATGACATATAGAAACAATTGATACACTTTACAGAAAATAATGCAAATAATTAAAAAGCTCTAACTTCAAAATACTCATTGAGATAAAACTATACATTTCTAACTTTTTAGAAGTTCCAATACAAATAAATTAGAATACTTCGTTTCTTAATAATTATGATAAAATTAACTTATATATTATATTTATGAATATTTTCTTTAACAATTAAAATACATTTGAAAGTCATAATTTTGTTATCATTTTTAATGTAAATGTCAGAATATTGTTCATTTATTATAGTTATTTCGGTATAACTTTTTATTAGCACAGAATCCAGTAGCCCGTCCCTGTGCTCGTTTGTTTTAAGCCTGGCTCACCATCTGCCGGCCAGTGTTGGCATTACTTCGCACACGTTCTACCGCAGGAGTAAGCTCCCATTCGGGTAATACCTCCTGATACATACCGATATTCAAAATTTGCATTAGACGTTACTGGCTTCTTGCTTTCTTTGGGATCGGTTTGCAGTTTTAGTAAATACATTATACAGGGTGATTACGGGGCAACAGTGAACAAAAAAGCGTAATATACATATGGTTGAATATCAACAGTTACTGTGTATGAGATTTTAATGAGACTGAAGATTTATTTCTTCTACTGTTAGACCTGGACCAGCTTCCCTCTCAGATGAAATTCACACATTGGGAAACATTCCAGTTTCACGTGCATTGTTGAAGACTGTCTGGAATACATTTCTATATGGCACTCTTTTATTCGGGAAACGACGACGACATTCAGTAACTGCACGATTAGCGCTACCGTTGCAATACCCATAAATAAAAATAATATCTGCAGATTCTCGATGACTTAATGTGGCAGGCATTACGAAATTATGTGTGAACAATACCGACTATACGAACGCACATGTAAAAATAAATGAGACAGATAAAATAAGCGTTTAAATCATAAACGGCAAAATACATGTGAGTTTGGTTTAGAATGCAAGACCTACTCAAAATAAAATATCAAATAATAACAGGTTTCACGAAAATAGCAATAAAAATATTTTCATTGCCATCTCAGTAACCGTTGATATCCAACCATATGTTTATTAGGCGTTTTTGTTCACTTTGCAAATAAAAATATATTTATTTTTAGTATTTTATAAATAAAAGTAGTAAATCTCGATCAATTTAAGTTTATTTTTCTTGTGGAATAATACATTGTTTAAATTTTAGTTAGGATATATCTGTAGTTTATTTTACTACAAAATTTTAAGCACAATTTTGTATTACCAAACTATTTTACTATTTCGTTCAAAACGTGGCCATCTTACTCTGTGAAAAATTTAAATCTTCCGGTCAAACTGTTTTAAAATTAAGCACCTTTAAAATTTAGTGGTAATTCCACAGATATGTGACGCACCATTGACATGCTGTTTTGACGTTCTGAATAGCATCGATGGTCTTCGCCGTCTGAAGTGATACGTTCTCCTTGTTTATCCTGCTTTCAGAAACTTTCAGCCTACAGCCTCTCACTAATCAGGACAAGCTGATGTTTTGTAACAGAAACCATTCAGTAAACAGACCATTAACTTCTAATGGGCTGGGCCGAAGTCAGGGAAATATAAAAAAGATTTATAATTATTAAGCAAAGAAATCCTTTGTTCCACGTAAAGATACGAACATCTCTTATCTTTATGTTGCCGAGATACATCCAATAAATTTGCGTTATAGCAATAAATTCTTGTAATAGAATTAAGGCCATGTTTGATTTACAAATATTGTGGTACAAATGTTTTATTTAACTAATATGTATGAATATAATATTAGAAAACAACGGTGAAATATGTTTTTGGGATCTTAAAAACACAGAATCAGTTAACCAGAAGTAACAAGACTTGTATTTTATGAACTAAATATTTTGTATTGTATTTTAAATATTAGAATATACAGGGTGTACCATTGAAAACTTTGCACCCGGCTTATTTTGATCTACGTCCCAAAATATTAAAATTGCCGCGACACGTCCATTTTATTTTCTAGGGGGACACATTTTAGCGTTAAATACAGACTCGCCAGAACAACCCCCTTCGCGGGGGCGCATTCAACTTTAGAATCTTAAATGGCACTCTAGGTCGAGTGACACCTCATTCGAAAGTGTTTTTAATTCTGGTTGTCGTCATGTAATTTTTTTTTCAATTTTAGCTCATCCGTTGTTGAAAAAAAAATGTTTATTATGCTTAGGAATAAAAGACAATTTGTAACTGTGACCACGAAGTCGCAGATCATAGTTTATATTATAAATATTTTTATTAGGTCCACGGAATATAACATACTTATGTAACGCACGATAAGTGGTTATGAGATCGCCGCGTTTGAGTCTACACACTTCAGGCAAAAGTTTAAAAATGCACACTTGGTTTAGAAAACACTTTATTAAATAGAAAAAAGTACGTTTAGATTTGTTGACGCACTGTGTTATGTGATGTGACCACGAGAGATCAGAAGAGATGTACTCGTATATGTCCAAGTCCTTGTAAACTTCAACTTCACCAAGCGATATTTGGCCAATAGAATAATTGAAGCGAGGGTTATTCTTTCCAATATGTAAAACAACACATTCACTCCATTGGGAAATTCGTGAAAGGTCAAGATGCAGCTGATGGTAGTCTGTAAAAGGATTTCCATAGATTTTGATGTCATCGGCATAAAGCGAACATTTGGAAATTAACAAAGCCGGTACGTCAGATGTATAAATTAGGTATAAGAAAGGCCCTAAAACAGAGCCTTGAGGAACACCACTTCCAACATTTCTGAAATTGGAAAGACTGTCGCCCACTTTTACTCTAAATTTACGGTTGCTAAAAAAGTTTGATAACCATGTAAAAAGGAAACCATTTATTCCATAATGTTGTAGTTTTTTTAAGTAAACGTTTCAAGAGCACTTTATCGAAAGCTTTAGAAAAATCCAGACAGATGGCATCGACGGGTTCTTTTTTGTCAACTGCTAGGCTCCAATAGTTTACGCAAAACAGCAGATTAGTAGTTGTGGACCGACCAGGAAGAAAACCATGTTGTTGCTCCGGTATAATATTGTTATCAAGGAGAAAAGAAATCATAGAATCAGATATTATTCTTTCCATTACTTTTACTTCAATAGGTGTTAGACTGATCTGACGATAATTTTCTCTATTAAATTTATCCCCTTTCTTGTGAATGGCAATTACGTTGGCAGATTTTCCCGAAGTCGGAAAAATAGCAGAGGTAAACGAATTTTCCATAATGATACATAAAGGTAGGCAAAGTGATTTGGCACACCGTTTCAATACAATAGACAGAAGACCTTCAGGAGAAGATGAACTATTAGGGGGGCTAATTAGTTTTTTGTAGACGATTTCTTCATTAAAAGCAATATTGGACAGTTTGTTGTAAATAATCGGTGCATCGACGTCAGGAATGTCTTCATCAGGTTCTTCACTGTAATTCGTAAAAAAGTACTCTGGGAATAACATTGTGATTCAGATTGTGTAAGATTGTTAGAGTAATTTCTGATACGAGGAATAAAAACAGTAGACGTAAGAGAGTTTCTAATATACTTGAATAATTGTCTCTTGTTCGATAGAATTAGCTTATTTTTAACCGACTTCTAGTTGTGAAAGTTCTGCTACAAAAAACGCGGACACCCTGTATAATCTATACGATTACTATACGTTTGAAGAAAACAAAATATTATTCGCCTTGCCAGTGTAAACAGAACTACGAGATTCGGTGACCCTAATTTAATTATGTTATATACGGCGGACTATCGATCGCCCAAAAAACGACAAACACGTCAGATCCTCGCCCGTCAAACATCAGGCTAATATAAAATGATTTAATGATTGTTAATTATCATGAAACGTGGCTGTCTGTCCGGAGATGAATCACCGGCTCTGGTGGAGCTGTGGCCGTGCAAAAAGATAACGTAAACGAGTTGCAGGTCGGCGGAGAACATGACTGGAATAGCAATTAGACGCCGACGTCTCCAGAGGACCGCAGGGCGTCCTTGCAATGTTTAGCGTTGGTTTTGGCGCGCAGACAACATCAAACGGCCAGTAATTAAAGCAGGCCGGGCACGCCCCCTTGCGGGAAAGACTCCAATCAGGGTGCTTGATTGCGTAATTAGAACAAGTCGCTATCTGGGTTCGAAGCTTTTCCGCCAATAAAATTACTTGATTGCAGTCCGCCGCTACCGGTTTCTTGTGCTTTCTTTTATTGGCGGGACCTGGGAAAACCTTGATGAGCTTTCTAGAATTCCAATTAAATTTTAGGGAACAAAGGGAAATGTAGGCGGAAGAACTTCAGTTGTCGAACTTAATTGATGGAGGAGGAATGAATAATATAATTAAAATTTGTTCGGTGGGGTTGCATTCAATTGGAGTTTCTTTGGCAGGAGGCTAGAAGGTTCAAATTGCTGTCAGGTTTTTAATATGGTTGGATTTTGTAGGGCCTGACTTCTTTTTACATAATCTTCTCCCACCTTCTTTATTTCTAGCTCGATAAGAAACCCACACTAACATTTCCTTTAATCAAGACCTTCTCAAGTTGGAGAAATAAATTCACCATGCCTTCAAATAACAGTTTCGTCATGGTTTTTCCTATTATCCACTAATTCCTTATGAATACTAAATGTTCGTGTAATACTACTTCTGCTATGATTTGGAGCTTATAACTAATAAATAACGACCCCCTAAGTTTTCAAGAAAACAGGCAGATTCTATGAAATATTGGCTGCTAATTGATGAAAAAAATGTGGATGGGGAGAATGCCATGCCATGGCGTTTTGTTTTTCTCGACTGAATTATTGCTCATATGATTTACTATAATTCTTATACTTTGAGATTCTAGATAAAATAAAACATAAGTTTTTGTTTAAAGAAATTCATTTACAATGAAAATGAAGATATTAGGCTACCTACAGTTTTCAGTCATACAGTACATAGTACAAATAATAATAAAATGGTTTAAAAATTAACAAAATAGTGTGAGTAATAAATAGTTGCAACTTTTAAAACACATATGTAAAAGACAAAACCAAACAAACAGCACATTGATGCAGTTTAAAATAATGCCATAAAATATTGCAACCAAAATGTGCAAAGTTTGAACCACAATTTATTATAATATTTTGAAATCACTGTCTAAAAATTCTTGAATACTGTAGAACGCACTCATAGCAGACATTTTTTAATTCTTGTTTCAAACAATCGAATAGGGGGAACAATTCATTAAAAACTGGATGCCAAGATACGAAGTGTTATTTCGTGTTTTACTTAGGCGATGAAAGTTTATATTTAAATTACATTTTTTTTCTTGTGTTGTGACTGCTCATTTCCCTACGAGGCGTATACATATCTTTGTGAACTTTAACATACAAAAAACACTGGAGTATATAAGTACCTTGTACGGTTCATATAAGTACCAAGTGTCTTAAATTGTATTTTATAGTCATCTCTGAATTTTTAAGCTTGAAGGTACACGAATGGCCTTCCACTGCGTTGAAAAAACCGAAATCGGATGAAGGTGTGTTACCCCACACCAGAATGACTAAGATAATCTGAAGTGAATTGAACTATGATAGGCAGTAATGTCTGTTGAAACACTGCCGTAGAAATATCGGAGCATGTAAATGCCTTTGGACATTTTGTTACAGAGATAGCGCACATACCCGACCCATTGCAATTTTGGGTCTAGATGTACTTCCAAAAATTTAACAGGTTCAGGATTATTTACAGCATTTAACTCACATAGGCTGAATATCTTTTTTTCTGTTTTATTTGCATTTAGGCATAAGTTACTTGAAGAAAGCTAGTTTATTGCATCCTTTTCGATTATCGGTATATCCATCATCAGATCATTTAAAGATGTATTGGTTAGAGATAGATTAGTATCATCAGCAAAAAGAATCGTAAACACATTATTTCTCACCGAGGTTAGGAAATCGTTTACATACACGAAAACCAATAACGGCCCTAAGACAGAGCCTTGAGGTACACCGCAGTCTAAATTTAAAGATTTTGATTTGTTTTATTGTGCACTACATATTGTTGTCTATGACATAGGTAAGACTGAATAAGAGTAGTGCTCTCAGATGTAGATTTTTCTTTTATCAATTTTTGTTCTATTGTTAGATTAGCATTTTCGGTGACACTGGTTACTGCATTTTGTACACTAAACTTTATGACTTAGTTTTAATTGATTTACAGCACTTTACACACAGCAACACGTCCGGTATGCTTGAGAGAGATATAGATAAGGTGAGGACATTGAGGAATAACCAAAAAAGTCCTATATAACATGGGCTCTAATCTTAATGTTTTCTAATTTAGGAATATCTCCCTAATTTTCTGCACAGAATATCAATATATCAATAAAATGCAATATATACTAACTCTATTATTTACTTTTAGTTAAAATAATTCATTTCCTAATCGATACAATTCTATGAAGTATATGTCGCCCAATATGACAACAGAAAGGCTGAATAGCACTTTTATATCTGATTAAGAAAAAAATTAATTTCTTTTACAGGCACCACATGTTTTATTTCGCTGTAGCATGTCATAAAATTCAATGTTTTACCTCAGTTATTAAGGTTTTAGTTAGAATAATCCATTTTTTATTCAATAAAATTCGATGACGTAAATTTCTTGTCAATGTGGACAACAAGTTACCACAATTTTAAACCATTTTGTTGAATTTGACGCCAATTTTATTCTGTAATACAAGGTCTTATATTTGGAAATTGCTAAGCAAGTAATTACATTATTTACTGACTTAATTTCACAAACATCAATTTAAGTACTTCCAAAACTTTTCCAAGACGTCCGTTATTTAAATTGACCCATAAATAATGCGACAATGCTAATGCAATAACAGTTATTATTATTTTGCTGCCACTATTATGTCAATTTTACTTTCACTGCACGATTAAGGGAATCCTTTCAGATAAAATTCCAATATATCTCCCAAGCTGATTTTAAAGAACTTCTCTCGAGAGAGAGGGGCACGGCTTTAGCGGCGACACCCCCACATAATGCGAATAACACCCGCTCTTCGCCGCGCAATAATAAGGACGAACGGATTTCACATACTCCGCAATCTGGCGGCTGCGAAAGGTTCGAGGAGCGACGCACAGGATCGTTGTTTTAGCTTCTTTCAAAAAAGTGAGAGCAATTCTGCAAAAATTGTACCTCTACAGCCTCTACGCCACTGTCTAAACTGAACTTTACTTATAAATGGGGATGTAGAGAAAGTAAAGTATTATTTAATAAAACTTAACAATATGCAGAGTGCAAAGAGCAATTAAAATCCAATAATTAGATAAAAATAACTATCTAAACAAGTAACTAGTAAAGTAGTAAAAATGAATGTTAAAGATGTAGAGGACAGAAAATCCATTTTGATAGCTACTACTATTCCTGAATCAAAGACAAGAAGAAGTCGAACTTTTACTGTCACAAAGAACATTCAAGACAATTGTAACAACTTTTTGTTATTCCATAGAGGGACATTACTGCTCTCGACTGTCACTCTCGAGCAATAATATATCACCTTTCATTTTTATAGTATAAATTATATTCTCTAATTCAAAAAATACCTAATACTTATAAACATTAATTTTGTTCTACCTCCAGTGGCATTGTCGTACAGTACAGTACGTACTTGTATAAGAATTGCTACCAATATCTAAAAAACAGAAAGTACTAACATATGAAACTGCATATGATTAGATAACATAATATATTAATGGGTTAGAATATAATATTACTGAAATGCCTTATTGATTGCCACAATAATGGTTATAAGATATTAAAATTGTTTAAAAATGTATGCTCGCAATTTGAATTCCGCAATTAATGAAAAAATTGTTTACGCATTTTTAGGAAAAAATCTTTAATAACGTGCGTTGTCCAATACTTTTCTAGTGACACGAAAACTATTTGGCGAGTTGTTAGCGGAATAGAAAAAAAATTAACCTTATTTTAAGTAGGTATGTTTACTTTTAATTCAAAATTTTATTTATCACCGGCGCATCCGCCAAATTATAGGATTATACAGATGGGTCCTTTATACAATGATAAGCTCTCACAATTTTCATTTCATATTTATTTATAGTAAAGAAGCAACAGTTCACAACTTTAAACTATATAATGCGTACAGGACGTTAAGGATAAATTGACAAATTTCTAGTTAGGTGACAAACCTCGCAACAATAAGGCAAAATATTTATATAAACACTAGGTGACCCGGCAAACGTTGGTTTGCCATATGAATTATTTCTAGTGAATATTTTGGTAGTCGGCTTCGTTCTCATTCCTACTCAGTGCTGTTTACTGGGTGAGAAGCACAAACCTAGAAAAACTATAGACTATGCCAGTGTCATATTGCCGGCGACCGCTAATTCATGGCCGCCCTAAAAGGTCCAGAATCCTAAAACTTGGTTTTTATGCCAATTTACGTTGGTTGTATTGTAGCGTGAATCTCATTTGTTTACTGTGATTGGTCACATTCTTTAATGACATTTAAAATGACAGCAAGTTAGTTAATTTCATATTACAATGCAGTCATCACATTTGCACAACCGCCAACATAAAACAAATAAAATATCAATTTTCTTGACCTTAGGTCCCTAGAAAACGCGGCACCTGTCACGTGACCTATATTATGAACAGACGCTGTCTATATTTTTTCTAGATTTGTGGTAAGAAGTGACACCGGTAGACGCCTGGCGGGGATAACTGATCTAGTGATAATCGATCAGTTATCTACCAGGGATAAAAATGATTAAATTACTAAAATAGCTATTAAAAAATAGGGGTTTGTGATAGAAGGGTGAAAATTAAGGGTTGTATGTATTTTTTAATGTCACATAAAAAAATAAAAATAAAAAATTTTGTCCAAAAAAAAAAATGTTTGGGGATCGCCCTTATCACTTAGGGGTATGAAACGACCGATTCTCAGACCTACCGAATATACATATAAAATTTCATAAAAATCGGTCAAGCCGTTTCCGAGGAGTATGGTGACTAACACTGTGACACGAGAATTTTATATTGATAAATAAACAACAACATTAAACAACGATGTATTTAGGCATTATAGAAAATATTGCAGGAATGTCCCAGCTACCAAAGTAGTTCTATAAATTTAGAGTAATAGGAGTTTTATATTATGTTAATATTTTACAGTTGTATTTAGAATACTAAATTGTTGCATTAATGTGGCACAGGAGACTATTTTGCCTTCAGAAACTGAATTGTTCTTTAAATTTGTTGCAAGAACGTTCTTAGAGGATAATTTATAGAGCAGTTATAAGATAATAACACAATTTTTACAGCAACGGTGCTTATAGAATAAAATTACTGTAAAACCGATGCAAAATACTGCTTTATAGAATTATACCATCTCCTGTGACACTCTTATAAAATTATTCCGTAATGTCGCTTATAGTTTAATTATAGAACTATTGTATAAAGGCATTGTTAAGTTACAATTCTGCTGCGGAAAACAAATTACAAATATGGAAGCTGCTATCGAACTTAAGAGAAAAAGCTCTTTAAAGCAGTTGTAGAGAATTAGATTACAGTTGTTATAAAATCATTATAGAGTAAATAAGTAACAAAAGCCTTTTTGTTCCATAAAGAAACGCTATAGAACTATCATTTTTTATATATGTAGGTTTCCCATAGATCTGACGATACCTGCCTGTAATAGTACGAAATATTTTGATCAAAGTATAATGGGGAAACTTGTATAACATAGTCGTGACTTGTAAAAATTATTATCTGCTTGCAGAAAGAAAATTTCATAACGATAGATAAGATTTATTTGATTGCTAAGAGAAATTGATTTTCTTATAGAAATTTAGTAACATATTTAATTTAGACCATTCCAAACCTTAAACATTTTCACTTTTAGATGTTGAAGTTAAAGAATTTTAATAGATTTATTAAATAAGATTGAAATAAGTGAAATTACCACAATAAAATATGACAACACTGTGAATACTAAGTAGTTGCTTACGAAGCATATTTGCTCTATAATCATTGCAATCGACACAAAAATGTCATATTAGTGAGAATCCATTTGAAGTACAAGATGAAGCCTTTCTTTCTGTCACCATATTGTTAAGAAGGAAAAAAAAACTTAATTAAAAATATGTACAATATAAATAGGTGAAATGATATCAATAATATGGATATACTTACTTTCTAACTATTTTATGTACAGTTGGTTGTTACATTCATCAATTTAGAAAAAAAAAAAAAAATTATTAAATTTCAAGCATCATAGGAAATATAAAGTTAACTGAGGGCGCGTCAAAAAATTACCATTATGTACCACATATTTCACGATAAAACTTTTTCCGCATTAAAATGTACTGCTCCCTGATGGACAAACAAACTAAGCAATTCGTAATAATGTAAGTAAGTACTCCTATGCAGACTGATTAGGCCTATCTTATTGGTTCTTATTGGCCCGTCCATATTATTTCTAACATGTGCGATACCGAAACATTTTGTTTTTAAAAGATACAATTAAACGATTTTAAAGTTCTTTAAATATAACACCATGCAACACAAAAGTTGTATAGCGAAGTGCTATAGAATTTTTATGAGATTGCTTTGTAACTGTGTTATAAAAATTCTTTAAGACTTCTATAATTATTTCCTGCAAGCTTTACAGAACCGCTTAAAGAACTAAAAGGTTCTATAAAACGGTGCCCATTTTTATGGTATAAGTGTTGTTAGAACGCTTTGAAAATGTTCTTAGAACAAACATTGCTCTATAAAATTTGCTCTGGAAACGTTCTTACAATTTTTACAGAACAATAAATTGTTAGCTGGGGTGGCAATTGCTCTTTATTAATTGACATTTTTCAGTAATTTTTATTTTAACTTCAACTAGAAATAAAATATGAATTTTGTTCCATCATTTTGGGGGACATCGTATATTTCAGGCTCCACAAAGAGTAGTTTACAGTTACCCCATTTCACCTTATGCAGATTTCGCATTCATTAGATAAGCAACAGAATCAGGCCTCTGCAAGAAATTCCTAAAGTTGACTTTAAAGCCTCCTCTCCCGGGATCGGGCACGACCGACACCCCCGCATAAAGCAAACCCGTGCAATAATATTAAGGAGTATCAGATAGGTACTCCCGCGAGCTGCCGGCCGATGAGGAAGGCGATATCCCGTCCTTTGAAGTTCTCGCACCAGCAGAGGCGAAGAGCGGCGGGCATCTTGGCAGCCCTCCTCACAATCTGACTGTGCAAACGTCAACAAACCGAATCCACTTTTAATATATTCCTGTGTCCACAATGCCAGCGGAGACACGATCGGAATATCAGATCAGCGGGGTCGGCCGCGGCCCCCTCCTCCCCCTGCCCCGTCGCCCGCTGGAGCTATGTGCTAAATTAAACTCTTCAGAATATATTAACATTTGCAGCGGGCGGGTTAAGGAATGCGAGTGTGTGCAGGGTCGGGCTCGCATCCTCGGATCGCCTTTTGCGTGTTCGCTTATTCAATTGGTCGCTACAAATTATCAAGAAAGTCGATGAAGGAATGAACGTTTGGAGGATGCCACCATCTTCATGAGATTGGTTTTCTACTCAACACAAATGTGTCCAAAATTTGCAACAATGAATTTACAATGACGATAATTATAACTGGAAAAGAAAACTATTGGATACACTGAGTACTGTTAGTTGAAACAATAAATCTTGCAAAATTTGAAGTTTCTTTAAAGTCTTGTGTATTACCTGCTTGACTCACAAAATTATTCTCGCAACGATGATGGAACTCTATTACGAATTTGGTGACGAATGGTTATTACTCTCGGTCGGCTACAGCTTAGGTCGGGGCTCACACGTAACTATCGATATGGTCGATCGTCGACTTTGGGAATAGATGCGGTATGAGAAATGAAGCCCATATTGTTAAAAAATTATAAAATTCGTATAGTTTCCAGGAAAGAAATGATTGAAGTTGCAGTATTTTCAAACTCTACGTCCTTGGACTACGGTAGAGTCTAATAGTAGTAGTGGACACTACTTATGATTTACACGAATGTGTCAAAGCTGCTGCCAATGACTTACGAGTTCAAAACGGACAAGAACTATAAACATTTGTTTTTGTTCGTAGAAAATGGGTAACATGGGCCCAAATGTTTCTACACGTCGGTGAACAAAATTTTCAGCAGTTGTTATAACATCAGGACAATCTCGATTCTCTTAAACATTTAATATTAATTTTGATCTGTGTCACTTTGGACAGGCAATAAATGATAGGTATCTTAAACAGCATTTCTTCAAAATCTAATCCTGCTCCTGAGGGTTTCTTTTTCTGCAATGTGACCATTTTTGTTTAACAAGATAATAGGAAAATGGAATCAAAGTTCTTAATGCGAGTTATTGAGTTATAAACATCACCATTCCTAATTTCTGCTGTGAAAAAATAAATTTGTGTCTGTAGAAATATGACTATCAGTATATAAATTAAGTAGTAAAAAAGACTAGTGATTATGATAGTGGAAAGATGCCATGGCATGCTTTATGTTTTAACAATATTCATCTCCTACTCTCTTCTTCAAATTTGGTTATACCAAAAGAATAACAGTGTTATGTATATGAATCATACTTTAACCGATTATTTGATCTTTGATAAAGGTTACAATAATTTTTTTGATGTGGTATGTTTTTTTCAGTTGTAAGTAGAGGAAAATCAACATATTTCGGATAGTTGCCCAATTTTGAACAGGTACAGGTCTAAAGCGTTTGAAACATGTACAACTGGTGCTCTTTTTTCCAAAATTGCTGCTTGCTTCACCTAGAGTAAGTCTAGTCTCTGTAGCAATTTTTTATCGTTTGACACCGACAAACACTTTTACCCCAAAATAGAACATTGGCTAATTATAACACTTTTATGGTTGGCTTAGTTCAGATAGTTATCCCAAGTTCAATCTGCACATCTGCAGATTGATGTATTTTTGACACATTTCTACAGCACTGAAAAACACAAAGGTATTGATCATGATCGTGAAACTTCTTGAAATACTTGTTTTTGTATTCGGAATGAGTACGTATAGGTAACAGTTTTTGTCTTGGACATGGGTGATATCCAAAAAGGTTAATTCATTGCACAAGCACCTGCGACTCCTATTATCGCTGGGAGAATGGGAGCTTGTAAAAAGTTCAAAATAAAATGCTCAATGTATAAACTGCAATATTTAAATTGTGTATTTTCTACCTTAACTTGTAAATATTTCTTATCTGGCGCTCTCATCAAAAATTCTTCGATTTGTTTTCTCTCTAATATCTATTTTGCAAATTTTGTCACTTTTGTTGACAAATAAACAACCGCATGTCATAGACACGATTCCAAGACTTTCTACTATTCAGCTGACGATCGAGCTTGATTAAAACAAATTTGTCAAATATGACTTTTTTCAAAACCATAATTTACCACCAGCTCTCCCGGTTTTGACCGTGGTCGTAAAACGTTGAATTACATTCGTTAAATTAATCTAATAGATCTAAGGCGTTTTAAGTGTGTATAACTGATGCCCTTTTTTCCCAAAATTGCTGCTTACTTCACCCAGAGGAAGTCTAGAACTCTAGCAATTTATTCTGATGCCCTTTTTTCCAAAATTGCTGCTTACTTCAGCCAGAGAAGGTCTAGAACTGTAGCAATTTATTCTAATACTTTTTATCGTTTGACACCGACAAACATTTTAACCCGAAAATAGAGCATTGTCTAAATTCGGGCATTCATGATTGCCCTATTTCGGATAGTTATCCGATCTGTAGGTCGATCTGCACTATTTAAATAAAATTCTTACAACTTTCACTCTTTCCAGACTCCGGGCCTGGCCGCCTTTGCCTTTTAAACTGGTGTTTCCTTTTCCAATCGATCCGATAGACCGATAGATGTCCCCGATGGAACGTCACATGCCCATCACGCATCGAAATCGAAGAACAAGAACGTCCAATTTCTAAGACTCGTTTCATATTACCCATTCACTGCCATCATTAAAATGACTTTACAGCGCGATTTGATGCTTTTAAATGGCGGTATCCCAGCAGTAACTCTGACCGAATGGACGCGAGTTTGCACACAATCGCGTGTAAATTTCGTTTTTCTTTAACACTAACTGATGTTGCCCAGTGTGATATTTAATTAGGACTCGTAGTTTATCATCTTGTGGAGTTGAGACACGTCTGCATCGGTAATTTTCTATTTAAATATTGAATGAAGTACCAGGTACTCTTAAAAATAGGTTGTAAGAATTTAATCATACATACGTGGCTGACCAATAGTCTTTAGAAAACCGTTAAATATGCAGGATGGCTCAAATTAAAAATAAGTTGCTACTTTTCATCGCTTTAAGATAAACTAAGCAAATCTAAGATATATGTTGCCGTTGCTGAAACTTTGAAAAATGAAAATAACAATTTTAATTTGACCACAGAAACAGCTCAAATTTGGTACAGAAGGAATAGACAAGAAATCAATTTTCGGAAAATTTCTATATAACCACTAGTTTCAGTTATGCAACATTCAATTTTATTTTTCTTGTGGGCGCCATAGTGGATTTTGGCGGTAACAAATGGAAAATGAAATTACAAACACGCCAATGTGTAACACTACTATTTTATTTGAAAAATAACCTATGAGATTAAAGAAATTAAATAATATCAATAAAAAATCTTGTTGTTTTGACAAACATTTTTACAGATTCGATATATGCTAGCTTTGTTCTTATTGTTGAAAGCATTATGTCTCGGAAGTATTTAAATATTTTATCCACAGTCACCTTATAATAATTATTATATTTTTTTATCTGCACATATAAACCGTCTAAAGTGATAGTTTATTCACTAATGTAATAAAGTAACTTTATTTCACTAGTAGCATAATTAAAATAGTTATTTATGCAACAGGTACAAAAAGTAAGTGTTTATTTGTCCAACGAGGCCCTCAGGCCGAGTAGCACAACACGTCGAGTGCAATACACTTTTTATACGAGTTGCATACAATATTTTTTCTTCGTTCATGCAAAAACCAAAAAATAATTTATTGAGATGACACTAAGTTTAGGAAAATATGACGTTGATTTGAGCGTTTATGTTTGTCATGATGACCAAACACTGTAATAGAATGACAGATGAATGCAATAAACATTTTATTGCACTAGTGCAATAAAGAACCACTTTTTCCACTAAATATAGTTCAATAAAGTTTAGTTTTTTGCATGAACGCAGAAAAAGTAATAAACCTATAATAAATCAAATTTAATGTATTGGCTTATTAACATTAATATTTATAGTAATAGACATTTTTGTTTTATCACATTTAACTTAGCATTCTTTTATCATTTTCGGAACGCATAACATATGTGCCGAAATTTGTGAAGAATTTGCACAAGTTACGGACATCTCTTCTTATAAGGAACAGCTATTTTCCTTGCAATATCAAGTTTGTCAGATATGGACTCCTCAATATAAATTTCTGTTACAAAGAAGCTCCTCCATCCACCATACCGTCTTTTGGTTGTAAGATCAGCTCCTTTATTGGCCAATAAAGTTGTTGAAGTGCGCCTCATACAATGGCCAGTAATGCTTCTAGATTTGTGATATTCAATAGTGAAGCAACTATTTAGAGTACATTCCCCTACGTGTTGATTCCAACAGTATACTTTTGATTGATGTGTCTTAAAAGGAATATGTCTTGTGTTAAGCTAATTGGGCGCAGAGAAATATAGTTTGTGCATATTTCTGCATCATTCACGCAAAACCCTTGAATCCTTTCTTGAAGTGTTCCTTTTAGTGTCAGACATTAAAACAACAAAGTAACTACAAACGTCCTGTGCGTCAGTAATTTTCAAATTTGTCAATTCGCAGCATCGACAGGCATTATAAACTCCCATTACTAGTGTAACCTAAAATAACAATATGCAAAAGGTAAATAGATATTACCTTAACCATTCCCTTTCCAATATTGCAACTTTTTTGCTTTGTATCTTCTCGATTCGCTTTTCAAATAAGCAGCAACCTGGTTAGATTTTCCAATATCTATATTTTTGTAGACGTTTATAGTAGTCTTCAACATCGAATACCTCAACCACATAGATGAAATTGCATATTTTTTCTTCAAATTTAAAAAATACGATAGCATGGGCTTCTTGATTTATTCCGTTTCTTCGTTTTCCGCTAATTCTTTAAATTCAGCGAACACTTTTTCTTAATGTTCCCTGGATTTCGCTGACAATAAATGGAAAATTACTTTTTGAGCTTCTTCGAAAACAGCCACAGGAATCCAATTACTTTCTTGCATTTTTACCAAATTCAGGTAGAACTGTTTAAAATAACTGATAAGTGATAATAAACAACGTACTATACCAACCATAACAAAATCTACCACATTTCATTGACTACTAAGAAATATGAAGTGTGCGAATTTTTTTAATTAAATTCCAATAATTCTGACCACAAATATGATGTAATCTTATTATGGATAAAACGTTGTATTGCATTTGTGATTAAATTGCCTTTTATCCACTTAAGAATATTAAATGCTCTATGTGGCCACGGTTTACATGTTTCAATCCATGACTTTTTTTCTATAAGATTGTCCGAAACATAGCATTTATTAAAGTCCATATGAAAATAGAGAGGAAGAGTTACTCTACAGAGTTTTTGCTACTTTTAGGTCTATTTGACAAAATATTTAAAACGTTGTGGACAACATTACATTGGGACAGCTTTGCGTTTGCGAAAATAGGCGTTACTTTGAAGTATTTATGTAAGATTTGTAGAATATTAGTGTATTTTTTAATTCAGAGTTTAAATCTGACCAATTAACTCTAAAAGCACCATGTAGATTGTTACTTATTTATTTGTTAGTTTCCAACAAACATTACAAGAAAACGCAATGATTAACATTAAACGAAGTAAACATATTAAGAAAATATGATAACAAAAAAAAAAAGAAAAATAGCACAGAATTGAAAACGAAATGATAGCAATTGTTGCCATAAAAATTAATTAATTAATAATTTAGAAACTACAAAAAAGCCAAAAAAAGATAATGATTGACAATAAAAGAAGTAAAGATATTACAAAAGTATAATAAAATAAAAAAATAAACAGAAAAAGCACCGAAATGATAATTGTTGTCAATACTATCTTTTTACCAATAAACTAAAATACCTCAGTAAGTAAATATACTGTGACTTTTAATTTCATGAAAGCTCCTTCGAAGCTACTTTAAATACCTATTAGGTAAATTTAGTAATACGCTCTTCAACACATAAAAATATTAAAAATGCTTTAAGTGTTTATTTTTAAAAGCTCCATGAAACTTATAGCTAGGTAGTCAAATTCAACTTGCAGTCTAGTTAGTCAGCTGCTTTAAAGCCAATATCTCCTGGAGCTCCTAACAGCTGTAAATGGCTTAGAGTGTCGAAAGCTTTTACATCTAAAAATATATATAATGAGGCCTTAACTTTATGTGGGGCTTTTATAGATTCCGACACACCACCTTTCGTTATCTTGTCTTATAAATGCTGCTTTGACATTAAGTTGCAATTTTCGTAATTTAATGTTATTGATTTTTATGAAAATTAACTCGAGGAATTTATATGAAGTCAGTTTGAGACGATAATAGTAAATAGTTAGCAAGTATTATCAGTTTTTAGCAGCGTGTTTAATTATGTAAAAGGGTCCTAACTTTTAAAGGAAGATTTCTGGTATTGCAGAAAAATTAATAAAACATTTTTATGTAACAAGCAGATTGCAGATTGTGGAATATTGAATACAATACACATAGATTCCAACTGTCTTACTATATTTATTTAAATTATACTATGTTTTGTTGGCAGTATACTATGCTTTAGAGTACTACATGCGTTATATTTGCAGGTCATTCAATTGTCTATAATTTCTAGATAGTGTAAGCCATAGTTAACCCTGCATAGCTGGTAAAAAATACAGTAGTCGCTCATGTTACGAATTCCACGACGTTTATTATTCCTCTCGGCCTGCTAGGACCCTCGCCGGCACCAATTTATAATTCGAATCCGCCATAATTCGCACGAGTAATCCGTGATAGAAATAGCGAAGACGCCGCGGCGCAGATAAGGCGATTTCCCTATCCCGCATTAGCCGGAGGACCCCCGTCAGGAGCAAGAAGGGGTCGGTTGCGTCCGACAACGCCGAATCCCCTGATATATCGCGCCAGTTAAGCGAATGTCCGCTCGGACGGTCACTCTACATATGTTATACGTACAAATGTACACTACGCAAACATACGCATCATTACAGGCCCCGCAGGATGGTGGAGCCGCGGTCCTTGGGATTGTTTGCTCTCAGTGGCGACGCGACGCTAGGATAGAGGGGAAATGTCTCGTATGTCACGTCATCAATGCGCGGGGTTTTGAGCAGAATGAAGTAAATTGCTAGATAATTGGTAGGCACTTGTCTACATAAATATTTGCAAAATTATGTCTATCCTTCATTTAAAAGCTGCAAAGTTTTGAATAACCTACTGAGGAGGGCCTCTAAGGCCGGTTTTCGGCCCCTTTTGTTTTTTTTTTTTCAAACACAAAAACAAAATTTTCGCCAGTAAGTCATAAACAGTCGATTTGACCCTAAACGGAACCTCAAATACCCCCCCCCCCTATTCACTTCACAGTCCTATTCCCTTCACAGTCCCTATGATATAATAGTAGAGTAGCATAAAAGCCTTGTAAGTGACTAACTATTTGCCAGACTACTACCCTTGAGCCCTTTTACATATTACTTCTCTCATACCCTGGCCCCCCGAAACAGTACCCCTCCCCCCCGCTGATTTTTATTTATAAAGCACTCCAAAAGAAACAAATACCTACCATGTTCACGTCGTTATTTCTGGGTAACGCTAACAGTAGTTTCAATAAAATCGGAGGGGAGGGGTACTGTTTGGGGGGGCAGGGTATGAGTGAATTAATATGTAAAAGGGCTCAAGGGCAGTAGTCTGGCAAATAGTTAGTCACTTCAAAGGTGTTTATGCTACCCTATTATTTTATCATAGGGGACTGTGGAGGTAATAGGGGGGGGAGGGTATTTGAGGTTCCGTTTTGGGTCAAATCGACTGTTCATGACTTATACTTACTGGCAAAAAAATATATATTTTATTTTAAAAAACAAAAGGGGCCGAAAACCGGTCTTAGAGGCCCTCCTCCTTTGTAAACAAAGTTATAACATCCAGTTCTGAAATTTCTTAACATAGTTACGGCAAAAATTCAGACGACTTACAACAACTGAATAATTTATTGTATATTCATCAAAATATTTAAAAAATTGCAACCTAGATTAATGAATTTATACAGGGTAATTCAGAAGTTACCTAAAGAAATTTGGGAATAGATGCGTTATGAAAAATGAAGTCGATATCGTATTTTTTGTTATAAAATCCATATACAGTGTGAGTAGAATAGCTATGCCGATCCTGCTCCACAATTCAAGATGACGACTGGAACAGGATCGGCATAACTTTCAGCCGTCTACGTCACAATGTTTGGGAGGGGTTACAAGTGTGTATATAGATGACGCTAAGCTATTTTAATAATAATAATCGTATTCTACTCGTGCTGAGCGAAAGTATTAAACACTTGAAGTTTATTGTATAATCGATTTTCTTCTGATACAATGAGTGGCTAAAAGCGGGTTGTGTTTAACTTGGACAATAATAAAACCATTATACTTATGGATCCTGATGGTTGGTTTGAAAAAGCAAGAAAATCAGATTGGATGCAGATGGCTAGAGATAGAGCTCGCTTTCAAAGAAGAATCAATGATGTCTCATTTATTATAAGTAGTGTTTTAGATAATAATCATCGATCACGTATTTACTATGAAAGGTTTTATTGCATATCTATTACTATAAAATAAAGTTTTATTTTCATCACTCTGTATATTATTTTGTGGATACCTAACCTGTTTAGTGTAAGGGCTGTTATAAAAGTATGTGACGCTCAGTTATTTCAATTATTATCAAATTAGAATCGTGCTGAGCGGAAGTGTTATTAATTGCAATATGCCTGTTCCAGTAAAGTATAAGTGCATCAAATGTGGTGGAGATTGCGACCTGCCAAACAGAAAATGTTTCATATGTGAAACTAAGTATTATTTTGAGGGTGCTGATGGATCAAAGTCCATCTTAGTTACACAATAATGATAAGCAGGTCAACCCAGCTGACGTAGTCGACAGAAACCGACTATATACTTCCGCTCAGCACAAACGGTTCTCAACCTCTATCGCGCAGGTGCCAGCCGCTGTGACGTAGACGGCTGAAGGCTATGCAGATCCTGCTCCAGTCGCCATCTTGAATTGTGGAGCAGGATCCGCATAGCTATTCTACTAGTGTCTTTCACTTTGATACTTGAAAAATCAGTATTTTTTAATGTAATATCCGATTCAATTTTCTCTTTTTTAAAATATATTGCACTTAAAAAGCTCTACACAGTGATGTGCATTTTTTTTATTTAGGCCCTTTGCATGGTCTGCTGTGGTATTAAATGTTACCCCACACGCATCCTTAAAAATAATCACAGACGATTTTCAGTTTGTCTTACATTGTTATTCAAACAACAATTAAACGTTTTAAAAAGATTACGTCTTGTGGCTTTTTGTATCCCATCTACTGTTAATGTTACACGCTAACCTTATTTTTGTTTCAACTGTTCGACATTCTGACCTTTGCTTATAGGCAACGTCCTTAAGCATCGATTTAGAAACTGCTGGTTAAAATAATTCCTTACAATCACAGAACTATGGCTAAGTGTAGCATCTAATTGTAACCATAAATGTAATGTAAGCTACTTACTAAATGCTGTTCATAAAATACCCCTGATTTTGGACTTTATTTAATCTTTGGTATGGTATAATCTGGTATATCATTAAGAATTTACTTTCGTCGGTTCAAAGGATACGAGTATAGAAGTTGTTTTTATCCTCAGCAGTTATCATTAATTTGAGTAATAAAATTTATTTGAATTTGTACATTTTTAACATTATCTGTCTGTAAATCGTCGATTTAGAAATACTAAGAGCAGCCGAAGCCTGTCGAATTGAATTTTACGGATTTTCCTCATTTACTATACTACTTTTTATGTTTTTATATTTTCTTGAAAAAAAAGCATCTTCATTATTTCGTAAAATTCTTTTCAATTGTCTAAACATTTAAAGATATTTTTTTCATATATGGTATAGGTATTAACAATATTGTGTGAAACTAACTACTCAGTGGACAAAAGCCCCAACCTGCGTTGAATTACACCCACAATATCTACCCATATATTCCTTATTATTAGCTTTTGTAACATTTTTCACTGTTTAAGAAAGGTATTTTAAGCTAATATGTATCAAATCTCCTACAATTCCTATCAATGAAGTCATATGTATGTTCTCTGATACCAAACATCTAGGTATGCTAATGAACATCCACAGACAAAACTCTATTCAATAATTATCTAAAAAATTTAATATATTTACTAACCTCTGGAGTGGGAACTCGAAATTCAACCACAATAATTGAGATCTCACTTATTTCTACGTTTTATTAGGATCGTTTCATCAGGTGGCCTCCTTTAACTTGAGTCAAATATCTAACTATAAAGATGATTATACCAATAAATTAAAATTATTTGAAATTGAATGTCAAAATGAAATATCGACAACGTCAAACTGATTAACTGTCAATGAATATCATAACAACCTACTAAAATAAATAAAAATAATAAAAAAATTTTACCTTTTATGCATAGTTTTTTCATATATTTTAGGTATTAACAATATTGTGTGAAACTAACTACTCAGTGGACAAAAGCCCCAACCTGCGTTGAATTACACCCACAATATCTACCCATATATTCCTTATTATTAGCTTTGTAACATTTTTTACTGTTTAAGAAAGGTATTTTAAGCTAATATGTATCAAATCTCCTACAATTCCTATCAATGAAGTCATATGTATGTTCTCTGATACCAAACATCTAGGTATGCTAATGAACATCCACAGACAAAACTCTATTCAATAATTATATAAAAAAATTAATATATTTACTAACCTCTGGAGTGGGAACTCGAAATTCAACCACAATAATTGAGATCTCACTTATTTCTACGTTTTATTAGGATCGTTTCATCAGGTGGCCTCCTTTAACTTGAGTCAAATATCTAACTATAAAGATGATTATACCAATAAATTAAAATTATTTGAAATTGAATGTCAAAATGAAATATCGACAACGTCAAACTGATTAACTGTCAATGAATATCATAACAACCTACTAAAATAAATAAAAAATAATAATAAAGTTTTACCTTTTATGCATAGTTTTTTTTCATATATTTTTAGGTATTAACAATATTGTGTGAAACTAACTACTCAGTGGACAAAAGCCCCATTGACAGTTAATCAGTTTGACGTTGTCGATATTTCATTTTGACATTCAATTTCAAATAATTTTAATTTATTGGTATAATCATCTTTATAGTTAGATATTTGACTCAAGTTAAAGGAGGCCACCTGATGAAACGATCCTAATAAAACGTAGAAATAAGTGAGATCTCAATTATTGTGGTTGAATTTCGAGTTCCCACTCCAGAGGTTAGTAAATATATTAAATTTTTTAGATAATTATTGAATAGAGTTTTGTCTGTGGATGTTCATTAGCATACCTAGATGTTTGGTATCAGAGAACATACATATGACTTCATTGATAGGAATTGTAGGAGATTTGATACATATTAGCTTAAAATACCTTTCTTAAACAGTGAAAATTTAAAGATCTGGCGTTACTTTTTCTGAATAACGGTCAGTGTAAAGTTGTTGGAAAATAATTGAATGTTGGTTGTTTAAAGTGCATACATGTCACAAGATACTTGTCATTACTCAATACAAATGTCAAACGTATAACTTTTGTACTTACAAATGTTTTCTCATTCAATAATTGACCGAAGCGTAAGAAACAATAATGTTACTGTTACTATTACTGTATTTCGAACAAAATCCATCAAATTCTATACGGCAAGCTAGCCAGGAATTTGGATACATTAACCATTCAACGAATCTTAAAGACGAATGGGTATCATGACTACAAAATTTACAATTTGGAGTATTTACCTGAGCGTCACATTGAACACAGACTTAATTTTAAAGCTCAAATTGTAGTAAATGCAAAAATTGTTAGTCCATACTTCGAGTTTGAGACACCCTGTATATCCTTCTTCTTAAAACATTTTGAAAGATACTTTTTCTTATTCCTCCTAAATCAGTTTTTATGATTTCAATAATTTCTGATATTTATCAGAATGTATCATAACCAGAATGCGCGTTTCTATATAATTCAATTTATTTTTATATATACCCCTAATGGCTTCTATTTGCCAAAGGGTAATCTCTTCGATTATGTCTTTCACGCTAAACCATTGACGTCATCTAAACATGTAACAGAGTAATACCAAGGCAGGAATTTCATTGGAAATCCATCAGTTTCGATTAAGTAAGTATACAAATATTGCACAAAGGGTTGAATAGGCGTTCTACACCAATCAGCTCCGACTTGATACTGTAATTTTTACATAAAAAGCAATAACAAGCAACATGGAAAGGAAAATTATTATAGGCTAGTCACCTTCGTCGTTATTGGGCTACGGCAAGCAATGGATATGTAAATATGATAGAAAATATTCGAGTACATGAAATATAATAAATGTATATTCACCATTTAAAGGGCTACAGAAACAATTTATACCGAAAACAATTTTTTTAAGCAAACAATATATTCTCAGGAAACAACCTTTTTTGTTGTAAAGATCACTTTTTTGTCAAAATAAATTCTTTTATTTGGTAGAAAATGAAATAAATAGTTTTTCTATATATCTGTCTAGGTATCTTACAAAAACTAAATTTTAAAAAATGATTTTCAAATAAATATATGTTTTTATTTCCTTAAATAATTTATTCAAAACTGTATATAACTGTATATAAAAACAACGTTTTGAAATAAAAAAAATGATTCAAATGAATGTGCACTGTGAATTAAATAATGCATTTATTTAATTAAAAAATGTATGTTTGTAATAATTAAAAGATGAGGGAAAGAAAAATATGTAATATTTTAATTCTTTTTGTAAAGTTTTTAAATAAAGTTTTATCAGTTACTTTTACCTCTTGTAAAACCGTAAATTAATAAAACTCAATTCCCGAATATAGTCGTATCGTGGAAAAAAGTGTTTCTTCGGCAAACTTCGAGTATATGTTGGGTTCGAGAGACATGAACAGCTAGGCTGATTGTCATCACTCAGCTGTGGCGTACTGATGAGAGCTAATAAGTTTGAGAGAATCCATGAGAACACGCATTGAAAAATGTTATGAAGTTGGGGGACAAGTAATCTTGTTTTTACTTCCAATTTCCTAATCAATAAATTCTTTAAATTCCTGTCACTAGTATCTTTTATTATTGTTGAATAAATGTGATATTTTAATATTCTTTTAATTCCAAAATTCTTTTTTCAATCCTTATTTGGTCATTTTCAAAGTCAAAGCATACTTGATACCTATATACAGGGTTAACTATGACTAAGTACAAATATTTTAAGAGGGGATAGAGAAAATTAAGAATTAACAGAATCACCCTTCAAAAAAATTCCAAAATTATATTAAATCCTTATTTAACGCCGTCCGCGAGTCAGAGTAGGCAACTGGCAACACGACGGTAAAATTCCCCTTCAATCCCGTCATGTCATAATTGAATTCCTGTGTTTACGCTGTAGTGTTGTTTAACTTCAGTTTTCGCCTTTTTTAATTTTGAAACGTTTTATAGTTTTTAAATAAAGAAATTTGTGTTGGATGCAGATATTTTCCCACAATATTGTTCGCCGGTTTGTTTTTCTAGATTATGGGTCAAGACTGCCGCGCGTACATTAAAAGTTTTCTATTATCTATTCCTTTCGTTCGATTTTGTTATAATAAATAGGGATTTTATCTAATTGTATTTACGGGAAGTGTGTTTTATCGGTAGTGAGTGGTTGTAATGAATGAAAATGTTGTAGTTTTTCCAGTTTGTAATGAACTGAAAAATGCATAATAAGAATGTTAATTTTTGTCGTTTCTGCATTTAGAAATGCTGCAAAAAAACGACCGCATGGTAGTAGATATTGTTGACAGATGTAAGCTTTATCTATGGATCTAAGCCATCTCAGTCGATGCTCATCATAGGCGCCGACTTTCCGTAGGAAAAGAGGGTTTTGCCTCATTTTTTAAATATCGAGGTAAAATTCTGGAATAATTTTTTTATTGTCTTTTAGGCCTTCCTGAGCACGTGGTTAAATTTTTTGTACTTAGTCATAGATAGCCCTGTATATGCTAGCAGTGGGAAAAATGGTAAGTATTTACAAAAGTTTTTTTGGGAAAATGACAAGAGATACAAATAAAACGCAAAGGAGTCATTTTGTAAAGCGGATCCTAAAAAAATATTAAAACAATGTTTTTACCAGAGGCATACCACGATTTTTTGTATTTAAATACAAAAAATATTTCAGCCTCTCTTACTAATTTAACCTAGTCAGTATAGGATTTTATTTTACTATTAATGTAACGAAATGTGAATGGTATGTTAATTGCATACTTTTAAAAAATAATTTATAGGATTCATTACATATTTTAACATTACAATCAGTACTAGGAAAATATTTAAATTTGGCAACGTCGAGTCAGACCGACGACGGCTTGAATTGCCGCCAACGGTCGATAAATAATGGTTTAAAAATAGTTTTTTTTGGGTAAATAAGCATTTATTTTTTTTTAATCGCGCATTCGTATTATACTAATTTTTCCTTATCCTCTCTTAAAATTAATGACATTATGACGGAATCACCTTGTATATCCAGAAATATTTTACTTTATCTTCACTTATAACCTTGCGCTATCAACCCTGTCGCCTCGCCACTGCCGTCACCCCCTCCTACCCCTAACCACCGGTCATCCCGGGCCACCTTATGATTAATTCGGGCTTTTAGAGTGTTGATTGAAATTAATTACAGTTACATTTGGCTTAAGAAGGCGCTATTAATCATGGCCGATTTGAATGGGAGGCCTGGACATGAGCCGTTTAAGGATAATTTAAGCTAATGGCCTGGGTCTGTGTGTTTAGCGATAGGTCGCATGAATAATTTGTAGGCCCATCTTCGGACGGGAAATTCATAAATTGGGTTTACGTAATTCTCTGGTTTTAGCGAATTACTGGCTCTTGATGAGGTGTTGGTAGAATGGCTAGTGGTAAGTAGAACACCTTTAAATAATACATATGTAATTAGTATAAGTGATTTAAAATTAAAATATTGTATATGGATACCCCTACTTTTAAATAAAATTTACCGATTTCGTTTTAATACAATGGTTGTAAAATAATTTTGTTTCATGCAAATAAATTATTTGTTTGTATATAGGGTCAAACAAACGTTTATTTCTTAATGCCAAATCATTTTTTTGAAAAAGCAAAAATACAGTTATTTTTTGTAAAGAAAGCATTTATTTCCCTTAAAAACCATTAATGATAGTCTTCTGGTGATGATTTAATTATATGCTATGATAAAACAACATTTGTATATTTTAAAGACTTTTATTCCAGATAAACAACTTATTGCTCAGGATTTTCAGGACATAACTGCGGGTCAATGCCCCAACCAGCATAGAATTACACCTGAAAACTCTATTGACTTTTTTTTTCAAACAAATACTTTTGTCTGCGATACGACAATATTAGGAAATTGCGTATTTATAATTTACCATTATTCAAAATATTATATAACCTAATAAAACTTCATTTAAAAACTTTCACATCCCCCAATTAAAAATATGCATTTCTGACTTAAATAATCACATCATTTGATTTCAAATGCACATTCATTTCAGTCAAAAAATATTTTTTTTAACTTTTTTTTATCAGATTTGAACAAATTGTTTATAGAAATGAAATAAAGATATTTATTTGAAAATCATTTCTTAAAATTAGGTTTTCATAAGCTGTTCAAATGGAATAACTATTTGTTTCATTCAAACAAATACTCAAAAAAATTTAATTTTCTTATCATCATAAAAAAACACGCGCTTGCCGCCAAATATCTCCAGAAATTGTAAGAAAGTTTAAGGAGGTTGTGTCAAAATGAAAATGAGTGAGACCTTGGGCATATTTTATAATATATAAAGGAAGTGTTGGTTTAGTGCAAACTTTTTAGAGATCTGTTATAACTAACCGTATAATCCATTTTAATATCGATTCCATTCTAAATACATGACACAGAGACAAGAAAGGTCAGTAAAATTGTCACAAATTACATGTCTAAAGGCAATGATGAAGGGTTAGGGTTGTCCTGAAGCGCAATACAGATTGGGGTCGTAAGTGGACACTGGCTCGCTGTTATGTAGAAATGAGATTTTAAATTTGTAACAGGGGGCATGTTTCATATTCAAAGTGCGTGATAGATAAACGCGTTAGAAATATATCAGTGACATGCTTTTTAATGCAAGGAATGCAAAAATTAATATGTATCATTTTCTTTTCGGTATTATTTTTTTTAATATACATGTACCTGCTACGTAAGTTGTAAATTGTAATATTTCAATAAACAGGGTGTTAGAGGTTTGACTGCCGTAATTTTAACAGACGATGGATCTCAATCCCAACCGTATTCGAGAAAAAAAATGATCAAAATATCCGGTTTGACGTGTAAAAGTTCAGTTAATTTAGGAATCTCTCCATAATTTTCTGCATAGAATATCATAAAATGCAACGACCTCTGTTATTTAGTTTTGGTTAAAATAATTTGTTTCTTTTTTACATTAGCATATATTTCCCAAACGCATAGAGATAAATTAATGAAATTTGGCACAATCCCATATATTTTTATGATCTTTTTGAAAATTTTAAAACAAATACATTTTGTTGAGGGGCGCATAAAACAAGGGAGTAGTGCTTCAAGAATACTCTGTTCAATCGAAACTTATACAGAGTGATTCATTAATAATAGGACAGAGCTTAAGAGCATATTGCTGACCTCAAAATAGAGCGATTAAGCCAGATATGCCTTATCCTGCTCTTGCAGGATAAGGCATATTGCTCTTTTTCGATATACAAGGTGTCAAAGTTGAAAACATAAATCACATTTTCTTTATTATTTTTCGATCGCATCGACCTTATTTTATGAAATTTGGTATAGGGGGGTTTTTTGGTACTAGAAATTCGAATATGTCGACGATTTTGGTGTATCTGCTAGAGGGAGCCACCAACGATGGTTTGAACCCCTTTAAATTGCTACGACTTTTTTGTGCTGTATTTCATTTTGGACTGGAAAAATTGTCGTCCCTATCTTTTCTAGTTAAAAAAGGTACACCTTGTTGATGTCGGAAGAAGCAATGGTTTCTCAGAAAATCGCATCTAAATCTCATGATGCATGCAATTTATCTAAAAGTAAAGTCAAATTGTTGCGTAAGTAATGGGCCATACTGTAACAGCATAATACTGCGACCAAAATAAGTCGATTTACTTTAGCTTATCCTAAAAAAATCCAAAAATCCACCAAAATTAATAATAACATAGATATAGGGTGTCAAATGAAGAAATAAATCACATTTTCTTTCTTATTTTTCGATCGCTTGAAGCAAATTTCACGAAATTTCGCTTCGCTTCGTATGTACATCTCCTCCTGAAACACGCTGTATATGTTTCAGTATCTATTATCAAAATACCTGTTTCAGATCATAAATTAACTGTTCCTTATATTCTGTACCAATTAAAATAACGAAATGAAATTGTTATTCACAATTTGAGCTTGCACAGAAAGTAGGTAGGTAATTTGTAAAATTTCCTTGTATCTACATAACAAATTTGTCCGAGATAATTATCTAAATAGCCTTCATTACATCCACAGTAAACAAAGAACGAGACGGCCGTTTCAGTTCATTACGATAATTATAATAAAATTACATAATTATGATAATGAGATGTAAAACACGAGTATCAAATTGTTCGTGGAGCGTATTCGAAGTTAATGACGTCCATATATTCTTGCCTTAACGGTGTTTAATTGTTTGTGACCGAAATCAACGTAATTACCTCCAAATTAAATGCCCTATAAAAAATTTAATTCCATCTTTCCGGTTTCCTTTTAATTTAAGTTGATGTAGGAATGCACGCATGAATTAATAGACAGCTTGTTTTCAAATGCACGTTTCAATGTAGGCAATTTAAATAAAAACATAAAGCGTATACACTAAAAAAACAGTTTGCGGAAATGAGATTTTCCAAAGTGATATTAAAGTTGTGTAAAATGTCCTTGCCCATAGTTTAATAGTAAAAAATTTTAGTAAAATTTCACTCAAAATAAACACAATTAGTTATAAAAAGGAGTCCACATCTGTGTCAAAATACAATTCGTTGAATAATATTTGCTCAGTTATTTGTTAGCTAAATAAACCTTTTATGAGTGACATTGAATAACTTTTGAGTCATGTTAATGTAAACCTTGTCAACTAATATCTTGAGATGTCCCCAAACAAGAAAATAAATAGGGTTGATATCGGGTGATCTCGGTGGCCAAGGCTGACCTGGTTCTTGTGTTTGCATTTTATTCACCAACCTCTCCTGATTTATTCTGTCTATAGTGATATATACACAGAGAAATGTAACTAGAACACTACTACTCGTGGTACACTAATCGTTTGGCGGTAAATTTGAAAAAACCAGAAAAACACATAAAAATCAGTATGATTTGTTCCTGAGTTATGAAAAGAACTTTTTTATTTCTTCTTGGATTAACAAGGAGGAAGAATAAACATAAAACAAATCTAGAAAGTGGCAACGTTAGTCTTAGACTATATAACTGACATTTTAGAGGTTAGTAGTTGACATTGACAATAAACATCAATTTATGTGAGACTGTGTAAACTAGGCGGCAAATTAACAAATAACAAGCTAGTGTTTAAGTGCGAAAAAATAAGATTGTCACGGAATTTGCCTCACTCGCACCCAGTTCGACGACTGTGGTATCGCGAAATGCTAGATTGTTCCGATCGCCCCTACGCGATTTTGGTAAACAAGCAAAATGCTGTGTATCGAGGCGTGACTGGAAACATGGGAAATCGACGAGAAGCGTTCGAGAAATGGATCTAGAGATGCTAGAAAATACCTGGAATATTCGTTTGGTCTATGAAAGATGAATACACGGCCGAGTCAGTCAGTATTGAATTAGAGTATTGAATTACAGTTTTGAATTGGAGTGTTTAGTTGGAAATTACCTGGAGTTTCAAAGTGAAATATTGTTTAGTTGAGCTGTAATTAGTATTCAGTAGTGTACACAGGAGTTAATAAAGATAAGTGATTAATTAACGGATTGTTTTTGTGGCAGTAAGAAAAAGTTGGGTTAGGAAATGCGTGACAATATTAATAAAATATAACGAATCTTTGTAACCCTTTCCAATAATATGTCAAGAGTAAGTATTCCGTGTTAACTTAACACACTTGTGTGCTATACCCCTACTCCTGACCGATTGCACAACTGCTCTCTAATAGGACAGCAACAACTGTTGTAACATAGCTTGTGGTAACGTTAAAATATTCTATGTTCTTATATTTTACTTATAACTCTTTGAATATAAAACGGAAACAAATATGATTTTGATAATTAAACCAAGCCAAGTGCATAAATTAATGACGAGAAATTATTTAGTAGTGACCAAAAACTCATAAATTTCTATTAATGACCAAAAGATATTTTTTCTTCACAGTGAGTTTTTATGTTGATTATTATTTTCTGGTTTAGTTTTATGCCATATTAATATTGGATTAATTAACTCAGTTCAATTCATCAGCGCTCAATATCTTTATATATTATTTTATTGGGGGATCTGTCGTAATTCGCAGCAGTTATGGTGTATTTATGCACTTCCCCATATACTTCTACATTTTTTGTCCTTGAGTCTGGCTCATCAACCTTATATACTTAAACATCCATGTAAAAATTTAAATATATTTTCTTTGTGTAGGCAATTGGCAGACACCAAGGTACACAAGGTATCTAAATCACCTCAGGTCAATTTCTTGACTACATGAACCAGTTAGTGTATACCAATATATAGCACGGCATAAATTTTGAGCAGAAGAAAGTAAAATTGCCTCTTTTGCTACGCTCAAAGAAAATAAATTTAAATCATTTAATAATACTCGTTTAAAAGTAAAATAACCTCTTCTACCGAACCTTCCTTCAGGGGTTAATTTTGTTTAACCAGAACAACTCACACTGTGAAATTAGATATGAATATTTTCATATTAAAAAATTTTCCTTAATCAGAAAGAAATGGTCATAATTTTTTCCCACATATTTATTATATTTATTTTCTCAATTTTTGTTCTCATTATTATTTTCATTATCCCACATATCTATGTAGGTAACACAAATATTTATTTGTTTCCAGAATATGATAGGTATCTATTATAGGTAAACAATTTTTTTATATCTTCAAATATACAGGTACGTATTGTAAGTGACCAGATCCCTCATACAAAGATATCACAAAGGCCTAAATTTTTAGAAGAGTAAAATACTTGACACATAAAAGTTGAATAGTGTTCCTATTTTCTCTTTCTCTCTCTGTTTCCTTTCTATTATGGGTAGATTATTAAGCATGCTTATTTATTTTTCTTAGTGTAACTATTACTACTTGGTTATTTTAATAAAGGAATAAAATTAGGTCGTAGATAGTAGATTAGATAGTGACAATCACTATAGGTAAATAAAATATTTGACAACCTGTAGTGTTTTAAATCTTCCTATATTTAAAATATGTATTTTAAAAAATACATGATTTAGTGTTTTATAATCTATTTCTTGACAAACGAAGCTTTTTTGATATGTAAACATTAAGTTGCATTGATATCTACTATTAGTTACTAATTAAAAGATAATATTTTTCAAATTATAGTTACATATCTACACTGAGAAAACAAATGTTTAATTTCTATATTATTATCTACCTATAAGTGTCCACTGCCTTTGTTTTTTTTATTATTATAATAAGGTCGGTAGGATGTAAATTTATAACTAATATAATGTATCAAAATAAACCAAATTTTAGTAGGTACTTAAAACTTTAAATTTAAGCATACTTAATTGGAAGTATTAAGACAGTGTGAGGTGTCCATTTTCCTTATTAGAAGTTGTAGGGACAGAAATAAAGGAACTCGGGGATTACTACAGCGAATATTGTCCTACAACTCACAATACTAGAAGTAAAGTTTCCCTCCTCGGCCCAACAGTGCCCTTTGTCCTGCCCTGTGGCGGCCTCTGGACGTCACATAATTTATAGATTTTTGGACAAAGAGGCTTTGCAACGTTTTTGCTACAACAATAAATAACACCCTTAATTAGATGGTAATTAATACAATAACTCGAGCTTTTCGCCTGAAAGCCTCTCAAGGAATCCGAAGGGACGCCTGAAACGCCTGAAATGCCTGAAATCTAGTGAATTATGGCGGACGGTCGAGTCCTCAGTTCATATACACACACACATACATATTATATGCAATTATAATTCGCAGTGCATGATGCTGAGAGAAAGGAGGGGGTAAAGTGGGGGGATGTTATCCGCCATATTGTATCCGCCCCCGCGTCTATGGCCCCGCCCGCCAGCCTTCTCGCTCCCGCACGCGTCGCCCGGCTAGGGGTGTCCTTTTCGGCTATGTATATCATATAGCATAGTGTGCTCAAATAATTTTAATGGATCGCGCGAAAGAATCAGTTTTGCTCGGCGGTTGGAAAGAAATTTGAAGAGAATATAGGAAGGAATAGCCGGGCTTTTTCTGGCTGGATTCGACGCTTTTCTTTTATTTCATTCTTTCAGGAATCTTTTGTGCTTTATTGTTTATTTTACGAACAATTTCGTTCTATGGACCTTTTTTTGGAGCCCTTTTGTTGCACTGTTGGTTTTTGTCGTTACTCTCTTTGATACGCTTAATTGTCAATTACTGCGCGGCATTGAAATAAAAATAATTAATCGATTATATTTTCAATAAATGCATTACGTATTTATATCCATATTTGTAATTTTGTATGGTAGTGTGTGCATGAGACAGAATCTGTTTATATACTTTTCGTCCATTAAAAATAGTCGATAAAACTGATATATTACAAAGTGTATATAAAAAAAAACAGTTACCTACGTATCATTTGAAATCAGAAAATCGTTCCATTTACACTGCCTGACAATAGAAGAGTATCTACACCGAAAGAAAAAAATTGTGTAATGATCAACTTTTTGTCATGAATAAATTGATTTATTTGATCAGAAATTTACACTCTTTTGACGAATATTTGTTTAAAAATGAAGCACATAGTTATTTCATTTGAACGTTTTATGAAAACTTAATTTTAAAAATAATTTTCCAATTTTTGAAATTCAAAAAAATATTTATTGAGTTATATTATAATCCAAAGAAAAACCATAAATTAAAAAATCTCAATTTTTTAATATATTTGTTGTAAGTATTTGTTTAAAAGAAAAATTCGAATTGTTTCCTATAAACAAACAAATAATTGTCAATAGGTGGTCGCTAGATGTACCTGAGCTATATTTCGCTTATTCAGGTATGTCGGATTTGAAAGACATGAGCAGTCCTGATTAGTCGTTCAGTTAACTACCCTTTAGTGTGCTGATGAGAACTAATAAACTCAAAATCGGTATATGTTGACCATTGGACCGGTCAGTGGTCGCGCGGTTTAAGGCGTTACTACTTAAATCTAGGTGACTAGATCGCTGTGGGTTCGACCCTCGCAGCCGGTAGGTAGATCGTATATAAGCTATATTCGTAGACAGGATTGGCACCCTCTCTGCGGGTATGGTAGGGTGAAAGTGTTGGCTTGGGTCAATGTGAGAGATTGATACCGGTTGACGTTTGACTACCCCCCTAATTAATGAGGATTTCCAGGTTTGCCTCATTCCTGCACTGAATGGTGGTTAGGGTCTACCAACGTAAGTCGTTCCTGGGCGCAAATGTGGCCTGCTTAATAATAATATGCCACCCCTCTCCCGCACAAGTCTCCGCCTTCTGAGCTAATCTTCGTGATTAGAATGAGGGGTAGAGATATTATTATTATGATTATTATTTCCTGTAGATTTTTCAGGTGTAATTCAATGCTGGTCGGGGTATTAGAACGCCGTTGTGTCCTAAAATTCCTGAGCAATAAGTTATTGACTTAAATAAGCAAATGTTAAATTAGAAAATTCTTTGAAATATACAAATACTGTTTCATCATAGAATATAATTAAGTGAACACCAGAAATGTATCATTGAATAGGAAATAATGTTTTTTAATGTAAACAAATGCTTTCTTTACACAAAATAATTGTATTTTTGCTTTATCAAAAAAATTATTTGGTATCCGGAAATAAATATTTGTTTGGACCTATACGAACAAATAATTTATTTATATGTATAACACAATTTTTTTCCAGGCATCACTTTTTTGCGAATGTTAAATATTTTTTTTCATCAACTTTGGGACCCTATACTTATTTAACAAAATACCTAGGTACAATCGTTTGCAATAATAATGACACTCTCTTAAAACAGTTTTTGAACTTCTGGAAGTTCTGAGTAGAAATTTCATAAAATCTCCATCGGTGAGTGAAACAACTAATAACTAATATTAAAAATGTGAAGTACATTCCATTGCAAATATATCAGAAGTTCTATAGAAATCACAAAATTCATTTTAATGAGTGTCATTATTATTGCAAACGATAGTACCTTAATTTTAACCATAAAGTATGCCTTGGATTTTCTGCACGCAATTAGGAACCACCCTGTATATCCACAATAGATAAGTACAAATGTTCTATCAGGTTTAGAAGAAGAAAAAAATAAATAAACTCCTGTGTTATAGAATTCAGACAAAGGAAGAAGAGATCAACATTGCAAGTATGTGGAAATGTCTATTTGCTTGATTTTATTTTGTTTACTGCATTTTCATTATTCCTATAAACAGAAACCAAACAAAATAGGATAGATATAGTTTTGGAATGCATGAGGGAGTGTATACTCCTATCGTGTAGTGATATGTGTCCTACTTTGCACTTCACGCCTAAAATTTTCCTTCTGCCGAGGTTCTTATTCCTGCCTACCCCAACTCAATACCGATGGCCGACGCTTTGTTGTGGCAATTCGTGTGTCCCACAGTGCGTGTCAAAAATTTGATTTTATCGAGTAGGGATTTGAGATCCTTCCACTACAAATGGATTAGGTATTATTTAGATAGTGAAGCTTGCTAATATAACTGTTATTGCCTGTCGCACAAATATCTATTGAAATAGAAAACATGCAACACCTTAAGATTTAGATAAAGAGCATAAAATATGTTATAGATATGTTTACGAACATCGTCAAATATATTTCTTTTTAAATGTCAAATAACTTCGAAACTGTTAGTCGATTTCCAAACACCACTCGATTTGGTTTCTCTTAACTATATTTGCCTTCTTTGGATAATTTCTTAATTGTACTTTCTAATATGCAGTAAGTTTACCATACTTCGAAATATCAATACCTTTGTGCACTTTCAACATTGCTTTTAGCATGGAATAGGATAGTAGCACTTCTTCTGTAATTGTTCCTTCTCCTATGTCCCTCTTTGCCAGTTATCGAATTACACCAATAATGTTGGTTCTTGGGCTTCTTGCTGGATTTTAGCCGGAATGAAGAAATATTTTTTGCAAATAATCAAACGCATGTCATAGAAACGATTCCAAGGTTAAAATCATATTTTTTTACCTGTTCTCCCACGGCTTTCACTCTCCTAATTGACCAGATGTGGCCGTGATTGTGGATAAAACGTTGAATGGATTAACGGTTTGTTAATTCCCTTATATAATTAATAGCTATTAATATCTGTATTTCTAGGACATACCCCACATATTTTTTTTAGGTTATCAGCTCCAGCAATATTGCCATGTCTTTTTGAAATACCCTGTTTATCCATAACCTAAGGTCATCATGAATGACCGTGTATGTTCATTACTTTCTACAATTTACATAATTTGCAAAAGTTAATGTCATCATAAAAATTATAATGCCAGCAATATCGTATAAGGCGCTTGTGTGACATTAACATAAGCATTGTGGTATAATTAGACATATAAAAAATGGGGTATGTTTTAATGACTGCCATTTCCTTTCCCAAATGTCTCGCCAACACATAAAACAAATACACCTCCATGCATGCTCCTGATGTTTCCATGTCGTTTCTCTTGAGCTGCCCCGCTCCAACGTACACATGGATCAATATATTTAATATGTAGTATTCTCTATAGAGACATCTCCTCACGTGTTTTTTAATGAAATGTCTTCGATATAATATCAGACATATATATTTTTCTTTCAATTTAGAAAATTGTTCACTACATCCACAACAGCAAAACAATATCAATTTACGTACAAGGGTCCAATCAAATAAAACGAAAAAAGCTGGAATATAATACAATAGGTGCGAAGAAACTCGCACATTCGTTTAGCCTTTTCAGGCTAGGGAGCAGCTTCAGTTACAGGGAGGATGTTACTGAACAGGTCCTTATTGCCTGCGTCCTGTAAGAATTTGTTGTGGTTGCCAGGATATGGTTCATCATTTGTATTGTATTCAGAATATTGCCATTAATAGGATTGGCAATTCTTGTGTGTATCTAATTTTATATTACATGTAACTGTTGTAATACTGCACTGAAAATTTGTCTGTAACTGCGCTTAAGTTTACGTTGGCATAGGTATGTAATTTTGCTGAGTAGATATTTTAAATTTTCTTATACTTTTATATACAGTATGCGCCAAAAGTATGGAATAAATTCAATAAAAACGAAACAATTATTTTTTGGGAAAAATCCTCGAACAGGACGATTTTTAATTTAAAAAATACATATTTTAGCGTAAAATGCGATTTTCAAATGTCATTTGTTTTCGAGTAATGACGTCATCGATTTTTTTAAAATGGCAACACCATATTTTTTCCTTGATTCTGAAAGATCGTTTAATTCTCTATCAGACAGTACTAAAATTTTGCCCTCTTACATAGGAAAGTTTTCGAGTAAATGACGATTGAATGTTAGAAAACGTAAATTTTATCCATAAAAAAGTAACAATTCTGAGGTATGTAAAATAAAATACAATTTATTAAATTTTATACTTAAATTACAGAACATAATTTCTGAAATTTTACTATTTGGTGGCATTCTATTAACTGATGTTCGCTGATGCTGATATACTAAATTGGTAAATGATCCTTATTCTGACAGATGGTCCACAAAATAACAAAATTTTTATAAATGGAAAAGTGACTATTATTAAAACTATATGGTAAGTAACTTTATTGTTTTACGAAATTTATGCGTATATTTGACTGTCTTTTTGTTGAATTTAATGGCAAGCTCTCTAAACCAACGCTGCACGTTGTTTCTTTTTCTCGTATCCAATCAACAAAACTTGTTTTTCCTTTTTTTATCAATTTGATTTTGATTCCTTGTTTTAGATTTTGCTTACATTTTGGTTCATACATATGATTTTAATGAGTTTTTTGATGCACTGTTAATGTTTTTCACTGCACTGCTTAATCTACTACATTTTGAAGACGATAGCAGTGAGATTGAAGGAATAAATCGAATATTAAAATAATTGTTTTAAAAACTATAGTTAAAAAATGTTTCCCTCAGTGAAATAATTTGTTCAAATTTCCTACTTCCTGAAAAATGAAACAGAATACTTGTACTTTTCAGCTGGAGAGAAATAGTTTGCAAGTACTTGCAATCCTTATTTCACTTTTTTAACTATAGTTTAAAATGTTCGTATCACAAAAGTTCCCTTTGTAAGCATATAAATCAATAAGTAAATAACGATGGGTCCCACGCTGCTTTATAATGTTTGGCATCTGTCTTGCTTTTCCTTGATCTTAGTGTCGCAAGACAAAACAAGGCAATACTTGACAGCTCGAAGTACAAGTCAGGACAAGATTTAAAAAAAAAGCATTGCGAGGCTGGAAAGTATAGCAAGAAGTCTTGCAAATATAAGAAGGATCAATATTTACTTCTAGGTACTTTATTTAAAGTATGTCCAGCATATAATAGTTATTTATTAATTGTATAAGTGTTTTAAGTACCATTTTATACACGCAAGAGTGTTTAATATTCTTAAGTGGATAACAGACAATTAAAACAGGAATACAATACAACATTTTATCCAAAATCACATTACAATCATATTTGTGGAGTTAGAATTATTGGAATTTAATAAAAAAATATTCGGATGACTTGACATTTCTTAGTACCTACCCAGAATGAAACACAAACTTGATATTGTAAGGCAAATCCAAGGAAAATATAGCTATTCTTTACAAGAAGAGACATCCCTAACTTGTGCAGATTCTTCACAAACTTCGGCAGATGTAATGCGTTCAGGCCCCTGCTAAGCTAATATAAATAAAATCTACTACAATTCCTATAAATTTAGTCATATGTATGTTCTCTGATACCAAATATCTAGGTATGCTAATGAACAATTCCACAGACAAAGCTCTATCCAATAATTATCTAAAGCAATTAATCTATCTAAATTTACTAACCTGGTTTAATTAAAACACTCTATAAATATCTAACTTCACTTTTGGCAGTGGGAACACGAAAATTGAACCACAATAGATGAGATCTGACCTATTTCTGCATTTTTAGGATTGCTTCTTCAGGTGGCCTCCTTTAAGTTGAGTCAAATATATAACTATAAAAATTATTATATAAATTAAAATTATTTGAAATTAAATATCGACAATGTGGCATTAGCCTGTCAATGAATTAAATATGACAATACCTACTCGAATAATGTTTACTCTTTATGTAAAAGTTTTTATATATTCTAAGGTATTAATCGTATTGTGTGAAACTAACTACTCTGTGGACAAAAACCCCAACCAGAGTTGAATTACACCCACAATATCTACCCATATATTCCTTTTGTAACATTTGTTATTGTATTAGAAAGGTATTTTAAGCTAATATAAATCAAATCTCCTACAATTCCGATCAATGAAGTCATATGTATGTTCTTTGATACCAAACATCTAGGTATGCTAATGAACAATTCCACAGACAAAGCTTTATTCAATAATTATCTAAAGAAATTAATCTATCTAAACATTTTTTTACTGTATTGGAAAGGTATTTTAAGCTAATATAAATCAAATCTCCTACAATTCCGATCAATGAAGTCATATGTATGCTCTCTGATACCAAACATCCTGGTATGCTAATGAACAATTCCACAGACAAAGCTTTATTCAATAATTATCTAAAATAAAAATTATTTAAAAATTGGTTGAGTTCCCATGGTTCCAAAAGTGAACTTAGATATTTATAGAATGTTTTCATTAAACCAGGTTAGTAAATTTAGCTAGATTAATTTTTATTTTAGATAATTATTGAATAGAGCTTTGTCTGTGGAATTGTTCATTAGCATACCTAGATGTTTGGTATCAGAGAGCATACATATTATTATGACTTCATTGATAGGAATTGTAGATTTTATTTAAATTAGCTTAAAACACCTTTCCCATAGAGTAAAAACTGATGCTTTATCACAAAATCACTGCTTTAGTTCTCTGTTACTAACAAAGATTGCACCAATACAAAAAAAAAAACAAAAAAAGTCGATGCCTGCGAAGTAGACTCCTCCAGGAACGATTCCCCACATTATTGGCATTAGTCAAATCTATTTCCATCATATCACTGAAGTATAATCCGCATAATCCATTTAACGCGGTTCACCTTGTATAATGTGGCCGGAGAGCGTTGGCGAGAAGGACGACAACAAAAAGAACTAATTTTTACTAGAATAAGAGAGAGCAAAAGAGAAAAAATATTTATAATTCTCGAGTGGAAAGGGAAAAAGAAGTAAACGTGTCTCGAGTGAGGGAGAGAAGGGAAGCCGGCGAAGGAATATGAATCCCTAGGGAGCACAAAGGACAGCCAACTTAATTGCTTGGCTGGCAGAGAGAGAGCGCGCTCTGGACAAGCCTTGCATATATGATGATATAGACAAAGGAATTGTAATATCTCCACTGCAGATAGCCTCCTTTCCTTCAAGCCAGTATAGCGAGAATAAACAGTCAGAAGATAATTTAGAACGCTTAATGTATCGTGTGTTCGTATGAGCTTATACAGCACACACTCCATTTGTGCACTTAGAAAAACGCTTAATGATTTTACATCCCCTGCGAGTGGTGTTTCTTTTGAAGATTACACACGAATTTAAGACTGGATTCCAATTTCGCATTCGCGTTATTGCGCCTCGCATTTGAATATACGATACGGGCTCTCGATCGCCGAGGAAGATAATTGTTTGCTAGGCGAAAACGAGAGACATTTTTAATAAAATCGATCAGCATTCTCTGAGCAGCAGTAATATCAGTGGTGTTAGATTTGTTGGCAATGCAACATCAACAAAAAATACAAGGTGTTAGGAAAAGTTGGTCCAAAACTTGAGGGGGAAAAAGTAGAGCCAAGAGAAAATGAAAAAACTTCCTACTTCCACCGGGACAGCTTTACTGAGATATATCCCTCCAAAGGGGTCTTATCATTTGGATATTTTTTAAAACAACTTTATCTCTGATTAAGGCTGGCGTTTCAAGGACCATGAATTATATTTGCAGATGCATAAATAAAATTCACCTATTTAGGTGGAGGTTCTTATTAGCGTAGTACTAAAATATAATGCTGAAATTGAATCATTTCCTTTAATTTGTGTTCCAGATACCGTGAAAAATACTTCATAATTTACATTGATTCAAGTGTTACTAGTTGTTTAAAAGAATTCTGCGTTCTGACCAATACAATTTTTTCAATGTGCACTTGACCTGTATAGACATAGTGAAGAGATATTCTTTCTAACACACTCAGATTTTTTATATACTGTCCCAACAAACAGCTATGAAATTCGCTGGAAATTTGCGTATAAAGACTGTTCCCTTGAAGATAATGGAATGAAAATTGTAGGTACCTAAGAGTAGTTTTATATTTACAGAAATATTTCGAATTTTTTTATTCCTTTGCATTATCAAGCAAATAATATTATTTTTTAATAAATTAGACTTTTTTAAAGAAAAAAATTGAATACGAAAAATCAAGCGTGTTAAAGACCAGTTATCAGCCAATACATTACGCTATTTTTTATTGGTACACCTGGAAATCATAAATACTGGTACTAATACTATAAAAAAATTAAACTGAGAACTAATAATGTAAAATGGTTAATTCGTAATCTCATAAGATTAATTCTTGTCACGACAGTTGTTACTATAGTTGTATATTGTTGTTTGGATCGGTCAGTGATCGCGCGGTTTAAGGCGTCAGTACTTGAATCGAGGTGACTGGATCGCTGTGGGTTCGACCCCCGCAGCCGGTAGACCGTATATAAGCTATATTTGTGGAGAGATTGGCACCCTCTCTGTGGATATGGGTGGAGGAATGTTGGCTTGGGTCAATGTGAGAGATTGACACCGGTTGACATTTGACTACCCCCCTAATTAATGAGGTTTTCCAGATTTCCCTCATTCCTGCACTGAATGGTGGTTAGGGCCTACCAACGTAAGTCGTTCCTAGGCGCAAATGCGGCCTGCTTAATAATAATATGCTGCCGCCTCTTCCGCACAAGTCGACTTCTGGGCTAATCCTCGTGATTAGAATGAAGGGTCGAGATATTATTATATTATATTATTGTTTAAAAATGAGTACTAACATCGATTACTTAAATAGTAAATCAGAATCGCGCCTGATATCTCAAAAATCCGAAAGCACTTATAAAAAAGAATACAAGTTCATCAAATAGATAGAAGAGCAAAAGGTAACAGATACAGATGCACGAGTTCTACTTGCTTACTTTCAGAAAATATCGGAGCAGTAGAACGTGTCGACTATGTGGGCTATACATTCGAATTCGCAAAGTCAAGGGTAAACAAAGGATATAAAATCATTTGTGAAAGTGTATGCATTTATGAAGGCGATTAATAAGAATGATGTAGCCAAAAGGCATATGTATGGAATGGCAAGGAAGACGATTTGCAGTTTTTCACAGATGCACTGGACATTACGTATTTATTTTTGAAGGCGCTAGCCATTTGCAGTATCTTAGGCTCTTGTAAAAGATGTGAATTGTGCAACTTACGCTTGCACGACACCAAAGAAGAAGAAAGCATATTGCTTGATACTATCCAACCATCTAAGACAGTGAAGGCTTGACGTTTTACTGTTACCGACAGTGATGCTATTAGTTATGTGCGTTTGGTGAAGCAGTATTTATCATTGCGTTGCACGAATAAAGTGATTACTATTAATACTTTTGAATCATATCCTTTGCAAATTGTATGTTATCTTAACTTTAACGATCCTGGGAAATACACTGGACATGCGTCTCGACGTAAGTCCGCTGCCATTATGGCGGATAGTGGCATGACAATAGATCAAATCCAACAACAAGTAGGATGAAAATCGGCAGCTGCAGCAACTGGTTACGTTGAAGAAAGTATTAGCAATTAGAATAATATTTCAAACATTATTGGGAGTGAACAATTGTTGACTCAAGTAATTCATATTATCTGAATAAAACAAAACAATTCTTTAAACAAACATCTTTGTTTCGTATTAAGTGTAGTAGTAGTTTTCTTGATTGCAAGTATTTTCTATTCTTAAATGAAAAATATATTATAAGTTTATTATACAACAATAAGTTAATCTTTCAATAAGGTATAGTGAAACTAAGCTAAGTGTATTAATTTTGATATTAGTATAGCATTCTTTCCGTACCTATAGTGGTTGTTATAAAGGCATATATACGAAAGTATTTCTTATATAACACGAAATTTTTGTTTATTAAGTGCATGATTTTTCTTAAATCTCCGCAAAAGAAAAACATATTTACCTACTTAACATGCAAAAAAACATCATATTCATCAGCAGACCAAGTATGTCTATACACAGCCATGTTTTCAGCACAAACATGTCGATATTAAATTGGCAGCTGCCTCTTTCAATATTTTCATTAGATAATTTTACAAAATCAACATAATCCATCGGGAAAAGAGAAACACACCCAATAAAGGGAATTACGCGGGGCACCCAGCCATTGCAGCAGCTTATATAAGTTTTCATATTACATAAAGGAGTAAAATTATATGAAATTGATTTTTAAATTTCTCGTCGTGAATATCGCCTTGTACACCCTATATCCTATGTTTATTTTAGTCCCTTCCGCTTTTGAATGGAGCGTCGTCGTCGATTAGGACGGCCGTCGGCGTCGCCGCCTAAAAATACAAAAATTTGGGATTGCCGCTTCCGAAAGCCCGCGACAGGCGGTATTAAGCTTTTGTGCCTTTGATGATTTTCTCTGCATCTCATTTTCGTGTGTGTGGGAATCGAATTTGAGGAGATGGAGTGGTGAATACCAATTGATGCTGCTATACAAGCAGCTTTTCTTCCAAACCTCGCCGCTTTTACTTGCCCCGCATTTATATCATTTCGGAGATTTAATTTAAATTTCGGACTGCGCCAGTTAGATAGCCAGTCGGGCAACAGCCAGCGCAATATGTTGGGGACAGTTTATGTGGTGTATATATCTTGAATTTCCTTCTTATTGCTAAATGTCCAATTTCCTTATTCCCAGTTATAAGGTGCTGTGAAATTGCCCAGCAAACATACTTACATTATTTATTTATTTACTGATTTACTATTATTTATTTCTGTATTTATTTATTTGTTTATTTTATATTTCTTTATTTATTTATTTGTTTGTTTGTTTGTTTATTCATTTATTTAATTATTTATTAATTCATTCATTCATTCATTCATTCATTCATTCATTCATTTATTTATTTATTTATTTATTATTCAACGCGGGATAGCCAAAACCATCGAAAGCTAGCGACCACTATTGCGATTTGGCGTTAACGATATGTTGCAAATGCAGAATTCCATGGTTATTCGTCGGTTGCTTTACCTATGGCTTACTGATGATAGCTAATAAACTCGAAACCGGTATATGACTGGTAGGCTGCTGACGAGTGACTTCAGCTGGTTATTGTGTTTATTGTTTAATTGTGAACAATATGAATCTTTGTTGTATGAAACTCAAATCTCCTACAATTCCTATTAATTAGTGTTACCTTGGTGCTAGTTGTGTACTTACTTGGTAATATTTCTGTTGTAGTAAAGTACACAACTATCATTTAAGCCTAATAGACTACTACACAATAAAAATAATCCTAAATTGATCAAGATTTACTACTTTCTTTCATAAAAATAGTCTTCAATGTTACAAAATCTTATAATACCAAAATTTTAGTCAAAAATTTGTTAACTAAGAGTAATATAATGCCTTCCAAGTAAAATGAAATATATGTCAATTTATACAGTTCAAAATTACATATGGTTTACCTATTCTATGTTTTCAAATGCTAACATTCCAATAACGTGTAAGACGAAGTTATAATTTACTTAATTTCGCCTAGAAATCTGTCTTCAATATCCAAGGATTTTTAAATTATTACAATAGGTAAATATTTACATATTTATTACGATATCAAAATACCTATTTTAGTCTTCAACTAGTAGTTAAAAATAAGGAAATAACTAGTTATTTTGCCCTATTAAATCCTTCAATTGGTTTCTTTTATTTTTATTACAATATAATCCTATTTTCAACTTTGTTGATAACTTCTAAAGAATATTTGACCATTTCAATTATCCTAATAGAAATATTGTTCTACATTATGGTACAAATTTACTTGTAAATAATACTTCGACGTAAGTGTGTCTTATAAAGGTCTTTCAGGGAACAAGCTTCTTGTTATATGTATTCCGACAGATCTTCATGTAATAGCACGTAGAAATTGTTTTGTGTTTTGGCGATCTGCAGTGAAAACTAAGCCCTACACAATATTAAAGAGTTGTAAAAACGAGTTTAAGCCAACACTGCATATTATGTAAATCAGTCTAATGATAATATATCGATAAATACTTCATATATAAGTATTCTTATGACTGTTATCGTGTCAGATGAATTCAGTAGTGCACGTGAATTGAAATTCGAATTGAATTCCGTTCGAAAATATTTATTTTGTTTTTGTTATTACGCATATATAATATTATTGGCTTTAATTTGAAGTTTCAATCACAAATCCAAGAGTAGAATTTTATATGTAGGTACCTAGTAATAATTTAATTGGTAATAAATTACCATAAAGTATCTTCATTTGGAGGAAATTTCAACCTCAAAGTTAATATTTTCCTGTGACGTCAGCATTGGCATAGGCAATCTGCCCTATAGGTTAAAACATACAGACAAATTGACTTCAAAGTTGATTTTGTTTGAGCGGCCATATTGTTATAAACACTAAATGTTTTGTTCATTAATTACTCATTAAAATTATGTTAATACAGATAATATTAGTTAATACATTTATGACGAAACATTATTAAACACATTTTATCACGAAGTACATTCACTTTTTATTTTAGGTTATTTTTCAGTATAGTAATATTATTAAAAAGCAATAGTAAAAATGTATATTTATAAGGCGCGTTATTTTTATGAAAGTTTGGTCATGACATTATACGAAAAAATTTCCTGGGTTGTACAATTTGATGAATGGAAACCAAATATACGGACTTTATTATATTAAAATCTAAATATCTATAAATATACTAACTCCTACTCTACTTGTAGCTTAGTAGCCTGACTTATAGTCTTTCTTTTTCTTCCTATGCCTGTTCGCTATTAGAATATATAAAATGAAACATATAATGTTGTCTCTCTCTGGCAAAAGTATGTCATATAAAGGGCATAATTAGGGTAGATTTTGGTAATAATGTCTTTTATATTTCGAAATTTTAACATAAAATTGGTCCGTATTTCTTTTAGGTCCAATTATCTTATTGGTACAAAATTCTTGCCGACCAATTATTAACTTCCATGTTACTTTAGTTTTTTCCCACATAAGGAAAAAGGCCAACGAATATAGGTAAACTTCCCTTATATGGAATTGGTCATGAAAAGTTTTTGACCAATTAAGAGGTCAAGTTAACGTAATTTTAACTTGTTGTAATTGTTTGTTGGGTACTGTATGGTGATTATTACAACAAAATTGTAAACATAATAGTAGGTATGTATGTGAAATAATACAGCAAATTGTGTGTGGAGCTATAATTATTACAACAAATTGTAATAGGTACATAGATCCACATTGTGTAGGTAAACGATTACTATTTTTTTTTATTGTGTATGCCATGATCAACTATTACTGCTAGTAATATATAGTGTATATATTGTTCTACCGATTCTTGAATGCGTTAAAATGTAATTCTTTGCACATTTTCAATAATTATAGGTGATATTAATAATATACAACTTACTATATGCCAACCATATTATAGTCGGTATTCCGAATAGCTAGGGGCGGCATATTATTATTAAGCAGGCCGCATTTGCACCCAGGAACGACGTTGGTAGGACCTAACCACCATTCAGTGCAGGAATGAGGGAAACCTGGAAAATCTCATTAATTAGGGGGGTAGTTAAATGCCAACCGGTATCAATCTCTCACATTGACCCAAGTCAACATTCTTCCACCCTACCATACCCTCAGAGAGGGTGCCAATCTCTCCACGAATATAGCGTATATACGGTATACCGGCTGCAGGGGTCGAACCCACAGCGATCCAGTCACCTCGATTCAAGTACTGACGCCTTAAACCGTGCTACCAGTGACCGATCCATATACCGATAAATATGCAACATAAACTTTTCCATTAGCTTCTCAAATTTTTGTTCAGGATTTTTTTAAAGTAAAATTTATTTTTATCGAATTGAATGTATAGCTATTATGTTGCTTGTTGTATTGCTTATTTAATTAATGTATGCTTTTAAACATACATCGTCTTCTAATATAAACAGTTTTATTATCAATATTTTATTAATTCTTCTTAGCAAACAATCAGCTATTGAACCCAAATTCTGCGCATACACCATTTACTCGAATGTGAATTGTATATTTTGGCGGATGCGCCGATGTCACTAATAATATGAATTATTTTGCTTGCATATTCCACACCCGAGGATATGTATGTATGTGGATTTTAATTTTTTAAAAGAAAACGCATGTCTGCATAAAAATACTAAAAGATTGAAAATTTTGTAAATTGATTGTACTTACTGTATTTTTTTCATATAGAGAAACGATTACATTAAAAAGTTCTAATTAAAAAAACTATCACTATATACTTTATGTACTTATTATGTGATCAACAAATATACTTACTTACTTACTTTATAAATTTAACTGTTTTAGAGAGAAAAAAGAGATCCAAATTTTTTTCAATTTTTTAGAAGCCCTTATCTCGTGAGGGAAGACTCAAATCAAAAAATTTTATAGAAAGAACCCCCCGCCCCCTCCAATGGCCCAATAAATACACCCTGCAAAGGAGCGCACATCATTATGGGACGCCCTGTATATAAACATATTTCTAATATTAAAATAAACAATCGTCAAAATGTTTTTTTATTGAGGATCATTAGGTACTGTATATAGTAAGGTGACATTTCAAAGTGGCAAACTGCCGCTTTAGTAAACGATTTTGTATTTAGTAAAATAGGATATTACCAGTCAAAACTTAAAACACAATACAATAAATAACTATATTTGTTCAGTAAATAAAAAATTAAATAAAATAAAATAATTTATTAGAAGTTGACCAACTTGTGTTGGGAAAACGCAATGTCATAAAGAAAAATGTTATAAGAAATACAACTATTATTTTTCATGTTTTATATTTTCCCAAAATTAAAAACGAAAAACCGGAGGCATCCTGTATTTGAGGCTCCAACTCATGTATTTTGCAACTTTAACTGTATGCATCCTTTATTTAATAAAGGTAAGGAATATAATATTTCGGTAAAAAAAAACAATTGTTCCTTTTCTCCGTTTTTAGGAAACCGGCAAAGTTTTGTAGTTAAAGGCCCAAAGAGTAATTTTCAATGTTAATTTAAAAATATATTTTCCACGATGAGACAAGTTTATGTATGGGGGTAAAACTCCATTTAGAAGTTTTAAACAACTTTTTATTTCATTCAAGTTAACGTTCTCTTTTATTAGTCTAAATTGAAATTTCGGTTGATTAACTTGAAAACCATATTCTGGACCATATTTCACTTCTGCTCTCATAATATTCAACAAAAACATTGGGAGAGATATTAGCTAAAATGTATATAAAACTCCGTCTTGGGAAAAGTTGCGAGAACCGGGAAATATCTAATAACGTCGTGGGGTAAAAAGCATTCGAGGAATTTTGATTAATTTGACAGTTTTGTTGGTGGAGAGTTTTAAGGTCCGTATATAGTTTTACATCATACATCAAAACTAGTCAGGGAAAAAACAAAGATGGCCGCTCTGGCTCGCCACTTAATAACACTGCTGACACATCGAAAATATAATTTAATTTTTCTACTTTTTGTCCAATTCCAGCAGCGGTGTCATCATTTCAGCCAGGCGGCGTAATATCTGGTAATTCCTGAGAATATACGGAGCGGTTCGTTTATATTTTCCACATTTATTAATTACTCACAACATAATGTATATTATACAGAGTTAGTAACCTATATAACCAGCAAAATAATTTTAAATGTTTCAGGTTATACGACAACTACCTATGTTTTATATATACATTATTATTGTTTTGAAATGCATATTTGTTTTATTATAGCAGCAAGTATAATTACTTTGTTGTCAGTAACTGAAATATTTTATAAATTTATGATAACATTTGATTATTTCAAGTAAATTGGCCAAGCAAGTGAGTTAGTTATAGTAGCCTATAACTGTATCGTTACTCCTGATTGGTTGTTTTATTTGTTTTAATAAAAGAAACTAATCATACAATAAAATTTCCATACATTCCTATATTATCAGAAAAGTTAAGAAGAATCGGTAATAAATTTAATATTCGAAGAGTTCTTCAGACAACAACAATACTTTACGATCATTTTTGTCTAAAACGCGTCCAATAAATTATATACAAAATTCAAAAAATTGCATCTACAGTATACCTTGTGAATAAACATTATGTTGAAGAAACGCCTCGGCCTATGAATGTTAGAGTTGAGGAACATAAAAATTATATAAAAAGACGGGAATTCCATTGCGGACATGTTTGGGAAAACGGTCATTTGATTCAATGGGGTTCGGCAAAAATTTTAGAGAAGGAAGATGACGCAACAAAAAGAAAATTAAAAAAGACTGAAATTATTTTGTTGAACGGAGATAAGTGTGTATCAAACTGTTCGGTAAACATCGATGATTGTTGGCTACAGTTGTATCAAGAAGAAGTAACAATAAAATAAAAATCATTTAACATCTCTATGGAAGCAGATAAACAAATTTTAAACTGTCAAACTTGACGTACGTTTAATATTTTTACTACTATTTTGAAAACGAAAACAGAGATTTTCGAAACGTCAAAAATACGGAAGTGCGCGATAGTGATGTGATTTCTGTTATTTTTTACTTATCTGCTTTTTCAGTGTGAGATTTTTTGGTTAGGCAAACTTAGTTTCAAAAATAACCCTTGGCTGATCCGTTTGGCGCAAGGGCTTATTTAATTAATCTTTATTTTTTCAGAAGTGTGGCAAAAACCCAATAAAACTAAAGAAAAACTAAAATTATGCCACAAATATATAGCTTCAGACAATATAAATATAGTTTCTTCTGTGTAAGTCTGGCTCAAGGCTATACACGTTTTACATGACAAAACAATGAAATTTGGGTAGTTTTTGGAGGCGCTTTTTTATGTTAAATTTTCAAATGTGTATTTTTCAGAATGTATATTTCAACTTAAACCTAAGTTTTAGCGGGGTTGACTACCAAAAAATTAAAATTAAATCGATTTCCTGAAAAATGGAACACCCTGTATAAGAATTCATGTTATTATCAGATTCTACATGCTATCTAGTGTCTGTATACCAAATTTCGTCTCACTGGATATGATGGTTTCTGAGATATTCGCACTGAAAGTCTTAGAGGGAACACCCGGTATATTATTCTTTCATCGAAATATATATCTAGTAGTTATTTAAAATTTAATACAAATTTCCAACGAGATCTGCCAATTTAATCAGAAGTCAAAAATTACTCGACTACAGAGATCAACAAATAATTCTCTTGGTTTGAGATTATACAACAAAGCTCCTTTGGAATACATTTAAAAATTTAATTAAAAAAATTATGAACAATTATTGTTTCTACTCAGTGCAGGAATATATGGACACTGCCTCTTTGCTTTAAAATTTTGTTTCGGGTTGTTCTTACAAGTACGTATATAAATTGACTTGGTAATTATTATAGTTTTAAACCTGTTTTCTATTCTTTAAATGGTTTTTGTATTTCCCTCATGACTTATATTGTTTACTTAGTTTTTATATCGTGTTTTAGTTTCAATAATATAAATATGCAATTCATTCAACTTAACTATCATTGTTTTTAAATTGTTTCAAGTCCTTCAAATGAATTTTTTTAATGTATTGTGGCATGACCTGCGCTTTTTGCATTAATATTCCAATGTTTGTGTTTATAAGCTTTGCCACTATAATATTATTAAATATATTAACGTAGTCAATAAATACATTTCTTCTTCACTCGCAGTTCTTTCTCCCCACCACTTTCTGTTCAAGAATTACCGGTCTTTTTCCGTGTGTTTTCTAGTCCTCCGTGTAGCGGCGACACCTAGCAGCGCTCTCAACTTATTGTCAGGCGGGGTACATTTCGCAGGACGTGGATTGAATCCGAGTGCGATATTTTTCAGACCTCGGTCCACTTCAATTTATCAGCGACGGTGCTGGTTGTCGCCCGTTGCCCATCGTCTCTCCTGTCGCCACCTGTCACGGACTCCTGCGCGTGCTGCTGCCGGACCCACTCATATTTCATCACAAGAAATATTAATACCTTCACATATTTCAGCTAATGGGCCGCTCTTATTCTTTTCGGGTGGGCGCAAGCGTCAGCGTATGGAAATAAATATGGAATGTGTCTTTAATAACGCCGGGTATTGATTTTCGTAAATTAATAATTATGGAAATGCCTCACAGGGTGAAACGCTTACAATCCAGTGGAGTACAACTGCATATTGAGAACCCCTTTATAAAAAAAATCGTGCGGTACTGTTTTTTATGTGTATTGTATTGCATAAGATACGAACAAAATGTATCGTATTTTATTCCCAAGAATTGTTGTTCTCAAATTATTCGTTAACAATAAAATATTTTTGTGCACAAAAATGTAAAGTTACAAAGAAATTATTACATAATTTTTTATCATATTAATTATGCTAATTTTATGGGTCTCGTGTAATTTTCCAAATATTAAAGAAATTTACAATATAATACCTAAAACGTGTAATTGATGGTCAATACAAAATGAGCTTATCGTCACTTTTCGATGCATGTTTGTAACTTGGTTGTTTGCAAAGTTAAAGAAAATAATACTACGTTCTTGAGACACTCTTTCGAGTAGAACCCAGTAGCGTGCCTAAATTCATTTTTGAGTTATAACCTAAAGTTGTGTCTTTTTAAATACAAACCATAGTTGGCCATGGGCCAGTTGAAATTGTTGTTTTTTTTTTGTCTGAAGAACGTATTAATTATTTTTTTTTAATTTTACAACGATGGGTCATTTTATGGACCATCAATTTTCTCTTAAAAAGAGACATCGAGAGTGAGGGTGTCATTTTTTTCTATCTCCTATAGTTAACAAGGTAACCTATAAAAGCATCGAAATTTGCCCACTATGTACAGTAGTAGTATGTAAGAAGATAAACTCGACAATAAATTAATCGTAAAATGAATTGTTTGAAATTATTTTTCTTCATCTAAGTATCTTCGAACATCAATACCAAAATGTGGGGGAGCGCCATCTTGTTGGAACCAAATTCTTTCATTTGGTATATATGGATCAATTTTCGATTTCACAACAAAAAGTTACTGGTCTAAAATTGTAGAGTATTCAATTTGCAATAAAAAATGTTTTTAAAAATTTTTTGTTTGACCAATAGTTTACCTGATAAATGCTAAAAACAATTTAACCCCCTTTTTTTCCAGATGGCGGCCGAAGTTGGAGGGTTGTGATCCCACAAACTTTAAGTTAAACTTTTTTGACCCCCTCACATCTAAACAATAAAATTGCGTCCTCCACAAAATGCATGCTAAGGCCAAAAAAATGTAACATTTCAATGGACTAGTGGAATAAGAGTTATTAGCTTTGTTTACATCTGAGTCAAATTCTGTTTAGCATACAATTAATTCGAAAATGTAAATGGAAGACGTGAATTACATTAGAAACTCCTAAAAGCTCTATAAAAAGTTTTATACGCTTCGATCGAGTGTTTGTTAACTGTTGAGCGAAAATACTCGAAATAATTGCGTTGCATGAATAAAAACAATTATTTTCTAAATATATCGGCCTTCGAGATACAACAGAATCAATCGGAGAGCCCCCGATTGAATATAACATAGTTATTAGCTTTGTTTACAGCCATAACAAATTTCACATCACTTTTTATACCCTCTCGTTCCTTATCGTCGACCCTGTCATAACGAACGGCCGGATTTTATTACTCTTCAAGGTCCTGTTCTGAAATTATATTTACAGCCCCCCGCCACCCTCTTTAATCCTGATTTGTCCCGTCTAGCTGCAACACCTGAAAGCGTTATTTTTATAGCCCTTTTCTTATTACACATCACATACTAGCTTCGACCCCCACACACTTTATTCCTTTTCTTGGAGACTGCTACTTCTTGTAACTAACGCTTAAAAGTGTTGGTCCACTTGCTGATGCATTTCTTCGTTATTTTATAACAGATCTACTGGCTAGTAACATGTAGCTGTGTCTCAGCTTAAATGGAAGTAATATTTATTTATTTATTTAAATTGGCTTCATGCTTAAAACAGCTAAGGAATACACAAATACACAGATAAAACTAACATAAAAAATGGCAGAGTAAATTTATTAAAAAATATTACAAACATACAAATAAAAACATGTTAAATTAATACAGATAATAAGAACAAATAATGAAAACAAATAAATTGAATATTATGGAAGTCAATGGATAAAAACTGATTAAAATCATAAAATGAACTTTTCAATAAATATTGTTTATTTTTTTTAAATGTATTTATAAGTACAAAAGGAATTAAGCGGATCATAAATATACAAGATAGAAAACATTTAGCGGCTAAAGGATCCGGAAAAGAAGGTGATAAGGAACAACGAGCAACTGCGGACAACGTTGTTTCTAGGTTATTGCCCTTCATCAGCGCAGTGCAACTTAAACAAACAAGAAGGAAAAAAAAAGAAAGGCAAATGACACGACTACACAGGAGAATGACCAGCAGCCACCTATCCCTAATTTGCAGCATCGTGCCACACATCCTCTGTTTTGAGGACAAGAGTAGCAGTCGTTGCGGAAGAGAGTCCAGCGACTACTGTGTCAGGTCTCAGCCAGAACAATACAAGTACAAAAGGAATTAAGCGGATCGTAAATATACAAGATAGAAAACATTTAGCGGCTAAAGGATCCGGAAAAGAAAGATCCGACTGCTACTCTTGTCCTCAAAACAGAGGATGTGGCACGATGCTGCAAATTAGGATAGGTGGCTGCTGGTCATTCTTCTGTGTAGTCGTGTCATTTGCCTTTTTTTTCCTTCTTGTTTGTTTAAGCTGCACTGCCCTGAGTAAGGGCAATAACCTAGAAACAACGTTGTCCGCAGTTGCTCGTTGTTCCTTATCACCTTCTTTCGAATGTATTTATATTTAAAATCTTTATATAGTCGGGAGAGCATAACAGAATTTGAAATCTAAATAACCTGTACCATTTCGTGTTCTTGTTAAACTTTTAACTTTAAATTATTGGGAAAAAGTTTTATAGTATACGAGAAAAAATATTTTAATTTTTTCGAGTTTGTTTTCAATAAGATGGAAAAACTCCAGTGATTTATTATAAATATGATATATAATGGATATGATACGGATTCCAAGCAGTATTTAAAACGTTTTGGAGGTATTCTGTCAGGACCCGCACCTTTATTAATATCCAAAGTCTTTATGTGCATTCAACCTCAGAAAGAGTACTAGTTGTGTACGATTTAATGCAACTTGCTACTGAGGGAATCTCAAACGGTTCATAAAGGATGTTACAAAAAAGAAGTTAGGATTACCCTCGGAAATACAATATTAAATTGCTTTTGTGCTATATATTTTAAAAGATTTAAAAGTCCCAGAACTTTCATTCTTATACTTTTTCGTATCTCGAATAATAACGGAGAAAAAAGGGAAGCACAATTTTTGCGTGACCCCCTGAAGATGCCGACAGTGGACGGCGAAATATTTGGTAACATTGAATGCGACCAATTGCAGAGACTACTACAGGACATTTCAGACCACCATAATTGCCTGTAGAACGATTCCAACAGCATCAGCCGTAGTACCAGCAATGGGAATAAAAAATAATATAAACATCGTCTAAGGGTACTGATAACTAACCCTCACTGTTCCTAATCCCAGAACAACACGAGCGCTTCGAAGACTATCTGCTAAGTATTGGAAAGTGCACATAAATTCTGTAGCTGGCAGCTAGAGTTACCTAAGCCAGGCAGAGTATAAAAATCCAGAAAACTTTGTGACAATAAGGCAGCCTAGGAAAAGATTCCTCAAGGACATATTGAGTTTTGCTACTATGTTGCTAAAATATTCGAAACACAAAGAAATATTAATAAATGATGAGCATAAATTCCCGCTCCCCAATTACCCTAAGAGAACATATCCATTTCTTTGTTATACGATCCGGCAAATAAGCACATTTTTTAGGAAACCCATAATGAGTCCTGTCTCGGCCAAATGATTTATATCCGAGCCGAACTAATAAAGGACGAACCGTATAGTCCCCATAAAATATTGCAATAGTCCATCGACAGCATCTCATTAAAGTGGAAATGTGATATCTGGCCATAACGATAATCCAAAAAACCATTACTTATATATTTAATGGCTTTTTTTCGCCGCGTGGTTATATTCCTATGCCACCCCTTATTACAGACGCTGGCTGTACGTGGACACATAGGGAAGAAGGTGGCGCTGTACACCGAGAAACATTCATGTTTTAAATTTCTCTAAGGTCGTATATACCAATTCCACTCTGTATGTTATATGTATGATTTTCCTAGAAGTAATAAATATATTGTGTATTGCAAAATCTGTTTCTAGAGCACTTGTTAAATGAACAAATATTTATACAGGGTATTTCCAAAGTAACCTAAAATATTTCAGAGGGTATTTCGTCAAGTAATGTAATGAAGAAAAGTTCATATAAGCCTTAGTTTTTGATGTGCGTGAACTTAGCCCCCATTTTTCGATAAAATAAAAAATAAAAGTTGTGCTGAATTGTGCCGGCCGTAAAAGTTTAAAGAAAAATAATAGCCATTTTCCTAGAAAATCAGAAAATCGTATGTTCCATGTAGCCTCCCACTTCGCGAAAATCGTATTTTCTTTTAAATTTCTATATATTCTTCTATATGTAAAGTTCTTTACTGTTCTTAGTTTTTATAAATAATGTTTGCTGTATCTTAAAATGTGAAAATCTTATTTTTGCCGATGACTTGAAAATTTATAGGAAAATTGATGTTATGTCAGACTGCTTGAGCTTGCAAAATGATTTGACTAATATTGAAGCGTGGTGTAGGGCAAACCGGTTAGAGCATAATGTTTCTAAGTGTAACGTGGTTACGCATACGAGAAAATTAAATTATGAAAAATATATTTATAAAATTAATAATCAGAATTTGCAGTCCGTGGAAACAATTTCATTTAGGAGTTTTGTTTGATTGTGGTTTAAGTATTGTCGATCACATCAATCATATTCAGTCTCATGCCGGGTTTATTATTGTTCATAACTGTCATTCATTTACTAATATTAAAGCTTTGGAAATTCTGTACTATGCGTTCGCTAGATCGAAACTTGAGTATTGCTCATTGATTTGGAATCCTTACTATCAGGTACACTCCGACACTCTTGAAAATGTACAATGGCGTTTTTTGAAATTTTTATCTTTTAAGTCTACTGGCATATACAAGGTTTTGATCACGATGAATTATTAAATATGTCCAGTTTCTAAACTTTAGAAACCCGCAGACGATGTCAATCGGTGAAATTCCTCTACAATCTATTACACAATAAAATTGATTGCCCAGATTTGTTGGAGCAACTAAGTTTCTTAGTAGTTAGTAATATAACAACAAAATATGTCCAGGTGATCTTGAAGTCGGCAATAATTATCATACATCGGTATAGTGAAGAAGATTGTCGTGGGTCATGACATTGCACTTGCTTGTTCACAAGGTATTTTTATGTCAATTACAAGATCATATAGATCTTCTTCTAATGCAATGTTCACTGATCTGCTAACTTCAAGTTGGACTGAAGAAAAAACAAGATCGAGGCAACAGTTATTATAGACTAAAGCATGTATGTTATACACATTTGGAAAGTGAGGATCTGATGGTGAATTGTGTTTTGCCGCTTGCATGTATTTGTGTCATGCTACACGCATACTTCCTCCACAGCGTGCTTCCACTGTTCGCATAAGACGGTGTTGCCAGGTGGGAAAAATTCAGTGCATGAGAATAATTTCAAAATAGCATGAGGTTTGAAGAAAAAAGCATGAGATGGCTTAATTTATCAAAAAACACCTCTTGACACAGCTTAATTTCTAATTACTTTTGTAATGTCATTTTTATTTCATTAAAAAGCATTATGTTATGCTATTTTATCATAATATTACATTATAAGTAGGTACTTACAGGTACTTACTTAAAAGTTATTAACCACGTACCCTTTCTAATTTATTTTATTGTTAGGCCGAGCGAACGTTGAGGCGCAGTTAACGTGACGCAGGGTGACTCGCGGGTCGTAAAATCTGTTGTTTCCAGAAAATGTAGGTACCCTTACGAAATAGAGTTAAGAATCACTGCAATACAGTTTATGTATTCATTGCTAATTATTAAGAGAGCAGTCTACAATAAAGGACATTTCAAGTACCCAAATATTGTAGATACCTACCTCTATCTATTCAATTTTGCCCTCAATGTTGCCTTTATTTCTCGTTAGTTTAATAATTTTATTATTTCTTTTGTGTCTATTAAAAAGCATGAGATTTTGTAATCAAAATATGAGAGCATGAGATTTCCTCGGAACGCATGAGATCTCATGCAAAAGCATGAGTCCTGGCAACACTGGCATCAGGTGACCGGATTGAGGTCTGTAATCTGTGAGGATACCGTTTTTGTTGTGCGGCTCTCGTTAGCTCTCGCCTACCATCGGCCGTTATCGGAGATTTTTAGACGCGCTAAATGGACATTCAAAATTTAAAGATCTTATTCACGCCGTGTTTTATTCGTTACTCTTTCCAAATAAATTAATACACGTCAGCATTTTAGATGCAATAAAAGGACTTTGAGAAGAATAGGGCAGATATACAAATAAAATTTAGTTTTCTATTATACTACCGCGCCGCTTATACTTCGTACCTTCCCTGGAATGAAGCGGCAATTTCTACTTTCTCTGTAAAGATCCGCAATATCCGATTCTGTATTTAAACTACACTCAAACGAAACTGTCTCCCAGTGTACCCAAAGCGGCGCATCGGCCGAAGGTGATGCTGTACATATTATCTGCGACCCTCGCGCAAAAAACTAAGCAAAAATGGCCATGCAATTCGTAGTCTATCCCTACAGCGTTTCATTTATCCCCACGGACCGGCGAGGCCGTAAAATGTTTCCTCCGCAGGACCCCTCTTCCTTAAATATCACACCCATACAAGTTTTTTACGGACTTTGTTCTTCGGGCAATTATAAGGACAAACGTTCATAATTGCCTGTTTAATAATGAATTTTTAGTACAAGGGTTGGGCGTTTTTTTCGTATTATTTACACGACGAGCTCGCATATGCGTGCTTGTGTTTTAATGGCATTTTTTACGGCGGTTATACGTTCTAAACGAAATATGCTGGGGTGCTTAATAATTATTAGGTGGGTATTTCTTAGGGTGTAACGAGAAAAAATATTTATATCCGAAATTATGCGTCGCATAGGATGTGGTGGGATCGGGAAAAATATAACATTTACACCCTGCTGGGTTTTCTTGTTAACTTTTCTCTAATGAAATAATCCAGATGGTTATTGGATATTCTAAATTTAATCGTAAAGTTATTGAAATCTGTTTATTTTTTCAGCTATCTGTTACTTAACATAACAAACGTAAATCCGCGATGTCTGCTATGACGTATTAACGTGAAATTGCTCCTGTTGGAAAATTTTAACATGCATATAGATTAATACGCTTAAATTTATAAAAAAATCTAATTTCCTGTTGCGTAAAAATATTGTGAAAATGCGTAGACATAGATAATAATATACTCAGGAATTTTTTAAGTGGAATTAATGAACTCTACTTGAATTTATTTTACTGCATTCGAGAATGGAGGCCCAGGTGTGTTATTTTTATTTTTGGGAGGGTATAAAAGGTATTCTACAGCGATTACACTCACTCAAGTGTTGCTACTTCTATTTTATGCTCAACGGATATTTAATGATCCTAGAATCCTAGAATTCGGGGAAGATTTAGCATACATATTTTTAATTATTCACGAATATCTTCAGTTATTCACCGTCTTGAAGCAACTAACAGCATCAGGATATTCAATAAATAACGCAGTAAATAATGTTTTTTATCTGAGACAGTTTATTTCCCAGTTATAAGGACTAGTGCTGAACGTGTCAAGAAAAAAATTGCTACTGTTTTACAGAACAATTCGGTATTTCTGGACTTTATGCCGTAGATATTTTTGATGACAAAAAAGTAGATTTTTCTGAACCTCTCTAAATATGCCATCCATGAAAAATTATATGTACTCAAATATGCCCCACTGACTTCTGTGGACATTGAACACACGTTTTCGAAACCGAAATTAATTATTAGCGACAACCGCTGCAGCCTAACATCTGAACATTTACAGCAGTTTCTGAGCATAATATTCAATATTTTCTAAATCGATTGACATAATTATTTTTAGAGATACCTACTAATAACTACAATAAAACAGTCCGTTGTTTATGGCTCACCATTGACATCTCGTACAGTAAAATATAAATTAATACGTCAAAGAAATCCAAGATATCTGCTGCCTTTATTGAAATATTGTGAAGAAACTGGAAATAGGGATTTTAGAAAATGCTGTTTAGCGTCACTATTTCTCAACAAAAAAACCTGAAATTTGGTCCAGTGGGATAAGAGTATACGATAAATCGAGTTTCTACGATCACTAGTTTCAGTTATGCAACATTAATTTTTTTTCTTATGGGCGTCACATTGGATCTTGACAGTAATAGATATAGAACAAAATTACGAACACATCAATAGGTAATACTACTATTAAATGGTAGTGTTAGAAATTCTTATATTACTTTTTATTATCTCACGTTTTGCTGGATTAAAACCAATGTAAACACAGATCCACTGATTTAAGAAAACTAAGATAGCAACCACAAAACATGAACGTAGAGAAAACTGCGTGGGCATTCCCCGTTTTTACTCTGTATGCTGTTATATTGCGGTCGTGTTACATTTTTACATTCGAAGTGTATACTAGAGATAGCTTAATCTGTTTCCTAAAAGATGACACTATTAACTCAATTTGCGCTTTGGTCTTAATTTTATCTGAATAAAAACCCATCTAGTTAATAAAATTCAATAATGTAAATAATAACGCTACTTGTTCTTGATGTAAAACAAAAATCATCAAACAATTTGACATTTGCTATAGTTGCGGCGAGAATTCAGACGACTTACGTCATACGATCAAATGAATAATTGATTATATTTTCATCAAATTATTTATGAAACTGCAACTCACAATAATAAAATTATATACTGCAGTTTGTCATATAGATATATAATATTATTTCAAAAAATGAGCAAACAAATATCTAAAATTATGTTTTACTGTATTATAAAGGTATTTTCAGCTAATATAAATCAAATCTCCTGCAATTCCCGTTAATGAAGTCATATGTATGTTCTCTGATACCAAACATCTAGGAATGCTAATGAACAATTCCACACACAAAGCTTTATTCAATTATCTAAAGAAATTAATCTATCTAAATTTACTAACCTGGTTTAATGAAAACACTCTATAAATATCTAACTTTCACTTTTGACAGTGGGAACTCGAAAACTCCAGAATATAATATGAGATTTGACCTATTTCTGCATTTTTAGGATTGCTTCTTCGGGCGGCCTCCTTTAAGTTGAGGCAAATATCTAACTATAAAAATTATTATATAAATTAAAATTATTTGAAATTAAATATCGACAATTACAAAAGTGGAATTAGCCTGTCAATTTTAAACTAAATATGACAATGCCTACTTGAATAATGTTTACCCTTTATGTAAAAGTTTTTATATATTTTTAGGTATTAATAATGTTGTGTGAAACTAACTACTCTGTGGACTAAAGCCTCAACCAGCGTTGAATTACACCCACAATATATTCTTTATTATTAGCTTTTGTAACCTCTTTTACTGTATTAGAAAGGTATTTTAAGCTAATATATATCAAATCTCCTACAATTCCTATCAATGAAGTCATATGTATGTTCCCTAATACCAAACATCTAGGTATGCTAATGATTGATAGGAATTGTAGGATATTTGATTTATATTACCTTAAAATATCTTTCTAATATAGTAAAAAATGTTACAAAAGCTAATAATAAAGAATATATTGTGGGTGTAATTCAACGCTGGTTGAGGCTTTAGTTCACAGAGTAGTTAGTTTCACACAATATTGTTAATACCTAAAAATATATAAACATCAAAAATTATGTTGACAATAAAAACTATTGCGTAACGTTATCCGTAAAGTAAGTTGTCTGAATTCTTGCCGCAACTATAACTTTGTTTTTATAGTTGGAAGCCTTATTTCTCATAAGTATTTAAATATTTTAAGAATGGAAACGGAGAATGCGCTTATAACTCTTGATAATTGAATTATAAGTAGATATTAATAATTTTGAAATAGTTCAGCAAAATGGTGTATCAATTGTGTACCATTTGTGCTATTTGCTTTTGAATATTCGCTGTAAAAACAACTACTATTTTTTTTAAACAAACAGCTAGGATTCAGAAATACAGTTTTTATAGTCTTTTAGGCCTCCCTGGGCACCGGGTTAAAATTATTGTACTTAGTTATAGTTAACTCCGTGTAAAATTTCAGATTTGAATTTGGATTGGTATTCGTGTGATGTCTAACAGTCCCTCGCTGTAACACACCCTGTATCTAACATAAAATACAACCTTACACCATAATTTATTGATTGGTTTCTAAAGAAGCTGGCTATGCTCCTTCTTCCGTTATTTTTCTGGTCGAATCGCCTCAAAACCAGGCAAATACAATTTCCATATTTCCCGATTATATCCGTCTTGTTAATCAAGTTACGAGTTTCTTAAACCCCCGATAATCGAATAAGAATTTCAATCCAGGGCCGGAAATCCCTTGGACCATCGAGCCAAAAATAATTACGCCCGACTTCCACAAAGAAATAGTTTCCCAAAACTAATTAAACAGTTTAATCGAATCCCGCAATTCTGGCGGTTTTAATTTTATTTAATCCTGTTAAATCCATTTAACTCCTCTGCTCATTGAAGTTGGACGGAAGTTTGATAATGAAATGTGCCTATTGAAGTATGACTAATTAGCAACGATCCGTCCGGCTTGGAGGGTGATTAGAATGTGGCAGAATGCACAATTAAGACCAATCGGGTTCTACAACTCGTATAGTCTGGGCAAATTAAACTTTTATTAATGATCTGCTGCTGCGTCACATGAAACAACAGGAAATAATACCACGTATAAATACATAGGTAATATTGTTCTGGAATGTACCAGCATGCCACCAAAAATCATAATATAAGTTACATCACAGACAAAACTACTTGAAAACATAAATTTGATATTGACACCGATGAAATATGTCACAAATATGAAATAATTTAAAGATTCTCTAGACAGAAATGTTCAAGAAAGTACAACAGTGATGTACAAAGACAAATTGTTATAAATTTTGAATATAAAACTTTCAAAATACATACAATTTCTTATAAAGTCAAGATATCGAGAATAGCGTAACGTAAAATGTACTGACGTGAAAATAAAAAGGGAATTCATAAATACAGGGTGTTAAAAAAAGAGTGTAAAATATTTCAGGAGGTTGTTGTATATTTAATATAGGTATAGTAAATGTGCCACTAGCTAAGCATTATGTATTGTAAAACTTTATTTTCTATGTGCCGCTTGTTAGTGTAGAGATTCCATTTTACTTTTTGTATTTCTTTTTATGTATTCGTGTTTGTAGATATATACTGATATTTTTATAGAATAAACATATATAAAATAGTAGCTTTGAGTATTATTACCAAAAATTATTAAATTATTACACTGGCGCAGTCGGTATTTAAATAAATAAATAAATCAATAAATATGTCAGTCGGAAAGTTAGAACCATTTTCAAGAGAGAAGAATTGGTCAACATACATTTCCCGTTTAAATCAGTATTTTAAAGCTAACGCAGTTACCGATGACCTGAAAACTGCTATTCTAATAACCGCAGTAGGGGATGAAACGTTTGAATTGATGGTAGATCTATGCAGCCCAAAGAAACCTGAAGATTATAAATATGACAATTTGGTACAAGTAGTTAAAGAGCATTTGCAGCCCACACCATCAGAAATTGCCGAACGCTACATTTTTAGGCAAAGGAAGCAAAACGAGGGTGAGTCCATTTCAACTTATGTTGCAGCTTTAAAAAAACTGGCCAAAAGTTGTAATTATGGAGCAATTTTGGAGGAGCAGTTACGAGACCAGCTAGTTTTTGGACTGAGAAATGATAATATTAGGCAGCACCTTTTTGCAGAAAAAAATTTAACTTATAAGAAGGCATACGAACTGGCAATAAACTTGGAGGCAGCAGAAAAAAATTCTGGATTGATAGAGCCCGCAGCAGTAAAGAAACTATCATCTTATCATAAACCAGGTAAAAGTCAAAGTGCAAAAGACTTTAATAAACGTTTTAATAAAGATAAAAACATTACTATCCCTAGTGCTTGTATTCATTGTGGAAAAAATAACCACGAAAGTAATCAATGTTATTTTAAGAATGCTTTGTGCCATAAATGTGAGGCTAAAGGTCATATCAGTGCGATTTGCAAAAAACAACATTCCAAACTTTTTACTAAAAATAAAAACTATAAATTTACTAAGTATGTAGCTGGTGTTCAAGATAACAATTCTGATTCTGACGACCTTGATTTTTATAATATTTCGTCTATTAAGGATAAACCTATTAAAGTAAAATTATGTGTAAATAATAAATTACTGTGTATGGAATGTGACACAGGTTCGCCTGTTTCTGTAATATCTGAAAATTTTTATTTGAATAATTTTTCTGATGTAGTATTACATAATTGTACCATGAACTTGAAATCGTATGCAGGAGATGTGTTGATACTGTAGGTTTTATATACGTGACTGTTACGTATAAAAACTTACTAAAAGTTAAAATTAGTGGTAGTAAAATGGAGGCCTCCATTGTTTGGTCGTGAATGGATAACAGATTTAAATATTTCAGTTGATGATTTATTGAGAGTAAATACTTTAGCACAAACTGATAATATAGATTACGATATATTAAATGTTTCGGACGTTCTAAAGAATAAATTTCCTGACGTTTTCAAAGCGGGTTTAGGTAAATTTAATAAAACTAAAGCTAAATTGTATCTAAAAGAGGATGCAATTCCTGTTTTTTGTCGACCCAGAAATATACCAATGGCTTTAAAAGAGAAAGTAGAGAAAGAATTAGATAATTTAGTAAAAAATAATATTTTAACACCGGTGCAGTTTAGTGACTGGGCTACACCTATTGTACCAGTTTTAAAAAAACATTGTGACGAAGTCAGAATTTGTGGGGATTTCAAGATTACGTTAAACCCAATGTTACATATAGATACTTACCCTATCCCAAAAATTGATAATCTTTTTGCTGTTCTAAAAGCAGGGAAGTATTTCAGTAAAATTGATCTCTCTCAAGCTTACGCGCAAGTAGAATTAGAGGAAGAGTCAAAAAAATTAACTACTTTAAATACACACAAGGGTCTTTTTCAAATGAATAGACTACCATATGGTGTCTCTAAGAGAGACGGTATTTTTCAGAGATTAATTGAGCAAGTTTTTGCAGGTATGAATAATGTGGTAACTTTTCTTGATGACATATTGATTACGGGGTCATCGAAGGAACATCACATGGAAAATTTAATGTTAGTTTTTAACAAATTGCAAGACTGTGGACTACGAGTTAAATTAAGTAAATGTTTATTTTTTCAAAATAAAATAAATTTCTTGGGTCACTGTATAGATAAGGAGGGTTTGCATACCGCCAAAGATAAAGTAAAAGCCATATTGGAGGCACCCACCCCAGAAAATATTACTCAACTTAAATCGTTTTTAGGATTAGTTAATTTTTATGGTAAATTTATTGAAAATTTAAGTCATAAGTTACATTATTTGCACATTCTGTTAAGGAAAAACGTTAAATGGTTTTGGGGTAGTAAACAAAAAGATGCTTTTGTAGCTATAAAAAGGAACTGGCATCACCGAAAGTTTTAATTCATTATGATCCGACATTACCAATTATTTTGGCAAGTGACGCAAGTGCTTATGCTGTGGGAGGTGTTATCTCGCACATTTTACCTAACGGGGACATTAGACCCATAGCTTATGCTTCTAGATCGCTTTCAGATTCCGAAAAACTATATAGTCAACTTGACAGAGAAGGACTTGCTATAATTTTTTGTTTAAAAATTTCATGACTATCTTTATGCTAGATTTTTCACTTTACTCTGTGATCATAAAGCTTTAATAAATATTTTTGGAGAAAAAAAGGGTATTCCGCAGTATGCTGCAAGTAGATTACAAAGATGGAGTATTATATTAAGTACTTATAATTATGAAATTAAATATGTTAAATCAGAAAATAATTATGCAGATGCGTTATCTAGATTACCTTTAACGAATAAAACAGAACTTGAACCTGACTTTGCTCATATTTTATATGTATCGGAAAATTTACCTATTGATTATAAAAATCGCTCAGTATACTAGAAACGATCCTATTTTAAATAAAGTACGCGGATATTGTTTACATGGCTGGCCTGAAAATAAAATCGAAGAACAGTATAAAGTTTTTATAATAAAAAAGATCAACTTCATTTAGAACAAGGCTGTATTTTATGGGGATTTAGAATTATATACCAAAAAAACTTCAGTTAAAAATACTAGAACAAATTCATTTAACACATATGGGAATAAGTAAATGTAAAGCCATGGCTAGGTCTTATATTTGGTGGCCTAACATAAATTCTGACATCGAGCACATGTGTAAAACTTGTAAAATTTGTAATACTATACAAAGTAATCCTCAAAAAACAGTATTGCATCCGTGGCCTTTCGAAAATACGCCGTGGAGTAGAGTACATGTTGATTTTATGGGTCCAATTTTTGGTCATATGTATTTTATTTTAATTGATTCTTTTCAAAATGGCCTGAAGTTTTAAAAATTAAAAGTACAGATGCAAAAATGTTATCCGTTTACTTAAAAGTTTGTTCTCACGTTTTGGTTTGCCTACTAAAATGGTATCTGATAACGGTCCTCTTTACCTCCCAAGAATTTGAAAATTTCTTAAAAGTAAATGGTATTCGACATTTATTTTCAACGCCTTATCATCCGTCAAGTAATGGACAAGCTGAAAACACAGTCAAAACTTTTAAAATTGCCATAAAAAAAGCATTGTTAGACAATAAAAACTCAGATTCTTTTAGAAGATTTTCTTTTCGATTATAGAAATTGTCCTCACTCCACTACGGGGTGAGCCCAGCTATGAAAATGTTTAATCGTAATTTACGCAATCGCTTAGACTTACTAAGACCTAATTTTCAAGATTATGAAAAAATAAAACAGAACTATCTATCGCGCATTACGGGGGTAAACCAAAAAGTTTTGAAGTAGGTGAACAAGTTTTAATTAAAGATTATAGTAATCCAAGACATCCGAGCTGGAGACAAGGGGAGATAACTGATAGGGAAGGTTCAGTTATTTTCGATGTTAAAACACAAGACGGAAAAGAATGTAGGCGACATTCTGATCAAATACAACCTTTGAGGAAGTCAGGAAAATTTATTCGTAGCGAAACATTACCTGAAAACGCGGAAAATAAAGACAGTATTATACCGGACAATGATTTAACTGATGTAGTAGACTCTAACCAAATACCAGGGGCTACAGAAAATACTGATAAAGTTTCGAGTTCAAGGTATAATTTGAGAAGTAGACCTTAATGAATTTAGATTATTTTTATTTATTTTTTGTTGTAATTAAATTATGTTTTCATTTAGGGCGAAGGAAAGTGTTGTATATTTAATATAGGTATAGTAAATGTGCCACTAGCTAAGCATTATGTATTGTAAAACTTTATTTTCTATGTGCCGCTTGTTAGTGTAGAGATTCCATTTTACTTTTTGTATTTCTTTTTATGTATTCGTGTTTGTAGATATATACTGATATTTTTATAGAATAAACATATATAAAAATAGTAGCTTTGAGTATTATTACCAAAAATTATTAAATTATTACAGAGGTAATAGTATGAACCAAAATAAGCAGAAAAGTCTTAATAAACATGGGTCCGCAAAGTAACGGTTGCGGAGATATGGACCACTATTCGTTTTTCAAACATTTTGTTTTATTAGAAATAAACCGACAAAGGAAGCTTTTAACAAACAAAAAACAAAGTTACAGAAGATGTTCAAAGTGCCCTCCGTCCATTTCCAAGCAGGCACCACATCTTCGTCTCAACGATATTCGAACTCTTCCGAAAACACCCTCCTTGGTTTGGATTTCTTGATACTTTTGATTAATCCGTAGCTGCAGATCTTACAAGTTATTTACAGGAGTACCATACACTAATGTCTTCAAATATCCCCAAACAAAGAAATCTAGGCGATCTTGGAGGCCATAAAACAGGTCCGGCCTGATCTGAACCCTCTAGATTTCTTTGTTGGGGGATATTTGAAGACATTAGTGTATGGTACTCCTGTAAATAGTCTGGAAGAGCTGCAGCTACAGATTAATCAAAAGTATCAAGAAATGCAAACAAAGGAGGGTGTTTTCGAAAGAGCTCGAATATCGTCGAGACGAAGATATCGTGTCTGCTTAGAAATGGACGGAGGGCACTTTGAACATCTTCTGTAACTTTTTTTTTTTGTTTGTTAAAAGCTTCATTTGTCGGTTTATTCCTCATAAAATAAAATGTTTGAAAAACGAATAGTGGTCCATATCTCCGCAACCGTTACTTTGCGGACCCATATTTATTATAACTTTTCTGCTTATTTTGGTTCAAACTATTACCTCCTGAAATATTTTACACTTTTTTTAACACCCTGTAGTGTTCATATCGACCTACAATCATTAATAACTATTCCCATACAGTAACAAAAAAGTAGGTATGTCTTTATTGGCATAATGACGGATAAATAAGAAGTTATATTGGCATCACTTGCATCTAAGCACGGCTAAATTTTAAACTTTTCTAATGTCATCTCCTCTTAGCCTAAAACCGCGCTAATTCTCTCGGACTATTAAGCTTAAGTATTGATTGGTTTCCCGTGTAAAGCAAGGTTCGGCTGCAAATTGTTCTCCATTCGAGCTTAATTTGATTCCGGTCGGAGTCAACCAGCTACCTTTACAGTCAGTCGAGGCTCCGCTTTCCACGGGCTTTCTTTGTAACACATAGAAATCATTAGCTCGTATCGGAGTGTTCGTGTTTGAAATGGAAAGCCCGTGAATATTAATTTTAACGTAAATAGGATCCGAGAGGAAAACACCTTTGTCCCCGATTTGCCAGTCGCCTCGAAGGAAATTCGAGAGGCTAATGTTGTTTAATGTAGAATGCAACTTCAAGGTTCCAAGATACGTTCTAGTTTAAAATGATTAATATATTATGTACTAAATAGACCGCTATATACTGTGAGAAACACCTTCCTTACATTTTAGAGTAAATGAATTGGTAAAAGCAGATTTAACACATGTCCATTTTTGCTTAAAATCGGGCTATTGCAGAACATGTGCCCACAGAGGTCTGGAAACTTATAATTCAAGAAGTTTCTAACAGTAGCACTAAAACGAGGCCATGCCCCATCATGCACATACCAAAACTCTGGTCTAAGTTGCAATCTTGCAGTTGCAACTGTAGAAATTCTATATAACTCACCATTATATCAATTTGGCAAAATAACTGGCCCAATCAATTAACGATTAATAATAACGGCCTAAATATTTATCTTCATCGCAATATGTATTTGTAATTCCTCTACAATTGAAACAAGATTCACCAGTGAAAATAATTTTCTTGTGACGATGAATATCCTAGTGCAAGATAAATTAGGTGAGTCGTCAGTCCAAATCTTAAGGCAATAGCCCGTGCACTTTTTAAATATGATATGGATGTAGTAGATTACGTTTAACAATTCTGTGCACAGAACTTTTTGATAGTCCATGCAGTTTCTCGAGATAAACGTTTAGTACTTATTTACGGTCCATCTTCAACTGCTTGCAAACATATTTTCTTCATCTTGTACCCTTATCACACTTTCTAGGATATTATCCAACTAACATTTAGCCTAATAGACTACTACACAAGAAAAATAATCCCAAATTGATCAAGATTTACTACTTTCTTCCATAAAAATAGTCTTCAATGTTACAAAATCTTATAATACCAAAATTTTAGTCAAAAATTTGTTAACTAAGAGTAATATAATGCCTTCCAAGTAAAATGAAATATATGTCAATTTATACAGTTCAAAATTACACATGGTTTACCTATTCTGTTTTCAAATGCTAACATTCCAATAGTTTTAGTTTTAGTTTTTTTTTTAGTTTAGTTTATTACCATCAATAACGTGTAAGACGAAAATAATTTACTTAATTCGCCTAGAAATCTGTCTTCAATATCCAAGGATTTTTTTAATTATTACAATAGGTAAATATTTACATATTTATTACGATATCAAAATACTTATTTTAGTCTTCAACTAGTAGTTAAAAATAAGGTAATAACTAGTTATTTTGCCCTATTAAATCCTTCAATTGGTTTCTTTTATTTTTATTACAATATAATCCTATTTTCAACTTTGTTGATAACTTGTAAGGAATATTTGACCATTTCAATTAACCTAATAGAAATATTGTTCTATATTATGGTACAAATTTACTTGTTAATAATACTTCGACGTAAGTGTGTCTTATAAAGGTCTTTTAGGAACAAGCTTCTTGTTATATGTATTCCGACAGATCTTCATGTAATAGCACGTAGAAATTGTTTTGTGTTTTGGCGATCTGCAGTTAAAACTAAGCCCTACACAGTATTAAAGAGTTGTAAAAACAAGTTTAAGCCGACACTGCATATCATGTAAATCAGTCTAATGATAATATATCGATAAATACTTCATATATAAGTATTCTTATGACTGTTATCGTGTCAGATGAATTTAGTAGTGCACGTGAATTGAAATTCGAATTGAATTCCGTTCGAAAATATTTATTTTGTTTTTGTTATTACGCATATATAATATTATTGGCTTTAATTTGAAGTTTCAATCACAAATCCAAGAGTAGAATTTTATATGTAGGTACCTAGTAATAATTTAATTGGTAATAAATTGCCATAAAATATCTTCATTTGGAGGATATTTCAACCACAAAGTTAATATTTTCCTGTGACGTCAGCATTGGCACAGGCAATCTGCCCTATAGGTTAAAACATACAGACAAATTGACTTCAAAGTTGATTTTGTTTGAGCGGCCATAATGTCATAAACATTAAATGTTTTGTTCATTATTTCTAATTAATTACTCATTAAAATTATGTTAATATAGATAATATTAGTTAATACATTTATGACGAAAGACTATTAAACACATTTTATCACGAAGTACATTCAGTTTTTATTTTAGGTTATTCTTCAGTATAGTAATATTATTAAAAAGCAATAGTAAAAATGTATATTTATAAGGCGCGTTATTTTTATGAAAGTTTGGTCATGACATTATACGAAAAAATTTCCTGGGTTGTACAATTTGATGAATGGAAAGCAAAAATACGGACTTTATTATATTATATTAAAATCTAAATATCTATAAATATACTAACTCCTACTATACTTGTAGCTTAGTAGCCTGACTTATAGTCTTTCTTTTTCTTCCTATGCCTGTTCGCTATTAGAACATATAAAATGAAACATATAATGTTGTCTCTCTCTGGCAAAAGTATGTCATATAAAGGGCATAATTAGGGCAGATTTTGGTAATAATGTCTTTTATATTTCGAAATTTTAATATAAAATTGGTCCGTATTTCTTTTAGGTCCAATTATCTTATTGGTATAAAATTCTTGCCGACCAATTATTAACTTCCATATTACGTTAGTTTTTTCCCCACATAAGGAAAAAGACCAACGAATATAGGTAAACTTCCCTTATATGGAATTGGTCATGAAAAGTTTTTGACCAATTCAGAGGTCAAGTTAACGTAATTTTAACTTTAATTGTTTGTTGGGAACTTTTTCCTGTCTTTCGAGCCCGTCTTTCCATATTAGAAAATGTGTATCTATGGGGAATCACTCGATTTAAAAATCTCCTACAATTTGTAGTTTCCTTCACAGAAACTTAGCACAAGTACGATGTCAAGTTGTTTCCTGAAAGTAAATTTTCCAGCTATTTTAAACAACAAATGGAAACAAGTTTGGTATGATTTAAGAGGTGATTCACACTCAATCAGCAATTTATAGTGTTTCAATTTTCTTGAAATCATAGTCAGAGAGAACCAATAATAAACCTGAATCATGGACCAAATTTGGTTGTTCCAAGTTAAAGTAAATTGTGAGGTATTATTTTTTTTTCAAAATATTTGACCCCACTTTAAAGACCTGTAACTCCGCCTGTGTCCAACTTTATATACAAGTATGTTTGACTAAATTGCAATATTTTGGGAGTCCTACATGCACCTGCTGTCACTGAAGAAAACTTGCCAGCTAACTGGATCTATAAAAACAATACCTGATTTGAATCTAGCGGTTATGAGAAATGTCAACTCATGTGGAATATGAATCTATAATATTTTTATGCATCGTTAGATTACAGTAACCCTCTTCTCGCCAAAACGTTTCGCCTTCTTAAAGATGGCGTTGAATATTTAGCAAAGATGTATATTAAACATGAAATAATGCCTTCCCCAGACTTTCATGAAGATAATCTGTTGTGAATAAGATTGATTAACACGCGTTCTAAGTTCGCCGGGATGGATTTTTTGCTGAAGCAGCTTCGACAGTAATTATCCATAAAAATAGACGATGGCCGGGAATCTCCAGAGATCAAGTCAGCTAATGCGGCGTTAACGGTGAGGTACATCAGAAGGGTGGGGGCTAAGGGCTATTTCTTAGGCCTGCGGTTGACTAGAATTTTTAAATACAACAAAAATAATTTTAGTAAAAGGGTAAATAGATCTTTTACTTCTATGATCAAGTCTACAATTGATTTAGAATGGCTTCGAGGATTAGCTATATAAATCATAAAGTATGTAGAAGGCCAGAAGCCTTTACATTAGACACTGAGAAATAGTCAGACCATGGAGGAGTTTAGAAAACAGCTATTTAGAGTAAACTTAATGTACGCTGTTGGTAGTACTGCATTTTAATACCAGCGTACAATTGTAACCAAAAAAATGTTGTAATTGGACCATAGAAGTCATGTTTCTATGAATTTCCCGCTTATTAGTGTGAAAATTCCCCGTTAGTACAACCAACTCATAAAAGCTAAGTTACTGGAATATTACCAGACTCGCGTTTTCTTCATACGTTGACTATTTTCGGTACTTTTTTTGGCGTTCTATATATTTTATGATTTATAGGGGATTAACAGATTTTGACAGAATATTGGCAATACAAGAAATATTTAAGAAGTTTTAAACCCCAAGTGACACCCTAAAATAACTATTGAATTTATATATTTAAATTTGTAGAACAATACTGACTTTGCAAACACGGAATTCCAGGAAACAACTACTCTGCGGGCTAATGGCCCGACCAGCATTGAATTACACCTGAAAAACCTATAGCAACAGCTAGAGTCATTCGTCAGACGCCCACTAGACATATACCGGTTTCGAGCTTATTAGCTCTCATCAGTATGCCATAGGTGAGGTATCTGACGAATAATCCTAGCTGCTTTCTACTGCATGTAGAACGCTTCGTGCCTGTGACATTTTCAGTCCGGCATGGAGTAGCGAACCGCGTACTCATGGTCCCTTCTGTCAGGTTAGACAGACGAAAGCATGACAACATATGTTGGAATTTTTCCATATTCTGCTGTCATGTGGATCCAGGCCATTGCACATCTACGCTTGTAAATCTATCCGATGCATCACAAGTTGCCTGTACATTGAAGCTTGCAAAGCCGTTTCTGTTTACATATTCGTCTCCATAGTCCAAAGGTTTCGGAATTCGCACATGTGTACAATCCAGTGCTCCTATTGTTCTAGGAAAATTATGTTTTTCTTGCCAACGTTGCTTTGCTTGACTAATTTCTTCTGCGGAACAAGGAACTTTAATTCATAAATTTGACTTGACCATTATTTTATTTGTCAGTTCTGCAATTGTTTTTGGCACAGTGATTTGTCTTAATCCAATGACTTCACCATATTTTGGTAGCCAGGATCAGAAATGTACCTTCAGAAAACTTTCAGAGCACCTCCCCGTTTTTCATACTGTTCTCCAATAAAATAATTGACAACCCAATGTACATTTTCTTCATTGACACGGAAGAGCTTTCTATAATCGCCTGATAATATTTCTATTCGTTTTTTTAATATTTTTCTGCTTTTGATTTAAAAACATAATTCACAATTTAGATGCTGCTTCATACGCACGAAGTCTGCTACTGACCTTCAGTTTTATTAAGGCAAATGCTAAACTAATAGTACACACCAGTTTTATTCATATAAATGGTTTTATTCATATTTGCTGTAGCTTTTGCTTCTAACAAAGCAAATGCTTTTACTTGGAGGATGATGTAAATGCTCCGAAAATATTAATCATGTATATCGAAGGTTTTGCTTGAAAAATATGTAGTAGAACCATTTGCTACCTTTTTATTTTTTTTTATTTATTTATTTTACCAATAAAATATCCAACGGGCTAAATGCCCAATTACAGGATAAGTGCATAGCATAAAATTACAAACAAATATATATACATAAAGCTACATGTCAAAAAATTACAAACAATTATAAATAAAGCTACGATGTCAAAAAACTAAAAACAAATAGGAATAAACAGACAAAACATTATATAAAAGCAATTACATGAACAAAACAAACATAAAAAGCAAAAAGAGTGAAAATATAAATCAGGTCTTACAAAAAAAGTGTTTTAATATCATGCACGCTACAAGGCCTTGGCTACAAGAAAACATGTCAAGGTTGTGGTCCACACTGAGGTAGTTACTAATCATCCTGTATATAGGTGACTTTAGCAATAAATTTGTACGCGCCTGTGGTAGAAGAAACAGGCTGTTGTGTCGGTTATTATAACTTGGGACTTTAAAATTAAACTCAGATAAAATAGCCTCGCATTTTATATCATGACGAAGTACTTTGTAAAGAAAAGATACAGAATGCATCTTACGTCTTGATTCTAGGTTTGCATGCCAAAGCGTTCATAAAAACCGCTTTGGAGTGTGCCTCTAGCAGAATAGACTCCGTCTAACAAAAACACAGCCGACTTAAAAAATCTCCGCTGAACCCGTTCAATTAAAGTGATATAAGTCATATAGGCAGGGCTCCTCCATATCACTGATCCATATTCAAGTTTGGATCTAACAAACGCGTTGAATAACAAGCGCAGTGTTGAAGGATCGGTAAAATCCTGAGAACTTCGAAGGATAAAACCGAGGTTCTTATACGCATTTGTCAGACATGCATCCATATGCTTTGAGAAATTCAGCTCTGGATCAAAAATAATGCCAAGGTCTGCAATTTCTGACGGCCGTTCTAGAACATCACAACCAATGGTGTAATCAAATAAGGTAGGATTATTTTTCCGATGAAACGACATAACTTTACATTTAGATGCATTCAAAGGTAATCTGTTATTATTACACCAGTCGTTTAACATATTCAGGTTATTTTGTAGGTTAACACAGTCAGCCAGGGTAGCAATTTTACAAAACAGCTTAAGATCATCTGCATAGAGCAAGTAGCGAACGTTCATGTTATTAACAATATTATTGATAAAGAGTATAAATAAAAGAGGGCCTAACACCGACCCTTGTGGAACACCTGAAGTCTGACAGAACAAATCGGATTTGAACCCACGGTACTGAACAAACTGAAAACGACTTGACAGGTAAGACCGTAACAAATTTAACAAACTATCACAAAGACCACATGCATCAAGAGTATTTATTAACAATTCATGATCAAGTCTATCGAATGCTTTAGAAAAGTCAGTGTAGACAACATCTACCTGACTTCCCTCATCAACAACTTGAGATATATACTGGGTCTTACAAACAAGGTTGGATATGGTTGATCGACCTTTTATAAAACCATGCTGTTCGGGAATAATCATATTAGATACATGATGCAATAAATGGTTGTGAAGTATTATCTCAAATTCCTTACAGAAGTTGTTTAAAATGGTTATAAGACGATAGTTAGCAAAATCATGTTTAGAACCTTTTTTAAGTACGGGCGTTATTCTAGAGGATTTCCAGATGTCAGGGAACGTTTCATTTTTCAAAATTAGATTGTACAAGGTAACCAAAGGTTTACAGAAAATAATAGCGCAATCTCTTAACAAAAAAGCTGGAAATAAATCGGGGCCCATACACATATTGTTTTTAAGTTTCCTGATAGCATCTAACACTTCAGACTCAGAAACTATCACTGCACTGAGAAGGTTAGCAGTAGTAAAATTGGCAGTAGGTTTTAAAGTGCTTTTATTCATCCGACCCAATATTTCTTGTCTTGCAAGACTTTTTTTAAATCTTGTCTTGGAATTCGAGCTGTCAAGTTGGTCTTGAGCCAAAACCAAGATAAGAAGCCAACACTAATGGCGATCAAAATGGCCGTCCCATTCTGTTGAATAAAATGGAGGAAAAGAAACAAAATATGGCTCCCACAGTATTCAACGATCAAAATTATTAAATTTTCCCTGCGTGGGTGGGTTTCAAGCTAAAGAGGCATTCCTACGGGTGCTTTTTATTATTTAGGAGGACGTCACAGCGCGACTATAATTTCCCATTATTAATACATACCTTTTGCGGTTCTCTAAACACAGGTATGGATCGGTGAGGCCACGCGTTCCGGGGTCAGCTGCTCGCCTACGAGGGCTATCGCCACCGCTAGTTGTGCGGTTAATATCCATTCTGTCTAATGCGCCTCTATAAAACCAACCCTATATCTTGCGGTTGACATATCTCGCACCTGTGCCTCTCGACCTGAACGTATTTACATACAAATATATACGTACGTAACGCCGCTGGTGTCGCCGCCACTCTGGGGGACGTCGTCAATTACCCCAAATCCCAGTGCGGCAAAAAATAAATAGTCGTACCGGTACCCGATGACGGAGTGAGCCAAGTCTCCAAACCTTTCCTTTAAATGTAAACAAATATGTTGGTGGTAGTACATAGAAAATATATAAGTATACCAGTCCCAACTAACATTTAAGCCTAATAGACTACTACACAAGAAAAATAATCCTAAATTGATCAAGATTTACTACTTTCTTCCATAAAAATAGTCTTCAATGTTACAAAATCTTATAATACCAAAATTTTAGTCAAAAATTTGTTAACTAAGAGTAATATAATGCCTTCCAAGTAAAATGAAATATATGTCAATTTATACAGTTCAAAATTACATATGGTTTACCTACTCGTATTCTATGTTTTCAAATGCTAACATTCCAATAACGTGTAAGACGAAGTTATAATTTACTTAATTTCGCCTAGAAATCTGTCTTCAATATCCAAGGATTTTTTAAATTATTACAATAGGTAAATATTTACATATTTATTACGATATCAAAATACTTATTTTAGTCTTCAACTAGTAGTTAAAAATAAGGTAATAACTAGTTATTTTGCCCTATTAAATCCTTCAATTGGTTTGTTTTATTTTTATTACAATATAATCCTATTTTCAACTTTGTTGATAACTTGTAAGGAATATTTGACCATTTCAATTAGCCTAATAGAAATATTGTTCTATATTATTGTACAAATTTACTTGTTAATAATACTTCGACGTAAGTGTGTCTTATAAAGGTCTTTTAGGGAACAAGCTTCTTGTTATATGTATTCCGACAGATCTTCATGTAATAGCACGTAGAAATTGTTTTGTGTTTTGGCGATCTGCAGTTAAAACTAAGCCCTACACAGTATTAAAGAATTGTAAAACCAAGTTTAAGCCGACACTGCATATCATGTAAATCAGTCTAATGATAATATATCGATAAATACTTTATATATAAGTATTCTTATGACTGTTATCGTGTCAGATGAATTCAGTAGTGCACGTGAATTGAAATTCGAATTGAATTCCGTTCGAAAATATTTATTTTGTTTTTGTTATTACGCATATATAATATTATTGCCTTTAATTTGAAGTTTCAATCACAAATCCAAGAGTAGAATTTTATAATATGTAGGTACCTAGTAATAATTTAATTGGTAATAAATTACCATAAAATATCTTCATTTGGAGGAAATTTCAACCACAAAGTTAATATTTTCCTGTGACGTCAGCATTGGCATATGCAATCTGCCCTATAGGTTAAAACATACAGACAAATTGACATCAAAGTTGATTTTGTTTGAGCGGCCATATTGTTATAAACACTAAATGTTTTGTTCATTATTTCTAATTAATTACTCATTAAAATTATGTTATACAGATAATATTAGTTAATACATTTATGACGTAAGATTATTAAACACATTTTATCACGAAGTACATTCAGTTTTTATTTTAGGTTATTCTTCAGTATAGTAATATTATTAAAAAGCAATAGTAAAAATGTATATTTATAAGGCGCGTAATTTTTATGAGTTTGGCCATGACTTTATACAAAAAATTTTCTGGGTTGTACAATTTGATGAGTGGAAACCAAAAATACAGACTTTATTATATTAAAATCTAAATATCTATAAATATACTAACTCCTACTCTACTTGTAGCTTAGTAGCCTGACTTATAGTCTTTCTTCTCCTTCCTATGCCTGTTCGCTATTAGAATATATAAAATGAAACATATAATGTTGTCTCTCTCTGGCAAAAGTATGTCATATAAAGGGCATAATTAGGGTAGATTTTGGTAATAATGTCTTTTATATTTCGAAATTTTAACATAAAATTGGTCCGTATTTCTTTTAGGTCCAATTATCTTATTGGTATAAAATTCTTGCCGACCAATTATTAACTTCCATATTACTTTAGTTTTTTTCCCCACATAAGGAAAAAGGCCAACGAATATAGGTAAACTTTCTTTATATGGAATTGGTCATGAAAAGTTTTTGACCAATTCATAGGTCAAGTTAACGTAATTTTAACTTTAATTGTTTGTTGGGGTATTTGTATCTAAAATATTAGATTCTTTATATAATATGGAAACTACCTATGGAAGAAATTCTGTAATTTTATAACTGCAACTATTGCAGAAAAACACTAAAACAAGAAAATGATTTTACTGACGCTTAACTTCAACATGTATTGCCTAGCATGTAGGAAATAATATTTATATTAACTTTAACTTTTTAAAAACGTACATAAAATAATTCTTCAGACAATAGTATATAGGATTATATAGTAGGTATATTAGGATTAAAAGTGTAACTTTTGTGGTGAGCAATATTTGTGGCAATTAGCTGATAAGTCTGTAAAAATAGAATCTAATAAAAATTTAGGTGTACCTGAGGAGATACTGGAGTGTGCGGAAGAGTTTTCTCTGAATATTATCTCAAAGAAATTTGTGAATTTGTCTGCCAACGCTTTATGGATTGGTACAAAGAAATAAACATTAAGTTGTATTCAGAAGATGTATTTTTCAAACTTAGCAAATAAAATGAATCCATCAAGGCTTTGGTCACAATATTCAATGTTGCGGTCAACGTTGGACATAAAGAAGGGGATCAATATAAGCAAATATTCAAAGTTACGTGCTTTTCTCAAAACACAAAATAAGAGATGTACTGAAAAAATTGCAACAAAACAACAACATTTTTAAATAGCTTCTTTATAGGTTGTCCTGATATTGGGGGTGGCAGCTGCATACCGTTCTGACGAATTAGTCAATTTAAAATTTGATAATGTTAAAGATGTGAAATCCGTCTTAAATACCTATAAATAAATAAAATTCTCAATACCAAAACCAAGAGACCACGTTGTTTTACTGTGCTGGAAGGCAATTATTTAATTTTTTATCGAAAATATGTTGTTTTACGTTCATCCGAATTTTTGGAACGTCGATTTGTCAGATATGTTAGTGGAAAGTGTCATCGCATGGTGGTCGATATTCATAAAGTGTCGTCTTGTAAGTGGCACAATTTTTGAAAGATAAGGATATGCCTCAAAATGATTTTGTTTTCTTTGAAGCATCATTAGACTTTGTTGTTGTACAGATATAAATATATCTACCTACTTATCTTACGTGGGTAGCATAATTTTTAAAAATAACTTAAATTTTATCAAAATTGGATAGGGATTTCAATCAAAGATTTTACTATCTCTAATGATATTTGGATAAAATATAAAAGTCAATGAAGTTTTGGTAGTTTTCTCGTATATTGTAAAAACTTACTTGAATAGTGCTGTTCTTTCCATTTTTGATGTTTCTTGTTAATTTATTGACAGTTTGTTCATTCTAATAATTAGGTACCTAAAATAAAGAAAGATTATTATTTTTGTGTGTTTATGAATCGAAAAGATCAACTATACAAGGTGTTTCACAGGGAACCACGTTGACAGTTATCTGAAAAATTACTGATCGAAAAAATTTTAAATGGAATACTTATACTGCAATAAATTTTTAGATGATGGATGAACAATACACCGTTATATAGAAGAATGGATAACTTCCAGTATAGAAAATATGAGAAAATTTAAATTCTCTACTCAGTAAAATTACATATATATATTTTACAATTCCAACCTAAAAATTATAATGTATAAATAAATATAAATTTTAATGACGGAAATTTACAATAGAATTTAGCATAATTATTGTAAAATCACATAACATAATATGGAATTTTTTTGTGCTGTAATACTACAGTGTACTTATTTCATTTACAAAATTCGTATGTCATTTTACATAACAAATTACCAACGTAAAGTTATGTGAAATTACAGAAAAATTTTTATCAGTGTATTTATCATGTGTTTTTATTTCTAAATATGTATAGTCTTATAATTCTGAAATCGTCTCCACTAGTAGATGTTAATAAAAACTGAAGCGGAATACGATCAGACGCAGATAACATTTAAAAGTGATTTCAATATGACCGGAACGATATCCTAGAGCTAAATGTCCTCACATTAACTCCCAACCGCAACAATTTTATTTTACAAGCAAGTAATCCAATATCCAGCTGATCGACCAACCATCCGCAAATGCGATTTTCGCCACAGCCGTCCTAAATTATCATCAGAGGATCTTAGGCGATTAATTTATATTTCTAGGTTGCGCCCGAGGACTCGTAAAATCAGATAAATATACGAAATCGAGTAAAATTTCTATCCGCGGCGAAGATATATCTGAGACGCCATACCAATGAGCGACTGACATCTTGGTTTGAAGGTCCCTGGATAATTCTTCCGGCACATTGCTTAATTTGCTAAATCTAGCTCGGTGTTGAAATTTTGAGTAGAGTCAATGGTTTTACTTTGATTTATCACTTTATCAGTTTAAGAAATATGTACAAACATAACGTGACACCGTAAAAATATTTGAGTAAAATATCACTCGAAATCAACACAAATGGTTGTCAAAACGAGTGCACATCCGATTGTGTTGAAATAATAACACAATTCATTGAGTAATGTTCACTTGGTTATGTGCTAGCTAAATAAATCTTTCAAGGGTAATACTGAACAATTTTTGAGTTAGCTTTCTAAGCTATGTGTTATTCCAAACACCTGATTAAGTTAAATTATCATCAATCTGTTGCGTTATTTTTTCACAATATGTGAAATGTATACAATTTATGTCAGTAATGAGTTACTTTATATAATTTTAGTGTTGTAACGAACTCAACATAGTGATGATTTTTCATCATATTGTGTTGGTTCTTACACAGTTTTAATGAAAATTAAACCTATTGTGTACCTATTCAACGTGTTTAATTTTTTACGAATTGTAAATTGTATTTTTTTTAGTTTTATTGGGTTTTTGTCACACTTCTGAAATAATAAAGATTAATTAAATAAGCCCATGCGCCAAACGGATCGGTCAAGTGTTATTTTTGAAACTAAGTTTGCCTAACCAAAAAATCTCACACTGAAAAGAGCAGATAAGTAAAAAATAACAAAAATCACATCACTATCGCTCACTTCGGTATTTTTGCCGTTTCGAAAAACTATCTGTTTTCGTTCTCAAAATAATAGTAAAAGTATTAAACGTATGTCAAGTTTGACAGTTTAAAATTTGTTTATCTGCTTCCATAGAGATGTTAAATGATTTTAATTTATTGTTATTTACTTCTTCTTGATACAACTGTAGCCAACAATGATTAATGTTTACTGTTTGACACACCTTGTTGGGGCCTAAAAGGCCTTTGAAGTGAACTGTATCTATTAATTATACGAATAAGACAAATATCAAAAAATTGACTTACCGAGATTTGATGTATGTGCCGTCTTCTTGTCGAAGAGGAAAAATAAGGATAGGATGGAAGGAATAGGAACTCGACAAAATACACTATACTATAACAATATTTAAAGTAATTGCGCGAACTATCTCGAACTACAAGCGTGTGTGTTACTATACTAACGTATACATATTGTCTTTTATTCTAACAAAAATAATTTATCAAAAACGGTGGCCGAATGCCAGCGCCTAAATATTTATATACGGGGCGTATTCATCCCCCCGGCCATGAGAAATTATTTTTCAAAATATGTTACAACTAAATTAAACTAAACTACCAGAAAACAGAAAATCACAAAAAAGAAACTTATAAAACTGGTCTACTAAATTTAGGTACTATTATTGATTAGGTAATGGACAAAGTTTAACGACAGGTCTTTTATAAGTAGTATTTTTGCACGTACAAGAGCAACTCTAGTTATTCCATCCTTACCAGGAAAATTTTTTCTATGATGCCCAAAGGCCATTGAAGAGGAGGTATGTTTTCTTGTTGAATTAAAACTAGAGTTCCTTCTGTAACTGGGCAAGTAGGGGTGTTCCATTTTTGGCGACTTTGTAAGCTACTCAAATATTCAACACGCCATCTTTTCCAGAATGATTGTACTAATTGATCCAGAAGTTCCTTACGAGATAGAAAATTTTTATTATTTTCAACATAATCATTCGCGGGAAGTGAATGCAATGGCGCCAATGTAAGAAAATGAGCGGGTGTAAGTGCCACCGGTTCCGATGGATCGCTACTTAACCAGCACAAAGGTCTTGAGTTTAACAATGCTTCTATTTGGGTTAAAACAGTTGTAAACTCTTCATATGAGAGAATTTGATTTCCAATAATTTTATACAAATGCGTTTTGACTGATTTTATATTGCCCTCCCATATACCACCGAAGTGAGGTGCAGAAGGAGGGTTAAACTTCCATTCAATTCTATGCAGACTTAATTCTTTACCTATAGTAGTTACATATTCGCTTGACTGTAGTAAATTGTATATTTGATCAAGCTCAGCTTTTGCTCCAATAAAGTTCGTACCGCAATCTGAGTACACACAAAGTACTGGACCGCGACGCGCTACGAAACGTTTAAAGCACCCAAGAAAAGTATTAGATGACATATCGGAAGCTAATTCTAAGTGAATTGCTTTTGATGCTAAACACACAAATAGACATATATGCTTTTTGACTTTTAATGCCTCTATGCCGCGACATAGTAATATAAAAAGGACCGGCATAATCTATACCACAATTTAAGAATGGTTTAGCTTCTGTTACTCGAGGTGCAGGTAAGTCTCCCATTTGTGGGAATATTTAGGTTTAAATTTAAAACAATAATTACACATTTTAATGCGATTGCGTATAACATTTCTAGCAGAGAGTATCCAATATCGTTGCCTAATAAGTGATAGTAACAAATGCGGTCCGGTATGCAAGTAAAAGCGATGAAAATGATCTATAAGAATATTAACTAAATGATCTTTTTTAGGGAGTAATAATGGATGCTTTTTCTGATTACTAATTTGAGCATTTTTTAATCTACCTATCTTTTATGCAACTGTTCTCGAGAAACGGTTGCAAATGGCGCAATGATTTTGAACATACCCTTTTGTTTTGTAAAAGCTTAAAATCTTCACGAAAATGTATTTCTTGCACAATACGTACTACAATTAATTCAGCTTTTTCTAAATCTAAAGCAGTAATAATTTTTCTAGTTTGTAAAATTTTAGCAAATCTAAGTACATACACTGTTATTCTACAGAGTTTAGACCACGAAGAAGTTCTCAACATGAGATTACGTAATTGATTATCTTCGGAAGATAGCACAGGAAAACTCGTGGAAATTTTTTCCTCAGGACTATTTGCGTCAGCCTTTAAAATGCGCTGAACGGGCCAGTGATCGGTGTCCAGCTGAAGCCAATTAGGACCAGAAAACCAATTCGTATATTCTAATAAATTAGCGGGAGTTAATCCACGAGAAATAATATCAGCGACATTATTTTTACTATCTACATGAAACCATTTAGCGTTTGGAACGGAGGTCTGAATTTTAGACACTCTGTTAGCAACAAAAGTTTTCCACCTATGTGGAGAACTAGCAATCCAGCTCAAAACGACTGTAGAATCTGAAAGCGCATAAATATGATCTATATTAATGCGAGATGAATATGTTTCGCTTACTGTTTTTATTAATTTTGCTAATAGAACAGCAGCGCAAAGTTCAAGTCTAGGAATTGTAAAAGCTTTGACGGGAGCTACTTTGGATTTTGCACACAACAAATTTGTTTTTGCCTTACTATTTTCTGTTATTATTTTTATAAAAACTATAGCACCGTATCCAACAGTCGAACTATCTGCAAAGCCTATTAATGTTGCGGATAAATTACTACGCGCCCCTATATAACGCGGCACATGTAATTTTGATAAAAGTGGAATTTCATCATAAAATTTTAACCACAAATTTTTAACATTTATTGGCGGCTCTTCATCCCAACCAATTTTTGCAATCCACAGTTCTTTTTATAAGAATTTTAGCATACAGCGTAACAGCAGATAAAAACCCTAAAGGGTCCCATATGCGAGCTAATGTTGATAAAATATTTCTTTTGTACAAATTCTATTTGAAATATTTACCGCGAACGAAAATCTATCGGTGGATGGGTCCCACTGTAACCCCAAAACTTTTAGCGAAGAATCTTTTTCAGAATCAGTAAATTGTACTGTTTTAGTTAGGCGAATTTCATCAGGAATATTTTGTAGTAACGTATGTGAATTTGTTACCCATTTAACTAAAGCGAACCCCCCGGCCGAAAACAACCCCAGTAACTGACGATAAAGCTCGATAGCTTGTTCTGTCGAATCCGTACTTACAACTAAATCGTCTATATACAAATCAGTATTAACAACTTTCGCTGCCACAGGATAAGATTGCATTTCATCCTTGGCTAGTTGTTGAACTGTTCTCAAGGCTGCGAATGGCGACGATGTTACACCAAATACGACAGTTGTTAATTCATATATAGCTAAATCTTCTTCTGGAGAAAATCTCCACAAAATTCTTTGGTATTTTCGGTGTTCAGGGCATATCCAAATATTTCGGTACATTTTACGAATGTCAGAAATCATGGCAATTTCAAAAAGTCTAAAGTTCAGTAAAATTTGAAAATGTCCGTTTGCAATTTAGGACCTGAATATAAGACATCATTTAACGAACGATTATTAGAAGTTTTTACAGAGGCATCAAAAACAATACGCATGGGCGTACTAACACTATCTTTAAATACGGCAAAATGTGGAATGTAATTAGCATTATAGTCAACTTTACTATCTGATACTAAAGAAACAAATGACATATGACTCTGTTTTAAATAATCTTTAATAATGTCAGAATAATTGCTCAGTAATTTTGGTGAATTTTTAAATTTATTTTCTAAAGAATAGAATCTTCTACGTGCCACATCAAATGAATTTCCTAGTACAGGCGGATACTCTTTAAATGGTAGCGATACAATATACTGTCCATTAGCGTCGCGTGAGGTAGTACTATTAAAAATATGTTCGCATTCAGCGTCATCTTTGTTAAGTACAGCTGGGGCAGGTATATCTTCTATTTCCCAAAATTTATGCAAAATATTTTCTAAAGTGGGTTCAATTATGGTGCAAAATGTTTGCAAATTTTCTGACGATGTAGCGATGGGAGCGTTCCCCATTACTATATAACCTAAACTACTTTGTACCGCTATTGGTAAATTTGGTGGTCCTATTATTTTATTCGAACCCATAATTTGCAAAAATAAGCTTGCTCCAATAATACCATCGATTTCTGAGGGTTTGAAAAATTGATCATCCGCTAATTGTAAATGTTTTAAATAATTCAGTGACTTAATTGCTACGTCAGACGTCGGAAGTTTATCAGTTACTTTTTCTATAACTAATGCTTGCACTTCATATTGAAGATTTGAATCGAAGCGTGACCCTAAGACAAAATCTACACTACCTAAAATCTTTTGGGAACCTCCTATGCCATGAACGGAGGACTGATATTTTTTAAAGGGCAATTTAAGTCTTTGGCAGCATTTTGTAGTAATAAAATGTGCCTGACTACCACTATCTAAAAGAAAGCGCGCAAGTTTATATTCACCAGAAGACGATATTGACTACCACAGTGGATAATAATGTTGCGTAATTATTTTTTGTAATATTACTAAGTGATGTAGAACAAAAATTTTGAGTTGTTAAACTTTCAACAGTATTTTCGCCTGATAAAGGTTGATTACTAGCAGCTACGTTATCTTCATTTGCAACAGCGGTTTTAGAAAAATGTAAAATGAATGATGTCGCAGACGACAGGTACTACAGACATTTGTTGATTTACAATCTGCAATTTTGTGCATAGTGCTAAGACAATTTAAACATAATTTTTATCTCTAGCTAATTTATATCTTTCCTGGGGTAAAAGTTTCAAAAATCAGAGCAATGAAAATTAAATGACTATGTTTACAAATAGGACAACTATTTTTAATAGATTTTTTATTAGGATCTTCGCTAGTAACAAATGTTTGAGTTGCTGACTTTTGTTTAAAGCTATTACCACTATTATTACCAGATTTAGAAAAATTAATGTAACTATTTTTTTGCATACTGTTCAAAGCCTTTCTTTGTATTTTGAGAAAATCTATAATGTTATTATAAGTAGGAATTTCTGCTTTACTATTGGACATTTCGAATAATTTGCGGGTTTGACTATCTAACTTAGACAGTGCTATAGAAGCCACTATAAAATCAGCCAAATCTGGTAGACCTAATTGTTTTATTGCTTTTACTGCGGTATCAAATTTTTCCAAAAAATTATTTAGAAAGACGGAAGACTCATGTTGTGCTGGTTTAAAATCCATCATTTGGTTAAAATACGTATCAGCCAGTAAACGTTTATCTTCGTATTTACTTACTAAAGTATCCCAAAGAATGCTATAATTCGCGGCCGTTGGCAAAATACCCGCACAAACATCTAAAGCTTTACCTTTCAAGGCACCCAATAAGTAATGAGTTTTACTAACATCATCTAAATTTGAATTATGAACAAGACTTTTAAAAGATTCGAAAAAAATCGGCCATCTCTTAGGATCACCAGAAAATTCTGGTATATCTAATTTTTGCAATCTAGCAACAGCAGGCTGATTAACTACTTGATTATTTTGTACATCTTGTTGGGTATCTAAAATTTTTGCTGCCTCTCGTATATGACAATATAAAGTATCTATAGTTTCTAATGGTTTATAATTCAAGACGGATGCTGGATCTATTTCTAAATTTATATCGATAATATGTTCTATAGTTTCTTTGAACAATTCTAAGTTAGCATCTAAAGTGTTTAGTTCAATTTTGAAACTATTTAAATTATCTGCATTATTTAAATTTCGTGATAAATCATATAAACGTTGTATTTTATTATAATAAGTTTCTTTTAGCTGTAAGTTTAGCGAGTTTTGCGTGCAAATCTTTTGGCGCCATCATCAAAAGATTAACAAAAAAATATATCAAAAAACTGACCAGCAATTATTTAGTTTTTCGATTTTCTATTCCTTTCTGGTAGCGTTGTTTATCTAGTAAAAATACAGAATAGCGAAAATAAATGTACTATTATGAAAGAAAAATGAAAATACAATAATTTTCCAAGGCGTTGAATTCTATTTTATTTAAATTTACTAGTGAAGAACAAATACGCTGTAAAAGAAAAGCAAAGAACGTCTACTTGTTCTGATAAGATAGGTACGTACCTATTATTTAAGTAAAACTAATGATTGAAAGTAAACCACGATAGAAAAGAAAATCTAATATATGTATAATGAAAATTAATACTGCTGATAATCCGGATCGTTTGGACCAATGTTGGGGCCTAAAAGGCCTTTGAAGTGAACTGTATCTATTAATTATACGAATAAGACAAATATCAAAAAATTGACTTACCGAGATTTGATGTATGTGCCGTCTTCTTGTCGAAGAGGAAAAATAAGGATAGGATGGAAGGAATAGGAACTCGACAAAATACACTATACTATAACAATATTTAAAGTAATTGCGCGAACTATCTCGAACTACAAGCGTGTGTGTTACTATACTAACGTATACATATTGTCTTTTTATTCTAACAAAAATAATTTATCAAAAACGGTGGCCGAATGCCAGCGCCTAAATATTTATATACGGGGCGTATTCACACCTTATTTCCGTTCAACAAACTAATCACTGTCTCTTTTAATTTTCTTTTTGTTGCGTTATCTTCCTTCTCTGAAATTTTTGCCGAACCCCATTGAATCAAATGACCGTTTTCCCAAGCGTGTTCGCAAATTTTGGATTTTTGAAATTCCCGTCTTTATATAATTTGTATGTTCCTCAACTCTAACATTTATAGGTCGAGACGGTTATTGCATTCATAAGGTATACTGTAGATGCAATATTTTGAATTTTGTATATAATTTTTTGACCACGTTTTAGACAAAAATGATCGTAAACTATTAGTTGTCTGAAAACTGTTCGAATATTAAATTTATTACCGATTCTTCTTAACCTTTCTGATAATATAGGCATGTATGGAATTGTATGATTAGTTTCTTTTATTTGTCTTAAAATGTTCGTTTTATCTGTAATATTTTTGAATGTTCTATCAACAAAATTTGAGGGTATTCATTATTTACTAAAACATATTTAACAAATTTTAGTTCGTTATTAAAAATATCATTGTTTGATGAAATTAATTTTGCTCTATCGTATTGTAAATTGTATATTAAATATAAATATTTATAATAATTATTACTCTTAATAACATTACTAACATAACATTAATTATTACAAATAATTATAATTAAATCAACAATAATAATAATAGATAATACTTTTTGTAAATTACTGCCTCATACTTTACTTTCCGTGTTTGGACAGTGTAACAAAGTATAGAATTAAAAAAATTCAGAACTCGTGTTGCAGATTTGTGTTTGGTCTGAAGAGGTTTGATAGAGTATCAGCTAAAATAAAAGAGTTGCATTGGCTTAATATTGAAAATGTTTTTAAGTACCATATGTCTGTATTTGTGTATCGTTTGTTTCAATCTTCTACTCCTTCTTATCTTCGAAATAAGTTTATTTTTATGTATGAGACACACCCAGTACAAACTAGATATAATTTTAAATTATCTCCTCCAAGGTACTCCACGGCGGTATTTACAAGATCTTTTACTTACAACTCTATTAAAATTTATAATAGCCTTAATGACGAACTAAAGATTCTATCTCTGAACAGTTTCCGTAAAAGAATTAAAGAGTTTTTCTTATCTTGCCAGTAACGTGCTAATGATAAAAAAATATTTGAATTATAATGATTGTAATAGTAGCATTAAGTTGTTTTTGTTATGTTAGTTTTTATATTTTTTTGTACCTTATACGGGGTTAAGTAGAGTAGCGAAAGCTAGACTTCGCCCAGATGTTGTGTGTTCTTTGTAAACACTAATAAAGACCTTTTATTATTATTATTATTATTATTAATAAAATTATTATAAATAATTGTCATAAAAATTACAGTCTATAAAAAGAAAACCTGTTTAGTTGGTACACAATATAGGTTTAATGGAATTGTGGAAGCAAAAATTCCATTAATAAATCCTTTCTAAATTTAATATAATATGTGTTTTCTATTTCGATGTATTTCCTAGGGGGCGCCATATCCGCCATAATCGTGACTTAAATGTGAAAGTAAGTTTTTTGGTCCTAACGTTAACACGTTTTTATTAAAAAGTTTTATGCCTACATTGTTTTTGAGAAAAAAAGGTATACCTGTCATTAGCCATAGCTTTTCAACAATCAGCTGCATAGTTGATTGTACAATATTTTAACGTAATATGCGCCAAAAATTCGTTGCAAATTGAATATGTGGAAGGTAGATCGACAAGCAATAAAATTTGGACTAAAAATGCTACGGATAGTATTTTCCAACATACAACGTTTTTAAAATAGAAGTCGTACTGATTTTTGTAGCTCCAGATAGTCGTCCTGAATTAATTTGTGGATCCGCAATGTGAACAAATTTTTCGTCCTTTTGTCTCTATGAATTTCTAAGCAGATTTTTTAAATTGTTGATTAGAATGTTGCTATCTATACTCGCGTCAAGAATTCAGACGTCTTACGTCACGGCTGACGTTATACATTTGCTTTTATTGTCAACATAATTTTCGATTTCCGAATCACCTTCTTTCCTGGATCCTTTAGCCGCTAAATGTTTTCTATCTTATAATTTTCGATATTTGGTCCGTTAAAAACAATAATTTTATGCAATTTAGTGCAATATATAACGCACACTTTTAGTGTGGTATATAGTTTTATTACTATCAGTTGAACTTTCTTAAATAATTTGATGAAAATATAATGAATTATTCATTTGTTCGTATGACGCGAGTGGTCTGAATTCTTGTCGCGAGTATATTTCAATATCCTCTCAAATATTCTCGTTATCCATGTCCACTAAAATTTAATGTCCAACAAAACTGGGAAAATACCTTACATTTAGCAATACTTATTAACTTTAACATACATTTTGTCTAATAAATTGTTAAAATTTATCTTACTATTGGTGCCTACTACGTTAAAATATTGTGAAAGGAACTATGCAGCTTATTGCTGAAAAACTATTGTCTCAAAAATGGTTAATTTCTAATAGTAATAACAAGTATACCTTTTTTCCTCAAAAACGATGTAGGGGTAAGATTTTTTAATAAAAAACGTGATAAGGTTGGGGCCAAAAAAGTTATCTAGAAAATGCGTCGAAATAGACAACAGATTATGCTTTTTCTTATCCAAAAATATATTTCTAAGTTGATACAGTCAAAGACAGTGTAATTATTACGAAAAATTACTTTTAAATTCTAACGTTGACACCCTGTATCTTTTTTTATTACTTATCAACATTTTATTAAGGCAAGTTGACTTCGTAATATTATAAAGTGAAAAATCTAGTATGCCCATGGGCCATTACTCACAGACCGCCCTGTATATAGTATTAGTTTCTTTGAACTATAAAGCGTTGTGTGTAAATTCTTCCTCCTTTGGTAACAGTTTAAGATTATGTCTATCAACGCCTGCTTCGAAACAGGTGTTGCTTAGTATGACTTTACATCCTGAAGTTGCCTTTAAACATTTTGCACTGTATTACATAGGAAGAATGTAGATTCCATATTACAAATTTTTATTGTGACTATAGTACATGCAGTACATACAAATGGCCAAAGTTACCACATAAAAATATGTTTAAGTAGATACGAGTAGATAAAAGTATAATTATTATAATTAATTGTAGAAAATGTAACGATGCCTTACAAAGTATGCTTAAAATAAGTTTTTGAGCAGGCAATTTTTTTCTTTTGTGACAATAGAGGCAAATAGATTTATACAGCGTGATTTACAAATTATCCAAGAAAACTTTTTTTGGTCAAATAGTACATTAATGTTCTAAAACTAAAACTTCCAGCCCCCATGACGTTTGAGTACCATAACATCAACTCCAGTATTTGCTAACAAAGTCGCCGACGTCCTTCTAAAAGCATGTCCAATATAGGATTTTGGGTCTTGCATTTTTAAATATTCGGCAATTTTTTATGGTATTTGTCCCAATGCATTTACCCACAAGTTGATTCACACATTTTCCCTGGCGAACTGAGTAGAAAAATCGACGAGAGTTAGTCTCCTTAGGCCTTAAGTCTGTATATTTTCGCAGAATCGTCAAAAAAGGGACTTTTTCATTGGCCTTGTCAGTGATTGTGAAAATTCGACTAGTACGTGTTTTGGTACCAGACACTTTAACAATGACAACTGAACCTTCATCCGTAATGTCACCAACTGTCAGCGACTCCCATTATCATCACTGCTTTCATCATAATATAGGTTTCATCGGGGGCTTCCAGCAGGAATTTGTTCATCTCTTCTCTGATAAATACCTTTGATTTTTTCGCATGATGTCCAATATTTTTCTTCTTTAGAAATGCTACTAACTTCTTAAATTGCGATATATCGACACCATTATTTAAGTTGATCGTACTTTTAAGCATAGAGTACTATGTCCATAAGCTTCCCGGAGACTTCAATCTTAAATTTCTCTGAACAAAATAAGCCAGCAAAGTTTTCCACATATCTCTGCTTTCTTCTCATTCAATCATTTCCTGAAGGCATCATAGACTTTTTCATACCTCACCTTTGATTTTGTGGGAATTAATGACCCACAACCTATTTGATACGATTCTTCAATGTCCGAATCTACCTCTGAATCGTCTTTATCAGCCATTATAAGCACAGTTTTGACAACAAAACACAAAATTGTTCAAACCTCAAATTGTTTGGTTTCCAACAAAATAAATTCAAAACACGCTAGATAGGCCACGCCATTTCAGCAATCAAAATAATTTTGTTTATTATTTTATTTGATAAATCCGATTGTGCGAAAAACGTACTATAATCAACTATACTATAACTGTTTTCAGTTGAATAAAGTAAAACGTACGTATTTTCATTTCTTAAAAGCATTAGGCCTCAAATTTACTTATGCAGTTTCCAAAATATTTAGTGAATAAATTAATCCAGCGAATATTGGCAATTGGTTAATTCTATCTTTCGTTATTTTCCTTCGTCAAATATTTTAATAAACATGCATCTAGAATTATTAGAAAAATCTGCCGAGTATATTTTGTTTATAAATGTATGAAAATCTAATGCATAAATTTTACGTGATATTAGTGCACTCTAAAAATAAATAGATCATTAAAACATTGCCATATTTTCTATAAGTCCAAAATAAACAGTTATCTGCTTTGAATCTCGAATAAATTTTCCTGATTTATCTGTTTAAATTTGTGAATTCCTTCTGACTGTTACATAAATAGTGCAGATAATGTGAAACGTAATCAGATTATGCCAATTTACGTACTTCTTGAAGTTGTCTCTAAATCCAAAGAGTATTGTTTGGCAGTACTTGAGAAGAATAAAGTAGCTATTTACTTGCTCGCTTAATTTACATTTTGAAAGCAAACTGCGTGAAATTATTCGAGCAGTATCACCAAGAGACATGATGTTTCTGCTATTGAGGGAATTGATTTCACTTCGTATACAATGTAATTTACTGAAGTTTGCGGAAATTTTAACAAACATTTTTCTATACCTATCAGTAATAATATATTTTTTTCAAGCGTATAGTAATCGTATACCTATATTATACAGGGCGGCTTTAAATGAAGTAGCAAAAATGATACCACAGGTTCGTTAGGTGAATCCCAACTCGCATAATAAAAAATATACAGGGTGCCAAAGTTAAAATTTTGTTTTCGATATTTTCTTAAAAAATCCAAATATTTACTTAAAATTTGTAAATCAGGGGTTTTTACGAGCGATAAACTCAAATTTGTTTATAATTTTGACGTCACTAGTAGGGGCGCCACTTATGGTACATCATGTTGTTTTAAATGGCAGAACTTTTTTGCTGGTTAGTATATTCATCTGACTATTGAAACAATCGATTGTCCTACCTGTTATATCTGAAAAAGATATACCTTTTTGAAGTTGTTAGGAGTAACAGTTTTCGAAATAATCCTAGTTGAAATATTTAGTGCACTGATTGAAAACTGTTATCGTTTCAGGTAAAGTGCTTTTTCTACTAAAAATACAGCAAAATGTTACTTGAAAAAGTTATTCAGAATGGTAAATTTGTGCTTTGTTGAAAAATGGTTTCATCGAACATCGCCGATCTTTTGTACGTTTCCATAATTTACCATTCTCAACAATTTTTTTAAAGTAATATTTTGCTGTCTTTTCAGTTTCAAATAGGATTATTTTAAAAATGTTTACTCCTGCCGACTTCAGCAAGGTATACCTTTTTCAAATAAAACAGGTAGCAGAATCGATTGTTTAAATAGTCAGATGGATACACTAAGTTGTAAAAAAGGTCTGCCATTTAAAAGAAACTGATGACGTCAACATTTGAAACAAATTTGAATTTCTCGCCCGCAAAAACCCCCGATTTAAAAATTTTATGCAAAATCATTGTTTAGTTGATTTGGCAGCTTTATACTATAACTGTTTCTTAATAATGTGATACCAGTTATATAGTTGCCTTATAAACATTCTTACAATGGTTTTGAAACTGATGCCAGTTAGGATATTCATTAGATATTATTTAATTTTACATTAATATCTGAAAAGGAGTGTGCTATAACATTATAGATCGAGAAATGCGTTACATATTTTGCGTTCTGAGCATACTACATTCATTGTAGTACTATTCCATCTCTTCGGAATTACTTGTAAACTACAACAAATTGGTACAAAACATTCAGTGCAAAAATGGGGCAATTTTACTACTTCCTTTAGGTGAAGCCTATAATACCACAAAATGTATTATGTAAAAATAACACCAACCGTTGTAGATATTACACATTGTTTAGTAAGTGGAAGGGGGAAACAAAGTTGAGTACGAGCAGGTACCGATGCGCAGTTGTAGTTTTGTTACGCAGTGTTGCCAACTCGTGGAAAATTTCCCTTTTTGTGAGAAATTTTGGAAGGAAAAATGAAAAATGCGAAAAAGGGAAAAAATTAAGAAATGTTAGTTTCCCAAGGCTCAGTATTGGGCCCTATTCTATCTCTTATCTACATTAATGATTTCCCAAATTGTGACATAACTACCGATTTTATTTTATTATCTGATGATATCATCGCTTTAAAGTCTAATAGCGATTTAACAAAACTCGCAGAGGATTCCGTAGATGCGTAGTCTCTGATAGAGGACTGGTTTATGACTAACAGACTAAATTTAAATATTGACAAAACTCAATCCTCGCTCTTTACACTTCGCCATATCAATGCTACAGATAACTCAAACGATGGTAAATTTCTTGGAGTTCACCTTGACACTAAATTAAGTTGGGAAAATCATGTCAACGATTTATCTACACGTTTATCTAAAAATATTTTTCTACTACGAACATCAATAAATGATTTAATTTGATTTATTCAACTTGTTATAGTAAACTTTTGTTTCAACTAGTGTGTAATTAATAGTAGTAATAAATATTATAATATAATAATAGCAATAACAATTACAATTATTTTTATTGTTATTGGTATAATGGTTGTTTCCACAATTCCATTAAACCTATATTGTGTATCAAGTAAACAGGTTTTCTTTTTATAGACTGTAGTATTTATGACATAGTTATATACAATAATTTTATTATTATGTAATATTATTAATTTAATTATAATTATTTGTAATAGCCATAATGTTATTAATAGTAATAATAACAGTTATTATAAGTATTTATAATGTAATAATTTACAATTTGCAAAAAATAGGTCCCATTTTCATAAAAACTGTGTAAGAACCAACGCAGTATAATAAGTCAATCAATATTTTGAGTTTGTTACAACATTAAAATTATATAAAGTGACTCAGTATTGATTTAAATTGTACACATATTGTGAATAACACATAATTTAGAAAACTAACTCAAAAATTGTGTTATTATTTCATCACAATCGGGTGTTGACTCGTTTTTTGAACCATGTTGATTTTGAGTAAAATTTTACTCAAATTTTTTTACGGTGCAGATCCTACGATGATTTATTAAAGTTAAAACAAAATTATTGGAAACCGTACTGTACTGGTGAACCCGCGCCCAATTATCAATGCTTTCCCATGAAAAATTCTCTGTGCAAAGAATAGGGTGGCAGATCTAAAGAAACTCGAACCGCTCTCTTTGTCTAGAGTGCCCCGTGCAGATGAAACTGTGTAATGAACTCAAATCACATTATTACAAAGATGCCATTAAAACCTCACCCGTCTCCCCTTTAAATTATAAAATATCGATTTTATAGGCTTGCATTATTGCAATTCCCAATCCCGGCGTTTTAAATCCTCACTTCCCCTGAATTTTATAAAGTAATACAAAGGGTGAAGTGCCCCCCAGTCGGGTGTTCCGACAAATAAATCTTTAAAATTTTGTTCGTTTTATAGAAACACATGGGGAGACGTGCAATATTTCGTCTGAGTTCGCATCATGTGTGTCATTTAGACCAGATTAGCTTTGCGAGAATCTTTGTGTGATTTAAATCTTTCATGCAAGGCTCATTTATTAAAAGAACTTAACTCTGTGTGATTCTATTTACTTTACATTTATTCCTGATATATGAGGGTTCTACGCTTTACAGTTGAGTAGTCTACGGTTTAGTTAACTTTGATACATTTTTATATTCTCTGGGTAACTGCTTTCCATAAAATTATAAGCATTCATTTTTTCTGCTCATTTTGTTCCCTTTTTCATATAATATGAGTACAACTGAGTGCAAATTCGTTGAAATATGAAATATTTTATGTAATAATATACTAATAGTAATACATCCTTTACCACAAGTTTGTAGCTTTTTAAAAGAGATAGCTATATTAATAGATGAAAGACCGATTATTATAATACACGAAAAAATCTAGTCTGTAGTTAACTTAAAATTACACTAAATTTAAGATTTGCTTACAGAATAATGTTTTGTTAAGTATGACTTTTATTATTAATTATAGAATAGACTATTCTTCCTTAAATTATAGATTTATAGATTTGTACGAATTAAAATTATTAATATTTTCTAATAAATGTGTACTGTAAAATATTATCAGCGTACCATATCGCGAATGGACACCATTAGACGAGGTTCTGACAATGTTATTGGATCTCCTCCAGTTTCCAAGTACCTACCGCTAATATGGCATTGGGCGGACATTGGATCTATTGATATTCAAAACATTGTGTGATGCAAATTATAGCATCATAAATCTTGCATTTGAGCAAACTTCCTCGAAGGATTATCATGGCGTCAAATAATGTTTACTTTGTTTTTGTTGGTTGTTCCAGACTGAACAAGTGTGAATTTGGCACACGAAAATATTACAATTTTAACAAACTTACCGATGTGTTAGGAATTGCCCTAAAAAAGTGACAGATAATGGTTACTTTCTGGTTATAACGCCAAAAATTTTGAGTGAATTTTAACTGAAAATCAACACATAATAAAACCACATTCTTCAATTGTGTTGATATGGATCATTCCAGAGACGAATGCATTAAAAAAAAGAAATGCAAGGAAAAATGTACAATAAAAATAACAAACAATATGTAAGAAATAATAAAAGTGAAAGAAACAGATGCAAGATACAAAACAAACAAATAATATCTACAAATAAGATGCACAACAGACAGGAGTATAATACATAATTAATGCTAGAAATAACATAAAAAAAAATAAAAACGTCATAGTGCTTCCTGTTTCTGGCTTGCAAGAGAACACTGAAATATATCAAATGATGATTTATTTTTAAATTGTTATAAGTATTGCATGTAAAATTTAGGGGGAATAGCTACTAATAGTATAATTGCGTTGGGAAGTAAAACTACCAACGTGTCTTGAGACTGCTCTGGAAACAGAAAAATTCAATATGATTATTAAATCGCCACATTCAGTTATAATTTAAAAAAAATACTAAATAAGCAATGCATAAGCATTGCTACGTATGTCCTCTAAAGATTTAACAGGAAACTTCTGTAAAAGTTCATACTGGAAAATGCCAGTTTGAGGGTAAGTTCCGTCAAACAAGACAATAATTTTAGAAAATGACGCTAAACCCACTATAAACTGTCTGTATTTATTACATAATTGGACGCCAAAAAACAGGGCCATTAATCCTTAGATTAAAAGTGTTAATTAAGTTTTAATTTATAAAAGTATATTCAACAATATTTACAATAATATTTGTTTATCTACATTGATATCATATACACAGTTTGAACAAGTATTAAAACTAAATAAACTAGTTAAGCTGCCACTATCCTCATTTTTGGATCAATTCTCAAAGCATACCTAGATGTTTGGTATCAGAGATCATACATATGACTTCATCGATAGGAATTGTAGGAGGTTTGATTTATATTAACAAACTAACTTCAATCAAAAATGTTGCGACTTCTTACCGACCACCATACGATGACACTTTCGACTAACAAAACAAATAATTGTGTTTCAGCGCAGTAAAAGAACGTGGTCTCTTGGTTTTGACATTGGAAATTGTATTAATTACATTACATTTTCAACTGCTAAACTGACTAATTCATTAGAATGGCATGCTCCTGCAACCCCCAATGTTAATATGACCTTCTTAAAAATTGTATACTTTTATTTTTAAAGCGTTTACCTTCATCATGAAATATAAATTATCAGGTATACTATTCTAAAAACAATCAACTTGCTCTTTTGTAAATAATCGCGATTTTTTAAAACATATCCCTCATTTTGTCTCTTGAGAAAAGCACGTAACTTTATACAGATTCGGAAATTGCGGATCTTTACAGAGAAAGTAGAAATTGCCGCTTCATTCCAGGGAAGGTACGAACGTGCATTGGTCTAGCATTCCCCACTACTACGGTAATCGGTTCCGTATCGCCATTGCAAATCTAACTGTCAGATCAACTGATGCCAGTGTTGTCAGATCTCATCCATTCCGGGAAATCTCATGCTTTCATATTTTGATTACAAAATCTCATGCTTTTAATAGACACAAAAAGAAATAATAAAATTATTAAAATTACTCTTTGAAATCTACCAAAACAAAGACCTAACGAGAAATAAAGGAAAAATCGAGGGCAAAATTGAATAGATAGAGGTAGGTATCTACAATATTTGGGTACTTGAAATATCCTTTATTGTAGACTGCTCTCTTAATAATTAGCAATGAATACATAAACGGGTATGACAGTCTACGGATATGAGGTGTGTGCTGTATTCACGCTATATTGCAGTGATTCTTAACTCTATTCCGTAAGGGTACCTACATTTTCTGGAAACAACAGATTTTACGACCCGTGAGTCACCCTGCGTCACGTCAACTGCGCCTCAACGTTCGCCCGGCCTAACAATAAAATAAATTAGAAAGGTTACGTGGTTAATAACTTTTAAGTAAGTACCTGTAACTACCTACTTACAATGTAATATTATGATAAAATAGCAGAACATAATGATTTTTAATGAAATAAAAATGGCATTACAAAAGTAATTGAAAATTACTTGCTTCTTTAAAATTATTCTCATGCACTGAATTTTTCCCACCTGGCAACACTGCTTGATGCAAACACGCTGTGGTCGAAGTATGCGTGTAGCATGACACAAATACACGCAAGCGGCAAAATTCAATTCACCATCAAGACCCTCACTTTCTAAATCTGTATATTTGTTTATATCAATCCTCTTTTCTATATGGAACGTTAACCGCAACATTGAATATTGTAACCAAAGCATTGACGGTTTCATTTTATTTGCTAAGTTTGAGAAATACACTATCGATGCATCTTCTGAATACAACAATGTTTTTTTCTTTGCATCATCCAACAACCAACAATATACTATTACTATCAACTTCAAACTTATCGTCTGTTATTTTCACCTTGCTGACTATTCTGAGATTTTTTTCTACATAGTGGAATGAACTTTAAAAAAGAGAACATTAAAACTGCGCAATATATTAATGGAGAAGGAAAAAATCTTGTATCATTTGCAATTTTTGTCACGAACAGAGTAAGTAAGGGTGACGATTTCGCTAAGACAGAGCTCTCGAATGACATTCCCGACCAATACACTCTGGCACTAATTCACATTTCCATTTGGGGTTCCCCATTAGGCGCTGCATCAATTACGCAGAATATTTCCATTAACTTCCCACCATTTTGAAATCAGCGATATAGTCTTTTATGGAAGTCATAAAATGGCAGGCTTTGTCACCCCTCGTTTAAGAACGGAGTATCTAATTAAATCTAAAAATATTTCATTCTTCTAGACCCGGAGCCGGGAGTGTTTAATTAAAAATGCTTTCTGATGAAAGGGCCTTACGCCGACTACCAGAAGAACGGCGCTTTTTTTCTTCCTCTCTGCCACCGTTGATTGGAAAGGGAAACGAGAAAAATTAAAGGCGTCGATATGTTTTAATTTCACACTTCTGGATCAATACCTCGCGTTTTGTTTGCTGATCGTGGAGGGTCTATTATTTCAGTAATAATAAAATGGTTGTCACGCGCAAAAAATTTTATAGGAAATGTATTCAACCCTCACACTATAGTTCCACAAAATTGTGATTCGTTCATTACAAATGCAATTTACTATTACAGTTATGTTTTAAATTAATTATACAGGGTGTTATACGGTGTGCATATTTAGTAGGACAATAGGTATAAATAAAAAACCAACACGGGTTTCGTAGTGGAAGATCAACAAGCACAGCCATCCTCTCAATTCTGAAAAATATATACAATACAATATATACAATGTGTCAGTGTGGATCCCTGCTGTTCTGTACAGTGCCCTGTTTAGATGGGTGTACCGCAAGGCTCCGTTTTAGGTCCGATGCTTTTCTTAGTATACATTAATGACCTGGTGAATGTTTTACTATTTATGCTAATGATACCTCCTGCAAACTGCAACGTATTACTGAACAATTTGACACCATGGTTTTCAGAAAATATTTCTCTTTCGTCACAAATGTTTTAACTAATATTATCTGTATTAACATAATTTTAATGAGTAATCAATTAGAAATAATGAACAAAATATTTAGTGTTTATTACAACATGGCTGCTCAAATAAAATCAACTTTAAAGTCATTTTGTCTGTAAGTTTTAACCTATAGAGCAGATTACCTATGCGAATGTTGACGTCACAGGAAAATATTAACTTTGTGGTTGAAATGTCCTCCAAATGAAGATATTTTATGGTAATTTATTACCAATTAAATTATTACTAGGTACCTACATATAAAATTCTGCTCTTGGATTTATTTGTGATTGAAAATTCAAATTAAAGCCAATAATATTATGTATGCGTAATAACAAAAACAAAATAAATATTTTCGAACGGAATTCAATTCGAGTTTCAATTCACGTGCACTACTGAATTCATCTGACATAATAACAGTCATAAGAATACTTATATATGAAGTGTTTATCGATATATTATCATTAGATTGATTTACATAATATGCAGTGATGGCTTAAATTCGATTTTTACAACTTTGTAATATTGTGTAGGGCTTGGTTTTCACTGCAGATCGCCAATACATAAAACAATTTCTACGCGCTATTACATGAAGATCTGTCGGAACACATATAACAAGAAGCTTGTTCCCTAAAAGACCTTTATAAGACTTACGTCGAAGTATTATTAACAAGTAATTTGTACCATAATATAGAACAATATTTCTATTAGGTTAATTGAAATGGTCAAATAGTCTTTAGAAGTTATCAACAAAATTGAAAATAGGTTTATATTGTATCAAACATAGAACTTAAGCAATTGAAGGATTTAGTAGGGCAAAATAACTAGTTACTACCTTATTTTTAACTACTAGTTGAAGACAAAATAAGTTTTACAATTTCGTAATAAATATGTAAATATTTACCTATTGTAATAATTTAAAATATCCTTGGACATTGAAGACAGATTTCAAGGCAAAATTAAGTAAATTATAACTTCGTCTTACACGTTATTGGAACGTTAGCATTTGAAAACATAGAATAAGTCGACAATATGTAATTTCAAACTATATAAATTGACATATATTTCATTTTACTTGGAAGTCATTATATTACTCTTAGTTAACAAATTTTTGACTAAAATTTTGGTATTATTAGATTTTGTAACATTGAAGACTATTTTTATGGAGGAAAGTAGTAAATGTTGATCAATTTTGAATTATTTTTCTTGTGTAGTAGTCCTTTAGGCTTAAATGTTAGTTGGGTGTGGCTGAAGGTGACCATTTCCAATATTTGTATAATAAATTATAGTAAAGCATGTAATTCCATTCGTAATTATTTTATATAATGTAATGAGTGTCATAAAAATGTACTTGATCAAATAAATCAATTTTGTTAATTGGTTTGGAATGCAAAACAAATTTAAAGAACCAAAAATTGAGGATAATACAATGGCTCATATGACCTATTTTATTTGTAATATTATATAGGGTGATATAAATTTTTTTGGCAAATAATGATCCATGATACCCACACCTCCGCCACTGGGAAGTTTGTAAAGCTGGTAATTTTTTGTTTCATACCTTCTGTCATAGGAAATGTGTACACCAAATTTGACACGCTGTATAGGAGTCAGTGGTTAGAAATGTTATCCGTAGATACAAGTTCAAAAATGCACAATTTTGAATTCCCCGGTAAGACAGAAACGAATAATACTATGCAAATCCTGTTAACGCAGTCAATTGTTTCTGAAACAAGTATGTAGCACACTATCGCAAAAATCATTTTGAGCTAGTTCTTCAGTGTACGCTGTACATTTACACTATTAATAACGTCCCGCATTCTGCGGCGAACCTGCTCGGAAACGGAAATTAATTTAAAAAACAGCCCTATATTGCCTAAAATATTTCCCAGACATTGATTAACACCCCCTTTTATGTGCCGCATTTATTTGTTTACTATAATATAAATTCGACACTTTACTTAAAATTCCATTCTGGCTCCGAGTCCCCATTCGTAAAAGTCATTCGGAGGAAAGTTTCCCTTTCCTGGCCGAGAGTTTCCTTCACTGAAACAACACCCCATTTAAACGTGTGTCTAGATTTGACTCACATGGCGTACCAATAATCGAGAGAAATGGCTTGAATTTTGTATGAAAGACGAAAAAAGGTTTTTTAGCAATTGACCCCCCACCACGATAATATATGAAACACACGAGCGGGACGAGGACGGAAGCAGTGGCGTAGCGCGGGTGGAAGAAGGACGACATATGTATGTGAGTGAACGAAAGACTTGGAAACGGGCAGACACCCATTTAGTCGCAGCGTTTCTTATAATAATCTCGGGCGAACACAGGGTAGTTAGCCGAGGGGTTGAGACCCCCGAGATGCTGGCCTTTTTTAGTAATATGGAAGAACGCGCTGTGTTTTGGTCTCCAGATAATGTAATGAGGGATTTGAGTTATTGCCTTATTAAATGGCCGACTCGCTGTCTCTGTCTGGCGCGGTTCGTGCGTCACTTTTACTTATATAACTAATATTCTCCTTAGCGTAATTGCGCCGCATTATATTACTCAATGCTGTTTACATTAAAAGCTTTCAGAACCATTTTTCTCTAGATTCTCATTTGAGTGTGATTGATTACTACGCAAAATTGAAATTAGATTGAATGGCTGCTCGCTATTAATTTTATTATAAAATAAGTCTGGAAAATTAAAGAGAAAAATATATTTTAAAGGGGCCTGTAAATCTTTCTGTCGCAGAGGAGCTTTCAGGGGGAGACTTTGGTCGGTAGGCTGCTTGTAAAGGCACAGTAAACAAATTATTTATCTCATTTATTAGTTATTCCTTTGAACTCTCTGCAGACTTATAATGTAATGTTCGTAACTGATTCGTCGGATATTACTGCGTCTTTTAAATTTGAAGCTTTACGAATATATTAATACATGAAATTTTAAGTAGATGATATATATATAACATATGCAGACTCTTTAGTATTTCACTTAATTTTTCCTAATTAATTAACACAAAAAGAGATAAGCTATTAACTATCATTTTATTTCGAAATTTTTTGCTAGTAACAAACCTAGATAATACCCATTAATAATACACCGTTAGACAATATGTTGAGTAATTTCGGTATAGTAAAAATAGTGGATTTGGAAATAAAAATAGGGAATTCAGCAGAAACACTCTTAAAAAATTAATGTATTGTGCGCCAATAGAAATTTCTATCGGTATCTCTAGGTCTGCCCATATATTGCTATATAAGAGAGAGTTACCACTGAAGATGCCGACAGTAAAGAGAGACGAAACGTTTGGAATACCAATAACAGGAGCCGAAATCAATATAAGTTCGGGCCCAGAGATACCGATAGCGAGTCTGTCCCTACAGAGCCTATCCCGAGAACAACTAGGACAGATAAAACAATCCCTGCTAATGCTAGGGATGTGAATAACAATCCGGAAAATCACTATATCAAATGATAGCACTGGCCGTGAAAACCTTAAAACCAATTTGATACATGGTGATATTCCGGGTTGTTGTGCCATGACCTCGGTAACTGGTACCTGCCAGAAACAGAGTTAAAATGCACATCCCTAGCATTAGCCGGGATTCTTTTACCTGCCCTGGTTGTTCTCGGGCTAGGCTCTGTGGGGACAGACCCGCTATCGGTGTCTCTGGGCCTGTCCATATATTGATTTCGGTTCCTATTGTTGGTATTACGACTGCTACGCTCGGAGCCGTTCCTCGGATAATGGTAGTCCTCCGAGGCGTTCCGTAGCCGCCGCTGTACTGGTCGCATCCCATGCTTCCAAACGTTTCGCTGCTCTTCACTGTCGGCATCTTCAGTGGTGACTCTGCAGCGAGGCAGATAGCCTAGCCCGAGAACAACCAGGGCAGGTAAAAGGAATCCCGGCTAATGCTAGGGATGTGCATTTTAACTCTGTTTCTGGCAGCTACCAGTTACCGAGGTCACGGCACAACAACCCGGAAAATCACCATGTATCAAATTACAGCACTGGCCGAGAAAGCCTAAAAACCACTATAACCTTAAAACCACTATAATATAAATGTAGCATTTGGATATTATTACTATAAAATTGTAAGCATAGCTAATTTAACAAAAACTTTCGATTGTGCATCACACACTATTCTCTTACACAATGGTCTCATGGTTTTTCATCAGACAGTGCAGATTTATTGGGATCATACTTAAGCAATAGATTACAGTTCGTGGTATACAATAGTATGAAATCATCTACAAAGAAAATTGAACATGAAGTTCCTCAAGGTTCCATATTGGGTCCGCTACTATTTTTAATATATGTTAATGATTTTGCTTTCCTCATGATAGAATGAGTATACTCTTTGCAGTTGATACCAATATATCAAGAACTAATTTAAATTTATCACGATTAATGATTATGACTCATATATATTGATTGAAAACTGGTTTACCAGCATTCTTGGCTGTCCATCTTGATCCTAAATTGACATGGGATCAACATGTTAATTATGTGTGCTCCAAAATATCTAAACACACCTATCTTCTCCGTAATCTCAAATGTAAAGTCTCATGCTTGCTGATAGTCTACACCGTAAATAATTTTGAATAATCAACACAATTGGTCGTTAAAACGAGTCCACACCCGATTGTGTTAAATTGATAACACAATTCGTTGAGTAATGTTGACTCAGTTATTTTTAGCTAATTCACACATGTATACACGAGGCCCAATTATATCCATTCCATTTACAGCGTGTCCAAACATTAATACCAAGGGATTGGAAGAGGAGGACCGGTACCACGGCCAAAATTTTATTTGAGTCCCCTGTGTATTCAAAAACATTTTTTAGATAAGTTTTAAATCACCCTGTATAGTTAATACTCAGAATCGATCGATCTGGAGAAAAGTTGGAAGAATAATTTTGAGGTATAATAACTACTCCTCAAAATGCCGGCCGGCATAAAGGAGAACCGGTTTCCGGCCGGACATGTTTTTCCGTAATTAATCTCTGTTTTCCAATAATCAATGCAGACACGTGCGGGGAAGGGGCTTTCGTCCTCGACGCTTGCAGCGCGGACTGTACCGGACACAGACCACTCGACTGGACACGCTAAAACAGATTGCCTAATCAATTCCTTGTGTCCAGAACCGACTCTGATCAATCTAAATTAATCCCCGCCGCCCGTTCCCCTTTAAACGTTCGCAGTTAAAAAGCTGCGCGCCGTCTCCGCCCGTCCCCCGTCCCTTATCGGCCTCCAGGAATTCCCGGAAAGGTCCCCCAATAACAAAAGCTATATCATCAGACTTGAAAAGTCGATTTTGGTGCTCGAGCCGGAGAAATAAACAACCTAATTAAGTCCTGAATGAAACTAATTTGGTTTATTTGAGGAAAATATTGACGTAATTTAATTTATTTTTAATGAGAAATTTTAGACTAATCAGACGGGGGTAAATTCTCATTTTAAATTATAATTGGGCTTGCTGGGATAATTACTTCCCATAATAACGTAATTGAAAATTCTGTAGCGTTTCTATAACTACAAGAATAAATTGAAGAGGCAAATCACGTCATTTCGCAAAAAATTACATCAGCAAGTATCCTCCCACTGTGATTACCTGAAAGTTGTGAGAATGAGAATTTCTAATCCTCTAGTTCTAATGTGCAATAAAAGGTGATTCAGAACTTGTCTAAAATAATTTAGGAATAAATGGAAAATGGAATCAATATCATAAAAAAAATAAAATCTATGGTTTCTGAGAAAAAAATTATTGCAGTTCTAGTAGTTTTAACTTTAGTCCACAGAGCAGTTAGTTTCACACAATATTATTAATACCTAAAAATATATAAAAAAAAACAATTACATAAAGGGGAAATATTATTTAAGTAGGTGTTTGTCATATTTAATTTCAAATTTATTGACAGGCTAAAATTACTTTTGACATTGTCAATATTTAACTTCAAATAATTTTAATTTTTATAATAATTTTTATAGTTAGATATTTGACTCAACTTAAAGGAGGCCACCCGAAGAAGCAATCCTAAAAACGCAGAAATAGGTCAGATCTCATCTATTGTGGTTGAATTCTCGAGTTCCCACTGTTTCAAAAGTGAAGTTAGATATTCATAAAATGTCATTAAACCAGGTTAATAAATTTAGCTAGATAATTTTCTTAGATAATTATTGAATAGAGCTTTGTCTGTGGAATTGTTCATTAGCATACCTAATATGTTTGGTATCAGAGAGCATACATATGACCTCATTGATAGGAATTGTAGGATATTTGATTTATATTAGCTTAATATACCTTTCTAATACAGTAAAAAATCGTTTTATTTATGGTGAAGTAAGACAAAATGCCTTAGTGGTTTAGTAGAAAATGCTTTAGCACAACGATTTCCCGATAAACATGTTCCAAATGCGGCTACTTTTACAATGGTCTGCAGTGAGTGAAATTGTAATGCAAACGCTGGCGTGATACGGAAAATTTGGAACCGAATCGTGGAAGAGATGGAGGTCCAGGCATCCACGGAGTATTGCAGAAGTGTGGTGCATCATACACGAGGCTCAATTATATCCGTATCATACCTGTATACCAATAGCTTACAAGTTCAAAATGGACAAGAAGCAGAAATATTTGTGTTAGTTTGTAGAAACTGGGTAAGACGCGCCCAAAATATTGTAACAATAGGTATGTCAAACTATGTTACTAATTAAAATCATACATTATTTGTTTTAATAATTATTAACAATAGCGACAAAAGCAATTTAATTTGCTGTATAAAAATAGGTGTTGTAAAATGTAATTTATTTGCTTCCTTGGGAATTTCATTCAATTTTTCGTCCGATTGTCGATTATACTCGTACACCTTATCAGGTTTCGAGTGCCGTGCGGAAGTGTATTTTTAAATCGTTTCTGAATTGCCCTTTTTGATTTTATTTTTACAAAATAAAATTATAATAGTTCTCTGTACATTAAAAAATTTGGTGTGAAACATTCCACACAGTTTTTACTGTTACTGCTTTGAGTTCTGTCCCATCTCTCACACACACTCTTCCTCAGATTGACCACCCAATCTTTTAATATCTTCACCGCTTCTATGCTCATTCATCTCCTATTTTCGTCCACAGCAAAACTCCATAGATATCCCCGACGTGTATTTGTGACTGTTTGTGGCATTTTTTTGATTTTTTTCTTTATTTAGTGCGTTAATACACACTTTGCATTGCCAAAACATGACATTTTGAACTATGAAGCTGTCAAACTTGAACAATCTTGGTGTAATAGTTATTGAAAACATCCTTATGAATGCAGTTATCAGTTAAATGTTTAAATGATTGGGTGATTTGCGATGACAAAAAATAACGAAATTTATATGGCTGTCAGAACTGTCAAACTATTTTTCAGTAAATGATGGATTTCAAAATTCCTGTGTTTATTAGAGTTGTTCATTGCACGACAATTTTAAAACTTTTACTTTAATGCTCAAGTAGTATATTTTACTGGTATTTCACTTACATCATCAATATTTTTTATTACAATTTCATGCAACATATACATAGTAAATAGTGACACGATACCATTAAATTGTTACTCATATAAAAACTGAGGTCTTTACAAACAGATAGCTCATCTAGAAAGGAGCTCACATCCTGGCACGTGTTCAATTTTTTTGTGGAATTTTGGCCTGTGCCGATACACACGTTCTCCTTCCCTTCTGTGCCGTCTCATCTGCCCAACTACCTGGCTTAATTTGAATTGTATACCGTGTAAAATATTTAAAGAGAATAGAACATTTTTTATACCCGCTTCCTCTTGAACACTTTATACCTTCTCATTTTCTTTTGTGGAACCGACATTATAGTGTGTCTAGTTTTCGTACCTCATCATTCCACTAGCCTACTTAAATTTAAGAGGGCGTCATCTGCACACATCCACAAGTTTACTTAAATTTAAGAAATTATATATACACACTGTATATTTTTCAAAGAGGCAGTGGGCGGCATGTAAAGCTTTGATCTTGTTTATTATAAAAAATTTTAATAATTTGTGAGCTTTGTGAGTTTGTTACGTGTGAGCTCCGAGCGAGACCGTAGTCGACCGAGACTAACCACCGAATGAGTAATTAAGTTTCTCATTTGTATACAAGAGACTGGAAAGTATCAAATAAGAATCTTGTAAAAGTGCGAGAAAATAAATTTGCAAGACACTAGCAAGACAAAACAAGACATGATCTTGCAAGATCAGACAAAAGAAAACAAGACTTTTTAAAAGTAGACAGTTCTCCAAAAGAAGGCAATTACCTACAATCCGAATTCCCAAACATTTCTTTAAGTTGCGTATATATTTCATAGCTAAACTGCAATTAGCGCCCTCTATCGATGAGAATAAAACGGATGATATTTCTGAAATGTTCCCTTAACTAAAATTCGAGCAACATTTTATAAGGGAGCTTTGTTGATTCGATTTATTTTGCTCCAAGAGTCTAACTAATGTCTATTTTTAATTAAATATCTGGTATACCTGGTATATCAAAGTAGGTCATTTAGCAAAGATGGGTAGTATTGTAATATTTTAAAATTATCTCTAAGTGAGAGAAAACCATCCTCTTCACATAAAATATAAATGAGGATTGTTCAAGAAAGGAATAGAAAGAGAACGAAAGGGAAATTAAAATTTGATTATGAAATTGATGCTGAACTGAAAAGCTGAAAATTTCAGTAGTCATAATTTTTGATGCATTGATTTCAAATATAATATTCTTATTCTGCTCACTGCTAGAAGGCGCTAGTTATACTTTACCAGCAGAGGAAACAACTAATAATGGTGTATATTAATATATTAAAACAAACTGTAATTAATGTCTATGTAAAATCAAAAGTCTCATTTGTGCCTTTGCCTTTCAGGTGAGAGAAAGAAAGACATTTTCTCCATATACTTCAGTTTCAGGTGATCTATCCCGTGTATTCACACTTTTACTATTTTTCTTTCGACTTCCGCATATTCACTGCCTAAGTATGGTGGAACTAGCACCCTCTGTCGGTGAGAATATTGATATTCTTTAAATGTCCCTTCTCTTAAAAATTATAACTATAATTCAAAGAAGCAGACTTTTATAAAGTTTCTTTATTCAATCGCCTTATTTTGGTCTAAGTCTAGCTAATGTCTAATTTTTAATTCAGCATTTCATTCTGTAAAGCAGATTAGTATGTTTTAAAATTATCTCTAAGTGAAAGAACATTTCATAATAGTTTCAGGTGATATACCCCGTCTCACAATTTTATTAATTCGACTTATCTGCATATTTACCTCATAAGTACGATGCAACGAACGCCCTCTATCTATGAGAATAAAAAATATTTTGAAATGTTCCTTTAAAGATCATAGTTAAAATTCGACTTCTTTTTAAAACTGACATCAAGGAGAATGAAAGGAACCTAAATTTTATAAGGTATCTTTGTTCGATCGCCCTATTTTAGTCCAAGAGCCTAGCTAATGTCTAATTTTCAATTAAATATCTCATATACCTGGTATATCAAAGTAGGTCTTTCAGCGAAGGTGAGTAGTAATAAATTGCGGTGTGTCTGCCTTTCAGGTTATTCACAATTTTATTATTTTTCATTCGACTTCTCCATATTTACTTTATTAGTACGGCGCAACTAGTGCCATCTATCGATGAGAATAAAATGGATAATATTTTTAAACGTTCCCTTAAAAATCATAACTAAATTCGACAGATACTATGTAGATTGAAAACAAGCAAACTTCACAAAAAAACTTTATTCAATCGCCTTATTTTGGTCTAAGTCTAGCTAATGTCTAATTTTTAATGGAGCAATTAATTCTGCAAAGCTGAATAGTGTTTTAAAATTATCTCTAAGAGAAAGAAAAACATCACAATAGTTTCAGGTGATATACCCCGTCTCTCAATTTTATTATTATTCCTTCGACTTCCCTCATAAGTACGATGCAACGAGCGCCCTCTATCAATGAGAATAAAGATATTTTGAAATGTTCCCTTAACTAAAATTCGACTTCTTTCTAAAACTGACACGAAATAGATTGAAAAGAAGCAACATTGTATAAGGTATCTTTGTTCAATCGTCTTCTTTTGGTCCAAGAGTGTAGCTAATGTCTAATTTCTAATTAAGTAATTCTTTCAGCGAAGCTGAGCAGTATGTATGCTTTAAAATTATCTCTAAGAGAAAGAAAAACATTCTTCCCATGTAAAACATAAATTAAGATTGTTCAAGAAAGGAATGGTAGGAGAACGAGGGGGAAATTAAAATTTAAAGATCTCGTATGGTTCCGAGTGTTTTTCTGTAGAATAAATGGAATTTAATTACCACACATCCCGTCCCTACTTGCGTCATTACCTTCGGCATCACACATTCCGAACGGATCCCATTAGAGCCGTTCGCCTCTCCATCAGACAAGGACACTCTCAAATTCCCATTTTCCTCCATTCATATTAATCTAAGGCCCGTGTCCTCCTCCCCATATATTTCCGAATAACATCCCGGGGTGAGGAAATTCACATACTCCTTCTCCCATGTAATTTATTCCGGACCGGTGACGGTGAGTTTTAATAATATTTAGTTCCGATAGGGGGACGAGGGGCAGCGGCGGCGGCCGTTCTCGCATAAGCAGCCTTGGCCCTCATTAGACATGTCTCCGCTGGGTGACAGTGGCGCAGTAACCATCTTGCGTCCGCGGACCCCAAGTGCGGGCGAGCGGTGGGGGTGGTGACGTCACGCGGCGGCGGCGCGCGGCGCCCGGTCCGCCCCCAGCGGCCGCCGCCTGCTAATCAGCCGCTTCACGTCGGCCCGACACCACTTTGCCTTATCGATCCCATCTCGCGCATATATCCCGTTAGCGTTCTCCTCATGCGTGCGTGATTTTAATTGCTACGCACTAATCGCTGCACGGTGTATTTTAGCAAAAAAACATCTATAGCAATGGCATCGTCTAAAGACGTCCAGATGTAAAGATGCCAGCAAGACAGACCACTTCTTTGATGTGATCGGAGATGCCGCCGTTCTTTGCAGTTAGTCGTAAATCACCTCGGCAGGCAAGTTACACTAGTACACCAAACTGCTGTGGTAGATATTAAAATTGTATTTATTTATTTATTTATTTCGTCATGGGGAATTCAACAGGCAATTCAATGCCCAATAACAAGATTAGGATAAATCTAGGAGAGATGGAGAGAACATTTTGGTAAAAGATACTAATATTGGGTCACAAGAACTAAGAGACTCTCTCGTTTACATACTTTATTTTAAAATAGTATGTTACAATATATTCAAAAAATAAAAAACATATTTTTCTGTAATTGTTTATGTTATAGTGGTTTTATGGCTTATTAACCTTATTTTTTGTTTTACAGATTACTTTACTGCATAAATCTATAACTGATACTGCAGGAAACAACTACTCCGCGGGCTAATACCCCGACCGGCATTGAATTATACCTGCAGTATCTGTGTGAAACAGCCAAGAACCCTTAAGTTAAGTACCTACGATATTGTAGGTCGCTTTCTGCAAGTCGAGCCGCTTAGGCCGAGCAGGAAGTAGCAGACCAGTTACATCTCACCTGCACTCGATTTATATGTGAAACTACATATGAAGGAACAGCCAGTTCAATTGTCGGTCATCTCACCTATGGCATACTGATGAGGGCTAACAAGCCCGAAACCGGTCTATGTCTGGTGGAGTGGCCGACAAGGGTTCTTGGCTGTTTCACACAGATACTGCAGGTATAATTCAATGCCGGTCGGGGTATTAGCCCGCGGAGTAGTTGTTTCCTGCAGTATCAGTTATAGATTTAATGGCGCATCGCCCGGGGCGAGAGGTCTGCGGTTAAGTACCTACGATATTGTAGGTCGCTTTCTGCAAGTCGAGCCGCTTAGGCCGAGCAGGAAGTAGCAGACCAGTTACATCTCACCTACTTTACTGCATTCCTGACAAAATATTACAAATCTAGTACAACCTTTATGTACCCATTTCGAACAGTTTACGCTTCTGATCGAATCTTCATTCTTCTTCGTGTTCTTCCGCTCCTCTCCACATCTAACACTTGTTTTAATTTCGTCACTGTATGCTATTGTGTCAGGCGAGTGGTCATATACTACATCTTCTTCATTTTCTTCGTCAAAAGGCTCGAATTGTACTTTACCTCTCTTTCTTGAACTTGATTTTCATCCTTCAACATGTTATCTTCTTTCTTTTCCTTTTCCTAAAATTATACCTAGGTCCTTAACTTCACGAATGACTCTCAAAATATGACCGCCAATGATGTAATAATTGTAAGTAATATTAAGTTCTTTTCTGGAAATTGTTATACTATGGCGTTTATTAATATTAGGGGAAAGTTTATGAGATTTATAATATTCATTTAATCTGGACATATCTTCCTCGAGTTTAATGCAGTCACCCACAGATTGAAGAATTGACAATTTAATATAATATAATTTGAATAATTGAAGCAGGAATCATCGTTTATAAAAAGACAAAAAAGAAGAGGTCCCAGGTGAGAGCCTTGTGGTTTTCCATAGTATTCTATGTTATTCAGAAAAGTAATTGTTCAATCATATTGGCTTCTTTTAGTGATATAAGACTTCATCCAAAGAAGTAGTTCCGTATGAATACCGAAATTTTCAAGTTTAATTAATAGTGTCGGATGGTGTACTTTGTCAAACGCTTTTGAAAAATCGGCACAGCGTCCACCTGCATTTTATTGACCATAGCTTCAAGAGTCGTTTGTTAATTCTCCACTATTTCCTGATCGCACTGATATAAACTTGTAATAGGCTATCTTTTAGAATTTGTGAGATATGATATGATTAAATATATAATTCCAAAATTAAAATGTTCTTTTTTATCATAAAGAATACAAAACTATATTCGAATCCAATTTATGCAGCAATTTAATGATAATTCTGTACATTACCTTGCTTTTCTATATCTTTTTTCCAAATTATTTAAACCACTATGAATTATTTTTTAATGTTGGTTTATGTAACCTACAGCTTCTTAGATTCTATCTTAAATTTCTAAAATATCGGTCTATTTTTACAAACACTATTCTTTAAATAGCTCCATAAATATGTTTCAAGTGGTGTCAAGTCTGGACTACTCACCGGCCACAGTATGATGCCGTATTGCACAACGAACATTTAATTATTTTTCAACAACTACCGCTAATGTGATTTTTAGGTGGTATTTCTTTTGCGACTCATTAGGACAATCTTGTTTATAATTTTTAAACGGGAAGAAATACAGAAAAATGTCTCTAATAAAAGTTTATTAGAAAAAAGAAAGCTTTTTAACTTTAGCCACGTTTTCTATTAAACTAACCCTTAAATGAAAAAAGTATTTTTTATGCGTAGTTAAACTGTGTTTTCATTTGAGGAGAAAATAAAAAGGACAATTTGTGAAAAAATTAAATAATAAAAAAAGATTTGTTATTTTGCTTGTTTACTATATGACCAATTATCTTGTACAATTGGTTATTTTGGCAGAGGCTTATTTTAATGAAAAAATAAAATAAATTGGGACTGTGTATTGTGTTAGCAGGTCTTGTTACCACAACAATAATATAATCAATACCCATTATCCAATGAAACGGTATTATCCTTTGACCAAGTACGTATATTTACATTCAATTCAAATGTAAAAACACGTGCAACCGCTTTCTTGTATAAAGAAAGGCCTTTCCACCAAACTGACACAAAACCTATGCCATTTTCGAACAAGCAGCGCCAGCGTGGGCAGCGCACTTCGTTGTAATTCGTTCGCATTTATTAAAAATCAGTGTTATTTCGCGATTAAACCAGACCAGAACCCGCTAACAAAAATAACAAAGCAGTTACAAGGATTGTCCTATCCCATTGTACGGGCAGCGCATTGTGTATTTTCCACAAAATAATTTATCACAATCCGCATTAAATATTAAGCGAAGTTTCAAATTAGCTCGTTTTTTCATCATACATGCCTGTATAACTTTATATAAAACGTCTCCAAAACCAGTCGAGCTAGTTAAAAGTCACATAACTATAAAGTAATCAGACGTAGTTGAAAATATGTTACAGTGACTATGACAATACGTTCTGCATCTGCTTTCGTCCATTTCGAATATTCATTTTTTCCGATAGGACAATTTCATTCTCTGTAACGATTATGTGTGTATATAGACCACATAATTCCACTGAAGAAAATGATTCTCTTCTCTTCGATAACATATCTAACATCTGCCGGCATCATAAAAATATTTTGATTGTTGGCGATTTCAATTTTCCTGATATTAAGTGGCCTCTAACTCAATTACCAACTTACAGTTTTTCAGCGGCAAGATTTGCAGATATTATAGTGAATTCCAATCTTACACAAATTATAAACAAACTCACCCGTTATCGACAAAATCAAAATCCCACCTTGCTTGATTTAGTTCTGACGGATGATCCATTACTTTTCACGGAGCCGGAATATTTCTCACCGATTGGTAAATCTGACCACGCAGTATTAAAATTTTCTGTCCAATTTGTATATTCTAATACCAAGAAGACACTTAATGCGTGAAGAAACAAAATGTGTTTTTTAGAACTAGAATATTTATCGAAACTTTTAGAGGAGTATATTTGCGTTTTCACATTTGCTTTGCCAACTGTTTTAAAGAAATTTTCTTGTTCAAGAGATAGTGTACGCCCAATTAAAATGACAAGTAAATCAATATCTTCACCTATTATAATTGCTGTTTTTTCACGTTTAGATTCTTCAATAGCTGTCTCAATGATGAGGGCATCCGCATCATCGCAGAATTTCAGAGTTTAGAGATTTTAAACAAGATGTACTAAATTATTTTCTACTTAAAATGTAATTAGCGTAGACGAGAGTACAATTAAAATGTACTTAAAATATGTCCCTTAATGAGTTTTCAATGGCAGGAATAAATTACGAGTATTATTGAATTCATAAATAGGTTCATTAATGAAAAAAAATATTTAAATATAACCGCTCTTCACTGTCGGCATCTTCAGTGGTGACTCTGCAAAAGCTTCGCCGCGACTGAGGACTGCTCAGCTAATGCTAGGGATGTGCATTTTAACTCTGTTTCTGGCAGCTACCAGTTACCGAGGTCACGGCATAACAACCCAGAAAATCACCATGTATCGGGATACTACCAGTTGATTTGAAATGTATTCTAACCGCGCGCTCTCTGCCCTCTATCTCGAAAACGATTCAACGTATAAAAAAATGTTTGAATCAAAAGTTGTAGAGAATTTAATTCTCTATAATATTGATAATAAATATAAATAGCGTAAAACCTATAGGAAACGAGATATTTGCAAAAAATGTGCAAAAAATCGATTTTTTTTACCTCTGACCCCCGATTTCTAAAGTTGCGGCCCTCGAATAATATGTGAATTTTGAGAACAGTTTTAGGATGTCAAAATACAAGTTTATACGAGCTTACAGCTGGGTATCTCAATTTTCCGAAATACTTGCCTAAATCTATCTATGTGTGAATGAAATAATCAACAAAGTAGGTAGCAAATTTAGTGGCGGTTTCAAAAGTTACTTTGAATATTTCAGTCTCAGTTAGAGTTGCTTTGGTGCTAGTTCTAGTGCTCTTTTTATCATTTGGTACAATGGTATGCCAAATTAGATGAAAACTGATTTGGTTCCTTTTGATATCTCATTTTGACAGTGGCATATTTTATTGAGAAAAATAAACGCTAACAAACATAACAAAGCAGTTACACGGATTGTCCTATCCCATTGTACAGGCGACGCATTGTGTATTTTCCACAAAATAATTTATCACAATCCGCATTAAATATTAAGCGAAATTTCAAATTAGTTCGTGCTGTCATCATACATGCCCGCCGTATAACTTTATATTAGGTAGGTATATTTTTATGGCGGAGCGAGGGGTCGAAGAAAGAGAGGGCAGTGCGTAGGTAAACGAAAAAAGTCGTTCCTAAGACCATATGTGTATCCCGGTCTCATTTCGCCTGGGCTCGTATTAGCCGAGCTTAATTCTTGTAGAAAACAAAGCCTCCGCAGATACATTTTCTACCCCAGATTATGCCGCTATATACGGCCGTATCCCCGCTAAGAAAACGCCGTGTGTAGATATAATATATTGGACTTGTCACGTGCATTATTTATATTATTACCAGCGGCGTCCGAGAAAAAAGCGGAGGTGTATTATTTTAAGTGCTTCTCCGTTACATCGACCACTCAACAGAAGCACGTCTTTTTGTAAATGTGCATGTCACTTAAGACATACAGGGTGAACTTTAAATAAGTACAAATATTTTAACCAGCAGTACAGTTCACTGTGTAGAACACACAATTAATAGTTTTTTTACAAAAAAAGTCTAATTTTAAAGCGCGTTCAGTACAATCCAAAGCTGAACTATAATTTTGATATATATTTTTTTGTTTGTGCGATTTAGTTGTTATTATTTATTTGTGTATTTGATAATATTAGTTGTGTTTTTCTTTTGTATAAATGAATCAATATTTGAGAGATGTTCAGTTTGTTACTGCAAAAACAGAAATCTTGCAAAATGGCGAACAAACAAATAGTAGTGTAGGTATTCTTGTATTTTAAATACACTATTTGTTTTAAGTGTCATCTTAATATCGCTGTCTATATAGTAATAATAAATAATTCTTTTTAATTTGTTGTGCAGTTGGTTTATGTAGATTATTGTAAATATTCTGTACTTGGCAGATGTTTTAAAAATGGATCAGTACATAAGGGATTATAAAATTAACGAAATCAATACCATAACTTTGGATTTTATGTATGAATGCAATGAGGTGCTTAAAATAAATAATAGTAGTTTTAAATTAGTTCATAACAACATTAGAAGTATAAACAAAAATGTAACTGAATTTTGTTGCTATCTAGAGCAGCTTACGGAGAAGGTGGAATGTATTGTACTAACTGAGACACACCAGTTTGAGGATGTTAATTTATTTAATATACCCGGTTATACTATGGTATATAACTGCGGAACAATTAATAAAAATGATGGAACTGTAATATATTTGAAATCAGATTTCGATTTCTCACACTGGAATTTATCGAAAACTTAAGAAACTGTATTCAAAGTAATAGTAATTGTACCAAGACTGACTATTTTCTGTTTGTGGGAGATATGAACGTTGATATACTTGAAAATGACATAAGTGAGTCTACAACTGAATATCTAAATACCTTAAATGAATTTAATTTTCATTCTGCTATCAACGACTATACGAGAGTTACGGAGAATAGTAAGTCTTGCTTGGATCATATATTTATTAAAACAAAACACGATCATGAACTGTTGATGCCGTTCGTAATAAAAACAAAAGTAACCGACCACTATACTGTACTTCTACAAATTGTAATCCAAACCGACAATAATGAAAACCAACTGAACAACACTAAGATAAATAAAAGAATTAATTATAAAAGACTCAAAGAAAACATGGCACTTACTGACTTTAGCGGAATTTATAATATGGTTGATATTGAATCTGGGTTTTCGAAGTTTTTAACAATAATTTCAGACGAAATACAAAAATGTACTTTTTCATTTACTCCTACAAAAATAGAAAGAAAACTGAAAAGCTGGATAACAAACGGCATCATCAAGTCAATTAATGAGAGAGATAAAATGTACCACCAACTACAACATAACTTTGACGAGAACTTAAAAGCACAATACATTGCTTATAGAAACTATTTAAATATCCTCATCAGAAATGTTAAAGCAGACTTTTATAAAAATCAAATTACAAAAAAAAGTAATAACAGCAAAGCACTATGGGAAACCGTTCAAGAACTGACCTCTTCAAAAAGTAGAATGACGTCGAATCCCGAACGTATAACACATAATGGTATAATGGTAAACACCCCAAAACAAATGGCTGATATATTCAATAACCATTATGCTACTGTTGGAGAAAACTTAGCAAGCAAAATTGCAGTTTCGGAATTCGATGTACCATTCGATAAGTCTAACCATTCTGAATCTATGTTTCTGACTCCAACGACACCCGGTGAAATAAGCAATGTAATAAAAGACTAAGAAATAACAAATCACCGGGAGAGGATGGAATTACAAGTGAAATTTTAAAATCTATGAGCTCATATATAAATGAACCTCTAGCGTTTCTCTTCAATAGATGCTTTGAAAAAGGATATTTTCCTTTTGCATTAAAAACATCAGTAGTTATACCAATATTTAAATCAGGCGATAAATTTGATGTAAGTAACTATCGCCCAATATCTCTAATCACTACGATTTCAAAAATAATTGAAAAGGTACTAAAACAAAGATTATGCACCTATTTGGACAAACACTCAATTCTTTCATCCAGGCAGTATGGCTTTAAAACCGGAGTTTCCACACAGGACGCTATACTTCACTTGACTTCAAAAGCATATTCAGCCCTAGATAATAATAAGAGATCTCTCGGTGTCTTCATAGATCTATCAAAGGCGTTTGATACTGTGAGCCATGACTTTCTGTTGAATACTTTGGATGAAATAGGAGTAAGAGGCCCTGCGTTTAAGCTATTTAAAAGCTACCTAACAAATCGACAACAGTTTGTCAGAATTAATAATGAGCGTAGTGAACTACGAAAAATTACGTATGGAGTACCGCAAGGCTCAGTTCTAGGTCCGGTTCTCTTTAACATCTATTTAAATAATCTGTTTTCGCTTAATACGTCTGGAGAAATCATAGCATATGCTGACGATACTTGTATCTTTTATGATGATGATGATTGGGAAAGTGTAAAACTGAAAGCTGAAAAAGATTTAGCGATAATATTTAAATGGTTTAATTCGAGATTACTCACAGTAAATTATGACAAAACACGATATTTGCCTATCTATGTGGATGTCCGTTCCACCCCTACCTTTCAGACAATGACGATTAAAGACAATATTGCTATCCAATCCGTTTCAGAATTTAAGTATCTTGGCGTCATGTTGGATAGTCATCTGAAATGGGATAAGCATATCAAGTATGTAATAAAAAAAATTCGATTTTTATTCCATAAGTTTAAGGTCTTAAGAGACATACTTGATATTGATATGATGAAAGTAGTGTACACCTCGCTAGTTCAATCTCATTTAATATATGGAATTTTGGCATGGGGCAACGCAAATTATAATGTTTTGCAGAACTTAGAAGTGACCCAAAAAAGAATTCTTAAAATAATGTTTAGAAAGAAACTTACCTATTCATCGAATGATCTCTTTGCTGATTCTTTTCTGATGGATATAAAACAGCTTTTTTTTATTTATTATGTTCTTATCAACATAAGAATAAAAGTAAGTTAAGAACAAGGGACCATACGTATGACACGAGAAATAAAAATAAAATATATATAACGGTCAAAGTAAATAAATGTGTTGGACAAAAATGTCACACCTTCCTTGGTCCAAAGTTATACTCCGCTTTACCTGATAGCCTAAAATCTTTAAATAATGATGTAATTTTCAAGAAAAAACTAAAACAATACATTTTCGCAACACCTAGAAATCAAATCCATAGTACAGTAGAGCTTAAAATGTCCTTTAATTAAACGTCCAGATGGGTCTATTTTCAGTTGGTGCAATCTTCACACCTTACTAATACTTGTAACAGCTTGAAAATGTGAATTTCTGATATTTTGATTGTCAATACTTTTGTGTGTTTTTTGTTACTATTATTATTATTATTATTTTATATATTTAATTTTGTTCCTCCACGTTTACTATTATTATTATTATTATTTTATATACTTAATTTTGTTCCCTCATGTACAGGCTAAGCCTTTAGTGAGTGTACCTCTAAGTTGTTTCCTACATATAAATATATTTGTAAAAGGTTTTATGTACAATTTTGTAGCAAAAAAATATACTTATTATTATAAATAAATTTTATGATTTTTCAACAGAAAACTTGTTGAGGATCACTGATCCGATTCCGATTTTATGAATTTAAAAGTCTAGGTAGATGTGCATTCCACAGCGTTGCCAGTGTTGCACTAATGTCTTGGAATAGATTTAAAAAAAGCTAACTAGAATTTTTAGACATGTCAAAGAGTTATTGAAATATGTTTATTTATAAAAATATTACTCCCCTCTGCCATTTCTATACCTCACCAATAAAGTATGAGCATGTAGTGTAAGTACATGGAATTGAAAAGATAAACCAGATTCTCTACTCACAGTTACCTATCCAGAATTCGGCCATTATCCATTTTTACCACACTCCAACCGATTTATCACAATACATACTTTTGTTATCATTATCACTGCTTAACAAATACGCTTTTAGCATATAAACTTTTTCACTGTTTAAATAATGCGTCATATTTTACTTAATTACACTGTATTTCATTATAAATATTAATTAAGACACAAGACACTTAAGAGAAAAACACTGCCCGTGAAAATAATAAAATGATTTACTTGAATAAGTTGTATACGTACAGTGCCGCAACATTTTAAATAGATACGTTAAGCAGTGCATTACTTAAACAAATCATTAGCTTGGTTCGGTTTCAGAAGATGCAGAAGTATCTCATATTAACTGTCTATTTACGTGTTTTAAAATTGTCAAATCCGTTTGCCTTTGCCACAACTTATTCCTTTGCTCTGGATCAGTACACCGGTATCAACATTACTTCTCCGTCAACTTACCAACCAAATATTTACATAAAATTTGTAAATCAGGAGTTTTTGCAGGCGAGAAATTCAAATTTGGTTCTAATTTTGACGTCACTAGTAGAGGGCGCCACTTATGGCACATTGTGTTTCTTTTAAATGGCAGAACTATTTTGCTGCTTAGTGTATCCATCTGACTCCTGAAACAATCGATTCTCCTGTCTGTTATGTCTGAAAAAGGTATAAGGTACTTTGTTGAAGTCGTTAGGAGTAAGAGTGCCTTTTCTACTGAAAATACTGCAAAATGTTACTTGAAAAAGTTGTTCAGAACGGTATGGAGACGTGCAAAATTTCAAAATGGTCGGCCTGCTTTGATAAAATCTTTGTGCTTTATTGAAAAATGGTTTCATCAAACCTCGTCGATCTTTGTGAAATTTTGCACGTCCATAATTTACCATGCTGAACAACTTTTTCAAGTAACATTTGGCTGTATTTTCAGCAAAAAAGGTACTTTACCTGAAACCAAAACAACTTTTAGTCGGTGCACTGAGCATTTCAAATAGGAGGAGCAAGGTATACCTTTTTCAAATAAAACAGGTAAGAGAATCGATTGCTTCGATAGTCAAATGGAGACTCTAAGCTGCAAGAAAGTTCTGCCATTTAAGAGAAACATGGTGTGCCACAATAAGTGGCGCCTCCTACTAATGACGTCATATTAGAGGCAAATTTAAATTTCTCGCCTGCAAAAACCTCGGATTTACAAATTATATGTAAAAATTTGGATTTCTTATGAAGTTATTTAAAATTTTAACTTTGACACCCTGTATATTTTTTATTATGCGACTACTGATATAGGTATGTTAGATTAAATCGATTTATTTTCACCTAAGTAATCTGTGGTCTCATTATTGTTACTTCGCTTAAAAACATCCTGTATAAAATACTGTTATGTTATTTTAGTCTGGTAATAGGTCAATTATAGTAGAAAAATTTATTATTTTACAAATTGCCAACGTTTCGGCTTATATTTAAGCCATCTTCAGGGCTCTAGAAATGTAAATGTATTACATAACCAATCTAAAATCACAATAAATTAAAACTTAAGAAAGAAAAAAAACTAAAACACATTGAAAATGACTCGATAAAATTACAATTTTTAACTTAATATTAGAGCAAGCTAAGTAACTAGTAATATTTATGTTTATTCTATTCATTATTATATATACCCATATATATAATTATAATTAACATCAATGGGAAACAATGCTTAATCTATAAGAATCGAGAACTTTTATTCAAATAATGTATCGACTAGATACGGTGACAGAGGCGTTGTAATTTTTCCCCCTTTAAGTAAAAATGGAAAAAGAAAACACAAAACATTGCTATGTTTTATATATACCGGGTAGTGTAATTATTGTTTAAAACTGTATAAAATACCTGGCATCCGCTGCAAGGGCAAAAATGTTAAGTGTCACATCAGCACAACAACTACCTATTTGAGAACGTCTGAGGCAGAGTTTTCCGGCACATTCTTCCCCACCGCGACGCATATGACAATCCCTCATTTCTACTACATATACAACTTCAAATTGCCATCTTAATGACATTGTTAACTTTTTTCCCGGATTTTTTGCTAATGCCAAATGTAATTTATCTTTTTTGTGTTTGTTTTTCACGACGTTCTTACACGCGCGGGGATTATCATCAATGTCGGCTGTGCCATATATATTATACTTAGCCCCGCGCGGTTTACTAAATTGTAATTTTCTTACTATATTACCTGGCGTCGGAATGAAGATCAAACGCAAAAGGTATTTATGTGTGAAGTAAGGATTTTTCATCTCAACGTAATGTGGGAGGTGTATATGACATTCTGCCTACAATGAACGGTTCATCGAGATTCAAAGCTTAGTGGCAATTCCTTGCGTAATTTTTTCAAGAGAAATTTCGGAAATCCACATTTTAATAAATAGATTGGCAGTATTTGGCACATGCTATGTAGAAATGTTTATAAATAAAAGGTACAATTTAAAATATGATTATGCTAATAATTATTAATGATACTAGATCGATATAATAATAATAATAATGGTTTTTATTATCACATAATCACAATAAACAAAGAACAAAGCAAAATTAACAAATAGGATAAGACCGAGTTACAGGTTAACTAACGAATTAACTACCTGTTCTATCAATTGATCTACTACATTCGCAGATGTTAAAGATAATTATCAACAAAGATAATACAAATTCGGGGAAAATAGAAATATATATATAGGTATCCCATAATATAATCATTATAACTCGTAGGTTGAATATGACTAACCTAATATGACAATATTTTGTATATACATAAGGGCCCTAATATGGCACATGATGGCTGTTGCCATGGTGGCATCAACATTTTCTTTTTAAATTTATTCAAAGGCATAGACTTAGTAAAGTTAGGTAAACTACTTATAGTTTTAGAAATGTTATATAAAAACGATCGCTCTGTGCGATGTATAGGAGGTGCGATGATGTCTTTGTGGCGGATATTTACGTTATGGACGTTAGTCCTATAGCAAGCAAACAAGTTTATGGAAAAAACATGCTGAATGAACAAACCTTCTATTTATCATATCTAGTCAACGAATTATTCGAACAGTATGGCTTATATGACCATATTTACGAATACCAAATATTAAACGTAAAAAGGAATGTTGCAATTTTTGGATTCAAATATGCTGATAAACAGGTTTATACACATCACAATAGTTCATGTGACTTAGCACTAATGAATCACAAAGTACATTGTCCCTTCGGATATCGAAGACATTGCGCAAAGCGTTGCCAATTCCCTACTTCCCGAAAAATCAAGACAGACGTACGAGCACAGTTATGATGACAAACTTGAAGACTGGCGTAAAGGGAAAGGAATCAAGAATAGCAGCAATGAAAGGTTCTTCTGCATATTTCGAATATCTTTCAAAACATAGCAAACCTTCGTCGCTTTGGCTATATTATTCTATGCTATGAAGAAAGTGCAGATATTAGTAAGTACGTCCATTTAATTGAGCTTGTAAAAAGAAAATAGCAAGGATTTCAGTTAAAAAATTCTAAGATTTCAACAAAAGTGAACGTAACTCAATTTTTGCCAACGGTACACAATAGTGTAGAACTTCACGTATACGCAATAGTGCTATAGATATTTATTTAATACATTTTCTATTTGTATATCTAGATAACTGTATTCTATTACATTGTTTGAGAATAATAATTATTGTAGGATGTTGTAGTTACTTGCTGAAGAAACAATAAAGGCTTCGAAAGCTTGTATAGAAGTAAGGAGTTTTCTGTTTTTCTTGCCTATGTGACAGCTATACCTGTATTAATTTGCCAAGTGTATAAAAGTGACATAAATAATTTATAACTGATGTTCATAAGCAGAAAATTGGAATTGTTTTAAACTATTATGTTCCAAATAAAAAAATGAATTGCTTGACCCTAACTAATTTTAAATTTGTATTAGCTGACAAAATTGACTTGCAAAAAATCCATTAAATATAAGATAGGTTCTATAGAACATAATATATTAAATGTAATAGATATTTCACTATATTGTTCTACGTATAATTTTCTCTCAAGGGGATTTTTTTCTCTATTTCCAGAACCCCATTAAAGCAACAATTAAAGTTCCACGCAGGCCCCGCGTGCATACCCCGTTGAATGAACTAATTAAAGCAGAATAAAACAAAACCAAAATAAGGGAGGCGCTAACTTTTTTGTTGTTTATTTCTCTGTAGGTACTATGAATTTACAGACACAAAATATACTTACCCTACACTTTCTTTTATTGGATTTAACATAACTACGAATACTATGATGATAAAATGTTTAGTGACATTTCAATGTTACTTTGTTATACTTTATAGGTAGCAGGGCTATGATGCTAAAATGATCTCTTGCTGGTCTTTTTGGGGATATCAAAGAAGAATAAAAATAAAGCATTAATATACAAGTAGATTTAAAAGTAGACGTAAAAGCAAAGAAATATGGAATTTTCGACATGAGAAAAAGTGCTGTTGGTATACTTTGAAGAAGGTCCAAAATACAGAAATCGTCAATGCTATGAACGCAAAGAATATTGCATAAGCAAATATTACAAGCTTGTTGCTTTTGTAAGTATTGACAAAGGAACAAATGGACAAATTTCTATCGATTCTATCAAAACAATATCGAGGATTTGGGAACTTCTTGAGTTGTGAATATACCTGACCCAAAAACTAATGTAAAACCTCTGGTATTACTGTCTGTCGATTATATTTGAATAATGCATTATAAAAAATACGTTGGCTTTCGTCCAGCGAACACTAATTAAGCATTCAAGAATTTTCATAAAATACATTAAGAATAAATGTCACAACTTCAGTTGGAACCAGCACATTTCCCAAGATGCCTGCCAATATTGCTGAATTTCTAAATTTGCCTGATTCTCACCTTTATACAAGACATTGCTTCTGAAGATCTTCGGCTAGTTTTTTGGCAGATTCTGGTGCTAATTTTGCTACAATCAAGAGACACGGTGGAAGAAAGTCCAGTACAGTAGCGGAAGGTTATAGCTATATAGTTAGATATATAGAAACTTTGTTCCCTATCCTGGTACAAGTGTCACAGAAATAATTACTACTACTGCTAATGAGATTAGTTACAGTTACAGTTACTAATGAGATTAGTCATGAAATTGTTTCTCTAGCTGTTCCTTTAAATTAAGCAAATATTTCTTTAATTTAAAATGTATTAACTGTTTCCTATTTTCGCATCAGTGTTAAAGGACGTTATTTCAGAACAGGTGTGAAAATTTTCAGCAAGTTCATAACAATATATTTTTACTGTGCTAATTATACAACTAAATTTTTCTAGATTATAAAACAGTTTATTGGCTTTCAAGTCATTTAGGATAAGAAAAAAAACAGGGAGAGTTTATCACAAGGTGTTCCACAGGGCTGTATTTTGGGTCCTGTCCTTTTTTTGCTGTACATTAATGATCTAGCAAGCTTGTCTAATGAAGCATGTTTTACCTTATATGCAGATGATATTTCAATAATTCTGTCTGATAAGTTGGATACAAATTTGACTAATAAATATAATGATGTACTGTCTGTTATGGGTGAGTGGTTTTCACAGAATTTTTTGCACTTGAATCCAGACAAAACCCAATTATTACGATTCCATAGCAGTCATTGTGAATCACTTAATGTACCTGTTCATTGTTCTGATAGTGTGAGATTTCTTGGTCTACAGATGGATGTACGTCTAAATTGGCACTCACAGTGCGATAGTTTGATTCAAAGACTTAATTCAGTATCGTATCAACTTAAAACTTTGCGTAGCATTTTAAACGTTGATCAGTTAATATGTCTGTATTATGCACAAGTGGAGTCACGTCTGAGATATGGGATCTGCTTTTGGGGCCTTTCGTCTCATTCTGGGGTCGTTTTTATAGCTCAAAAGAGAGCTCTTAGATGTATGTTTGGTCTCTCTTCCAAACAAACTTGTAAGGCCATTTTTGCTTCTTATAAAATTTTAACACTGCCAGCACTTTTTGTATTCGAAATGTGTTTGTATGTTTATTTAAAAAGAAATAAATTTATTTGTGTTAAGGATATGCATGCGCACAATACCAGGCAAGTGAATCAGTTACACGTGCCATTTAATAAACGACGGATTTCCTATAACTTTCGCAACTGTATGGGACGAATTTTATTTAACAAATTGACACCAGACATAAAAAATGTGATACATTAAATTCATTTAAAAAAGCATTAAAAGCATTTTTGATTGAGACATGTCTATATACACAGGAAGAGTACCTTGCCACTTAAGTCTGTGTACCTATCTGTGTTTGTTTGTAATATTTGTTTGTATTAGTTTGTAATATTTACTTGTGACCATTCCTATACAGTTGTACTGTCTTTGGGATAATAAACATTATTATTATTATTATAATCATAAGCAGAAAATTGGAATTTTTTTAAAACTATGCTGTTCAAAATAGAAAAAGTTGATTACTTGACCCTAACTAACTTTAAATTTGTATTCGCTGACAAAATTAAGTTACAAAAAATCCATGAAACATAAGATAGGTTCTATAGAACATAATATAATAAATGTAATAGATATTTCACTACATTATTCCACGTATCATTTTCTCTCAAGGGGATTTTTTTCTATTTCCAGAACCCCATTAAAGCAACAATTAAAGTTTCACGCAAGCCCCGCGTGCCTACCCCGTTTAATGGGAACTAATTAAAGCAGAATAAAACAAAACCAAAATAAGGGAGGCACTATACTTTTTTTTTGTTTTATTTTGGTTAATTACCGTCAAGCGATAACCGGTTCTGTAAAAGGGTGCCCGGTATGGTGCATTGCGAATATTAAATGCAAACACGTTTTTTTTCTACGGCGTGCGGTAAGAGGGTGGTTATATTTATGGATTTTTTTCTGCGCTGCGCACAAACGCTGGATTAATTATGTTAATTGGGGAGGTCTTTGCAGAGGGGAAGGCTCGCTGAAATTAAGACACATCGAACATGATACACGCAAAAAAAGCGGAGGCTTGTATTCGGTTACGTAGAAAAAAACAATAAGGGTGTGCGGATAATTTTAAAGTAGGTACGACGCGGAGGGGTTAAGTCGTATTTAACGTGCATTACATTCTCTTTATAAGCGGTAAGAACTTTAATGAGTTCCAGGAGACTCTTTGTTTCTCTGACTCTTTGTTCATGGGATCAACTTATTTTTGCAAAACACAGGCTTTCGAGCTTATTATCTCTCATCAGTACGTCACAGGTGCGTGGTGAGTTAACTGACAATTAATCCTATATACAGTGGGGTAGCCACGGGGGCGGGGGGGAAGGGGAGTCATATATGTAATATCCCACTACAAACCTGCAATCACTCTATTCGTCAAGATTTGGCAACGCGGTCGGTGAACTAGATCTCCTACGGCAACCCTACAATAGGGTTCACTTGCAACTAAGTTCTAATTTTATTTTTGTCATTTTTGTAACAAATATTGTTCGTACCTGTTTATTACTTACATGTTTATGATGAGATCGTTATTTATTTACATTTTATTGTTTTAACTTATTAAAAATTATTGATTTTTTCTATTAAAAAAATCTTGTTTGAAATACTTAACTTTGTTCACTAACGATTTTTTCAACGATGCAACTATATTAGGAAATTGAGTCTTTTTAATTTACGGTTTTTCTAAAGTTTATTATAATCTAATAAAACTTCACTTAAAAGATTTACAAAAAAAATTCCATATTATTTTTCCACGTCCCTCAATAAAAGTATGCATTTTTGAAATAAATAAATGCATTCTTTGATTCGAAATGCAAATTTATTTCAATCAAAAATTATTATTTTATTTATGAACCTTATATTTTTATATATTTTATACAGATTTGAACAAGTTGTTTAGGAAATATATTTATTTGAAAATAATATTTTTAAATTAAGTTTTCATAAGATATTCAAATGGAATAACTATTTAAAAATTCGATTTATTTAGACTGAATACAAATTTCTAGTTTAATTTTCTTTGGTTATTTATATTTTTCATTATTAATATTTTTACTACTCCTATAAATACAATTTTTAAAAAATATATCGAAAAAAGGCAGTTCAAAAATGATTCTAAAATGCACTGAAATTACTCCACTATAAAACCTGACTCGGCAAATTATGCAATAGGCAAAATTGAAAGAAATTCCCAAGGAAGGAAACAAATGACATTTTATAACATCTATTTTATACAGCAAATTCAACTGCGTTTGCCACTATTATTTTTAATTGATGATTTTAATTAATAAAATAGTTTGACATACCTAATGTTACAACAACAAAATTTTGGGCCCGTTTTATCTAGTTTCTACAAACCAACACAAATGTTTCTGCTTCTTGTCTGTTTTGAACTCGTAAGCTGATGGCAGCAGCTATGATACGTTTGTTTAAATTGATGATTACACCCCTGTACGTTTTTAACGTGCATAATTAATTTTGGAACCAGGTCCAGTACAACTTTCTCACATATTTTAATAGAAAAAAATTCTTACGTAAAAAATATCTTACCCATAAATTCACACTTAAAAAAATTCGTACCCACAGAGAGAAACGACTACCCCAAAGAAGTCACTGAAGTGTAAGTAATACACTATAAAATAAAAAATTGGGAAGGGACGATTTTTTAATTCCTTTTTGTTATGAAGTTCCCATAAGTAAGAAGGTAAGCACAGGTAGACGCATGGAAGAACTCTGTTCAAAATAACCTGTGACTACTCACGTGGATAAAGATGAATCTCGTTAAGCTTAAGATAGTTTTGGTGCAAGTGCAATGGGCTGTAAATTACTTACTAATACATTCAGGCAAAACATGTAAAAAATGTGCAATATTTTTTACTTGCTATATTATGTACCCTGAATTTAAAGGAACAAAATATACCTACCCAACATTTTTTATATTAGATTTGATATAACTATGATGGTGGAATATTTAGTTCACACCCCACATAATTCTTTTAAAAAACCATTTAACACTTGAATTATAATTTTCGGTCAGTGGTCGCGCGGTTTAAGGCGTTAGTACTGGAATCGAGGTGACTAGACGGAGTTGGTTCGAGCCCAGCTGCCGGTAGACCGTATATAAGCTATATTCGTGGAGAGGATTGGCACCCTCTCTGTGGGTATGGTAGGGTGGAATAATGTTAGCTTGGGTCAATGTGAGAGATTGATGCCGGTTGATATTTGACCACCCCCCTAATTAATGAGGTTTTCCAGGTTTTCCTCATTCCTGCACTGAATAGTGGTTAGGGCCTACCAACGTAAGTCGTTCTTGGGCGCAAATGCGGCCTGCTTAATAATAATATGCCGCCCCCTCTCCCGCACAAGTCTCCGACTTCTGGGCTAATCCCTGTGATTAGAATGAGGGGTAGAGATATTATTATTATATTATTATAAATGAGGAGCTTATTTTCAAAACAAAATTTCTTTAAAACAAATTTTCTGTAAATAATTTATGTTATATGCTACATAAATACAATGGATTGATAAAAAAATAACTGATGAAAGGATAACTGCTGGTTAAATAAAGATCTGTTGGCAGAGAAGAACGAGCGTGCTTTCGCTTAAAAAGCTGCCGTGCTCTTTGGCACGAGTTCAGGTAGCAACATCTGCAGCTTACTCCAATGTAAATAATTGTCTAAATTATTATATCTTTTATTTATAAGCAAACATGGGCAGGTAATGCTTTTATAATAAATTATTTGAAATTTTCAATAAGTTAGAAATCATCAGGAAAACTGTAAAATGTTCCGCATAAAGTAGTAGGCTCTGTCTTTAAAATTTGACAGTAGCTAGTAATAAAACTAGTTACTTATGATGTTAGTGTTAAAACTGCATTTTTAAGGCACGCATGTAAAAGTTTGCAATTTACATGAGTGGCTTAAAAACACTTTTAACACAAATATCATACAATATTTTATCTACAAACAGAATTAAAAAGAATTAACCCGGATAGAAACAAGTAAATAACAGCATCGTAGGCTCTATATCAAATTTTCGAAGTGGGCACTTGCCAATGATACTATAGTGACCATGGTGGCAACCATTGTTATATTCACCATTTATGAGCTTTAGATTTGTCACTTTTAAACGTTGTGTCTGTTTGTCCTTAAAAAGTATAAAAAAAATATGGAAGAGAACAATCCATTTAAAGAAATCGATGAAGCGTTTTTCCAAATTGTGTGAATTGTAATATAAGTGTTCATGTTAATAAAGAAAATACAAATTAAATGATGTATTGCAAATTTACTGTCACAATTTGACATTTGCTTTAAAGTGATCATTTTAAGGCACTGGTGCCATAAAGCAAAATGCTGCAAGGGAATGTCAAAAATTGCATTTTTAACATGTTTGTATAAAAATATATATAAAAAAACAAAATGTAAATTTAAAAAATTATTCAAAATAGGTACAATTTTCTCTGAAACATAAATTTATCATGTCTTATAACGATACATTAATTCGTAATACGATAATAATAATAATAATATCTCTACCCCTCATTCTAATCACAGGGATTAGCCCAGAAGTCGGAGACTTGTGCGGGAGAGGGGACGGCATATTATTATTAAGCAGGCCGCATTTGCGCCCAGGAACGACTTACGTTGGTAGGCCCTAACCACTATTCAGTGCAGGAATGAGGGAAACCTGGAAAACCTCATTAATTAGGTGGTCAAATATCAACCGGCATCAATCTCTCACATTGACCCAAGCTAACATTATTCCACCATACCCACAGAGAGGGTGCCAATCCTCTCCACGAATATAGCTTATATACGGTCTACCGGCAGCTGGGCTCGAACCAACTCCGTCTAGTCACCTCGATTCAAGTACTAACGCCTTAAACCGCGCGACCACTGACCGATTCCACACATCTTCTCAGGAATCAACTAACGATGAATAAACATAATCCTTCAATGTTCCCTAAAGAACATGCATAAACCAAAACTATGATCGAAGTTGCAACGGTAAATCGAGTATTTTGCAGAAATTCCAAATAATTTTCACCATTTAATCAATTTGGTAAAATAACTGGTCCAATCAAATAACGATCAATAATACCGGCCCAAATATTTATCTTAAACTCGCGTTGAAAATGTCTAGAAGTTTACATTGAGGTTTACATTGGAATATTCATGAATGTTGTGAACATTTGTAATTCCTCTACGAGTGAAACCAGCCCCTTCAGTGAAAAGAATTTTCTTGTGAAAATTAATATCCTGATGCAAAAGGTCACTCGACGATCCACATCTTGAAGCAAACGCTCTTGCACTTTTTGAATGTGATATGGATGTAGATTACGTTTAAAAATTTAGTGTACAAAAGTTCTTGATAATCCAGTTGCTCGAGATTCTTATTTGCCGTGCATCTTCAATTGTTTGCAAACATTATCTTCATCTTGTACCCTTATTACACTGTAATATTCTTTGATGTTATTGAAAAACTTTCCTGTATATCGAGCCTGTCTTTCAACAGTAGAAAATGTTTCTCTATCATTAATTCATTTTTTCTTGAAAATCTTAAAAGGTTTTTAAAATTTAAGGAGAGTAAAAATGTGTTTTAAATTAAATTCTGCGCGTGATATTATCATTCTTTTTAAATTCGATCAATGAATAAAAAGCTTGGTATAATTTTAAGAGTGACTCACCCTCAATGAACATCTTGTATGTTCCAATTTACTTGAACTCATAATCAAAGAAGACCACTAATAAATCTAAATCATGTACCCAATTTGGATATTTCAAGTTAAAATAATTCAGAGATATTAATTTTTTTCGAAATATTTGGCCCTACTATGAAGGTATGTAACTCCGTCTATGGTATATGGTTAAATTGCAATATTTTGGGACCCTCTACATGCACCTGCTCTGTGTCCGTTCTTATGTATGTATGTATTTTTTTAATGTATTATTTGTCCACATGATTATATATTTTATAAATTATTTAAACATAATAATATAAACAATAACATACAGTAATAATAAACGAGACTATGTTACCACAGTGAAAAAATAATTAATTATTTAGACCACACACTCAATCTTCGGTTAAATAAATCTCTACAATTTTCCTTCGTCTAATTCATCGGCATATTAGAAAGTGAAATTGATCTATCATAAATTTGTAAGGTAAAACTGCACCTTTTATTTAGCACCGGATATACCTTAAATTTGTCGGACGCTGGTTGGTTTTGGAAGAATAAAAGTATAGATTTACATACGATACTCCAGCAGAAGGCGCTAGATTTTTTAATAGAGATTTTTATGTGGCTTGTACCGGAAGTGGTATAGCCGGAGGCCATGGAGAGCTAACGTGAGGGTCTAGAGAAAGTAATTTTAAAATGCCATGATTCAGATTTCATAAGTACATACAACTGTTGAAAAATCATATGTGCAAGAGTTTAAAAAAATATTCATATCTACACCAGTTTTGGGTTGTTTATTGAGACGAAGTTTTCATTTTTCATATTGAAACATTTTTATATTACGTTTCTAAAATTCAACCACAACTCTTGTTGTAATCAAAATATGTTCAAATATGTTCATAAAAAGTAAGTTTGATCAAATATTTCTAATGAATCTATCTAAATTTTTACTATGCCTTCATTATACGATTCTATGGAATATATTGTTGTTAAATATGAGAATAAATTATTCTTAGATGTCATTATACCACATCTATCAACATAAAATTGTTTCCTCCTCTTTTATTTTCAACGTTTACGAAATAATGTTGTAGAGGCATCGACAGAGGGCGGTCTAATCAGCAAATTTTTAGGTACAGAAATCCGAATACGTATTTTTTCAAATCTAACTGTAGATGTAAATAGTGTTATAACATAAACTCACATAGTTCTGCATATAAGATCATTCGCTTTTGTTTATAAGTATATGAAAATAATTGTTAAAATGAGAGATTAGAATATGTGTGTTTTAAACGTTTTTTTTTAGTTATTATTTTATTTAAGAATTCAAATAGTAAGATTGGATAAAGAAAACATGAAGAATTTTGTCTTTGATATAGAAAAGATAGTGTAGAATCAAAAATTAGCACCTCAGTATAGATTTGAAATCATCATCATACAATAGCGCATGTTATTATGAGTTTGTTGACAAATGTCATTAAAAAGTAATATAAAAAGCAGAGGCCCGAGTACTGAACCTTGTGGCATTCCCGATGTTGCTAAAACTTGAAAAGTTGTAAATCCACGATAATGATATCTCGTTCTCTTAGAACAAGATAATTGAAGAAATTATGTAATTAGTCCAAAACTAGATAATGAAGATTAAGATTGAATAAAATGACATGATCTAACCTAACAAAGATATGTATAAGTTACATCAACTTGACCATCATGATTTAATAATTGTGCGGTATAGTAAGTTTAGAACCATTTTAAGATCAAATTCCAATAATTTTGTGCATTTTCATTCGAAAATTTATTGGACAGACATCTGTTTTAAGATACGAATAACCAAATTGTTCCGTAAATGACACTAGTATTTCTGATAATATTAGTTAAGAATATGACATCTTACTGTTCAACCATTCAAGAAGTGGTTTTATTAGGTAGAGAGACAAAAGAACAATAAAGGTAAGAACAAGTGGGTACCAAAACTTACTTATTGCATTATCGCAGTAAATTTTGGTTGAACTTCAAATTTCTACGCAGAAGAGAAATTTTGTTTTATTTAAATTATTTTTCAATTAAATAAATTCGCTATACTTTATTACTATTTTAACTTAAAATGTCCGCTTTAAGTAGGTTTTAGTTTAATCAAAAAATCAAATTTAGGCATATTTAAACATCAAATTAATAAAGTAAATAATAGCATTGCGTTAGGGACATATAAAACTGTTAGTTTACATGATATTATTAATATCTAACAACAAATATATATGAGGAACCCATTCCTGTTGCATAATGTTACAGATGATTGAAAGCGATAAGGTAAAATTGATGAATAACTTCTTCCTAGTTTAAAATAAGAATCAAACAAATTTTAGGAACCACCTAATTCCAATGCATTTAATTTTTTCTCTACGTTGTCAATACATAGGTAGATTCGATCATCTTCCTACTTACTATTAGTCATTTGCTCTAAATAATGTATGGGTGGGTTAGTGGAAGATATACGGGGCTGGTGTGATACAAAATGGCGACGCAATGGCCGATCTAATATAAATAGGGTGGCCTCGCGGTACAGTAGTAGGGTTAATCGAAAACGTATTTGTTTCAGATAGGCAAGTGTGGGGGTGTATACAAATATACATTTAAAAAATTCAGTGTGTCTACCTAGCATTTAGTTCATTTATAATTTAGGTACAGGGACAAGAAAGAATATAAACGATAAATAATTTATGAATGGCCACAAAAATTCATAGTTGGATGGTTGTTGTTAATTTTCAATTTGAGTTAAAGCTGTTTTAGTTACTTTTTATACTCAACTCATTTTTTTTATTTTGTATAAGCATTAAACAGATCTACAGGGTGGTTCGTAAGTGATGGCCCATGGAAACGTACTAAATTTTTCACTATACCAACCAACTTACCTTAATAAAAAAGATATAGGGTTTCAAAGAAGTAATTGTAAAAGTGAATTTTTAAAATAATTACACTGTGTTTGAATAAGTATATCAAATTAGAAATTTGAGAATAGATGTTTTTGGATAAGAAAAATCATAATATGTTGTTTATTTCGTCGTATTTTCCAGATGGCGCCACATCCGCTATATTTGTGACGTAAATGGGAGCGTAACTGTTTTGACCCTAACGTTACCACGTTCTTTATTAAAAAATCTTAAACCCACATTAGTTTTAAGGATAAAAGGTATACTTGTCAATAGTTTCCGAAATTGGCCTTTTTGGAGAAAATAGCTTTTCAACAATCTTGCTGCATAGTTTATTGCTCGATATTTCAACGTTGTAGGCGGCAAAATTCCCTTGAAAATTGGATATGTTGAAAGTAGATCGTTAAATAATAAAATTTGCACTAAAATATAATATTAGAGTTCAAAATATCAATAGTACCTACTGCCTTCTCTAAACATGCCATAGAAAATAACCACAATTTTGATTTCAATAATGGCAAAATTCTTAATAATGAAAGTAACTTTCATATAAGATGTAGATTAGAAATGATCCAAATTAAAAAAAAAATAAAATTCTATTAATAATCTATCTTGACATTGAAGGTTTATCACTTATCTATTTTGATCTTATTAAATAAATAAATGTTACAAATTTTTGAAGTTATACTTCTTTGCGCCCGTTAGACACATTGGGATGGGATGTTGGTCGAGAAACCGCGTCACGCTCAAAAGGAAGAACAAATTTTTAAGAACAAATTTTTAAGAACTTTTTTATACAACCCACTATACAGCGTGGAGAATTACTGGTTGTGGACACCAACATAAATTTACTTCTTACGTATAAGCGTATAATATACAGTGTGTCATTAAGAATATGGGATAAAATTTTACAGTTTCCGTTTTAACAGAACATTCGCGATATGTACTTTTTAAATCATTTTACAAACTGAGCAGACAATTTCAAAAATTCCAGGGAATCTTAATATGAGCATATAAAAAATAGTACTAAAACCTTACTACAAATTTTTAAGAACTTTTTTTTCTTTTTCTTTTTGTACGTTCAGGCTTTGAAAGGAAGTTTTTTTTTTTAAAGAAGTATAACTTCCACCGTCTGGTCCGACGCAGACCCAGTTTTTACTTCTTCCTTTTCGTAGTTTTAAGTTTATGTTAGTAACTTTGTATTAGGAAAAAAATGAAGAAAAAAAAACGACACCGCTCGATTTCTTTCCAAATATTCTTCTGCTTTGGTTCGATTAAAAATAATATTTCATGTCACTTTGCCTCTGGCCTTGTTGTTAATAACTGGTCTGATTTTAAACAAAAATGTAAAAATTATATATATTTCGAAAAGTCAAGTCATTATGTAGTTTAAAACTAATCGGCCTAATTTGTAAGTTCGTTTCTTTAATATTTTTGCATTTATTAATTTGTAAAAAATTCTGTTTAGATAGAAACAAATAGGTAAACAAAATTTTTTTAAAAATATCTTTTATCTGAAGATGGGTGCTATCTCGAAACGATCGTAATAATAAATTTATATGATTGCATAGTATTTTAAACTATGGTTTTATTATTTTGACCAATCCCAGGAAATACTTTATACAGTGTTAAGATTAATGACGAGTATACCTTTTTTTCCCCAAGAACTATGGCGACTCTAGCGAATACGTTGAAATAGAAAACATATTACGATTTCTCATAAACAAAAACATCTGTAACGTAATTTGTTTTTTGCATCAGTATTAATGAGATAAACCATTAAAGTGTTCCAGAAAATAGGTTAAACTGTAACGATTGGCAACATTGCAATGTGTCAGCTGCTGCTGTTAATCTAAAGGTACTCTAAAGGTACTCTAAAGGTCTTACTCATAATAGTATTGAGGCTAGTGCATTTCGTTTTTCTCCACTGCTTCTTCTCACAAGAGTGTACATAAACAAAAATGGAATAATTTATAGTAACCATGACCTGCTACGATTTGTTAATTTCTGGCGAATCTGGGCAAAACTAGGAGACGTTTTTCATTTTATTCTGTGTCTTCAAAAAAATAATTCACAGTAAGTAGATACCTATGTTTAGGTGTACCTAGCAATTTGCAATTATTATGTACATATACCTAATCATTCTGATTTCTATGCTCATTTACGTGCAGAAATTATACTAAGCTATTTTTTAACAGTATAAAAGAGTAGATTTTTCTAATGATAACTGACTTACAGTATACTACTATTAGTTGTTCTTGTAAAAAAATATGGGTACTCTGCTTAAAAGTTACAATATATTTTATAAAATTCCGTTAAATTAGTATTACATGTAATGTAAACTAACAAATACATTATTGACATTTGCCACCTTCTGTATAAAGCGTATATAAACTGAGAAGTAAAAATTAACGCGACGAAAAATAATGAAAATGAAAATTGTTTTGTTTAATTGTTTTGCAATTCCAAAAAATTTCATCTAAATAGTGACAATAAAAAAGCAAATGCAGTCCTTTGATTAGTTAATTAGAGAATACATAAACCTTATAATTTAATTCATTTATCTATGTCCACTTCTAAGAACGTCCAGAAACATAATTTAAAGTGATAGAAGGCAAAAGTAATTAGTAAATATAATTACAACTGTTTGTTTTGCAGTTTAAGAGTAAAAAAACAGGGTGTTCAAGTGTTGCAACAATTATTATGTGAAATAATGAATCACACGCACGCTAAATACAATAATTTTTATTAACATGAAAATTTGACACAAGCCTACTTAGAAAATCACCACAAAATACATTAAATCTTTTAAATGCAATAACTCTGAAACTGTTAAAGGTAGACGACCTTAACTAGCATATTTTTTTACGTAGAATTGAACGTTCTTTTAGATTTTTTATAACAAATTGAAACGATAGATAGAATAAGCAATTTTCAGAGGAAAACTTTATATGAACATGGTCTTTTTCTCGCTCAGTAGCGGAGTTACGGGGGGCTAAAGTTTCAAAATTTAATCGATAAAAATACCATGTTCATATGAAACTTTCCTCTTAAAATTGCTTATTCTATCTACGGTTTCAATTTGTTCCAAACAAACCGGAACACCCTGTATATATGATAAATAGTCCATTAACTTTTATACAAAATAATAAATAAATAAAACAAAATAAAAAATACGTATGCATAACAAACTGCAGTGGGATATTAAAAACGGTAGTATTACCTTATTAAATTTTACGTACCTACCTACGATTTTGTTAAAATTAAATCTACGTATTTACTAGAAACAAAATCACAAAATTGAATGAATAAAATCAAATTAACATAAAAATAAAAAACAAAACATACCAGTAGGATACAAAATGATTTAAAGTGTTGATCGAGAAGATTTTTCTTCTGCAAAATAAATCACTAAAATTAATAACGAACAAGACGAGTGAAATATAACCATGTAGTTCACATTGTAAAGGTAAAAAACAGACTACCTAACCTAGGACAAGGAGTGAAAAAGGGACCGGTGTTCAGTATCAGAAATCGAAAATTTCTATCGATTGATTCCCCTCGACATGCGATCGAAAACGGCACATACAATGGAATTGGACATTCATAAAAAAGCTCGCCCTTCATTTTTTGCACCCTTGCAGTCACCCCAGCTTTTTTTTCACCCCTCGGGCGAAATGAGGAATTGGGTTTTGTTCCCGAGATATAAAATTTTGTACGCAGACTTAAAAAAAGCGTGTTACACATTAAAACTAACGAGTTTTCTTTGTGCTATAATGCTGTCATATTTCTTAAATTCAGATGAGAAACGCTGATGAGCCTTTTTTAATGAAAACTTCTTTCATTAAAAGTTTTTATTTATTTACGGAGGAATTGTTGTGTTCGGTTCATTATGAGGGGCCGCGTACTTTTCCTAAATTAATGAAATGTTTTCAAACTTCCGCTCTTAAAAATGCGCCGAGAAAGGCCTATAAGCTTTTTAATATCTTAAAAAGTTTATTGGTCCATCGACACTAAATTGTTTGTGACTATGTTCACAGACGACAAAGCTCAATGAATTGTAATACCTATATTCTAATAGTCACTTTATTGGATTGAGTCATAATTTTTAGTTCTGCAGATAAATAAGTGACTATCAATTTCATTGATAAATATTAAGTAATGTATTAGGTAAGTAAAATAGAGAACACATTTTTGTATTTATGATTACAAAAAAAAAATGATATGTCATGTCATAGGCAATTAGTTCATCAGAGTAATTTATGAATAGAAACAATAACAGTATTTAATTATGGTAGGTATAATAATGAACATATTTTTTAATTTATGACACCACCTAGTGATGGGTTTATTATGAATCTAGACGATGGAGTCGGTGGGAATTTGTTTAACGTGAATTTCGTTCATCAAAAGTTCTTGTTTATTTAAGCGGAAAACTGTTATGCTCAGTTTATTGCGGAGGGAGACACACTTCTTCTAAATTAATGAAATATTTTCAAACTTTTAAGAGTGCGTTATAACTTCTATGTAGGAAATAACACTTTTTAATCTTTTAAGAAGTTTATGATGGGCCATTCGCGTTGTTTATGGCACGTATCTAATTATTTTAAGGGTTTTGTTTACTGGGATGACGCTGTATAGTCTCATATAATAGCTGTTCTTAGTACTTATATGCTAAAGAAAATGGATCACACGTTTTATAAAGTTCAGTTCAGTTAATACCAACAAGACTATAGATATTTAGGTACTGTATACCTATAAAAAACCTAAGTACTGAAGACAATATATTTTAGACACTAATAGATATCTATTATTAATACAAATTCAGAAATTGCGGATCTTTACAGAGAAAGTAGAAATTGCCGCTTTATCCCAGGGGAGGTACGTATAAGTGACGCGGCGCCGTGCATTGGTCTAGCATTCCCCACTACTACGGTAATCGGTTCCGTATCGCCAACGCCAATTCACCATTGCAAATCTAACTGTCCGGTCAACTGATGCCAGTGTTGTCAGGTCTCATGCATTCCGAGGAAATCTCATGCTCTCATATTTTGATTACAAAATCTCATGCTTTTTAATAGACACAAAAAGAAATAATAAAATTATTAAAATTAGTCTTTGAAATCTACCAAAACAAAGACCTAACGAGAAATAAAGGCAAAATCGAGGACAAAATTGAATAGATAGAGGTACGTATCTACAATATTTGGGTACTTGAAATGTCCTTTATTGTAGAGTGCTTTCTTAATAATTAGCAATGAATACATAAACGGGTATGACAGTCGACGGATATGCGGTGTGTGTACTGTATTCAGGCTGTATTGCAGTGATTCTTAACTCTATTCCGTAAGGGTACCTACATTTTCTGGAAACAACAGATTTTACGACCCGTGAGTCACCCTGCGTCACGTCAACTGCGCCTCAACGTTTGCCCGGCCTAACAATAAAATAAATTAGAAAGGTTACATGGTTAATAACTTTTAAGTAAGTACCTGTAAGTACCTACTTACAATGTAATATTATGATAAAATAGCATAACATAATGCTTTTTAATGAAATGAAAATGGCATTACAAAAGTAATTACAAATTAAGCTGTGTCAAGAGGTGCTTTTTGATAAATTAAGCCATCTCATGCTTTTTTCTCCAAACCTCAAGCTATTTTGAAATTATTCTCATGCACTGAATTTTTCCCATCTGGCAACACTGCCTTATGCGAAGAGTGGGGGCACGTTGTGGTGGAACTATGCGTGTAGCATGACACAAATACACGCAAGCGGCAAAACACAATTCACCATCAAGATCCTCACTTTCCAAATATGTATATGCTTTAAATGGGCCCCAGAAAGATTAAGTTGTTAAAAAAATACTACTACAGTTACTACAGATTTTTGCTTACAATTCTGTCGTAGAATAAACTACAAATTGGCCCACTCGAGTAACGGAGACCACTTTGAGTACGATTGATCTCATTTTTATAAATTTTAAGCTGGAAGACTTATTGTGTAATCGATAACTGTATATCCGATCATAGGACTGTCCTTTGCGATGTGGGTGTAGTACTTTGGGTAAAGTTTTTACCATAAAAGGAACTTCAATAAATTATGAGATAACATTGCTGTTATTTGCTAAGCCCTAGATCATTCAATTACTAAATGTTTAAATTTATTTGTATTTGTAAAAAATATTATTTTAAGAATACAGCGCCCTTAATAAGAAATAAATAATTATTTAGAAAAGATCGATCGTGGTGTTCCGAAAGCATGTGGACACTAAAACAAAGTTTGCAGCACTCTGAAAGATTAGCCGGTATTAATCGTAGCAGCTTTACTGAGCTGGCGTGAAATAGAAAAATGCAATTCATTTATATAAATTCGTTTCCTCCCCACAAACCGTTTAATTTCTCGACACTAACATGGGCCGCTGTACCTTCTGAATAATAAAAAGGCTCGTGCGTAACTATCTGCGGAGATCCTAGCAGTCTTCCAGCGTAACTAATTGTTTAAAATTAACTACCACTACTGGAAGCCAGATTGCAAATTGCGAATTGTTCGAATATCCGGAGTGTCCAATTCTTTCGCACCTGCTAACTGTCTCTTCTTAAAAGCAAAAAAATTGAACTTAATGATTGCAAGATGTCACTGTGTGAAACGGTGAGCATTTTTTTTTTTAATTACTAAATGCAATGAATAAGTACTTAATTTAAATATCAGTAACATTTATGAGATTTGATGAAATATTTTATTTATTAGATGTTGAAGAATTTTAGGGCTTCTTTGATTCATTTGAGCAGACATAGGCTTGTTTCTGCAGCAGTTGAAAACGGTTTGGAAACTGTCAAAAATATTCAACCAGTTTAGTTGAGAACGCGTTACCATTGAATTTGACGCAATAAATAGTTGGACAATTTTTGAACTGCTGCTAAAACAAACCTATTAATTACTGATAACAATATATTTGTTCTAGGAGACTTTAATGTCACTCAGTTTAACAATGTAAGCAGAAATGATCGTAAACCTCAAACAATTTCAAATTTTATGTCATTTACTAACCTGACTCAATTTAATAATATTCTTACTGCTAATGATAAATTGTTAAATTTAATTTTTGAAAATTTTGCTTGTGAAGTTGTCCGTGACAATAGTCCACTAATTAATGAAGAGTTGTATCCCTGCTCTAATTGTAGAATTTTCAGTAAGATGCTTACAATACGTAAATTTTTCTAATAATCCAACAAACACATCCTATAATTTCAGGAAAGCCAATTTTCTCAATTTATACATATAACGCGCTTCTAAATGTAGACTGGACTTTTTGTCTAGTATTAAATTTTACTTAAAGTTAAATTCACTTCTTGATCAATTTGTTCCTAAATATATTGATAAGAAAGTAACATATAGGTACATATCCTAGTTGGTACACCACTGAAATTAAAAACAACATTAGATTAAAAAGCAAATACCACAGCCAGTATAAGAAGATTAAAGACATATACTTTTTAGAGCATTTCAAGTGATTAAGGGACATAATAAAAACTCAAATAAACACTGCATATAAAAACGATTTTAACTATATTCAAAACTCAGTCACAACTGATTCTTCTCAGTTTTGGTCTTTTATACAAAATAAAAAAAACAAATCTATGATTCCCGGTTTAGTGTCGTATGATGCGATGTCAATGGTACCTCCCTTTCTATCGTTAATCACATTGCTCACTTTTTTAGCAAGACATATCATCAACCTGCCACAGTCGAGGTACCTAATATACTTAATAACGTAATGTGCTTTGGGGTGTACGAGTTATCCGATTGTGAAATTGAACAAGATGACATCAGGTCTTGACCATATTCCGCCATTTTTATTAAACACTGCGCTTTTGCTTTGGTGCTACAATTTGGTACTCAGAATCGTAAGTTTTCCGTGTTGGAAATTATACAAGGTGTGTCCCAATCTTAAAACTGGTGATCCTTCACTAATAAGTAACTACAGACCAATTTCTATTATTTGTAGTTTTGCCAAGATACTCGAGAGGGCCTTGTATGACCGAATATATTCTTATACAAAAATTAATATCACCTTTTCAACATGGTTTTATGCAAGGACGATCACAAGTTACCAACTTAACTATACTAAATCAATTTATAGCAACTGCTCTGAATATTCAAGATCAAGTAGATGTAATATATACTACACATTTAATTTATAATACACTAATCAATCTCCATTTTATTTATTGCGCATCACTTTTAATACCATATATTTCTTATTATTAGCTTTTATAATATTTTTTTACTGTATTAGAAAGGTATTTTAAGCTAATATAAATCAAATCTTCTAGGTATCAGAGAACATACATATGACTTCATGTTAGGAATTGTAGGAGAACTGATTTATATTAGCTTAAAATACAGTAAAAAAAATGTTACAAAAGCTAATAATAAGAAATATATTGGTAGATATTGTGGGTGTAATTCAACGCTGGTTGGGGCTTTTGTCCACAGAGTAGTTAGTTTCACACAATGTTATTAATACCTAAAAATATATAAAAACCTTTGCATAAGGGTAAACATTATCCAAGTAGATATTGTCATATTTAATTCATTGACAGGTTAATGTCACTTTTGTCATTGTCGATATTTAATTTCAAATAATTTTAATTTATATAATAATTTTTATAGTTAGATATTTGACTCAACTTAAAGGAGGCCACCTGAAGAAGCAATCCTAAAATTGCAGAAATAGGTCAGATTTCATCTATTGTGGCTGAATTTTCGAGTTCCCACTGCCAAAAGTGAAGTTAGATATTTATAGAGTGTTTTCATTAAAGCAGGTTAGTAAATTTAGATAGAATAATTTTAGATAATTATTGAATAGAGCTTTGTCTGTGGAATTGTTCATAAGCATACCTAGATGTTTGGTATCAGAGAACATACATATGACTTTATTAATAGGAATTGTAGGAGATTTAATTTATATTAGCTTTAAATACCTTTCTAATACAGTAAAAAAATAAATATGTTTGTAAAAAATTTGATGGAATTGTATTTGCACTAAATATTTTGCGTATTTGTGATTTTTTGTTATTTTTTTTATAAACTGTAATATGTATGCACATGCTGAATAAACGAATTGAATTTGTGGTAGAATCATCATCGTCCATATATTTAAAAAAAAAAGTTATGATGATCCGATTGAAATAATCAATCCTTATGACATTGGTCCTTATAGTTTTATTTTCGATAATTTTCATTCTTTTAAAAAATATGTCTAAAAAGCCCTATTCATGTACTAACATTTTGATTTCAAAATTTTTCCGTAAAGTTAAGGATTTATGAGAAAAAAAAATGTATTGCAATACATTTTTAAAAGGAAGAGCTGTTTAACGCTAATATATTTTGCTGGAAGATCTACTGATCATGTTTTCGGTTTATCAACTAATATTTTCTACAGAAAATCATACAATAAATGAGATTGATATTTGTTTCTATAGACTCTATTGCAAAAAACAGGCCAGGCATTTCTTCGGTGCGATTAAGGCACACATCTGTAAATTTTTGTACATTTACTTAGTAGCACCCTGTATACGTTGATTAGATGGACACGCTTTACAACTTTATATCCATAAAAATCCTTGGGCGGAAGTAAATATTTCCCAGTCCATCGATAGTGCATTAAAACTTTCTTTGGACACAAAAAATATTTCTACAACTAAAACGAATTCCTGTGAAGTTTCAAGAATGCAAATCTAGTATTTTTTTACCCTAACGAAGCCACCCTCGCTTTTTTTCACCCTCAAGTCAATCTACAGCCGCCCAGACGAACACTCGGCCCACCTCCTCGTGAAAACTCTCCAGGACCCCTCCGACTCACCTCAATCTTCCCTAACTTGAAAAAAATCTATAATGGTGTATATGTGTATATAAGATATGCTAGTTAGAAGGAACGAAAAGAAGTTTTGATTACTTCATTCGCATGCAAAATATCGTCCTCCACTGAATTTTATGTATCTTTAAATACGGCGGGCTTTAGAAGAGCTCTCGGGCTTCCTAATTAAGTTTGCAGTATACATAATTCAGGAGCTTTTTAATAAGGAAAATTATTAAAAATTTACTTTGTGCAAAGGAGCGAAATTAAATATTCACGTATTCTTTGCGCATGATTTCCACTTGCGGGATCGCGGCGACGCTTATTTTTCAAAGTAGTTCGCGGTTTGTTATTCATGTATAATTAACAAGCAGCGCCGCATATTTTCCTTCGATTTATGTTTCACCCTTTTTCGGTTTTACGACAGTCGCTTCGAATAAAATGCTAAAAGATGAACAATATAAGGACACATCTGTACAGTATGGGCAAATGTCGATGTTTTTATAATCTCGTTAACTATAGGAGATATAAAAAATGACCCCACACTCTCGATCTCTTTTTATGAGAGAAAATTAATGGTGAAAACCAAAATGTCTCCTATAGTTAACGGGGTAGCCCATAAGAACATCGAAATTTGCCCACCAATATACAGTGCTTTCAATTATTTTTGAATTGAGAAGTTTTCGAAAAAGTCCCCTGGCACGTCGATTTCGTTTTTAAAAAAGGCACTTTTTGACATACGACCCATATTTGTGACGTCATCGTTGTTCGAGATATGACGTCATCGACAATTTTTTTAAATAGCAATCCCTAACCATGCCATTTAAAGAACGTGTCATTCTACATACATACATCATGAAAAATTATGGTGTTACATAACAAAAATGTCATGAAAATAATGTTTGAAGAGCTTAAAATTTAATTTTCACAATGTTTTTATAGAAATAGATATTTTGTGTAGTACATGACTGCCAATGAAACAAGTGCAGTTTTTCCACTGATAACTTTTTTATTTTTAAGATAAATGTTGTGAAATTTAGAGGCCTTATATTGTTTGGCTCCATTGGAAGCGTAAAAAAATTCTACGCCTGCTAAATGCCCAAATTTGCATGGCCAACTATTCATCTTCCAATGGCCGCCATATTATTATAACACGTGTACTTGTACAGTAATTACTGTCTTTTTACTGCTATATTATTGAAAGAGGTGTCAACCACTGTATGATAACTTTAAAGATGCAATGATTACCTATCCTTATTGTACAAGTACTTGCATATTATTCATAAGCCTATCTTTTTCGTATGTTGCTCTGATCGACATTTGACATTTGACATTTTTGGCATCTGGGTACACTGGCGTCCGTGTAAGTTATTTATGCTTTTTCTTAGTCACAGACTTTCGGAATTTATTGAAACAAATGTTTCTGTGGTAGTCGAATATGAATTATTTTAAACTAATTAAAACTTTCTGGAAAAATAGTCCTTTTATTTAAAAAAAATAGCTCTCTTATTTTTAAATGAACTAGGTATGTAACATTAAAACATCTAAGTACATAACTGATTGAACTAAAAACAGTTTAGTTCAATTTTATGTAGGTATGTAATTTTTAATACTAAATGTTACCACTACCTTCTGTTTAAATATATATAATAGTCTTTAGATTTGAATTAGAGCATAGAAAATGATGCAATAAGAAGCGACAGTAAAGGTGGCGCATAGATATTAGTACTTTTATTCTGACAGTGTGTAAAAAATAATCCAATATTAATTGATAAGAGTATACTCTGTATAAATTCTCTAATAGAACAAAATTTGTCGTTCGGTTCCGTAGTGTAGCGGTTATCACGTCTGCTTTACACGCAGAAGGTCCCCGGTTCGATCCCGGGCGGAACCATTTTGTTAAAATAAAAAAAATTCATATTTTATTTTCGTACATAAATTTTTCAATTTTTTTATTGATATATTTGCGATTTTTACCGCTTCAAATCTTGTATTGAACTATTTTTCGTACTTATAACAAAATTTGGGAGAAGTACAGAATCGGCACAAAACAATTTGTAATAAATCGAGTGTGTAAGTGTTGTGGAAATTTTATTTAGTTTTCTGTATTTTTGCAAACTATTGAGATTGTACTATATTTAGTTATAAAAAGTGTACGGAAATGCAAAACATGAGCTTAAACAATTATATAAATAAAAATAATTATATTGTAAAACATATTTCTGGCAATTAGAAGCTTTGTCGATCACCCCTAGATTTTGAATTTTATAGCACCATCTAATGGTTCGTGAATTTCGCGTATGGTAGTAATACCTAGTAATTATAGGATTTTCTGCACACAGTTAAGAAACACCCTGTATACAGAGTGTTAAAAAAAGAGTCTAAAATATTTAGGGAGGTAATAGTATCAACCAAAATAAGCAGAAAAGTCTTAATAAACATGGGTCCGCAAAGTAACGGTTGCGGAGATATGGACCACTATTCGTTTTTCAAACATTTTATTTTATTAGGAATAAACCGACAAAGGAAGCTTTTAACAAACAAAAAAAAGAAACAAAGTACAGAAGATGTTCAAAGTGCCCTCCGTCCATTTCCAAGCAGGCACGACATCTTCGTCTCAACGATATTCGAACTCTTTCAAAAACACCCTCCTTGGTTTGGATTTCTTGACACTTTTGAGTAATCCGTAGCTGCAGCTCTTCCAGACTATTAACAGGAGTACCATACACTAATGTGTTCAAATACCCCAAACAAAGAAATCTAGAGGGTTCAAATCAGGCGATCTTGGAGGCCATAAAACAGGTCCGACCCTTCCTACCCATCTATGTGGAAAAGTTTGGTGTAAATGCTCTCTAACGGCCATGAATAAATGAGCTGCAGCACCATCATGCTGGAACCACATTTGTTGCCTCTGATTCAAAGGAATGTCTTCCAAAAACTCATACAGTGTGTTCTGTAGAATGTTGAGGTAAGCAGTGCCTGTTAATCGGTTTGGTAAAACAACAGGACCTAGACCCTGTCACCTACAATACCCATCCAAATGTTTAATAAAAAACGTGTCTGATGTCCAGATTGAGGAGCATGAGGATTTTCGTCGGCCCAAATATGCGTATTGTAACAACTCCATTTCTTGTGAACCCGGCCTCATCAGTAAATAGAATGTTTACAAGAAAACGAGGTCTTCCCATTAGCACGACCATACATGAAATGCATGTCTGTTAATAATTCTGCGTTAGAGTAACCAGCCATAGCGAAAGACTTGTGCACTGAGAACAACTGTCAAATACGTACTGTTTATTTCACTAAACGTCAACCAAGTATTATAAGAAACTACACAACGTTTTTACAAAATAAAAAAGGGCTAAAAACATAAAACATTCCATATCTTTGCAACCGTTACTTTGCGGACCCATGTTTATTGAGACTTTTCTGCTTATTCTGGTTCATACTATTACCTCCTTTAATATTTTACACTCTTTTTTTAACACCCTGTATAACTTAACATAAATACTATTTTTTTTTGTTTAATTGAATTAATTATTATTATTAAATTATTCCAGACTATGTACAATCAAATATATAAAAAAAAAATCGTCCACCCAATTTCAAAGGGCTCTAGAGCCCCCAAAAATTGTTAAGTTGCTTATGTATCTAGTTTCTTTCTTAGCATTTCGAAGTCTCTCTGTATATTATTGTTATTAAAATTACCAGTCAGCGAAAAATAACCTTATAAACCAGTCTTTTATTAAATACTGTTTCCCAGTTCCCACCAAGATCAACGGAGGTATCGGATAAATCGGAATAACGGTGGTTACAGAAGAGTAAGAACCGAGGGGTGTAGTTGCGACGAGACGACACAGATTCGCGTGCTCAGTTTACCTCAAATAAATATTGCAGCTGCAAAATTAGTTGAAAGGGGTTGTCTGGCCCGTTTGATAGGTATTTCTAAAGTATACCTTTTTTATAAATCATTTACCGTTATAGCTATCAATAGAAATCTGAACCATATTCAGTATCGAGCGATTCTATGTATACCCAAAAGATGATTTTGTAAGGGGTAATCGTCAGACCCCCTGCTCCCTTCCCATACTTATATACAGGGTGTAGAGGCAACGAAGAAAGACTTATTATTTCGGAAACTATTTTAAATGGTTTAAAAAGAAATAATCAAATAAACTAGTCTAATCAGGAGGAACAATATAGATGTAAATACCTTGCTTACGTATATATTCCTGGATTGACAGAATTATATACTTTGTTAAGGTGATACAGTCAAGAAGACAAATATATTTATACAATTACAGTATTCAGTAACGAATGAACAATACTTTATGGTTAGTTTCTTTGGACTTGGAATGATGTGATTTAAATTAATATACCTTAACACAATTTTTCATCCTTAACATATATATAAATAAGCCTGAGATAGTACTTCTTTTATTTCATTTTTCTACAATATTTTTATTTGTTTTGTAATTGTACTCAAATTTTGGAAAAGAAGGTTTTGGGGCCTCCTGAGCGACTGTGCCACAATATTACTCCTTTCAGGGGATTTTTCAAGGACAGAGGTTTTGGAAAATTGATATTGTAGGTCGCTTTCTGCAAGTCGAGCCGCTTAGGCCGAGCAGGAAGTAGCAGACCAGTTACATCTCACAAATAGTTATTGAAAACAGTTTTTAAGAATTAAATTTTCATAGTAAGTTCAAAATACTATAAAAATTTAATTCTTAAAACTGTTTTCAAATAAATATATTTTCTTCATTTCCTGGACAATTTATTCAAATCTGTATAAAAATAACGTTTTGAAATAAGAAATTTTTGGTTGAAATGAATGTGCATTTTGAATCAAATAATGTGTTTATTTCATTCAAAAGCATATTTTAAATTGAGTTTTGCAGAATAGCGAAATATGTAGGTAATATTTCTGTTCTTTTAAAATGTTTTTAAATGGTTATATGATAATCATTTGAAAAATTTCTATTTACTAATATAGTCGCAGAAAAAGTTGTTGTTCGAAAGGAAAAATTCGAATTCCCTATTTTCCTATACATAAAATATAATTGTCAATAGGCCGCTAGATGTAGCTATGCTATATATCGCGTACTCAGGTATGTGGGATTTGAGGGACAACAGCAAGGATTAGTCATCAGTTATAGCACCACTCACTTGTGGCGTACTGATGACAGCTAATAAGCTCAAAATATTTGTGTTGACTATTTGCTATAGACTTTTCAGATGTAATTCTATACTGTTTCCTAAAATTCCTGTTCCTGAGCAATAAGTTGTTGACCTAAATAAGCAGTTGTTTAATTGGAAAAAATCTTTGAATTATAAATATAAATTTGTTTTATCATAGAATATAATTAAATCAACACCAAAAGTGTATAATTTAACACTGTATTTTTGCTTAAAAAATGATTTGGTGTCAAGAAATAAATTTGTTTTTCTCTATACAAACAAATAATTATTTATTTGAAACACCATTTTTACAGGCTCTAAATTTTTTCGGTATGTCTAGCGCATTTTTCAAAAATAAATTTAAAATAAAGAATTTTGTTTTTATTATTACGTTTTGGTTTTGATTTTTTATTTTATTATTTTTAAATAGTGTATTTCTTTCATGTTGTCATATTTGTCTGTGTTATGTTCCATGCTGTTTTTAATAACGACATTACTAATTGTAATAAACAACTTCAATTAATAATTTGTGTGTACATTTAACAAAAAACAATAAGATTCGTGTATATCATACAACAAAGGCTTATTGTACAATATTTTAATAAGATTACCAAAGAAGTAAATAAATTAGCGGAAAAATAAGAAATAAAAAACCTATATTCTCGGGACTATAACCTCGATGGTAATAATAAGGTAAGTTGATTTAAATCACCTTATTTTTGTTCAATATACAGCCTGTATAGGACAATGTATTTTTAAACTATTGTTTGGTACATACTTTATACTAATAATTGTAATAAACTTTGTTTTTGTGATGATAATATAGGTATATCCAGATTGACTACTCATTCATATATTTCGCAATTTAAGTTGCAATTGCAATCGATAATTGGACTTATTCTGTAGATTACAACAGATTGAAATAAATAAATAAATAGAAAAGTACCTATATACATCCATAAAACTAAATAGAACAGGTACATACATTTTCCTATGATTCACGTAACTAAATTAATATTTTTCCGCGTGGTAGTGTGTATAGCACCACTTTATTTTCGGCACTGGTTGAAATTAAATTCAAACCGCATAAAATAAAAAGTAAAGCCGGAAACGGTTTGAACTAATTTTGTAGGGTTTATGCCATTTACACAAATTACTTTTGTTTCCATTAAAATGTAAAAATTCAGGACAGGAACACCCGGCCTGCCAGCCGAGCAGCGTATCGAATGTTTGGATATTTGTTCCAATTCTTGTTATTAGAATAATTTGTTTTGTTGAAGGTCTACAAACATGAATAAACATAACGTAAACAACCGAAATGCTTCCCCAAGTAATATATAAAATTGACAGTAGAAACACAATATGTACATATGTACATAAATAAGTGATTTTTTACTGTATTAGAAAGGTATTTTAAGCTAATATATATCAAATCTCCTACAATTCCTATCAATGAAGTCATATGTATGTTCTCTGATACCAAACATCTAGGTACGCTTATGAACAATTCCAGAGACAAAGTTCTAATCAATAATTATCTAAAAAAATAATCCAGCTAAATTTACTAACTTGGCTATATTATTGTAGTAAGGAAAGTAGTAAATCGCAATAATAATTTTCATTGTGAATATGTTTTTATATCAGTTTTATGAAGTGATTGAATTGACAGAATTTATTTTTCAGGCAGCAGTAATTTCGATTCAGTATTAACGTTTTTACGATTGTGTTATTCATTTAAGGAATAAAAGCTATGACTACATAAAAAATCTCTCGGAGATGCCTTGAACGTCCCTAAGGAAATAATATTTCTAAGTTTAATAGGTAATTTATTAAACAATTGACTACCAGCACAGATCGGCGACTTGGTGTAAAAACTCAAATTATATTTATCAATGTAAATATTGTTCCTACCGCGAGTTAGGTGCGTATGTTTATTGGCATGAAGATGAAGTGTATATATAGACAAGTAATTTGTATAAGTGTGTGGAACATACTGTCATTTTCTTTTATTTTTAAAGACTGTTCTACATGATTCCATGGGTTTCATATTAAAAATAGTTCTTATAATTCTTTTTTGTAAAACAAAAATTCGCTCTACAGACGAACATTGACCCCAAACAATAATATTATAGGCCATCTTTGAGTAAAAAAGTGCATAATAAACATTTACAAACGAAATCGGGTTTAGGCTATTTTTAAACATAGCACGGCAAAATAAGTTTTTTTTTAAATCATTACAAAGCGAATCAATATGAGATGCCCAGTTTAAGTTCACATCCAACTGAGTGCCTACAAATTTAATTTCACTCTGAATCACCAATTTACGATTATTAATAGTTAAATTGGCATCTTTATAATTTCCTTTTTTCTGAACATTATTAAAGAATGTGCATACTGTTTTATCACAATTGACAATAAAGGTTTCTATTACACCATGTACTAAACTCACCAATGGCCAAATTGGCCTTATGTATCAGCTCGCTCATTGATTTACTCCACACTATAATAGATGTGTCATATGCGTACATAACCACCTGACCACAACTAATATGTCCCCTGCACATTCAATTCTTTTTTATAAGCTCTAAGTCACCCTGTATATCTTGACAAAAATCTGCTTCATCCGTGGAAAAGAGAGAAGACAAGAAACATGGACTTTTATTACAATTTGTCGATTATTTTGAACATGCCTAGACGAAACTAAGCATTCATTACTTTTTATACATACAGCCTATTTTTTACTTTAAAATATCTTTCAGAAATATGTTGGTTGTACTATCTTTTTCTGCGCAATCGTCTTCCTCATAAGACCGTGGCATGTGCCAAAGTTGTCCATATGGAGCAAATTAAACCAGGTGTAAAATGCAATCCAATAGAGAAAAGAAATACGACAATTAAAGAAGACCAGTTTTCGTTCTTCTACCTGCCGCACCAGCTCAACACGCGCCTAATTTGTATAGGTAGGGTTTATGTGTTTTACAGCCGTTGATCTTTGTAGATATTTTTTTCTTAAACACACATTTAATTACCCCGTAACGCCTTTTCATGGCATGGCACTGCCTATATCCCACAACATATGACGTAAACCTTAAAAAATGTATTTGTAAGTATATTTTTTCTTTACCATATGGGAAAAATAGATTCAAGGAATAAGTAGATCCATTATGTTTTTTGTAAGAACGAGTCATGTTAATGGGGTAGGTATTATTTACATTAATTATTTGTTCAAGAATATTGAAAAAAAATTACGTTACACTACGTCTGTTACTCAGTCAAGCATAGCGAAACCTACAATACATAGTCCTACATAATTGATACAGCAAACAAACAAAATCCATAAAACAAACAGAAATAGGCAATTTTTTACTGTATTAGAAAAGTAGTTTAAGCTAATATAAATCAAATCTTCTACACACATTGAAAACAGACTAAATTTTATTGTCTGAAGCTATTTATTTGTAGCATAATTTTAGTTTTTCTTTAGTTTGATTTGATTGTTGCCACACTTCTGAAAAAATAAAGATTAATTAAATGAGACCTTGCGCCAAACGGACCAGTCAAGGGTTATTTTCGAAACTAAGTTTGCCTATATATTTTTACGTATTAATAATATTGTGTGAAACTAACTACTCTGTGGACAAAAGCCCCAACGTTAAATTACACCCACAATATATACCCATATATTGCTTATTATTAGCTTTTGTAACAATTTTTTAATGTATTAGAAAGGTATTTTAAGCTAATATAAATCAAATCTCCCACAATTCCTATCAATGAAGTCATATGTATGTTGTCTGATACGAAACATCTAGGTACGCTAATGAACAATTCCACAGACAAAGCTCTATTCAATAATTATCTAAAGAAATTAATCTATCTAAATTTACTAACCTGGTTTACTGAAAACACTCTATAAATATCTAACTTTCACTTTTGACAGTGGGAACTCGAAAATTCAACCACAATAGATGAGATTTGACCTATTTCTGCATTTTAGGATTGTTTCTTCAGGTGGAATTGTTCATTAGCATACCTAGATGTTTGGTATCAGAGAACATACATATGACTTCATTGATAGGAATTGTAGGAGATTTGATTTATATTAGCTTAAAATACCTTTCTAATACAGTAAAAAATATTACAGAAGCTAATAATAAGGAATATATGGGTAGATATTGTGGGTGTAATTCAACGCTGGTTGGGGATTTGGTCCACAGAGTAGTTAGTCTCACACAATATTATTAATACCTAAAAATATATAGAAATAGGCAACACTACAACACATAATTTTTACATCTGTATCTGTCGGAAAATATTCCTCTAAGCTATAATAACATCTTTTCAAAAGAAACTTTTTGAGTCTGACTTATAATTTGTTTTCTAATGTTATTATCCAACCAGGACGATGATTGTATGATTTGATTCTATGCCCAAGTAATTCCAGGGAATCGTTATGTCTTGTTACATGAACATGTTGATTATTTAAAAAACAATATTAGTTTTGATGTACAGCAAGCTACGATATGAAAGGTAGAGTGGGGCTACTTGTGCATAGGGGTAAGTTGAACAATGCATATATCTCGGTAACTAAAATAGCTAATCGAACACGTTTGTGTACACCAACGCACATTCTAATGTCTTTCTTCTCCCACCTCACTCGGTAGGAATTTATCGTACCATGCGAACTCAAGTGAAGTGCTACATCTCTCGATAGGTTAAAGTAAAATTAAAAGTTTGTTTACTTTTTGGTCTGGACGCAAAACAGCAACGACTATTAGAGTGAGATAAATATTTACAGTTTGGCAAGCCCTGCCTCTATTTTCTAGGTTTTATTTGTAAATTGAGCTTATCTTTAGGATTAAGATGTTATATCTATATATTTGAACAATAGCAATGTGTCACAACTAACCCCATAGTTGTGACACATTGCTCATAACATATTATTTATTCATACCTATTTCAAAATGCGTACTTTTAAAAAAACCAATCAGGTTGCTGCTACTCCAGAGCTACTAAGGGCATCTGTAAATTCCGTACTAAAAAATGGTAAAAGAAATGGAGGAGCATCTACTGATTTTGAAATTTCAAGAATGACCCTTGTAAGGCAGATATATAAGAATGTGCATAATCAAGAACAACCTACAATGGAATATGTTACGGCAATGAAACTTTTTAATCCTAATCAAGACAAATCTTCTAACATTACCTATTTGATGAAAGCTACTGGTGTACATTATTATGGATTAAAGACAAAAAATGTCCATGTAGTTTTCTAACGCTGTGCTGTTAAGTATGATATGAAATTTTCGAATTTATAGAAACACAAGATTACACGTAAAGGCTGGCTTTCAGGATTCTTAAAAAGGAATGCTGAATTATCCATTAGAAACCAGACTACTAATAATTTTGGAAGGGAAACTTCTTTTGAAGACACATAAGTTGCCAATGATTTTCTAACTATTTGCCAAATATAACTTACAATTTAGTTTAATTTTTTTGTTTTTAAATAGTATGTTTATTACCAGTTTTAGGTATTAAAATAAAGAAATAATTTCATTTGGCCCTTTTAACTGAATGACCAATATTGACCTGCAGGGTGCTCCAACTTACCGTTATTGGGTAACTTGTTCTATACTTATTAGATGTGGATTTGCACAATTATTATCGATATATTACTTCAAATTTTTTAACCAGTATTATGAAGTCCGAAGTCCAACGGTTGAATTGAAATACTTGTTAGTAACAGAATATGAAAAATAATATTTTTTTCAATCTTCAAAGGAAAAACTGGCACAACCATCTACCTAAATAGTAGGAAAACTCATAATACTATTATTAATAAATATAGGTCTACACGACTTCCTGGGAGCAGCATTAAATATACATATTACAATTTTCTTCTGTACCGTAAATATCCTTTTATCACTAGAGTTACCCTACAATGCAACATTATAAATTAATTGACTATAAACTAGAGCATAGTACACGTTAAGAAGTGCGTTTAATGACATCGACTGCTTAATTTTAGAATAGCGTAGTATGTGTGGGTTAAACGTTTTGAAATCATGCTGACATGTTCACACCATCTCAGAATAGCAAACCTAGAAACTGAAGTTATAATAGCATCACTCACAGAAAATCTTAAGGGGAGATCACGAGCTGTCTTCAAGCAATGGAAATAAAGACACTGGGTCTTACTAATAATGACCATTAATATATATACCTTCATATATATGCTTCAAATTCAAATCATCTTATTTGAAGACTACCAACATATTTGCGTTATCACGTATTAGATGTTTTGGAATACGTGTATAAGTTTGGCAAAGGTAAAAGCAATCTACATCTTTATGACGCCCCATACTGAAGTAATCTCTCATAACATTTTGTTTATCATAGGCTACATCATCAAAAATAAGGATGTGTCGTCCACAATGAGTGTTACTAAGTTAGCATTTAAATGTTCTGGTAGGTTGTTAACAAAAATTAAAAAAATCAATGGACCGAGTACTGAACTCTGTGGAACTCCAGTATTTACTTGATGGTATTCAGAGGCCTGATCCCTTATTTTCACGAATAGTCTTCTATGAGACAAGTAATTGATAAACCAATCCAGAAAGATACCACGAATTCCCAGAATGTAGAGTTTTCGCTCAATACATTTAAAATTTAAACAATTAAAAGCTCGTGCTAGATCAAAAACATTACTTATATAGAATCAAGAAATTTAGAATTGAAAATTGAAACACCCTTTATAGCAGACAGTACGCTCGTATATCATGTTGTTAATTTATAAAAACCAAGCAGACATTAGTCTGCCTAGCTATCCGGAATCCGCGATATAGCTGTAACTGTCATGATCTCTGGAGTATAAAAAGCTGGGTACTGCGAACGTTTAAGTTTACGCTTGAACGAGCTGGACTGCTGACTGTCCCGTCAGAAAACACACCGCCAACAGCCCCCGACTTCGCTGACGTTCAAGTCGTATTCCGGCGCAACTGAAAAATAAAATTCAACAACCAGTGGTTATTATCACTTATAATTGTACAAGAGGTTTATACAGTGTGTCCATGGATGTAGTTGACAAGAGGAGAAACTCTTTTGTTTTTGACTTTATCGGAAAATGTCACTCCTTATAAAAGGTTCTGCTTCCCGGAAATTCTCATAGAAACTTCTTAGGTCAGATATACAGGTTGCTCATAAATTAAGAAAACAAGAAAATACTCAAGAGAAAAGTACCATTATGTATTATTGTATACAACATTTTTATGTCACAAATCTGTTTATAACTTCAAATAGAGTCCTAATACAAATTTTAAAATCAAAATTTAAATTTTAACATTTACTCTACCTCTATTTTTCCGCTAACTTAATAAATTGTTCGAATAGTTCATTCAGTTCATGTATTCCTTGGCGTATGTGCTCTTTTAATACTTCCCTATCATGTGGCAAACCATTTGAATAAATGTTTTGTTTTAGGGCACCTTGGAGAAAAAGGGCAAGGGGTGTAAGGTTAGGATTGGATCAAATCTTCCTGTGAGCAGGACAGCCGTCCTGTTGCCAAAACATTTTGGAAACATTTGGTTTACCATTTTTAAATACTTGAGAGCCAGAAATACGCAATAACCTGTTTTGGCAATAGGACTGCTGTCCTGCTCATTTTACAGCCTTGCTCAGGCAATGGTGAAAGGTGGATTGGAAGATTTGGCCCATTATCCTGCTAGACCACCTGACCTTAGGCCCCTTGATTTTTTTTCCTAAAACAGAACATTTATTCAAATTCTGCCACATGATATTAAAAGAGCGCATAAAAGAAGAAATAACAAACTATTCGTAGTGTGTAGAGTAAAATTGAAATTTTTATTTTAAAATTTGTATTAGGGCTCTAATTCGAGTTATAATATAATAATAATAATATCTCTACCCCTCATTCTAATCACGAAGATTAGCCCAGAAGTCGAAGACTTGTGCGGGAGAGGGGGCGGCATATTATTATTAAGCAGGCCGCATTTGCGTCCAGGAACGACTTACGTTGGTAGGCCCTAACCACCATTCAGTGCAGGAATGAGGGAAACCTGGAAAACCTCATTAATTAGGGGGTAGTTAAATGCCAACCGGTATCAATCTCTCACATTGACCCAAGTCAACATTCTTCCACCCTACCATATCGGCAGAGGGTGCCAATCTCTCCACGAATATAGCTTATATACAGTCTACCGGCTGCGGGGGTCGAACTTACAGCGATCTAGTCATCTCGATTCAAGTACTGACACCTTAAACCGCGCGACCACTGACCGAACAGATTTGTTTTATAAAAATGTTGTTTGAAATACTTAAAATAAATAATGGTATTTATCTCTTGAGTCTTTTCATGTTTTTTTTTAGTTTATGAGCACCCTGCATATCTGATCTAAGACGTTTCTATGATAGTCTCATTTTTTCGAAAAGCAGAACTTTTTATATAAAGAGTGACATTTTTCGATAAAGTCAAAAACCTGGGTTGTTTGATGAGAAACTGTTGCCTAGCAATTAGACGGCCACCAAAGGTGGACCGTTTTTAGGTTGACAGTTTTTCGAGTCAAATGCTAAAGAAAACAGTTTAGAATTTAAACAACAAATTTAGAAACATAACAATGCAAACTTTATTTACGAAACACTAAAAATAAATACATTTTAATTTAAGCGTACAATTATTAAACACACAGTTACTGAAATTTATACGAGGAATACTAATGTCGCCACAGCTAATCGTTTTTGTAGTAGATGTTGAAATATATTATTTTTCCAAAGGATTCGATTGAATAATGCTCGAATGATACTCTTTGTCAACTTGTAAGTATGGTTTTATTGATGATGAATTGCTGTGTTCTGTTATCTTTATTAGAGCTTGTTCTTCAATTCCGCTTTTACTAATTTGCTAACTACTGCCGCTCGATTTGAGTGATTTGCAGTTTTGACACGTTTGACATCTATACAGATGCGTTGTCCTAAGCATTTAGTTCATTTGGAAATGTCATTATGTTCAATCAGCACATTTTTATCCCAACCTTTACAATTTTTCTTCTTCCAAAAGGGATTTGGTGTAAGAAATACTCTGTCCAATGCTATAGAAGTGCCTCGTTTTTCCATCAACTTTTTAAATAAGCGTACTGGGCAAATATCTTCCTCTAAAATATTAGGCGTAATCCATTTGCTGTCACAATTTATTGTCACCGCCTTGTCTCGTTTTCAAAAATAGAGGATTATACTGGATACGTCCAGTTTCTTTTCCATTATTTTCAATTTCAGATACGAAATAAGTGGTTTTGCAGTAAGTTGCTTCTCCTCCGCACCAAGCTAATTCAAACGCCAAAATGTGATATAATTCTTTTGAAGTTCATTTTAGTCATATAATCTGGCCATTGCAAATATTTCACATTTATTAAGAGCTAATGCACTGGATTTTCACTTTTCGGGTTGTGCTTATAGGATTTTACATTTGAATATCTTCTGTTCTATTTCATTCATTTGTTTCACCTAATGCTAATTATAATATATTATAAAATAATAGTTGATATAGATATTACTTTAGTAATTATACCAAAAAATCATTTTTTTTCCAACTTTAACACCCTGTATCTTCCTTATAAAGCCCCAAAATCATAACTATTATATAATAAACTGCCATTATTTTTCAAAGTTGTACTTACCTTCGAAGTATGGTCACATATTGATTTCCCTGTATATTTTTTAACATTAAAAACTTTACATATTCATCTGTTCCATAATTTTCTATGAATGTACTTTGTAAATTATCGAATGAAACATTGTGAGGAAAAGACGAAAGTAGTAATGTAAGAAACGAAACTGCATAAAATAGAAAAAAGTTGGCAATTGCCTAAGCCCTTTCCCATCTTGAAACACTTGAGAGTTCCATATTGTGTTCAAATTAAACTTTGTGCAGTTCGATGGTTGTGAATAACGATAAATCTATTCGGTACAGTCTTCAAATGTGATTCAGCACATTAATAGGAGAATAGAATGTTACAGTGCCTTTCGAACAATATCAAACAGACGATTTATTACTGCTCGAAGTACTTTTTAAAATCACTTTTCATTTTATGGTCAAATAAAGTTGAATACACCACATACGTTTGGGCCTTAAAGCTTCTATAAGTTTCTGTAATACTAGCCTTTCCATCTGTTGCAGATTTCATGATTTGTAGCTAAGTATGCAGCGGCTCCATCTCGTGGTACGTGGTCGAACTAAGGCGTCATATTAAGAAGTGTTCTGTAGTGAATTTTGTAAATACAGTTCCCTAATATAATTTTCTATGCATGAACTGGCATGAATAATGATTTCTACTTGATTTATCTGAAAGAAAATAGTGATCTTTTTTCAATCTTCATTGCATGTAAGAAATCTGTAAACACAGAAATTTTAATATTTTAGTTCGAAACATTGACGTCGATTGAGGTACTGTACTGCGTAAATTATTTTTTCAGTAGTTCAAAAATGCTGAAAACATTTCTGACAGTCCAATGAACGTGCCGAAAAAGGTTCTCATCAACACTTTCTACATTTACTACATTTTGAGCTATAAAATTAAGTGTGTTTTCAATGTGACGCTCACGTAAATACTCTAAATTGTGAATTTTGTAATCATGATACCCATTGGTCTTTAAAATTCGTTCAACTGTCGTATAGAATTTCGAGGATTTTTTTAGAAATATTGTAACGGTCTAGCTGTATTTAGTTTAGTTTAGTTTTTATTCTTCATTTGACAATATAAAAATTGTACATATAGGAATATGTCACTTAAATACTAAAACAATGAATAATGAACAAAATGCACAAGCATAAACTCAAGTTACAGTTATTAGTATAAAAATACAAATTGGACCTATTTATAATATAACACACTGGCACAGGTAAATCTTTACTTACATACATACATACATATTATAGGTACATAATATAGGGTGAACCTTAAATAAGTACAAATGTTTTAACCAGCAGTATAGTTTACTGTGTAGAACACATAATTAATAGTTGTTTTACAAAAATCAGAAATAAAAAGTGAAATTTTAAATAAATTTTGTATTTTTCTGTAGAAAACTTGTTGAGGACCGCTGACTTTCATACATTCATGAGTCATAGCGCTTCAGATTGAATGTGTAGTTCACAGTGTTGCCAGTGTTACACAAATGTCTTTTAAATTTAATATGTTGTGTGAAAATCATAGTTTTTCGTTATTACTCATAAAATAACTTAAGGAAATTGTGTCTTGTGTCTCTTTCTAACAGAGTACAATGGCATTTAACTTGTGAAATGTGGATTACTGATTAAATAGTTATTTAACAAACAGGTAAGCTTGTGAGCACGTTTATGTATAAATATTGAAAATTGGACATAGTACTATCACGTATTAACTTCTTAAATACTTTACGGTAGTATTTAACTTGAGGAAATTAATGTTTAATCGTTTATAGTAAGGTTAGTTAAGCAGTTAAAATGTATGTTAATATTGCTGCGTATCATACTACATACCCAACTTTACTGTACTTATGCTTCAAACAAGTATTTTTAAAATAGAATTAACTGTATTACTTTACTATTACGTTAAGGGAAACGTAATATTTATATTAGAGAAGATATGGCAACCTCGCAACAAATCATATGGTTCATTAACTTGGTTAAGCAGCGGTCCTCAAAATGTGGGTATTTTAAAAAAAAAAAATATCTCCGTAAATATTAGAAATTTTTAAAAATGGCTTTCACTGGACTGATCTATATGACGAACTACACCAGCAGTTAAAATATTTGTACTTATTTAAGGTTCACCCTGTATATAAATTACACAGTTACAGCAGTTTTAAAAAGTCACCTGCATCATAACATTTATCCAGTAAAAACTCTTTTATTTATTTTTTAAATAGATGAGAAACCAGCATTCTTTATTGCTGTTGGTAGTTGATTAAATGCCCTTAATAAAGGTACATGCAAGTTATGTTTACTCCTAGTATCTTTATACATACATGCATATATTTAAAATGAATTTATCACTTTAGAACACGTTCACAATGTAGGTATTTGTAAATTACATTCAGATTTATTCGGTGTCAACTGCAACAATAGTAAAATGTGCCCTGTTTGCTATGCTATTAATATCACTGATATACAGTGAAAATAGAACCACAGAAAATATATATATTCTGTGATAGAACATACCCCAACACCGAGTTTTGTGGAACACCTAAATTTATTTGTAAACTGTCAGATGTGTTTCTATAATTTTCTATAGTTTCTATGACAGTATTTACCGAAGTCATAGATATACGAGTGGACCATTCTATCAAATTGTTTACTACATATGTATTTATATATAAAGTTCTTAACTTTAAATGAAATGGTTAAATTAATTTCGTTCCTCTGCGCTAAATCTCAAACCATTAAAGAAGATATCTTCGGCTTTTTCTTTTAAATATATCCACTACTTCATCTGCATGAATTTCTGTTCCATAGTGAATGTTCATGAGAGCCAAACCACTGTTTTCACTTGTAGTGTTTCGTAGATAGTTTTTCAGTCTCCTTAGGCTGGAGAAAGACCTTTCTGGGGTAGCAGTGGATACAGGAATGGTAGCCAAGATTTGTAGTAATGTATAAATATTAGGATAAAGGTTTTTATCGCACATATCTAGACATTCCAAACTAGATTTTGGGGTAGGCGAGAGACTTGTCATCACTGTTTTCCATACTTCAAGTTGAATGCAGTTATGTTTGTAGTCCGGTTATAGTTCGGCCACAAAATAAAGGAACTACCAGAAGCGAAGGAGAGAGCTGCCGCCAAAACACAATTTTAGTGCGCATGTGCGGCGCCGCCATTTTACAAGTTGTTTATTAATCAACCTCGCTTTGCTTTCTTGTTTATGTGTCGCTGTGTCGGTTTGGTGTGTTTTGGAAAGCGATAGATTCTTTTAATTTATAGTTATGTAAAATAGGTATTCTATAAATATATATTTCATGAACCATATTTGTGTTTTCTTTATTATTCCGTTATTATTTTGTAAACATTGAAAAATAAATTACTTTTATTCAAAATTAAAACTTTAGGTGTCTTGAAACTAGTTTCAAAATAACTCCCATAATATTGATCTCAATTGAGTCTTACACCAGTGCTCTTAGAATCTAGTGTCCAGGGTGCCCTAAATCATATTTTTGACACAAGTAAACTAAGGTTTAAAACGTAAAGTGAACAAAATAAATGGAGAAAATAATTTTTAAATTTATGTACACTTTGTTTCTGAAAATAATTAAGAATAACTTTGTAAATTTGGAACTAGGAAAGAGCAAAAGATGTAAGAGAAGTCGGATGATTGCTGTGTGCTTTGCGGAATGATTGAGTTGACCTGCATCTAGCGTGGCCCACCAAGTAGGTACTCATACCTGAAATCTATACTTGAAATGAAAATAGCTTCCATAATTGAAATAAAGGAAATATTAGTGACTATACTATTTAAAACATCTATTGCAGTATCAAATTTTCTGTATGGCAAATGTATCTGAAGAAGCTCTCCCACGTTAAATAAAATATATAATTTTCACAACCATAAAAATAAACAGGAATAAATGTAATTTATACATGTATTTTATATTTTTTAATAATTTTATACATAGTAGGTATTTTATACTGCATAAAGCTTCAATATGACTAAATAAATATAGTGTCAACTTGTTTCTTAGTGTAGACTGTAGATATTATATACAACTTTCTCTCAGTGTAGTAAGTGGTAGGTCCGTCAAATTTCAAATTCAAGGTTATATTTTATGACCATCCAAGATGAAAGGCGCCGCCTTAGCTTTCGCTTCTGGTAGTTCCTTTATTCTGTGGTTCGGCTGCAACTGCGTCTGCCGTCAAAAGATGGCGCTAGGCGCTAGTATATATATATATTCAAATGTAATAATTTAACTCTCTTTCACTCCTCGTATTTTTCGCTATAATATTAGGTAATATTTTGCTTATTTCGGGGAGTGTTGAACCCCCAAAAACCGCCCTTGGCTACACCCGTGAGTCAGCTCTTTCTATTGAGAAATAATGACGCTAGCATCTTCTAAAATCGTTATTTACAGATCGTATAATATTTCAGCTGGTGCAGCAGATATCTGGGATTTGTTTGGCTTATTTTAATGTCCAACAAAAGGCGCAACTTTTTTCTAACTTGGACCACCCTGTATATTTTACGGTTTCTGATATGCTAATGGTGAGCCATGGAAAACGAACAATCATGTATATTTACTCATTCATCTTAAAACGTTTTTAAGAAGTGGCAATTTCTAATTATTATATACCCCACATCAAGTTAACTTTTTTTCTTAGTGGGGCCTATAAATCAAAGTAGTACATAAAAGATTTATGGCCATTCTAATATAGTTCAAATCGAATTGCGTTGTAAATTGTCAAAGACGAATTTAAAGGTAGGTTAATAAATAAACTTTCAGGTAAACAGTTTCCTTGAGACCTTCTATTTAGATTTCAAAATATTGTACCTAAGCAGGGAAGAATACTAGTGACAGAAAGAGCATTTGCTAAATTGCCTTCCATTATTTGGTGAAACGCAGGTGGAAGACGACTCTAAGAAGTATCAGATTAGACTTTAAAGAAAAATTAATAAATATTAAAGAAAAACGAGACTTTTATTTCATATTGACTAAATGATACTTGACAAAAAAGTGCTTAAAACTACTGAAATTCTTGGGTTTTCTACAATTTTTAAGATAGTGCAATGATCGAGATCTACATAGGGTGATTCAGGTTTTAATGCACAAACTTTGAGGGCCGGTAGAAATTCAAAAATAGTGCTTGTCAGTTCTGATATTAATTTTGTTTTCAAATTTAATTTTTTTTCTTTCAAAATTTGCTTGCAGAATAGAATAGAGTTTATTTACTAAAAGAAATAAAACTAAAATTAATAAGAATATAGTTATTAGTTAAAATACAAATTTGTAAATAAATCAGAATACTTCATATGAGTGCACATGCATTGTTCATGAAGACACCAAAAATAAATAAATAAATAAATAAATATAAAATACAATTAAAAAGTGCTCTTAAATTTTAAGATATTGATGATATTTATTTATATCTCACCTGCACTCGGTTTATATGTGAGCATACATATGAGGGAACATCTAGTTCAATTGTCAGTCATCTCATCTATGGCATACTGATGAGGACTAACAAGCCCGAAACCAGTCTATGTCGGGTGGTTGGTGTGGCCAACAAGGGTTCGTGGCTGGCTGCAGATACTGCAGGTGTAATTCAATGTCGGTCGGGGCATTAGTCCGCGGAGTAGTTGCTTCCTGCAGTATTATTTTTAGATTTAATGGCGCGTCGCCTAGGCGAGAGGTCTGCGATTAAGTCCTGCTTAATGTAGGTCGCTTCCTGCAAGTCGAACCGCTTAGGCCGAGCAGGAAGTAGCATACCACTTATATCTCACCTGCACTCGGTTAATATGTGAACATACATATGTAGGAAGAGTCAATTTAATTGTCGGTCATCTCACTATGGTATACTAATGAGGGTTAACAAGCTTATACGTTCATTATTTTTACTGTGGTGGCAATTAGATGTTAAACATGAAGTGTAGGTATATCCGATTGATATTAGTATTCACTTTCATGGCAATCTTTGACCTTATAATTTTCAATTGTCTGATTTTCCGAAGGTTGCCACGCCATAAAAAACATGCAATAGCCTATTTTTCGATCCAATTATGTGTATTTTGATGGGTACTGAATAGCCTAATACCATTTTATGGAAACATCAATAAAATCGTTAGTAGAATATAACCTCCCTTCAGGTATGTACTAATATGTACTAATTGTAAAAAATTGGCTTACGGAAATTCCACAGCCTTCTCTCATTTTTTTAGATGTGTTAACCTGAAAAAAAAACGGGACACACTGTATAACAAGTTTCATATACTTTTTTAGATTTAGCGGGTAATAAATCTGATGTAGTATTTGTTGTTTTAATTATACCTGGAGGAGTACAAATAGTCTCTTTCACCCTGTATAAGTAGAGAATGACATTAACCTGATAGCAACAGCAAACAACAATTTGTTTCCATCACCTACTAAAATCAAAGTTTTAAACCCGTGACAGAAGACATCAACGACGACGCCTTTTTTGTTAAACCCTCCCCTAGTAAGTACTTAAAGAAAAAATTTCTAAATCTATCTATTTGACGGAGATAAGCCAAATTCCAAGACGTCCTGGGACGAAATATTTACCTCTCTTTTATCAGCAGCAGATTAAAACCCTAAAGTCAACTATGTCTGCCCCCTGCCATTACCTTCCGGTCCCATAACCAAATCCAAGAACTGACCTGTCACGTCTTAGTCGAAGTCAACTCACCCCCCGCGAGCTTTAAAGGATCCCAAACAAGAAAAAAGTCGGCTTTGGGAAGCTCAAGCTCTTCTCTTCACTCGATCTGTGACGCTGGTGAAGTTCGGTCGTGCTGGTGGGTTTGTTGATAGATCTACCATGTGCTATCGTCTTTGAGAGAACTTTAATGAGAACAATATCGTTTGATATTTCCCAAGATGAATCTTTTGTACATATTCATGCTTACTTTTGGTGGTAAGTGACATTAAAGTAATTTATATCAAAGTTATATTTGAAATTGTAATTGCAGTATATTTAGAATGCAATTTGACAATATTAATTTGTCAAATATTCAGTAATATCGAACTATAGTAATTGAAAGATGTCCTAGGTACAGGGTGGGCAAATTGCGATGTTTTTATAGGCTCGTTAACTATAGGCGAAAGAGTCAAAACTAAAATGACCTATCATCTTTTGTTTTCGAGTAATAAACAAAGCTAGAAAAAAGTAATTAATACGTTCGTCAGACACATTTTGAGTAAAGTCCAGTGGCGTAATCGGCATAATTTTTTCAAATTTTCAACTTACTGTAGGCAGTTTTGTGTTCTTACCCTATACGGTACGCCTATGGAATTTTGTCTCCTGAAACCCTCACCTCCCTTCTTCCTTATCTACGTACTGTAAACTAGACATTTTCTACTTTTTTTAAACTAAACATTTTCAATATAAACTAGGAAAGACAAAAAAAACTACTAAATTCAATAGCCTTTCATAAAAATCTATACCTTTTTTGGCAGAAAATAGTATACAGAGTTTTAAAAAACATCCTTCCCCTGTCTCAATTTTTTTTCACATCCACATTATAAATTTAACTTCTAAATGTGATCAGTCCCTGAAAATTGCATTTTTACTTAAATTTTTCCTGAAAGGAGTTATGTTGTAAAACCTACTTTTGTAGTTCCATCTTTTAAGATATGTTGTACTTTACAGGACACTCTGTATTATACTTACCAAGTTGACTATTTACCAGTAAACATCAACGTCTCTTCATTTCTAAACAATAGTAACATAAAAATAATTTAGAGGCATGTAACATGATTTCCCTTCAAATGTAATGAGAAAATTGACCCATTGTCCGCATTTTTTATAACCGAATTGTTTGTTGTAGAAAGAAGATCTTCTTTAACTCCAGTTAGTCACAAATTAACGTCGTTTTGTTTTAAATTTGAAATACATAAATTAGTTGATAATAACATTTTTATAGAATAGATACATAGATAAAAAAATTTACATTCTGTTTTTTTTTTATTTGATTTTTAACATCTATATACACAGGGTCAGTCAAATTTAAACAGTCAAACCAGGAATAGATTTCTTACGAAATTTCAAGTAAAAAATTTAAATACAACATACCTTTTATTCCCCCTCTTCAACAGAGGTATACAAGGTGATCAAATTTAAGGTAAAAATTACTACCATCTTAGGCAGTAACTATTTTAAAGCCAGCCTGCCTGGATATTTGATGTATTTGTCTTATGTCATATTTAATGTACATGGTTTTGCACTAATAATGACACTCCCTCAAAACTGTTTTTAAACTTCTGAAAGTTCTGAGTAGAAACTTCATTAAATTTCTATTGGTGAGTGAAACAACTAAGAACTAATAATGTTAAAAGTTGAAAGTAGATTTCATTACAAATACGTCAGCAGTTCAAAAGAAATCGCAAAATTCATTGTAAACGATTGTACATTTATGTAGCAAAAATATTAGGCATTTAAAAAATCGCAATTTCAGTGGCGTGACAAATATTTTCTTCGAAGGGTGCTGCAGATCCTTCATATCTACACCTCTGGTAATAATTTGATTCCAATTTTTAGTTCATGAGATAATTTACTCTACGTAATAAGTACAAAATTTGGCTCTTGTCATTATTGAATAACCGGGTAAACTTGATTTTTAATGAAAATATCGAAATATTTTCTTTAAAAATCAAGTTTACCCGGTTATTCAAAAATGACACTACTACTTAGGCTAAATCTGAAAAATAATATACCGAAATTTTATCGCAACAAAACGGTTTTCTACATTTCAATAAGTTTTTTTATTCGTGGTTACTTTCAAAGATTATTAAACATTGACTATAGTAAACATAAACTAAAAAAAATAGTCTATACAATTTAAAGAGTTGAAGAACAAACAGGAAATTTTATTTTCCTGTAAATTAACACTTTTCCTGTTTGGCACAGAATAATGCCAATGAATCTTCTAAAAGTTCTCTATATTTCTTCTACAGTGATTTAACGTGTAGTAATGTTAAGGCTTTATCAAGGACGTACAGAAAAATATTTAACCTAGTACTAAATCCAGTATCTGTCTTTAAGTACCACCCTATAACTGTCAGATAATAAATCAGCTTCAAACTACCCCGTGTCTGGATGCATAATATCCTGCTGTGTCAAATATCTCCTAAAAGACGCTTCTTCCGTTTGGGGGCAACTCAGTTGAATTGCATTTATAAATGAGTAAGGGAAGGCTTCTTGAGAAAAGAGATTGGATTGTACAGTTCTGTCTTCAGCAAATTTTATTGACAGCATATTTTATTGGAAAACACATTAAAATTTTTAGATTTGTACTGAAAATACACTGTTCATCATTGGCCTAAAACGTTAAGTGGTTCAGACGCCAACAAAACCATCGTCACCATATATTAAACAATAAGAAATAATTTATTAACACTATGTTACTAGCTTCAGTCGGCGTTTTGCTAAAACATTATATTTATTACAGTTCGAGGTACAAACGGGTAAATAACAAAGAAAGTAATTAAAGAAAAAACACAACAAAATAATTGACTTAAAACTGAAACTTCAAAGCTTAAGGAGAGAATACCTATTTTTAATTTAGTTAACGGTAACAGTTTGTTTTTACCGGTAAATCATTATATTGCAATGGTAAGTATACAGGGTGTTTCTTAATATCATGTACATAAGGGAAGGGGTAATTATTCCGTTTATCTCATCACTAAAAATTCATATAAACATAGGTTTGCTTCGCTACCGACCTACAGAGTGTTGAAACTTTAAATTTTTTTTAGTTTTTTCCTCTACAGGGTGTCCGGAAATTATGCGTCAAGACTTCAGGAGGTGATTCCTCACAAAAAATTAGGGTCACAAAGTCCTATAACAATTTTTCGAAAACTCAATATTAACGGAGATACAGGGTGTTAAAGTTAAAATTTTATTTTCGATATTTGTAACTTCTTAAGAAATCCAAATATTTACATAAAATTTGTAAATCGGGGGTTTTTGCGGACGAGAAATTCAAATATGTTTCTAATTTTGACGTCACTAGTAGAGGGCGCCACTTGTGGCACATCATGTTTCTTTTAAATGACAGAACTTTTTGCATCTTAATGTATCCATCTGACTATCGAAACAATCGATTCTCCTACCTGTTTTATTTCAAAAAGGTATATCTTGCTGAAGTCGGTAGGCGTAACCATTTTTGAAATAATCCTTTTTGAAATGCTCAATGCACCGAGTAAAAACTGTTTTGGTTTCAGGTAAAGTGCCTTTTCTCCTGAAAATACAGCAAAATATTACTTCAAAAAGTTGTTCAGAATCGTAAATTATGAAGACGTGCAAAATTTCAAGAAAATGGGCGAGGTTTGATGAAACCATTTTTCAACAAAGCACAAAGATTTTATCAATGTATTTTCAGTAGAAAAGGCACTTTAACTGAAACCAAAACAGTTTTTACTCGGTGCACTGAATATTTCAAATAAGATTATTTCGAAAACTGTTACTCCTAACGACTTCAATAAGGTATACCTTTTTCAGATATAACAGGTAGGAGAATCGATTGTTTCAATAGTCAGATGGATACACTAAGCAGCAAAAAAGTTCTGTCATTTCAAAGAAACATGATGTGCCATAAGTGGCGCCCTCTACTAGTGACGTCAAAATTAGACACATATTTGAATTTCTCGTCCGCAAAAACCCCCAATTTACAAATTTTATGTAAATATTTGGATTTCTTAAGAAGTTATTTACAAATATCGAAAATAAAATTTTAACTTTAACACCCTGTATCTACGTTAATATTGAGTTTTACATTCTTCATCAGGTAGATTTCGTTTAGAAAAAATGTAAGTATTTCTTGTCGTGAAAGAGTTTTATACTTTTTTAGAATATAATAATAATAATAATAATAATAATAATAATAATAATAATAATAATAATAATAATAACACGTTTATTTCCAACAGGTAAATTACCCAATTACAGGAAACATAGAATCTGAAAAACACATTTAGTAAAACTATAGAAAACAAAAAACAAAAAAAAAGGAAAGTAAAATTTCTAGTAATTACTACACAAGATGCGGATACATTAATTTTTACATTTTTCTAGATATGAGCCAATTATAGTTTTTAACGTGTCATAATTAATATCACAGAAACTCGAAATATTATTGAATACATTACACATATTATATATTGGTGACTTACGCATAATGTTCGTACGGCAACTAGGACAATAGAAACAATTATTTCCACGAGAATGTTGCCGAGGAACCAAATAACAAATTTTATTTACAAGGCACATACATTCAACATTATAATGTACTAAATTATATAAAAATGTTATAGCTGTACAATTTCTTCTATCATATAAGGAAGTCATGTTAAACATATCTAACAAGATTCTGTTGTCGACACCTCTTTCAGGATAAAACCCCTGGGACTTAAAAAACAGAAACTTTAAAAATTTTCGTTGAACCGTCTCAATCAACATAATATTGTTCTGATATATAGGAGACCATATTAAGGACGCGTATTCTAATTTAGATCTTATGTATGAAAAATATAGTAATTTTAGACTTCTAATATTTGAAAAACAATTCCAGTTTCGCATAAAATATCCAAGTAATTTATAAGCGGATTTAACAATTTGGTTAATGTGACTGGAAAAACTAAATTTACAGTCAAATACAACTCCAAGATCCTTCAATTCAGAACATCTTTCAAGGGTATAATTGTTGATATTATAGTCGAATATTATATAATTATGTTTGCGAGTAAAAGTCACTATTTTACATTTCGATATGTTTAACTTTAAAAAATTATTATCACACCAGCATAGGACTCTATTGATTTGATCTTGTAAATAAAGACAATCGTTAATATCAGTTACATTATTATAGAGTTTTAAGTCGTCTGCAAATAGAAGATGGTCACATTTAATTACAGATGTTATGTCATTAATAAAAATTAAAAAAAGTAACGGGCCCAAATTAGATCCCTGTGGGACGCCAGAAGTTGTTACATAACTTTGAGATTTATAACCTCCATATTCAACAAATTGTTCTCTGAAAGACAAGTAGGACGTGAATAACAGGATCAAATTTTCAGTGAAACCAAAGCCCTTTAACTTTGATAATAATAAATAATGATCAATTTGATCAAATGCTTTCTGTATATCTGTATAAACAACGTCCACTTGTCCTCCTACATCCAAGTTATCACATATGAAGTTACTTACACTCGCTAAGTTTGTAACTGTTGATCTTTTCAACATAAAGCCATGTTGATTTGGTGATATTGTTAAGTTAATAGAAGTGTAAATATTATTGTATAAGATTATTTCCAGGACTTTAGCAAAGTTACATAAAATGGCCACAGCTCTATAATTTTTGATCATTGATGCATCGCCAGATTTTAAAATGGGACATATCCTAGTAATTTTATAATAAGATTAAATAAAATACATAGTGGAGATACAAACGCGTTAGCACAATCTTTAACCACGAAACTAGGAATGAATATGATTTCTTCATTTTTATTTTAAAAGAGGCGTAAGTTTTTTATATTTATTAATGTCAACGTACTTTTTACTGAAAGGGTTGCTTTTCAATAACTCGAAAATATATACCATGAAACATATTGTAACCTCGAAACTAGGTTATCGTTGAAACACGTCACGTAGACAAATAATCTTTATTATCACTCTTGATAATACAAGAAATATCTTTCAACAAATTTCGCAACTGTCAACGCTTTACTTTGACGTTTGTCACTCGCGTTTGGCTGCTCAATACAAACTGACTCCAGCGGCCGAAAATGATCTGCTTATATAGGTTTCTACAGTTCTCGAAGTTTCTGAGACTTCGAGAACGTGTCGAGAAACAAATAGAATATAGCCTGGAATATTCCGGAAAACGTCAAAATAAATGCATCACAAAAATTATAAATTCTAACATGAACAGAAACGTAATTTACAAACTAACGAGGTAGGTGAGCTTCAATTATAAATTCTAACGAAAACAGGAACATAATTAACTAACTAAAAAGGTAGGTGAACTTTCGTAACATTGCCCCCCTCTTAGAACTGATCGTCCCGATCAGGTTACTCCATTGTCCGCATGGCCTTCTTGATAAGGTGTTAAACGATCGATGTGGACAATCTTCATCTTGGCTTGGGGATTCCTCTGGATCCTGTAAACTACGTCATTCAATCGTGACACGACGGTATAAGGGCCTTCCCACAATTTCTGCAGCTTCGGAGATTTACCCTTGCTTCTTTTTGGGTTATACAGCCACACTTTCTCAAGCTCTTGAAACCCGCTGCTGTTGGCACGCAAGTCGTATCTGGTCTTCATTCTGTCGCTTTCTATTTTTAGCTTCTCTCATACTTCTTCATGTACCATCTTTATTAGATCTTTCAGATGGCTGAGATAATCATCTAAGTTTTCCTCGTGTTGCGGTCGATTCATAATTAGATCTATGGGTAGCCGCAATTCTGTGCCGAAAATCACGTTGGCTGGTGTTTTACCCGTGGTCTCATGAATTGCTGCTCGGTATGCCAGTAAAAATGGAGGAAGGCAGGTATCCCAGTTGGTCTGTTTCTCGTTGACGGCCGTTCTCAGGAAGTTTTCGATGGTGCGATTGAATCTTTCCACCATTCCATCTGATTGCGGGTGAAGAGGTGTAGTTCTGGTTTTGTGAATGCCTAGCAGCTCACAAACCTTCTGAAATACTTCCGACTCGAAATTTCGTCCTTGGTCGGAATGAATCTCTCTGGGCACCCCATAACGACATATCCAGTTTTCGAATAAAGCTTCAGCTACGGTAACAGCTTCTTGATTAGGTAAGGGATATATTTCTGGCCATTTACTGAAGTAGTCCATTACTACTAAAATATAACGATTCCCACTGCTGCTACGAGGAAATGGTCCAGCTATGTCAATAGCTATTCTCTCGAATGGAGCTCCAACATTGTACTGCTTCATCTGTCCTCGGCTTCGAGTCCTGGGTCCCTTACTAGAGGCGCAGGTATCACAACGTCGGCACCATTCTTCCACATCCGACCGACTGCCAAGCCAGTAGAATCGTTCTCTAACTTTATTCAGAGTTTTGTTTATTCCAAAGTGCCCACCACCGACTCCACTGTGTAGTGCTTGAAGAACTTCTGGAATTCTCTTCTGTGGCAGCACTGTTTGATAAACCTTTTCTTTGCCGTCGGGACTCTCCCAGACTCTTTTTAATAGGCCGTTCTCGATGGCTAAAGAATTCCATAGCGCCCAGTAGCTTTTTAGAGACGGTGATTTATCAGAAATATCCTGCCAGGTGGGTCTGTCCATGTTTTTGATCTTCCACTGGAAAATTGGTCCAAAATCCGGGTCTTCACTTTGTTCTTTAGCGATGACTTTATTATCCCAATCATCTGAGCTCTGGATGTTAATTCTTCGGCAAAGAAACTCATCTTCCTCTCTAATTTCTTGTCGCAGGCAGTGCTTACAGTTTGGAGGGCATGGTCTTCTGGATAGGACATCAGCATTCCGATGGTTAGACCCTTTCCGGTGTTCAATTTTGAAGTCGTACTCCTGCAACCGTTGAAGCCATCTTGCCACTTGGCCTTCCGGATTCTTAAACTGCAGTAGCCACTTCAAAGAAGCATGATCGGTCCTCAAGACGAACGACTGACCATAGAGATACTTATGAAAATGCTCCACAGTTTTAACTATGGCAAGCAACTCTCTTCTGGTTACGCAGTAGTTCATTTCTTGCTTAGAGAGGACCTTGCTAAAGTAGGAAATCACTTTTTCGTGCCCGTCTTCAACTTGTGATAATATTCCTCCAATTCCAGTATTACTAGCATCCGTGTCCACGATGAATGTTGTTCCAGGCTTTGGATATGACAGAATCGGAGAAGAACACAAAGCTTCTTTTAGTCTTTGAAAAGCTTGTTGACTTTGTTGAGTCCAGATTAATGGCTGATTGTTTTCTGTGAGTCGATGTAAGGGTTTCGCAATCTCGGCGAAATTTTTCAAAAACTTGCGATAGTAAGTGCAAAGTCAAGGAAACTCCTTAATTCATGTTTGTCTTTCGGTACTGGCCATTTCCAGACGGTTTCTGTTTTCTCTGGGTCAGTCTTCACTCCGTCAGAGGAAATAATGTGTCCTAAATACTTGACTTCCTTTTGAAAGAGCATGCACTTCTTGGGACTTAGCTTGAGCCGGGCTTCCCTCAACTTTTGGAAAACTTCTTGAACATTCTTCAAATGATCTTCAAAGTCTTTGCCAAGTATTATTATGTCATCAAGATAAACGAGACAAGTTTTCCAGGTCATTCCTCGTAGAATGGTTTCCATAAGTCTTTCAAAGGTGGCTGGTGCGTTGCAGAGGCCAAAGGGCATGACGTTGAAGTGCCACAACCCTGTTCCAATGGAAAACGCTGTCTTCTCTTTATCATCTGGGTGAAGTTGCACTTGCCAATAGCCACTTTTCAGGTCTAATGTGGAAAACCATTGGGATCCAGACAGTGTATCCAGGGTATCGTCTATTCTTGGCAACGGATAACTGTCCTTTTTAGTGACATCGTTTAGTCTTCTATAATCCACACAAAATCTGGTAGAGCCATCCTTCTTCTTTACCAGAACAACCGGCGAAGTCCATGGACTCTGGGATGGTTCAATGACTCCCTGTTGCTGCATGTCTCTAAGCATCGTCGATACCTCTTCTTGCTTCGCTAAAGGAATACGTCGTGGAGCTTGTTTAATTGGAGTGGTGTTGCCGGTATTTATGCGGTGCTGCACAAGATTAGTCCTTCCGACGTCATCCTCTGTTAACGAGAATACATCCTGGTAGCGCCTCAACAAATCTTCCAATTTTTGGACTTCATCAGCTCGTAATGGGGACTTGAATCGGTTAACAAGGGTCTGCAGGACTTCGGGTAGTTTTTGAATATTTCGAGATGCTGTTGATGATTCCATATTGCTGAACACCGATGCAACTGTTTGACAAATTCCCAAAGGTTCGCCTTTCTTGATCTGTTGTGGGTAGTCCTTTAGATTAAGCATTCTCACCAATACCAAATTGTTTTTCCTTTCTGTTAATGTCTTTCCGGTTAATATGCCCTTCCTATAGAGGCTGCTCTCTGGTTCTGGTTCTACGATTACAGTTTCTTCAACTGCCGAAGGACTGCTACAAATAGCTTCAATTACTAGTTCTGAACCTGCTGGAAGTTCTATGTCTGCTGACGCTTTCACAGTTCTAATAGGAAGGTTTCTGATTTCAGGAAACTGCATGATGATTTCTTCATCTTTGGTCTTCAATAGTCTTCGTGGAAGGTCCAATACAAAATTATGTTGAGTCATTACATCAAGTCCAAGAATGACATCATCGGTTATATCTGCTACTAGGATGTTGTGTTGGAATGTGGTTGCCCCAGGGTTATTCTAGCTAGATGGATGCCCTTCACTGATATGACTTCTCCATTTGCTGTCTCCAAGATGTAATTCCGGTCTGGCTTTTGTATTCTGCAGTGAGCGACGATGTTCGGTCTTACTATAGTGTTACTAGAGCCTGTATCAAGGACCATTTCACAATCCCGTCCGCATATACGCCCTGGTACTACCAAACTCGTTCCATTATTTTGCAGACGGGTTACCTTGATCTTAATAGTTGGTGGGGCTTGGTAGCACCTAGCCAGCTTTCGCCCCTCAAAGCTGACTAGTTGGCGTTTTCCTGGTCCTGACTAGATGTATTCTTAGGGCATCGATTCCTAAGATGCCCTTCAACTCCACAATTCCAACACTTGATGGATCTTCTCCTGCTATATACAGTAGAGTCGGTACGGACTTGTTCTTTGTGATAATTGTCTAGAAATTGTCTTAAGCTCTTCATTAATCCTTCGTCATCCTCTTCGGCTTCACGCGGTTCTTCTCTCCTAAATCTTAGTTGCCTTATTCTGCCTTGACTACTTCGGGAAGCTTGTCGTGCGGCTTCAATTTCTAGCGCCTGGGCCAAAGCTTCAGATATATTTTATGCCTGGCCAACCTTAACGCTTGACCGATCTCCGAATCTCGCAGGCCATCAATGAAGCTACTTATTGCTAACTGTTCTTGAAATTCCGTCGGTGCGGTGGGGTAGGCTAGCTTCACCATACGTGCTATATCTGCCTCAAATTGCTGCAGATTTTCTTCGAAGCGTTGTCTTCGGCCTTTTAATTGTGCTTGATAAACGTGTTGTAGATGAGCATCGCCATACCTCATTTCTAAAGCACTCTTCAGCATTTGATAGTCTTTTTGTTGATCCTCGGCTAGCGTTCGTAATATCTCCATGGCTTCACCTCGTAGGGCAACTATTAGTGATGTAGCCTTTTCTTCTTCTGACCAATTATTTGCCAAGGCAGCTGCTTCAAATTGTTTAAGGTAAGTGCTCCATGACACTTTTCCATCAAATGTGGGTGCTTTAATCCTTGCAGAGGAAATGCAACTGTTGTCAGCCTTAACAATCTCCTTCGCAGGCCATTGTGACTGTAAATTTGTAACTTTATGCTCCAACTTAATTAGGCTTTCTTCTAAGACTTGGACTTTGACGACTTCACTCTGTAATTTACTAACACTTTCTTCTACGACCTGAACTTTATCTTGCACTTCATTTCTCAATAGATTAATTTCTTCTTCAACGGTTTCCTCAAACTCTTTGAGATTGATCTTAATTACTTCTTCTAACTTTTTATTATTTCCTTCTTGATAATTTTTCATTTCTTCTAACCTGTTCCTCATTTCCTCTTGACCGTTCTTCATTTCCTCTTGACTGTTTTTCATTTCTCTTTCAAGTCTTCCATCATATCTTTCATCATTTCGTCTTGGTTAGTCTTCATTTCATCCTGGCTGTTCTTCATATCTTCCTGACTCTTTTTCATATCTTCTTGACTCTTCTTCATATCTTGCATCATTCCCATTAACTGTTTCAATGTTTCCTCCATTTCTGTTGCTCTCGATCTCGTTACCGGCATTCACTTATCTACTCCAAATGTCTTCTTTGTGGAACGTCACACTTCTGACACCAATGTAACCTCGAAACTAGGTTATCGTTGAAACACGTCACGTAGACAAATAATCTTTATTATCACTCTTGATAATACAAGAAATATCTTTCAACAAATTTCGCAACTGTCAACGCTTTACTTTGACGTTTGTCACTCGCGTTTGGCTGCTCAATACAAACTGACTCCAGCGGCCGAAAATGATCTGCTTATATAGGTTTCTACAGTTCTCGAAGTTTCTGAGACTTCGAGAACGTGTCGAGAAACAAATAGAATATAGCCTGGAATATTCCGGAAAACGTCAAAATAAATGCATCACAAAAATTATAAATTCTAACATGAACAGAAACGTAATTTACAAACTAACGAGGTAGGTGAGCTTCAATTATAAATTCTAACGAAAACAGGAACATAATTAACTAACTAAAAAGGTAGGTGAACTTTCGTAACAATATGTTTTTCAGTTCCGTGTTTCTTACACTATTCCATGAATATGTCATACTGGCGATTGTATTTTTCGACTGATTTTTGTGGTAGAATTTTGAAACATGTTTCTAACGACTTTTCTCGAATTTCAGGTGATTTGCATTGCATATCTTTCTCCTTCATTTTCTATAAATAATTCGTGACAAAACTTACTTTGGGATTTGCGTCAGGTAAAGTAAAATGATTGAGTTTTACAGTAAAATAAATTGTTTGTTTAGTTCTGGAAATTGTCATGGTAATGCAAGGCTCTAGTATGTTCCTTTAGCAAAATTCGTTTTACAATAAGTACATTTTCTGCCGAAAATAATCAATACCTACTATTGGCTAAAAGATATATCCCTCAGTATAACTGCATTTCTGCCTCACATATTCCAAACAGAGAACTAATCATTACGGTCATCAGAACTTCACACCATCACGTCTTTTTGAAATTAGGTTTTAAATTTCAATTCTAGAACAAGCTTTTGTGATCAAGTGGCTGCTGCCACTGGCTGACAAGAGACAAACGGCATTCGACTTCCTGTAGTAAATAGTAAACCACAACCCGAACTGGATTCTCGGTATCTTCCTAACGTGCTGAAATATGTATTATTTACCGAGTTAATTGGTAAAGTTGTCAGAGAAAAAAATGTAACAGTCTGCCGAAAATAGTAAAATTAAACAGTTGAACTAGTTTTATTTTTCTTTTCTGTTAACAGATCCCGGGCTGTTTATCCACGACACATGTGGTTCAGCGTCGCCGTTGTTAGGCCCCTTTTTAAAAACAAATTTGACTAACCTTAAATAAACAGCCTGACAGACGTGACAAATTGTCCTTTGTAATTATAATACTCTAGTTGGGTGCGCATTGAATTAGTGAACGTGAAGCTTACAGGAAAATTACCAGTATTGAAATTTTTTATGAAAGCAGTAAATGATTGTGTGTCGCGAGCATAAAACTTTTATACTTTATAAAAAATAATAATTCTTTTGTTGGCTCTCAAAGGCTTCTCAGCTCGATGTAAAGATTCTGTATAAAATCATAATTTTATATTTAATTGTTGCAGCTTGGCAGGGTTTAACGTTTAAAGTTAAAGATAATAGAGAGTTATTTGAAATTCTTAATACTGCTGAACAGTATTAGGCACGACTTTATTTGAATACTGCTTACCCTTATTTTGTTCAGAAAAATATAGAAGTCAATATTTTGAAAAAATTAAGATAGTAGGTACTTATCTTTATTTAATTTTTCTTGAAACATGCGACGGAACTTATTAAAAAAAACGAAAAACATTTTATTTTTTCTTTTGGTTAGGACGGGTATGACCGATTGCGGCCGAACGACCCGATCTAATAAGGGATTGCTCAACGTTACCTTAATTATGCATAAATATGGTCGAGCACTATCTTTATTACTGCTACCTTAATAATACAGCACATATGCACATGCTCAGATGTCAATATAAGGGAAACCAAAATACTGCTTAACCTTATGACACGTCCAATAACTCTCTATTGACTGGCATTTTTTTAAATTACGTTTTTAGAACAAGATGGAATGAGTTCTAACAAAGAAAACAATAAGTATAATTACCTACCTCTGCATTAACACAGTTGTGTTCAAATAAGAACAATGTGGATATTTACAGATTTTCCTTTAATTTTTAAATGCAGAAAAATACAATTATTATAGAGGAGGTTTGTTTAGCATAAGGACCTATATAGAGCAGGTGTTTGTAAAGGGTCTCACCGAATTCTTAAACGTAATTATTATCATTATTATTATTTCCACTATTACATCCACAACACATTAAAAAGTACAAGGTATTGCCTCATTTGATTAATGAGTGACCTTTTGCAAGTTTATCTTGCATCAGGATATTAATTTTTATAAGAAATTCTTTTCAAGACAAATATTAACAACATTCCGATATTCTGATACAAACTGATATAAACCCCTGTAAAATAACTTATAAACAATTTCACCGCGACTTTAAGATACATGTTTGGGCCGTTATTATTGATAGCTAATTGATTGGGGCAGTTATTTTGTCAAATCGATTATATAGCGAAAGTTATTTGGAATTGCAAAATACTCTCCCTGATTTAATCGAAGATTTAGCTTTGCAACTTAAACTAGAGTTTTGTTTTATATAGAGCATTGCCTCCTTTTTGGTGATACTATTAGACTTTTTGAATTTTTAGTTTAAATTATTTCTACACCTTACAGAGCACCTAAGGGGTAGAGATTATTATTTAACTGTTTATAACTAATGTAAAGTAGGATAAAGTATAACAAAGTCAGAATAACTAGGTACTGTATAAATAAACTTAATCAAAATCGTTTATTTTCATTCAAGAAACCTGGTCTATTAATTTTGGGACACCCTATACTACTAAATATAAAACTATAGTATGAGGTAATCAATACATTAAACAATTAACTATTTCATTACGTAAATCAATGTACGATTTTAAATTTAATTACCTAAACAGAGATGTCTGAGGATCCTTGTAATGAAGAAAGACAACCATTGTCAAATGGGTTTTATAAGGATCATAAATAATCATGACATTTAAGTTATTTGAAGAAGAAGTTGTACAGTTGCTGTATTTATGACATTTAGTGGAATCTGAATTGGTTATTTATTGTTTCATTATGTGTAAATCTTCAATCAAATATTCATAATAACACTTTTTTCGTCTAATTGCTAGACCAACAGTTTCCCATTAAATCACCCAAATTTACCCAGTAAAATACAAACCTCTTGTGCAATAATTATAAGTGAAAATTTGCTGTACTACTTAATATTACTGAAATCTAGATCTACGATATTGGTATCGGTACTAGTTCGACTGTTCGACCTACCAATAAATCAAAAAAGTACAGTTCAAACTTAAAGTCACTGTTTAATTTTAGAGCCCATATCGAATGGTTCAAATAACAAAACACGAAACACTAAAGCAAAGTCAACCCTTTCCCAGCATGTACACCACGCTGTGCAGCATTTTAAATGCCATATTAATATTAATGTTCCTGTGGCTGGTATTAATATATCACAAGTCGGGATTTTACAGCAGGTATTAATGAGGTTCTTAAAATAAAATACAAACAATATGATTTTGTTTCGGGGAAACCTAAAAACGACCTAAAAAAATGTAATAAATACAGGATGTGCCACAATGAACCCTGATATCCGTGTTCAATGAAGCTGCTATAGTTGATAGTGAACATGACTTATAAATAAAATAAATCGATGACAATCGATACACACTAATAATATTTTTCTAGGTTCATGCAAAAAACAAAACTTTATTGAACTATATTTAGTGGAAAAGTGGTTCTTTATTGCACTAGTGCAATAAAATGTTTATTGCATTCATCTGTCATTCTACTACAGTGTTTTGTCATGACAAACATAAACGTTCAAATTGACATCACATTTTCCTAGACTTAGTGTCATCTAAATAAAATTTTTGGTTTTCCATGAACGTAGAAAAATATTGTATGCAACTCATACAAAAAGTGCTTATTGCACTCGACGTGTTGTCCTACTTAGCCTGACGGCCTCGTTGGACCATCTTATACGTTTCTGGTTCTCCTGTTACGAGGGCTATAAAAAAAATAAATAATGATCTGCTATCAATAGAGAATTTTATAAAATTAAACAGACTACTTGTAAATCCTAATAGATCAAAATACATGGTGATTGATTGGAAAGAATAAATATTTAAATGCTGGGTATAATGTAAATAGTGTTTTAGTTTTTAGGAATTAATTTAGAACGTACAAAAAACGTTAAATATATGGGTATCATCATCGACAAAAAACTCACTTTTTCTTGCAATGTTGATTGTGTGTGTAAAAAAAATCTAAAAACGAAAATGGTTTTAGCTATTGCATAGCTCAGCATTTAACATCATATGCGAAGCAGATAATATACAATACAATTATAAAACCGCATTTTTATTACTGTGAATCGGTTTTGTATATGATTGTGTACTTAATGAAGTTGACTTGCAGAAACTGCAAGTTTTACAAAATCAACACACGGATATATTAGTACAGTGTCTATGAGAACGACGTTGAATTGGCTCCCTATGAGAGTTTACATTAAATTTCGAACTCTTATTTTTATATACAGGGTGTCCCTAAAAGGTCTTTACAACTAAGTCGATTTAGTTACACTTACCTTAGTTCAAAGTTGCCCCGTTTCGGCGCTATACGGCCCTGAAGTTGCAATTTTGAAATCGTTTTTTTTTAAATTTTAAACGCCTTAAGCGATTTTGCTAAAATTTGGTAAGTTGACCCTGCTCTATAGAACAATAAACCCCATATCAAAATTATCAGTAATATCAATCCATTGGCGTGGAATGTGTTTTTTTTTAGTAATTACACCATCGATATTTCTACGCCAATGGAAGAAAAGATTTTTCAGTATAAAATTTAGATTTAAGAAATTATTTCCTACAAAAAAGGTACTCTTGACAAGACTCGATTACTCCCGTGGTTTATTCGAAATTTGTAATTTTAATAATTCGCAGCAATTTTGACATATTATTATCAGGTTTAAGTTTTGTACACTAAGCAAAATCAATAATCATGTTCACTTTAATTAGACATTCACAAATGATTTAAAATTTAGTTCTAATGTGGTTTCTAAAAAAAAATAAAGAACATCAAGTGGTGTGCCAAATTGTAATGAAATTATTGTAATAATTATTCAATAGAATTTAAAATATCCGTTGCTGTTTAATTTAAAAATATTTGCTGATATTTGTTTTCAATAAAACAATTATTTGTTTTAATTACTGCATACTAAGAAATAAAATCAATATTGGAAGTTTTGGATATAAATTTGTACATAATACAAGCCAAAGTTACTTATATAATATTATATCATCAAATACTCTAATTTAACTAACTGCAGAGAAGGTCTGTTAAAGTTATTTGAATAACCATCCGAAACCACTATATTTACATTCACCAACGTTTTTTCTTATCTAATGCTATTCTGTTCCAGTGCCTTACGTGAATTCGGATACATCAAAATGTGAGAAACTGGTGTCGATGGCAGCTTTGGAAGACCATAAAACCGTCGTTGAAACCAGTCTACGATTACTAGCGGGTACTTGGATATCTGAGGGGTATGATTGATTTATGATTGCTATTAAATTTATTTGCTGATATTGAAACGACAAAGATAAGGACTTGGGAAGAAGTTAAAACGTTATCGTGCAGCACCTTATCACATTAAACGTAAAATTGTTCAAAATATCGGCGAACTAACGATTCCGTTACTCGACACATGAGATTTGGATCATTTCTTATTTGATTAGCTGCATCTGGAATTATTTCAAGTAACTGCTGCTTATATTGATTTCAATATGGTAGACAAGCTATTTCATATGTCCCATAAGTAAAAATCCAAAGGATTTAGATCTGGGAAACGCGGTGGCCATACTATTAGACCTTGTTCACCTATCATAATTCGGGAAATGATCGATTAACCCAGCAGTTGCTTGCCTCTCTCTATACAGGGTGTTAAAAAAGAGTGTAAAATATTTCAGGAGGTAATCGTATGAATCAAAATAAGCAGAAAAGTCTTAATAAACAATGGGTCCACAAAGTAACGGTTGCGGAGATATGGCCCACTATTCGTTTTTCAAACATTTTATTTTATTAGGAATAAACCGACAAAGGAAGCTTTTAACAAACAAAGTTACAAAAGATGTTCAAAGTGCCCTCCGTCCATTTCCAAGCAGGTACGACATCTTCGTCTCAACGATATTCGAACTCTTTCGAAAACACCCTCCTTGGTTTGGATTTCTTGACACTTTTGATTAATCCGTAGCTGCGGCTTTTCCAGGCCGTTTACAGGAGTACCATACAGTAATGTCTTCAAATATCCCCAAACAAAGAAATCTAGAGGGTTCAGATCAGGCGATCTTGGAGGCCATAAACAGATCCGGCTCTTCCTACCCATCTATGTGGAAAAGTTTGGTGTAAATGCTCTCTAACGGCCATGGAAAAATGAGCTAGAGCACCATCATGCTGGAACCACATTTGTTGCCTCTGATTCAAAGGAATGTCTTCCAAAAACTCATACAGTGTGTTCTGCAGAAAGTTGAGGTAAGCAGCGCCTGTTAATCGGTTTGGTAAAACAACAGGACCTAGAAACCTGTCACCTACAATACCCATCCAAATGTTTAATGAAAAACGTGCCTGATGTCCAGATTCTATTAGAGCATGAGGATTTTCGTCGGCTTCAGCATCATGACGTAGAAACCAGCGGCGAAAAAACCAAACGTGCTTGATGATCATTTATTGGATTTAAGGCCTGTACTCGTTGCACATGGTATGGATAAAGCAGTTGCTCGTGAAGGATTCTCCAAACAAGAGAACCACTAATTCCTACCTCGGCTGATATTCTCCGCACACTCGTACCTGGATTCTGCTCTATCAGTGCTAGAATGTCTTCTTCTGCTCTTGGAGTGGATACCGACTGTGATCTTCCGGATAAATGGCACTGTTTGCTCAAGGAACCGGTATCACGCAATCTTTGGTGAATTCTTCCAAACATGCGTTGTGAAGAAATCTGGCGATTTGGATAAGCGTCAACATAAAGACGTCGCGCTTCGGTGGCGTTCCCATTAGCACGACCATACATGAAATGCATGTCTGTTAATTCTGCGTTAGAGTAACCAGCCATAGCAAAAGAAAACTTGTGCACTGAGAACAACTGTCAAATACGTACTGTTTATTTCACTAAACATCAACCAACTATTATAAGAAAATACACAACGTTTTTGTAAAATAAAAAAATCGCCTGAAAAACATAAAACATTGCATATCTCCTCAACCGTTACTTTGCGGACCTATGTTTATTGAGGTTCTTCTGTTTATTCTGGTTCATACTATTACCTCCTTAAATATTTTACACTCTTTTTTAACACCCTGTATGGTGGTGCACCATCGTGGTGAATTCACATATTTTGAATAATATTTAGCCTTACATCATCAATTAGATCAAAAAGGTTGTTTTCCAATTAAGTTCTGTTCAGATCTGTATTTAAACGATCATTTAAAACATGTACAGGCAGTAAATTATTTTGTTTATGACACATTTTAATGTGGTTGTTTAGATTCAATAAAGAATTACATGCAGTGAAATCTCAGAAACACCCGAAACCGACAACAAATTTCCTACTTTATTCAGGCAACTGTCTGATTCCATTCTGATAAGACGTTCGGAAATATTACAATGAAATCCTCGTCTAGGCATCATAAATATCTGTCAAACTGTTCAGAATTTAAATCTACACAATGGAGACGCAGGTACGTCCAAGAGAGGCACGACCCATATTTTAAAAGCGGCAGGGGGTTGAATAAACATGCTCGAGCTAATCTAGTTGGACCTTCGTCCACCTTGGACCACCTGGTAAAAAATGTAAATAAAAACAGATGAGAAGATATGTGCTTGTAGGAAACTTAATCCTTTAAATGAAAGCCATTAAATCAAAACACATATATTTGTTTTCGTTAGTAGGTACATACCACATAGGTTGTTGTATACAATTTGATAAATTGAAACTTTGATTTAATATTGACACTGATATTACAACTATATTAAAATAACAGGTTTTTAGAAATAATAATAATAATTAAAGCAGTGCGGTATATTCAGTAACATTGAGTAATCCAAGAAATTCGGCAATGTTTTTAGGAATTGAACCTATGTTATTTATACCCACTGCTTGTGTAGTACATGATAAAAACTTGGTTGTAATCAATGGTGGATGGACGTAGATTTCCATATTTGCGGACAATTTCCAAAATAGTGACTCCTATATATCCCTCCGATACAGAAACCAGAAATATTAGGTGTGGTACTGAGAATAGTCACTGTAATGAACGATTTAGCATCTTCAATGTTCTATGTACGTAAATAAGTTAATTCTTTTCCGCTAAAGACTCCAAATATACCAACAATCAAGGAAACTCTTTGGAATAAATACATTTCATCATATGCCTCTTTGAAAAACCTTTCAACCTGTTCCTTAGAAAATATTCTGGATTTTCTTGGTCTATAACCACTTGATTTTCTATTAAGGAAAGCAATAATATTGGTATATTTACTAATATAAGTTTTTTTGGTACAATGTCTTCGGTTTCTGAGGAATCAATGTACATAAGGCATAAGGCAGCTTCCGCCTCAAGAATTTCAGATCTCTTATTTTATGTGATTTTCTAGCCTCAAACCATGTAAATTCTGAAAATTTACCATGCCAAGTTTGTAAGAATTTTTAGAAAAAGATGCGTAGGTATGTCAGTAATATCTAAATAATTTCTTTCTATGCTTCATTTACAAATTTCTCTGCCGAATTGCGTTTAAAATTGGTTGCACCCTAAAATAGTAATTTTATAAAATTATTAATTTCTTTACAAATTATCCTACGTAATATTCAAATATGACACTTGTTGATAATTTCACTTAGATACACGAAAATTTACGTTTTACAAGTTTACAAGAATAAATCCAAAAGTAAAGAGAGACGAGATTTAGACAATGAATCAAGAAAGTAAAAAAAAATGGTTCAAATTTTGCCAGGGACGTACAAGAAAAACATTCTGAAAGGTTTAATGATAGCAGATCCTTGAAAAATATCACCCTGTATAACGATTTTAAAAGATAAATTTGTATAATATCCGAGGCTAGTTGGACAGTACATGTATCAAAGGACAATGTTAAAAATAGCCGATTTTTGGCTTATCCGGGGGAACGCATAAATCATAAAAATATCAATTGATTATTGTTAATTAACATAACAGAAATGGCCCAGAAATACGTCAGATAGCTGGGGAAATGTCGCTACTACCCCTAACCTATATAAACTATACCCTTAAATAGGTTTTTCTACGTTCATGCAAAAAACAAAACTTTATTGAACTATATTTAGTGGAAAAAGTGGTTCTTTATTGCACTAGTGCAATAAAATGTTTATTGCATTCATCTGTCATTCTACTACAGCGTTTTGTCATCATGACAAACATAAACGTTCAAAGCGTCATCTAAATACCATTTTTTGGTTTTTGCATGAACGTAGAAAAAATATTGTATGCAACTCGTACAAAAAGTGTTTATTGCACGCAACGTGAAATTGTCCAACGAGGCCGTCAGGCCGAGTAGGACAACACGTCTAGTAACATAAATAACTATAAATGGATAATCATTAATTAATAAAATTCGTGTAAAATGAAAAAAATGCTTGAAAATGATTTGAACAGACAGTATGTCAATATAAAAAGTGATAAATAACTGGATAAATTGCCATTTTTTCAGTACGCGCTCGCAAAGTGAGAACAATTGGCCCTATTTCGCCATTGAATGGGCACTTTTACAGTCATTTATCACTTTTTATGTTGACATACTGTCTGTTCAAATCATTTTTAAGCATTTTTTTCATTCTAAACGAATTTTACAATAATAAATAATGATTATCCATTTAAAGCTATTTAAGGGTAGTTTATATAGGTTTAGGGGTAGTAGCGACATTTCCCCAGGTATCTGACGTATTTCTGGGCCATTTCTAATGTTAATTAACAATAATCAATTGATTTTTTTATGATTTATGCGTTCCCCCGGATAAGCCAAAAATCGGCTATTTTTAACATTGTCCTTTGGAGCCGCTGTGTGTAATACGAACTTGATAATAAAAAAAATAAATTTATTTTTTTGAAACTTTAGCCCCCCGTAACTCCGCTACTGATCTGGAAAGAGACCATGTTCATATAAAGTTTTCTTCTTAAAATTGCTTATTCTATCTACCGTTTCAATTTGTTCCAAACAAACCGGAACACCCTGTATATATATTCTCCCATGTCGTTTATAATATGTTCGAAGAAATGTTAGTTGTTCACTGATACCGATAATCAACACTATCTAAAAACTTCTATCTCTTGTTGATATCGTATTTTGCAAAAAGTGTTAGATATTATTTATATAAGGCCATTTGGAATAATTTTAATGCATCGCGGGCTGACATAAATTTGAACTCATTTTAAAATGACATAAAATCAAAATAGATATAACTACGCTAAGGCTCGGCAAGCCCGAAACATTTAAATATATTTTCAATATACACACATGGGACCTTTAATGACTAGTAAAACAGGCCATAAACCGCGGTTTATTTTAATTGTCAGTTCTTATTATTTTAAGCATAAATTTAAAATAATATACACGTCAGAAATAGCGTTATACGTTCATTATTTCCTTTTGCTTGCGCCTTAAATATTTTGCATGAATACATTGCGTAAATTACGTTATTTACAGCAGCGTGCTGATAGTAATCTTATGATTAGCTAAATTAAATAACAAATACTGTGGCAAACCTTAGGAAAAGAATATACGTATATGTTAAATAATTTATTTACGTCGGAACAATACATTTTAACTGTGGAAGCATTCTATTTCATATTAGCTAAAACATCCACGGTGGGCTTGAACATGAGTTGAATGCGAAGTTTTAGCACCACCGATTTTCTTTCAGCATTCGATTCCTGAGTCATAAAGAAGGCCAGGAAAATCCCACCGTAATCCTTTTCAACCCATTTTTCGCTGTTCTAGATATCGGGCTTTTTCTACCTTTCGCTCACTTTTAGTTGTCAAACTTCCCCAAGTTGGCAAAAATGACGTTTTCCTGGAAGCTTTACACTACCACACAAATATTTACAAGCATATTTTTCTCTAAAACCACCGGAACTATTAATAAAAATCATATTTAAAATTTTAATTTTGGCACACTGTACTTTGAAAATAGAGCTCCAAAATCAATAATGGCATAAGAAATGTCCCATTATTTTAGTCCAAGAAATCTGTGGTTAACGGTTTGACCAACTAATTTGTATCACCCTGTACTTTATTTACGTTTGTCTGCAAATTTTATCATTTGAGTTTAAAGAATATATGTCTAGTAGCAAATAATTATGTTTTTATGAACGATAACAAGTTTGATTACTCTAAAATTGTCAATCCGCTTAAACCTCTTACCTAGCTACTGTTAAATGTAAATAAATTACAGTAATTCTTCTTAGTACAATTGTAACAGATAAGATAAGTCTATATGTTTATTGGCAAATAATTTAGCCACTTATGCGACTTGCTACTAGTGCATACTTTGCTGTGTATATGTTTGACGATGTGCTAAAACAATAAATAATATTTTTCATAAATAATTTGCTAGTGGCTTAGCTGTAGGAGTTCTGTCCGATAATAAACTGTTTTTATTAAGTAGGCGCCAGATTTAAATATGTGCAAACAAATTCTGGAAAGAAATAGGAAAAACCAAAATTTACTTGTGTTTTATATATTGTTCTTTAAAATGCGGAAATAATTGTTTTACTTTAATTTAAACGAATTTACTAGTGAGTATATGACAGTGGCGTGCAATGCCAGTTACAATAGGGTAGGCAAACATTTAAATTACTTACTACTATGGTCCACCAAAATATGCTCTCGTTCGGAAATGTCAGTGTCAGTAATAGTCAATAATTGATTTGGACATTACACTTAAAACTAAGTATTTTTTAAACAAAAACAGTGGGTTCTTTCTTGCATAAGAAACCGAGTAACAAACACACTTAACACGCAGTCGAGCAGGCAGTCTATTAGATTAATGATTATAAGATATTAAACACAATTATTTTTTATAAATCAGGTCAATACGGCGGTCATTTTTTAAAAACTCATTTAACACATCATCATAAAAATTAGTATTTTGTTTCAGGTCTTGCATAAGTTCTTTTTGAATTGAAAAAACTGCTAAGTTGCTTAATCTCTCTTGTTCCTGAGTGTTTCGTAAGTAGGTACCTATGAATTCGTTTCAAATCGGAAAAAGATCGTTCTGCCGAAGCGCTACTAGCTGGTATCATCACAAGCTTGGCTAATGTAACAAATTGCGGGAACACGTGGCACATTCTGTTTTTTTTTCACAAAATCTAATAATTTCATGGGCATTGAGACCGGCAAATTCTGATGGAGAATATAAACAAATCATGTCGTTTTTGTAATCTGTCAAAATCAAATTCTTTATATTTTGTCTTTAGCTCCGAAAATATTTCGTCAGGAAAATTTTCTTTGTATTGCAAAAAATAATCTAGATCAAGAAGGCGAAAAAAATGCAGTTGGTTAATTTCATTATAACGATCAGAAATTTCCATTTTGATATTGTCCAATATTTCTCGAATTATTAACATCATTAATTTTCCTCTTTATTGTTGGATCGCCTCTAATAGTTATATTTATTTCATAAATTTTGTCAGTTATTGTAAAAGTTATCAATAAAGTTTTAAATCCTTTGATTTTTTTTAAACAATAGCCTACAATTCTACAATTTTCGATTTTATTATACTAAAAACAATATCAGTTTGTATAAATATTGCATTAAAAATTACTAAAAAATAATTCAACTCAATATAAATTCGTACATTCTAAAGAAAGTGTTTCTCCATCCCAATTCGTTTCATTTTCGCATTTTCGTTATCGGTCGGGTCAGCTCGACTCAGATCGACTACCGCCAAGCAAGCAGTGCTTTAGCGCTCCATATATGAATTTGTATTAATCGGCTGAAACTGTTTTGCTTTCTTTTTAAATACGATGCTTATACACAGTTAAGTAGAGCAGTGCGCTCTGAGCGTCATTGAGAAACTTAAATAAAATTACCTCTTGTGCCAGCGCCGAGAGGTGTATAATTTATTAATTATATTATTATGAGTTTTAAGAGGACTGATACAGGATAGAGCATAGTAGATAGTATATCTTTTTTTTAACAAAAAAAGTGTATTGGTGGCATTGATAACTTTTCTAGGGTAGGCAAGGCTTTTATGCTTCTATTGTATGCACGCCACTGGTATATGAGAAATATGGGTGAAAATTAAAAACTGTTTTTTTTTATTTTTGACATGCTGTAGCTGGACAATGGCTGTTCTAAGACCCCACATTTATATAACAAAAAACCCTTATTTTTTTGTCTCAGAATATATCCCTGGAGTTTTTACTTCTACTTGCATAAAAAACAAACTTTTACAGTCAAGAGATAAATAATTAGGTGCCTTCTTTCAATTTTTTTCTCCTAGTTATGACACTGCACACTGTTTTCCCTAGGAATAACCAAAGTAAAACAAAAAGCAATAATTAAAATCTAGATAGAACTTTAATAAATATTGACCAACTAAAAATTAAGCCTATCATATCAGTCGTAATTATTTTTCGTTCATTTTTGTGTTTTATTAAAGTAAGTAAACAGTTTATTTTCAAACATCTTGATATGTATTAATGACTTAGATGATATTTTTTTTCATGTTTTAATTTACATAACATTTTTAACCGTCTTATTTGGACACCTCAGACATGAACATCTGATACCCCGGTCTCTGCGTAGGGATTTATACGACAAAATCTGAGATAGCATGGAATAATAAACTGAAGCCAAAACAAATAAAGAGGAAATTAAACAAAAAAAAATCCAAATACAACATTCTTATGTAAATCCACGTCGGTTTTCGTCTCGCGGGCGGCCAGTCGTTGCCAGTGGAATCTTTTTTTCGACTGCGTTGACATTGCTAAAATCGGTGGTATTATTCTGAGCACGACAAGAATGTCCCTATTTGGAATCTGGCCACCGAACAATGACACTTGGAGATTTACTAGCGAGTCTCATCTTTTCGAGACGAGAAATTGGGATTTTCCATAAATAATTAATTAGTTTTAAAGTGCTCCGTATAATATAAATGAAAGGCACAATAACTCAATGTACCTAAAATCATGTCTTCATAGAAGTATTGCTGCAATATTGGAAAAACTGTCACAAATTCTTTAGTCGAGAGGACTTTATACAATGCTTTCGAAAAGTATAACGAATAAATTCATTATTTTTGAAATTCCCTGCTACGTCGATTTTGTTTTTAAAAAAGTCATTTTTGACATCGACCCACATTTGTGACGTCATCGTTGTTCGAGATATGACATCATCGAAAAGAAATTCTTTTTGGACAGTATCAATAACTTCAGGAGGTATACGATGTATCTCGTGACGAATTCTTACTTTTAAATCTTCTAAATTAACCGGCCTAGTAAAGTATACTTTGCTTTTTAAGTATCCCCACAAGAAATTATCTAGGGGTGTCAAATCAGGCGATCTGGCTGGCCCCTCAATTGGCCCCCTTCTCCCTATCCAACGATTCGGGAACAGCTCATCTAAATAAGCACGGACAGGTGTTGCATAATGGGGAGATGCACAGTATTGTGAAAATTAAATTTTAAAATCTTCAAACATTATTTTCTTGAAATTTTTGTTATGTAACACCATAATTTTTCATGATGTATGTATGTAGATAGATAATTACTTGACACTTGACATACAATAATTTTTAAGTGGTTTAAGTGCAAAGTCTGTTAGATAAAACATTATTGTGCACTTACTTTAACGCAAATTAATTTCTACACTAATAAATTAACAGTGCTAATTTTGTCAAGAAGGCATTTAAATTTCCTTGAACTTCACAGATATAATATTTTGCTTTACTTTAACGCTATTGTCAATTTACTACGCTTTTAACGATCCTGACATTGAACATATTTTTACTAGAAATTCATCTAAATTTTCATAGAAATGGAATAATCATAATATTTATAAGAACTTGAACAAGCATTGTATCAATTCTTAGTAGAATCATAGATTTCATTTCTCAATAAAAATTGCCGGATATACTTAAACAACAAAGAAATCGGTTATTCCAATAAGAGAATATTCCTAAAAATATTTTACTTACTTTAAAGTTCTAAATGATCTATGGCGGCAACAAAGCATATAGGTAATTAATAGATGAATTTTGAACTCATGGGGAAATTGCATGAATTTTATATTGGTGTGCAATGTATTACATTTAAATATTAACAGGGTAAGGCTCATGACTACCAAAAAAGGTATTTTCGATGCCGGAATAAATGAATTTAATAAACTCCCATCTAATATTAAAGAATCGAGTAGTCTTGCAATTTTCAAAAGAAACATAGTTGAACATTTGTTGTCATAGCAATTTTACGTTTTTTATACATTTTTTTTATACTTTTCACGTAGACGCTTATGTTTGTAACTGTTCTGTTCGTTTTGTCATATACTTATAGTTTTGTCAGTATGTATTTGTAAACAGTTTGTCATCTTTTTGTTATTATATATACACTTGTATTGTAAATATTTCTGTCTTTCAATAAATTTTCAATCAATCAATCAACAAGGTAATCTTTCAAATATATCGAAAGGTCAGGACATGTGTCTGACGGCTCATTTTTGCACGAAATTGTCAAGGACAAACGCCCATTTGCTTAAAGTAATACATTCATCATGCAGTTTTCCCATTGTTATCCTATGATTTTTAGTTCTTGTACTGATCATCTATTTATGTTTCACTGTTTTTTTACAGCTGTGAAACTCGACCAGGACCAGAATTTGTTATCCGTTCCTACACTTTTGACAGTGACGGAAGATACTTTCTAATTCAGCATCACTATTGGGATGACTCTTGCTCATCCCCTCAACTGACAGTTCTCTCCCATGGTCGAATCCAGTTGAGGAATTCCTTAATCCAACCAGGAGCAGCTAGTGGTCTCATCAAGCTGACCAATATTACCATAGTTCCCCAGGATAACAATGCAGCCAAAGAGCTGGATAAGGTTGTCTCCATGGAATGTCCAGGTACCTAAATAAAAGTAGATAATGATTAATTCAAAAATACTTTAAAGGCATGAATATACTATAGGTTGGTTAGTTATAAATAAAGAATGTGTTTATCAGAGCATTTTATCAAGTCTGCTATGACCATAAGCACCTATAGATGGCGGTTATCATTTTCTGCATATTATGGGTTGGATTATCATAATATTTAAACTGTACTATCTTTGTTTTTTTTGTCCTAAAAACACTTTTTAGTTCTATTTGACGCCACTTTACGATGATGTTCACGTTTCAGATCCATATTGTTTGCAAACAACAGTATTTGTTATTAATAGAGAGTATTGTTTTGATAAAAAAATACTATAATTACTATTTTCGACGTGATCATGAAACATCTATTGTTTTAATTGCGTTTAAGTAGAAAAAAAACTAATTCGAATGAAATTCACTTTATCCTAGAAGGAGCGCTACCAAGAAATTAGATTCACTCAATCGCTCATTAAAAAATCATTTGGTGCTTCCTGTAAATAAATTGAAAATACTTAGACGTAATAGTTATTATGCATAAATAGTTTTTTCCAGGAAGTCGAGATATTATACCTAATCCCTAGTTGAGTGGTTGAATTTTTATAAGTATCTAGATATTATTTAAATTATAGCGCTATTTACATTTTGACAGTCACGTAGAACGCATTGAGATTTTCGTGAATAGTAGGAGCTCCAACGTACAAACTAAATGTCTCATGAATAATAATATTTACACAAGTATTTTTATTTATAAATTGTTTTTAACAATGAACTGTGTACGATGTAAAATTATTATAATTGAATTCAAATAATGTAATTTTCAGGTCAGTATTGGAAATCCTGGCGTCGATATGAAGAACACACAGTATACGACAGTCGCTACGATGAAAAAAAGAAGATATACAATCTCTGGGCATCCACCTACGAACATTCGGTAAATACCAGAGGAAACGTTCATTTTAGCGACATTTCATGCATGGGATCCTTAAAATGGGCTTTCAATGAATTAAAATTACTCAAAATACAGCTGAGACCGATCTTGGAAGAACCCAAGAAGAGGTACAAGTATATGAGAATGGAACTCCTCTTGGGAGACATTCACTCAAACTTTAGACTCAGAGAAATTTACAACCCCACAAGTTTCCAAGTGCCTTTGGTAAAACAGGCGAAAGATGAAACTATATTCATTAACAGGCACTCATACTTGATCAAAAACTTGAACAACATTCCAATGAATATTTTCACGAATGGAAAGGCACCTCCACACTTGATAGAAAAGCCCCACTTGCCTCCTTATATTTGGGGGGAGTGGACTTCTACGCGTTGTGAAGTAAGACCGATGGGTCTGTACCTTACAAGAAGGTTTTCTTTCTATTCAGAAGACTCCACATGGGTGGGAGAGCACAGGTTCTTCTCCGATCCCTTCTGCAAAATTTCCAAGTTCGTGGTGACGGCAGCAGGACATTTTTCCTTGAAAGGTCCAAACAAAGAACTTAAAGGTTCCACTAACATAGACTTCCACATCGAAGAAGCCACCCTGACAGTTTTGGAACAAAGGATGATTCATGAAATGAGACTGTCCGGATTGTGTGGAAAAGGTGAATGGGAGGTAAATGTTCCTAAAGAGTTGGGTACCACGAATGGTTGTCCTCAGTTAGGAATATCTCTTCCTTCGGACCTGTATGACATCGTAAAGTTAGAAATGGACTACAAAGGCTCTTGTTTGCTCTTCTTGGGGCAAGTTGAAACTGATAATATGCATACTACATCGACTGAGAGACCATCTGCCTTTCAGTTGCCGTTAATTAAATGTGGAGAAGTTTCAAATTATTCCCAAGGCTTGAAAGACATTTTAACTAGTAGCATGTACTATAATAGTGCTAGTGATTATAGATTGAGTTGTTTTGTAAAGTATTCGCTTATAATTGCATTTACCATGTTATGTTTAAGGAGGTAAACTATTAATTTATATATATTTTTTTTTCTGTGCATATTGTAAATATTTTTGTACAAAAGGGACAAGATTACCAGTGATTTTAGTTGTATAGAATGTTATATATTTTTAGAGAAAATATATTTTTTACATTATATGACAACAATATCTTAATTGTAGTGTAAATTTTTATGTTATCATTATTTTAATAAAAAATAATCTGTGATATATGTAATAAATTAAAGTTGTAATTTAGCTAACAGTTCCATTTACACGAAGTATTATTGTTTAAGTTTCTCAAATAGTTTTACTTCATATAAATATAAAGAAGAAATTACAGCAAAATATTATATTTAATATTTGTACGAATATTTTTAATCGTTTCTAATTTAAGAAATAAATAAAAATTAATTAATTTTAGAAAAATCATACATTTTCTGTTTTCTATTACTGATACAGGGTTTTTATTGTGTGTCCCTTCCTAAACACTCGTTTTGACAAACCAAACCCGAAAGTTCCGCATAAAAAGTTTTTTAAATTGGGACCAAATATTTCGAGAAAAATTAAATCTTTGAGTTACTTTAATTTAGGTTTATTTTTGGTCTTCTTGGACTATGAGTTGAAGTAAATTGAAACACTATTAGGTGTTCATTGAGTGTGAGTCACCCCTAAAGTTATACCAAAGTTTTTTTCCATTGATCGATATTAATAAGAATGATAATACCCCGCAAATAATTTAATTTAATACACTTTTTTAATATTAAAAAAAGTTAATTTTAAAAGACTTAAAAGGTTTAAAAAAACGCATTAAATAAAAAATATTTTAATAGTGCTTTCAGAACAAATCAAAACCTCAGCAGTAGGCTTTATAAAAAAAATCAAAAATGATTTAAAAATATATTTCTGTACGACACTGGGAATTATTTGACTGTAAAACCTGACAAGGCAAAACATGCAATCGGCGACCGGCTAAAACATTAAAATGAATTCCCAAAGAAATATTCTTTATTATTAGACCTCCATCCTCTATTGGTGATTAGAATAACTAACAACTAATGTTGAAAGTTGAAAGTAGAATTCATTACGAATAAGCCGGCAGTTCAAAAATATTACAAAATGCATATTTATTGGTGCTATTCATATTGCAAAAGTGTACATAGTAAGGATATAATTGAGCTTCGTGTAAGATACGCCACCATACTGCAATACGCCGTGGAAGCTCTGGACCTCCATCTCTGCCACGATTAGGTTAAAAAATTCCCGTGTCATGCCCGCGTTGCACTGCACCTACACCCACTTCACACATTTACCAGAAAATCGTTCTGCTAAAGCATTTTCGCTTTACCATAAATTAACGATATCCACCAACTTGTTATACACGTAAGCCATTTTTGACACTTGAAAAAGTAATATAAACACCCGTATCACGAAAACGTTAATACTATAAGTAATCGGATTTCAATATTACAAGGATTTTACAAATTTTTTTTTATAATATTGACTACATTTTTCATGAAACATCTATTCGTATTTTTTTTAGATACGTTTTGAATTCTGTATATTTCTTTAAACTTTCTTGTTACGTTAAATGATCTGGTTATAAATACGACAAATTTTATGAAAGTTTTACTGAAATAGTAAACAAAATAGATCTACAAAATGTCTTTGGTTACCTTTTGAATAGATTTGCTAAAACTTATTTCTTGAAATCAAGTGGTCATGTGGATGTGACGACGTCACAGAAATTCTGAAAAGAGACAGCCTTGACTGTGGCAACGTCAGAGATGGGCACGTTCTGTTTTCCTAAGCTTAGAATGCATTGTAGTACATATCTGTCCTCCTAAACTTATCATATGAAGCATTAGTCTTCTGTAAATAAAATGATTTGTGGTATTAGACGATAGGTCATGATGAATTTTCCTCACATAAGTACTTGGGTATTTCGATTTTTTTAAATATTTAGCACATTCAAAAACATCCACTCTTCATTCATCTTCCAGCATGCCAGTTGATTTTACCCCCTTTCATTATTTTTAGTGTTTACTGTATACTCGTAAAATGCATCCTAAGAGATCCTTCACAAATGGAATATTCTGTATTGTGTGAACTATTATTAGATGGAGAGTAATTGGTCATCGACTGTCAACTTCATTGTTTATAGACCCTTTACTGAATTGGTTTCTGGAACTATGAGTTTATGAGTATTTGCTGTCAATAGAACTTTTAGAGCCATTAAGTCTCCTTACTCCATTCGTGTTGGTGGATAAAAAATAATTATTCTGCTAAAATAAGTAAACGCATTTGTGTAAAAGTGTTTTACACTGCTGAATGTGAAAATATAATTTATGTCATAGAAAATGGTAAGTGTTAAATTTTGTTTGTACAGAATTGATAACAAGTCACTAAATTAATGAAAAGTTTCAGTTTAGCTTTTATTTCGTTAGTTGAAAGTTCTTTACCAGAAAAGACTATGTGCAAATAATTCTATTTTCCTGACTTCAATTTCACTTAATGGTAAAATTTGATTATACCAATTGTTTTAATCTGTCATTAAGCCTTTTAAGCTTCAAAGGCCAAAAATAAAGGTGATATTTCTCGGAAACCGTTGCTCCAAGCAACTTCAATAAGGTAACCTTTCTTAGCTATATAAGACTGGGGAAGATATTTTTCTAGTCCAAAATAATATACAGGGTGGAATAAAAAAGTTGTAACGGTTTAAATGGTTCGAACGTCGCTGGACAATAAAATTGTATTTGCCATTCCAAGAAACTCCTGGACACAAAATTTCATGAAATTAACGTGAAACAGTCGAAAGTTATTAAAGAAAACCCGATTTATTATTTAACCTTTGACACTATGTTAAATCGACTTATTTTCGGCTATACTTTATCTGGCAAAACGCTGTCCCAACCATTTAGGGACACCCTGTATAATATTCAATGATTTATGTCACTAAAATTTATTAAAGCTTGAAAAAATAGATTCTGTGATTATATAATGTCGTCCTTATTTCAATATTCAAATAATCCGCAATTTACAATGAACTACTATTCATTTTGTTTGTATCTTTACCAGTAGCTACGCAATTACAACATGATTTATGACTAGGACGCGTTAAGTTATCTTGTATTAAACGAGTATTTTTAACAATGAAAGTTAATCCAAAAACTAACGAAAACTGCAGGACTGCTTGGAAATTTTCATACATACCATATACGTTAAAAAATTATTATTCTTCAGTTCAGTCTGGTTTGAGCTAGGAATGTAGCCAGACTGAGAATCTTTTCTCTAAGGACATAATATTAGTCAATTCAAGGTGAGTATTTTTGTCACTATCAATCCATTATGATTATTACACTGAACAATTTTTTTATTGTCTTTCTTTATTATTTCTAGATGGTTAACTCAACTACCTTGTCCTCTCTGTTGGAAGCAACAACCAAAATACCACATGAAGCAAAACCACAGTTGCTCTTCTCTTGGTATGACTATGTTCTGTTCAGCACAATGTTGGCCATCAGTGGACTGATTGGGATCTACTTTGGTTGCTGCGGCAAGAAACAGAACACCACCAAAGAATATTTGATGGGAGGCAAGAAAATGAAAGTCATTCCTATAGCTATCTCTCTAGTCGCCAGGTAAGACTGTGGTATCGACAACTTTACCTTGATATGCGTATTTTATCACTTGCTTTCGAAATAACTGTAAGAAAAACATAATTTTATCATAAATTTGCTAATCAGAACACACACGCAGTGTTTGAAATTAGTGATTAACAAGAATATTCTTTAATTTTACGATATCAAAATTAATCAAAATCAGAGTATCAAAATATATTTTTTCTACTCCCTACATGGAAAATACTATTTTACTCCCGCATTTCAGGAGGAAAGTAGTACCTTTTCCTCCCTTTGGACGAAAATATTTTGGCTTCCTCGGGAGGCAAACAAGCAGACACTTCAAATACCTGTAAGAGTGGTGTATAGACCTCTTTTATGGATACACAAACTTCCTAAACATGTATAATAATGCTTTTTTCAAACAGATTTTTTATTACTTATTTTTATTTATAAAAATTGAAAACAGTTTAAATTAAGGTTTAAATTAACAACAATAACTAAAAATTGTTAAAAGTTATGGTACAATTAGTTAAATTACTAATGAAAATTTCCCGTGAAGAAATATTGGCTCTGCTGGTGGAGATGAGTTCCTGTTTGTTATTTTCCAAATTTGTGTTGTTGATGACTTGTGGTAGAAACAAAAGTTTCAAAAATAAAATAACGTTTTTTTGGTACTTGAAGTAGTGCTTTCTCCCATAGTTATATGGGTGGTTACCTCACACGTTTTAGAAATACAATCATCTAAGTACCCTTGTGCTACTGCATTTGTTCGCCATTTCCCATATTCTTTTAGAATAAAAATATCACTTACAGCATATGTGTACAGCATTGACTAATAACGTAGCTGAAGTACGGCGGAAACTATGTCCAGTATAGCCTTTCGAATCATCCAAATTTAAAAATATAGCTATTCTATTTGGATTTTTTGTTCTGTTTTTGCCAATTACCTGGTTTGTACATTTCCCTTTAGCATAGGTTACAAAATTTAGAATGACATATTTTAAGGGACAGTTCACACATTTTCTATATATATCCAAGACAGATACTTCACTTGCAATCGCATTTGTTATTGTAAATGTCATTTTGAGTCAGGTATTTGCACCACCAAAATATCGCCTTTATCACTTATATCCTCAAGTACAATATTAACTAATTCATCGCTACGGCATGCCCCAGCAATTCCAAATATAAGCACGACCTGAAAAAGGAAAAATGCACTTATGACAACAGCCTAAAATGTCACTTAATTGTCATTTTTTATATACTTTCTAATAAAAAATGCTGCGTTACGTTTTTATTTATTATTCAACAATAACGATCAATCTTACCTTCATATGTAAGTAAGTTTCATCTGGAGCTTCTGCAATAAACTTGTTGATATCCTCCCTTGAAAAAGTATTGGCTTTCTTGGCTTTATATCCAGCAGATTTCGTTTTTAAAACAGCTACTAATTTAGGAAACTTAATATCGATATTGTCTTTAATTTGAAGTGTAGATCGCAATATGCTGTATTTGCTCCATAATGTTGAAGGCTTCAAATCGGCGCATCTTTTGGAAAAGTAAAATAGGACCACTTCTTCGCATATTTTTTCTTATTTGCCTAGTCTCCATCTAACATTTAAATAGCTGGTACTCTTTTTCATATTTTTCACGAGACTTTAACGGTAATAGATTTAACGAAACCACGTTTGCTTCTTCCAGAATATCTTGAGGAACTTCATCTTCACATTCGGAATACATTATTATAAACTTTTGGGAAGTTTGTTTATTTTGTAAACAAGAAGCAACCTTATCAACGTTCCATGTACTTTGATTTTTAACAATATTTATTTATCTAAATACAGATTATGACATTTTGACACATTTGGTTGTTTGATTGTAATACATAAGAAAATATAATAAAATATATGTAAAACCAATCTAGCAGCCTGGGAGAAAACCATTGCCGTACCATTTTCTTTAAAAATATTAAAATCACTGCTTGTGCTCACTCCGCTGTTAAAAATAGAAATTATGTTTATGTTGCAAAATATGCACCTTAAATATTCGCATATCATTAAAGAACACCCTGTACTATTTTTTTACTGTTTAAGAAAGGTATTTTAAGCTAATATGTATCAAATCTCCTACAATTCCTATCAATGAAGTCATATGCATGCTCTCTGATACCAAACATCTAGGTATGCTAATGAACACCCACAGACAAAACTCTATTCAATAATTATCTAAAAAATGTATTCTATTTACTAACCTGATATACTCTATATATGAAGTGGGAACTCGAAATTCAACCGCAATAGATGAGATCTGATCTATTTCTGCATTTTTTTTGGATTGCTTCATCAGGTGGCCTCCTTTAACTTGAGTCAAATATCTAAGTATAAAAATTATTATACCAATAAATTAAAATTATTTGAAATTATATGTCAAAATGAAAATAAATAATGTCGACAGCGTCAAACTGATTCAAGTCAAGTATCATAACAACCTACTAAAATAAATAAAAATGTACCTTTTATGTATAGTTTTTCATATATTTTCAGGTATTAACAATATTGTGTGAAACTAACTACTCAGTGGACAAAGCTCCAACCTGCGTTGAATTACACCCACAATATCTACCCATATATTCCTTATTATTAGCTTTTGTAACTTTTTACTGTTTAAGAAAGGTATTTTAAGCTAATATGTATCAAATCTCCTACAATTCCTATCAATGAAGTCATATGCATGCTCTCTGATACCAAACATCTAGGTATGCTAATGAACACCCACAGACAAAACTCTATTCAATAATTATCTAAAAAATGTATTCTATTTACTAACCTGATATACTTTATATATGAAGTGGGAACTCGAAATTCAACCACAATAGATGAGATCTGTAGTGGTTTTTAGGCGTTCACGACCAGTGTTGTAATTTGATACAATATACATATATACATATATACATATATACATATATATATGGACAGGCCCAGAGACACCGATAGCGGGTCTGTCCCCACAGAGCCTAGCCCGAGAACAACCAGGGCAGGTAAAAGTATCCCAGCTAATGCTAGGGATGTGCATTTTAACTCTGTTTCTGGCAGCTACCAGTTACCGAGGTCACGGCATAACAACCCGGAAAATCACCATGTATCAGATGAGATCTGATCTATTTCTGCATTTTTTTGGGTGTAATTCAACGCAGGTTGGGGCTTTTGTCCACTGAGTAGTTAGTTTCACACAATATTGTTAATACCTGAAAATATATGAAAAACCCTGTACTATTTGACAAATATTTTCTGCTCTTTCTAGCAGTCTATTCAACTGATCTGTCTACTTCAGTACTTTGATTACCAAGAATTTTTTCTTGTTTTCAGTCATACATCAGGCATCACGCTTTTGGCCTTACCAGCTGACGTTTATGTGTTCGGAGCTGCCTACTGGTTGGGTGCCATTTCTATGATAGTACTAGCTGGAATAACTGTCTACGTTTATCTTCCTGTTTTCTACAACTTACATTTGACAAGCACCTACGAGTACCTTGGAAGAAGATTCGACGATAAGACGAGAAAATGCGCTTCTTTCCTTTTCGCTTTAGCCTTATTTGTGTACTTACCAATCGTTATTTACATACCAGCTTTAGCTTTCTCGGCAGGTAAGAACAATGTAAATAGTGCATTCATTATAGAATTACATTAAATTGAGAAATGGGAAGCTTGGTTTTGCGTTGCAACATATCTGGTGATTTTAAACGAAAGTATTTATTTCTAGCAACTGGTGTTGACGTTCATGTTATAACACCCATCGTATGCAGCGTATGTATTTTCTATACTACTCTTGGAGGACTGAAAGCCTTAGTCTGGTCAGATACCCTACAGTTTACTATAACTGTTGGGGCAATGACGACCATATTTATCCTTGGAATAAATGCTACTGGAGGTTTTGGGAACGTTTGGCAGAAGTCTGTTGAAGGGCAACGTTTGGATATATTTGAGTATGTATTGAATAAATATTAAAATCAAAGTTATGTTAAAAAACCCTTTATTATAAATCAAATAAGAATCTTCGAATCGAAGTTAATATTTGGTTATACTTCTTTCATAATGTAGAGGACTATTGTATGGTATAAATATTTCTATAATTTTTAGTTTCGATGTTGACTTTACAAAACGTGAGTCCTTTTGGGCTGTTACAGTTGGATTGACAATACACTGGGTGGCACATACTAGTATCAATCAAGGTTGTACTCAAAAATTCTTGTCTGTAGCCACTTTAAAAGAATCTAAACAGTAAGTATAATATAATGAACACATATACTGTAAAATATAAAACCCACAAACAATATAGCACCTCTACAACATCACACTTATTGATTGTTAACACTTTTGATGATGAAAACACTTTTTTAACACAATTAGAACTAAAGAACTTTGATCATCTAGATTTCTGGAGACATGCAACTAGTTTCCATTATCTAAACACAATGTTTAAGGTCGCCGTATTTCTCACAAGAAATGGTTACATTTCTGGTTCTAGAAACAACTATTTCAAGAATGCGGGTCCTTTAATGGAACACATTCAATTTCAGTATCTATTTTCATCACAACTCAGTTTGATATTCTAAAAGAAGACTCCCAACCTGTATCTACAACTTTTATTTTTTAGATCTGTTATTTATTACTGTATTGGAATGGTAATTATGAAGACCCTGAGCGTTTTAAGCGGACTTGTAATGTATGCCAGATATTCCGACTGTGATCCTTTTACCACTAAACGTGTAAGCAGGAACGATCAGCTTCTTCCTTACTATGTGATGGATGTAGCAGGAAGTATTCCTGGGCTCTCTGGACTGTTTATCGCTGGAATATTTAGCGCTGCTCTAAGGTAAGCAACTCTTGTTTTAATAAGAAAACATTATTTTTCTCCAAATGGCATTAAAAACAGCTTTTAAGTGACACAGAAAAAGTTCGATGCTATGGCAATGTTCCAGGTAATAATTTAAATCAAACTCTATACTTATTCCCTACCAGAATGTACCAGTAACGTTGCCGAAGTTCTGCGCAAGCATGGGTTAGTTCCAGAAAAGTAGCAATTTCTTATGGCATTAAAATTTTTCTTTGAAAAACTCGGTATTTTCTTGCATGGAAACCATCTGACTACCGTTTCGAAAAAGCTCGTAACTTCAGATATTTTGCTAAACCAATCTTATTTTTTATATTCAGCGTAGCTTTCCACATCGAACAGGTAGACCATAACGTTGAAGGCTTCATTTTCTTTGAAATATGAGAAATATAGGTAATCAGCACAGTTTCAGAGAAAGATCCTACATATTTCTTCTGTTTATATTCCATGAATTTGCTGTATGTGAGTTCATATTATACAGTTCTTGACTTATCCGGTAATAGATTTAATTCCACATCTCACGCCAGGTCTCTTATCTCAGGTGGTGTTAATGGTAATAACTCATCCTCACTTTCAATTACATCCATTTCAAACAGTTACTTGACAATTTATTAAAATTGTCGTTACAGTAAACACAAACAATTCAACAAACGTCATCAGCGGTAAACACAATAACAAAAATCCAGATTTGGATATTGATAATAAAACGCAATTAATAAATATAAGAAAGACGATTTTGTGTGAAATTGGAACTAATTCAGACTAGAGAAAAAACTATATTTCACAAGGCAGAAAAGTAGATTTAATGCCTTGCCTGTTTTCCAATGCTATGAAACATCAGACGCTGCATTAAATTTCGTGCTTTTGTGTCTAGTGAAACAAATAACTGTTACAAATCACCCTAATGGTTTTTATTTTATCGTTTATTCATGTTTTTTTTTATTTGTAGCACACTGTCAGCTAACTTAAATTGCTTAGCTGGTACCATATACGAAGACTTCCTCAAAGGGTGGCTGGACAGAAAAGGTCCTCATAAAAACGCTGGATATGTACTGAAATTAATTGTCGTAATAACTGGAGTTGTCAGTACTGCTATGGTTTACGTAGTAGAAAATCTGGGAGGGTTGCTTGCTATTTCCATAGGTTTGGGAAGTGTGGCACATGGTCCACTTTTGGCTATGTTTACTCTAGGAGTTCTGTTTCCAAGAGCCAACTCGAAGGTAATAGCAACTGTACTAGTTTTTTTGTGTAGGATTAGATTAAGTAAATTAATGCTTATCTGTCCTCTAATAAATTATTTCTGTATTTTAGGGGGCTTTTTATGGAGCTATAACAAGCATGTTCTGCATGGGAAGTGTGATCACTGCTGCTAATTATTACAAGTCACAGAAGTTACTAAAATATCCAACGAAACCGGTTTCTATAGATGGTTGCGACTTTATCGTAAATTCAACGATCACATCAGCATTTAACTCAACAGTTTCGTAAGTAAAACACCTGTTTTGACAATACAACACATACGTCCTCTTGTAATTACTGAATGACTGCACATTTATCATATTCAATTTCCACCACAGGGTGATTTTGAATTCATGCAAAAAAAAGTAATGTAAAGGAGATAAATTATTTAGCAAAAAAAAATTAAAAAGAGCAGTTACTGTAAAACCTGGCCCTGCGCTAGGCAAAGCAATCAGTCGGCGACCGGTATGGCGGCAGTTCAACAAAAAAAGATTTAAAGAATTTCGCAAGGAAAGGAATAAATCAAATTTTATAATATATATTTTATATTCAACTGCTTTTGCCGCTATTGTTATATTTAATAAATAAAATTAATTTGTGGTTTTAATAAAGAGGAAAATAAAATAGACAAAGAAATATTTTTGGAAAACGTGGCTTCAGCCAAATAAAATTACTATCAAAAAGAGATGGAAGAAAATAAAACTAATTCAACTGATCTTTGGAAATCAATATACATGACATTACTAATATAAATCCTCAACAATAAATCCTAACAAATCTCCTGGGCTGGATGGAATAAGAACTGAGCACTTGAAATATATTGCCTCCGAAATATCAGCTCCTCTTGTATATATCATTAACATGTCCTTTGAGAATGGTATATGTCCGGACGCATTTAAAGTGGCAATGGTAACCTCCATATATAGAACAGGAAGCACATCTGATGTAGCAAACTGTAAACCTATATCTTTAATGTCGAATCTTGCAAAAAATTTGAAAATTCACAAAGAAAGAATTGTAAATTATGTCACCCGATATAAAATAATTTCTACTAAGCAATTTAGTTTTACCGAGAGAAAGCACACAGGATGCAATTTTACAATTAATAAATATCATTAGTAAAAATATTAACTGAAGAACTCTTTGCATTTTTGTCGACCTAAAGAAGGCTTTTGACACCGTTAGTCATACGCAACTTATGCAGATTTTGGAGGGGATTGGTTTCAGGGAAATCTCATATAAGCTGTTGGAAAGTTATCTAAGTAACAGGAAACAATGTATAAAAATAGATGATACAATGAGTGACTTTCTGACGATCAAATATGGAGTTCCACAAGGGACAGTACTGGGTCCAGTGCTGTTCAATTTGTATTTAAATGATCTATATCAAATAAAAACAACTGGGAATATAGTAAGTTTTGCGGATGATACTGCAGTTATATATCAAGCAGATAGTTGGAAGAATCTTTAAAAAATGCACAAATGGATTTCTCAAGTATTATACAATGGTTTGACAGTAGATTGTGAATACTAACAAGACAGAATTATCTTCCCTTTACCTCTTACTCCTCTAACTTACCTCAATACAAATTTCTTTACCTTATTTTCTTTTACATTACTGTTATTCTAAGAAATTTCAAATGTGATACTACTATTACTATTAATATCTAAATTTATTTGAATCCTTCAAAATGCTAGGTTTTGGAGGGGGTTTCCTACCCATCCATACCGTACTTCCTACTAGTATGGTTTTATAATTGTTTGTTTTCTTTTAGCACTACTGGTACTGGTTCCGACATATTCCCAATCTTCAGGATATCGTTCTACTGGTATACCATGTTTGGTGCTATCATCGGAATCACTGTCGGTATGATAATAAGTTATTTGACAGAGAGAAACGATCCACCTGTTCCTATGGAACTCTTAAGTCCAGTCACATATCCTTTCTTACCAGAGGAAAATAAGAAAACTGAACTAAAGTACTACAGTGTGAATGTTGCTCTGGGAAAAGTTTCGACGGAGAAAGGGAGAAATTCTTTAACAATCGAAGAGAACGGTTTACAAGATGAAGACAGGCTGAGAAAAGCGTCCTATGTATCGGAAATATTTGATGACTGAAAAAGTTCTTTGCGACATCATGAATTCTTAACAGCTGGAGCAGAGAACAGAGTGATATATTTAGTAGTAAATTATTTTTAAAATGTTAAGTAAAGAAATTTAGTTTTATAATTGTTTTATTGGCGGTATTGAACATTCAAATGTTTTGAAGGCCTGGTACCAGTTCGCAATTGCTACTGGACCAACTATACTTGACTATGCTTCCCATGTGTATTTTTGGTTGCCTACGTACAGATTTAAATCATTGCAATGCATATTTGTATTTGTCTCTTAACTTATTACATTAGAGAATTATTATTAACGTATTAACTTTGGCATTATCAACGAAAAGTATTTTACTTCATAAATCTGATCCAGCTTCTATTTAGTTGGACAAAATCACTGTTTATTATTGCTTCCGTGCGATAGACTGTTTCTAGATAAAATATATGAGACTGTTTGATCGCTCTGACCCTGATAACATAAACACATTTGGACTCAGTATCACCTCACCTCAGTATATAAGTAACTGTTCTGCGGTGAACACATATTATTGTATCCACACAAAATGGGAGAAACCGGTAAGTACACAACACAGAACGTGTTAACATGTACTCAACTGCATATTACTGATTCTGTTTAAAGCAAATAGGAAAAATAGCAAGTGCTAGACATATTTCGAAAAACTAAATCAACTTTGTACTCAATATGTAAGCGTTTCAGATATTAATTTATTTACAATAAAGACATGCAGACTACATACAAATAATTCCAAAGGTACTTTACTAAAAATAATTTCTACTTGCCCCTTTGAAATTATTTAAAAACATATATGAAGGAATTTAATAAATAATACTTATATATACTTATTTTATTTGTTTTCTGCATTACATGTAAAACAATGACAAGATGTAACAACCTGAGTATATTATATTTATTTACTAATAAACAAAGGGAGAAAAAATAGAAGTAATATACAGGGTGTTTCAAAAAGATATGGCAATATTTCTAAGGCTGATAGAATACTGAAAAATAAATGGGGTTTGCAAGTTTTGGATGTAATTTGTTTAATTACCAACAGATTTGATTAAAATTTGACACAGGTATATTTTTAGTGATGTCAAACGCGCTGGTAGGATCATCTCTTTTGTACAAAGGAGAGGGTGCTAATTGTTGACATTTTATTCACTAACTTTTTAAGCTGAGCTTTTTCCATTTTAGGACTTGTTACATTATGTAAAATTTCATTTTACACAAAAATGTGCTTTTAATAAATTTGTTAAAAATACACCATTCCAACGAGAGAAACTCCGGTAGGTTGATTATCCCCTAGTTTGAATAGTAATTTGTTCTTTTAAAGAATATTGTAATTTAAAATGTTATTCTGATGTATATAATACTTATAGAAACTTATACCAGCAGTGCAGATGTTGACTTTTGGGCGAATACCTACTTTAAGCGGGTAGCAGTACTAAGATATTAGTCCGAAAAATTTGCTGAGAGTTTTGTAAAATAAATAAGTAAATATTAATAATTACAAATTTCTTTATAAATAAATTTTTGTTATTTGACAGAATCGTTCTGAGTCTGGGGGGAAGCAGGGTAATTACCCCCATTATTACCCACCGCCTTGGATATCCCCATGTTATGGCCATAAAGATTATTTGCCGGGTATGCCACGTACAGCTAAATGATATTTTACAAAGATAATAACCAAAATAAAGTCACAGTTCTAGAACTGTCAAAAATACATTTTCACTAACTTTTAGTTTGATTTCTCCCCAAAGTGAAATCACTGACTATATTGGCTGGATGCATGGGTGCCGGCAGAAAAAAAATCAGGGGGAGGGGGTCAACAAAAATAACGCATAGGTATAGCTTTTTCTAAATTTTAATGAATAATAACTTAATGTAACAAGAACCTTAGTTAAAATATTTGATGATCTAGCAGATGACTTACACTCCTAAATGAAATAATAAAATGGAATATTACACCTGTAAACGTGACAAAATAATAAAAAATCACAAAAATCTAATCCTACATTCTAAAAACATAGAAACAAACAAAAGTAATAATATCTGTAAAATGTAACATTCTTACCCGTTTATCGTTATTTTTAATATTCCAGAGGGGGGAGGAAACTGCCCCCCTGACGACGCCCTTGGCTGGATGGCTGTATATAATATTAAATCCACTATGAAAATTATTCCAAAATAAAAATAGCAAGGAAATGATGATACACCTGTGCTACAAAATTTGCTATATAGTTTTTATGCCTCTTAAATAGTTTGCAGTACTTATACAGTAAAATATGCGTAAACTTCTCAATTAAAATATTGTTGTAGGTCCAGGATACGCAACTCCTTTGGAGGCCATGAAGGGTCCCAGGGAAGAAATTTTGTACGTAGTGTGTGTGCAACCTAACCAAGGCAAGGGCAAGACTGATCTTTTGGCAACGGTTGATGTCAATCCCGAATCACCAACATACTCTCAAGTTAGTAAATACGTTAAATCATTTAAAATTTATAATATTGCAGCAATGCAGAATATTCATTTCAAATATAAAATTGCATGATATCATTCTTATGTATAATTGAAAGCGTATTTAATTTATTTACCAGTCATTAGCTAATTTGAGTACTGCAACTTTTATTTATGCGTTGTTAATAGTATCAAATATATCAATAGAAGAACAGAAGAATGATAACATAAAAAAAGATATTGAAATTTACTTTTTTTAGAAAATGATAAACGTTGCCTTAGCTGTTTTACCAATGTAGGTATGTTTTTTCACTTATAATTGCACAAGAGATTTATATATTACTGGGTAAATTTACTACTATTTTGAGAACGAAAACAGAGAGTTTTTCGAAACGTCAAAAAGTGCGCGATAGTGATGTGATTTTTGTTATTTTTTACTTATCTGCTTTTTCAGTATGAGATTTTTTGGTTAGGCAAACTTAGTTTCCAAAAAGAAACCCATGACTGATCCGTTTGGCGCAAGGGCTTTTTTAATTAATCTTTATTTTTTCAGAAGTGTGGCAAAAATCCAATAAAACTTAAGGCAAACTTCATTTATGAAACACTAGCAATAAATGCATTTTTATTAACATGCAGTTATTGAAATTCATTTGAGGAGTACTAATGTCGCCACGGGTGCCACAGCTAATCGTTTCTGTAGTAGATATTGAAGTTTGTTCTTTTTCCAAACGAATGAATGAATAATGCTCGAATGATACTCTTTGTCAATTTGTAAGTATGGTTTTATTGATGATGAGATCCTGAGCCCTGTTATTTTATTAGAACTTGTTCTTCAATTTCGCTTTTACTTAATTCGCTAACTACTGCCGCTCGATTTGAGTGATTTGTAATTTTGACACGTTTAACATCTATACCAATGCGTTGTGCTGAGCATTTAGTCCATTTGCAAATTTCATAAATTTCAATCGGCACATTTTTATACTAACCTTTAGAATGTTTCTTCTTTCAGAAGGAATTTGGTGTAAGAAATACTCTGTGGAATGTTATAGAAGTGCCTCGTTTTTCCACTTTTTAAATAAGCGTACTGGGCAAATATCTTCCTCTATTATATTCATTTTCGTCATATAATTTGGCCATTGCCAATATTTCACATTTATTAAGAATTGATGCACTGAATTTTCTCTTTTTGGGTTGTGCTTGTAGGATTTTACGTTTAGCATTAGTTTAAAACTCCGCGAAATGCTCGTCCAACTGTTTCTTGCGTTGAATTCTCTGATACCTGCATTCTTAACTTAACTGGTCGTATATTTCTAACAGTTTCAAACCGTTTTCAACAGCTGCAGGAACAAACCTTATGTGCTGCTTCTAAATCTAACGATCCATTGATTTTATTAGATGTACATAGATGGAGCCACTACGATTTGTGTGCAACTCACCGCCGTTATAGTACGGCGCTCTGACTTGTAGTAAGGTTTGGCAAATGTTAGGTATCGCTTCTCGGCCTCTGGCTAAGATCAAAGTGTAGTATCTGTTCTTATCAGCTTAATATCTGATACGCCCCGCATGCGGGGCCAGTATATTAAACTGATTTTTGGAAACTGACGGAGGTTAGGGGCTTGCTCCACCTCTGTCGCGGGTTGGCCCGGTATTGCAGTACCGCCGGGATCGGCCCACTTTTAAAGTAATTAAACACAAAATTATTCAAAAATCTTTAAAAGTAACATCAATGTTAAAAAAATAACATCGAAATTGCAACATCGATGTTTCAACCTTCAACCAAAACATCTATTTTTTACTGTTTAAGAAAGGTATTTTAAGCTAATATAAATCAAATCTCCTACAATTTCTATCAATGAAGTCATATGCAGTGTTGCCAGAACCGACGAATAATCGTCAGATTCAACGATTTTCTTCCCAATCTAACGATCTCACGAATTAAGCAGCTATTCTAACGAATTTTTCAATTTATAAAATACAAATAAACAATTGGTTAAAATTTTACTAAATTTTTGTTAGCGAGCAGATAAGTACAAATATAATGTGCAAATTGTATGCTCCCTTAGACTGATTTTGTGCCACTACATTTTACATAGTTTTTATATGAAAACATTATATTTATAATTAAACAAATGTTTGCATAGAATTCTATGTAAAATTCTATATAAAATTGTGTCCTACGGCTTAGACTGTAAGTTAATTTTGTTTTTTGTTTATTTTATATATCTTTTTTTTGTTATTATTATTAGAAGTCTGTTTTTTGTTACCTACATACGCCTAATAAATTTTTAAAATAAAATTGAGAACTTATTTTTGAAGCACCTACCATGGATTACAGCTTATTAGCTTTGTTCGCAGATCTGTTTGGGACGGTTTCCAAACGTCAGAGGCATGCAGACCAAAATTTCACACGCTAATTTTTCTCTGCGCATGCTTCTGACAGTTGGAAACCGTCTGCGAACAAGCCCACATTATGATATATAAACGATGACGTCATTTGGCAATATAACGATTTCTAACGAATTTTTCTACCAAATATTTACGACTTACAGTACATAGCTTCTGGCAACACTGGTCATATGTATGTTCTCTGATACCAAACATCTAGGTATGCTAATGAACAATTCCACAGACAAAGTTCTATTCAATAATTATCTAAAGACTTTAATCTGTCTATAATTTACTAACCTGGTTTAATGGAAACACTCTATATGTATTAACCTCTGGAGTGGGAACTCGAAATTCAACCACAAGAGATGAGATCTGACCTATTTCTGCATTTTTAGGATTGCTTCATCAGGTGGCCTTCTTTAACTTGAGTCACAACCTGCTCTACAGGTAGAGTAGGTCGTGCTTGAGTCAAATATCTAACTATAAAAATTATTATACCAATAAATTAAAATTATTTGAAATTAAATGTCGGACATTTAATTTCAAATAAGTGTCAAAGTGACAACTACGCTGTGGCATGTGGGATTTTTTATATATAAATTAAATTGTCTAGATAATTCACCGACTGAGAACTGGAAATCAAGATGATGAACTCCATCACAGTGGGTGGAATGTATGTTCTAGCTGTTATGCACCTAAAGCATGCTGTAATGTGCAAAAGAGGGACAAACTTGTTCTTCCTGCACTAGGATCCGATAGAGTTTATATTGTGGATACTGGGAAAAGTCCTAGAGCTCCTGAAATCCATAAGGTACATTGATATATCTGATTATTTCATTCACACATGGCCCCACCTATAAAAAGTCATAAATTTAGTCACATGATATGCAATATGATCGACTATTTAGGTAAATAAAGAATATCAGCGACTATTTAATTCGATTGTATAAGTGTATAAGTGTCAAAATTTGATGTAAGATTTAGTCAAATTTAAAAATGTCTTGTTTTGGTTCATGTTCCATTACGGAAATTAGTGAATACATAAGTAAATAAATCCAAAAAAATACCAAATTCAGTAAAGAGCCTGTCTGGAGAGAATTTATGTCTTATGACAGGAATCTTACCGAATGATTTTGTGGTGTTCAAAAATAATCTTCCTGAATATCACTAGACTATGACAAAACCGATCTTCTTTGTTTTGTCTCGGGCAACTTGTATTTTGGGACAATTCCATTCGACCATATGAACAAAGAATAACTTATTATTATTCGGAATATTAATGTTCATATGGTCTCATCAAATTGTCTTGAAATATAACGCCCTCCCAATAGAATTATAACGAAAATAATAGTCGGCTATTTATCATGGTCATGGGATATTACCTGCGAATATTAATCTTAAATTAATTTAAAAGTGTAGGACATATTTTGATACCTTAAATCGTATTTAATATGGACCAGGTGTCATTTTTCTTTCCACTACATTAACATATAATAGTTATTTATGCAACAAGTACAAAAAGTAAGTGTGAGGCCGTCAGGCCGAGTGGGACAATACGTCGAGTGCAATAAGCACTTTTTGTACGAGTTGCATACAATATTTTTTCTACGTTCATGCAAAAACAAAAAAATTTTATTTAGATGACACTAAGTCTAGGAAAATATGACATCGATTTGAACGTTTATGTTTGTCATGATGACAAAACGCTATTGTAGAGTGGAAATGAATGCAATAAACATTTTATTGCACTAGTGCAATAAAGAACCACTTTTTCCACTAAATATAGTTCAATAAAGTTTTGTTTTTTGCATGAACGTAGAAAAAAATATTTACATAATACTAATATATATTATAACTTTAATAATCTGATGACCTCTCCACCTCAATATATCTACGTATGCTTATTTTATTGTGAAACGATTTAAACAATTGCATATAAAATTCAAATTGGAAGTCATTGTGTTGCTATGTTGTATAAATAAAATCAATGCTTTATCACTGAGCTTAACTTTCTCGTTCTTTATAGTTTTTAATTAAATTCATAATCATCATTAATCATTTTCAAGAATGTCATCTAAAGTAAATGTACGAGAAAAGAATATTAAGTATATGGAAATAGTAACGAATTCATGTAGAAGCATTTTAATTGTCTCATATATTTCAAGGTAATAGATTCATCAGAAATGGTGGATTTGGATTGTCGTACTCCTCACACAACGCATTGTCTTGCAAACGGTGAAATTATGATTTCCATCATGGGAGACAAAGAAGGAAATGGTAAAAGTGATTTCATTTTGATTGATGGAAAAACATATAAAACTAAAGGTAAGATCGATTTATATCCGAGGAAATTTGCTGAAAGTATGAGTAATTGAGCAGGGTATATTTTTGCGCCAACTTTATCAACTGGTGAAACAAGATGCTGATTTAACAAATCAATATAAAATTTTAAAAAAATCTTATCAGAAAAATATTCATAACGCCAAAATAAATTATTACGATGATGTAATGTCCAAGACAAAGAATAAGTCTAGAGCTTCTTGGAATATGATTAGAACAAATACAAATATATCTTCTATTAAAAAGCTTCCAGATCTCATACAAACACAAATAATTGAAGATAGAAAATGAATGGCCGATGGTTTTAATTACTTTTCTTCAAATTCAGTTCAGTCCTTGGTTTCCAAAACAAATATAAGCAATAATATCGACATACCGTTTAATCCAAGTTCATTTTTCTTATCAAATATATCAATTAACGAAGTATATGTGATAATCAAACAAATTTCAGAGAAAAGATCATCTGGATTAGATGACGTTCCGTGTTCATTATTAATAGAAGTATCAGATCTCCTTTTAACCCCTCTCACTTACTTAATAAATATTTCATTTGAAAACGGTTATTTCCCTGATCAATAAAGTGCGCAATTATTGTCCTTCTTCATAAAAAAGATGATGTTTTATTTACAAATATAATCTTATATGCGCGAATCAATATGGATTTGTTAAAGGTCGCTCCACCCAGGATGCACAAATGTCATTTTATAGCAGTATTATTGAGTCAATCAATGAAAACCGAAAAACCATCGGCATATTTTACGATCTATCGAGAGCCTTTGATGTCATTAATCACACTCACTTACTCAATAAACTTGAGAAATATGGTATTCGCGGTCCACCGTTAGTGTGGATTTCATCATATCTAAGCGGTAGAAGTCAAATTGTGAAGGTTAAAGATGGGGATGACGTTTTCTTATCTAAAAAAATCCCTGTAGACACCGGGGTACCACAAGGAAGTGTTTTGGCCCCAACGCTATTTATATTATTTATAAATGACCTGCCCCTGAGATTGAATGGTATTTGTTCTAGTACGTTATTCGCAGATGACACATCTTGTTTGATTAGTTCAAAGGATCAACGTGAATTATGTAGACTATCCGAGGCATGCGTTGCTCGTATGGAAGACTGGTGTTGTCAAAACAGGCTAGTTCTGAACTTAACAAAAACAAGTTTCATAAAATTTTCATCTATAGGTACACGGGATGACTATAGCTTATTGATTAAGGCATCAACGGGAAGTCTATTGCAGAGTGATGCTGTTAAGTTTTTGGGCGTACACTTAGACAATCACCTTTCGTGGGAATTTCATGTAAATGGAATTTTGAAAAAATTGGCTACACAAAACTACGTTATATGGAATATTAAAAAGAGCCTCAGTTTAGAATTTCTCATATTTACTAATGTAAATCTATAGAAATAAAGATTATTATTATTATTATTATTATATTATACCTAGTTTTCAAATAAATAAAGGTCTAATAATTTCTCATAATATAAAAACAATGTGAAAAAAAAAATTAAGAACAATACAACTATTCTTTGGGAAATGGGTGGTCATTTTGATTTTATAACACTTCTAGATGTTCATTAACTGATGATTATGTTTTAATTATTACTAATCTTCAATTTGTCGCAGGGACATGGGTTAAGGGAAAATCGCCCAAATTCAACTACGACTTTTGGTACCAACCTTACTTTGACATAATGGTGTCTTCAGAATGGGGTGCGCCGAGAGTTTTCAAGACCGGTTTTAAGCCTGAACATACAGCAGACCCCGAGGTGTACGGAAGAAACTTAAACTTTTTCTCTTGGAGTAAACGGGAGCTCATCCAAACTATTGACCTGGGGGAAGACGGGCTCGCACCACTGGAGGTTCGTTTCCTGCATAATCCCAAAGAGAGTCAGGGATATGTAGGATGTGCAGTGAATTCAAACGTGTTTAGGTAAACAGAGAGAATATGTTGCATAGTTCCTTATACAATATTTTAAGTTAGATTTTAACTATTATTGTTAAGAAAGCTCACCTACCTTTTTAGTTTGTTAATTATGTTCCTGTTTACGTTAGAATTTATAATTTTTGTGATGCCTTTATTTTGACGTTTTCCGGAATATTCCAGGCTATATTCTATTTGTTTCTCGACGCGTTCTCGAGATCTCAGAAACTTCCAGAACTCTAAAAACCTATATAAGCAGATCATTTTCGCCGCTGGAGTGTTTATATTGAACAGTCAAACGCGAATGACGTCAAAGTAAAGCATTTGACAGTTGTGAATTTGTTGAAGCAGATTTCTTGTATAATCAAGAGTGACAATAAAGTTGTTTGTCTACGTGACGTGTTTGCACGAAAAGGCAATTTCGAGGTTACATTATTTTAGACAAAATTTATGTTAAAGTTAATTGGTATTTCTAAAGGTAAGGTATTTATCCAGTTTTGGTTAAAATCAATTATTTTACAAAATCGAAAAATTCTGAGACAATAATTTTTCATATTCAGATATGAGAAGACTGTTATTTGTTGGCAATTTAATTTCAATGGACGTGCTGGGCAACGAGAATATTTGGGAGGGAAATAGACTATAACCTGATAAACAACAATTTATAACATCTGTTTCGCACTGCGGATTATCCACAAACTAATTCAGGACGACTATCTGGAGCTGCAAGAATCTATATAACTTAATTTAATTAAAAAAAAATTGCAGAAAAACAGTTGTGTCACTAAAATATTATATTACCATTTTTTAAAATCACCTTAGCAGACATGAAAACTTATATTTATATTTATCATTCTTTGTTTAAAGGTTATCTACATTTGTTTTGCCAATATGTTCTTTTCTCTTTGCTATTTTCGACTTTTATAGTCGTATATTTTATTTTTATATCCATATCAACGTTTGGAGTCTTATTTTGTCAACATTTTACACCTTTGAAGTACTTTGCCAAAACAGACTATGCTGCTTGTATTTGAAATAAATTGTATAATTAAAAGCATCTATAATATCTATAGATTTTATCTGAAACCTGATGGCGCTTGGGGAGCAGATAAAGTAATTGATATCCCACCGAAAAAAGTATCTGGCTGGATTGGAGATTATATTCAAGGTTAATGTTTGGTTAAGCTTTAACGAAAATGGTAATTCATTAGTTGATTTTTTTAGGAATGATAACTGATATTATTCTGTCGCTGGATGACAAATATCTGTATTTATCCAATTGGCTTCATGGAGATGTAAGGCAATACGACATCACTGATCGAACTCATCCAAAACTTACAGGTAAATATGAAGGTATTATCAGATTCAAAAGTTATTGAGTGTTATACACAGACAATGAGTCGATTCGGTGAGTCTACAAACAACAAATTAGTCAAATTGTTTATACTTATGTGCCTGCTAATACAGTTGCGACTCAATCATCAATCGGGTGACAATTTTCTATTTTTTGCGATGCGAAAGGATATTAATTTGAGCCCAGGTACTTTTATCGAGAAATTGAATTTAATATTACACGACTGGGCTTTTGGGCGAAATGGTAGTAAAAACAATTTGGAACACCACCGCTAAAATGCTGCAAATTAAATATTATCAAGGACTCAATATTGTATTTAACCCTTTCACTGATATACTGTTTAATTCATCACGAGCTGCACGTAATGGTAAACGTAAAATCCTACACGCACAACCCGAAAAGAGAAAATCAGTGCATCAGCTCTTAGTAAATGTGAAATATTTGCAGTGGTTATATTATACAATGATGGCATTTAAGTTAGCTTGGCGCGGAGGAGAAGCAACTTACCGGAAAACCACTTATTTCGTATCTGTAATTGAAAATAATGGAAAAGAAACTGGACGTATCGAGTATAATCCTCTATTTTCGAAAACGAGACAAGGCGGCGACAATCAATATGTGACAGCAAATGGATTACGCTTAATATTTTAGAGGAAGATATTGGCCTAATACGCTTATTTAAAAAGTGGATGGAAGAACGAGGCACTTCTATAACATTCAACAAAGTATTTTTTACACCAAATCCCTTTTGGAAGAAGAAAAATTCTAAAGGTGCCGATTGGAATTAATGAAATTTCCAAATGGACTAAATGCTCAGCTCAACGCATTGGTATAGATGTCAAACTCAAATCGAGCGGCAGCAGTTAGCGAATTAAGTAAAAACGGAATTGAAGAATAAGCCCTAATAAAAATAATAGGACACAGCAATTCATCATCAATAAAACCATACTTACAAGTTGACAAAGAGCATTATTCAATCGATTCGTTTGGAAAAAGAACAAACTTCAACATCTACTACAGAAACGATTAGTTGTGGCACCCGTAGCGACATTAGTATTTCTCGTATGAATTTCAATAACTGTGTGTTGAATAATAATTGTACACTCAAATAAAACTGAATTTATTTTTAGTGTTTCATAAATAAAGTTTGCATTGATGCGAGTATGTTTCTAAATTATTCATTAAATTGCCCTGCCGAATTACACTCGATGTTTGTGTTGATACCTACCTGGTAAATTTGTGTTGTTTAAATTCTAAACCGTTTCCTTTAGGAATTTGGCTCAACTCATCTAATTGCTAGGCAACTCTTGTGCAATTATAAGTGATAAAAATACCTAAACTAGTTTATTATAGTAAATCGTTAAATAGACACAAAAATTAAACTGAAGTAATGAAATTTTAGGGCAGATCTTCCTCGGCGGAAAAGTCTTAAGCGACTCCAGCGTAAAAATTTTGGAAGACCAAGAACTCACTCAACCTCCAAAACCAGTCTACATAAAAGGAAAGAGATTCTACGGATCTCCACAGATGCTTCAACTGTCTCTAGACGGTAAGAGACTCTACGTTAGTACGAGTATATTCTCACCTTGGGATAAACAGTTTTACCCTGAAATGGTGGAAAACGGAGGGAGACTTGTAAAATTGGACGTGGACACAGAAAATGGCGGTATGAAACTTGATGAGAACTTCTTGATAGATTTCGGAGAAGGACCTGATGGGCCTCTATTACCGCACGAAATGAGGTAAAAGATACTATAATATATATTTATTAAACAACTACATAGTAATTTTAATATAATTTTATTTTAGGTATCCGGGTGGAGACTGTACGTCGGATATTTGGTTAGCAGAAGAATAGAATTGTGTTTCTAACATTCATCTCATTTACATCAAATTATACTTTGTATACTTATTTTTTATACGTTTTATATTACCAAGTTTTCATATAAGTACACTTGTGGTAAATGATTTTGTACTGCAATTTATAGAATTTATTCCTAACCTAAATAAATATTATAAATCAACATCTAAATAATATTTGATTATTAAAAGGTCAATTGCTTAGTGACATTATCCTAAGCAGTATTATTATTGCAATAAAATAAATACTATTATCACATATGATAACATGTTATCAATTAAAACAAATAAGAATTTAAAATGTAATAAAACTCAATGCTAAACAAGAAATTCTTTCTACAGGAACTCAATAAATTTTTAACTGGCTAAATTGCAAATATTTTTTCTAGCAACTAAATATCCTAGCATATTAAAACTTTGGGACGTCCTGTTTTCATACCTCACCAACTCATGTGGGATTGTTCTGTCAGTACAAAATTACAACAACGCATTTGGAACGTCCTTAAAACGTAATAATGTTTATCCACTTTCACTAATTAAAGTAGGTTTTTTTGCTTGACAGTTACAACGAAAAGTTAACATTTATTGAGGAGTATTGCGAGTTTCACTTTATTGCTTGCCGAGCGATAAAATCTGGTAAACGTTCGTCGTCAATAGCAACCATTAAACAGCATTTTTTTTAAGTAGTAAATTTTAAGTGTACTTTACGTTATTGGATTTTTCTATTTGATATATAATTGGATTACGTCAAATGCCATATTTATATGTTTACACTATTGGTTTGATATCGTATTTGATTTTTCTGAAATAGAACGGTAGTTATTTTCATCCGACTTTGTTTTCTCTGAACGCGTCACGTCAACATTCAAATATGAATATAACCTATACCTACTAACATTTAAGTTTAATTTTGTGGTGTTTTGATATTTATTTGCAGTAAATGACAATTTCCTCAAATTTTGATAGTTGATATTCCTGATTCAAAGATCAGAAGTCAAACTTTTACTATCACAAATAACATTGAAGATAATTCTATCAACTTGTTGTCATTCTATAGGAAAAATGTCTTGAGACCTAGAAATAAAAGCACACCAGCACGATTATTTTTTAAATTTAATAAAGGCAAGTGTTTTAACCAAGTGGTAGGAATTAATGTTATTAGTAAAATACCGAATTTTATTGGTCCATGGTGAAGGTGCTATTATACAATTGAATCGAGGCCGGGGATAGAAGAGTTCTGCAGTTGCAGAAGAAAGGAATAACGCCAATGAAAGAAGTGAAAAAAGTAAGATAATTTTAACTAGGCTATCGAATACAAGTAATTGAATGTTCTTTCAACATCCAAATTACTAATGCTAACATATGGATTTCTTAACTTATCGGTCTATTTGTTATAATTAATGCTCTCGTTCTCGCTAATAAAGTTAATCATTAAAAGTTTTATTTTGTTGAGTGACTGTAGATAAAACTTTGTATGCATTACGAGCAAAAAGTGACATTACTGCTCTCGAGTGAGAATACATACATAACTATTATAAACTATGTAGTATTTTCGAGTTTTTTGTAATTAATTATTAAGAAGTTCTTAGCTACGATTCTTTTTTTGTTTTTTTTTATCTTTTTTGTATATGTTAGATACGAACTAACAATGCTGTAGCTTTTGAGACATAGTATACACATATTTCGAGACTTATTTATTGTTTTATAATCGAAAACTGCAGCATATTTCCACAACGAGGCCTCTACCAAATCGAATGTTGTAGCATATTTCCGTAACGAGACCTCTATGAATAGCACTACGCATTCAGAGCCACAGCTTTCCCAATACACCAACCAACAGTCGCAGCGCCCTACTGACACGCCCGGCTTCTATCGCCTACTATTGCTGAATCTGGAGAACTACCAGCAAGCATGTCGGATGATGGTGGACAAAATTTGAAACAGCCGCTGTCAGTTGATCGAAGATGCTGGTGTGGTGAGGTGTTAGTTTGTTAGTAAGGTTTTGAATTAACTGACCTTTATTGTGACCTCCTCTATTTAGTAAACACTATACGGCGACTATTTGTTTATGTAGTGAAAGTGGACTTTTTTCATTTCGTTTTATCCTGTGCTTTTACTGAAAAGGTTAGTGGATTGAATCAATTTTTAATCAAACCTGGATTACCAGCTGATTGATGGAGAAGGTTTGTTTTCAATTTGTTAGGGTGCTGGACCTTACCGTGATAAGATATATGTGAATTGATTATTTAGTTGCCGTTTATAAATAAGTACAATTGTTACTGAAGCTATCAATTTTACAAGTTATCTGAAAATCTTGTTAAAAGACACAAGGCAGTTTCGTTGAAGAACCACAAACAGCATTAAATTTGATAATATTTGTTAAAAATAATTGATATGTAATTTGCTATGTGAATTTGAAGCAAAAGTATAAAGTATTTATATCAATTGCCTAAGTATGCGATAACAGATAAGCCTGTGATATATCAATTTGACTGATTTAAATCAGTTTAATCCGAACGAAATATAATAAAATTTTTGGCATTATGTATCTTAAGTTTTATCATTTATGTGGAATAGGCATTTTTCTCAGTTTCGATAGAAATCAATTTTAATTGACTGAGAAGTATTTTTAGCAATAACCTGTCATCATGATTTGACCTAAACAGTTATAAGATAAGAGAACAAATGACTTGGTGCATGTATTATCTTCATTGCAATTTTATAAATTCACCCATGTACCTACTGCATTTGAAAATCAGCAATAGTTACAATAGTAAATTTGACAGATGTTTGCATAATACAATTTTTAAGCTCGCTTTAGTAACACTCAGATCAGACGGCATACACAAGTGTCCTATACAAAGCTCCAAGGATTTCTACTCCTTAGTCCTTGCGTTCCAACTAAGATGTATTTACAGACTAAATCCTGAATCAATTGTCTGTCTGATTGAAGTTGGCTCTTCTCTTCTCTCGCCCTTTCTCTGTCCTCAAAATGTGTCTCGCTGCTCTTAGCAACAGTCGCAACATTTTATTTTGCGCACTATGAACCTACGCACCACCTTTTGGAGTAATCGGAATGGTGCGAAAGTAAACACGAAAAGATTGATGAAATATGGATAATGCACTAAAAGCTTCCGCGTGCTTTGACCCACTAACTGCCTTGGGTACAGGTAGATTCCTCCAAACAGTGAAAGCCCAAGTCAAACCTGTTTTGGAATTTCGAACTTATATTAGAGTTCGTCGAATGCATCCCTAAGGCCGTGTTCTTCTTTGGCATTCAAAATAAAAGTAAAAATGAGAAAGAAGTGCTGCCCACTGTCTATATGCAAATATTTCGGTGTGACATGAGAACAAGGCTTTCATGTGAGTACAAACACACCATCAAAACAGCTGATTATTTATTTATTTACAATTCAACAGATAAACGAATAAGAATGGTAGTATTAAAAACAAAACATTGAACGTAAAGCAAACAAATAAATAGGAACAGTTTTTTTGTTGTAGCTACATCGTAGTAAAATATATACAGGGTGTTTTTAAATGAAGTAGCAAAAATGAGGCCACAGATTGCTTTGATAAAATCTTTGTGCTTTGTTGAAAAATGGTTTCATCAAACCTCGCCGATCGTCTTGAAATTTTGCACGTCTTCATAATTTAACATTCTGAACAACTTTTCTAAGTAACATTTTGCTTTGTTTTTACCCGAAAAGGCACTTTACCTGAAACGAATACAGTTTTTACTCGGTGCACTAAGCATTTCAAATAGGATTATTTAAAAAATGGTTACTCCGACCGACTTCAGCAAGGTATACCTTTTTCAAATAAAACAGGTAGGAGAATCGATTGTTATAAAGGACAACTTTTATGTTAAAAGGTAAAATGTCTCTTGTTTTAGAATACAAGTTGATCAGGGGACATGAAAATCCAATATTTGCTGAATATCAAGGCAATCAATCATATAAAGAAAAACAGTAGGTAAAAAATTAAACTTTATATTCAAGGCTAACTATCTAAAGATCTTAAGCTACGCTGGTAATATTATGATGTTGCCAAGTTAATTTTTTATCAAATTTGATTCCTAGTAGGTATAGTAAATGAAAGATCAAATATTAATCATGACGAGGTGTTCTGTTTCAGCTTAAAACAATTCTATTATATAATTATAAAATTATATGCATACGGTATTTTTACAAATTAAGTTATGAAAATATTGAATGGAAAAGGGACCAAACTGGGACCTTGTGGAACCTTATACAGGGTATTATATATAACCTATATGACAAACTTTGGTAGATGTTAGCTCAGCTGGGTTAATTTCAAACCTAGGGGGCCCCTGGTGAAATCAAAAATAGGTATTTGAAATTAAAGAAATTGAACCTGTGTTCATATAAGAAAAAATTAATTAAAATTAAAGTTTCTCATAGAGATTGTAGAGCACCCTGTAATCTGTAATTTTGAAAACCACAGCAGTGAGTAATATTGACCAAACAGTTTATTGAGAAATTGATTGTCTGAGTATTGTTTATCAAAAAATATAACTAAAATCATTAAAAAATATCTTTAAAAATCTTCAAAACATTTAACTTTGAACAGAAACGTAAATAAGATCTTGCAGATTGCTCTACTGTCATTTTGTGTTTAAATGAAATAGTCAATTTACAAACTTTCTTACAAATAAAATAAAAATAGTTTTCGCTATTCAAGTTAAAGATGTAACGTTTAATACAAATACATGTTTGTGTAGAGACAGTCAATGTCAAATTATATCTAATTATATATTCCGTCATCTACCATTCTCTCATTTCCTTCTATTAATACCGCTGCCTGTCTAATTGAATCATCTTCTCAATCAACTGTAAGGTTACAGTGAGAAGAAGGGCCATTTATAATAGGTACATATCTGAGAAATGTCAAACTGAAATAATATTTCAGTTGGAATAACCTCTGAAATAAATTTGTTTTCACTGCACGAAAATAAGTTAAACAGCTAAACTATAAAATAAACTATATTCACTAGTTTGGTATGAATGTGTTGCATTAAATTAAAAAAAAATTTGTTCCGCATTTCTTACTGAATATTGATAGTATTTTTTATTACTGTGTAGGAATTGATACCACAATTTTCTTCAATTTATGATGTTACTATCAAATAAACATAGTAGTACGGTCTATAAAATTCTATCTTGACAAAGGTTATATACAGGGCGCCCGGAATACGAATGGCTTTATTTTACTGTATGATAAATGGCAAGAAATAAAGTCCCTACCCTCTAAATGTACTTACAGTGAACAGTTCTCCTTTCTCACAACACAGAAGTTTGAAATAGTTATAATAGGTGTTCAAAATAGCTGTTGCTTGCAGAAGATGATTTTGGTAAAAGAAGATACAAGTTAAAGTTGTCTCCCCATTTTAGACGTTGTCAAATGTACCTACGACAGTTTCAAACTGAACCACTCGTATATTTTAAAGGTTCGTAGGTATTATGCTGTAACCTAGGTAATTGGTTGTTGCCAGTAACATAATTAATGTGCACACTCCTACCCTTAGTTGGGAATCTTTCTTTGATCTACTCCCTTTTCGGTTTCCGGCTAGAGAGTGCACATTAATTATATTACTGGCAGCAACCAGGTACCTAAACAACCTGGAAAACCACAGTAGATCAAATAAACATGAAAAATATTAATAAAATGCGTTGCCTTTAAACACTGTCAAGTAGTATGACTCACTTTTAGTCTTTGGTAATTTCAAATTAGATTCATAACTAGTAATTTAATGAATTACTATAATATTAAAGTTATTAAATTAATTGGCAATAAGTTAAGAAGAAAAATACTGTTTCCGTCAAATGATACATAGCTATCGCTAACATTTATTAATAAGTTGCTAACTGGCTAGCAATACAGGTCTTCTATGACTTATTGCAATTTCCTTGCACCTCACAATATTCTATTACCTCGAGCTGATTTTCATACATGTCACGAAAGGTGCAGTTATTAATTTTCGCCTACGAGAAAATTAACGCGCCATCTCCATTCCTGCTGAAAGTAAAATATCCTTAGTTGGCCTAAGGGTGTAGAGCAAGAGATATTAGAATAGAAAGTATGGAGCGGACAGTTTTTTTAAAGTTTGTTGTACTTACATAAAAGAGAATTACTTGTTGACCTGATCTGAAGCTTAGTATGTTTGAATGGAAATACACAGAGAAATTCGTCGCGAATCATCTGTTGGATGTGTTTATTGCTTGATGTACAGCTGTCATAATATTATTTGCTGAAGTACCTGGCAATCATCAAGCTGATCGAAAACAGAGATGTGGTCTACTATCACAGTTTTGTTTGGAATTCAATTATGTGGTATTCCAAATATTTTCTAAAAATAACGCCAAAAGGTACAAAGTAGCCTCTTTTTACTGGTATATTGTTGTTTAGTATAGTTAAGAATAATTACTTAAGTAAATATGTGTTAAATTTCAATTATCTTCAAGTTCCATGCTTTTGCAAGTGAACTGTATCTTTATTGCTATTGTTATATAAAAATATATGCAGTATAATAAACTTTACCAAATATATTAGAATGCATAACAATGAAATAGATTCGCTTCCTTGTTTTATTTTAATTATTTTTTACCTGGCAAACTGTTCTGTTAGATACATTAAAAGAAAATGCAACTAAATTGAAAATATTATGTATTTAAATAAAAGTCCATAGCTACAACATAATTTTATTATGGACAAAATTCCCTTTGTAATTAATTTAATATTTTTTCCGCACAACAGTACTGAAATATGCACTTACTGTCATTGTTGACACATTCTGTAAGTTGAATATACAGCACTGTGGCTTGTTTCCATAGAAATCAAAAAAATAATAGTGTTGTTTGAGTTCATAACAGCATTAATGCGGTAAGTAAAATTCATCACCAACAAATACTAGGCTCATTTATTGTAAAAATTAAAGGTACAATTTGTACAATTCTTAAACGTAATAGTTTTTTCCTCGTTTTTATTTATTGCTTTTACAGTAATTGAATTTTCTGTATTATTGAGTTAGATATGTTAGGATTAGAATAAGCTTCAGTAGTTCTGTCTTCAAACACTGGAATGGAGTCAAATTCATTGTCACTGCCGCTGTTGGTATGTAAAATCTTATCAGCAAACTCTATTTTCTTTGTTAAAGACTCTGCAACATATCCTTCAGCGACACCAGAAGACCTAAAATTACATTTTCTGTTAGTCAAATAATACATTAATGTTATCACTAAAACCTCCAGCCCCCATGACGTTTGAGTGCCATAACATCAACTCCAGTATTTGCTAACAAAGTCGCCGACGTCCTTCTAAAAGCATGTCCAGTATAGGATTTTGGATCTTGCAATTTTAAATATTCGGCAATTTTTTGTGGTATTCCAATGTATTTATACTCACAAGCTGATTTACATATTTTCCCTGACGTAGAAAAATCGACGAGAGTTAGTCTCCTTAGATCTTAAGCCTGTATATTTTCGCAAATTCGTCAAAAAAGGGACTTATTCATTGGCCTTGTCAGTGATTGTGAAAATTCGACTAATATGTGTTTTGGTATCAGACACCTTAACAATGACAACTGAACCTTCATCCGTAATGTCATCAACTGTCATCTTCATAAGTTCATCACGCCTAAGAGGCCCAGCGACTCCCATTATCATCACTGCTTTCATCATAATATAGGTTTCATCAGGGGCTTCCAGCAGGAATTTGTTCATTTCTTCTCTGGTAAATACCTTTGACTTTTTCGCATGATGTCCAATATTTTTCTTCTTTAGAAATTCTACTAACTTCTTAAATTGCGATATATCGACACCATTATTTAAGTTGATCGTACTTTTAAGCATAGAGTACTCTGCCCATAAGCTTCCCGGAGACTTCAATCTTAAATTTCTCTGAACAAAATAAGCCAGCAAAGTTTTTCAGATATATCCGCTTTCTTCTCATTCAACCATTTCCTGAAGACATCATATCCTTTTTCATACCTAACCTTTGATTTTGTGGGAATTAATGATCCACAACCTATTTGATACGATTCTTCAATGTCCGAATCTACCTCTGAATCGTCTTTATCAGCCATTATAAGCACAGTTTTGACAACAAAACACAAAATTGTTCAAACTTCAAATTGTTTTTTTGGTTTCCAACAAAATAAATTCAAAACACGCTAGATAGGCCACGCCATTTCAGTAATCAAAATAACGTTTTTATTATTTTATTTGATAAATGCGATTGTGCGAAAAACGTTATACACTATACGGTTGTTAAGTGGCTAACAGAATTTCAGAACTTTTCCTGGATTATGTTATACCCCACTTACCAACCTAATAGTGTAATATCCTATAAATCATTACTACTCCTTTTTGATGTTTTTACAAAATTGTATTTGTAAGAGTCCTGTAGATTAAATTTTTTTCAGTTAAATTCTGAATCGCCCTGTATAACTAACGCATTTACTATTTACTACAAAGAAATAACCCCTTATCAAGGTATTTACCGATCAGCAATTTGCTATCTAGGCCAATAACTACAGTTATAATTAAAAGCATTAAGTAATTAATATTATGAAATTATACAAGAAGTGCTGATAAATATTAATAAAATTAATTGAATCATCACTTACACAGCTGGCAGTGATAATTTGCTTTAATTGTTGTTTTAAGTACGTTAAAACACCTCGTAAAGGTTATCGATTAGATTACAAATTGAAATTGTTTTAATTATAGCAAATGTTATATAAAATAAATTTTCTAAGAAAATGATCATGTAATATTTATTTAAAACCTACCTATTACAGATATTTTTATACAATGTTGCATTGCTAATTAATTTGATTTTTATCAAAATTTTGGTTAAAAGGGAAGCTGCGGTTATATGGATTTGATTTTCATTAAAATTTTAGTTAAAAAGATAAAATACAGTTACAGTTAACTGCGGGCTATAAAAATATTTTGCGCCTTTCATAAATTATTCAATACTCGTTGAACTACTTACATGCTAATTTAAATATATTTGAATATACTGTAATTTGTTAGTCACGTCAAATCTCTCTAGGTTAGCCAGTTATATAAATTTGAGTAACATTGAAAAAGTTGAAAAACGTTTCAATGTCGCCCAAAGTTTTGCAGATAACGTAAGTATCGGTTTTAAATGTGAAAAGTACTTGATTCTTGTAGAACTTCAGATTTGGCTGGGGTTATAAATTATTAGATTATTGCATATTAGTAAAAAATATTTGTAGATGATAGAGGAATGATATCGTTTTTATATAAGCACTTTTCTTTTCTTTGTATGTTTGGGTAGGCCACAATTATTGTAAAACTTGACAATAAACTTAGAGGACACTTTATTACTAGTAATTAAATACAGCAAGTAGGTCGCTTTCATGTAAAATTATGTACTGACGGGTAAATGTCTAACCTGACAAGCAATTATCATTAAAAACATCTGTTACAATCGGTAAACAGCTCGAGAAAATTACACAAGAAACAGTTATATCTACCTGTCATAGTTAGCGCTACTACGAACTATTTGTTAGTTAAAATGTATACATAATTCATTAGCTCCATTGTGAGGAAAGCAAACTGTTCCGTTATCTCCTATTTAGGAGCACACTTAGACGGAAATGCACGAGGAATCTCAACAGCGTCTTTAAGGCATTTTCCATAGAATGGTACGAATCTTGTCAAGCCTCAAGAAAATTCAAACAGCTACCTAACATCTATGAATATACAGGGTGAGCCAGGTTTTTGTAGACAAACTTTAACAGAAGATAGAACACTTATTTTAGGAAGAAAACTTCCTATAAACATATGTTGTAGAAGGCTTCCTTTCCGAGATACAGGGTGTTGAATAACATTTTTTGTTCTCGAATTTTCATTATAACTTATAAGGGAATGCTTAGATTTTTTTCATATTTGGGGGATAATACCTATTGATTAAGGGGCATAAAACAGGCGATAAGAAAGTTCAAAAACTCGCACACAGTGGCGGAATGGAAGGGGTGCTGAACCACTTTCTTAAGCAGAACTTCTACGCCAATGACTATTTTTTAAAAAATCTGTAATTAACTAAATAGTGCATGTACCAGTTATTAAACTATTTTATTTAAATAGTACTGACTACATACAACTTTAGCAGTAACATAAAAATCTTTACAATAATGAAATAAGCGTGGAACAATTTCGAGCAGAGCAACGCTCTCACTCGCTGCCCGACTGACTTCTTTTCTCTCCCTCTCCGCCTTGTCAGTCTCTGTCCTGCGCACCCCACTCCTTCACCAACACATTGGTGCAAATTAGGGGTTCGCTACAACATATACCGAACCAGCGTTGCCAACCGTACGATAATTATCGTACTTGTACGATTTTTTTACCCTTGGTACGATGTACGATTGTAAACTTATTATCGTACGCTTTTGTACGATAATTTCAGTCGTGTACGATTTTTAAAAATATTAGACCTCGGTCGAAGCTACACCTCACCTAAATCGACACATACCGCACAACATGAATTAATTAATTATCCATAATGGTGTTATGCTTGATTTAGTTTATTCTAACAGTAAGGAATTGCATGTAGAAGGAGCAAACTTTTCGATAGTTGAACCTGATTTGCATCATCCATCTCTTTTAATTAAACTATTTTGTTCCTCATATGTTCCTGCTATGCAAAATAAAAATACTTGGAGATTTAATTTCAAAAAGGCGAATTATAATGTACTAAATGATTATTTTAGTTTTATTGAATGGGACCAATTTTTCACTAAACTCGATGTAAATTTCGATTTGGCTAATTTCTACTATTTAGTTTATGATGCTTTTGAAAATTTTGTTCCAAAATCTTATATAAATTCTGGTAATTTTCCGGTATGGTATCGCTCTAAAACAAAACAGATAATTAAACAGAAAAATAAAATGTATAATAAGTATAAAAAAACTAAAAACCTTGATGCTTTTAATAAATATAAAGAATTGAGAATTCAAACTAAAAATTGTATTGAGGATGACTATAATAGATTTATTCAGCTTACTCAAAATAATATTAATAATAATTCGAAACATTTTTGGAAATATATTAATTCTAAGAGAAAAACCACATACATTCCAAACGTTATGTACTTCAATAACCGCTCACTACAATCCAGTCTCGATATATGTAATGCTTTTGCAGATTTTTTTTCTTCAGTTTATACTGTCCCTGATAATAGACCTCGTGCATTTATTAGTAACTATCAAAGCTTAAACACACTGTCTTACATTAATATTAATTCTGACATGGTTTTCAATAAATTAATAAATCTTAAAGAAAGTTTTAATATGGGCCCAGATGGAATTCCACCATACTTTTTAAAACTTTGTAGTCCATCTCTAGCTTGGCCATTGTCAATACTATTCCAAATTTCAATTAATACGGGCTATTTTCCAGATGTATGGAAATCTAGTTACGTATTCCCGTTGTTTAAATCTGGCGATAAATCTGATATTTGTAACTATAGGCCAATTTGTTGTCTTAGTTCAGCGGGAAAAGTATTTGAATCCATAGTGGCTGATTCTCTACGTTTAAATTTTAATGGCTTAATTTCACCCTATCAACATGGTTTTTACCCCGGTCGGAGCACATAAACTAATTTATTACTTTTAGTAACTACATTGTTGAAAGTATTGAAGATGGTTACCAAGTTGATGCAATATATACTGATTTTCGTAAAGCGTTCGATCGAGTTAACCATAAATTATTGTTAAGTATATTGGAATCATATGGGTTAATCGGGAATTTGTTATTATGGATGAAATCTTACTTATTAAATAGAACTCAAACAGTCAAAATTAAAGAATTTTCTTCACGCGAAATAAAAGTAACTTCTGGTGTTCCTCAAGGTAGTCACCTGGGACCAATTCTGTTTTCTATTTTTATTAATGATCTCTCTGCAATTTAATATCATGTAGATATCTAATGTTTGCAGATGACTTAAAATTATTTCTATGTGTTAAGGATTCTAAGGATAGTGGTGCAATTCAAAGTGATTTAAATTTATTAGTTAAGTGGTGCGAATCCCATGATATGCAGTTAAACCATAGTAAATGTAAAGTCATTACATTTACCCGTAGGAAAAATATTTATGTGACTGATTACTTTATTGAAAGCATTCAACTAGAAAGAGTAAAGGCAGTGAAAGATTTGGGTGTAAAATTTGATTGTGAACTTAAATTCACCCTTCACATTGAGGATATTTTGAGCAAATGTTTTAGAATGTGTGGTTTCATTAAACGGCAAACTCGAGATTTCACTAATGTTACATCTATTTTTGCTTTATATAATTCTCTAGTGCGTTCAACTTTAGAATATTGTTGTATTATTTGGAATCCATATTTTGTTAGTTATATAGATCGTTTGAAATGTGTTCAATAGAAAATATGTAATTTTATACTTTTTAAACTGAATATTAGTAAAAAAATAATTCTGTTTATAATGAAAGTCTGCAACTACTAAGTATTCAATCTCTAAAATATAGAAGACATTGTTCCTATTTAAAATTTGCCCATAAACTCTTTAATAATAAAATAAATTGTAGTGAATTACTTTCATTATTTAATATAAGAGTTCCGAACTATACCACCAGAATAGATGATTTTTTCTATCTACGTCAATCTCGTACAAATGTTGGATTATATTCTCCTATAAATGAAGTTAGTAAGGCGATTAATGCGTTGCCTCGAAATTTTGATATTTTTGAGGCATCGTGGAGTCAACTTACTAAATTTATAAAGCAAATTAATTAGTACTTACGATGTGGAATTTATGTTATGTTAAGTTATTTATATTGATTATAATATTATTTAATTTATTGTATATGTTGAATTTATTTTTTGGAACAACTGTTATCTTTTTCGATTGTATCATTTGGGTTAACCTGTAGATACAAAATAAGAATTAAATAAATAAATAAATAAATAAATAAATAAATAAATAAATAAACATGAATGTTATGCAGCAAAAAATGAAACTTGGTAGATAGTAGATATGGATATTACAGTGTATGTTCTTTGGTGTGACGTTGCGAACTTCGTAAAACAAAAAAAAAACATTTTTATTACCTGTTAAAAAACTATAGTGCAACTGTGGAACATAGTATTCCCTATGAAATTATTATGTAAATGTTATTATATAGTATGTTATTATGGTGTACGATAATTTCACGTTGAGTACGATAATTTTGAGTGTGCCGATACGATAAATTAGGGTACCGCAGTTGGCAACGCTGTACCGAACAAGGTAAAAATGCCTAAAAAATGTTCTAATGCATATTCTCACAGTAAAACATACTAAAGATAGTGTATTCTTTTTTGCTTGAAAGTGTGTCAACAAGTTGATGGACATGGTTTTGAGCAGTTCTTAATCTAAATAAAGTTTATTTTACTGAAATACTCGATATCGATTTTTTCCATAAGTAGTTTGCATACAGGTATAGATGTTAAGGTTTCAAGCAATATAGTAAAGAATATTTGTATTTTTATTTGCATTCAGTCCTAACTAAACCACTAAATCGTAACAAAAAAAGATGACCACCATCCTTTGTTGCATCTGCATCATAATATGAATCCAAATAGGTATTGGGTTTTCTGGCCATTTTGAAGTCGAGGTTCTTAGAAATGATGATCTGCTTCAATGATTCACTGCTGAATTTCACATCTGTGTCTCATACTATAGATAATGACAATTTTATTGATAAAATCGTCTTTACAGGTAAAGGCATAAAGTAATAATAATAATAATTTATTTTCCTTAGCGACATTAAATGTATGTATAGGAATAGTCACTAACACTTACAAACTACAATCTTACAAACTAAAACAAAGTGGGTAAAAATTCTGATAGCGAATAGTAACACTTCTCCATTAAAAACTGCTTTAAATCACTCTTAAATAAATATTCACTTTTTATAATTTTTAATTCAGCAGGCAATTTGTTAAAAATTTTGGGCCCCAAACAATCCGGAGAGTTTGAGGTTATCTTTATTCTGGCATATGGAACATGTAAGTCCATATTATGTCTTGTATTATAACCGTAAAGTGAATTATTTACAATAAATTTACATTTATTTTTATAGACATATAGACACATTTCATATATGTAAAGACAAGGCAAAGTTAAAATTCGTAAATTTTAAAAAGTTCTTTACATGAATGCCATCTAGGAACACCCAACATACACCTCAACAGTCGCTTCTGACTAATAAAAACCCGTGGAGAAAATGTAGAGTTTCCCAGAAACAGAGACCATACCTGAGACGAGACTCGGCCTGTGCATAGTATAGACAGAGGATTTGCTCAATACTCAAAACAAGTCTTAAATTACGAAATAAATAAGTGAAGGTCGATAATTTATTTGATAAAATTTCACAATGCATTTGCCAATTTAAGTTTTTATCTATATGTAGACCTAAAAATTTCACCACTTCACTGTCAGAGGATAAAACGTTGTCACATACGTTAAAATTTAATGTACTACAATTTTTTTTAGAGGTGTGAAATCTCATAATGGTAGTCTTGTTAGTGTTAAAATATAAACTATTTTCTGAAAACCATGTTGTCAAATTGTTCAATAATACGTTGCAGTTTGTCTCTAGTTGAATGTCACTGGAATTGGAAATAGTTAAGGAGGTAAGTTGTGTGAGATTTGGATACAAAATCCGCACGGAAATGAACGAATTCAACTGTTAATTACCAGTTTCTTTAGTCTGATCGAGGACATGGGATGCCCTACGGCTATTGGCCTCGAAATTAAGATTTTTTGTTTATCTCTGTTGAAGTATGCACTTTCTGTGATATGAGTATTGGTGTTGTTAATTTACTGATGTTTCGAACTTCTTTCTAGAGAATAATAGTGTTCTCTACTGGTTCTAGATATACCTGCATGATGGACACTAAATTCAAGATAATGGTGATAAATGGGCTTTTAACTCTAGATAATACTATACCTAAACTGTTTAAATTCAGACAATTGTTCTCCGTTTCCTTCAAAGATTTCTTCTCAAGATTATGTAAATGACAGGGTGGAAGTTTTCAGCTGAGCGAATGGCTTTTCTATCGACTTTAATACTGCTTTTAATGGAATGCAAATTAAGTTTTCGCATTAGATATTTTTGTATTAGATTTCTTGCTTGTATTTAGATACATAACGCTAGTGTAATCAATCCACATAAACCAAATACATCTAATATCACCGAGTAACGTTGTTTATAGCCACACATTCTCTAATTTAACACTCAGAAAAAGTTTGCAAAAAACAGTTCTGACTTATCGTTCTGGCACTGAGACTTGTTTGTTTCACTTCTGTATTTTTAGAATCGAGTAAAAATATCCAAACAAATGGAGGTAAGAAAATTAGAACAAGGTAATTCATGTAAATGATGTGTGAAGTGACCAGATAACCAAAAATTCAGGCGTAGGCTAATGGATTCAAAATATTTACCTAGAAACACATTTGGCTGTATTGAATTATACTATTATGCAGGGTGTTAGAGATTTGGCTGCCATAAACAGGCGATAGTATACATCATCTTAAACCCAACAGTTTTCGAGAAAAAAAAACAAATGATTATTTCTGCGACATGAGTATTCCTAGAAGTTCTTATTGTAGAGCTTAATTTGCTGAATTAAACAATATATAATTTCAACACTTTATTCCTTCAACTTTCCGAGAAAAAAAATAATAACCGATCCAATAAAATCGGCTTGAAAAAAATGTGAATATTCCCATTTGTGTCTGTGATGGGCTGGTTGAGAGTAAAATGGATATAGTGAATTCATCGGCAGTATCACAAAATAAGGACTCTTCATTTTAAAACAATTTAACAATAAGTAATTAATTAATTAATAATTAAATTCTGGTTGCCTCAATCGTATTTGACCCCCTAATTTATTATTTAGTTTTATTAGATTGCATGTTAGAATAGGTATTACATCTTTTGATAGCACAAACAACAAATTAAATCAGGTCGCCTCAGAAACTGTTTCTGGCAGCTAAACAAAATCTAATCAGAATTGACATCTGTCAACTGCAGCGTTTATTGGATCGGTTATTATTTTTTTTCGGGAAGTTGAAGGAATAAAGTGTTGAAATTATATATTTTTGAATTCAGCACTCTACAAGAATCCGATGAAAAAATATAGGGGTTCTATTTACAAAATATCCGATGACGTCATCACGCGAAAACAAATGAACGTCGGAAATGCGTTGGTATAGAAAAAAGAGTCTTTTTAGAAAGCAAAATCGACGTGTCCGAGGAAATTTCATGAAACTTCGTTGTTTTAGAAATAATGAATTTATTCCATACTTTTCTTCCACACTGTATACTTGTTAAGTGCCAAATTGCGTGTATCTTACATCTATTTAGGTACTTATTTAGTTTTACTTTTTCTTCACAGGATAAAAACTATTCGTGATAGGTAGTGTTTGAATCAAACTGGTTACTGTTTCAATGTAAACATTGAAAAGATAAACAAACATGGGCAATATGTTCGTTCTCAGATTTTGTAAAATCACAGCACACGTGAAACATTGTTATTTACATTCAGAATACTAGAAGTCATAGGTATTATATCTACAGAACAATTACAAGCTGTTTAATTTGGAATACCAAGCCAGTTAGCAATTTTCGAGTATGTGAAAATCGTTTGGTTTATACATTATGAATTTTTACGAGTATTAAATAGTTAATCTTTAGTTTCACTCTCTGAAGAAAACATGAACGTAAATATGTTTTTACTGTTTTAATTATTTCCCTCGTAAGCATCACGTAATATTTGTTGATTCATTAGCAATTCAAATATAAAATTTGTATTAGAAAAATTAAGTACTTCTTCTTCATTGTCATTTCATGTTATTCAGCCATTAATTTATGAGAGCCATTATTATTAAATGAAATATCACATCGCGTGTGGTTTCGTTTCAGGGTATTTAAAACTGATTTATCTATAGACATAAATATGTATTATTTCTCGGCAGATTCATCTGTATTCCATTATAACCAGAACCACTATTCATTCAATAGAAATAGAATGAAATACTAACACAATATTGTGACCTTAAAATCTGTAGCAGGTAACAGTAATATTAAATAGTCCCTAAAGATTTTCCCAACGATCTTCTCTCAAACATTAATTACTTTCTTTATTATCTAAGACCTCTTTTTATTAGTCTGTCACGCTGAACTGTTGTAAATTGTCGACTCACTAAACCCATTTCGACATTCCGTAAATATCGTTTGTTAGCGTAATTTAAAAAGAGACGACCTCGATTTTAAAGAAGTATGGGTTAGGAACACATGCATATTTTTACTATTCCTACCTGATGTATCTGCTAGCTAGCCTTCTGAAGTAGGTTCATTTAGCATTTTTTTAAATTACATTTTGAAATTTTAGTGCACTCTAAAAAAAATTGTACAAAATCAGTTTAATAGTAATTTATAATATACTCATGTAGAATTTATTATCGATTTTTAGTTTAGTTAAGTTTAAATTTTTAGAAACATACAGGGTCTACTTTTATTTGTGTACAAATCTGTAAGAACTTTATTCTTCAATATAATCAAAAAAGAAAATTAAATTTTGAATGACATCGAAAACGGCTTTCTCTGACCCTACCACAGCATTTAAGATGGCGATCCAAGACCTGCTATGATTTTTTATACCTCCGAAATTCAATAAAAACGTTTAGCCATTTTTTTATTTAAAATCTGATAAGGTGGTGTTACTTCAGGTCATCTCGAAACTAGTATTTGTGAAATTTGAACAAAACTATACAGAGTGTTTTTTTCTACACTTTCTCAAAGTGTTTTAAATTGCATCGAAAACCGCTACTTCTCATTCTATCACGGCGTTTAAGATGGCTATCCAAGACCTGCTATGATTATTTTTATAACTCTCGAATTAAATAAAAATGTTTAGCCATATTTTATTTAAAATCTGATAAGGTGGTGTTACTTCAGGTCATCTCGAAACTAGTATTTGTGAAATTTGAACAAAACTATACAGAGTGTTTTTTTCTACACTTTCTCACAGTTCCGAGAGGTATAAAAATAATCATAGCAGGACTTGGATCGCCATCTTAAACCCCGTGATTAGGATTAGAAGTAGCGGTTTTCGATGACATTTAAATAAAAAACAAATTTTTTTACGATTTTTTACAAAAAGGAAACTTTAAGAACGTGTAGAAGAAAACACTCTGTATAGTTTTTGTTCACATTTCACATATAGGAGTTTTGAGGAGTCTTGATTAACCTTATCAGATTTTAAATTAAAAAATTGCTAAACGTTTTTATTGAAATTTGGGGTATATAAAAAATTATAGCAGGCCTTGGATCTCCATCATAAATGCCGTGGCAGGGTTAAAGGAAGCAGTGCCTTACCTTTAAAACTAAGCAAATTACTTATGTATTAAAATATATCTTAGTCTTAGATATTTGATATTGAGTTTATAGATTATTACTTAATATTTAGTTTTACAAGAATTTTTTAGTAGATATAAGTATGTAGCAGGTAATTAAAATATGCGAGAGTAAAGGAATATTTCATATTAAGTAATTTTAACGCTAATATTTACATTTCAGTTATCTAATCTTGTAAACAAATTTCAAGGAAAAGAGCAAGTGCTTATACCTGTCAGCAGTAAATAAACCTAAAAGTGCCATTAACAATGTACTTATATGCAAAGTGCGAAATGTAAACATGCACATTTAACTATCTTACAGGTTATGTTAAAAGCACCGTGTTCACAAATAAAAGTGTTTCTTTGAATGTACGAAATTTTCAATAATAAATATTTGTGGCAAATAAATATTTAGCATCAAAGTTATTACTTTGATTTGATACCTAAATGAGAAAGTACTTTATTTGAATTGAATTATACTATTTATGTATGTATATTACAACACAATATTGTGTTTCGCATCATTTTCATTTTATTACCAAACAACCCATAAAATCAAGCTATAACTAATTTTTATTTGCGCTACTGTGTCCAATATAATATTGAATAATGTTTATAACTATTTAAAAACCTCACCGAGTAGCAATTTTCATTAGGTATGAAAATTAAATTTTAAAATCTTCAAACATTATTTTCTTGAAATTTTTGTTATGTAACACCATAATTTTTCATGATGAATAGAATCACACGCTCTTTCAAATGGCATGGTCAAAATTGGGGGTTGCTATTTAAAAAAATTGTCGATAACGTCACAAATGTAGATCGTATGTGAAAAAGTGCCTTTTTTAAAAACAAAATCGACGTGCCAGGGGATTATTTAGAAAACTTCTCAATTTCAAAAATAATGAATTTATTCGTTACTTTTCGAAAGCACTGTATTTTAATACCATGAAGCACATAAAAGAAAATGCAAACTTTCTTAAACATGATTTAATTTATGGAAAAGCACAAAATCAACGTAATATTAAATAAATTAAAAGTTTACTGACAGATAACAAATAGGTATACCAAATGAAATTAGTTGCTCAATTTATTTATGTGAGTTTGCAGATTTCACATGATTTCATGTGATTTTAAGTGATTTTGCAGATTTTTTTGATTTCACACAAAATGTACACCTGATTTCAGGATTGTCAACAACTCTTGATATTTCGATTGGTCACCTCCCAATAGATCACCTTGTAGTACTACTTATCATTATCAACGCGCTAGTAAAAAAAATGCCAACAATGGTAAAAGTTAGGCACTAGAAATTTTAGTTAGAAATATTTTATTTCAACACTCTATGTTTCTGTTAATATTAATCTCCATATGTAATAAATATGTTCTTAATATTTTGGCTTTAACTATTTAAAGGTAAAAGTTTAGAACAACAACAAACAGACAAAAAATAATCGTTAAAAATAAATATGTAAATAGTTTACGTGACACTATAACCACCTATTTATAAAGCGACACCTAAGTCTAGAGGCAGTTACATCCATGGTAAGATCAGGACATGCTATTGATATGTTATTGAAGTCAAAGAAATGTCTCATTTTGTAATTTCATTTTTAATAAAATGATTTGTAAAAAATGTTGAGTAAAGTTTCACTCAAAATCAACACAATTGGTTGTTAAAATGAGTCCACACTCGATTGTGTTAAAATCACAATCCGTTGAGTAATGTTAACTCAGTTATTTGTTAGCTAAATAAATCTTTTATGAGTAGCATTGAATAACATTTGAGTTAGCTTACTGAACTATGTGTTAGTATAAACACACAATTGAGTTATATTATCAATATATTTCATAGTTTTTTTCACAAACTGTCTCTCTGACCAAAGATTGTATTGATAAACTCATTTCTTTGTTAAAATGTTTAATTACTAAAAATTGAACACCAAAATAATTTAACTCATAAATGAGTTTGAGGTTACTCAATGTTATTTTTACTGTGTAGACACCACTAAAATGTATATTCCATAAATGTAGCCCATCCAATGTTCGAGGCATTATTTACTGATCAATACATTTAACAATACATGTTTTATCATTGTGAAATTAATTAATATTTATATTATAAGCTTTAGAGAGCGATTGTCTGTAAACAATTGTTTTACATTTATCAACATCATATCATTTTAGAAGTGTGATGCATTGGCATTTCATATTTTTACAATATGATTGTGTTGAATACCTATACTCCGTCTAATATTCAGTCTGTTTTTAATTTTTTCATACATCTATAAAGCGGTTTTTTTTATAAGATAAATATTCCGCGTAATTAATTTTTTGTTGCTTTTGTGAGATCGGTTTAATTATGTTTCTACCAAATAAATTTGGTTATTAAATTAGAATTAGTAAATCAATTATATTGTAGATCCTAATTTTTCCTTTGTCCTCCTAACGCGGCCATCATGGATAGTGAGTTGGCATAAAATGTGCTGGCCAAGCTTTAAATAAAAGCTTTTTTGTGAAATATCTATGATATTCATGCAACAAAAGAGAATTATGTTATGAAAATTGATACGTGATGTTACTGTATCATTTCAGATTTTATATCTCATTTTGATCATAATATTTTTACGTTATTTCATGATTAATAGTACCTATATTACACTATTAGGTTCTTAACAACTGTTATAACGTTTTTCACACAATCGCATTTATCAAATAAAATAATAAAAAAAATATATTTTGATTGCTGAAATGGCGTGGCCTATCTAGCGTGTTTTGAATTTATTTTGTTGGAAACCAAAAAAACAATTTGAAGTTTGAACAATTTTGTGTTTTTTTTTTGTCAAAATTGTGCTTATAATGGCTGATAAAGACGATTCAGAGGTAGATTCGGACATTGAAGAATCGTATCAAATAGGTTGTGGGTCATTAATTCCCACAAAATTAAAGGTGAGGTATGAAAAAGTATGCTATGATGCCTTCAGGAAATGGTTGAATGAGAAGAAAGCAGAGATATCTGAAAAAAACTTTGCTTTGCTTTGCTTTGCTTGTTCAGAGAAATTTAAGATTGAAGTCTCCGCGAAACTTATGAGCCATATGAGCAGAGTACTCTGTTTAAAAGTACGATCAACCTTAATAATGGTGTTGATATATCGCAATTTAAGAAGTTAGTAGCATTTCTAAAGAAGAAAAATATTGGAAATCATGCGAAAAAATCAAAGGTATTTACCAGAGAAGAGATGAACAAATTCCTGCTGGAAGCCCTCGATGAAACCTATATTATGATGAAAGCAGTGATGATAATGGGAGTCGCTGGGGCTCTTAGGCGTAATGAACTTATAAAGATGACAGTTGATGACATTACGAATGAAGGTTCAGTTGTCATTGTTAAAGTACATGATATCAAAACACATATTAGTCGAATTTTCACTGACAAGGCCAATGAAAATGTCCCTTTTTGACGATTTTACGAAGATATACAGTATTAAGACCTAAGGAGACTAACTCGTCGATTTTCTACTCTGTTTCGTCAGGGAAAATGTGGTAACTTGGAAGCATACCGTAAATATTATATTATGACCAAAATGGGATACATACTTGGGCTGAATATGAAATTTCCCAACTAGTTGCAAAGCTCGATACTAAAATCATCAAATTCAAATGAAATCTAAGGAAATCAGTGGAATCAGCGAAATAAAGTGAAATCAAGTCAATTAATATAAAATCTGATTTTGCCGATTTCCATTAAAGTAATAGGGAATCTGAAATTAGGTGTACAAAGTTCTTGGAAGTGTCATACCGTCACACCTCTTGTATAATATGATTTATACGGCTAAACATACTCATCTCAACATCCACTGATTTAGCGTTACATTTTCAATTCTCAATGTTCGTAATCAGTACGGCACCATTCCGTTCATTATTCATAAAACAATTTCGTTCATTATTACACAGATTCCCTCTTCCTGCTACCTGACGAATTACAATATGCAATTAGCTGAACCGAACGCAAAACAAGGGTTCGTCAGATAATTCAAAAAAATCACCGGTTCGTGAACAATTAAAATGCCTCGCACGCGCTCACGCCTATTTGCCTCATATTACATCATTTTTTACATTCTAATTGGACCCCAGCCTGTGAAGTGTTACATTATTAAGCGGAAGAGTAGCGCCCCCTATATTTTCCTGTTGTCGATTGCAAATTCCTCAAATTTTTGATATTGATGAGTATTGTGTCATTATTACACCAAGAAAAGAAATTTATTAAATAATCGCGTTTACGATGAGAATGAGAATGTGACCAGTTGTCAATCTGTAAACAAAATAAAAGCGTTTACTGTATAAATGTCTCGTAGCCAGAGCAGGTTTCCTTCTTACCTGGAAAACATTGAAAATCTGGAAAAGTCTTTTTAGGGCAATAAAGTCAGGGAATTTAAAAATTATTTGATTTAATCACGAGGATTAGCCCAGAAGTCGAAGAATTGTGCGGGAGAGGGGGCGGCATATTATTATTAAGCAGGCCGCGTTTGTGCCCAGGAACGACTTACGTTGGTAGGCCCTAACCACCATTCAGTGCAGGAATGAGGGAAACCTGGAAAACCTCATTAATTAGGGGGGTAGTTAAATGCCAACCGGTATCAATCTCTCACATTGACCCAAGTCAACATTCTTCCACCCTACCATACCCGCAAAGAGGGTGCCAATCTCTCCACGAATATAGCTTATATACGGTCTACCGGCTGCAGGGGTCGAACCCACAGCGATCCAGTCACCTCGATTCAAGTACTGACGCCTTAAACCGCGCTACCTCTGATCGAAAAATTGACAAATATTTTTTTAAATTTACTTCTATTTAACAATATGTTCCAAATCCAAATACTATGTATTGATGCCAAAGAATAGTTATTTTGTTATAATATTTTAAGTTATTTTTTTATAATGTGTATTTTATTTTGTTACGAAATAAATATTTGAAAACTGTTTTAGCTTAACTATTTACTTCCATCGAGCTGGAATTTGATGAGCTTTGGTCAGGGAAAACCTGGAAAAGTCAGGGAATTTAACCTGAATTTAAAAGAGGTAACCCTGTAGAGAGTTCCCCAGATTTGTCATAGATTAACTTGTCATGCAGCTGATAATGGCTCCTGTAAATTCCATTTTTGTTTATGTACAATATTTTCCAATCATAATGGCACTCTTTAAAATTAATTTTGCGATTTCTTTTGAACCACTGTAACTCATTAACGATTTTTCGAAAAATTACTTCAATTTTTATTGCTGTTGCAAAGAATAGGTCAGCAGCTATTAATTGCAGCTTTCCTGCAATTTTGGGGAGGAATTTAATTATTTGTATGGTTACCACCATAACGTAAAAATTCTTAGGCTGTTAAATTCAAGCTGCTTTCGCTTCTACTTGATAGTTATTTGATTGTGGAGCTTGCAAAATATATTAACTGAAATCTTTATTTAATATGTCACGTTATTTGTTATTGGTACTTGTTTAAAATCACCTTGTATGAAAAAATTTCATCTTTATGATAGTAATAGGGCCTCTGATGATAATTTAAAGATGTAAGAATAAATATTCATTATTATTGTTCGTTTTGATGTACAGAATCGTGTGTTTGAACTCGTATTTACATAGTGACAAACTTATAAAGATTTTATATTAACTTTTATTTAATCTCAAATATTTTGGAGTTGTTTACTTGTTTATATTGTAAGTAAGAACGAATTCAATATACCTACTTGAACTCCGTAAGCTTCTGCGAATGATCCAGTTAGTTAAATATTATCCAGATTAATATTTGATCAAGTCTTGTTTTGTTTTAAGATTATTTTCTTAAACTGTTATTTGTGCAGTGCAAGTTTAGCTTGTTAATATAAATTAATTGCAATTAAAAGAGAATTGTCTAGACAACTGGTTTCGTTTACTAGAAATTTTAAATTGTATTACCATTAAATGACAACGATTATACAGGGTGTCCAGAATATAAGGACCTTTATGCTGCTGTATTTTGGTGTATGCTGTACGAAATAAAACATATTTTACATAATATTTTCTCTGGCAAGTGATAATAGAGGAATGACAGCAAAAAGGTTTTGAATATGTGACAAAACTTCAATTGTTTAGGTAGTTCATTAATACTGATACAAATCAAATTACAAATAAATTACGCTACAGGAGCATTTACTCTACCTTAATTGTAATTTAATAACAAAGTTTTACATTTTATTGCAGTTGTATTTTTATTATTCAAATGCATGTGTAGAAAGCTATTAGTTTTAGACATTCTTTTCATTCACGAGTTTTCAATATCGGTACTTAAATTCCGGACACTCAGTATACCAACATAACCAGCTAATAATCTTGATTTTATTAATTATTTACTTTCTTTTCAGGTTCAGTTGCGGCTATATTTTTGCTGAGCAAGGTAAGAAAAACTAGAAATATAATCTGCATAAAACTTTACATTATTATAATAGCTTACCTGTAAAGTTAGTACGATGCAAATTTATTTTAAACCTTCCAGTTTGAACACTAATACAGAACGAAAATAATGCTATAATAACCTGGTTAAGTCGTCTATGAAGTGTCTGCAAAAATGATCTCACCTAACTGTCGGCCAGTCTAGTTCAAGTCCAATAATTGATGAAAGATACAAGTCACTGCTCTCTCTTTGGTGACTAAGCAGTAATGTAACTGCTTGACGTAATGGTAATATTGCTACCAAAAACGTTATTAAACATTGTACATTACGGTACAACAGTATTTTATTAGCTTTGGCCAAGTTGTGAATGATACATACTCAGACTAGCCGTACTGGTCCACTTTGTGGATAAGTTTTGTCTTTGATCCTATACTTTTTATTATTTGGGGCCTAGTTAAGGCCAGTTATTCACCTTCATGTCCCGACATTTATTCTTTATACGATTCCCCAAATTTTCTCGGAATTTAATTGGCGAGGAATAAACAAACTCCTTCAATGTACCCCAAAGAAAATAATCACATTTGTTGAGGTGGTGGCCAGTTTTGAGAACAATAATTATTTCCTCTTCATAACCATATTTGGAAACTTAACATTCAAACAGTAGCATTAAAATCATGCATAAATCAGGGAGAATATTTTGCTAAAATTCCAAATACCTTTTGCTATTGAAAATTTGCAAAAAGTTGTGGTTTTTCTTGCTAAAACAGTAACTAATAATGAAAAAAGGAAGTGGATGGTGATTTTAAAAAATCTAAACGTCGCTGTTAATATTTCTTAGACATTCAAGTAGAACAAAAAGTGGTCCTAACAATGTTGGCCTAGATTTGAGATTAAAATACAAAAAGAAATAATAAAAGATCATTTTTTTTTGTATATCTCAAAATCTAAAAAGATCCTAGCTAGCCCCAAGTTTACATTTTAGCCGTAACGTGTAGATATATGTTTCACTGTGATTATTATGTATATATTTTGTATGTTTTTTTTGCGTCAAATTAACATTTTTTTATTTATTAGATTTATTTACTTGGAAATTTGTTTTTAATTCAATGTTTAACTTAAAGATTGTAATAAGTATAATTTATTTTCAGTACCTATTTCTCTTAATATTATGCAGCCACAATATATCCGTTTATATTTCAATCTGTAGTGACATATGATATTTTAATAGCTTTCCCACATTTTAAAGAAAGCAGGTTATAAATCACATCATGGGAACTACCATTTGAGAAAAAAATTCAACACTTTTATAAAAAGATGTGGAGGTGCTTAACACATGGTGTTTATTATTTTTTTGTTTCGGGTTGTTACCTTCTAAAACAAAATATATCCGGTTGAGATTTTAATAGATGTTTAGGGAAATGTCACGCACATGTTTCTAAAATATAAAAATATCAAATAGTTCCATTAAAAGGAAGTTGCTAGTTATACATAAATATTGACGATGTAAGTACCGTAAGGCTTACTACAATATAAAAACATTTGGTGAGATAAAAAAATGCGGAATAGGAAGTACTTAGTTTTAAAATATAGTAGTTTGTGTACTTGGTCGGGAAAGTAAACGTTTTCCAGGCTGACAGAAGAAATGCTACTTCTGGAAGACCGGAAAATCATTTCCCGCAGTCAAAGTTTTTTTATATAAACGTAATTAATTTACAGAAAGAATGCTAGCTCTTTAAAATATTAATATTGAATACACGATTATGAATAGTACAATTATCAGGAGAAATTAACCTTGTTTAGATAAACCCGGAAACATGATTTGTTCTGAAACACAAGTTGAAAATAAATCACAATGATTTGTAACTTCTGCAGGATCTCTGATAAGTGAAGCTTCCATACAGGTGCTTCCACCAACCGGTTTCTTTGTAAGTACATACAATTATTTTGCGAAAAGAAATTTTATTCTTAAGAAAATTTTCAACGTAGTCTTCCGCTACAGTCCTAGATTTCCATCCACCGTGGCTTTATAGTGCTAATACAGTGCCTTCATAAATGATTACAAGCCACGTGATCAGGGTCGAGACATCCATCGCAGAGCAATTCATATGCGAATATCCTTTTCCTCACCACGGCAGCTGAGAGAGACAAGAAATCTATTTGCATACGAGTTTTTCTACGAAAATCACAGTCCTAGTATATCCTCTCCCGAGTCAGCAAGAAATGTGGCCCACGTTCTTCTGAATCAATGACCAGTATGTTCCTTGGTGTTAGGTAAATTTAAATAAGTAGCTATTTAACATAGTACTCCACCAATTGTGTGACTGCCTACATTTTGAGCTGCACATCTATTATATTTAATAAATAATTGTTTAGAATTTAAATTTTTAGGTTGTAAATTAAAGTATGTTTTGGAGATTGAAATCATGTCAATTGAGTTTTCTTTTTCAGAACTGCAAATAGTTCGTTGCTTATTAGTTTTCGTATTTGGTACATGTATTATTAGGATGTCACCTTTGTCAATCGTCATTTTCATTAGTTCGTCAGTTCTACACACACTAAAATTATTACATTGTCTAGTGTAAGATAAAACATTGTTTGAATAATATTCCAGTATTGTCTAAAGCTATTTATTTGTGGCATAAGGTCTATTATCGTAGATGAACTGAATTTTTGAGATTAATTAAATAAGCCCTTGCGCCAAACGGAACAGATATTCAAGGGTTATTTTTGAAACTATGTTTGCCTAACCAAAAATCTCACACTGATAAGTAAAAATAACAAAATCACATCACTATCGCGCACTTCCGTATTTTAAATTTAGAATAAGGATGCTTCAAAATCGTATTAAAAATGTTAAACGTATGTCAAGTTTGACAGTTTAAAATTTATTTATCTGCTTCCATAGAGATGTTAAATGATGTGAAGTTTATTTTATTGTTTCTTACTTCTTCTTGATACAACTGTAGCCAACAAGGATCGATGTTCACTGAACAGTTTGACACACACTTATCTCCGTTCAACAAAATAATCGCGGTCTCTTTCTAAACTTTAATCTTCTTTCATCTAAAAGTCTAAATGTACAAAGTAAATACAATCGCAATTATACAGTTTTGCTTGCCGAAAAGTTCAATTAAAAGAATTTTTATGTTTTCTGATAATATAGGTAGGTCTATTATCGTAGATGAACTGAATTTACAAAACGAAATCTGCTGCAAGATTTTAAAATAAGATATTCAATGAAATTACGAGTTTTTAAAATAGGAGATGGAAGTATACTATTTTGTAGGAAAGAAAAGCAGATGTTGAACTTCCTTTTATTTTAAATTTAGAATAAGGATGCTTAAATCTTACGAAACAAACAATTATTTCCAGTGATCTCTCCTGTCTTTCCAGTATAAATAACAAGAAATGATGTGAAGTTGTTTGTTTTCTTTGAACAAGTGAAAAAACAGTACTACAGGAAGATGTATGATAATTTCCTCTAAATATAAGGTCCGATTTTTCTAAACTTTAATCTTCTTTCATCTAAAATTCTAAATGTACAAAGTAAATACAATCGCAATTATACAGTTTTGCTTGCACGAAAAGTTCAATTAAAAAAATGTTAACCTCATGTAGGTGTTTGTTTATTGATTATCTTGCCATTATTGGATGAGGCAAGAGCTAAAATATCTATAGAACAGTCAATCAACTGTAATTAAGTATTTATGATTTTTCTATTCATTGATTTCTTATTGTCGTTGAGACTTTTATACAGGGTGTACGGATTATGATTGCTTTAATTTTGCAATATGATAAGTTGTATTAAAATATATTTGAACTCAACAATTTTTTTTGTCTGACTAACACTAACAGAGTTATACGATATTTGGCAACATAGATACTTACTGTTATTGGTCTTCTTAGAACTCTTTTCGCAACACAGAATAATAGTTACAAATGTTCAAACTGACTTCTGTTGCTTGCAAGAAGCGTTTATCGTACAATGGTCGTCAGCTTAAAGTCACCACTTCCATGTTTTGTCCCTTTCTAGCACCGTGTATAATAAATGGCACTAGAAGAATGAACCATGGAACTGGTGACTTTAAGCTGACGACCATTGTACAAACGTCTTGTAGCCAAAGATTTTTGCCTTGATTTGCCGTAAATTAACATGTCATGCAGCTGGTTATGATTACCTACTATAAACTGTTACATTTTTGTTTATGTCCATTCACAAGCATTAAAGAAAAACTACAGAAATATGACTAATATTACTTTTAAGTTATCAGCAGCAGCCTGACACATTGCAACGTTGTCGAACGTTAGTTTTAATGGGTTTCTCAAAAACTTGTTTACTCCATTAATACTGATCTCAAAAAACAAATCACGTTTCAGGAGCTTTACCTTAGTCGTAACATAGTTTTGTCGCTTTTAGTCAGATATATAAACATAAACCCTTAAACACACAGTGATGTTTGTTATACTAGTTGATAATACGAAATGCTAAATTTGACTTGTTCTTAGAGGAAGTTGACAAATAGTGAGGTTTTGTTACCTCTAGTATGTAATGTTAGATGAGATATAAAAGAAAAATTGTACATAAAAGAGCCTTAGGAGAAAACAGATTGGTCAAAACCTTTTATGAACAAATTTTCCTAACAAAACTATTTTAGGTAGTTGATGTGAAAGTGGTCTGATTTTAAATTTAAATATTGAATAATTTATTTCATATTCCTAATGTGACAAAATACTAGAAATTAGCGGCTGTTGCTGCAGTTCTAGGTCAAACTGTTTGCTTATTGTACCATATTATAATGTAATTTTAATGTGTAATATTGTTGCACTTGCATATTTAATCGATTATAATTTTATGCAATTTACTGTAGAATTGTAGTAATTTCTTCGCATTACTTTTATGAAACATGAAACATTTCTCTTGATTGGTTACAATTTTTTTTATGTAACATGTTATGTGTTGTGCATTTTTATGTCACGCTTTTAAAATTAGTAGAATTTGCTTTTCGTTAAATTTTTCATGCATGTATGTTTATTAATACTTGAATATACTTCTACGGTTTTAGTTACTTCTGTTGTTACTTCGTAACTAAACAAGGAACATTCAGTAATAAACAAATATGTAGTAAATCTATCATTATACACCTGAGATGGCTTATGTAATAGAGGAGTGTACGTACTACTGTTTATTTCCCTGAAGCTTATTAATAGTGAAACTATAAAAATTCCAGTCAGCTGATAGTTATGTAATTGTTTAATTAAAGTATGGCATGATTACTATTAACTCCAACAAGGTAAAATTTATTTCTCTCATAAAATTACTGTCAACAAATTTATAGCGTGTTTCATAGAGACATGGCAGTATTATTAGGGCTGATAGTACGCTGAAAAAAAGGTAGGGTTTGTTTAATAAACATAATTCCTAGAGTCACTACTTTAAATAATAGTTAGATTAAAACAATATAATTTTAGATGCAATTTTTTTTAAGAAACAACAGAAGTCTTGTTATATTATGTAATATTTAATTTTACACAAATAAGATGTTAGTAAATTTGTAAAAAATGCATCGTTTTCGAGGAAAATACAAAAAACTGTGGTAAATTTTTGTAATAGTACTTATCTATCAAGCGTGCATTATTACTATTATTAGTTATTGTATGTTCTTTGGTTTCTAGGGTATATTTTAATATTACTTTTTTCTATCGTTTTTTCATTATTAACAATGCAAAATTATGTCTGTGTACAAAAGAAACCGCCATGATTTATGGCATATAGTTATATAACACAGAGATTGTAGAAGTAGATTAACACCAACGAAAACTTATCTATTTGACTGTTTGCTGACGTATGAATTCGATCTTGGATAAGAGCAAGTTTAATCCATTGCTTTGCGCTTTTTGTGTTTGTAATGGGGCTTACTGGTTGTCCCCAGGTAGACCTTGATAACTACGACAAAAATCAAGGAGCTTATGTTTGTATTGTAAACGCAGATATTATACGCTTACGTAACTTGAATACCTGCACTTTCACGTGATAACAAGTTAGTCTGCATCACCACATAGTTTGGGAGCATGCAGATGGAAAGAAACAATATAGGTTACTTAAGAGACATTCTAGTATTCTTCTGTAGTACTATACAGATTCGGAAATTGCGGATCTTAACAGAGAAAGTAGAAATTGCCGCTTCATTCCAGGAAAGGTACGAACTTTAAGAGGGGAGGCGACGTGCATTGGTCTAGCATTCTCCACTACTACGGTAATCGGTTCCGTATCGCCAAATCTAACTGTCAGATCAACTGATGCCAGTGTTGTCAGATCTCATCCATTCCGAGGAAATCTCATGCTTTCATATTTTGATTACAAAATCTCATGCTTTTTAATAGACACAAAAAGAAATAATAAAATTATTAAAATTACTCTTTGAAATCTACCAAAACAAAGACCTAACGAGAAATAAAGGAAAAATCGAGGGCAAAATTGAATAGATAGAGGTAGGTATCTCCAATATTTGGGTACTTGAAATATCCTTTATTGTAGACTGCTCTCTTAATAATTAGCAATGAATACTTAAACGGGTATGACAGTCTACGGATATGAAGTGTGTGTGCTGTATTCACGCTGTATTGCAGTGATTCTTAACTCTATTCCGTAAGGGTACCTACATTTTCTGGAAACAACAGATTTTACGACCCGTGAGTCACCCTGCGTCACGTCAACTGCGCCTCAACGTTCGCCCGGCCTAACAATAAAATAAATTAGAAGGTTACGTGGTTAATAACTTTTAAGTAAGTACCTGTAACTACCTACTTACAATGTAATATTATGATAAAATAGCAGAACATAATAATTTTTAATGAAATAAAAATGGCATTACAAAAGTAATTGAAAATTACTTGCTTCTTTGAAATTATTCTCATGCACTGAATTTTTCCCACCTGGCAACACTGCTTGATGCAAACACGCTGTGGTCGAAGTATGCGGCAAAATACAATTCACCATCAAGATCCTCACTTTCCAAATCTGTATATTATATTCATATCTTCACAATTAAAATACATTTCTTCCTTAAGACATTTCCTCCTTAAATCCGGTAGTATGCTTTTTGTTAGGCTCAAAGCATGGAGTTGTTTTGCTATGGTTAAGGGTTCAACCTATAGTTTGAAAGCCAGATCGATAACTACTCGTAATATCACTGTTCGGACCTATGCATTATAAGTTGTTCCAAGATCTCTAATACCGATACCAAAATCCAGGTTCACTCAGTGTTACTAAAGATTCAAGTAGTGATTACATCATTCTATACCCTCCCGCACGTGTTCAACGGGGAATAGATGACTCAAGAGATTATGTAAGCTAACTAGGAACATATACAGAAATGTATTGATTGAAGTACGGCCTTATTATAAGTGCAAACCTCCAATGAAGGAAATTTAATCCTATGCTATCTAAAATTTACAAAACGCAGTACAGTAACTGTATATCTTACAAAATATCTGCTTTTATTTCACTGTTATAATAATTCCATATTGCTGCTATTCTATCCATATTATTACGGAATATTAAACCTTAACATCATTCTTGTCTTCAACCAAACATGCAGGTAAATTAACAAATGTGTAAATGGATTTTATTTTTAATTCTCTTCAACATATAATTACATCTTTTTCATGACTATGATAGGCTCCTATTGCAAGATAAAGTCACGCTTCCAAATGTATGATACAGGCGCTAATTCAAGGTGAATTATGAAAGGATTTTAATACTTAAGTACAATGGGTTACTGGGATTCATTATTCTACTTATAAAGGTAAACACATCTGTAGGTACTTTAAAAATTGATGACTGTACACATTCATGATTTGTTCCTTTTGTTATTTTTACAATAGGCTGTTTTTTTTTGCACCAATTATGTCGTGTACAAAAACTCATTAATTTTGTAAGATTACCTTTTTCTATTGTTTTTTTATTACAAATAATCACAATGCAAAATTATGTGTTTAGGGAGTGCATCAATTCTTTATTAATGAGGTGTTGTAATACTGTTTCTACAAACAAGTATTAGGGCGTTAGCCTTCGTCTTACAAAGCATTGTTGGGTACCAGTTATTCCTCGAATCTTACCTTAGACTGCTACGTCAGCATACCTGCAACTTCTACTACCAGTTGTTTAAATAATGAATAGTGACACAGCAGTAGTACAAAATGAGAATGCAAGCATATCAATTACACATGATAGGTAGGTTAGCTGATCTAAAAAAGTGCTTGATTATGCATTTAACTGTGAAGAGACAGTTGAAATCTATTTTATTATTAAATATTTTGCATAACAATGTTAAAGCGGCACAATTCCTCCTATCAGCTAAAGATAAAAACTTGAACTGCTCCAGTAGAGCAGCGTGATCAAAACCCTAGGCGGATAGTAACCATTACTTTTGAAAAACATGTATTTTAAGCATTTACGTTGGACGGATTCTAAAAGCTGAATGTAATTTAGATAGAGAGGAGTGCAAATAATTGAGACATACTACATTTTGCTTCTAATAAAGGTTATATATAATAATTGAAACGTATCTATATTTGAAAACTTGCTTTGATTTCTAATAAAGTATCCAAGTAGTCTATAGGCAGAAGAAACTGTTTCTGAAATGTGGATATTAAAGGAAAGCTCACTGTCAAATACCACTCCTAGATCTTTAAATTTAATACATATTTCCAAAGCAATGTTTTAATTTAAATTGTCTCAAGCAGTTTAGAAATTAATAACTGTTTTTTTTTTAATTTTTGACACGCTGTAGCTGGACAATGACTGTAATACGGCTTCGATTTTTGACCTCTACTTAAGAAACACCTTGTACAGCGCAATCAACTAAACTGTACAATATTCCCTTCCAAACCTCACCTCAGTGGTTAAACGAGCCGAACTGAATCCCAAACCGCAATTGACTGGCAATGGACAGCCCTAAATAAATAATGTGACGGGATAGCCTTGTTCAAGGAGAGCTCGGACGGTTCGGGATATTGAATTGTGTTCTGCTGCGACTCCACTTCTCTGCAAGTCCTCCATCCTCCCCCAGATTTGTAACGTCGTGGTTAGACAGCTGAGAAATGCGGGTAATCCCGCTTCTACCTGTCTGTGACTTTCTGCGAACGGATGGATTTCGCAGAAACGAACAGGAAATTCCAGCATTTTTCCCGATTTGTTTTCAACGGTCGCAGGAGATATATTACCAGGAATCATCTCAGGAATTTCTATTCCAAGGCGGTTTTGTTATTATTTCAAATGCCAAACGTCTATTTTTGTACACGTAAATTTATAAAATATGGAAAATTTTTCAAATTCTTTTGTATAATGCTCGGTTTCAGATTTCTAGAAACATATTACTTCAGTTCCCTCGGTAAAATTGGAGGTCGCACTTACTAGTTTGATCCAATTTGATCAGTTTAATGAAATGGGATTTGATCAATATACACTAGCACTAGCATTCGTCAGAATCGCTTACTAACGTCACTTGTATACGATTTTTCATCACCAGTTATTTAGCGCAATCTATTAGTGCAGCTTTATACAGTCTTTTTAAATTTTTATGACATTCGCATTTTTTCCAATTAGGTGATGTAATTTTATTCATCTCGCTTCTTACTGCATTGATAACTGTTTTGTCAAATTTTGGAAAGGCATTATTTCTTTGAATATATCTTTTTAATTGGCTCCATATTAATTCAATGGGATTAAAAACAGTAGTATGGATGAAATCTTAGAATGGTATGTCCCTGAACCATTTCATAAATAACATATTTGCAAAATTATTGCCCTTGACTAGATCTCTCTTCAAAGTTAATGAATTTTAAGAAATTCCTGAATATTTGTTTTTTTGTGCCAGTATCTGGAATCCTTTCTGAAAGTCTTGAATGGTATGGAGCGTTGTCTAATATTATTATTAAATACGCGGTATTATTCAACAAGTCTCTCATTGTGTTTTATATACAGTACATCTAATTAACCGAGTTTGTTCATTCTCCGTCCTAATCTCTGCATCTTATCTGTTACTAATCGTTTGATGTCTACTTGTACCATGTTGAGGTTCTTCCGAGAAATCCTCCCAAGATCTGAATATTCTCTCCGTATCTTATTAGATATGCAGTATCTAATACTATAATATTTTTAAGGAGACAAAAACGAATAGATATAGACTATAGAGGTAAAACAATACTAACTTAACGACGATAAAATATTTATTTTAAACTTCTTAACTTAAAAACTTCTTGACCATATGAAGAATCCCTAATTTATCCAATAAACAACTTTGGCATCAAAAAGTTGGGAGAAAACAATGTTCCAACCTCACTTTGCAGTAGGTATTGAATAAGTAAATGATGTCACAATTTCGAAATTTTCTAATTTCTACTTTGAGATAGTTACCAAATTCAAAGTATATTCATTGTCTTAAGATGCTAGAGTATTACGAAATTTTCCAGATGACGTTATTCTGTAAATGGCCAGGCCAAGTTTCTCACACATATAACTGTTTTTCAATTAGCAAGTTTTTATGTGGGACTCAATAAGGTAAAGTTTATTTAAATATGTACACATGTAGCACCATAATCATATGAAAAGTCTTGCCAAGCAAATGTGACTAAATTCCTTAAAATATTTTTAAATTTATATTCTGTGTTCTATTCAGCCATTTTACAACTAAAGCAATGTTGCCAACATAATTTTTCGATAATCCCTCCTTGTTTCATGTGAAATATGTAATTTGTTGTTGGTTCTATACCTAGATACCACATTAATGTATGCATGTATGTTTAAAATAAAGTATAGATTCGTCACATATTGTTATCCATCACACACATCAATAATCGGAAATATACGTAAAACCTGTAATAAACATAATATTTGCTGAACAATGAGTCAAGTGTTTATACATTTGCCCTTATCTGGGAATTTTATTTATTGAGCTGATAGCAATGATAATATATTTTGTTAATTTGACGGCATTAATAGCATACAACAAAGCAGAATTATTGTTCCATACCAGAAAGTTCACTGTTGATCTAGAGCTAAGGAAACTGTAAGTAACTTTTACTTTTCCACTGTAATTTATAGAATATGAACTTGTAAGTACGAGTATGTATATACCTATACAACCTTTTGTTCATCGGAATTCAAAATAAATCACTTCTTGGCATTACATACCTACAGTGAGTAAAATATATTGGCTGTAGCTGTAGATATATTTCGAGATATATTTCCACTCCATTGACTCATATTTGTCATGGAATATTTCTCACTGTTTGCTTACTTAGCGAAAATAACTAAGCTAAAAGTGGAAAATTATTTCTTATTTATAGGCAAAAGGTTGTAAAAGTGATCTTAAACACATATTCGTTAAAGCAGCTTCATAAAACTGCAACTATACAGAGTTAGTGCAAACTAACGTTAACAGCAGTTGGTGATAATTAAAATATTACATCTAAGAATGTAGAGCACTGTTAAACATCAGCAATTTAAATTCCTGCGAATGTATATCGTCATTATTGAGTACAGAAATACTTTAGTTATATCTACCTTAATACTGCATGTATATGATTAAATTTACTAAATAATCTATTTATAAATATAAATGAATTGATAACAAATTCAACAAACTAACAATACATATTGCAAACATTTTATTTTAGTATTTAAACATTTTTTGATCAAGTTTAAGACGATATCTAAGTATGAAACATTTTTAAAATTGACTAACAGCACCCATATATTTAAAATATTTCACTAAACAGTAATACTATTGTACAAAATCCATACGAAGTGACAAATATATTTAAAAATTTCTTTATTAACATTTCAAATGACTTCAAAAAATTTAATAAGCAAAACAATATTTAAATATTACAAATTTTAATTATAGGCATTCGTTTTATTTTGCACGTGTTATAAAATCTGACGTAGATAAAATCGTTAAAAGCTTAAAACCTAAAAATTCATCAGGTTACGATAAAATTCCAATAACCCTAATTAAAGAAAATATTGAATTTCTTGAACCGTTACATAAAAACCTGGTAGAAAATTACAGACCAATTTCACTGCTTACCTCTTTCTCAAAAATTATAGAAATATTAGTTAAGGAACAGATTTGGAAATATATTGATAAACATAAAATTATAACAGACTCACAATATACGGTTTTCGCAAAAACTTTAACACATCTAGTGCTGCATATAATTTAATTAATCATCTGAATTTAATTATTGAACAAAAAAGTATTCCTCTGCATTTTTGTGACTTATCTAAAGCTTTTGATTGCATTGCCCGTAATATTATCTTAGAGAAGTTGGAATTTTTTGGTATAAGGGGAATAGCAAATGATTGGTTTTGATCAAACATAATACTTTGGTGTCTAGTGTCTCGAGCTTAGTGTTGACCCATGCTTTTTGACTCATTCTGTGTAATAAGTTACCTTTACTGCGAAGACACTATAAGTTGACTGCATTAATGTATTTCTACGACATCAACTTTCTGAAAGCCCTTTTAGTGCATAATTGAATGTTGACGTCATTCTCATTAGAAAGCTCGACCGGTTATGTAATTGATTTAAGAGTTTTAAAATTTTAAATGAAAGCATTACTGCAGGTTAGCAGATTAGTTTCATTTATATTTTATTTTTTTTATATATAACTTGGATATTTGTAAAATTTTCATTACCTTTTCCAGTGAGAAATAACTTGGACCTCTAGAAATGACATTTCCTTAATGAATTAAGAGCTTCGTTTTTAAACGTAATTTTCAACGAATAAGTTGTTTTTAGACAGTCTAAACAAATCTAAGCAAGTTAGAAAAAATATCTCTTTTGCGTCCATTACACAAGTTTTGTCCAGGGTGTAGAGTTTGTAGACTGTCAAATCATTTGGAATAACAGAAATAGAATATTTTCGACTGTTATGTGTTTTAAAAAGCAATTCGTAACAAGCACATTCTTCTAATCTACCGATGGTAGATTTAATTATGATGATGGTCTATTTTAATATAACTGTAGTTAATTTTGTCCACATCTTTAAAACAATATAGTTTTATCAGTCCAATTTTGTGTGTTCCTGTTACTCTATTATACACGGTAAATACCAAATTCAATTCTCTTATAGTCTTGACGTAATCATTTCAGCTGACATCACATTTAATTCTGGATCGTGTGGTTGGGACATCACGTCTGCAATTTGTTTTGCTACAATTATCAAGAAAAGAAACCTTATCAAACGTCGTTCCCGATTGGCATGTTAAAATATGCGCGGAATTGTTTCAACTTCCAAAAATAAAAAGCCGTTAGCGATTCTAATGTTTCTAGGATATAAATAGACAGTCCAGTGCATAATTAAAATTTCTCATAACAGGTTTCCTGCCATTTCATATGGCTTGGCCGGCGTAGTTTACTTGCCGAAATGTGTTTCTGGGTCAAGTTTAAATATTTGGCTTCGGGGGAAAACATTCCGAAACGAAAATCGTCCATTCGTTCTTAATCCTCATTTAATACTCATTCGCATTACACTTATGTTGTCCATCTGGGTGGCATAACCTGTAGAATAAACCGCTAAATATGACTAAAGATAATAACAAACTGTTATTTAATACTGTTGGTATTATTATTGTCTAATTGTCCCATTAATATACAGTGTGTTTCAAACACATGTAGCAATAGTACTAGGCTTGATAGAATATTGAAAAATATTAGGGTTGCTTAATAACCGTAGTTGCTATTAATAACTTTTTTTAAATTGGGTTTTTTCTCATAATACTACGTTAAAATTTTATTATGCACTGTTTGTTAGGCTCTACTTCATAATGGAAACTTATACTAGCAATGAAGATGTGCAGATGTTGACTTTTGGTTGAATGTTTTAAGCGTGTCGCAACAGTTAGATGCTCCGTAAAAATTCTTATACTTTTCTGTAACGGTAAATACAGAAAATGAATTAAATTTGAAAAATGGGCAATTTAGACAGTCTGTGTAACTGTGAAAATTTTAATAACCAGGATTCCATACAACATTGGCAGAATCGAGTTTAGATCTAACAAAAGCATTAAATAGTGTCATATACTAGGATATTGCAAAAACCATAGGTCATGCTTGTTAAAAGAAACCAAACTCCTGTATGTACATTGAATTGTTTTATCGATATGAAAATTAAAGCTTAATTTATGTTCTAAATAGACGCCTAGGTTTTTTACTGTATGAGGACGGTCATAACTAAACAAAATAAGACTCACCCTACTGATAAATGTCATCACGCTATAGTTGCTAACATTTGGACAGATTATTATTAGTACATCAATTCTAAATACGATTTAGACAATGCTGCAACCTAATACAATCACTACACCAACATTTTTACATCGTCTGCATGCATCAGATAGTGACAATCAATATCTTGAACTATGTCGTTGATATACAGCACAATTAGTAAGGGACCCAAAATTGACCCTTGAGGCTCACCCGATGTAACAGATGCCAACTCAAACGTGTAGTCGAAACACTGAACAAAGGAGAATTGGTGCCTACCATTTAAACAAGATTTAAATAACTGCAACAGGAAATTAGGTCTCGAATCAGGTAGTCCAAAAAACTGCAGCTTCTGGATTAGGATATTATAGTCCAGCAAATGGATCGTTCAGTGGTCGCGCGGTTTAAGGCGTCAGTACTTGAATCGAGGTGACTAGATCGCTGTGAGTTCGACCCCCGCAGCCGTAGACCGTATATAAGCTATATTCGTGGAGAGATTGGCACCCTCTCTGCGGGTATGGTAGGGTGGAAGACTGTTGGCTTGGGTCAACATGAGAGATTGACATTTGGCTACCCCCCTAATTAATGAGGTTTTCCAGGTTTCCCTCATTCCTGCACTGAATGGTGGTTAAGACCTACCAACGTAAGTCGTTCCTGTACGCAAATGCGGCCTGCTTAATAATAATATGCCGCCCCCTCTCCCGCACAAATCTTCGACTTCTGGGCTAATCCTCGTGATTAGAAAGAGGGGTAGAGATATGATTATTATAAATCGAATGCCTTCGAGAAGTCGATAACATGTCAACTTGCGTATTTGAGTCAAAGTTATGAGAAATATACTGTGCGATACATATCAAATTGAACATAATTGATCTGTCCTTGATAAACCCATGTTGGCAAACTTTTGGACACTTGAATAAAGTAAATTGTGCAATTTTCCACTGTTATATTTTTATGTCTTAACTCCTTCTATGTTCCAAAGTTTGTAATATTTTTTAAACTGTATAGGGTCAAGTATGAATCAGCTAAGAACTTAGACGTTAATGTTGGAATAAGTTCATATAATTCTAAATAATATGTTATTTGTTCCAAAATAATGTCAATTTTTGTTCGGAACAAAATATGAGATATTAAAAATATCTGTTATTGTCCTTATATTTCCTGAACCTTACATTTCCTAGAGTCTACATGTCACATTATTCCTAGAAAACCAATATCACACTACAAAGAAAAATAATTATGAGTTTTACTTCGAATTGATGCGTTCTTCTACATTCAAATCATAATTTTATTATCACGGACTTAACACGTGACCAGCTTTCATCGCAAAAACAAAGATATCGAATTTTTTCCAAGAAACAAAGTACCTATATTACTGCATTGTAAAAGATGACAAGGAAACTTTCTCAATATTTCAGCTGTTTCTCCAACAAACCCATTAGAACAATATGGGAATCAAACTCTTACGACTTTTTCTTACAATGCCTCATATTTGGTGTAAAAAGCTATAACTTTGAGATAAACTAGGTATATAACATATCAGTAGCAGTATAACAGCTATAAATAAATTAATTCTTTTATTATGTACTGAGTAATATTAAATTATAGCCTTTTATCTACCGATAACATTATTTTTAGTACCATAATCTTATATATTTATAATATCGTATATTTAATTATTAGCTCATATATTTTGATAAGTTTGTGGTACGATGCACTCATGTAAGTTCTAAACAGAAATGGATTGATTTATCAACAAATTCTCACATCAAAAGTTAATATTTCCATTTTATCAATATCCTTATTCCGTCTAGTAAAAGTTTTCGCCAGGTTATAAATATCACCACATTTATGGTCCCTGTCATCAGTGTAATACAGCTTTGTAAATATTTACATTTTGATAAATTTAAAACGAGGGTTAATAATATATTTTGCGTTGTTCTATTAGTTTGTACAGAATCTGTGAACTATTGTAGCTGATATATTGTCACTGACGTATTAGAACAATTCATCTAGAGTCTAGACAGATATTTTGCGGTTGCGACAGTAGTTTTGAAACGGTGTAAATTTCGGTACAATTATATTTTCTTTACCGTTAGGTACCAGTTCAGACAAACAAGTGATTCGAAAGTTTCGAAGGTCGATACGCCTCAAGCAAAAACGATGAATGGATATCTTTTTCTACAATATCGTGGACTATTCCTATTACCATCATGTAACATTAAATTATACTTAATCTAGAAATGCTTATGTAGTTTTAAAATCATGTCTGAGTGCAGGAATATTTATACTAAAATTTGTGTTTGGTCATGAGAAAATTGGATAAAATATTCTCTCTATGTGAATATATAGAAACCCAACTTACCAACATTTAAGCATAATGGACTAACACACATGAAAAATAAACCTAAATTGATCGAGATTTACTATTTTTGGCCATAAAAATGTCTTCAAGGTTATAAAATCTTGCAAACACGGAATATAAAATCTTATAACATCAAAACTTTAGTTAAAAATGTATTTTTCAAGAGTAATATAAGGCTTCCAAGTAAAATGACATATTTGTCAGTTCATATGGTTCTAAATTACTATTGTTTACATTCCAATAATGCGTGAGACGATTGCATAATTTCCTCTAATTTCATCTTGAAATCCGTGTTCAATATCCAGGGATTTTTTAAATTATTATTGAAAAAGGTAAATGTCTACATATTTATTACTAAATTTTAAAACTTATTATTTTTAATATTTAAAAATAAGGTAATAGTTATTTTGCCATATTAAATTATTCGATTGGCTAAGTTCTACTTTTGTTACAATATAAACCTATTTTCAATTTTGATGATAACTTCTAAGGAATAAATGACCATTTCAATTAGCCTAATATAAACATTGTCCTATTTTATGGTATAAATTTACTTGTTAATAATACTACGACGTAAATGTGTTTTAAATAGTTATTTATGCAACAAGTGCAAAAAGTAAGCGTTTATTGCACGCGACGTGAAGTTGCACGTCGAGTGCAATAAGCACTTTTTGTACGAGTTGCATACAATATTTTTTCTACGTTCATGCAAAAACCAAAAAATGTTATTTAGATGACACTAAGTCTAGAAAAATGTGACGTCGATTTGAAGGTTTATGTTTGTCATGATGACAAAACGCTGCAGTAGAATGACAGATGAGTGCAATAAACATTTTATTGCTCTAGAGCAATAAAGAACCACTTTTTCCACTAAATATAGTTCAATAAAGTATTGTTTTTTGCATGAACGTAGAAAAAATATATTTTAGGAATCAAGTTTCTTGTTATATGTATTCAGAGACTGCATTATCTTTAATATATTATTCAATTCAATTTAAATTTTCAATCACAAATAGATCCAAAAGTAGAACTTTGTATATAGGTACCTAGTAATAATTAATAATAATAGCACATCTTCATTTGGAGAAAATTTCAACTAAGAAGCACATTTCATCACGAAATTCAATTTTATCAGTAATATCTTTTATATTTTATAAAATCGGTCTGAATTTCGTTCAAATTCTATTTTCTTTTAGGAATAGATTGCATTGCATAGTATTACTTTAGTTTTTCCCCACATAAAGAAAATGGGTAACAAATATCAATATCAGTGTAACTATTTAGTTTTATTCGGTTGTTGGAAGGATATATTTTGGAATTCAACCGTTAATTTCTGGGTTTATTGCTTCTTAACTATTATTTTCTGGAGATACGAATTATTAGAACTGTTTGCAACTGGTTTAGGATTGTTGTTGGAACAGATAAGATTCATTACATAATTAAATTTTCAATAGTTAAGAGATGAGAAAGGGAATATTTGTTTGTGTTACTGAAAAAATATGGCTGGATGTTTGTTTCAATGCCTTAAAATAAATCCATACTTTCATAATATGTAATTTGCGTCAAGTAATAATAATTTCTATACAGTGATTTCTAATTAATTGCGTATTATTACATTATAATCGATGATCAAAATATTCTATGTATTTTCCTATGGAAAGTGGCACAGTCTCACATCTAACGATCATTACGTCTTTCTATCTAGCACGCGTTTCTCATTGTTTGGTTTTTATTACCTACTTGCGCAATATCGTCTTGTGACTTATGTGAATATACACGACTTACCTGAGAACTGCCTGTAATATGATACTTTAAAGAAACGCGAGAACTAAAATTAATACTTTGCCATAAATTTATTCTTCGTGACTTTCCCAAAGTTGGTAGATTGTCTTACGATTAGATGTATTAGATTTTTCTGTTTGTATGTTTTTTTAATAGCGAAAGTTAACCCCAATTTGTTCATGAGTCTTTCAATAAATTTTAACAAATACAATTCAATATGTATAATGAATCACACAACTTACAAAATTTATGGCTAGATTGAACTTCTTGGCTTATTATTTTGATGCAAGAAATTGTTTAATTTTTCCAACTATTCTGTTTTGGGTGCGACCTAAACAGCTGTAAAATAATTCTATAAAACGTAAAGGACTGAAAACAAGAAATCGTCCTATTTTGGAAGTAGTAAAGTAATAGTTGTGTGAGTTTACACGTTTTACTTGTCAAAATATTTACAAAAATCTTGGAGGGTAAAATCTAGAACTGAATCAAAATTACACCATCATAAGAAGTTTTCCAAATAGAGTATAAAATTTAAACGAGACCATGTAAACTCTATTCCCTTCCCAACTATAACCACCGTTTGCTATCCAATACGCATTCGAGTTACGATGCGATGTGAGCACTCATAATATTAACTGTTAAAAGAAATTGTAAAATTTATTGTGTAATAGTAAATGTTTGCGCCTGATGTGTATTTCCTTGTAGCAAGAAAAGGTCCAATTAAAATTCTTAGGCACATGTGCTTTAAATACAAACTATATTGTTGTCGTTGATAAATTTTCCTGATGATGTAGTTGGATTGAATGTGACTATCTTTATAGAATGTTTTTATTAAACCAGGTTAGATTAATTTTTTTAGATAATTATTGAATAGAGCTTTGTGGAATTGTTCATTAGCATACCTAGATGTTTGGTATCAGAGAGCTTACATTTGACTTCATTGATAGGAATTGTAGGAGATTTGATATATATTAGCTTAAAATAACTTTCTAATGCAGTAAAAAATGTTATAAAAGCTAATAATAAAGAATATATGGGTTGATATTGTGGGTGTAATTCAACGCTGGTCGGGGCCTTAGTCCATAGAGTAGTTAGTTTCACACAATATTATTAATACCTAAAAATATATAAAAAACTAAATACTCATTAAAATCTATGAAACTTGAAACATTGTTAGCTTTTAAATGGAATACGGCTGCTACTGTCTTAACGGCTCATCAGACAACGTTAGCAGTAATAGTGTTTACAACTACTATACTATGCTTGCAAATGTTTCGCTCCTGACATTGGCATCTTCTGATTCTAATAAAACCAACTTAGTATTTTATCTAACCGCTATTCAATTATAATTTTTCTGACAATCTAACAACACAGCATAATATAACTTTTCCATAACATGGTTATTGTCTATATTTATCTGTTGAACAAAAATTACCCCGGTAAATGTATCCCGGCAAATGTTTTTAATTTAATAAACTTAATTGAGTTCAAGTTGCATGTCAGAGACTAAATTGCTGGTTGTAAACATAATAAAGGCCTAATGTTGTGCTTCTACTCGCGTGCTGAGAAAATATTTTTTTGCAATTGATGGATTGGTTTATTCCTTGACAGTCGAGTTTGTAGTTACTTACACGGTTGCTTTTAATTACACTTTTTATGTTTGTACTTTACGTTTGCTTAACATGAATAGTCATAGGCGTACTATAGGGGATCGGCACCTCGACTGTCAAAATTTAATGTCGAGCTAAATCATTTTTCAAATATTTAAAATTATTTTTGTTACAACTGTTACTTCTACTTTATTTATACATTTTTGCCAATCTTCCACATTTACTTTTCTAATTGGTCCTTTGAGTATTACTTCTACATCGGCCAATTTAAATGTCCTATTCTCTTTGGCTATGTCTCCTTTTACTTGCGGCCATATCAATCCTGTTGGATTTAGTTCAGAGTGATAAGGGAGAAGTCTTACAACTGTTATTCCACGAATCATTGCCATTTTATCCACAGCAAATTTTTTATATTGCCTGACATTTCTCTGTACAATTTTCCATAAGTTGACTTTTAGTTCGTTTTCATCAAATAGTTAGGTAATTCTAGTTAATTCGATTAGTTAATTCTAATGCTATTTAATAAAGCAACAAAACTGAATAAAAAGTGAACCAAACATAAAACTTTTATTTGGCAATATTAAACTACTAAGGAAAAAATATACATGACATTATTATTGTTACCTCTTATTTTGTCATTTTACTCTTTAAGTTAAGTTTAATTAGTTATACATATATTTAGTTAGAATAAACTGATCAATTATAGTTTATTCACACTGTGAATATTTTTTCTAAATGTTTTTGTATTAATTACGAAATTTGTTTTTCATTAGCACTATTTGGCAAAATTAATTTTTAAGTTTATAGCATTTACCAGTAAAATAATAAATTCAAGTGAGTAGATAATATGGAAACATTTTAACGAAAATAAAAATTGTATTTACTCTTATTAGTTAATAAGATGTTATGATCAGATGAAGTAGTTATCATATCAACAACAACAGTGACTGGTACTGGTACAAGTTGGTATTCGTTTACATACTAACTTAATTTTGTGTGTATTTGTTTTATTTTGGTATAGGAATTAACGATAATTGTTTTCAAAACAACTTTTTGTTTTGAAGAATTACTTATATTTATTTTTATCTATATAGGAAAAACATTTCGTAATTCAATAAATATTTTTGTTTCCTATAAACCTACTTATTCTTACCAAAAACTTATATTTTCCTGTCGCATATTTTACTATTTTACTGTATTAGGTATTTACCGAGAATAGTAAGGTATATAGCAGGTTGTATAAAATAAAAATATACATACATACATTCTATACAATAGTTAATACACAGATGTCCTAGGTGTATATTGTGTAGCAATAAATATGTATGCAAGCCATTACATTTTACATTTATTAAATAATTTGAAGTTTTTTAAGTTTTTAATATCTATTGTACATGTAAATCAATTTTGAAATAGATTAGAGAAGAATACTACTAGTCATTAGGTCTACCTAACAAATTACGCCTCTGATCATGTTTCTCAGTGCATAACCCTACTTATGTTTGCCAAAAATTTATATTTTTATTGACCGACAATACAAGTCGATACATTGTAGGTTAAAAAGAATTATACATATATCCTCAATAATTAATATACAAAAGACCAATTTATTACCGCCAAATATCTTGGTCACGTCTCATCCTCTGACATTCAACATCATCCCATTTTTCTGGTAAATATAGTAATATTTATATACGTAAATGGGTATGTGGCACAAATGCACGGTAATACAAATTTATTAACGTGCTATTTTGAACACAACGTACGTCGCAGATTTTTACTCAGCTTTACACAACGTGATTTGGAAATCTCTTACTACTTTTAATCCTATTAAGAGCAAACTACTTCTCTTATCTGCTGATAACAATTTTAGCAGAAAATACACCAAGTCCGTTATGAAGCATGAAACATTGATGCTACCCAGTATTACAAAACTAGCCTGCAACAAATTATTTTTGACCTTCGGCTGCACTGCACGCAACAGTTGGATGCTCATTATTGTTTTAATTTTTTTAATTCAGCCACTAGTTGTTGATGGCCATGGACAACTTGGCGAAATCATTTGAATGTCATCAGTGGATGAGATAATGCGTACATAATTAATACTTTATTAATTAAATGCCTGTAATTAATCAAGGGTATTAATAGTTATTAATTATATAAGAGAATTAACAAGCCATTAATCCATGAGAAAAAATGGGCACTCGAGACGCAGCCGAGAATTACATTTTTTGGAGAAGATTAAAGGCTGGTTAATTTCCCGAATGTAATTCCACGTTTTATCCACGACCACGGTCAAAACCGGTTCATTAGGAGAGTGAACATTGAAAAATTATGGTTTTGAATGCTTTTGTTTGTTAACAAAAGTAAAAAAAAATGCAAAATCAACACAAATAATGAGAATGCTGAGAATTTCTTCATTTCGGTTGAAATCCAGCAGGAAGCCCAAGAAGCAAAATTACGTCTGTTACGTAGCAAAAGCAAAGATGTGTATGAGAAAGAATTGGTGGAATTTGATTTTGGCGGCTCATATATTTCTATACACCCTGTATAAACTAACATATTTATTTTTGTATATATTCATTTCATATTTTCATTATTCTCATCATTTTGCACTCACATATATCTGTACACACTGTATAAGTTAAAATATTTCTTTCTATATATAAATTCACTACTCATATAGTTTCGTTAGTTCTGTGTTTAAATTCCAATTTCTGTTTTTAAGTGCTAAATGTAGATATCACGTTTTGTAAATATTATATACGTAGTGATATATATGACCGGTGTTCCAATAAATCTTATCTCAAGGTTCTGCATGGTGAAAACTAAGAAGCACACGTGATTTAACAGACCATTCGAAGAACTACCTCAGTTACGGGAACGACGGGCAGTCACAAATTTGTAACCAGTTATAGTCATAAACATCGACTCACAGTATAACATTGTGGGTGCTAAACAACTGCAAGCGATAATAAATATTAGGACACAATACACTGTCCTTATTGAAATCACACTACCCCACATGATAATTAGCGAAAAGAGGGGGCATAGGAGAAGAAGCAGTTACAGGAGAGGTGCTACTATCCTACTTTTTTAATGTGGAGAAACGGTTTGCTGTCTCTTCCATGCTAAATTCAGTGTTGAAAGTATTGAGGATTCACTGTACAGTAAGATGGCAATAGCTGAACAAATCCAGGTCCAACCTGACGAAGTTGTGAATCGAGTGAATTTAAATAATCCAGGTCGAAATGTTAAGATCGTTCTTGAGATAAATGTTAATGTTAATAATGGCAATTCTAAATAAATTTATTATGAATCCTCATCCACTAGTGTAGTGGTCGTTGATAAAATATTAAATTACATTACAGAACCATCGATTTACTGCTTGTTCTATCTCGATAAATGGCTGGATACAAAAGCAAAGACGGTTTCATAATTTTGGTGCTAATAGCATTTGCTACGGATTCATCCTTGCGGTAAACTAAGAAAATATTTTTATATAGTTGAGTGGTTAGCGAAGAATTTCTTTTTATTTAGAAAAAAACTGTACTGGCAGATCTGGAACTATTATTCTCTAATGCAAGAGAAAATCACTCAACTGTCCAATAATATTTTGTTGCCTTTTGGTGCAAAAAACTTCGATCCATTTTACTGAAATAATACATAACCTAATTCCTAATATCAGGGAATACGTACATTTTATAGAGAGGAGCAAAGTAAATATGTGTTATCATATTAACTTTGTAGAAATGTTTTTGTTGAAGTTATTGTATTCCAGTTAGCAGTAACCATGCATTAGTTGCGTTACTTTGAGTATCTTGCAGTGGATGTGGAAGATTTGGTTTTATCGAGTAGAACCTTGAGATACTTCCACTACAAATGGGCAATATTATTTAGCTCATGAAGGCGTGAACTTTTTAAATCTGTATAAAAGATACTCTCATGTTATTCGTATTTTACATAGTTCTCAGTTTCGATTGACTATTCAAATTCTGCTACATCAAACCGAATTTAGGTATTCTGTTATATGTACCTGTTTAAAAAAATTGTGACGTTTCTAATTCAGACTGTCCTATTCTTTAAATAATGCTGTTATTGTGTCAACTGGACTGAAGCCAAAATGAATCCCTCCTCTATTTTCAATTACTCGGGTCATTCCAGGACGCAGATTATTCACCAGGCTTGTCCTAAATTCTGCGATGGAAATTGTTCCAAATCGATCACTCGGAAGCTTCGTCCCGATGAGTATAGGCATGTAGCTTTCAAATAACATGTCGCTGGTGTTTTGACTGAAAAAGCCGTTTTATTCTGGAGCTGACAAGAATTTACCACCCTCAGTTTGATAGTTTTAGCACATACAGAGTAAACCTTAAGTCGGGACTCAAAGAAAAGAGTAGGTTGCTGACAACAAAATAATGCGATGTACCTAGTTGAACTTACCTTGGTCCAAAAGTTGATGGTTAAAAATATACAGGGTGTCAACTTTAAAATTTGATTTTTGATATTAGTAAAATATCCAAGACATTCAAATGTGCTTCTAATTTTTAAGATTTGTCCTGTATACACTTTTACTTAAGGCTTTTTTAATCAATTCCCAACCTTTGTATTAAAACTTCAGCTTTCATAACTCTATGCTGGATGTAAATTTAATGAAATAAAAGAGCAGAATTTCAATCAGTACGTTCTAATTTATTTTTTATGTTATTTTGAATTTTGACTGATTTTTCTTGGTAAAGAGTAATTAATTATTTGAAAATGCTAAGTAACTAATACAGATGAAGGTATTATTAAAAAAAAAACAAAAATTGTGAATTTGTAGTTATAATTTTATCACGTCATTAATTCATTTTTCTTATCTGAATCACCGCGTGAATTATTTCTTGAAAAAACATATTCTATCGTAAATATCACAAAACCACTGGCATCCTGTATTGTTGACTCACAGTCTAAACAATGTGGCTACCTGCCATGCAGTTTTAAAGCAGAATCTGTCTCACCACAAAATTACTGTATACCGTTGAGAACCACATCGGGTAATAATTTTAAACCCAACAAAATTAAAGTGGTATTTTGTTTATTATCTTTATGTTCTGGCAAAAGGAAATATATGATGATTTATTTATGTGTAAGTAGTTTATTTGCGGTTTTATTCGCATAAATTGGAAATGTATATGCAAATTATGGAGCCAGATTGTTTTATCTGAAGATTTTTTTTGTTATTTATAACTGTTTGCAAAAAAGTATAACATCTTGCCTGTAGAGTAACTGCAATACAAATTATTATGTATATTTGTATATATTTTCTATTAGTGGCATCAGAGCTCTTTCTTATACACTTAAAAATCAGCGTTTCAAATAAGTATTTTATACAGGGTGTAACAAAAAAGTAGGTCATCCTATTAACTGCAAAGGTTTGGTTACAAAATATGACCTACTTTTCAATCCTACTTACCTATATACAAATAATATGCCTCTCTTAAAATATACAAGGTGTTGAAGTTTAACCTTTAAAATTATTTTTCCGCAATAGCTTTGGCAATTTTTTCAGTTAGAAATTTAATAGTGTCTCTTCTGGTTGATCAAATCCTTTAGGATATTATTGTAAACGACCTCTAAAAAAAACGTAGAAACTGACAAAAATGGAACTAATATTTTGAAAAATATATGGTTTTTGACAGAACTGTTGATTCGCATTTGTAACAGCTATTGTGGATCGGTCAGTGATCGCGCGTAGGGTGGAATAATGTTGGCTTGGGTCAATGTGAGAGATTGATACCGGTTGATATTTGACTACCCCCTTAATTAATGAGGTTTTCCTCATTCCTGCACTGAATAGTGGTTAGGGCCTACCAACGTAAGTCGTTCCTAGGCGCAAATGCGGCCTGCTTAATAATAATATGCCGCCCCCTCTCCCGCACAAGTCTCCGACTTCTGGGCTAATCCCTGTGATTAGAATGAGGAGATTATTATTATTTTCTGTTGATTAATATTCTCTATCGATTCAGAATAAATATTGTCTTACATAAACCCACAAACTGAACTGAAACCAATGGACTAAAATTAGGGAAGTATGGTAGTCAGCAAATAGTTACGTCTTTCCCATCTATCGTTTTGAAAAAAGTATTTTTTGGTTAAGTATTTGAAATAATGTAACATGGTCTTTTAATCTTCTGAATCGAATACAAATGATGCTGAAAATTTTAGGCCAAAAATTAGATTTTCCGTAATTATAAAAGCCCGTTTATGCATTACTAACACAGGCAGATATTGCTATAAGTCTGTTTAAATAATCTGTTTCATAAATACTACCTGAATTTGTCTTAGTATACGAAATTACATAGTTGAAAAACATTTGTTAGCAAAAATGGTAAAGCTAGCTGGTAAAAAAACAATGTTATTAAGTTCAACCCAACTGGACATTAACAAGCATGTTTAACATCGCTTTTCTGTTTCGACAAATTCGTCTCTAGTTTTTAACGTGTTCAACACGGCATAATACTTCATTAACAATTCAAAACGGATTTAATTTATTCCGTTAATGTCCCCTGTCGCTGCACATTTCAAAGAAGTGACATTTGTATCGACTCCAAGTTAACGTCATATAACGTTACTGATGGTTACTTTTGATTCAAAACGCGCATTGCTAGTTAATAAAGATGTGACCGCTTGTAGTTCTGGTATCACGTACCTACTGGTGGATGTTCTGTTAATATTTATAGTACAAACACAGATAATAGTAACGTTTGCTTCACGTCCCAACTCCCATATTAACGGTCTTGGGGCCTTCTGTAAATAATTACAAGCTTTATTATCCGTTCAGACAGGATCGAGTAAAGTTCTTAATTTGAGCTCTTAACTGGTGAATATTTACATGAGGTTATCGTGTTCGAGAAAGTGTAAAGTGAATAAATAAACGAAGGTAAATAAGTGCTTTCGGTAATCCATCTTGTAGTGCCCAAAATACTGTGAGTAACAGCTCGGAGTTTGCATCCATAAAACTGTAAAGTATAAGTTTACTTGTTTTATTGACTGATAACCGAAGTGTCAATAAAATTTTATCTTTGTAAATTAATTGACACGCTAGATCTAAATATATCATGAACACTGTAAGTTGTAAAAAAAGGAAACATTATTTAAAAATAAATAATTTGATTAATGTTGATATAACTACCTTTAATATTTTGCTGTACGGTCACATTAATTTCATGAAATTTCTGAATAATTAATACAGTTTATAAGTACGTGTTCAAACTATACTGCAAAAATACAAGGTGTTCGGTAAAGAGAGGGTCATACTTGAAGGCTACCTTCCTTGAACAAAAATAATGTGATTTAAATCACGCAACTTTGCTTGAGAAGTTTTTATTTAAAGTCACCGTATTTCTCGCCATAAAATCATGAAATCTGTGGTGTTTTTTAGGTACAGAAATTTGGAAAAATAAAACACGTAGAGTAAAAGTAGTATCAAAAATAAAATTATTGATGTTTTGTTTATCCACTTTTACTATTTAAATTCTCCTCAAATAATATAACTTTTAAAATGCATTTGTATGACACATTTTATTTTGCTATTCTAACCCTACATTTTAACAATTATTTTTGCACAAAAGTGAACAATATATACAGAACTATAATATTTCACGCAGTAATTCTTCTAATAGCTGCATTTTCTGTTCTTTTTTGTGATAATAATCAGCACTTAAAAATGTCTTTGATTTCAATTATATTCTCTCACATTTCATGGGTTTCAAATAAAGATGATTTTCTGTCCTCTTCAACCTATATTTACAAGTATTTATAGTACTGAATAAATTCGCATTAAAGTGATCCTTATTACAAAATCTCATGGTTTTGTCGGATACAAAACCATATCTCCGCACTGCACATTGATATCCTCTTCTTTGCTTTTGGTCCATTGGTAAACATATAATAATTTTTCCGAATGCCCTTAGATTTGTAGATTCTGTAAATATTCAATACTTAAAATACTCTTTTTTTCACTCTTATTGGGTCACAAGCAATACGCAATAGGAACAATACTGCGAAAATACTTGCAACTAACATCAAGTCGAGCGCAATCGCTGGACTTATTCGTATAGTGCCACGCCCCATTATAGCAAGTTGAAAATTTGTCATTAATTTTCACTTACAGCTTCGATTTATTTATTTATAAACAAAGAAAAATGCTGAACGAGCCTATTAGCAACTACATATTATTTGTTGTTCCAGAACCTGAAAATGCACCTACACAAGCACTCGACTTTGTAACTCGTTTTGATGCCTAATCTAACGTCAAGGAACACCAAACCCAAGATGTAACTTAAGACTGCCAACACCAACCATTAATCATCCATCAATGGGTGCCAACATGGGCAAGAACGCGTCCTTGCTTGATGCCTTGCCATCAGGCCAGGGCACCCTCCACGTCGTCATGCTGGGGTTAGACTCGGCGGGGAAGACGACGGCGCTGTACAGATTGAAGTTCGACCAGTACTTGAACACGGTGCCCACCATCGGGTTCAACTGCGAGAAGGTCAAAGGCATGATAGGAAAAGCCAAAGGTAATATATTTTGGTTACTGTGTTCATTCAATGGACAAACTGCCAAAAGTACCTTGAATAAACCAAAAACCACCAGTCAATAAAATGTATGCGAACCAAAATTTTAAAATACATGCAGGTTGTTTAGAAAAGTTGGTACAAAACTTAAGGCGGTGAAAATAGAACAATAAAAAAGATAAAAAAGGTTCCTAACAATGGTACTCTGGAATAATGTCACTGAGATATGGCCTTCGAAAGGGGTCTTATCATCTGGATATTTTTAAAAATTACTTTCTTTCTGATTAAGTGCAATAAAAATTGTAGGTTTTGTTCCTTTTGGCATATAACATATTTTAGTTAAAAGTTTTCTAAGCTAGTTACTGGCTTGCTCTTCAAAAAGTTTCTTGAAACTGGATTTCACTTGGTTGATTTCAGGATTCTTCCTGAAGAAGAAGTATTGACAACATTCATATAAGTTTGCAAAACAAACACATAATAAATCATTATTTCGTACGAGATTCTCATTCAACTAAAATATTTTTAAAATGCTGTCATATTTTACAAAAATAAATTATTCAGAGGCATATATGATCTTATGACATGACAAAATGAAAATAATTGGTCTACCAAGTGATGTAATTTTGCCAAAAATGTTTAGTTATTTTCAAAGTAGATATGACCATCAAAGACTCATTGAGACTGTATCACACAATTCACTAATTTCTATATTCCTTTCAGGTATCAATTTCCTAGTCTGGGATGTAGGCGGCCAAGAGAAGCTCCGCCCTCTGTGGAAGTCGTACACCAGGTGCACCGACGGAATAGTGTTCGTGCTGGATAGTGTAGACGTGGAACGCATGGAAGAGGCCAAAATGGAACTCATACGGACAGTAAAATCACCGGAAAACTCCGGAGTGCCCATCTTAGTGCTCGCCAACAAGCAGGATTTACCCGGAGCTCGCGAACCGCGCGAACTCGAAAAACTCCTCGGTCTGATCGAGTTGGGCCACGGTGGGGCCCCTGGGGGACACCTGTGGCACGTGCAGCCCGCGTGCGCCATCACGGGGGACGGCCTGCACGAAGGCCTGGAGGTGCTGTACGAAATGATCCTGAAAAGGCGGAAGCTGGCGAAAGAAAGGAAGAAGAAGGGGAGATAAGACCGGGGTGCTGTGAAACTGTGCCCAGTGTAGTCAATAGTTTAAGGTGTTTTATAGTGTTTTTAATAATTTTGCTGAAAAGGAAACGAATTCCACATGGTACAAAACGAAAGTAAGTCAATTTGTGACGTTAGTGAATAAGGCAGAATTTGAAATATCTTTTTTATTTAAGAACTCGTTGAAAATTTTGATGTATGTGGGAATGCAAAGTATTTGATAACATTTTAAGAGGATACAAAGAAAAAGCATCATAATATTTACGATGTTATATGTCTTTGCTGTGAGTTTGTATGATACAAATACCTACATATCCCTTAAAAACAAAGAAGAACTGTTAACAGTGAGAATGCATCTTAGAATATTCAAACCTTCTTTACTTTTCTATGATCTCTTTGCTAAAGCCAGACCAGAATATACAGGGTGTAAATTTGAACGGGAGTCCGGTTTGGAGGGTGGGTACCTGTGACCTTTACAAACACATATCTTGTTTGTTTTCTTAAATTCCGTCACAAAAGCTGACCTGTTATCTTTTTCGTAATTTTCATACTACGCCACTGGGCAGGCCAGCGCTGAACATATCTAGTCGCAGCGTCCCCAACATTGTTGCCATATTTCACTATTGAAGTGGAAGATGAGGAAAGCTCTATTAGAAATCAAATGTCAACGCCATCCGTGCCTACTCTTTGATAAATATTTTTTTTAGTCGGGAGATCGGGATCGGGAGAATCCATCTGATACCGTCTTCTTTTAATAAAAGGAAGATTTAACCACATTTTAGCTCTTTCTTAATTCGTATACATGTCTTTATTTCATAGTATCATACATCTTAGTTATTAAAACACAAGGTTACACTTACAGAATAAGACATTTCAAAAATTACCGCTTTAAATTATTACTAAATTAATCTTGGCAAAATACAACACAACATCAACGTCTTAACTTGTACTGGTGACATGTATGTTGTCCAATATGGTCCATATTAAGTTGTGTAGTTTACAAAAAACTATGCTATTCACTTTTAGTACTGAAATAAAACTAAATAACCAGCAGCTGTTGTAAATGTTCAGTTGTTAAGTTGTGACGTTTATCGCTTAAAATTTATTTCAGTTTCGAAAACGTACGTTCAACGTCCACAGAAGTCACTATGGCATATTTAAAATATGTATAATTTTTCACTGATGGCACATTTAGGGTTGGTTCACCAAAATCTACTCCTTTACCTTCAATAAGGTCTACTATACAGCATACAGTTAAAAATCCTGGATTGTTCTGCAAAACGGTATTAAATTTCTTGTTCACGTTCAGCACTAGATCCTGGTACCTGGAGAATTAAACTGTCGCAAGTCTAAAACGCTATTTACGGCATTATTTATTGAATAGCCTGATGCCGTCACAGGTTCTTTGTGTTGTTCCACAATACGTGTTTTATAATTCCACGATATAACTCTTTCACAAATGTTGCACTTTAATTCTGTCCCGTCAAATTCTAAATCTGGATAATCTTGAATCCATTTCTCCGCCGCAGAACGAGTGGGAGGTCGACGGAACATGTTCAACCACCGAAACAGACAAACCAACAAGCAACTAACATTTGCTAATAACGCGGTATCGTCTCTACAAAGATCCGACACGCACAACGTTTCACTGCGAGTTTGATACTGGCAATTGGAACGTCGGAGAATGACTGCTGTAGATGAACTGCGACGTTGACACATGCCGGTAAATAAACAGGCTGAGGTTCGTAAACACTGGCCATTATTTTGAAGATGATATTTGTTTTTAATTAGGAATATTTAAATATTACAATTTTTAACCGACGGACCTGAGATGTGCGAACGACATACTATCTTTAGTTATCATTCTAACAGGTGCGTGTTAAGGGTGCCATAGACGGACCAAATTTACATATGGGAACACTTATTTTTTTCTCTCTTTCTCATATCTGTATATTTTTTTACATAAAACGACATTTTGTTCAATATAATTGCATATGACATGTTCATGAACTGTACACAAAATTGGATACCAATAATTCTTCACAGTAAAATGGGAAACAGAAGTGCAAATTTGATTTTGATTGACATTGTCGGGCACACTTTGTGGAGAAGACATGAACACTGAAAACTTGCAGCAAGACGCATTATTTACATTGATGTGCAGCCTGTAAAACCTTCTAGGAGGTATCCGACATATCATCCATCTTTGTCCGATTTGATGTATTGTGTGCACTATGTATGCCGTATTTTATAAACTAAGCCAATGTCAGGGTTATTTAAGGGACATTGACACAATGCTTAAAAAAGTAGTAACAAATAGTTTGTATTAAAAACTGTTATTTTAAAACATTAAGCTTTACTGCCTATAATTATCAATCAATATTAATATTTAATTATAATTAGTCAATATATTCACCAAAGATTTTTAGTTTTTTACGCACTTTTACAGTACCTATATTTTTACAACACTCGAAAACTGTTTTTATATAAAAGTATGATGAGTCGCAATGTTATAAAAAAAGTGTATTTACAAGAATATTCATTGCAGCTTTTCGTTTTTTGTAGCTTTGTTACTTACATACGTAGTTGCAACTGGCAACACTGTAAACATAGTTCTGCAGTGAAACTGGGACGTTGTTCAGGGGCGGCGTGGTGCAATTTGGGTACAGTTTAAACAATTAATTATAACTCGGCTATTTATTTGATTGAAAAACAAAAACTAATTTCAGATTAGCAATCTAGGGAACACGTACTATCCCCTCTTAAAATGGGACCTCCACTTGAAGTCACACCCTGTATCGCAACGGCGCATGATCTCTTATATTTTCGTTTTTATATTCAAGTTGATACCAAAGAAAGACAAGTGCATACTATCATGTGATGTATGACTGAACTTCCTCAATCTATGTGCATATCAAACAGATTTCGTGAAGCTTTTGTTAAAGCATTTTCTACCAGTAAAATGTCATAGAAATTCATAGCAGACATTAACTCACAACGTTTTATGCCTTGGTAGAGCTTCTGCTTTACATTTGTATATCCCACATACTACATTAAAAATTTCCCTGGTTGTTTCACACACGAAAGAAAAATTGTCCCTATGGACTTGGTCCTGGCAGTTAAAATCAATTTAGTTCCTGTCGTGATAAATCACGACTAAAATGTACATAAGTTGTATTCCTAACAGTAATTTATCAACCGTAGTATTTATCTCGGCGGTAAGGATATTTTTGAAGTAATTTAAGACATGAATTTATTAAAAACACTATATATTTTTGTAATGCCCATCACTTGCCTACTGAAGTGAATGTTTTTTAAAAAAACGTCAGTGTCGCTTGAAATTGTGACCTACTTTTTTATCCACGTGTTACGTCTAGGAAACAAATTTTAGAAACTTATACATACTTTAAGGAACTAAGGCACAAACCATATACATCAGTGTACTTTTTGTTGATTATGAAATAAGTTTCATATATTGTGATATTTTGCGATAAGCGAAAAGTACAATTTTGTATGTACGATAAGGGTTGTTGATAATGTACCTTTTTAATTACGAAACTGACTTTGATGATTGTTCTTTCCCTGAGGGTGGACTAAGTAGTTGAGCTTCATTGCCCCGGGATAGCTTTTTACTTACTTGTGATAGCCGAAAATAGGTTTACTTTTATTTTAATTTTCACATAACAGTGAAAAACTTAGTGGGATAAGTGACATAACCGATTTTTCTTTTGATCCAGGAGCTAGTGATTTTCTTTGGTGACAATTTTTAAGTCAGCAAGGTCGATAAGATTGTTTAGTTATAAATTCTAGGTGGCAAATAATATATTTTGTATATCTAGGAGGTTTCCGTTGGAGTCAGAAAATGCTTTGAAAAATGGAGTCCACTTTTTTACAATAACGAAAATAGTTTTTCTTACACGCACATTACCATTCTGTAAAGCAGATATCTCAAATATAGCTATTTTACGGACTTATTTGAGTCCCTAAAATGAGTCTTTTTCGAATTCAATCTTAAATAGTTGTTATGACGCATTTTATATAAAATACCCGTCAATAGTTATTTTGTGATTACATTAAACAATCTAGTTGCTATCATGCTCATTATTTTCAAAAAATATTTGCTCTGGCCACATTAATCAAAGTGGTATACATGTATACATTTTTTGTTTGAAGTTTAATAAAAAAAATGTTTATAATCTGTACCTAAAAAGTTTTTTCGGGGTCTGCTCATCTTTCCAACTCTGCTGCTATTCCACGGCAGCCAAAAGGAAACGGCTCTAAAAAATAGTAACTTTGGATACTAAAAACAATCCGAGAAATACTACTTTAGCAGACGAGTCCTTAAAATCGCCATGGAAACACTTTAAAGGAATATTGTTACCTATTTACTGAAAATATCAGAAAAGAAGAATAGGCCGCTGCTAAAGCTGAACGAAACTTTATTAAAGCACAAAATATTTTAAGATTATAAACTACTTCTTATAGATTATTTTTTTACATTTTAATACATGAAAACGCACAGTGAAATTTTTGGCATAGGTACTTGAAGTTATTGTAGGAAAACGACAAGCAACTTTTACATGCTTCCATTAAATCCAAACACCACATCTTTTCTTCTCGGCCGTGTTTTCTATATAGATCATTACCCATCGTGACGTTTTAGGTATCCAATTCAAAACCAACATAGGCAACGAGGATAGCAAACTTCCTCCAATGCCCGGTGTATAGCTCGGGTCCTCTATAGCACACGAAAAACAGTTATGTGATATATTTCCTGGACGAAGACGATCATATTTCCTGTATAGACGACATCCTTCCCCTCTGTAGTTACAGAAAATATTCTCTTGCGATTGGTCTTGGTATAAGAAAGATAAGTGCCTAATTATTAAGAAATCATCATCAATGTCACACACATCAAAGAAATGCAATCCTTCTCTTCTACATGCTCCATAAACATCAATAATAAGAGCTACTTTCAGCAAGTTTCATCGTCGTTCATTCAGAAACCTGTTGACTTCTTCTCGTAAGCACTTTCAACTTCATGTGTTCATACTCCACTGTATTAAGCTTCAAAAAAGCATGCCTTTGCATATGTTTGAATATTTACATATTCTTTTGCAGATAGTGTTGAATGAAGCACTTTGACCAAAGCAAGACTGGTCTTCAGATATTTGATTTTTCATAAATGTGTTACCACATTTACGTGGTTTTCCCTGTACCATACTTTGAATAGGTCGTATTCTTTTTCATATTGAATCCAACTTAAAATAGAGTTTCATCTAACTCACCTAAAGCTCTATTTTAGAGACTTTTTACTACATGAAAGCTATAAGATAATAATTTGTCAGATATTTTCCATTATAAAAACAGCTCTGTCTAAAATTTTAGTGCGATCACTAAGGCCAACTCGTCTAATGGTTGCTAGGCTCATCAAAACGTCATTCTTCAGCCAGTGTTTTGTTCAATTGAAGAAAAACTTATTTCATTTCTAAATTGTACGATTTATTACAGTAAATAAAGAAGATTTATAGTTGGAAAAATAAGTTCAAACTCATGCATTTTGCACGTAAGGAATTCACCCGAAATTTTTGCCACTTAGAATTAGTTGATGAGTATAACAGAATAATCCTAGCTACAATCAAATGAAAGATACAAAAAAATCCAGTAGCTCTTGGATAGCAAACGTCAAATACCAGGTGAAAATCAACAAATAATAAATTTCATTTTGTTTTTAACAGGCTCTACGATTCTGACATTTAGACTAAATTATATTGAATAGAAGCCTCTTCACATGATATTTGATGATGCTCGACGAATGGGAAAGGGTAAAAAGGATAGCAGCGTACTGTTGTCTCTTAATATTTCTCCAACAATTTGAGCCAATGTGCATCACAATACTAAACAGCTTACGAACCACCTTGTTCAAATAAACAAGTTAGCCTATTTTATTAAGCTATTTAAGCCTTTTGTAATTGAAATTTTTTAATACGACGGTTACCTTGTGCGAAAATAGTTTGTCGTAGATTTGTAATGCAAAGTGGGCCTAAGAGGAGGTCTATGTAAATGTAGATTGCACACGCCAGGCTTTTGAAAGTGAAACGACGATTATATCATTGTGTATTAAGAAAAAATGAAAGCGGTGTGAACCCCATACCCTTATTATTCCCATTGTACGCTTTATATTACATCAAAATGTGCAATTTAGATAATAATTAACTGTGTTTTGGGTTATAGGCCATGTTTTGCATTATATCTAACGCAATTAATGTTATTAATTATATCTCGGCTGTTTGTAATGTCAGTGGACGCGTTATTGTTATTTTTTAAATAAAAACTTTCTTTACCAGAAAGTGAATAATATATTATTACATTGATTCTCTATCATTTCTGTGATGGGAAAACTGCAACAATTGTGTATTATACATTGTGCTACTGGCATTGTCCATAATATCTGATTTGCAAAGAGTGAATTAAGTTATACAATGATTAAAATCAGTAATAGGTTTGTATACAGGGTGTTTCAAATAGACATGGCAACATTGTTAGAATTGAAGGTATATTGAAAAGTAAGTCATTTTTGAGTAAGATAATTTTTAAAAATAAAATTTTGGATGTAATTTCTTTAAAAGAGCGATATATTTGGTAAAAATTTGGCACAGATGCGTTTTTGGTTTAAAAAAAGGAGAACATTTGCAGTGTAGATTTAAAAACAAATCTGTTGGTCTTTAAAAAAATACGTCCAATTTTTTGTATTTATCTTATACACCCTTTATTCAAAAAATGAGGACATAGCTACATTTATTAAACCTTAGTTTTCTATGTTCTAGTACCCTACTTGTTTTCCACTGACACTACAACTAAACAACTCCTTTAAAAAAATACAAGACATTCAATTAACATGGTCTGACCAAATCTAGACACAGTTTATTTACCATACCAAAGGTGCTCATTTATTTGTAAGTAGATTTAGTTGACATTATAAATAAAAACAATTAAGGTACTGCGTCACTTGATAGAAGGGAGATTGAAAAAGGCAGCTTTGGAAATTTGCTATGAATAAAAAAATTGTACGTAGTCCGTCCTTAAAAATTCTAGGTACTTAATAGTATTAAACTAGTACCTAAAACCTAAATTATCGTTGTCATATTTTTAATAACGTGTTTTCTAAGTGATATGTGTGTGAAAGAGAAAGAAATTGTTTTGTTGTTTGTAAGTAAGGAATCAAACTTGTTTGAAGAGTGTAGACTAATATACTGCACCGAAAAATTTGGATGGCCTATTCTAATTAGTTGAAAGAGGTTGATTTGATTGTTGTGCCATTTGTTATCTATTCAACTGACGCAGTACTAGCATATACGACCAATTTATAAAAACGATTTGTTCGATACACGGCCTTTTCAAACTGAGTGCTTATATTAATTCAGTTGTATAATTATTTTGAAACAATTGTTTTTATTTTCGTCGTCTTTGTATAGAGGTGTTAAATTAATAGAACTGTATAGATAATATATTATTATTAGAATCCTATATATTGATTATTAATCTTGTTATCCGCTCGCCATGTTTGTACAATGTAATTCTTGTAAATATGTACCTAAATGTATCATAATTATTATTTCTATTAAACCCCTGTTTGTTTTTTATGGAAGTGTGTTATTGGAACCCGTTCATTCTTTTGTTCCGACTGGAAAACAAAAAGTAACAGGATTTGATTGATGATGTAAAAAAATCGGATCAGAAACAATCATTAGTTTGCAAATTTGGATGCTTGCTGCTGTTCAGCTAGAGATATAAAGAAATAACCTCGCACAACCGTTAATTACTAATAAAAAAGGAAACAATTACTTTACCATAACAATCGAATTTGTGATTTTTTGCATGTCTGTAATTATCTATAATTGTATCATTACGCTTAGTTTATAACAACTTTAACCTAGTAATCTACTTGTCAAAAATTAATTTAATTTATTTGATGTAAAACAAGTAAAAGTTATAGCAAATTGAAATCTTAAAATCCTGAACTAATTCACTTTATAATTGCATTTCATCGATTACATAACTATAAATATTATTTCCACAAATAATTAAAAGTGGCTATTGGTTAAGGAAGATTTTCAGAGTGTTGGATGAGTGTATTAGCAAATAACGCGTGTAGAATTACATACTTCAGTTTCATATTAAGTATACAGAGTGTCCCAGTTTTATAGTAATTGCAGAAATATGAGAATGCTGAAAATTGCTGCAGAAAACTTTTTTATGTAGAATTCAGTGGTGTTTTTCTACAGGATCTGTCTTTTAAAACATGCCCCATATACAGGGTGGTCCCTTTTTCATAGCTCACCATTGGCATCCCGGACACCGTTTCTTCAGTTATTGGTGCCATATTGGATCTTGACAGTAACAAATGTGAATAAAATTATGTCAAACCAATATGTAATAATACTATTTTATTTGAAGAATTATTTGACTGCCACCAAACTAGATCTTTAATTATTCTTGCAAGTTTTCAAGTTCTTTTTTCTTATCGAAGAAATAATAATAGTATAATAATGATAATGTTTTATTGCTCAACAGATTCTCATTTACAAAGCAATTTACTGCAAGTCTAAAGGTGTTAGTATTTCTTGAACTTATCCTAGGTATGGAAAAGTTAATAGCAGCAAGCAAATCAGCAGTCAATAGTGCTGTTAACTTATACCGTTGAGTGAAAAATTGTAGATAGAAACGCAGCCTCAATGGCGAAAGGCGTATTTGATCTACAAGTTTAACACCCTGTATCTTGAACATAAAGGTCCTAATAGAAAATATCTATAGGGCAACATGTTTTTAAAGTCGGACAAGAAATAAAGGCCTTCATGTTTGACGTTCCGTTATGTTACACGTGTTTTACAGTAAGGTTTTTTGGGCCCGAGATTTGCCCGTCTGTCAAGAACTGTTGTTAACGACAGTCAATTTTGAGTGTTCTGTGCGATTCAATGGTTTAACAAACAAAGAAAACCTCCGTGAATAATAAGTTGTCGATAAATTGACGAATCTTAGAACCAAAGAGCTGGTATTACCTAATACTATCTCGGGCCCAAAAGTGGATACGTATTTCGCCATGAGGTGCGCCTCTATCTATAATTTCTCACTCGACGCTTATACAAAAATCTGAGTGACATACGAATTCTACGAGAATCTAGAGTTTCAACACCAAATCTACTAACTAAAAAGTCGTAATTTAGTCCTATTTCAGAATAAATCCCATCAACTTTGTAAGCCAAATCATTATAAGAACTTTTCTTGAACTCTTTCAATTTGCCACTTGCCGCTGAATATTGTATACCAAACCAAAGCACCATATTGAAGCCTAGAGCGAACATAAGCAAAATATGTTTTAATAGCTCTTACATCTGACAATTGTGAACTATGAAAGCATAAAATCTCAATACTCTTTCGACTTTTCAATAATGTGTGCTTAATTAAACGTTAATTTAGCTACAAGGGCAGTTTATTGTACACTACCTACAAAGAGTAATTGCTCAAAATGCCATCTTAAAGCGTCAATAAAAGAGTCACCGCTGTCAATAAACTGCAATAAGAATTAATAGTCATGCATTCCGAAAAACAAAAGGAACAGTGAAAGAACTGAAAAAATTGTAAGATAAGGTTTTTGTTAGAAATTAAAATACAAATTAAAAAATGTCATAAACTTTAACATTATACAGGGCGATACAACTTATTTTCCTAAATTAAAGATACGAACTGCCCATATCTCCGCCACTGGTTGTTCAAAGTGCCTGATATTTTCACATTTTATGACACCTTAACTACTACACTGTGTACCAAGTATGGCTTAAATATCACTATTACTTTAGTAATTATACCAAACACCCTGTATCTTATAAAGTCCCAAAATTATAACTATTATACGATAAACTGCCATTACTTTTCAAAGTTCCTTACCCTTAAAGTTTAATCATTAAAAACTGTATATGATAAGATAACTAGAAAAAAACAAATAATTTCTTTATTCCTCTTATCGGTCTAATATTTTTCTACCGTATCCTTTTATTTCTTGTAGAGGTTACCATGCAATTATAATGAAATTAGAACACATTGTACTCATAATAATAATAATAAAAGATTCAGAGAAATCGCTAAGGAATCTGAAATTGTCGATGACATGACTGCATAATCACAGATAAGATAAATAATATAGCCACTGCAACTTAAAAAATAATCATGCAAACAATGCGCTATTGTTCAATTATCATCAACTACTTAGATTGTTTACTGAACAGATTACTTCTATGGGTGAATATTGTGCCAGAAAGGCTAAAGCGTTTCGATAACCTCACCTTCGGTGCCTCTGTGTCGCCGATAATTCAAAATAAGGGTGAAAGTTTCAGGCCATAACTCCCTATCTGATCGTGATCATTTAGGGTGTGTAGCGGAACCAGCTGCTTGTAATTTATTCCACCGCTTTACACTGAATCACTGAATTTGATTAATAACGCTTCAACAGGCTCTTTAAATGTGCCAACAGCCTATCCATATGGGAAATATGTGAAGGATTAGCTGTCTTGGATTACTCTAAGAAAAAATGCAATAACAACTATACAGCTAAACCTAAGGTTAGAGAAACCTTGCAGTTTTGTAATAGGTATTTATTTATTTCACAATTATGCCTTGACAATCAGAAATTGTATAGCATTAGTCACAAATAGAGATACAAAAAAGAAAAAAAATGGAGAGGATGAAAAGAAAAACAAACAATAACTTAACCTAAGCAAAATATTCAGACAGTGAATATAAACAGTTCATCAGGTAATCGGTTGAAGATCCTAACTCCTAAATGATAATCACTGTTTAGGCAAAACTTATGTCTACAATTAAAAATATACTTACACAAATGAGTCTGTATGTTCAAAATCCGACACCTATCTACAAATGGCATCAACCGGCATAAAAATGCTACTCGAAAATCTTTGACAGCACACACCACAGTAACAGGTCGATAATTTTTGAAGCACTGAGAATCTCCCTTTTTAAACACTGGGATAACTTTCCCTAATTATAAAGAGCTAGGAAAAATTTCACTACTGAAAGAAATGGGGCATTCAAAAAATTTTTTTTAAATCGAAAAAATTTACTCCAAAAAAAAACTAATAAAAAATGTAGAGGGGTAGTTCATTCCAACGTCTTACAACAAGACAAGGTCAATGAAAAATACTGGTCTAGAAGAAGACTCAGAAGCCTATATATCGTGTCAAATTTCAATTCTTAATTTCTAACCGTTTGGTCAAAATTAAATGAAACTTAACATTTTCACCCCCCTTTTAAGGGGTCGTAGCTCCTCCAGGGGCACTTAAATAAAAAAGTTTATATAAAGAACCCCTACCAAAATCGTTTATACAATCTACACTCAAATTTTTTGCACCAAATTTCAAAATGTTTGACGCTGTATCTCGGAAACGATGAATATTTAGATATAGGTATGTATATTTGATTAAATCTCATTTATTTTCAATCTAAAATCACCCCTTCCAAGGATGCTAGTAACACCTAATACGCCCTGTATAACTTAATTATCAAAAAATTATAATTTTTGCGTTTTGCAATAAAATTAAAATAGCATAATGTTTTGCAATAAAATTAAAATATCATTGTTGTATTTAAGGTAAGTACATACTTATTACTATGTATACCTTGACCAATTCAACTATTCCGTGAGATTATTTTTTAACAGAGTATACTACAGGGTCTTTATTTTATATTGTATCAGACAAAACTTAATTGACTGAGGCGTTCTTTGCATAAACCCCATATGTCAGTTTTTCTCGAAAATGGACTTACGCCGCCTATGGGTTGATGGCATAAATATCTACGTCCCTTGCGTGAAAAAATTCCGTCAGAACCACAATAGTCCAAATTATAAGCGACTAAAATATTGGCGATTCTGCATAAACCCCATATGTCAAGCTCAGTTTTCAGCAAGAACCATAGATGTCAGTGACTAATGGTGTTTTTGCGAGAAAGTTTATCGCTCAGATGTCACTGATGTCAGTAAGTATTTATAGGTTAACGTTTTAAATATGTCTAGTTGTGTGATTTTGGGAGTAGAGCATATAGAAAATAATATAAAGTTTTTGTTTAATATTAAAAATATCCTTTTTCCTATAAAATGATGAAAAATAATGGAAATTTTCTGCATAAACCCCATATGTCAAATTAAAAAATGACCCTTAAAAAAACCAAATGAAAAAAAATACTATTTATATGGCAAAATGTCTATTATTATTAAAACGATAAATCACTAATATGAACATTTTTTTGTAAGCCAACTATTGTTCAACCAAATAACTTTTTTTTACTTTTCTCGAAAGTTGTAATTAATGACAAATGGGGTTTATACAAAGAACGCCTCAATTACTAATCAAGAGTAATATAATTATGACAGATTTTCAATATGTGACAACATCACACGCCAACCATGTCGGATGTTTATAATAATCACAAGTACCCGTAATCATATTTTTACCGCGAATGGTTTTCTTAGAGCGTTTCTCATGACACAGAATAAAGTTTGGAATAATTATAAGTGTTCAGAATGAGTGCAGTTACTTGCGTACAAAATTCTTTTCTTTTACCTATGTAGGTACACCCATAAACGTCAAAAAACACAAGTACAAATTCAACTTCCCTGTATATTTTACGGTTTCCAAGAAACCAATGGTGAACCATGATAAGCGGACTACTCTGTATATGATGCACAACTATTTTGATATAGTTTGCGATTAACCACGTAATAAATTGCAGTGTTGCCATACGTTTCAGAATGTTACAGTTTGAAGAATTTTTAATTTTATCGTGTTCATTAATCCTGATGCAAGTGTTTTCTACAAATACAAGTAATTTTAGACACTTAAGAACTGAATAATAGAGTTTAACAAATAACAGGAATGCAATTTCATGCCACCTGCAAATATGCGAAGGTACCGAAGTAAAATGAATATAAAACGACGGAAAGCTGTCTAACCAACAAATTTTTAGGTAAATGCTGTTATAACATTTATTTTTTTTTCTTTTTTTTTTCATTAATTTTATTTTAAGTGGATAAACAAAACATCAGTACGTTTATTTTTCATGTTACTTTACGTGTTTCATTTTTCGAGATTTCTGTACCTAAAACCACCACAAATTTGATCATTTTACGACGAGAAATACGGTGACTTTAAATAAAAAAGTACTTTCTCAGGCCTGCAACTTTTTAAGTAAGCAAAGTTGTGTTATGTTTATATTTTTAAAATGTAGGTATTTATAAAAACGTATTCGTTTTAGACATTTTTTCTTATAAGAGCTTGTAGTCTTTGGTCAAATATGAAGCCATGTCCGCTGAACAAAGTTCAGACAAACCAAACTCTCTTGTTACTGCGCATCGCACAGTCAGAGTTGTTACGATGTCCAAATTTTGAAATAACTGATAACTAATAGATATGTAATTTGAAATATTACCTCTTAGAAAATAGATATTTAATATTTAAGCGAGAAACAAATTAAATAACATAATTAATTGTTTATCTGCCGAGAACTATTGACCTCTTAATCAGAAGACTCTAGTTGACCGCAATATTTTTATCATCAATAGTATCGTAAGAAATTTAAATTTACATTTTTTTTATAACATTTTTGTTTTCGTCACAACTCATTGATGACTTATCTTTGCTAAGTATCAGTATGCTTTCAACCTATTTGTATAACAAAAGTAAAAGGACAAAATTTTTCACGCTTCTAAATAAATTTGCTATATCCTTGAGTCACTTTTGTTTAAACTAGTTAACAAACAAATTGTAGATATTAGCGATTATTACTATTTAGCATGGTTATTGTATATAAAAAAAACAAAGATTTAGCAATGAAATAAAGAAATCAAAATGTAGAAAAAAAAGTTTTTAATGCGTAATGGGAAACTGTAGCTAATATAGTTAATGATTTAAAATTACAAAGTTGATTTTAAACTATTAAAATTTAAGAGCAGTTAGAAGAATATTAACTTACTTAATGAAAAGGAATTAATACGAGATAATGCAATAAACATGAATCGTTTACTGGTAGTGCAAAACTAGATAAGCTAAAAAGAAAAATAAATCTAGAATATTTTTTAAATTTTCTGAAATATTAACATAGTATTAAGTCTTATGTACCTAAAGTGTGGTCGACCGAAAAGAAGAAGCTTCATTATTGGCTAAATAAACAATATTATCAAAAATTTTCGAAACAGGTCGATTTCCGATTTTAATTTCCTGTTTTTTTCAAATAATAATTTAATATACAGGGAGATCTACCTTCGAGTAATGACGTCATCACCGTTATTTTTTAATAGGACACCCCACTTTCTCTTGTTGAGCTGATTCCAGAAATGTATCACATGTTACTTCAAATTGGTAAGGTTGGCAACAATACCAAAATTTTTTCATATATTTTCAGGTATTAACAATATTGTGTGAAACTAACTACTCAGTGGACAAAAGCCCCAACCTGCGTTGAATTACACCCACAATATCTACCCATATATTCCTTTTTATTAGCTTTTGTAACATTTTTTTACTGTTTAAGAAAGGTATTTTAAGCTAATATGTATCAAATCTCCTACAATTCCTACCAATGAAGTCATATGCATGCTCTCTGATACCAAACATCTAGGTATGCTAATGAACACCCACAGACAAAACTCTATTCAATAATTATCTAAAAAATGTATTCTATTTACTAACCTGATATACTCTATAATTATATGAATGATGAAGAAATCCAAAAAATGCAGAAATAGATCAGATCTCATCTATTGTGGTTGAATTTCGAGTTCCCACTCCATATTTGGAAAAAATGTTGTAGAAAGAGGTAACATTTATTTTCGGTCTAGAATTATCCCCTGAATTTTCTGCTGGTCATTTCCGGACACCCTGTATATTCCCCAATTTTTTATAGGTAATAATTACAATGAGAATGATCAAGAATATATATTGATTTGCATTTTTCCATAAGAATTTATGTCTCTTTCTGAGGAAATGTGTTCCACTAAGCTCGAGAATCGAGCCCCTGCGGGTAAATAAATGGGGTTTCTGTCGATTAGATTAAATTTATTTTAATACAATATATTTGAGCCAAGTATGGACCTGAGATATACGAACGAAGTGCAGACTCTATTTATCAGTTTAATACACCACGAGTCGCCCCTGTCTGTTCTTAGACAACAGAAGGTTATAACTGTTAAAATAGCCCCAATAATATTAATCATTTTCACCCTCTAGAATAATTTCATTGTAGCAACAAGTAAATAATCCCATACTCTCACTAGGCACCCGTCAGACATTCTATTCCGATGTTTATTAGATTCGCATCATTTGCATAGCCACCTACACCCAAAGTGGAATGATCCCTGGTGCATAATGCATCTCCTATTAAAGCAAGATGCTGGCGAATGCACCCGACTATATAAGGATATCGACAAAGCAGTTTCGCCTCTGCAGTCCATTTTATTCCACCAATAAAACAACAAATTGGAAATAATTATTTGAAGCTAAGGCTAATAAGAGCAGTACGACCGTTTGTTCTTTATTGGTCGCTATTTGTTTCAGGATATAAACAAACAAATGTTGAAGACATAAAAAGGCACCGATTACGAGTTTTATTAATGAAAATAAATAGATTATTGATTTTTATTGTGGTCTCTTGACAGCTGAAGGCAAAACAAATATTGAATTAATATATAGATGGCTTATAACAATTAAAATAAACCATATATTTGTTACGTTGAAAAATAAAAAGGAATTTATGGTTTTGTGTTAAGTTGGTGGGGCTAGACAGGTTTTTCAATTAATATGTAATAGGGGTGTGAAGAGAAAATAAAGTTTTAAAATTTAATATTCACTATTGAAGATGTAATAACAAGGAATCATCAATGATTATAAAATTATTTTTGTTTTTTGTTTCAATTATGAGACTCAGATTAAGTATAACAAAGGTCAATAGTTTTGTGTCATTTTTTAAGTTTATTTTTTTTAAATCTACTGGATTTTTTTGGCTATTTTTAGTTTATTACTGTCTAACACTATGGTCAAAATGTCTGAAAAGATTTCAATCGTGCGAAAATTTCGATTTAAAACTGAAATAGTTATTTTTATACTAAGTGTCCAAAATGAGTGCTTTTAATGGTGCGAGAATGTAAATTTTTGGTCAACGTCGTAGGTCGGTACAAAAGTCTTCAGATTTCGCGCACGAAATATGAACAATATTTTTTGTCCCATTGTCCAAAGTATTTGCCATTGTGGGTTTATTATTTTTCAATGCCTTTTTATCTGAAGCTAATGTCAATGACAAAAGTGACATGATCATAAAATAGTACCCAAACTGTGACGCACGATCGCGTGGTTTTGTTTCCATGTCCTGATTCTTTATGTTCATCATCACCTTTAACATGGAGTCATTTGACTAACGCGTTGACGATTTTTACATTTTAGATTTTGGAATAGGTATGCCAAAAGCACTTTTTCACTGAACTTGTAACTAACATTTTTCAGATCACACCATATCAAGAACTATTGTACGAAAACTCGTACTGTTGCTTTCAAGCTAAGCCGTATCATGAATTAGCTTTATTAGCGCAGCTTCTTGGATTTCTTTCGGAAGATATTCATTTTCTTGGTCAGTTTCACGAGTTACTTGTCAACAAACGATCAAAGTTTCATTACATTAGCAACAATAAACTTTATGAACAATTGGATTTCAAAATAATATTTTATAAATTTAATAACGAAGAAAATGCGTTGATTTGTACCTACTTTTTCCTTTATCACAAAATAAAATGTCACTAGCACTTATACCATAAATGACTAATTTAATTTTCTGTAAAAATACCTATAAGTAATGGACCACCAGATTCTTGATGTTATTCAGAACCAACATTTAAGTTTTAAGATAATGAGAACGATTATTCATTAGATTAGATATCTTTATCTAGATATGATAAAATAATGATATATTTTCTATACTCTTAATTTAGATAATATCATTTAAATAATATACAGCTGGGGTTAACTTTATCAGAAGACGTCATGAACTCAACACCTTTCCAGATTACTATAAGTTTGAAGATCATACACTTTATAGTCATAAGCACTTCCTTTCTTTAAAAATAAATTTTAAATAAAAATAATCTCTAGCACGTTGGAAGAACTAAGTAACTAAGTACTCAAATAAACAAAACATAATTACCAATTTCCTTCAAATTACTTGTTATTCATGTGTTTTTGTATGTTTTTTGTGAAACCATTTCTCTTTCGTAGAAACAGGTAGGAATTGGTTTCTGCGGTCGCATTAGCTATATTCGCAATCATGCCAATTTCAAAAAAACTAATGGAACATATCCCAAGGCTCCTTCTTAGGATGCAAGCATGTTTCCACTTTTTATTATTTCAGCCAACATAGGAGTACTGATAGATAATTTCCTATTTGCGCGATGGTATTAGGTAGTAAAAAGTCACGTTCCGAACAGTATAGTTAGTATAAAAATTATATATCTAACATGGTATTCCAAACAAATTACCGAAATGATTGTAGATACAGAATATATTGAAGTTGCGGTGCAAATTTCTTGAGAAGTTGGTGATGGGGGTTCCTTCTCCCTTAATTACATCCAAAAATACCAAGAATACCTGGATGGGTTTCTCGCCACCACCGTAATTCTCATACCTGAGCTGAAATTGTATACATGCCGCATTTAATGGACCATATAAGGGAACGTAATGGCCCGAGGAGATGAAGAATCGTAAAGCGTAATATCATCTGACAACACAAGCCACTTGGCCGTCGGCCATTGCGGCTTGCCCAAGTATCAGGTAATTCTAAAGCCTCGTTCACACAAAGAGTTTTTATCCAAAAGATATGACAATACTCTTAAGCCTAAGGTGTAACAGTAGTAAGTATTCAAAACTTGTGAGCTTGTAAAACAAGTCGAAAAATTACGAAAACCTTAGTACAACTTTTATCAGTGGCGGTTCCTAAGGAGATAGCTTACTTAAAGGGATAACCTCAAAAACAGTTTTTAATGCGTAACATCAAAACAGTTCAACATTAAGTCACGAAATTTTGGTGAGATATTAACCTTGACGTGCTTAATAAGTCTCATAAAATACATTTCAAAATTTTCTACAGGGGCGTGAGAAAATGCAAGGCTCTGGTACAAATTTAATCATATCTTTTTTGTAGTTAATTTTTTCTAGTTTCTGACTCCAAAATATTAAAATATTAAGTATTTAACATAAAAAATGTACTCTTGTTAAATTTCAATAGGATGTACCGTTTTTCAGTAAATTCGATTTCAATCATTCCTAACGTGATCCACATTTAACATCCAATACATAGCCAAACAAAATGAATTGCAATGTGCCATACAGAAAACAACTAGTCTGACAGTTAACAGAAATGTCAAATATTTTTAGTTTGAAAATTGTGTTATTTGAGTCTACGCAGTGCTATTTTATAGTGAACAAAAATAGATAAAAATTATTTAAAAATGCAACAGTCCACATTTTTGTTAACTGTCAGATTAGTTGTTTTCTTCATGGCACACTGCAATTAATTTGCTCGGAAACGACGCCTTTAGGCGTTTGTTTAACAAAATTACTTTAATTTTAACCATAGAATATACGCTCCTGGATTTTCTCCACGCAAATAGGAAACACCCTATTTCTATGCATGTCTTGCATAAATTGAAATAATGTTGATTTTTTTCTTATGACTTTCTATAATCACTATTATGATAAACAGTTCCTACATAAATATTCATATTTACATCTGACACAGAGATATTATTTTAATACGCATATAATTTATTAAACCTCAGGAACAGGATTATGTATTTAAAAGAAGAGCTTATTTAAATAACTAATTGCATAATTTTTAAAATGACCAAGGTGTAACAACTTTTCGCCTAGCAACAAACTTGTTCTTAGAATAAGAGGAATAACTAATTCATATAATTGTAATTTTATCAATTAAACTATTGCGACAGATTTGACGCATTTGAATCAAATGTCATTTACTAATAAATAAGCAAGTAACCTTACTCTTTTTTGTACGCTTAGAAATAATTATGGGTTTAGTTTTCAGCTCTTTCTAAAATTATTTTAAGGTGACTTGTAAAGTGTAATAAATCATGTAAGTCGAATTTAACACGTATTTAAAAATGTTATTATAGAGACTAAACCTTAATACATTTTCTTTAAAATATAAAAATTAGAAAAATTCTTATCTTACAAAAACAAGACAATGGTTTTTTAAAGTTTTGTTTTCCAACAGTCTCTTGTATGATTGTTATGAGACTATTGCTTACAAATGAGAAACATGGAACTATATTACAAATTTAGTAATATTGGTGGTTGCTCTCGGTCCGCTACAGTTCTGCTCGGAGCTCACTCATAACTACCGATGTGGTCGATCGACAACAGTGGTTGATTGGTAGACGTCATAAAGTAAAAAAACTGCCAGTTTTACATAATAAGTCATAAGTAATCGACGAAACAGACCAAATAGAATTGTTCCTCTTTCAGTCAAGTGCAATTTACAATTAGTTCAGCAGCAGTCTCTTTCTTGTTTGGAACGATTTTAACATTTATTGTGTATATTACATTATTTATTGTGGGATATGATTCATTGATTTATGAAAGCATTTCTTGAACGCACTAATGTCATATAAAACTAATAATTTCTAGTAATTCAACGTTCATCAATATTTTGTTGCCAGTTTCTTGATAAGAAATTGTTTCCCTTTGAACAACCTGACATTATACAAGTATAAAATAGAAATACTTAGAAATAATTGGAGGGGATAAAGGGTACTGCATCCCTCAGTTACCATCAATTCGCCCTTCGATTTTTTTTCACCAAAATTACATGATAAGTATGCCGAAATAAGATAAAAGTACGTGCAAGATTTCAAGCGTGTATCTTACAAGACAATGGAATTATTAACAAAAATAGTTTTTTAAAATGTAACTTTAACATCCTGTATATTGAAATAGGGACGCCTAAATAAAAAATGGCATAAGAAAAGTCGCATTATTTTTGTCCAAAGAATATGTGGTTAATGGTACGGCCTTCTATTTTGGGACACCCTGTAGAACTTGTTAAAAAATATTGAAGACATTTTTTCTAGTGCCTCTTAATCTAGGAACATTTGCAAATGGTATGATATTAAAAAAATCGCTTACAAAGATCTTTTATGTAGGATATTCACTTCCTGATAAGTTTTTCTATTCTCCATTCAAATTTTATGCCACTATTTTATACTTTAAAATGCGCAGCTTCATAGAAATCGTACTCAATCCATATTTTCATGCATACGTGGAAATTTAAAAATGAATAATTCAGCCAGGACATTTACATAAGATCATTACGTATTCATTTCATCCTTTATAACATTTTCCTGTCTATCCGTTTGGAGTTTGAAAAGATTCACTTTCAAATTATACAGATTGGCAACTATCCTTTATTTATTAACCAAAATAAAATGCGTAATAATGTGAAGTACATCGTATATCATTATGCGACGAAAATGGAAATGCAAAGGTGTAGGAAAAGGTTTGGACAACTGTTTAGAATAACCGGGGACGCCTACTAATGGCCAAAAAAGTGTAGATCATTTGTTAAGAACGTTTGAGGGGGCAATGGTATAATCCAGTTTGATTGTGTTGTTATTTGTGATCAGGTTTGCCGTTAGATATTACAAAAATCTACATATACACTTTCCTGACTTTCCTTTTTCAGCGATTTGTTGAAAGTATTCTACCATTTATTTCATTATGTATATTTCTTTAATTTAACTGTGTGAACTTACACCAATATTTCATTGTGTTGTACAGGAATTAGACTGTTTATTATATAAAGATATAACCTGATGAGCTGATCTACGTTTCTATAGCGCTGGAATATTAAAGCGTGCAAGCAACACATCTTATGGAAAACCTCTTTCAGGATACGTACCGTCAAGAATATGCACCGCTGATTTTAAAAATCGTCTCTGAACCTTCTCCAATGAGTCAATATGCGCCTTGTAAATAGGGTTCCAAACGGTAGCGGCGTATTCCAATTTCGACTTGACAAGTATGCATATTATTGAATCCCTTGGAAGAGCGAATAATAGTCCCTAAAGTTTTGTAAGCTGAAGAGGTAACTCCTTCAATATGTTTATTAAAAGACAGTTTAGAATCAAATATAACACCAAGATCTTTTAAATATTCTGGTCTTTGCAATGAAGAATTCTGAATTTCTTCTCTACATTCAAGGGGAATCTGTTTTTAATTCACCAGAGATCTATTTCATGCAATGCTTTCTGAAGAACTGTACCGTCCAATACACATTTTGTTTCCGTAAACAGTTTTAAGCCATCAGCATATAGCAAACAGTGTACGCCATTAATATTTGATGTTATATCGTTAATAAACATGATAAATAAGAGAGGACCCCAAACAGACCCCTGAGGGACACCAGATCTCTGCAAGAATTTCTCAGACCTGAAACCATGGAATTGAACAAACTGATATCGATTCGATAAGTATGACTTCAACACATTTATGATAGATGTGGACAAATTAAACGTTTCTAATTTCTCCAATAAAATTCCGTGGTCAAGTCGGTCAAATGCCCTAAAGAAATCGGTGTATACCACATCGACCTGACTTTGCCAATCAAGATTTTCTGCTATATATTGAGACTTGCAAATGAGGTTAGTAATGGTTGACCTATTTTTCACAAAACCGTGTTGCTCTGTAGAGATTCTGATTGAAACCCGATTATAGATGATATTATGGAGAAGGATTTCAAAAATGTTGGCAAAATTGCAAAAAATAGTTATAGGTCTATAGTTAGTTAGTTCATTTACATAATTTTTTTATGAATAGGGCATATTCTTAACAATTTCCATAGGTCAGGAAAAAAAGAGTTAAGGATTAGGTTGAAAATAAATATAAGAGGTTCAGCCAGAACTACAGCACAGTCTTTAATAATAAATGCAGTAATCATATCCGGACCCATAGTCGTGGTTGGTTTAATTCGTTTAATGGCTTTAATTACATCAACGTGAGTGACAAATAAGCTAGCAGAAAATGGCAAACTAGAACTAGGTTTCTGAGCAATAGTATCCCCATGACATAAACCAGTGAAAGATTTAGAAAAAAGATCCGCAAAACAATTTTATCTGGAAAAAAATGAGATTTTCTGGGAAACGGCTGAGAAAAATAAATTATTTTAGAAACTATTGCATATTGCAATTATCTTTAAGACGCTAGTCATCGCGGCGCTCTAATTTTTTTTCCATCAACATTTTTTAATGTATCACGATAAAGATCCTTTGAATATTTTTCCTATAAAACATTATTTTATGTGTTTAGGTTCCCATTATTTCTCAGTTAAATTGATCACCTTATGTATCAATTCAGTAGGCATTGCTGCAGTTTTCAGTCTGCTATATTCATAAATCTGGTTAGTCATGTAGTATACAATATGTCAATGAGAAATGTTGGTCACATGTTCCATAATAACTATAATAACAAAACACCTAAGAACGATGACCTAATTTGCACTTACGCTGTCGTAAAACATAAGAACAATCAAGTGACTCAATTCCCAATTATGACGGTTATTAAATATTAATTGGAGGGATAAATACCATGTACGCAACGCCTAAATGCAACTTTCTCCTTGTAGGTAATTTCATGTAGATTACAAAATGAAAACCAGCACCTTAACTCATGTAACACACCATTTAAGCCCATTCAAACCATTTGTATGCATTTATGTAACGTCTAAGAAACACCGCGTTTTCTATTATAATACAAAAGACCATCAATCACAATCCACTGGAAAATGAATAAATACATAATTCCAACGTACAACTTACGAGTACATACTGTATAATTTAAATGGTCGTAAATTTTTGTATTGTTTTGTATGACTTTAGCTTAAAAGGCGTCTTAATAATAAATAAATGAAGCATAGGTATATATTTGTAAGAGGAGATTGATATGAACAGGCATAGCAAAATATAATTATTATTAATTAAGATTAAAACTAAAGCCACGGTAGTTTTGATGTTGAACATTTCGGATTCTGTCTATGAATTATATAAAAAAGAAAGGCCTCTTTGATAAAAAAACAATTACTGTAAGAAGTTTGAGCATTTTTTAAGTGTTAGTGAAGTAACGTTCAGATAAACGTTACTGCAATGGCACTGCAATTGTACTGTGTATTGTAATTGTATGGTGTTGAATATTCTTTACTCTGTTTACATAAAATTACTGTAGACTTAAGAAGTTGGGGAATTTTTCCGCTCTAAGTTGGCGACATGCAAAAACTCAAGATTCTTGACCAGATAAAGAAGTTATGTTTATGTTTTTGTCAACAACGTCTCTATCTACGGAAATTGTTGGTTTTTATCATTTGCCGCATAGTAATTAAAAGCCTACAATCTGCAGGAATAGATGGTCTATTTGAATTTGAATGTTAGGTTAAATGAGGACCCACTAATTTCAGCAAGTCATCAAACATTGCCACTGTCATTCGGGTGTAATGAAAAAATAACCGGCATTCTCATTTCGCATTTTTTTATATAAATTATAGAAATTACCTTGCATGTGCTTTATGCGGTTAATAGGTCGGACCCAACATCTCCGAGTTCTTCTTTTCATTTTTTTTTTCATGTATAGTTTGTATACATATTGACTCGCTGCGAATAAGAGCAGCAACAGTAACTGTTTCTTAACCAAACAGTCATCTTCATCCATTTTTTAAAAACAAATCAATTTTAAACAAAATATGTAAATTAGAATCTAATTTAAAAACTTAACCTGCAAAAATGTGAATCTTCTGTTTACTGTCAAAAAAGCTGTTTTCTGCTTGGTCCTTGTATGATTGTTGGAAAAGGAATGGTAAAAGCTAAAATGCTTTTAGCTTCTGCCACACAACTGCAGTACAAAGGCGTAACTTAAGTTTATCTGAACGTTACAAAAGTCATCCGTATTTCTCGCCGTTTTACTTCAGTATCTTTGAATATTTGCAGGTGGGGTGAGTTAACATTCCTATTATTTGCTAAACCCTAGATTAACCAGTTATTAAATGTCTAAAACTATTTATTTTGTATTTGTGAAAAACACTATTTCAAGAATACGGCCTTTTTAATACCTTTTTTGCAGTACCAATGCAACCGCACTAATTTTATGTGAATGAAGCTTTAAGGTGCAACACAACATGCAATGCAACAAAAATCAATTTGGACGGACTCCACATATAACGGTGATATTCATAATTACCACCAGTAACCGAAAAAGTATTTTATTTTTATTTTTTTATTTTAGAATAACACCATCCTACAGTCAATGGCCAATTACAGGATGGGATCTACATTACATAAACACATCGCACAAATTACAAAAAAAAAAAATGGAAAATCTACAAATCAACACAATGAAATAGCAATACAATATGAAATTGAATGTCAAATTAGGTGCGTTCTGCCAAAGAGCGATTTCATTATCGCGGGTGCAACATTTAGACTCATTTAAGGTTTCCTACTAATAAAATAATTTAAAAAAATATGAAATGATTGTTTGAAAAGTTACATTTGAACCTGTTCTCTTTTGATTCGTTTATAACTATTCAAAGGAAATGGATAAATAGTCACGAGAGAGGTTTAATGTGCTATCGCGGGTGCAACATAATCGGCCCACCTTCACAAGATCATAGAACAAAAATACAAAAGTCTGTGAATTGTGAAATATTTATTTTATTATGCATTCATATTTTAAAAGAGAACAAATTAATCAACCTTTCAGTAATAAAAAAAAATATAGAAAACAAAAATAAACTGTGAATTATTCACTGCTTAAGCAATCGCGGGTGCAACGCCAAATTATCGCGGGTGCAACACATAACATAATCACATAAATAAAAGAAATAAGAGATCAAACAATGTGTGTTACTAATTGGTACACTTCTTTGTTACGTAATTTAATTATTTTTTTTCAAATACGTCAATTTTTGCCGAAAATTCTATTAACATATTGCCATCAATTTTCTTCCTTGCTGTTTTCAATTTTGCAATAATATCTCATAATGAACGTCTGCTATGTCATTCACGATTTGAATGAAGTGTTTACCATCAATTGTCGTCAGAAATTGTTCGAATTTGTACTTCTTTACGATGATTTCTAGTCACCTGTATTCTTTCTCTTAATCTGATTTTGGCCACCATTTTCAAATTTTCATCGGCATTAATTTTCAATTTTATTAATCCTCTCCGTTTCGAATCACGAGCCCATTATCGACAGGTATGATAATAATAATAATAATATCTCTACCCCTCATTCATTATTAAGCAGGCCACATTTGCGCCCAGGAACGATTTACGTTGTTAGGCCCTAACCACCATTCAGTGCAGGAATGAGGGAAACCTGGGAAACCTCATTAATCAGGGGGGTAGTCAAATGTCGACCGGTATCAAACTCTCACATTGACCTAAGCCAACATTCTTCCACCATACCATACCCGCAGAGGGGATGCCAATCCTCTCTACGAATATAGCTTATATACGGTCTACCGGCCACGGGGGTCGAACCCACAGCGATCTAGTCATCTCAACTCAAGTACTGACGCCTTAAACCGCGCGACCACTGACCGATCTACATAGAGTTCTGCATTTTCAGTTTTTTCTGTGATGCGGTCTCTTTCCGTTGTTCTTATGTCATTTTAACCAACCTATCTATAAAAAAGTGTGAAATATTAACATAAACACATAATATTACTATTGAAGGCTTGGTAAATCAATAAAATATGATGACACCGTAATGTTAAGAGTCAAACTTATTACACCGCGACCCGAATATTGCGATCGCGGGTGCAACCAATTTGAGTCAACGTTTATTTTAACTGAAATTACAATATGCCCTTAATTGTGGTTGATTTAAGTTTTCCTTTTGTTTCTTCTTACTTTTATAAAGTTTCAAAACATTAGCACTTTATTTCTGTGAAAAAACCGAACTTTTATATCTTTTATATCGCGGGTGCAACTAACTAATAATGGTTTCTTGTAGTCAATCTTGCTTGAAAAGTAATAATAATTACTTATATGTTTTTGCATAAACAAATAAACAATGCTATCACTTTAAGGTTAACCAGCAGAATGTAAGCTCAAATTCTCCGTAACAGCGGTTTTGCACAAGTGCTGTCAGAAACTGATGTTCAGTTCGCACCGAACATTCAAATGTTATCGTTTCTAAGCGCACTAAAAATTTATATATGAATTTAGGTCCGAAAAAGTAGTTTTGTTACTAAATTCATATATTTTTCTTTATATTGGCACCAAAAATAGTAGCAAACACTATAATTCAGAAATTGACAATCGTCTCCAGCGGAATCGTCCCAAAGCATTTTCACATGAGCATAAATTGCACGTAAGCTATTTTTCATATTTCAAAAACTAATGTAAATACACTAAATATACGGGTATTTGACTACAGTAGCCTAACGATGTAAGGGTTGGAACTACTAGAACTTCAATACCTTTTATCTCGGAAACTCAGGATTTTACAAACATTTTTTTACGATATTGACTCAATTTTTCATGACGCATCTATTCCCAAATTTGTTTAGACAGATTCTGAATCACCCTGTATATGATTTTCCTCGTTGTCTTTTAAATGACATCCCATGTGTGAACTCTGATTCCGGAAAATTAACCCTTAGCGTTGTTTAAGACCTAAAGTGGCTCATGCCGTATTTGTACAGATCAATAAAATGTTTTTGTTGGAGCTCATGCGGGTAGAAAAGCAGGCATACATAAATAAACAGAAGTATGAACCTTTGTAATGTCCATGTGGATCTCTAGGCAATGAAATTGATGCCTCGTGAGATTAAACAACCGTTTCTTAAAATACATGCGGGTCTCTAAGATTCATGCAGGTGCAGGCAGATGTGATGCAGGCCGGAGAAAGTGAAAACAATAGTAGTAGGTGAGAAACGTAAAGATGCAAGCGAGATAGTGTGGAACGGAAGAGAATTTCTCTACAATTGTAGCACAGATTTCTTGTGGGGTACGCCTTTGCAGATTCTCGTATGGAATTAATAAAAATTGGTATGGAATCTCAGCTAACTTCTTTAAATACCAAATAGAAATATTATTGCGTTTTTTTAAATTTAATCAACGGTGCTAAAATATACAAGGTATTTCTTTTTCCAACTCAGTCGTTCAAAGGTCTTCCAGGAATTGGACCTTTCTGAAATGAGCCTCACTCTGAAAGACGTTAAAAAACATTCTCGAATTTGATGATTTGGAAATCTTTCCATCTGTAAGACCGTAAATGTAAACAATAATGCTATTTCAGCATTTGAATATTTATTTATTTATTTATTTAAATACAAACCCAACAGGCAAAAGCCCAATTACAGGGTAGGTTACGCAAAAAGAACATTGACATGTAACACAGTGACTAAATTAGTTAAAAACAACATAAAATTTAAAAATATAGATAACAGTATTACAATACAATACCAACTACACTCAACAAAGCACAACAAAAATAATTAATGAAGACACACGTAATAATTAAACAAAACCGCTATTAATTATGGGAATACCGATTTAATAAGCAAAATTGTGCAACAAAATATGTCAACCTTGCTCTCAATTTTACAATAATTATGGATCATTTGGTAAAGTGGGAAGCTATCAATAAGTTTGATCAGGGGTAGGCATTTTAAAGATATTAGAGCATCGGGAAGACAGTCTTGGTACCCTATATTTGATTTGATTGTGAAGTGCAACGGTGTATAATTTATTGTTTACAAGTTTGTACAGAATTATAACAGAGTGCAGCTCCCTCCTAGATTGAAGGGTTTACAGAGAAAACACTCTAACAACAGTTCATGTGAAAAGCCAATAGGAGGGATAAGTTCCATCAATTATAAATGAAGCGGACTTCAAAAGCTTCTTTGAACCTTTTAAAATGCAGATACATGTATATTATAAATAGGATTCCAAACTGCAGAGGCATATTCCAACCGAGATCTTACAAAAGTTATAACCTTTTGAGTTGCGTATTATAAACCATATATGCAAACCAATATGCATAGATCAGGAAGAACGGAGAATTTCGCATTATATTAGTTATGATTTGGGAGAGTTATATTTACAAAAGATTGTTGATTGGAAAGATATTGATGCCACTGTAATTTGGCGAGGAAATAAATTTATATTTGCTGATTCAATAAAATTCTTACTAATGTAATGTACTGTAACTTTAAGGTTGACGACAAACCTTCTGAAAATGACCCCTTTTTCCACAAAATTTTCAGTTATAGTTTATAGCAGAATAAAAATGTTTTCATGGTATTTATCGCCGTAAATTCCAATAGGTATTTTGGAACTCTCTATGCACATGCTTTGTGTTGGGTCCTTTGCGGAACATCCTGTATATTTGTCATCAGTTGTTTCAGAATACTCATTATTCTTCACTGTAGATTTGCAAGATTAGATGATGTAGAGACTACAGACTATTTTTGCGCTGTTTCCAGTGCACGAACTTGATTGTCCGCATCTGTTAGGTAAGTTAAAGCAGCTATTTTCTAATAAACTTTGCCTAATTTTGGATGATGCTAAGCCATTAATAGAAGTATTCTTGGAGAAACTTTTACAGCCTATAAATACAGATCTATAATTTCTCCAGACAATTGTCTTCTTGATGCTAGTTAATATCTAGCAAATATTACACGCTTTGACTATACATACGTTAGCATATTATAATGCATTAACTACCTTTGCGTATGTCACACACAGATATTTAAATATCTTTTTCTGGAGAACTCTAAAAAAAAACTTTACGCCAATTTCCAAGGGGCCTTTCTATGGACCCCATAGTACTTTAAAATTAGAATAAGTACGTGAAAACAAAAAATTCCTATCCAACAATTTTTGTTTTAGAGCCCCACCAAAATTTTATTTGAAGATAAAGCTTTTTCCTTGTCTTAAAATTTCGACTATACATATTTTGACACAATTATAACAGAAATAAGATGCTGCTTTCGAGAACCTGCATACAAAACGTGACAATTTCTCTTGCAGCATCATTAATTTTCTTGAGAAAAATTTTCCCATGACAGAGAAAGTAGTATTTTTAAATGGGAAATAGAAATAATAACATACAATCTCCAACATTCAATTGGCTATTTTTGAGTAGTGTGCATTGAACTGTATCCAGTGGCGTAACCTATGTAAAATTGTTGTCACAGTGAATCAAATAATGCACGTCATATTAAGGAACTAATTTAATAAAACAGTGTAATTCTAAATTTACAAGAAAAACAAATAATAACTTATAGAGAAAACTGTAAATGACAGGTTCAGTAGTCTGACAAAAATTTTGTCAATATTTTTGACAATTTGTTTTACAACTACTGTCAATAGTGACAAATTTCGGCGTTAATAATTTAAAGCCAATATTAAAACAAACAAAAAAAATTCACTTTTTGGTTTCCGTCGGCATTTGACCATCCTCCTAATTAATGGAGTTTTCCTTCATTCTTGCAGTGAATGGTGGTTAGGGCCTACCACATAAGTCATTCGTGGGCACAAATGCCGCTTACATAATAATAATATACCGCCCGCTCATTCGCACAAGTGAGGAGTCGATGTATTATTTATTATTGGTACCATATATTTTAATAATTATTTTTTCTACATCCCAACGGATCATATTTGTTACATCTAATATATATTGATGAAGATATTATAGCCAATATTTCACCGAAATCAAAACAATAACCTAAAATATGTAATCCAATAAGAAGCTATTTAAATTTATGATAGTAGTTATACCTAAATATATTACGAAATTTCCTGCTGTCGCTGCAGGATAGTAGGTAGACATAAATATGTCTGATTAAGTTTTTAATACAAATTTATAGGGTATAATTTGCTCCACGCTAATGTTTCGTGTTATCTGAAAAACGACTGAAATAAACTTAATTAACATAGAAATAAGGACAGGTAGCAAGACGGAATTATGCAAGTCTGCTTATTTGGGGGCAGTTAAGTTAGACGTTTATAATGTTTTACATTTCACAAACCGTAACATTAATTTTGTGACACAACTAAATTTGAATTTGAACAATTTAAATAACCGTAATTATTACAGTTATTGCACTGCTTCATACACAAACATACACCACAAGACAGGGAAAGTAGTGCAGATTATTGATTAAATACGTAACTACTAGTATGATTGATTGTAGCAGAAGCTGTGTAATCCGGTATACTCTCTGAGATATGCGGCACACGATTTTGTAGGAATAATATAAGGGCTGCATGTATATTTCTTTGTGCTGACTGCTATAAATTGTGAGCAGGTTTATAACATTAGTCACTCTCTACAATTTTGGAAGTCGACTAAAAACACTATAACCAACACGACCAACATGGCATAATGACGTATGTTATAACAGCTGATATACTGCAGCTGCGCAGTTGTGCTTAACCAGGCAGGAGTAGAGGTATAGAACACAGAGATGTGTTAAGTTTACACAAAATGGCATACCTTTAACACAAAACTATTACATATTACACATATTCAGTATATTTTATTATAATACTGGTAATTTTAACACATTTTGTGTAAAACGTAACACAGCAACCTTTTTTATTGTGTAGAATCGTTTATTCAATAAACTTTTCTCCAATAAACGGCATTCATTATGAGCCATATTTTGTTTCAGTCTAGTTTTAAATAATGGGAAAAGCGCATCTCTGAAGTATAATGTCAAAGAATCAACTAGAACGACTCTACAACTTCCTCCAGTAACCTAACCTATAAAAACAACGAGGGATATAAATTCCAAACGAGAACCATACCTCTAACAGCTTCATCGCCATTGAACTATCGACTAACATATTTTTTATTCAACCGTCTCAAGGGAGGCCTCGTTATGTTTTCTCCATCCTCCAAGGAATCAGCAGACCCTATTTCTTTTCTGCATTATAGATACATATAAAATTATTTGTATTTCAACTGAAATAATCTGTAAAGAGATAAGTAATTATCAATTTTTTTGATAAAATGATGAATATAGAAATTAAACACCGAAATACATAAAAAACTTCTTATTCAGAAATAAGAAGAATTGTCAGTACAGAATAGTATAAAATAGTATAGAATGATATGGAATAGTATAGAATACTATAAAATAGTGTAGAATAAGCAGTGTACAATAATATATAAATTTCATCTTTCAAATGAACGAATCTTAAGTCGATTCATCAAAAAGAATCGAGTTGCCCACCTCTAATCTGTATGCGGAGATTTCAAGTGATTTAGAAATTAGTTTGCTCAAAAACTCATTCAAGTTTAATTTGTCAAGTAGAATAGTCAAAACGTTTGGTTTAAATTCATTCAATGCTTTAGCAGGAGTAGATACTTCCAAAGAATGCTGCTAGAATCTTTCTTGTCACCTTCCTACAAACATCAGGTTTTCCTGAATCTGGATGCTTTCCACTTCGTGGATCATCTTCAATGGAATCACGACACCACCAAATCTGTTTGGTCAACATTTTACTTCAAAATATGATAGAGTTTAGGTTTAATATATTAAATTCATAGGTATATAAATATTTTTAGAATATTCCAATTTCACAGAATCTATTTTGTTGCAAAGTACTTCATAAACTACAAAATAATGAATAAAATATAGTCAAATTTGATCACTACTTGGCCATGCACTATCAGTTTTATTTCTACTACTCTCTTCATGTATTGTGTAGATATCTAAATTTATTAAAGATAACTGAATATTAAAATATTTGGTGGTTGAAGAACTAGATACTTTTGTTCATCAATAAGTAGATATTGGTACCGATTGTTCTTCAATGGGTCGCATTGTTTTCCAGCAGCTTTTCATGATCGACAAACCCATTTCCCTGTAGGGATATTGTGAGTGCTGCTGGAGTATAGGAAGTGCCCATTATACATAATCGAAGGGCCTGAAGGCATCGGCTTTAAAAGCCATTGGAGCACTAAGCAACGCTCCGAGAACTGTAACGATTCGACATTTTTCAGAATTAATTATGTTAAAGGAAATAAGAGCGATATAGATAAAACTTTTTAACTAGATTCTGGAACAAAGGCGGGTCCTTTCTCCTTTGTTTTAGGATGGTAATGTACTTGGTAATCCATTTTTAGAAAGTTCAAAATGGATTGATTATTGACTAAATTTACAAAGACGACCGTAAGAGATAGTCAATAATTGATGATTGTCAATTATTGGTAATAGATAGACAAAGGCAAGTAAGAACAAGGGAGAACATAGAGACATTGAAAAATATGTTTCAGAATAATATGCCGTTTATTGGACAAATGTTTACTAAATAAATGATTATATTTATTGTTATAACTATATTTGTTGATTAGTTTATAACTGAATTAACAATATTGATAATATATTTTCTTATTATCAATATTTAAAAATATTGAGTAACAAACTCTATACTATTTCAATCATTGAGTTTATATAGACAATAATTTGGAGATGCTTATATGCAGAAATATAGTATGGCGCAATTGTCAGCTTAGTTTTGATCATTTCTGTCATTAAACTTCGCCCCCCTGCTGACCTCTGATCAAGAACAATGCAGATAGCTGAAAGTGTTTGTGGGTGGGAAAGTGTGTGGGGTTTCTCACTTTGTAGAGGAAAGGTAAGAATATTTATTGTGTGCCATTTGTTATATTCAATATTCACTATTAATAACTGACGGTTACTGTTTGGATAAAGAAAAATTCAGATAATGTACAATGTTCAGGTAATGTACAATTCACATACTCAATAAATTATAGTAATATTATTAACGAACGAAATGTTTTTCTTTAGTTTTCTTGGGTTTTTGCCACACTTCTGAAAAAATAATAAAGATGAATTAAATAAGCCCTTGCGCCAAACGGAACAGTCAAGGGTTATTTTTGAAACTAAGTTTGCCTAACCAGAAAATCTCACACTGAAAAAAAGCAGATAAGTAAAAAATAACAAAAATCACATCACTACCGTGCACTTCCGTATTATTGACGTTTCGAAAAACTCTCTGTTTTCGTTCTCAAAATCGTAGTAAAAATTTGTAAACGTATGTCAAGTTTGACAGTTTAAACGAAATGTACCGACAATTAATTATTATTATATTCCAGTAAGACACGTCTACTCTCTATATGACCTCCCCTCATCTAATAATAATAATATTAATAAATTGGTTTATTTACTCTTATCTACAATATGCCATAAATTAATAAAATTTAAATACAATAGTAAAAAAACATTTAACTCAGAAAAGCGTAAACTTGTGTGTGAGAACAAATATAACATACATTTTACACGATCTTATACATATACGTACATTTTTTAAAGAAAATGATAGACAACAGACATGCTATTCAATACAAAGTGAATCATTATATGTATTTCAAAAGAAAAAGCAAAATAGAAAATTGAAAAAGATGAAAAAGTGACGAGGAGTGAGTGCAACGACAAGTAGACAAATTTTAAACACTTATTAGGCAATTATTTATAAATATTAATCTTACCATATTGTATTATCCAATTTAGTATCCACTTTCCAAATAAAGGGAATGTATTGCTTTTATATGATCAAGGAGGTAAGTAAATGTTCTTTGACTAATAGCCTTTTTTCTTTTAGGTGTTACTTTTGAATAATTTCTGTACCTGGTCGCATATGAATGGAAGATATTCTGCAAAATATGGTTAATTTTTTAACTGTTTCTGTGGAGTATGACAAAATAACTATCTGTTTACATTCTGCAAAAAATTCTGAAAGAGGAAGTACTCGTATTTGGCCAATAATCGACAAGATTTAGCTACGTTGTGTTTATTTATATTATTTATTAACCTCGAATGTGCTACATATTTACGAAATTAGGAAGATTTGAGTAGTTTTAAATAAAACAAAACAAATTACTAAATACACCTCGCTTATTAGTTTTCTGTCAATGGTGTAATAGCCTACCTAACCACCTATCAGTGCCGTACTCAGCCTTGAATTCACGGGGGGAAAAGAGCACGACAGGGAAAACTCCGATCACAATTCAAAGAATCGCTGTCGCTATTGCAATGGTACTAATAATGATACCAATAATAAAAATGTATCTGTACTTCAGTACTTGGATACACGGTAATATAATCATAATTCTACATACAAAACTGAAGAGTGTTTTGGTTAGTTAGCCGACTTGCGTCAGAAGGTACCATACGGGAGGCTACCCAGCTAGTAGTTGAGGGGTTGAACAAAAATCCCAAATCATATCTCATGCATCATATGTTTTATAGGATGTTTGTCCAGTCACGAGATAAAATATTAATAGAATCGCCAAGGCTCTTACAAACATCTGACAAGCAAACCGCTAATTCAAGTAATAAAGTAGTAGTCCTAGATGATTAATAATAACTTACAATACCATTTACAACAGCATAACTTCGACTCAAACTAAAGTTATACATATAATTTCAACAATAAATCAACAAGTACTGTTTTACCTCAAAATTATAATAAAATATAATGAAACTGTAATAAAATATTGAACAGACAATAAAATAATAAAACGAACACAGTAAATCTTTAAATACAATATACAAACACAAGTTACTGACCTGTAAAATTAGAACAGATGCACCACTTATCTCCATTCACTGTCCTCCAGCCAATCTGCCGAAGTCTTAAAACCCAACTAACTACCCGTTGAACGCCCAGCGTTCCCGTGTTTATTATTGCTTCGTCTCCAGTCGTCCCTCTAGCTAATGCGTATATAATATTCTATACAGGGTGTTATTCATTCAGCAGGACAGATATGACAAAATAATATTTAACTAAGTGGATTCCCACAGTAGGGTAAGTACCATATACCCTGCGTTTATTAACATTTCGCCGTTTAACTCATTACAAGCGTTTGTGGTTTTTTCTTTCAAATGTTTAATATCTTGCAAAGGTGTTCTGTAAACCTTATATGGATCATTCTTTCTGGACACCCCGTATATAAATCTGAATTCGAATTATCCTTAAAAAAATCAAGAAAACTTGGTTTCGAATAAACCATATATTATAATACGTTATTTTGAGCTCAACTAAAACCAGCTAATGCATAAAAAATAAGTAAGTTAAAACTGCAGTATCGGAAATTAAAAAAGTTTCTAAGGTGCTTGTGCTTTGCATTGGAAAGCTAGACGCGATTTTTGCGCGAAGAATTCTTTTATGGAAACTCTAGTAGTTGATTTCCGTCCTATCGGATTGAATAAACGGCTAAGAATTCTGTGAGCGGTATTGATCCATACGTTAATGTATTCTTTACGCCACAAAAGCCTCGTAGACGGCACCGTAGGTCGTGACAAAGACCTTCGCAATTAACTTGTTCGAATCCGACGCTAAAAATACCTTTTGGCATTGGCTTCGTAGTTGGTGACGCTAGAGAGGATACTCTGTGACAGAGAAATTATACTTTATACATTTCAATATTTCGTTAATTCTACTTCTATTAAAATTATGGCAATGAATGGCATGGAATGATTGGATTCCATTGTGAAAATAAATATATTGTAAGGTTTTACGTAAATTATCGATCACTGCGTGGATGGTGGTGGTCAATGTCCTACTGCGTATCGATTCGCAAGCTACACGGACACTTAGAATAGCCTAGGGGTATTTGTGGAGTGTTTGGTAATGAACTATTGCGGCGTTCGCGTCACATGGGATATAAACTTGCTAAAATAAGCATCCACCAAAAGAAATAACGATCCATTTTTACGCTTAATTACGCTGGACACAAACTTGTCTATGGACACAAGTAATCACCGAAAAAAATTCCTGTCGTTTCCATGTTTTATATCTGGTCGATCTACAGCAACTAACCTTATGTGTATGTTAAGTGTCACACAATTTATCGCTAATACTATGGACAAGGGTGGTCAAACTGACAGTGTATACAGGGTGTTAAAAAAAAGAGTGTAAAATATTTCAGGAGGTAATAGTATGAACCAAAATAAGCAGAAAAGTCTTAATAAACATGGGTCCGCAAAGTAACAGTTGCGGAGATATGGACCAATATCCGTTTTTCAAACATTTTATTTTATTAGGAATATACCGACAAAGGAAGCTTTTAACAAACAAAAAAATGCCCTCCGTCCATTTCCAAGCAGGCACCACATCTTCGTCTCAACGATATTCGAACGCTTTCGCAAACAAACACCCTCCTTGGTTTGGATTTCTTGACACTTTTGATTAATCCGTAGCTGCAGCTTTTCCAGGCTATGTACAGGAGTACCATACACTAATGTCTTCAAATACCCCAAACAAAGAAATCTAGAGGGTTCAGATCAGGCTATCTTGGAGGGCCAAAACAGGTCCGGCCCTTCCTACCCATCTATGTGCAAAAGTTTGGTGCAAATGCTCTCTAACGGCCATGGAAAAATGAGCTGGAGCACCATCATGCTGGAACCACATTTGTTGCCTCTGATTCAAAGGAATGTCTTCCAAAAACTCATACAGTGTGTTCTGCAGAAAGTTGAGGTAAGCAGCGCCTGTTAATCGGTTTGGTAAAACAACATGACCTAGAAACCTGTCATCTACAATACCCATCCAAATGTTTAATGAAAAACGTGCCTGATGTCCAGATTCTATTAGAGCATGAGGATTTTCGTCGGCCCAAATATGCGTATTGTGAAAATTAAACACTCCATTTCTTGTGAACCCGGCCTCATCAGTAAAAAGAATGTTTGCAAGAAAACGAGGGTCTTCAGCATCATGACGTAGAAACCAGCGACAAAAAACCAAACGTGCTGGATGATCATTTATTGTATTTAAGGCCTGTACTCGTTGCAGATGGTGTGGATAAAGCAGTTGCTCGTGAAGGATTCACCAAATAAGAGGACCCCTAATTCCTATCTTGGATGATATTCTCCGCACACTCGTACCTGGATTCTGCTCTATCAGTGCTAGAATTTTTTCTTCTACTCTACAAGTGGATACCGACCTTGGTCTTCCGGATAAATGGCACTCTTTGCTCAAGGAACCGGTATCACGCAATCTTTGGTGAATTCTTCCAAACATGCGTTGTGAAGGAATCTGGCGATTTGGATAAGCGTCAACATAAAGACGCCGCGCTTCGGTGGCGTTCCCATTAGCACGACCATACATGAAATGCATGTCTGTTAATTCTGCGTTAGAGTAACCAGCCATAGCGAAAGAAAACTTGTGCACTGAGAACAACTGTCAAATACGTACTGTTTATTTCACTAAACATCAACCAACTATTATAAGTATATATATATATATATTACAACGTTTTTGTAAAATAAAAAAAGGGGCTAAAACATAAGACATTCCATATCTCCGCAACCGTTACTTTGCGGACCCATGTTTACTTAGACTTTTCTGCTTATTTTGGTTCATATTATTACCTCCTTAAATATTTTATACTTTTTTATAACACCCTGTATACGGATCTATCTAAAGTCTTTGATAGGCTTCATCATGGTCTCTTGTTACATAAATTATCCAACTTTGGAGTACATTGAATTTTCTTAAATTTTTTCATTTATATTCAAGTAATAGAACTCGTTCAGTATCGCAGTTATAAATCAATTGACATATTAGCGACATGAGGGGTTCCACAGGGATCGGTACTTGGTCCCCTTTTAATTATAATATTCATGAACGACATATTTAATAGTATTCAGACACATGTCCTCTTATACGCTGACGATCTCAAACTCTTTACATCTGTTTATTCTGTTCAGGACTACTATTTACAGCAAGAACTGTTAAAAATAAACTCCTGGTGCCAAACTAACAAATTACCGTTAAATTTATCCAAGTGTAACGTCATGAGTTTTACTAAAAAAACTTATCCTATTCAATATAACTATACATATAGTGTATAATACTTCATTATACGTGTAAATTTACTATCATTTTTATAAGTGCATATTTTGTTAATTTTTATAATAACTTTGAGGCCAGAGCAGAATTTTATGTAAATTTAATTTATGCGAAACGTACGCACACGCTATACTGGCAAAGAAAACCATTATATCATTGTCAATTTTCTCTGGAATTGAAATTGATCACGCACATATTTTTATTACTCCGTTTTGGAACGCAGATTGGCAGCTCTGTGCCTGGTGGTAACAGTAGGTATCAATTTAGTAGTCTGATATAATGCCACTCCAATAACAAATAGTTTTTTTTGGAGATCGTATCAGGCAGTACCATCACAAAAAGGTTATTCCGTTCTTAGAGTAAATTTAACAGAATCCATAACAAGATTGGTTATTTGGTGTAAACAAATTTACGAAGTAAATAGGAATGTTAGAAAAAATATTGAATAGTATATAATTTGTACTTTCGTATTAAATTTCTTGAAAATCAGATTTTTATAGCTGCACGGCTGTTTTTCTTAAACTTAAAATTAGTAGATATGTTTGTGTTACACAGATATTGTACACCTCGATTGAAATGAATATACAGGATGTTTCCAAAAAGACATGGCAATATTACTAGGGTTTATAGAACATCGTTGGACTACTGTAGTCTTTAGCCAGGCGATTTGAAATATCCGATTACTTATCGTATTAACTTTTTTGTGATGCTAGTATTTACAATAGTTTTTCAAATATCAAAAATGGCTTACGTCTATAGCAACTCGCAGTTGATAGATATCGTTTTAGTTTACTTGCTTTAGCAGAACGATTTTCCGGTAAACATATGCAAATGCAGCTACTACGAACTACTACTAGTACTACTACTAACAACGGTGTGCAGTGAGTGTAAGTGTAGCGCAAACGCAGGCGTGACGCGGGATATTTGCGACCAAATTTCTTTCAATTTCTTGTCCCGTCGTCCATTAAACGCCTTATCAGGTTCTACAGTGGACCAGTGTCCAGTGCCGTGCGGAAATATATTTTTAAATCATTTTTGAACTGCTCTTTTTAATTGTATTTGTAAGTCAGTATACATTCAAAAATTTATTTTTTTTAGATAAATTTTAAGTTCGCGGTGTAGAACTAACTACATCTATCGGCCGTTCGCTACTCCATGCCGGACTGAAAATGTCACAGACACGAAGCGTTCTACATGCAGTAGACACCATTGAAAGCTGTCGACCTTTATCGCGATCGGCTTCCGTGTTTGCAAAATATCGTTTCTCGCCGATCGCGATAAAGGTCGACAGCTTTCAATGGTGTCTACTGCATGTAGAACGCTTTGTGTCTGTGACATTTTCAGTCCGGCATGGAGTAGCGAACGGCCGATAGATGTAGTTAGTTCTACACCGCGTACTCATGGTCCCTTCTGTCGGGTTAGACAGACGAAAGCAGCTAGGATTATTCGTCGGATACCTCACCTATGGCATACTGATGAGAGCTAATAAGCTCGAAACCGGTATATGTCTGGTGGGCGTCTGACGAATGACTCTAGCTGTTGCTATAGGTTTTCCAGGTGTAATTCAATGCTGGTCGGGGCATTAGCCCGCAGAGTAGTTGTTTCCTGGAATTCCGTGTTTGCAAGTTTTAAGTTCTTAATCACCCTGTATATTGACCAAACAAAACAATATTTCCATACAAGAATTTATAATCATAATTATAACACTGAACTGAAAATATAAATGGCACTGCTTTGTCAAAACACGCCATAGAAAATAATCATAACTTTGATTTTAATAATATTAAAATTCTTAATAATGAAAGTAATTATGAAAAAAGATGTAACCTAGAAATAATTCAAATAAGACAAAAAAATGCAAATTCGATTAATAATAATTAATAACAGTGACATTGATGGTTTGTCACATATTTATTTTGACTTAATTAAATGATTCAATAATTTTTAAATATTGCAATTTTTGCTCTTTCCTATAGTTTTATATTTACTTTCTACTAACCTGTCTGTTGTAAAGACGCGATTTCTTCTGAACATTCCTCAGCTCCACTTGTGTCGTTCTTAAATTGAATATTTTTGTATATCATTTTGTCTCCGAATTTTTTCCTTAACAATGTGTGCAGATACGAAAAAAATACAAGGGACAAAACAGTTTCTAAACAGAACTGGCAAACGATTTCCTTTAACGGACACGGTCAGTGGCGCACCACAAATAAAATTGGAGGTGGAAAAGGGCCGCGACCTTGAAAAAATGATCACGCGGTAGACTTTCACAGTGATTTGGCATACCTATCCAAGTAAACCCCAATAAATAACTAAACCTCAAAATTTTAACAAAATATCTCAAAAACTGTAGGAGCTAGAAAGAAAAAATTAAAAAAAAAATCACTTTTGAACACCCTAGGTCTGTATCGAAGCTTTTACGGACTTATATTGATATAAACTTTTATTCTTAAAATATGATTCTCTATCGCCTGTTAAAGTCATACTACAAGAAAGTGGGCCACCCTGTATAGTATTTTGTTTGAGTTTTAAAATTTCTTGAAATTTCGAACAAATTCGAAGCAATTTTTATAATACCAACTATGATGTTTCTTTTGAAGATGACCCGAAACGAATGTAAAAAAACATATTGGAAACATGTAATTTAATTGACAATATGTCACTAATGTTAGTAAAGAATTTCAGGAATTAAAGTAGATTATCATATTTTAGCCTTGGAATATGTGGGCATGTTGTAGAGACCTTTTAAAAAACACACTCTCTCTCTCTATAAAAAATAATTGTTCCAAATTATTCTCTCAAACTTTTCAGCAAATTTGGCGGAATGGCCACATTTTAATGAACAGAAAACGCCATTATCCCTTCTCGCATACAATGAGCTTTCAGTATTCACGTTCAATAAATTAGAAGATACAGACCCTAAATAAAGGGGATGGAGGATATTCATAGATAAATATTTTTTTAGGGCAGCGGTCGACAATAACGTATATCCCCCGATTCACACATACAATTTGCGCATTGTTTGGTCAGCCGAATTGTATTTCCATATAAATTTATTCAAATGATTAATCGGTTTAACTTTTAACCCCGAGGGAGAATGCAATGCTAAACTTCATAATAAATCTATTTTAAGCTTATGTAGTTAAATAAGGGATCTATATTTTCAGTCAATGATAAAATTTCCCAAGAGATGTTCCAGGTAAATCCAAAATAACTTGCGGTGTATTTCTACACAACTGTATTTATTTATTTTTAATGTGTTATTTACAGTTTTTGATATTGCATTGAAACTAGTTCCTATTAAATTTATTACTTACATGTGGAGGTTTTTCCAGTAAAGAAAGAAAGTTAATAAAGTGACACCAGTTTCTTAAGAAAGGTGATGTTTCTACAACTTATAACTACAAACCTATTTTATTTTCATCTTCATTCTCAATAATTTTTTAATATGTTTTTTAATAGATTTTTACATTTTTTGAACAAACAGGAAAGTATTACTCCTGACCAGCATGGGTTTCAGTCTACAAAATCAGCGAGCACAGCTATTCCTCATTTTACGAAGCTGCTTTAAATTCTGTCAAAGCTGGTGATTGTCCTGTAGAAATATACTGTGGTTTTAGCAAAGCCTCTGATTGCGTTAATTATAAAACATTATTTATTAAATTATAAGAATATGGTGTGCGAGAACTGTCTTTAGAATGGTTAAAATCCTTCCTAAACAATCGAGAACAGTACGTAGGTATAAGACATACCAATATCAATAATTATATAAGTCTGAGATACTGATCTAGGAGTGCCACAGGGTTAAATATTGGGCCCAATATTGTTTTAATATATATAAATGCTATAGATACTATTTTGTCCAATATTCACTTTACAATATATGCAAATACGTGCTGAAATAATAATAATCTTTATCAGTACCTTGGAAAAACTCACAATGTAGTATTTCACAATCGTCAAAAAACTGTCCCTGACCTAAATTTAAATATTGATAACAGTTAAATTAAGTTTAATTTGTTATTTTTGTCGAAATAATCCAAGGGTGCTTACAACACAGCAACTTTATAAACTTATATCACGCTCATGTTATTCAGTAGAATAACACAAACAGTTCAAAAAAAGAAATACTTTCTGCATTTATTTTGTTAAATAGTAGGAGTCGTGATTCGAATTATTCTTTAAATTTTGATCATTAACTATCGCGGACTTGCACGAACCAGCACACACTTGCTCATGATCTGCTGCTCATGAACATTCCCATGTTATTTAATGGAACATCGCACACTAGACCAGCACCAGCATGTACCGTCACCTGCAACGACCGTCACTGTGGCCTGCAATTTCTATACTTGACCCCTCTAGTTCAACGTAAGTTTTGTTCCCACAAAAGTCAGGGATTGGCTTCAAAATGTTAAATTGAGTTGTGTAACTGAATTGTCGGACACCCCCGCCTGTCAACAACCTTCTATTTACTTACCTTAAACAAACTACAAGTCTTTCGATAAATGACACTACCCTGAGAAATATTGTGTTTTAGTGTTATAGACGAGGACAATCTAAGATAAGAGTTCGTAATTTTTTTGTAACATTCGCAAATACTGAGAAAAAATTGTTGATCTTTTTCCAGTGCAGAAAATAAATGACGAAATTCACTCATAACTTTCACATTTTCCTAGCTTCTTTCCCCTCTTCCTCTTCATACAACATCGCTAAAATAAAAACGGTACACATGCAAACAGGCTGTTGTAAATAACAAAGTACTTAAATATTGGCTTCAGACTGTGAAAAAACAGTAGCGGCAATTATCATCTGTCCTAAATTTGCTTTCACAATCGCATAGGGACACTAAATTGAAAAACTTTTAAACATTTTCTATATGGCGGTGAAATCACACTTATTGCCGCAGGAATCGAACAAATATTAAAATTTCCAATTCTGATCTGATGTGAGACGTGAAGATGATGAAAATAAATCTAATAAACCAGAGGGGGACGGTATATGAAACTGAGAATTTAATGCAGAAACGAGAACGGTTATTGGAAGATGTTACCAGTTATTGAAACTTATAAGGCACCTTAAAATGTTGTATGCATAGGAGGAAAGCGATCTATCTGGGAAATCCATTTTCTAGAGTAATGCGATCTGCCATGCTTAACTGCAAATCTCCCTCGCAGTGTAGCTGCCGGGAAATGAAGATATTATTGATGAGGTATACTATTAAAGTAAAGTCTGGTGCTATCTGGTACTAAAGTTGAAATAATATGTAGCGAAAAGTCAACGATAACGAGACAGTCACAATGACATTTTCTAGATATAGAAAGGCACAATTTCTTCAGTATTATTAAAAATTGGTAAAAAAGTCTCCCCGAAATTTAAGTGGACAGTCTTGTAGGGCTTTCCAAAACGAGCATTTCCCTATAAAAAAGTCCGGCAAAATCTCAATCTCGTGTTCCGTGTGCGAAAATTCTAGTTTTTTCCATGTAAACCCATTTTTGGAGTCAAATTCCGCGAAAATGAAAACCCAAAGCGAAAATTGAGAAAGAGGGATCGATAGGGAATTCTATGACGAACATTTAGGAAAAAAATCACTTCAAACGGCCCAACCCTAAGGGGTGTACTGTAATTTGGGTGGCACAGTGGCGCTTTGAACATTTGTTATAACATCAGGTGTGTAAAATTATATTTAATAATAATAAATAAAATAATATTATAAATAACGGCAAAAGCAGTTGAATCTGCTGTTTCTTTTTTGGATAACTTATGAATCACCTTGTATATAGTAGATAAAAATGTACAATTACCTCATAGCGTTGAGTGAGAAATTATAGATCTCACTCAACGCTCATAGTTGCAGTTCAAAACGAAAATATGGACATCTTAATTTCGCAAAATTCATTACTTCTAAAAGAGCAAGCAAAATATCTGTATAGCTATATTTCTTTTTTTATTAAGTGCTTTAAAATTTCCCTAAGTAATAAATTACCTTGCAAGAACCAGCATCGTTAATTTATGAGCATAAACGAAAAATTTAAATTTGGTTAACTTTAAGGAAAAGACGTGTAATATACTTCCTGTTCTGTTTATAAGCCAGAAGGCACAAAAAATTATTTCAGTATTCACATGAAAAAATAATGTTTCCTCATATCTTTTTTCTAAAACGGAAGGTACAAAGTTGAAACATCAAACATGTCAGAATATAATAACAAAAATTAATGTGAATATATGTTATTAAAGCTATTATCATGCGGCAGACTACTCTAAATTCATATATTCATATTCATGGCATAAATATTAATTAATAAAATCAAACTAGCATTACTTTTTATGTACTTATAATGTACATACTTATTTAGATTAAACAAAAAAAAATAGTCTCCTAAATATTTATATTTCTTGACTGCTTAGACATTAGTTCTAGTAAACTAATTTTTTAAGTTCTTTCTATTTTTTTTTAGGTTTTTCACCATCAATATTTCAAGCCTATCGAAATGTGACTTTTAAAAAGATGCATCTTTAAGAAGATTTAAGTTTGGCCCTGATATAATTTGATCGTAGAAATACTTTTAATGATTGTTGACGTATTATACAGATATTCCTATCTTTTTAACCAAACAAATACCATCATTGATACTTACTATATGAAACCATTTCTACTAAGATTATTCAACTATTTGCACAATCTAAAATATTTTCGAGTACTAAATACATTTTATCAATTATGATAATTGAGTTCCAGGAAAAGAACAGATATTTATTTAAAATGCTTAATTTTACTGATTTCAGCCATTAATTATTTTATTACTGTTAGTAAAGTAAAGCTTTCTTAAAACTTTTAACAAGCCTACATTTAAATTTAAAAAACGCCGTACTCTTGACTCTAGAGGCAGACTAAAGGGGTTGGTTGAAGCAGATTTACATTCTATTTATAACATTCAAGGGGTCTGTTTTTGTCTTAAAATAAGATGTAGTGGAAAAAACCTTTCATCCTTCAAGGTTAAAATTAAATTTTGCTTTAATAATGTTTAGAAAGAATTAATATTTAATCCAAACAAAATATCTCAAACCACTCAACCACTTGTTTTTCTTTGTTTGAAAATATGGAAATAATTTTTTTCAAGATGCTACTCTGTAGTTTATAAGTCTGCTGAAATAGAAAAAAAATAATGAGCAATATATATTTTATACAATTGCTTTTATTTAATTGGATATTTCTCCCACAATGGAAGGAAAGAAACAATTTCCTGCAGCAAACGGGCCAATCAAATGTCAATAAAAGTATAATTTTTGACGTTTGTTTTCTGTGGATTAGCAGTCCTCAACAAGTTTTCTGTTGAAAAATCGCAAAATTTATTTAAAATTTGACTTTTTTATTCCTGATTTTTTTGTAAAAAGACTATTAATTATGTGTTCTATACAGTGAACTGCTGGTTAAAGTATTTGTACTTATTTAAGGTTCACCCTGTATAATTAATAACTATAATCTATGGATTCAAAGTGTCAACTTTAAGCTTCTAGGATTAAAAATGAATACTTTTGTTGCTAAGATACCATTTACTATACCCTTCTGCTGTGAAAAAATATCCAATTTCCTTGAATACGTAAAAATAACTATTTCATTCTTCATCACAGGCTCTAAGTAGTAATATTTTCCATAAATATCCACTATACACTTTTCCGAACACACTATTTTTACCGCTTATGATAAATAGTAGTGAATTGAAGTAGATAACACCCACGCTTCCTGAAATTATTCACTATCGATTCTCCCGACAATGGCACGAAAGCACGCAACCATTTCAATACCTCATCTGAGCCTGAAACTTCCCCATGATTAAAATTTTAAACGGCAAGGGGAATGTTGTTAATTGCAAGAAACTATTGGCGTCCAGTTCGATAATTCTAATTAAGCCTGTTGATGATATCCTAATAACCGTAATTTTGGTAACAAATCATTTGTGTGGAGCAGCATACCAACGTAATTAGTAATATCAGATATATCATTACTCAGTGTTATTATACATATGTGTATAGAGTCAATAGACATAAATTTAGGTATAGCGAAAATCTGTTTAGTAATAGCAGTAACTTTAACATATAATGGTAGTAATTTAGTCATTTTGTTTTCTTTAATATCAGTATTTCAGGTTGCCTAAATATAAGTGTTAATACGCATACGCATAAGTGTGTACGCATATTAAAATTTACTTATTTTTATCATTGCGTGTTTCTGTGGTAAAAGAAAGAAAGAACCCTTGTTGGACACACCACCAGACATAGACCGGTTTCGGGCTTGTTAGCCCTCATCAGCATGCCATAGGTGACATGACCGAGTAATTTTTTCCTGCAGTATCATTTATAGATTTAATGGCTCGTCGTCCAGGGCGAGAGGTTTGCGTTAAGTACCTGCTGCAATATAGGTCGCTTCCTGTAAGTCGAGCCGCTTAGGCCGAGCAGGAAGTAAGCACTACTTATATCTCACCTGCACTCAGTTTATATGTGAACATACATATGACGGAACAGCCAGATCAATTGTCGGTCATCTCACCTATGGCATGCTGATGAGGGCTAACAAGCTCGAAACCGGTCTATGTCTGGTGGTGTGTCCGACAAGGGTTCGGGGCTGTTCACACAGATACTGCAGGAGTAATTCAATGCCGGTCGGAGCATTAGTCCGCGGAGTAGTTGTTTCCTGCATTATCAGTTACAGAAATAAAATAGTTTTTGTTTTGTGACCTCAGAATATTATGTAGTGGAGGTATAGTTGGCTTCAGATCAAAATGTTACACAAACACAACTTTCAAAATTGCCAACGTTTCAGCCATTTATTAAACCTTCCTCAGGACAAGTTGTTGTTTGGTTTCTATAGTCAAAATTCTATTAAATAAAAGGATATATAAATAAAATTTGAATCCAACATGCTTCTACTAACAGAAATACAGCAATTATTGTTGTGTGTTAAAGTCCTGTATAAGAAAAAGTTAGGAATTTGCAACTGGAAGTGGTAGTTACTTCATATAACACTTCCTTAATTACATGTTTTATAATCGTCTATTTTACTATATATTAAATTATTTATGTGCGATATTAACAAATGTCCGGAAGAGTAACTATAAAAGAAAAAGGCATATATTACAAACTGGAAAAAGTGCGTAACTTTCCATTACGACCAACAGATGCTCGTTTAGAAAAGCTGTTTTTATGAGGACTAACTGAACGGGATGCTGGAGTACATACAGGGGCATTGTATATGGTTCTAATAGAAAATATAACATTTTTCATATGCATAGTGTATTCAATGTAACTTTAGATATTTCAGTTCAAGCACAGCGTTGTATTATGTATTTAATCAGATCATAAAACCTTAATAGCCGCTTAATCAATAAATAATTATTATCTCTTATACAAGCTTCTAACAGGTAGCTATTAGAACTTATGAAACTGCAAGCTAGTAATTTTCATTTCATGTCTTATGAGATTATAGACATACGCTTTACTGTGTGTAATGAATATTGTCAATATCAATTTATTTTGGTCTGGTTTGATATTCGTTAGTTAGTTAGTTAAGTTTTTACATGGCAAAAGTTTTTTAAATTGCTACACTTTAAAAAAATAATTACTCTTCAACACAATACTATGTTAATCGAGGTCCACACGGGATTGTATATATTTTTACACATTTCTCTATGTGCAGTGTGTTAAAGGTTTAAGGCAATCCACTGTGTTAATATAATAAGTGTTATGTGTAACTTTTTATTTCATAGTTGTATCATTAAACGTGCCGACTTTACACATGTTAATGTTAATTTTATTGTATAATAGGTATTGATATGGAAGATCACCTACTTTTTGTAGTTTGTTAATTATATTCTTCGTTGCTTTCGAAATAAGTTTTAATAAATATAATATTTGTAAAACCTTTATTTTAAAGTTTTCTCAGCCATCGAGAATGCATCGAATATATCCTTTAATGTTCTAGAAAAAGTAAAAATAAAAGTATTACAAAAATTATAATATCAAAAGCAAACAGGAACATAATTAACAAACTATAAAGGTAGATGGGCTTCTGTATCAATATAATATGGTATTTTCAGAATTATGGTGTTACAGTAATAACAAAATATTTTACTTTTTATGATTTAAATATAAATGGTTCAGTTCAAATGAATAACAACCAAGATTTCTAACAAAATTAGTATTAGACTTATAAACTAACACCGGTCTAGTAAATCATATATAACGGAACAACAAATATTAAACAAAGATGTATTTAGGCACTACATAATAGAATTTTGCGACAAAATCGGAATACATAGTAATTTAAAACGTCAGAATGAAATCCTAATTTTTTTAAGAGTTATACTTAACCCTAATTAGTTTTAGCTTTATCAAAATTATCAGCAATATTTGTTGTAATTAGGTAAGTACCTACCAGTTTCTTTTATCAAATCTCAATTTAAATTTAAATGTTCTCCATTTGAACACAGCGAATGAGAGGTAACTGAACGCAACAACGCTACACGACCAATATGGCGTAGTGACGTGTGTTGGAACAGCAGCAGCTTTTTACCTTGTAGAAGAATGTAAAAGTTGTTTTAATGTCATCCTATTATTTGTAAAATTAAATTGAATAATGGTCAAAGCTTTTGCAGATTGTTAAATAATTGTGTTCACTCATAAAGATCCAAAAGTAACAGGACTCGGTTGGAAGGTTATGCAACAATTCAACATCCTAAAATATTTTCCTGACCTTGTTTCCATTCGATTTCCATCTCTTGCACTTTCTACTAAATAAAATCCAAGATAACTTGTTTTCTTGTGTAATTGACTACATTGCTGTTCGTCAATTTATAAAAATACTATTTGATTTCAGGCAAACTGTTTTTTTGTTGATAATAAATTTTCTTTCTGATTTGAGGCCACTGCTCAAAAAAATATTACATACTAAAGCAAAAATATAATATTTTATTGATAGATATTAACTCTGTGAACATTCCCACTGGTATAGTCTTTTTACAACACTATCAATGTATAAACAACCTGAATAATTTATTATTACTCATATTTACACAATGGCTGAGTGAGCTGTTATTGACATTGTTATTAATGGTAAATGCATGTACATTTTTCAGTAATTGTCGTAGAGATATGTATTAGTTTAAGTATCAAGAAATGATAAAATTACTGACGTATTACCAGACCAACAAAATGTTTAAAGATTTTGTCATAAAAGGGAACTGACGAATGTCATTAAAATATTTATACAGGGTCATTCTGAACTTATCAGAATAAAAGTTTTTAAATATACAAGGGACTTTTACAAATACGATTTTATAAAGAAAGGGCAATTCGAAATTTTATAAAAAAATACACTTCTGCGCAGCACTGGAAACTGGAACTGGAAGTATAATAAAAAATAAACGGACAACACATTGATAGAATTTCCCAAGACAAGACATAAATAATAAAATAAACGGTTATACTGACTATTTCAGAATATCGTGTTTGCTTGCTCAGTTCAGCTTGAGCTAATAATAATTTAAAATGTTAATATCCAATGAAATCAAATAATAATCAAATAATTATATTAAAAATTGCAAGTAACGCGGTCCACTCAGCTTTCCCGTTAGAAAATACGATCCAATCAAGCGATACCCGTACATTCCTGCCCATACGTTGATAACAAATCGCCTCTGAAAGCTAAACCGACAAGTAGCGTGTGAATTTTCCTCTGAGCAAATATAGCTGTTATAATTGCAAAGAAATTAGCTTAGTTGCATTGAAATCACAAAACTCCAACGTATATAATAATAAACCGGGTAATAAACCATTTACCTACGTAGATTACATAAAAAACCTATACCCAATGAGTTTAAAATGCCAGTTCGAGTAAAACTGCACTCATCCGTCCATAGCACTTTATTAATAAAACGTAACAGCGCCGTTCGCATTACGTAAATATTCTCCGTATATCACTATCATTTCCGCATATTCGGAATTTGTTAAATTATGTGAATTTACGACGAATACGCGGGACCGAAATAAACAAACTACTGCTTACTGCTTGTATTCTCTCCATCCCCCCTCCAAATGTGTGGCGTGAATGCAGAAAGTGCTAAATGGGGGTAAATTTGAATAACACGCTAAAGTGTTAGACGATATTATGTATGTAAACATGATGTGGCAACGATGTTTAATCCGGCATTCGATTGTCGTATAGTTGCGTCATCAGAAAGTTCGTAGCGCACCAGGAGCGTCCTGTTACAGATTTTTATAGGGTGATTTGTTTATTTTTTTAAAGGTCGATTTTCTGCCTTTATTAGGCCTCTCGAATACTTGGTTAAAATTAACGACATTATGACTGACTCATCCTGTATAGTAATATAATTGAGCCTCGTGTATGATATGTCACACTGTTGATTGTGACATTGTACCTGTAGAGCGATTTTCCTAGTACTTTAGGGTTCCTCTTCAACAATTTCTAAAATGTGTTCCTCAGCTGCTGCAATACGCCGTGGCCGCCCTGGACCTTCATCTCTTCCACGATTCCGTTGCAAATTTTCCGAGTCACGCCTGCGTTGTAATACTGCAGTAAAAGTAGCTGAATTTGGCACATGCATTTTGCAAATCGTTATTGTACAGGCGACAAGCAGTTTGCCTTACTTCACAAATTTAGACGATATCCATCAACTCTGAGTTGCTATACACGTAAGCCATTGTGACACTTGAAAAATTAATGTAAACACCATCGTAAACGTTAAATTAGAATCGGATTTCGGTATTCGGAATCGCCTGCATTCCGATGACGCTAAAGACTAGAGTAGCCAGCGATGTAAAGACTGAAAATGCTACAACTTCGATAAATCTTTTCTCGAAAACTATTTTACAAGCATTTTTTTTACGGTAATGACTCCATTTGTCATGAAGCACATGTTTCCAATTTGTTTGTTTTTTTTTTTTGATAAATTGCGAGTCACTCTGTATATCTATCTGTTGCGTCTGCTTTAAATTTTACGATCAATATAACAGACGGTAAAACAGATGTGTTTTTTTAAGTTTTTAAGAATAATTTCTCTTTCAATCTTCCCCAGTCGATGAAGGACGATAAAAGTTCTAAATGTTTTCACTTTTTTATTTTCATATAAAGTTTCTCTTTGTCCAATATGTTATAATGACGCTGTACGTTCAAGATTTAGTTTTCAAGCCAAGTAGTAGATTTAAATCCAAATAATGCAATTATAACCTAAAGAAATTATAGCATATCCTTTAATGTACAATCTTTTGGACTATTGGCACTATTTAAAACGAATTTGGTGATTTATTTCGAACTGCTGATGTATTTGTAATAAATTCTACTTAGTCCTTATATTCTTAGTTCTTATGTCCACTCAGCAATAGAGATCTAATGAAATTTCTACTCAGAACTTCCAGTAGTTCAGAAGCTGACTTGAGGAGTGTCATTATTATTGCATTAGATTGTATACATCATTAAGAGCACGATTGAAGTTTATTAAATTTCCTTTAACTAATTGCAGTGATGAATTATATATACATGCAATGGTGTTTTAATTTGAACTGATTATAAACATTTAAGGAGCTCTTATTATTAATTAAAGTAGAATTAGAGACAAAAGCGTTATTTTATCATATATTTTTTATTTCTCCTGAATTAATGGCATACATCTCCTGCTGGGATATTTACCTGTCGTTGTAAAAGGGTCTTAACAAAGGAGTTTCCCATCAGCTGCAAGCTTTATTATACCAATAAAATAACGAATGAGAAGAATTATTTGAAGGTAAGGCTAATAACACTTAGATGAAGCCCATTTGTTTTACGATTTAAGCACAGACATTTTGGAAAAGTAAGGAATGATAAGGTAATTCCATTCTGGAAATAATACACCACATGACTGCTTGTTATTACACTTACATTACGAAGCTCGCTCAGAATGATGGAACTACTAGATATACAGGGTGTCCCAGAATATGTGTTCAATCTCCCGGATTCGGATGGAACACAAAAAAATAACATGACACGTTTCTATAAATTTTGTACTCAAAATCTTTTAAAATAGTTGATGCAATTGAATATATGTTTTTATACGATGGACACTAGATAATACCCCTTATAATAGACCCATTAAAACATATTTGGCTTATTTACCTTTCGAAGGACCCACTAGCTTTAGCGTAATAATGCCCATCCTTTTGACTTAAGCCTTAAACTAAAAAATGGTTATCTTAGTCGATATCGATAAAATGAATCTTTTTCAAGAAAAAGGTATTTTTGTTTACACTTTTTCTTGACATGTACCGATTTAAATATGGCCGCGTCTATCACTTAGCGATAACTTGTGTTGAAATTTGTGATATTATTTCTTCTTTTTCTTGTTCGTTGTCTTTTTATTAAATTAATTGTAATGTTCGATTGATTATAAGCGGCAACAGAAATTGTTAATCCATGCTGAAGGTCCTGCGTAGAAATGGTAAAGTTCTTAGTACTGGAGTTTGGCATTTTGTCAAATTTTTTTGTGGCAATTTTAACCAGAGAATTTGTAGATATGTTGACGTACTCTTCCGCGATATGAATCTTATTTCCACGATGTTAACATCAGTCAATTTTGCTTTATACAGTTCGTCACTTCGATATGCATCTGATACACTGAGTGCAATCTCTGTAGGTAGCATATCATAAACTTTATCGTACCTTGCACGACACTTCTTAGGTAACCAATCTTTTTTCAAACTTTCAGCGGCTTCTCTCAATTGAGGAATAGTAATAATTTCTTTTTGATGGCAATTTATCAAAAATACATCTTATTTAAGTTTCTATGTCTGACTTTTTTAGTACCATAATAACCAGTGTCAAAATTCTGACTTGACGTTTTTTTTAATCTGTAATTTGGTTTATACAGGGATCTTGATTTGTTAATTTCTCACGTAAATTTTTGTTACAAAAACCGTAATTTGCATTTAGAAGGCATGGTTATAAATAAAATTGCACCAATTTCAAAAGTTATTCACAAAAATGGTTTTCAGAGACGTCTTTTGCAACCTGCGTCTCCGTATGAGAGGGTCGTATTAACTCCCCAAATCCGGGAGATTGCCCGTACATTCAGGGACACCCTGTATAATATCACAGACTACCGTCCAATATGCCCTCTAGGAGGCTATCTAATACAAAGCACCTATTTACGACCTCATCATGAGTAGAATTCAAAATTTATGAGTGTTAGGGCAGCTCTTAACATAAAAAACGTTATGGCACAGTCAGTGTGTGAAAGCCTTGATTTATGAGTCATATCGAAAGCGATAATCTTGAATTAAATCTATACATAGCTTTTCTTTAAGCCTTCTTATACCGAGAACGACAGCAATTGAGCTCTTAACGTAGGTGTTATGTTTTACAATGGGATTCACATATTAAATATTTATAATTAAAATTTCATGTGTTGAATCGAACCTACATACTAATAAAGTGATTTTGCGTTAAATTTTAGGGCAGCGTCACAGAGAAAACCAGTTGATCAAGTTAAAGAAATTGTGATTCCATTAACCAAATTATTTGGTCATATTATATGCAATAAAATGTATGTTTCAACCAATTGATTATTTATGTTGATATCTAAATACATTTTTGGTTAAGACAATTATACATGGTTCTTTTTGATTGGGATATTTATTCATATTAACAAAATATTTGGTTCTATTTCATAATCAGTAAGTTAATTTGATAAGACTCACTCCTAGTAAGGTAATATTTTGTTATTTTAACAAATTATTCTGTTGGGCTAATCAATTTTAATATTCACTTGATTACTCGTATAAATTAAATGAACAATTTATAACTTTCAAGACAAGGAAAACTTAAATTTCGAGTTACAAAGGAACAATTTGTAATTGTTTAACTTGCTCTAAAGCGTTCGAACTTATTTTATACAGAGTGTGTCTGAACTTAGGGCTAGCAGCATTTTTATAACAAATGTTTTTATCAATGTAAATTTGATTGTTAAGGAAAAATACTGATTTAAGGAACAGTTTTATTAAACAGAAGATATGTACTAAAATTTAACTGTAATTTTAACAGTTTGTTTCACTCATTAAGAATTTTTTAATTGCTCCACATGTCGTCCACCTGCTTCCGAAATGCATAAACGAACAATAAAAACATCTAATAACTTGAAAAATCTGTGGTTATTTCCTAATTTTTCAACCACATTTGTAATATGCCTTTTCAGTTGATCAATATTCTCAATTAATTCGGAATAAACGTCGTTCTCCATAAATACCTAAACACTGAAGTCCAGTGGACTAAAATCGGGAGAGTGTGATGGCCACTGAATCCGTTGCGTCTCTCCCACAGTTACTTAAATACTGTCTAACATACAATAATACTCTTGAGGATTTGGTTAAAAGTAGTATCTCTATAAAATTTCGAATTGATACGCAAAAATCTGAAAAAAGAAATAAAAACATTTTTAAATGTTCAACTTTACACCCAGTATTTTTTAAGGGAGGTTAAATCGTTATATTTTGCCACCAAAGATACACAGTTAATGGGATGACCAGGTTTTTTGTTATACCCTATAAGTACACAAAATCCTTTCTGAATCTCGATAACAAGTATTGTGTTATTTTGTGTTGAGTAATAATTTTTACAGCGTTTGAACACCATTAACAGAATTAAAGGATGATGATCCTTTATTTAAAGGGTAGTAAATAACATAATTTATAGTGTCTATTTACATACCATTAAAATTATCTGAACACGATAACCTATTAATGCTATACATTGTATAGCATGTAGTTCCATACAAAACACATTTAAAAATCTAATACACTGTGCAAATGGCCACCTACCATGTAATTGCTGCTAAATATTCATATTCTACTTCACCACCTCGAGATTCAACTGTTCGCATAAGCACACATATGGTGTACAGTAAACTGTTCTATTATTTATCGTTTAATAACACAGTAACAGTTGCTACCGAGGTTGCTACATTAAATCTGTTATTTTAATGACATCTTTTATGAGATATTACTTTATTACGCCGATTAATACAAGATCAAATGGATTGTTTGATGCGCCATGTTAGCAACTGTCAGGTAATGCAAGTGAAAAAAACGTAAAAACTGTAAGTAATCGAGATAAAAAGCTTTCCAATGTGCGTAACTTTACCGTTCAGGCTATCAGATGGTTGCCGTGAAAGAGCTGATTGCCGAGTGCTGCAGAATTAACTGCAGCAACACAGAGGTGTTCCAATAAGTTTTCAGGTACCTACATATAGTCGAGATCCAAAATTTATATTGGTAATTTACCATAAGCGTGTGCCTGGGAAAATTTCGGGTATGTCTTTTCGCTAATTTAATTGTGAATGTAATTATTTTGTTTATCAAAAAAAAATGTAAGCAGTTTATTTACACTGATTTTACCTACTAACTATACACATTCTATAGAGAAAAGTTTGCCTAGTAATTCCAAAAAATTTGAGCATTTCTTATCCGTAAAAAAATCATAGCAGCGGTATATTCCTAATATTATGATTTATGATCATGTCACGTAAGTAATTTATTCTATCTTAATCATATACATTTATGTTGTTAATGTATGCTGATGACATAAAGATATTATCTGAAATAAATAGGTTAGCTGATTGTTTTCTTGTCCAAACCGATCTTGTGAATAAACTGTTTCTTAATATAGAAAAATGGTTATTATTTTTATTGGGAACATTAATAAATACCTACTCATATGACTATAATTTTAATCAAATTAATCTGAAACAAGTTTCTGTAACCAAAGATTTAGGTATAATGTTTGATAGAAAAATGTTATTTAACACACACATTGATTATGTCGTTGCAAAAGGAAGTATGATGTTGGGTTTTATTATAAAAAATAGCAGATCTTTTAAATTACCTGAAGTATTTAAAGCATTGTATTTCGCATAGGTGCAAGGTATATTAATTTCTGCTTCTGTAATTTGGCCCCCTCACTATAACAATTACATTTCTAGAATTGAATCATTGAGTCATTTGAACAAGTTTCTTAAATTCTTGGATTATGGGATTGGTCAGTGGTCGCGCGGTTTAAGGCGTTAGTACTTGAATCGAGGTGACTAGACGGAGTTGGTTCGAGACCAGCTGCCGGTAGACCGTATATAAGCTATATTCATAGAGAGGATTGGCACCCTCTCTGTGGGTATGGTAGGGTGGAATAATGTTGGCTTGGGTCAATGTGAGAGATTGATGCCGGTTGATATTTGACTACCCCCCTAATTAATGAGGTTTTCCAGGTTTTCCTCATTCCTGCACTGAATAGTGGTTAGGGCCTACCAACGTAAGTCGTTCCTGGGCGCAAATGCGGCCTGCGTAATAATAATATGCCGCCCCCTCTCCCGCACAAGTCTCCGACTTCTGGGCTAATCCCTGTGATTAGAATGAGGGGTAGAGATATTATTATTATATTATTATAAAGTCAATGGAGCATATAACATTAATACTATAGTGGTCATCAAAAAGAAATTTAATACCATTTCTTTAAAGAATCGATGACCTATATCAAGTGCCCCCTGACTATGTAGACTCGTCCTTACTTTCGTCTAATATTAATATGTATGTGCCACCCTGTAATTTTAGAGTACGTCACCCATTTTAAATAAATTTTTGTAAAACTCAACCTAGACCGACTGTGTTGAACGAAAAAAAGCAAGGAATGTTTTTCGGTTGTAAATTGAACAAGGACTCTAGAAATAGTTTTTGTTTCTAAAGAGAACATTGGCGTACCATTTTCTTCATTAAAATGTCCCGAAGATCTGTCCGTACTCACGCCACTGGTGGAAGAAAAATAATATTTTTTACGGAAAAATATGTATCTAGATTACCTATTCAAAGGTTTCAAATTTCATTTAAATATTTAAAGTAATTTTAAAAGTACTAATAAATTTGGAACTTTTGATAAACATTTTGACACACTGTATCTTTATAACGAAGCATTTTTCGAATATAGTTTATAATACAAACTGATATTATTTTGTGGTTCTATGTCTGCGTCTAAAGTTTCCGCTTTCGAAAGTGGACCACCCGGTATAGTGCGACAACAAGTGGCAAAGAGGAATATACAACTGAAAAACTGAAAATAGTGGAAACCTGCGGAAAAAAGAAGTAGTGGTTAATGATACAAAATACGAGAACAACTCATGGGCGGTTCTACGAACAGGCTTAATAACCGACATTAAGTGTTAACGTGTGACAGATAGTGACACTGCTAGTAACTAGTAATGCATGTATAGCGTGTATGTAAATAGTACAGTGTAATATGTGTTAAAGTGTGCTATCCGCGGAGTGAGCATCAGGTAAGTGTAAGTGGGTGGTGGCAGGCCATCGCCGTCTGAAAGAACAGTTTACAAAAGTAAACTATTAAAGTACTACAGTCACTCATCTCATTTTTGGTAATTTTGTGTTCTTTGGACACTTCTCAAGTAGCACGCCTATGGAATCTTGTACCCTGTAACCGTTACGTCATGCACTCATCTAAGTGTTGTTGACTATAATTTTGGGCCTCGCTAAGCTTCCATTCCCTTAATTACGCCCATGGGCAGCATTATAGTGACTCCCCGTATACCATTATTTAAACTTATAATTGTTAATGTCATATTCAATGGTAAATTGCAACTAAATGGTCTCGTGCTATTTTATTTCCACTGCTGTAATTTTTCAGGTCTATTCGGTAAATTAAATGAACCGTCTAATATTCTCATAGCGACCCCGTTCTTTCCTGTCTATGGAGGTTTTAAAACCAAATTTGACATGAGTTATTTATATTATATGTATATTTAATTAGGTATACAATGTCTGGGTGTTTAATGATATTGTACATTGGAGCTTAATGCTGAATTCAACTCGACATTACAGCAGTTATTTACGTTCAATAACCAGCAAGCTGGCGAAAATGGTCATGTAAACGAGCACATTACTATTGTTTCAAAGTCATTATTGTTTCCATACTTCAGTTCCAAATGGAATAAATATTAAATGTGGAAATATTTATTCCATTTATTATCTCGGAGCAATCTCCTTATAGCTTTATTTTCCGCTATAGTCTCGTAAACTTGATAAATGTACAGGGTCTATACAACTTATCCAAAAACAATTGGGAATAATTGCGTCATGAAAAATAGGGTCAATATCCTAAAATATATTGTCTGAAGCTATTTATTTGTGGCATAATTTTAGTTTTTCTTTAGTTTTATTGGGTTGTTGCCACACTTCTGAAAAAATAATAAAGATTAATTAAATAAGCCCTTGCACCAAACGGAACAGTCTAGGGTTATTTTTGAAACTAAGTTTGCCTAACCAAAAAATCTCACACTGAAAAAAGCAGATAACTAAAAAATAACAAAAATCACATCACTATCGCGCACTTCCGTATTATTGACGTTTCGAAAAACTCTCTGTTTTCGTTTTCAAAATCGTAGTAAAAATGTTTAAACGTATGTCAAATTTGATAGTTTAAAATTTGTTTATCTGCTTCCATAGAGATGTTAAATGATTTTTATTTTATTGCTACTTACTTCTTCTTGATACAACTGTAGCCAACAATGATCGATGTTAACTGAACAGTTTGACACACACTTATCTCCGTTCAACAAAATAATCGCGGTCTCTTTTAATTTTCTTTTTGTTGCGTTATCTTCCTTTTCTAAATTCAATGGGGTTCGGCAAAAATGTTGTGTGTTGTGCAAAATGTTTGTATACGTTTGCAGAAAAACATTTTGCAGAATTTCAGTCAATAGCGTCAACTAAAAGAATTAATAAAAGTACTGAAAATATTTTGACACCTAAATAGGTATGGTCCGCGATGAACTGAGCGCGACCTCATAATGCTTTCTCTTCTTTAACATTACATGGAAGTTCAACATCTTTATTATAAGGTGTTATATATAGAAACTTATTTATACTAATTAAAATAAAATGTTAATAAAATTTTGGAAATAATCCTGTGCACAAACGTTTGAAAAACATTAACGGCAGTAGAGAAATAAAGTCAGGGACTTTTTCGAAATAATATGTTCTGTCTTTTATTTACCTTTTATCGAAGGATGTAGGTAGCTAGGAGGATATCTCTACGGCGAAGTGAAATCATGTGTTATTATAGTCTCAAACTCAAAAGTCGCCTCGCTTGAAACGATGGCGTTATGAAAGTTTCATTTACTTGGACAGAACAATTCCAAAGCGAGAGCTCGCCCCAAGCCTGCACTTTATTTCACTGCTTTTTTATGTTCCCCTTTTCTAATAAAAAATTCACGCGACTCAGATAGCGAGATTAACATGCCACATGCACGATGACAATCTGGTGAGAAACGTTTCATTTTCTTCTACTACGAATTGTTTCTTAAGTACCGGCCAAAAATCGAGAGGTGGTCTTTTCCAACATTTGTAACAATAAATCATAGTAAAGTAATTCTATTGTTAATTAATTACTTTGTTATTATTTTAAGTAATGCAATGAGTGTCGTAAAATTGCACTTGATCAAATAAATCAATTTTGTTGTTTAATCGGTTTGGAATACAAAAAAGTGTAAACAAAAAGATAATGCAATGACGCACATGATGGCCTATTTTGTTTGTAATATTCTACAAGGTGATATTTTTGTTGGCAAATAATGATCGATGATACCCACACCTCCGTCGCTGGTAAGTTTTTAAAGCTGGTGGTTATTAGGAGTCCAGTCGAGTAAGACGAACGTTGTGTTCTCATGTTCTGCGTTATACTTAACAACATTAAACTTATTAATTTAAATCTGAGAGATGACGCGAAGTGGTGCTATGAAAGTGGATAATCACAATAAGTCTGCAAATTCGTTTATATCTGACCTGACGAGATAAAAGCAATCATTGACAACGCCTTGCAACAGCAAAACGACACGTTTCTAAAAGAAATAAAATTATGAAGGCAATAAATTGCTGATCTAAGAGAATCTAATATTGAAATGGTGAGACTTCTAAGCGACACTAATATAACACAATTAAACAGCAGAGGAGAAATCAATTTGTCTTAAGGCTGGGATTTTTAACAGGGCTTCAAGCGAGGACACAGAACTCCAAGAAAATTGAAATAATTGGTTATTATTATATATCAACGTATTCACAAAGGTTCCCGCTACTGCGTGAGATAATGTTCATTGCTCATAAAATCACAAGAATAATAAATGTTAAAGTACCTCAATTTTAGCCACACAGTTACTACGACAATATGTCACAATTACGGCAAAATTATCACAGCCACAGCCACCAAATTACTTCACTCACTAGCCAGGACATATAGGACAATTTGTGTTTCACTTTCAGATTAATATTTATTGGTAATTTTACATTTTGTGTCCTCTAGTAAAATCATAACATATACCACGGCATCCATTTTTATGTACGTCAAAATGCACGATAAACGGGTTGTATACTGTCTCATAGGTCTGATTGATTCTTTGTTTCGCCTCACTCAGGCTGTGCAATTCCTTTTCTACAAAATCCCCGCCTTAAATGAAGTTGTGATGTAAATATATCTGACGATAGTGTATGTTCTGTAGAAACAGTAATCTAAAGCGACGAGATACCACAAAAATTTGCTACTGTTAAAAAAGGGCAATACAAGACACAGCGTTCTCGCAAAAACAGTCACCATCGTCCAGTTGAGGTTTGGAGAACAACAAATGTGATAATGGGAAACAGCCAGGACACCATAGCTGAATTCATTGCATCGATTAGACGCTTGGGGATATATGTGGGCCTCTGTAAATCATATTCCAAGCCGAAAGATATTAAATGTTACTTAGAGAAAAAAAATCCAGGACACAAATTTGAAGTCACTAGGTTACCATCTCAGGGGGTAAAAGTGTTTCATATAGAGTAGAAGCTGATATGCAGCTACAGGACGTTTTATATTCCCCGTCCCATTGGCCCCAGGGGATCATTGTGAAGACGTTTAGATTTCGTTCTGGCGGCAAACCAGATGGCCAGCAGCCTTTTTGAGCATAACTGTGACAATAATTGACACAAATTATCTAAAAATTGTATGTATATAAATTGTCAATCGATTATAAACAAGATAAACAATATAGATATTATTGTCCATAAAGAAAATCCCGACATTATATGTGTATCTGAGTCATAGTGTAACAACTTAAATATTGATACCATAAATATTTCTAACTATACTAGTCATTACGTTAGGCGTCATCACATACATGGGGGTGTACTTATTTTGGTTAAAGACAACATATTGCTTAAAAATTTAGAAAGTGTCATTAACCTGTCAGAACAAATGCACTCAGAATATATATTGACATATTTATTAGCTGAATGTTTATTGTAAAAAAATTAGTAATATCATATTATGTGGAGAATGAATATTGATTACAATCAAAGAATTTAGAAATTAATAATAATTAAAAATTGATGTTATTTTTTAATTGTTGGCACTGTAGCTGGGCAATAGCTGTCCTAAGACCTCGGATTTAAATACCAAAAAAAAATTATTTTCGCCCACAAAATACGCCACTGGATTTTTGACAGATGTTTTCCATCTTTTATATCTCTAAATATAAAATAAGATAGGTAAGTGATCTTTCCAAAATAAAATTATAAAGGCGGTAAAAACCCCTTTCTTCACTTATAATTAATATAGGTCTATCTCTTGGGGAATGTTAAATTTTATGCTGCACTTACCGCTTTCAGTAAACAGGCTATAAATTTTTTATTTCTCTTCAACCTAATAATATAGTTTTATGTGAGTTGTAAAGTGCATATATGTATATTACTTTTTGCTTATTTATGCAACAATGTGTCAAAATAATTGACTTTTCGACTGATGCTCCCTATAAATATTTCCCAAAAATATGTTAAGAGAAACAATAACGAAAATAAATGAGAATGTTATGTATAGACAGTTAATATAATGAAGAATTGCTTGTACGTCTTTCAGACGCCTTACTTAAAAAACATGAAGTTTGTTTAGGGAACTGTGCTCGAGGCAGTTTTCATTTTGTAAATGATTTAAGGCCTTTTTTATACGCTCTATTCATCATACAAAGGAAACACTGGAAACAACGGAGGGAAGTATGCCATACTCTTTCAAAGTCTTCCAAAGTTTACTCAAATGCGTTGACATAAATATAAAATGAAAATCTGGATTACCGATATTCTATATTAATATACGTGAGAATTCACAACTCTGATTTCAAATGATACGGGTAAAACACACCTTTTTATTCGTATTTTAATTATTATTCTTTACTGTTATATATTCTGTTGTTTTATAATATCATTTACTATTTTTATTATACTTGTTCCTTTAACACACTGCTACAGACAGAGAAATGTGTAAAAATAAGCACAATCCCGTGTAGGAACACAATATTGTGTTATTTTGTGTTAAACTGTGTAATTATTTGTCTACAGTGCAGTTTTCATTGTAATAACTCTAGTATTGCTCAATCGATTGTCATCAAATTATACATATTTTATACATAAATGATGATTTAATATCTTAAAAAATGCTTACCTATCAATTTTGGTAACAATCGATTGGTAATCGAGTTATTACAAAAGGACGAAAAAACAATTTCAATTTTAACACACTGTATCTTTTTCCACAGCAAGATGTTACTGAGACATATTTAGCTATACTTGCATATTTTGTTTTGTATTAATGAATAGATCATGTACTTTTAATTTACCTGCATCCACGTTTCGGCTTCTAAGTCATCATCAGTTTTCTTTGGTCAGAAGAAAATAGAAACCGATTTTCAGGGACACATATTTTCGTAGGAATGGCTTGTAGGAGAAAATGTTATAGGAACTTTTCATCTTATTTTTCCATGTTCTATCTGCACCCGAAAGCTTTCCCAGTCACTCTCTGCAGCCAGCTACATAAAACTTTTCCATTTTGCCAAAATTTAAGCGGGTCCCATAATCTGATTAATAACCATCTATAATGAGATGAGCTCCTCTTTCAGTGAGACGTGCCTTTAATTAAACTTCTAACACTTAATCTCGCAAATATCCGGTCTCTTCTTTTATCGCGACATTGACTTTAGGGTTTCCCAAAACTTTAACGTAGATACTTCCTTATTTATACACTAAAGTGTGCTGAACTTGAAAGATATCTGATACTTCATTTCCCTAATACGTCAGTTGTGTGCACAGTGTGTATACCATTGGTTCCAACCGCATTTCGATCAATCCTCGGGTTATACAGGGTGCGGTTTATAATATTTCAAGTTATAGTACAGTTTCTTGACAATACTTTAACTGCAAATGCAAATTAACTACATTTCGAAAAAAGGCTAAGATATGAACGAGGGTGTTTGACTCAGTGGCAGCTCGTGGTGGCTGCAAGAGGTGAGGACCAAGTAATATCTAAATAGGAATAAATTTACACGTCTTCCCTGAGGTAATATTCCTTGACGCGTTGATCATTTTTTATTATGGAGGTCTTCGCCAATAGCCCTACTATAACCATAAATTAAAAAACTAAATAACATCAGAACTCCGATTCTTATTTACAATATAAATAATAGAAAAAATGTATGTTTCAGCATGTAATAATTTAGAAAATTGTTCCTACGTGTTTAAAACACTAAACAATATGAAAAAAATTAAAAACGAATTTTCAAATAATTATCTATTTACATACAAAACAAAGCCACTTTTACCTTTCACTTCTTATAAAATAAGTCTATTCGTCGGTCTTTTAAATTGGCAAATTTATTTATAATGTCCTCATAAAATTGGGACTCAGCGCTAAGACTTTGCAACAGTTCTTTTTCTATAGCCATCATCGATAAGTTGTATAAGCGCTCTTGTATCATCGTATTTCTTAAGTAAGTCTTAATGCGCTTAAGGCACGAAAAGTTTCGTTCTACTGAAACACTTATTGCGGGAATTGTTAAAACTAAGCAAAATAATTTGTATGTTTCCGAAAATAACATTTTAAATTCCTTTTATAATATTTCTACCGTTTTCTGAAGTTCTAAATTATAAAATTGTTCGTCTCTGTACAAAACATAAAGTTCCTTTTTCAACTACGTTATCTATGTCAAATATGTTAGGATACATTTGTAGTTAACAATCAAACGATATTTCCGGAAATTTGTTTGAATATTCGGTATATTTTAAAGCGTTGGCCGACTATTCAAAATTTGTCGTTTCTCTACTTCATTACGTATTGAAAAGGGCGTTTCAAATAGAGATAAAACAATATCGTGAGAGGGATTCATAATTATAAATAACTATCGACGAGCCTATCGATAATATATATTTAAATTAGGTTCCTATTCTATGTTAAATTTAGTCTTGGCTTGTAAGGAAGTTTTTTATTTCTTTAAATTAATCCTACCTGCCTTGTCCTTAAAACTTTACCACCGCGCTTACCAACTAATCTTCAGAATATTTAAGAAGTCACATTCAACTAATCAACCACTAACACTAATCACTGGAAATTCAAAACACATAAATAAAAGCATTAACACTTGAACAATCGATTAATCGCGTCACACACGTAAATAATCTACAGTTCACAAGTTACCTACGATCAGTAGCAAATATCACATCGTCCATTTGCCGTTGAATGTTGAACTAAAAACTTGAGGCGCCAGAAATCGGGCCTCACTCTCGGACATGGAGTGAAAAACATTGATTTTAACCGTTTCGCGTGGTGAGGGAAACCATAACGTATAGACGCAAAATTCGGCCTCACTGTGGTGGGATTGGTGAGTGACCCGGACTCTCCACTCTGACGTTTTAGATTACCCTGTATTCTCATTTTCTTGTAACTTTAGAGAAAGAAACCAGTTAATTTTCGTAAACCCTTATTACTGCCTAAAGTAATTTTTGTTTAATGTTTGTTGTTTCGTTGTTTATAATTTAGTAAAACGTTATTGGTTTAGTCCCTTATTAAAATATGTACTACTGCTGCTACTACCAACTTTATTAAATAATTTGTTAGAAAACTTGGTTGTTGCTCGTTTGAACTGAGTTGTACATTTTTAATAAAATCATAAGAAGTAAAGTATGTTTTATTTTATTATTAGCGTGACACCATAATTCTGATTATACTATATTGATACAGAAACTCGCCTACCTTTCTAGTTTATTAATTATGTCCCTGATTGTTTTACAGATTGTAATTTCTGTAATACATTTACTCTGACGGTTTGTAGAACTCGGTAAACTTCTAGAAAACGTCAAAATAAAAGTATTATAAAAATATATATTTATTAAAAATTATTTCTAAGGTAAACAGGAACATTTTTAACAAACTAAAAAGGTAGGTGAACTGTCAGTACCTATTGTACAATAATACTACACCTTGAAAAATACAAATAATACTGAAATGTGTGAAAATTACACATAACATCTGTTATATTAACACAATGAAACATATTAAACCTTTAACGCAATGCTACATACAGACAAATAAGTAAAAATTTTCACAATCCTGTGTGGACCTCGATTAACACGGTATTGTGTTCTTTTGTGTTAAAACGTGTAATTATTTTTGACAGTGTACAAACTATGCGTGAATTCGCGATTGGCGATTTGTAAGGAATTATTGCATCGTGTGTAGGGTTTTTGTGGATGGATTTTTAATGAACAAGACTCTACACATTATTCGCATTCCTCGCATATCACGAATCGCGCATAACGAATCGCGAATACAAGCATAGTCTGTAGCACGCCTTAGGTACAGGGATACAATAATGTCTTGCCAAAGCTAAACTAAAAAGGTATGGAATATAGAAGAACGTAATAAATTGCGCAAATTCACATTTTCAATCATTTTTTATCATATCACCTATAATTGAATATCAGCAAAAACTCTTTGATATCTTGATATGGGCAAAATAAAGCGCAGAATTCGTTCGCCAACCATCCACCATAACTAATGCGTCACATTAATTCTTAAATTGAATATTAATAAAAATGTATTCCTCCGCAGTCGGCTATTAATAAATACGGATTTTAAATCCATTAAATCTAAATTTCATGCTCGGTATTAACAGATTAGGCACAGAGGCTTTTTGAGCGTGGCGTGGTTTAGGGAATGAGGTTGCATTATTTTGGTCAATCCGGTTGCTTACTGAAATGTAACCGGATTTTTTAGTACGTACTTGGTAGTGAAGCAAAATAACTAAGTATATTTTACTTATCTCCAAATAAGTGCTGAGAAAATTTGGAATAAATCGCAAACATAACAATTGCTTCTTCAGAAAATCCTTGTTTCATTTAAACTAAATTTGCTTCACAACATATCCGACAATTTTTATCTGTACAAGATTAATTATGACTAACTACACATACTTTAAGAGATGCTAAGAAAACAAGAAGTAACGAGATTATCCTTCAAAAGACTTAAAAAAGCTATAAATTGCTTTAAACAAAATAATAAAACCATATTAAATGCCTATTTATTGCTGACTATGACCGCACATCAACCGCGTGGTTATATTTTGTATATAGCAAAATGATACTTGAAAAAGATATTCAGAATGGTAAATTATGAAGACGTGCAAAATTTCAAAAAGATAGGCCTGCTTTGATAAAATCTTTGTATCTACTTTGTTGAAAAATAGTTCCATCAAACCTCGCCGATCTTCTCATTTACCATTCTGAACAACTTTTTCAAGTAACATTTTCCTATATTTTCAGCAGAAAAGGCACTTTACCTAAAACCAGAACAGTTTTTACTCGGTGCACTGAGCATTTCAAATAGGATTATTTCAAAAATGGTTGCTCCTACCGACTTCAGCAAAGTACTTATACCTTTTTCAAACAAAACAGGTAGGAAAATCGATTATATCGATAGTCAGATGGATACACTAAGATGCAATAAAGTTACACACGCAAAATATTACAACGCGATTGAGAGATATTGCAAAAAAAATGATTTCCATTCCTCTCTCTTCAATGGGTCCCTGTGCCCTTAGGAAGCATTTCCGGACCCATGTTCATATGAACTTTTTTACTGATCATAGAATCGGCCTGTTCAGCGTTGGCAGCTAATTATGAGACACCCTGTATGCAGTGTATTTTGCAAGAAAAAGCAAAGTTAGGTAATACCAACCTTTGTAGTGTGATGCCCGATTGTTTTTTTTTTGTGTGAAACAAGAAACAGATCAGAGTTGAAAACGCAGCTGAGCTGAGAGTAATAATCCTTTCAACATTAACTTGACACTCATTTAGTTTCACAGAAAAAAATATAACAAAAAAATGCTTTACTTTGTTCTTCACGGAAAATGATTATTTTTTTCAATAGATGTAAGTGGATACAGGCTTAAAATAAGTTTATTCAGTTTCAGGCATTGGATAAAAGAATTAAACAATTTTTTTAAATAATAATTTATTAAGTAAATACGGAAAAATTATTTGTTGTTTTCATTTCTTTTTATTAACAAAAATTGGATACAACTATGATGAAATAAAGCACCAACTTCTAAAGTAAAATAGTTCAATTTTGTATTAAACAATACCTTTTTACATAAAATTATTATATTTTTATATCAATTCTTTATTAGGGGTTGCTATTTTTACATTTGGGGGTGATCCCACTGGTGTATATGATTATTGTTCATATTCATTTTCTGTGCAAAATTCCTTATCATGTCATAATTAAAACCCAGTCTACGTTGTGATTTTATGTTTTCTCTTCAGCTCTTTGTGACTATTTTGTCAGTATTAAACAAAAGAATTTATGTCTGGTACAGATATTTCCATATAATATGGTTCGCCCTATGCTATGTGCTGTTTGCTTTTCTCTTAAAAACTCTAAGGAACAACCCTCTGAATATGTGATGTAGAACTAGAAAGCACCCTGTATGTTTACGAATTTTTCTTGAATTTTATGGACACTAGCCAATGTCGTAACACAAAACTACATCCGACTTGACATGTACCGATAATAGCCAATAACTTATAGTAATTTATATCTCCACAATATATTTCCATACATGTACGTCTACTTTTACTACTCGCATCCCAAGCAATAAAGTGGATGTCGATCGGAGAAATTACAAATTGATAAAAAGACCACAGGAAGCAGTGAACAATAAAACCAACATTAAAGTTTTAAATGAGAGGGTTAGCTAGCAGCCAATTGTATAGATAATTAGTGTAACAAAATTTAGAAAATTACAGTGATTCAGAACTTATATAAAATAATTTGGGTATACATGCGTCTAGGGTTGGGAATATTTATAATAATAATACAGATAAAAACTATCGAATTATCGATAATATCGATATTATGGATAATCTATCGATATTATCGAATATTTATCGACAATTTTCAATATTATTCAAAAGCGTTGACATAAATATAAAATGAAAATCTGGATTACCGATATTATAAATTATATATAATATCGATGATAATAATAAATAACTTACAAGTTCAAAACAGACAAGAAGCAGAAACATTTGTGTTAATTTGTAGAAACTGAGTAAGAAGGGCCCAAAATATTGTTGTTACATTAGGCATGTCAAACTATTTTTCTATTAATAATAATATCTCTACCACTCATTCTAATCACGAGAAAGTCGAAAATTTGTGCGGGAGAGGGGGCGGCATATTATTATTAATCAGGCCGCATTTGCGCCCAGGAACAACTTACCTTGGTAGGCCCTAACCACTATTCAATGCAGGAATGAGGGAAACCTGGAAAACGTCATTAATTAGCTGGGTAGTCAAATGTCAACCGGTATCAATCTCTCACATTGACCCAAGCCAACACTCTTCCACCCTACCATACCCGCAGAGAAAGTGCCAGTCCACTCCACGAATATAACTTATATACGGTCTACCGGCTGCGGGGGTCGAACCCACAGCGATCTAGTCACCTCGATTCAAGTACTGACGCCTTAAACCGCGTGACCACTGTCCGTATTAAAACCACAAATTGCTTCTATTAATGTTGTAAAATGTAACTTATTTTTTCCTTGGGAATTTTTTTGTCCTGTCACCGATTATAGGTACGCCTTATCAAGTTTTACAGTGGACCAGTTCCAGTGCCGTGCGGAAGTGTATTTTTCAATCATTTTTGGACTGCTTTTTTTGATTTAATTTTTACAAAATTGTATTTGTAAGAATCTCCTGTATATTCAAATTTTTTTTTAAATAAGTTCCCCCTGTATATTAAATTTGTTATATTTAGATGATTCAATTTAATTAAAAGGTAGTAAATAATTCATTTTAATTACTAGCTGTTGCGTTTGGTTCAATAAACAGGTACATTTCGAAACTAATTTAGTTGCCAGTTTTATGTTTTGAATATCCAGTATGTTGTTCAAGTATTATCTAGTCAAATATTCATATGATCTATTGCTTTATTTCCTAAATAACTAGAGCCTATAAATTGCAATTATTTGTCGAGAAAAGAAAATACGGAATTATAAAATAACGCAGCTATAATATTTAAAAAATATATTATTTACATCAACTGACAGAAAATAACTGCAACAGAAGAATGGAGCGAATGCTTTCAATATGCCTGTTCATTTATTTTGCGCGAGAACTGTCAAAATTGAACTTTTGTCAAGACTTAATGATATGATACTGGAACATTAGGACTAATAGAAACACAGCATCTTCGATTTCTATCTAGATAAGGAATACTCGTTGAAATTTGAAGGTTATGTTTTTGTTCAAGAATCTCTGTGAGTCATTCTTTTGGAAAATACAATTTGTGGCTAAATAAAAAGAAACGCGGTTGAGATTGTTAATTCCTTTGTAGATAAGGTAAGGTGAATGAACTGAATGAATGAAGGTGAATGAAAATATGTATTTACTGTGAAATCATGACACTGTACTTTTATCATATTGTAAATTAATAGGAACCTTAAAAGTACAGAACTAAATTTTTTAATGAATTATGAATTATTTTACTTCCATATTCCACACCCGAGGATCTGTACGTATGTGGATTTTTTGTTTTAATAAAACGCGTGTCTGCTTAAAAATACTTAGAGTGGAAAAATTTTCTAAATTGATTGTTCTATTTACTGTAATTTTTTCATAACGAGAAACGTTTTGAATAAAAAGTTCTAATTAAAAAAAGAACAGACGTTGGTGGTTGCCCCCCTTGTAGACATGTAAAAATAAAATAATATCTCCGCAACCGTTACTGTGCGGACCCATGTTTATTAAGACTTTTCTGCTTATTTTGGTTCATACTATTATCTCCTGATATATTTTACACTCTTTTTTAACACCCTGTATATTTATAACTTTTTACTTAAAATAGAAACCGATAAAAAATTACTTTTACACATAAAGCTTCTTTAATAAACGTATTTTTTCCAAATCACAAATTGTCGTACATTTAATGAGAATCAGATGAAACGGATTTTCCATTCTTAATCAAGCCAACCGAAAGAAATGAATGAAAATTTATTCTCCACTTTGGGACGACGAGACGAGAATTAACGGTTTCTATATTTTTGGAATTAGGTTGGGGAAAGGTTTTACTGTAAGAAGGCTTTACTACAGGATTTATCTTGTTGTTTTCAGCCTAAATGGAATAATGAATTGGATTCAGATATAGGGTGGTGTCATTTCCTATTTCTGTCTACAATGAGAATAGAAAAAAAATTACTTCATTCTCTACTTTTATTAAACTAAGATTAAAATACAGTGTGAACACGAATTTAGTTTAAAAATCATTTTTGTGATTACATATTAAACACATTTTCCCTGAAAAACTTCATAAAATAAATTATACTTGTAGTAACTGCTAGATGTAAAGCACTGTCTTTGCGGTATATCTTTATTTGATCTGGAAATCACAAAACATCTTGGAGTATGAGTTTTGCAATCAGGATTTCTTATAATAATAATTGAATATTTGTCTTCTATACCTATTATTATCGATCGTTATCTTTAGTAGCTCATCTCTTCTCAAAGCTTCACAAACATCAATTATTAAAATGACATGAAAGTTTGTCCAAAATTAGTTAAATCGATCGATTTATATTAATTTCAATTACCTTTTCTAGCAGACATTTATTATCAGCTGATTATTGTAAAAATCTCTGAATTGCCTCTTTCGTTAGTATCCTAGGAGCTAAATAAAAACATGACCACATCAGCCATCTATGCCTACGGCTGTGCTCCGTTGTTCCGACATATGCACAATCCACCAAAGGCCCTCACACACCTTTGTGAACCTGGCAAAGCAGCCTTGACCACTACATAAGACAGTCAGTTCAGTACCACCCTATCTAAAGCTCACGTGGCTGTTATAATGGACTCACCCTGTAGGTCTTATTTATCAATTAGCTACTCTTTACTGTCAAAACTGACCTAACATAACTATTCTAATAAGAACTAGAACACTCAGTGAGAAGCTCACCTGCATGTTGAAAACAACAGCAAATAACTAGCACGCTCACAATTCACCTTTTTACAAGCTTTACTGATTAAGAAATTACTCGAATGGACTTAGAAGCTCTGTTTCGAAGCTTATACTCTTACAGCCAGCCCTTTTAGGCCCTTATCGGAAATATAAACAAATTCGCGCCAGTGTTTATGTTTCACCCAGCAAATTCTCTCATAGACTAAATATCTAATAATCTACTAGACGTTCTGAAATTTACTTTATCATTATTCATTATGTCTTTATTTGCCTAAAAATTAAGGGATTTTTTCAACATGACACACCGTGTAGAACAAAAAAAAATATATTATAAGACGTTAATTTATTTGGGGTGTATTTACGACCACAAAGGAGGCACCACTAATGAAAATCGGAAGTAGAAGGGAGCAAAAGGCATCTCACTGGCTGTAATTTTGTTTCGTTTTTGCTTGGAGAATTACCATTTTTTTCATTAAGAGATGTTTAGTAAGATATTTAACGTTTTCCCTCTGGGGGCATTTATTATTATAATTTATAACATTTTTTTTCAAGATTCTCAGATAAAGAAAGTACAGGAAACACTGCGGCTGAAAATAATAGGTTAAATTTAATTTGTGTGTGGTAATTGAAATGATTATATCGAATGTTTGTGTAAAATGGAACTGGAACAGCAGATATTGAAAAATCTTATTAACATAGACCTAAACGCACTTAGTAAGAAAAGTAAGAAATTTGCATCGATTATAGATTTATATATATTAAACTCAGATGTTTTATAACAAAAAGAAGTGTTTTTTTGTTATATAAATGTGGGATCTTAGGATAGCTATTGTCCAGTTACGTGTCAAAAATTAAAAAAAAAATTAGTTTTTAATTTCTAAATCTCTTGAGATAATTTAACCAAACTCGGTGTGCATAATGAGTATGATAGTATATATGAAATAAGTGAACCTTGTTAACTACTATATTGAGATGTCCCCAAACAAACAAATCAATAGGGTTCATATCGGGTGATCTAAGTGGCCACGTTATTACCAAATTTTTCATTTAAAAATTCACGAGTCAAAACAAAAACCACATCCTTTATTTTAGCGTATAAGAAACATCGTCAAGCAGTTCAGGTAAAACGTTTTGAAAAAAATTTCTATAGAAGGCATCGGTTAAAGTTCTTGGTAAGGAGTAAGGAAGAACAAGAACATTTCCAAAAATACCCAATGAAATCGAAATTCCTTCCTTTATGGCAGAATTTTCATCAGACCAAATGTCTTTACTGTAGAAGTTCATTATAGCATCGGAAATCTTCCATAAAAATAAAAATCCATATATATATCTGCAAAGCCATTTTGCCTAAACCATATTGGCCATTTCAGCATTTAAATATGCAAAAGTCGTTATTACAAAATAGTTTTAAATTATAAGCTTAATTTCACAATACACAAAATTAAATAAGATAACGGATTGTTATTGTTATTGTTTCTGTTTATGTAATTTAACTAACTATATAAAAATGAACTTGATCGAATAAATCAGTTTTGTTAATTGCTTTGGAATACAAAAAGGTGTAAAGCAACACAGAGTAAAGATAATATAATGGGGCATATGATGACTTATTCTATTTGTAATATTATACAGGGTGTTTTTTTTGGCAAATAATGATCGATAATACCTATACCTCCGCCATTTTATTATCGAAGTGAAACAAGAGTATCTTTTTTTGTAAAATTGTTCAACATTTTTAATTTATTGATCTGATGGCAAAAAGATATGAAAAGTTAGAGCAATATTTTTCCAATGATCTCCCCAGTTTGGCACGCCTTTACCTAATTATGCTATTGTTTTTAGAACATTAGATTCGCAATCTAATTGCGATTCTCATTTTAAATTTGATTACTTTAGCTCGATCCGTTTTGAAAATATTTGGAGAAAAACAAATTTATAGTCCCATCTTAAACTTTTGTGGTATGTCACAAAATTTTTAAAATAAGATTACTTGAAAACAGAGCAGTTTATCGGATTGAAATAGGAATACCTTTTTCATGTAAAATAGACCAACATTTTAAATTTTTTGTTCTGATGACGAAAATCTCGAGATACAAAAAAGTTAGAGCAATATTCACCAGTTTGACCAATTATGAGGAATTATTTTCAGAGCATTAGATTCACAATCTAATTGTAATTCTCAATTTTATATTTGATTAGTTTATCATATTCCCTTTTAGAAATATTTGGGAAAAAATAAATATTGGGGTCCCTATTTAAAAAGCAATGTTTATATAACTTTTTTTCTTATTTTTTATCGTAGAATCCAGAGTTAATTTTTGACAGACTAATTTTGGGACACCCTGTATACTCTCATGGTTTAGATATATGTATGTTATAAAGTACGTAAATAAGTATTATTGTACCTGCCTATATTCTTGACAAGTTAGTTACATCTGAAATTCAGGTATAAAAAAGCTCCGCATCAATATGCAAATTTCAAATCAAAGCATGCAGCCTCAATGCATTTTCATTATTTTTCTCTTTACGTGATCTTATCAAGTGCAGCGTGTCGGTAAACTTTCGTCCACGGTTATTTTCGTTTTATTTGCATCTTGAAGATATAATCAGGCGCAGGTACCTAGTCATTTTACGAAGTAGAAAGTTCATTTTGTAAGGCAGTCTAGGCGTATAAATGTCAATCCGTAATCACTTGTAATGCCGTTATTCACTCGACTTAACTCCAGATTAACAGGCTCCGCACTTGTTTGACGGCCAGTTTGGAACAGAAATCGACATTCCGATTTCAAATGGTGAGGCCTTTCTTGTCACTGAATTACGCGATTTTTTTTGTATTCTTTTATTTTAATTTTCGTTTATACTCAAAAAAGGAAGCGTGGTTTCTCTTTTACATGTTTAGGGTAAAGAAAGAACTGATGTGGAAAACAAATTTTGTAAGATGGATGTTATGAAGAATATAAACAGAAAGCTGTTATTAAAACAAATAAATGATTGCGTCTTATGCAGGTTGATGTAGAACTAATCTAAAAAAAATTGAATGTACAGGGGACTCTTACAAATACAATTTTCTGCAAAAATACCAAAAAAGACAGTTCTAAAATGATTTAAAAATACACTTAAAACAGGTGTTCCTCAAGGTTTTATAAGAAATCTACACTATACAATCATTTGATAATTATTATTAAAAGTTGTTGAAAAGACATCCTGTAGTGTAGCGAATAAATTGAACCAGAAGCAAAGTAAGAAAAAAGTCCACCTATCCAGAATGCTGTGACATCAGAAAAACGTAACAAATGAGTGGGAACAATTGCATCTAATTTAGCAGCATACAAATAACAAAACAGCAGAGCAGAGGAGGTAACCGAGTTAAACGCTAAACGAGCCTACTTGTTTATTACAATACAATGAATACGAGTCCTATCTCATATCACAGACATAATACCCACTTTGTAATTTAATGCATTGTCGACAGAATTTCTGCCAACTCAAGGTCTACAGTAGACTGTGTACAGCCATTACCGCAATTGGAGTTACTAGTCGTCAGTTTCATGTTACAAGATGCAGCTTAAATATTATAAGGGAGGTAATTAAGTGAATGTGGTGACGATTTATAATGCCATTTCGAAATTTAGAAGGTATTTTAACCAATCAGCAAGTCAAGTTGGACGAAGAAGGAAAATATAGATGTAGGTTTCACGTATATGAAATAATATAAATAACAATTTCAGTTTTGACTTTAATCCAATTGTTAAATATTTTTTTCGTAAAATTGTTGCATAATAATGACAGTTTGATTGTTATTTCAGTATCGAAATGATGATGTTATTAAAACATAGTACATAGTTAGTTTCACATAATATTATTAATACCTAAAAGTATATTAAAAAAATGAGTACATAAAGGGTAAACATTATTTAAGTAGGTAGGTATTTGTCATATTTAATTTAAAATTCATTGACAGGCTTCACTTTGGACATTGTCGATATTTAATTTCAAATAATTTTAATTTATATAATAATTTTTATACATAGTTAGATATTTGTCTGAACTTAAAGGAGGCCACCTGAAGAAGCAATCCTAAAAATGCAGAAATAGATCAGATCTCATCTATTGTGGTTGAATTTTCGAGTTCCCACTGCCAAAAGTAAAGTTAGATATTTATAGAGTGTTTTCATTAAAGCAGGTTAGTAAATTTAGATAGATTAATTTCTTTAGATAATTATTGAATAGAGCTTTGTCTGTGGAATTGTTCATTAGCATACCTAGATGTTTGGTATCATTGACTTTAATGATATGAATTGTAGGAGATTTGATTTATATTAGCTTAAAATACCTTTCTAATACAGTAAAAATGTTACAAAACCTAATAATAAAGAATATATGGGTAGATATTGTGGGTGTAATTCAACGCTGGTTGAGGCTTTAGTCCACAGAGTAGTTAGTTTTACACAATATTATTAATACCTAAAAATATAAAAAAACGTTTTATCTACTTGAAAAATTAAACCCTCGAAATGCGTTCTCACATTTAAATATTTTTGCATGAATAAAACGTTGCCTCTTACAATAAGTAACTAAAATGGCGCAAAAATGATAAATGACTTTATAAAATTGAAAAAGTAAGTATTTCTTCCTCAAACTGTGGTTCTTATAGTTGTAGTTCCGTGCATTTCTTGTAAAAAAATGTTTTTTCTTTCCAATAAAACCAGCCTTACTGCGTTTTCTCAAAAAATTCGTTAATCTATTCGTTCTCAGTAGGCCGTGACTTAATTTCTGATAATAAGTTTCAATGCGATTTTTGATAACAATAATTGTAAATGGTTAAACTCTGACTCAATTCGTGAGAAAAGCGTATCAGCTAAAATCCCTCGAATTATATCACCGCATGAACACCTTCGTAAACATAAAAGGTCTGTGGGTCAGGCGCGCCAACAAATAGACTAATATCTACCTGAATAGTCCCATTCATAGTGGTATTCAGCAGAGCACTCACTGTGAATTACCATTGTTAAAAACGGACATCCTGTAGATCGGAACAGCGGAAGCAGGAACAATACCGGCAAACTACACGAAAGGTCGCGTCTGCGAACTATCAGCAAATGGATTTTGTATTCGTTGGCCGAAAGCAATTGAACAGATGCTGTTGCAACTTTAGAAAGAAACATCGACGTGCACAAGGCAAACCGACGCGACGTAAGTTCAATTGAAAAAAATGCCGGGGAATCCAAGAAAACCCTCATTCTTAGTAAAATATTGTTTATGGCGGTTTTTCACTCATAGTGATTGAGGAGGTTTAATACGTCGGCTTTCCGTGGATTAAAGGCCTTTTAACATACGAGTACTAGTGGATTATAATTAATAATACCGCGCTTCAATTTTATTTCATTTTTTACAATTACTTTTAAGATTAACATTTGTCTCTTGCCATTTGGACCGGGATTATTTAAATTCACTTGCGTTCCTGAAGGACTGGAGGGGCCCACAACTTCTCCAGGATTTTTCAGCAATTGCCATCTTGCTGGACAATGAATTTTCAATATAACTTTCCGCTACCGTAGTCGATTTCCAACCACCATGACACTTCACAGTGGTAACATCCCCCCAGCATTGGTCAGTAATGTTGCTGAAGAATGCCTCATTCCATGTCCGATAAAACTTTCTGGATCAGGAAGCCCAAGAAATGCAGCCACTTTTGAAATCGAAAATTGTGTTGATGCCTACATGTTGTGTTGTACATTTCCCAGGCTTTTTAAGTTGTAGGTTGATGTATTTTCGACACATTTCTACAACATTAACTGAAAAACTTCCACGATCGTGAAACTTCTTAAAATATTTGTTTTCGTATCTGGAATGAATACATATAGCTAACTGCCTTTGTCTTGAACATGGATGATATCCAAAACGGTTGATTCAATGCATTGACAAGCACCTGCAACTCCGATGATCGTTGCAACCTGTAAAAAGTACAAAATAAAACGCTCAATATATAATTGAAAATTAAAATCGTGTATCTTCTACCTTAACTTGTAAATATTTCTCGTTCGGTACTTTTTCAAAAATTCTCCGATTTAGTTTCTCTCCAGTATATTTTTCTTCTTTCGTTTCTAATTTCTTGATTCTACTCTCAAATATGAAGTAAGTTTACCATACTTCGAAATATCAATTCCTTTGTGCACTTTCAACATTGATTTTAACATGGCATATTTTGTCCACATCGAATAGGTAACAAACCGTTTCTCCATATTGAAAAAGTAGGATAGTAGCACCTCTTCTGTAATTGCTCCTTCTCCTATGCCCTTTTTTCTCGCCAGTTACCGAATTCTATCAATTCCTTATCGTACACACTTTTGCTTTTCGTTGATAACGTAATGTTGCTTCTTGGGTTTCTTGCATAATTTCAGCCGGAATGAAAAAATTCTCAGCAATCTCACTCATTTTTTGCGTCGATTTTGCAATTTTTTTACTTTTGTTGACAAATAAACAAACCCTTCATAGAAACGATTCCAAGGCTCTCTAGTATTGACAATCAATATTCTTGATTAACAAACGCCTGTTTACATCATCGACACCGTAACACTGCACCTGTCACCTATATCTACAAAAACATAAGCCCCGCTGAGCGGCGTGTGACGTCACAGCAATAATATCGCGTTTTTTGCGACATTGTATTGTTTACATTCTGTTTTTAATTGCAGAAGTTGTTTCTACTTGTTTGCACGGCTGTGCCACATCTGAAGTATTTAAATCTCCTAATTCTAAACACATTTCATGGCAATTTATTAATGTAAATATTTTTTTATACGACTGCCTTGCAAAAGGGGATTTTGCACACGGAAAGCACGCTCTGAAAACGGTATTTGGCACACGCCGTGTGCTAAACATTTTGCACACGGTTATTATGTCATCTTTGCACACGCGTCTCCAGATTGTGATTTTTGTTTGATGTTGTAACCCAAATTGTGCATCGGCCACAATTTTAGCCAGTTCTGGTTCAAATCTGCTTGCCCAGTATCCAGTACAGTTGCCGAAGGCTACGTTGATGATTGTTTGAGAAAAAAATGAAAGTTTCGAAAAAGATAGTCTTCAGTGTCTTCTGCTGCCACAGAACCAGAGCAACGATCGTCTACGGGAATACAACAAGAAAACAACGACTGCACGCTGAAAAACTGCACTAAAAACACGACACCAAAAATATTCTCTATTGACGAAAACAAGGTGCACAATAATACTGCTTTTCCCAGCGTAACCTTGACGGAATGTTCAAATGTTACAATAAATATTAAATATTAGTTTCTTTTGTTAATGCGTTAGCAATTTTCTGAATAAAAACGAGTTAAATTAAAAGTTGTATTTAATTTATTTTGTTAATGCGTTGGCAATTTTAATAAAAACGATTTAAATTAAAATTTGATTTTTGTGGTCTCTGTTTGCAGTCGTATAAAAAGTATCGTAAAACACTCGTTTGAAAATCTCTTTGCACATTCTCTCGACTTGTGTGTGTATATGTATCGCTCGTGTGCAAAGAATATGTTTGAAAGATTATCCTGTAAATATATTTCAAAAGAATACAAAATGTATGCAATTTCTCTATTATCCTTTAGATAACTGGTTTATATACCACTTAAAAATCGAGCTTAAGTTGAGCTTTACTTTCCAAACACTATTCTGGCGTTTCAGTCTATTTTAAATAATGCATGCACGGCAAAGTGGCGTGGCAATTTTTACAAAAATCTCGCTTACGTCGTTTTACCTTGTTCACGTCATCTTCTAGTGCAAAGAAAATCACGCTAAACGTTTGTATTTCCTTTAGCAATAACTTTTTTGGTTAGACATTGAACTCAACACAAGCAAGTGATATTCTTGTGTGTAATCTAATCTTGCTTTATTTAAATAACTGCCAAGATCCGTTGTAAAAGCATTGTTACCTATGATAGTTGTGCTAGTTTAGCGGACAGCACTACGTATCTCAGTTAAAGATATAATCACGGCATTCCAAGAAAAAATAATGTCAGCAAGTTATCATGGTACAGCGGTAAAAAAAACACTTGGAGAAATGTCTCTGTTACAAACACGTTTGAGTATTATTTGCCCTCATTCGATATTGAAACGATATGTTAGTATGAGCATAAGAAACATAAAATGCCCTACTGGTTGAAGGTTTGTAAATATTATTGCTTTAGGGCCTTATATGGATTCCTAATATATATGTATTTTTGTTGCGAACAAATATTTATTTTTGTTGCGTTTAATAAGAAACAGCAGCAGGATACATGATGTTCCGTATTGCAGGAACCAAACATTACCAGGTACTTATTTTTGAAATCGATAGATAGATAGATATAGCTTTATTTGACCATTTGATATACAATAATACATTTATGACAAGTTAAAATACACAAAAAATAAAATAAAAAGATAACTGTTATGTATATATAAAAAAGTTATTAAAAAAATAGAAGAACTTACACACAACATAAATAATCAAACATTAATTTATTGCAATAAATGTTATTCGTAATATGGCGTCGTGAGAAAATCTTTCACTGTATAAAAACAAAATCCAAGCAAATGCTTCTTAACTGCTAATTTAAAACGTGTTACAACAACCTGGGAAAAAATATACAAACATGCTAAGGGTAAAATACCGAAGGAAATAAATAACGGTTGACAATGTTCTTTACTATTCACATTAGCTATAATTCTAATTGCTTTCTTTTGCAAGCGAAATAAGAAAATAAGTTCATCTAAATAAGTGTCGGAAAATTCTTAGTTTTCAAGATACAAGGTATAAAAAATTCTGAAGAAAAAAAATGTAATTAATGATCTTAATTGTAAAGATAATTATTGATGATACGTAGGCATTACAAATCGATAGATAGCATAGCATTTTCTTCTAAATGCTGTAACTGGCTTCGTGGCATATCAATACTTGTATAATACAGGGTGTTAAAGAAATAGTGTAAAATATGTAAGAAGGTAATAGTATGAATCAAAATAAGCAGAAAAGTCTCAATAAACATGGGTCCGCAAAGTAACGTAACGGTGAATGTGTTATGTTTTTTAGCCCCTTTTTTTATTTTGCAAAAGCGTTGTGTATTTTCTTATAAGAGTTGGCTGATTTTTAGTGAAATAATCAGTACGTATTTGACAGTTGTTCTCAGTGCACAAGTTTTCTTTCGCTATGGCTGGTTACTCTAACGCAGAATTGACAGACATGCATTTCATGTATGGTCGTGCTAATGGGAACGCCACCGAAGCGCGACGTCTTTATGTTGACGCTTATCCAAATCGCCAGATTCCTTCACAACGCATGTTTGGAAGAATTCACCAAAGATAGCGTGATACCGGTTCCTTGAGCAAACAGTGCCATTTATCCGGAAGACCAAGGTCGGTATCCACTCCTAGAGCAGAAGAAGAAATTCTAGCACTGGTAGAGCAGAATCCAGGTACGAGTGTGCGGAAAATATCAGCCGAGGTAGGAATTAGTGGTCCTCTTGTTTGGAGAATCCTTCACGAGCAACTGCTTTATCCATACCATGTGCAACAAGTACAGGCCTTAAATGCAATAAATGATCATCAAGCACGTTTGATTTTTTGTCGCTGGTTTCCACGTCATGATGCTGAAGACCCTCGTTTTCTTGCAAACATTCTTTTTACTGATGAGGCCGGGTTCACAAGAAATGCAGTGTTTAATTTTCACAATACACATATTTGGGCCGACGAAAATCCTCATGCTCTAATAGAATCTGGACATCAGGCACGTTTTTCATTAAACATTTCGATGGGTATTGTAGGTGACAGGTTTCTAGGTCCTGTTGTTTTATTTTACCAAACCTATTAACAGACGCTGCTTACCTCAACTTGTATGAGTTTTTAGAAGACATTCCTTTGAATCAGAGGCAACAAATGTGGTTCCAGTATGATGGTGCTCCAGCTCATTTTTCCATGGTCGTTAGAGAGCATTTACACCAAACTTTTCCACATAGATAGATAGGAAGGGCCGGACCTGTTTTATGGCCTCCAAGATCGCCTGATCTGAACCCTCTAGATTTCTTTGTATGGGGATATTTGAAGACATTAGTGTATGGTACTTCTGTAAATAGCCTGGAAGAGCTGCAGCTACGGATTAATCAAAAGTGTCAAGAAATCCAAACCAAGGAGGGTGTTTTCGAAAGAGTTTGTATGTCGTGCCTGCTTGGAAATGGACGGAGGGCACTTTGAACATCTTCTGTACTTTGTTTTTTGTTTGCTAAAAGCTTCCTTTGCCGGTTTATTCCTAATAAAATAAAATGTTGGAAAAACGAATAGTGGTCCATATCTCCGCAACCGTTACTTTGCGGACCCATGTTTATTAAGACTTTTCTGCTTGTTTTGGTTCATTCCTCCTGAAATATTTTACACTCTAATATATAACTTAAGACTCCATCGTAGAAGAAATAAGAAATTATGGTCAATAATGCATAGGCTTAACAGGTCGATAAAAAGCACTGAATTTTCTTGCAAATGTTATAACTTATATAACTGATGTTAAATATGTTTTACGTGAAAAATATGTAAGCTAAAGTTTAAAACAGCCATAAAAATAACACTTTCGAAGCAGTAAGTCAACGATATTCTGTCAAAACGAAATTGCTTTGGCTATTGGGAAAGAAAGAAATTTATATCGCTAACAGATTCCGAACGAGGAGAAGACGGCAAGACAAAAACTTGTTATTATCCCATTTTACTCGGGAATATATTTTTATTCGGACTTGACAGTTTTAATATCATAAAAGCGCCGAAGCTTGGCTCTCTTGATAACCGTGTTATTATGAAAGCAACAGTAAAAAAAGTTCTCCTAGAAGTACGTGTTTAAACTAATATATTGTAACATCCAAGTGGGAAAGGGTGAGTTTCGGAAACATAAATATGAAAAAAGGGTCTGGAAATGGGAATTTCAAAATTGGAATTGTACAATATTGCCGAGGCCTTTATCTCTCGATACTTCAACATAACTCTTTACGTGACCTCTCTATAAGAAAACTTTGCTCATAACTCGTATTGAGTTATACAAGGCGGTCAAATGAAAACGAAACAGAGCCATTTTCAGGAACTGCGTCAAGATTGTAGAAAAACGCTCAGACTCGTCGATTTTAGATTAAAGGGGCACATTCTTTACTGGTATTTTTGACTCCGCCACTTTCACTCCCAAGCAAGGGAAAGCATCACCCCAAAATATTTAAATGGCATTAGGGGTTGAGTAATATTTATTTTGAAAGTTCTTACAATTCTCTTTACAACAGACTTTAAACTTTATAATTCCGCCCAGTACTGATGCCCGCCCGCTTCCAAGAATACAAGAATAAAGATTTCGCGCACATCCTGAAGCATTTCCGGAGTGATTCGATGGCATTCGTCGACGATTCTTTAACGCAAATCTTGAAGCGACACTGGCTGTGTTATATAGATTTTACTTTTTAGGTATTCCCAAAAAAAAAAAACAAGGGGCGATAAATGCTCGTGCAGGCCACTCAATGCTGCCTCTCCTCCCAATCCAATTCTGTGGAAAACTTTAGTCTAAATACTGACGGAAAATTAATGCATAATGCGGATGAGCACCGACCTGTTGAAGAATCAAATGATCTTCATCATTTTCTGGAACATTTTTAATAATATATTATATTTAATATATTTTATTAGGACACTCACTATACTCATGTATATGATTTTCTTTACATGGACATTATTTGTAGTCAACGTTTGGAAGATTTTTAAGCATGCATATGGAAATTTCTAAATTTATGGACATGAACTACAAAGCAAAGGATCGAAAATTAGAGCACGTCACTTTTTATTATTTAATGACTCCTTGTATTTTCCATTACTACGAAGAACCCTACCGTTTTGAGCGACGATGAAAGAGTTCAATTTTTCAACACGACTCTGTAATTACTCGAGAATAAAGTGGAATTAAGAGAGTCGTTTAATTTAATTAAAGCTTTGTTTCAAGTCGAATATAGTTTCTGATTGTGGTTTTTAATCGCGGCTCTGGCAGTTGTTTAATTTTAATTATACGTTGGCAAATTTCCCTGGAAAAGTATTCCGAATTTAAATACCTAGAGAAGTTTTGCGGTCCCTTATTTTGTGCCCGCTGGAGAGGCATAATTGTGGAGTAAATATTTTCTTTGAAGTAACGGAGGATACCAAATCTGTTAATTAATTGTAACAGCCAGTTGATTTAACTTTGTTTTCCCAAATTATCATCACGAATTAATGACGGAAATTAGTAAATTGAGCATAAAAATTCGAGGAGTGAATTTGAAAATGATAAATTAAAGGTATGATAACAAATAATGGCTCAATTTATTTCGAAAGCTTTAATAAAAATTAGTCTTTATGTTAAACTCTAAATACACACAACGTCAAAAGTCTTGGACCCCTTGTATAAATATAAAATGATTCGATTAAACTTAGTGGTTCTTCTTATTGTGGTAAAAAAGTACATTTGCTTAGGGAACAAAAAAAGACAATAAAATTTGCAGACCAGGAACCTTTACTTTATTATTGCCAATGTTTTGACAAATCTGGTCAGTTTGGCAGGGTATGCAGCCAAGTGTTTCTTTGAATTTTTGTACATTGTAGTGCCAAGACGTCAAATTTTTGCGTTTACCCGAGCAAGAATGACTGCTTTACATGACGCAGGACATTCTAATCATTAGATATCGAACATGTTGGGCATTCCTAGATCATCTGTTGTGCGAATAGTACATAGATATGAAGATTTTGATACAGTGGAAAACAGACCACGTAGTGGGCATCCTTGAGTATCTAATGAAAGAGAGGATCGGTATTTGGTGCAATAGGCCCTTAGACATAGCACAATTTCAACTTCAGCTCTCAGGGCCCATTTTCATGGTACGCTTCACCTTGTTATATCGACACCTACCATTCGAAGACGACTCCACAAAGCAAAGTTACGTGCTAGAAGACCATTACGGGTCCCCACTCTACTTCCAAGGCATCGTGCTGCCCGTCTCCAGTGGGCGCGAAAGCATAGGGGTTGGCTTTTACGTAGCTTTTTAGTAGCGGCAGAAGAGGAACAATATTCCGCAAGAGATCGTTAACCGCTTGATTATCTCAATGCACGTGTCAATATGCTATTGGAACGTGATGGAGGTCATACCGACTATTAGTCAAGTAGACAACTTGCTTTGTTACTTCTTTTTATATTAATTTTAAGTTTCATACTGCTGCACACTAAATGGAGAAAATAGAAACCTATAATACAAAAGTACTTTTTGCACCTTCAACAAAAAAAAAGTTGGAGGCGCCGGGCATCGATCCCGGTACCTCTCGCATGCTAAGCGAGCGCTCTACCATCTGAGCTACGCCCCCTGATATGAAATAGTAAGTATTAATACCTACTCTTTCAAAGCTAACAACTTTATTTAATTTTATAAATTGAGTAAGCTATTTTTTTAAAGAAATATTGTTATTTAAAAGTATTTTATAGAGAAAATATAATGAATAGAAAGAATAAAACTTTAAAATTGAAGCATGTTTATACAATGTGTTAAAAAAAGCAAAAATAAAAGTTATTTTGATCCATTAGTTTTGTGAGATCATGAGCATAAAGTAAAAATAATTTTTCAAATTCTGTCTCTGATAACCATTGAAATTTTTCGCTTGGATGATGAAGCGGTGATTAAAATACCACTAAAATTTTGATTTATTTTATAGATTGAAAAGGAGCAACATTTTATTGTGGTATGTTTAACTAAGTAATTGTCCTATTTTAACTGTACCTAAGTACGTATAGAAAAAATTAATTATGTATGCCAATCTAGATAATTGGAATTTCGTAATTCCATATGTAGCTACTTATATCTGTTAACATGTCAGTTATCTAGAAGTCATCAATCATAATTACTTAAGTAGATAGATCGATAGGCTTAGTTAGAACTATTCATAAACGCGTTTGAATAATAGTAGGTACAAATCTCATATTCTAGTTAACTTCACAGTCCTATGAGCAATATTAGCTACGCCAACATTTATTGAGAATTATTTGTTTTTCATAGTCTTGCTTTATCTTGGTCTTGTGTTGGTCTCGCAAGACAAAACTTGACAGATTCAATTGTAAGACAAGACCAGATTTAAAAAAAATCTTACGACAGGACCGGCCCAAACATATATCTTAAATTCGCGTAGAAAATGTCAAGAATTTATTACATGGAGTTTATATCGGAATATTCATGAAAGTTATTGTAATTCTTCAAGTGCAACAAGCCTCATCAGTGAAAAGAATTTTCTTGTGAAAATTAATATCCTGATGCAAGATTTGATTTTACTTTTAGATAAATTGCATGCATCATGAGATTTAGATGCGTTTTTCTCAGAAACCATTGCTTCTTACGACATCAACAAGGTGCCTTTTTAAATGTCAAACCAAATGACAAGAATTTAAGATGACATTAATCTACTACATACCTAATTGTTATTTAAATTATACTTGTAAATGATCAAAAACTTGTATTTTCCATTTTTCGTCAAAGTTAGAAAAAACCTTGTATGTAAAACGTTAAACGAAATGATTTTATGTAAGTTCTCGCAATATCGCATACTTTTCAGAACTGATTACATAAATAACTATTAGAATTAATAACTTCTAAACTCCTTGAGATATTTTTGGCAAATTTTGCTTTAGTATGTTAATAGATATAAAATATAACATTTGCAGCTTACATAATTAGGATACACACTGTATAACCACCTTTGCTAGAAACTAACATTCTTTTACTTTGTATGTAAACCCTGCTCAAATAGGAGTAGAATGTTCCAGCACAAATTACATCCCTGAATGGCTGCTCTGGCCTGTGGAGTGCTAATAAAGGCTTGCTCGCCGATGTGTGCCAGGAGAGAGATTACTTGTAGATTGCACAATACAGAACAAAGGCTCACTTGTAGAAAACGAACAAAATTCCACGTAAAAGTAAACACTTGGAATCAAATCGAATGTTAAATTGATACTGTTTTCGCTACAAGATCTCTTTTATTTGCAAAACTTAAATAGCAGATTACTTTTTAAAGGCGCCATTTTTATAAGAATTTTTTGCGAATTTATAGCTAGTCGGTCTAAAAATATCTCTTCACCGTGACAATTATACAGGTGATTCAGGTAGTGACAAAGGATGATATATCAAAGTTTTTGTTAGAAGATCCTGATGAAATATATATTTAATGAAAAAAGTGGTAGCGATTTTTGGAGTAGCTGGGACATGAGCGGCCCACACATTTACAGTTTTTCTTTAGTTTTGTTGGGTTTTTGCCACACTTCTGAAAAAATAATTAAAGATTAATTAAATAAGGGTTATTTTCGAAACTAAGTTTGCCTTGACTGTTCCGTTTGGCGCAAGGGCTTATTTAATTAATCTTTATTATTTTTTCTGAAGTGTGGCAAAAACCCAACAAAACTAAAGAAAAACTAAAATTATGCCACAAATAAATAGCTTCAGACAATACATTTACAGTCTTGTAGACAGGCTTGATCTGTCAGTTTTAGCCCCTGACGGTTCATGACATTCATTATCCACTAACATGAAATAAAGTTTAGCGGTCTAAGTTGTTTATTAAGTCCGTGAAGGGCCAATACTGATGTTAATGGCACAAAACTGTTGAAAATTTGGAAGGCTTGGCCTGGTCCGTGGTCTTTCGTCGAGTCAAAAGTCCTGGGGTATATTTTATATGACCTATAATGGAACAAATATTATAATATACAGGGTGTCCGGAAATTATGAGCAAAAAATTCAGGGGCTAATTCTAGACCGAAAATAAATGCTATCTTTTTCTATAACATTTTTTCCAAAACTGATTATTAATCGGAGTTCAGGGTGTTAAAGTTAAAATTTTATTTTCGATATGTAAATAACTTCTTAAGATATCCAAATATTTACATAAAATTTGTTAATCGTGGGTTTTTGCGGATGAGAAATTCAAACATGTTTCTAATTTTGATGTCACTAGTAGAGGGCGCCACTTATGGCACATCATGTTTCTTTTAAATGACAGAACTTTTTTTGCTGCTTAAATAATCGATTTTCTTACCTGCTATAACTTTTTCAAGTAATATTTTGCTGTATTTTCAGCAGAAAAGGCACTTTACCTGAAACCAAAACAGTTTGCGGTGCACTGAGCATTTCATACAGGATTATTTCAAAAATGGTTACGCCTACCGACTTCAGTAAGGTATATCTTTTTCAAATAGGTGCGAGAATCGATTGTTTCGGTAGTCAGATGGATGCATTAAAATGCAAAAATGTTATGCCATTTAAAAGAAACATGGAGTGCCACAAGTGGCGCTTTCTACTAGTGACATCAAAATTAGAAACATATTTGAATGTCTCGTCTGCAAAAACACCCAATTTACAAATTGTATGTAAATATTTGATTTCTTAAGAAGCTATTTACAAATATCGAAAATAAAATTTTAACTTTAACACCCTGTAACTCCGTTAATAATCAGTTTTGAAAAAAATGTTACGGTAGCATTTATTTTCGGTCTGGAATTATCCCCTGAATATTTTGCTCATCATTTCCGGACACCCTGTATTTTAATTTTATTATGAGTAGTGCAAAAACAAGGGCAATATTCTGTTTATCGAGTTATTAACATAATTTTTCGTTTTATTTTCCAAAGACATGGAAACTGTTCGTATAACTATAACATTCTATAGAAATTCTTTGAATAAAAATTTTGTTTTGATTTGTCATCATTTTAGTCTGTTATTTACAATTACAACGTACACTAGATAACTGTCACGCAACACGTATTTAAATATACTCGCGACAAGAATTCAGACGACTTACGGCATACGAACAAATGAACAATTAATTATATTTTTATCAAAATATTTAAGAAACTGCAACTGATAGTAATAAAACTATATACTACACAAAAACTTTTCATCATATATTGCACTAAATTGCAATAAAACATTGTTTTTAACGCGAACAAATATCGAAAGTTACGTTGACAATATAAACAAATGTGTAACGTCAGCCGTGACGTAAGACGTCTGAATTCTTGATTCGAGTATACCTACAGTTTTAATTCGTAAACATCTGACAGGCCTTGTCTATAGGGAAAAGTCGAACCGCGTTATACTCCACACACTACCAATATTACTGAACACAGTCGAAGATTTTCGATTAGACTGTAAATATGTGGTCAGATATTCCGAAATGACGAGCTATATAATCTGAAAGTGAAGTACGTGGAATACAGATATTGTGTCATATTAGAGCAGATTCTTACTACAAAAATAATGTGCAAACAAGAAACGCATTGTTATATATTTTGTTCAGTCAAACGAGAGGTTTTACTTCGTTTTTGAACGATCTGCACAAGTTTGACAGTAATTGTGCCGTATCATCTGACTCAGAATTTATCTTAGGTTCGATATCTGTCACAAAGATATTAAAGTTCCATTTAACTTACTCTTACGTGATGTAACGATTTATACGAGAAGTAGGTAGTAGTAAAACCAGAGATGTAAAACTTATCAGACAGTTGGAAATGTATGTATTTTATAACAAGTGAACATTTTCAAGTAAAAATGCTTCGAAGAGCATAAAGGAATATACATACATATTTCGAATCAATAACAAACAGCATATGTACAATATATGAAATTTATGACTCGTAAGTATATATCTGAATGAGAAAAGTGTATAGATTTCTTTCAATTGTAAACTATCTTTTATTATGAATAATGCATGGGCTGAATGACCAAACTGTTGCATGTCCGACGTCTAACGGTTCAACATATTACAAAATCGGTCTATTGTTTGTTGTACTGATCGTTAACCTCTAACGAACTACTATCTATCACAGTTTATGACAGCATCACAACGGAATATACCTAGTCATACCTAGACGAGTAAGAGAGCATTCCTGACAGTCTATGTCTCGAAGTTAATAGCACATAGGACAAGAGTAGATTCCCGACGAAAAAATAATGGGACCCAAGCTTGCCTTAGTCAAAAATTGATGGTTAAAAAGCACAGTGTACACTGTACAGATCCTTCCCTTGGTAAATGTTCGTATTCACTTTCTCTTTCTTCAAAAGGCTAAAAGATGATGTGAAAATCAATTCAAATCAATCAATTTACACAAAAATGAATCAAAACCTCTTCTTTACATCTTGTTTACTAAGATGGAAACAACGTTTTTGCCTGAAATGGCACTATCTCAAAAAAGTAATAGTTTGAAGCAAATTTTATGATAATGTACACTTTACAGCATAACAATACTGATGTACAATTTGTAGGCTGTCAAAATTGTGAAATATTTACGTTCCTTGATAGTACCAAGACAAACCTGAGAATCGCCCTTATTGAGTGATACTTAGATGCATTAGAAAATTATGATAATATTCATAATTGATAATCGTATAAGAAATAGTGCACTGATTTCCAGTACTGCCATGTTTACATGAACACTTAAGATTGAGTAACCTATAAGCTAGCTATTTAGAAGTATCAAATTAGGATATCAAAATTTTCTGAAGAGTAGACACTGTCGTGCTATTATAAAAGTATCTATTATTAAGAACATCAATCGTCAATAAGGAAATTGTCAAAAACTATACTTTAGGAAAGTTTTGCTTAATCTCTTTCAGCACATGAAACAGGCGAATCATTTCTAGATATAATTTATTAAAAAAAAAAAACATAAATATAAATACAGTAGATATAAATACGGTATGTATAAACCTACAAAAAAATAAATAAACAAAAAAGGCTGTACACTCTAAATGACTTTCTTCTGACTGTCTGCTAATTGAAGTGGTCAGTGACATTTGACGTTGACGAATCTACAGGCATTATTGATAATGTCTTTTCCGTTGATCCAGGAGATATGTCTATGCCATACTCTTTAAGATCGTCCGTAAGAAAACAGAACTGGGTGAAATGTTCAAGGTAATCTGTTTCCTTTTCGGTCAAGGAACGTAAAGGCTGTTGTGATCTCTTAGGAGGCTTTGTTGGAGGGGTACGCTTTTTCAGTTCTGAAAATTGATGAATAAGGTGCAGTGAAATTAGTTGGAAAAATATACGGGGTGTTTCTTAAGTAGAGGTCAATAATCCAGGAGCATATTCTGTGGAGTAGCTCCTATCACAGCTATAATTTTTTGACATAAGTGCTCCTCAGATTTAAGTGAACCTTGTAAACTAGTGTCTTAAGATATCCCTAAACAAAAAATCAATAGGGTTCGTATCGGGTGATCTGGGTGGTCAAGATTGACAAGTTTTCAAGAAAATGCCTGTAGAGGGTTCCGTTTAAAGTTCTTGGTAAAAAGAAAGGCCCAATTAGTTCCATCGGTAAACAAAATGCCAGCGGTAAAGTCAACATTCTGTTCAATTTTGTACAAAATCCGGTGGCAAAATTGTAGAAGAGCAGAATAGCCATGCGGCAGTAAAGCTTGAACCCTTTGTATGTGATTCAGAACGGACCAAACTAGTACTAGTATTTGGGTCTTTTTCAATTTCGTGTGAAATAGTTCCTTCCAATTCAGGCGTTCTAACACTCAAAAGTCCTCCAGGAATTGGACCTTTCGGAAATGCCTGGACTCCGAAAGGCTTTGAAAAACATTTCTGAACATTACTGGACTTGGACTTGGATGATTTTCACATCGTACCATATAAATTCGTCTAGCCTCAGTACCATTTTGATTTGCAAAGCCATAAATGTAAACTATATCGGCCATTTCAGCATTTGAATACTCATAAGCCATTATTTAAACTTATTATTTTTTAAATAGTGTAGTGTAGCTGGACAAGGGTTCTGCTAAGACCACATTTATATAACAAAAGAACCCTTATTCTGACCACAGAATAAGCCTTTGGATTTTTGACTTCTACTGAAGAAACACCCTGTATAAGTAGTTTTTAAACTTTATCGAAGCAGAAAGTAGCAAGAGCAGAGTCGTATACATAATTACGTATGCTTAAGAAACTGCAACATGCAAAATTATGAAGTACAGACTCTAATTTGCATTTTCTTGAATAAAGTAAGTTCAATTAAAACCTCACCCCTTTCTGCTCTTCTCTGTTTTGGTGGATCAAATGCTCTTCTCAAATTATTTGTGAGTCTCTCCAATTCATCATACTGTTTAGTTGCTCTTTCCGCCAATCTCATCATCAATACCTCTTCTTCATAGTACGAGCCTTCTAATAAGGCGAGTTCTTTACTGGGTATCTAAAAAAACATAAAAAACCGCAAATGAAGCGTATGTAATTGAACTATTTTGGTGTTGGACTGATTTCGTTAATAAAATAAAATTTACCTGATCGAAGAAGAGCAGTTCCTGTCTGTACAGTTCTTCGATTGCTTTCATCATTTCCAACATGTTAATGTTTGTGTCGTTTGGTCCTACTCGATCCTCGTAAACATCCTCGACTATGACTTCTAAGTTTAGAATGTCCTCATCTACCATCAGGCTTTTGAACTCCTTTCCGACTAAACTTGTTGCAAGTTCTTCGAGATATTTGGCACGATTTTCTTCCCACCTAAATCAGTTACGTATTTTGTAAACAGCGAAATGCATTTGCATACTGTAAACATTACTTTGACAGTAAACAAAACAACAAAAATATTCAAATCTTAGAAAACTGTTGCCACAGGAGTCCCACAGGGGTCGGTCCTTGGCCCTGTTCTTTTTCGTTATATACTAATGATATAGACAACTTGTCCTTGTTAATTTTATAAGATATGCCAATGACACGACCATACTCATTTCAAGTAAAAGCGAGTATATTGTGGTCTTCTTCATATGAGCTGGAAAGATTATGGCATCTATCTTTAAACAACAAACAAAATATTAAGCACTATTTGCTTTATGTTTAGAAACCTAAAATATGTACTCACACAAGAGCAGTTATTGACTCTGTACCATGTTCAAGTTTCTTCTAGATTGTGTTATGGGATTTGTTTTTAGGACTTGTTTACTGGTGCACCTGATGTATTTGTTGTCCAAAATGGTATTTTGAGAATTTCTGCAGGCGTGAATAAGAGATGCTCTTGTAGAGACATTTTTAAACGAATTAAGATTTTTACCTTGTCAAACACCTTCATATTTGAAGTTTGTGTTTTCCTAAATAAGAACAATTTTTTGCAGATTAATCAGATTCATTAATATAATACAAAGCACTGTATATATTTTTATGTGCAGTTTAGTAAATATGTTGTCTCTCGCCACACCATTTAGGAATAATGGTTTTTAATAACCGTCTTAAATTTGTAACAGAATCTCCGAATTTTAATGTTGTTAAAATTAATCTTAAAGTATTTTTATGTAGGTATAAATGTTTTCTATACCCTTGAAGAATACTTTGATATAAGATTTGTGTCTGCTGTAAATTAAATTGTATGTCTGGCTATTTCTATTTGTATTTGATACATCTTTGGAAAAAGACTATTATATGAAAAAAATTCTGTCCGTTCAATCATGAAAAATCAAAAGGTGCGGATTTAGTTGATAAAAAATTAACCTAATAATTAATATACACTGTTTCTTGTAAGCCATTACAATAATTTTAGGAATTGATAGAATACGTGAATTGAAACAAACATATGTATAGACCAAGTGTCACAATATTTGTGATAATTCATTTTTTGCTTACCTAGAACTTCATAAACATGGTTCTTCTACTTTGTAAAAGCGAAGAGTCAAGTTTAAACGTTGATTTTATTTAAACCTTTGTTTGTAGGTTTATTCAGATATTATTAAAAACTTACCTAAGCAATGCTCTCTCAGTTCATAGGAAAAGTTTCTTGATAAACATTCTAGAAATTAGGAAAATTAATCTTAACACTTTTAAATATGCAGGAAACGCAAACAAACATTGCTTAGGTTTTTAATAAAACTTAAATAAACCTACACACAAAGGTTTAAATAAAATCCACGTTTAAAGACTCTTGGCTTTTACAAAGTAGAAGAGCCATGTTTATGAAATACTAGGTGAGTAACGAAGCCACTTTGGATTTTATTGACTAAATAATTTAAATGATTCATTCATCCCTAATAAAAAAAGGTATAGAAATATTTGTTATAAAAAGTTTGTTTTTCGTCTACATTCCAATAATTGTAGAAAAGCGGGGTTAAATTAAAAAATATAAAAAAAAATATCACAAATATTATTGTAACTTGGTATATACAGGGTGTTTCAAAACAAAGGCGAAACATTTTAGGGGGTGATTCCTTGTTGAAAAAAAAACGTAGTTTCTTATATAAACGTTGGGTCACAAGTCAACCATTAGGGAGATATCGCGTTGCAAAGATGGCGGAAAAAAAAGTGTTTTTATTGTTTTTCTCGAAAACGAAAAGCGTGGGAATGGTAAAATTTTGTGGAAGTGTTACCATGATCAAAATACACTTGCGACATATTATTTCACTTTTTGAAAATAATTGGAAAGGGTGGAAATAAATTACCCCTTTCAGTTTTTTTTAACTATACTTTTAAAAAACTTCCTTAACGACGTAGAAAAAAATAAATTAGGTTAAGCCGATTCATTTAGAAAATTTTCTGTTTCTATATTTTTTGATAAAATTACGTTAAAAAATAAAATGTAAAGTATTGCACGTCGGGAAGAGGCAGTTTTACTACACCCGTTATTAGGAAAAACTAGTTGGCTGCTGCCAATTTCCGGATGTTTCCATTGTTGCTTTGACAGATAGCAAATGGTTTGTACTATTTTAACATTTTGAGAGTGGTTTATGGGATAATTTGCCTTTCGTTGTGTGATGTGTTTGATTGCGGAGTACGTTGGGATTCAATACTAAGTTAATACAACAAAAATGGTTATTTTCGCAAATGCAGAAATGACAGACATGCACTTTATGTACGGCCGGGCAAATGGAAATTCCTTACATTCTTGTCGCCTTTATGCAGAAGCGTATCCTAATCGTAGAATTTCTCATCACAGTATATTTGCTAAGCTTCATCGAAAGCTATGTGAATCCGGAAAATTCAAAAAAAGAAGTTTTGATACAGACTGGGAAGTGCAACCCATTTGCTATATGTCAAAGCAACAATGGAAACATCAGGAAATTGGCAGCAGCCAACTAGTTGTTCCTAATAATACGTGTAGTAAAACTGCCTCTTCCCGACGTGCAATACTTTACATTTTATTTTTTAACGTCGAAACAGTTTTTTTTATCAAAAAATTATAAGAAAAAGTTTCTAAACGAATCCGTTTAACCTAATTTATTTTTTTCTGCGTCGTTAAGGAAGTTTTTTGAAAGTATAGTTAAAAAAACTGAAAGGGGTAGTTTATTTCAAGTCTTTCCAATTATTTTCAAAAGTGAAAAATATGTTACAAATGTCTTTCGATGATGGTAACACTTCCACAAAATTTTACCATTGCCACGCTTTTCATTTCTTAGAACAACAATAAAAACACTATTTTTCGCCATCTTTGCAACGCGATATCTCCTTAATGGTTGACTTGTGACCCAACGTTTATATAACAAACTACCTTTTATTTTCAACTAGGAATCACCCCCTGAAATTGTTCGCCTTTGTTTTGAAACACCCTGTATTGGTACGTTTGTTTCAATCGACTCAAAATCAAGTAGTCTAACACCTTTTAAATTATTGTAACGACTTGTATAATGAGACAATACTTACGATATGCCCGTTTCCAAACTGTCAATAATTTCTTGCAAATTTTTAATATCATTATCGAATGCTTCCACTGCCACCTTCATGTCATCCTTCATGCTTTCCAACGGTCGAGCTAACTCTTCAGAATGTAACAAGGAATTAAGATTCTGCATTTCCATGAACTTGAAAATTTCCATCAGCTCTTCCGGCTTGGTAAAGTAAAGTTGAGGTGTGACGTCATCGTCAGATTCCTCCATAAACTCCTGTACGATGTCGTCCAGTGAGACACCCTTTTGCAAGACTGACTTTCGGTAGACTCCAAACATGAACTCATCGCTTGGTTTCTGCATCTTGTAGATGCTGGTCCTGCGTCCAGTTTGGCTCTGTTCCACCCTCCACGACAGCGGACTCACAGCGTACAAGAATTTCTGATAGGTCTTGCATAGCCTCCATTTATCTTCCACGTTAAATAACGAGGAATTTAAAGAGGAAAACCTTTGAGCGACTGAATTGTGCTCAATGTACGCATTATACGTCATTTTCGATACTTCTTCGGAATCCTTCAACAGTTTCATCGCGGAAGAATGATCTTCGAGCAGGAACTCCTCAAATGTGTCTATATACATTTGTAAATTTTTTTGGACTATGTCTATGATGGTTTGTTCTAGTTCCAGTGATTCTTCTATCAGCATTATGTCATCTTCCCTGTATCCGATCACAATATTTGTTCGGAGAGAATTCCGAACAGTCTGGATGTATTCTCTTATATCCAGTTTGTCTGCAATAGGTCTGCCTGTAACAAGTACCTGGTGCATTAGCCAAGTATGTTCAGACGATGTACAGTGCGTTTCATTAACTTTGATAACATTTTGATGAGCTGTAACTTTTCTGTTTTTAAAGATATCGGAATGAAGCTAAAACCATATTGCATAGTGGACTAGCAAGTTTTTTCTTATTTGAAAAACAAAACAAAAGACCATCGATTTTGAGAGATCTTAACCTAACTTATATTTTTTTAAATGGAACGCCCTGTATATTATTGGATATTTAGATTCTACTCAAAATTCCAAGCATATTTTAATAAGCATATCCTATACCTATCTTCAACTGTTTCTGAGAAATAGTTTTACAAACATGTCAAATTATCATAAAAATCGCTCTACTTGTCTGTCATTTTCCTCAACAGAACAAAACACTAAGACTCGATTGTTACCAGCACGGCTCAAGCAATGCTGAACTTCAGCTTTAGCTCACTGTAAAGTGTGCCAAGAACAAGTATTAAAAATAGGCTATAACTTCTGTCCCTTGTTACTACAAAATTTTATTTCACTTCAAACGATTCTCTATAAGAAACAACCCTCTGATTTTAGTGCTGCAAAAGTTGGATTTTTTAAGAAGTTATCTACAAATATTGAAAATAAAATTTTAACTCTGACACCCTGTATCTCTTTTATTATGCGGCTTGGGATATAGGTATGATAGGTTAAATCTATTTATTTTCAAATAAGGAATCTGTGGTCTCATTTTTGCTACTTCATTTAAATACGCCCTGTTAAGAGTCGGGTACAATTGAACTTACCCTGAACTACGCTGAAGTATTCTGGATTGATGTCAGTAATAAATTTCACGTCTTTCACCGAAGACTCCTCCACGTACAACCGTCTCAACAAATCCATCTTCTGCTTATCCTTGTAATTGGTCCGTTTGAAGCATTTCTGTTTCAGCTCTTTAAGTCTTTCATCGTCCCTCCATGCCTTATTCATTACCTTATACGCAAATAGTTCCATATCCTTGTGATACGAAAATGGAGACCGTTCCTTGTTCAAATCTACGGCATTCTTCTCGTTCACTGCCACACCAGCCGTAAAGTACCTTTTCCTTATAGGATGCTTAGGTTTTAAGATCTTCGTTATGGGAGCTTTCTTCCGCTTCACTACGGCTTTCCAAGGTACCACTGGTGGGATTTCATCCGGCTGGTATGTGCTCGTATGTGGTATGGGAATCTGGTCCGGTGTGGACAATGTTTTATAGTCGACATCGTCTGAAGAAGCTTCGTCAGTCATTACAAACGTCTACGTGTGAATGACGCCTACTGAAAACAGGGTAACGCAAGTTTTGTCGATATCACCATAGTAAGCTGTACAATTGGCCAAACAACGATATTTGCGAGAGGGAAACATATTTTCAGTAATAATATAACAAGAGAGTGAGAATAAATTGAAAATAATTTGACAGATTTTTTGAAAACTCGAGTGGCTATTCCAAATGGCAACAAGTTTGAACAAAATCTGTCAAATTATTTTCTAATTTATGGAACTCGCGAGTTATATTTGACTAGATTATTTTTTGATTCACAAATTTTTACAATAAAAAAGATCAATAAAACTATCATAAAACTATTGAAAAATTTAATTTAATTAATTATTACAATATACGAAAATATCGTTGACACATTGTGAATATATTAAAAGAATTAACAATTTAAATTAGTACAATGAAAAACGCAATTATTAAAAATATTTCGAGACTCATTATTTATTGAGGATTTGGAATTGCTTGTTATATTAAGTGTTTCCTCCTGTGTATTTTCTCTAAGACTATTTATTATATTTGAATGAAGTTCTTGGTTCAATTGTAAGTATGGTTTAATCGAACTTGCAGAATTATGACCAGTGACCTTGACTAGTTCTTGTTCTCCTACACCAGCTTTTGAAAGGTTACTTACTGCACTTGATCTGGCAGAATGGTTAGTTATTTTTTTAGTAACTGTGTCTAGACCTACTTTTTCTGCGGATTCTTTCATCCATTTTGAAATGGAATTTATTCCCACAGGAACGTTTTTATACCAAGAACCATGAGTTTGCTGCCGGATTTGGAGTAAGAAACAAGCGTTCGGTTTTAATATTTTCTTCACGTTTACCCATTAGTTTTTCAAAAAGACGAACAGGGCAAATATCTGGGTTATTTATGTTTGGAGTCAACCATTTACTATTAGCGCACCTTTGTGCTCCACCCTGTGCAGTTTTTGTAAAGATGGGATTGTATTCAATGCGGCCAGTATTTAATCTTATTATGTCGGTTTCTTTTTTAAAATAATGAACTAAACATTTCGTAGCTTCTCCTCCCCTCCAAGCTAGTTCATACGATGCAACGTGAAAAAACTTTCTTTGCAATCCACAAGGTGTATCTTCGTCCCAATTGTTAAAAATTTGCAGCAATTCTGTATTAGAAAGTGCCACAGAACTTTGTTTGTGCTTTTCAGGATGTTTTTGTAAAATTTTTCTTTTTGCATCTCTTGCATTTCGAGCATTTTTTAATTCTATACCATGGAAAGGATCAAAGGACCTGTTATTCTTATTAAAGTAAAGTTCTTGAACTAATTTTGCCGTTTTATTCCACATTGTCTTTATTACTGCTTCTTTATAATCATTTCCGTCTTTTCTTTTCATGTTATAAGCCCAATCTTTCAAAATCAATGCCAGAGTAGCTGTTGTAGTAGATTGATCCAGAATATAATTTCTTTCTTTGGTGAAGGTCTTAAATTGTCTCCATATAGACTGATTACTTATTAGAGTATTTTTCGAAGTAGTTTCTAAAATCTTTTTTGTTATTTCTGCATCAGAAAAGGTACTAAACCGATGATTTTCACCCATTTTATATATCGCGTTGACACAATTAGGTAATTATTTTGACAACTATCTGACACTTGCTAGGCAAATAAAAGCCACAGTGATTATTCCCGAGAATAATCACAAGAGATTTATTCCCACTATAATAATGACGTAAAAAAATAATCAGTACAAAAATATGTTGGTAGTAGTTAGGACATAAACATATTAAAAGTTCCCACCCCTAGCCCGCTCACTTCAGAGGGGGGGAGGGGGAGGTAGAAAGGTGTCCTCTTTTGGTTTTTCGATTATTACTCGAAAACGGTGCATTACATCGAAAAACTCTTTACATAAAAATGAGAGACTATAAAATTAGTCCCATAGATTTTTTCACTACGATTTATCGTTTCAGAGATATCGCCTCTCAAAAATACGTAATTCAACAAAAGAATAATTTTTAACACACGATTTTTGTCATAATTGTCCTGATAAATCCTCGGTCGTTTGTTTTACACAAAATGTTATAAAGCAATAAATTTTATTCAAGAATATATACAAATATGATAATTTATCTCCAGTAGGGCTTTTTGGTTAAAAGTATTGATTTTTCAAGAACCTAGAATTTAAAAACACTTGTCATCTTCGTTATTACAGACTTTACAAGCTAATTTATTGTGCATTCATACACAAATAGACAAACATCTACCAATTTTCAAGTTAATTGTGAAAAATTGAAGACCTTATAGGCAAATATATAAAACTGATTAGTGGGATTAGTCCCACAGAGCTAAACTAGAGAACGAGAACGTGAAAACACATTTTTTATGTAATTAATTTTATTTAATTAAAATGAAAAAAGTCACAATAAGTTATCTTTAAAATAGCCGCTGCAAGTATGTATTCATTTATTGGGTTACAATATAATTTTCAGTATACTATTTACAGTAATGAAAAATATCAAGAAATGAAGAGACAAACATTTTTTCAAGATATTTTAGGAGGCATTCGACTTATCCTCAATTTCTTCAAAGGAGGTTCTATTAATGTACACTATCAATTATATTGAAATATGCAGGCAATTTATTATAACATCTGATTGTCCAACATGTCATCCTCATCAGTTGCTTCTTTTTTATCGAGAATTTTGGTTTTAATTCCTGAAACACGTTTAATTCCGTAATTCCCAGGATCATCCGTATATTCGCAGAATTCTGTAAAATACTCAAGAAATTCTTCCTCCTCAGATGTTAAATTCAAGATTATCTCTTCTTCCTTGAGAGGCTGTTTCAAAGGGGGACTCCTCTTCATAATTTCTACAAAATTAAGTTTATTTATGTGGAGTAATAATGGGGTACTTTTAATTTTTTTTATTTCGCTATTTCGCTAGACTACTGCAGTATCCAGCGTCATTACAATATAGGCGATTGTGAAAATTAGATTTTAAAGTCTTATGTAACACCATAATTTTTCATGATATGTGTATTGTCGATGACGTCATATATCGAACCACGATGACGTCACAATATAGGTTCATTTGGAAAACCTCAACCTCTTTGATTCTAATCTTTTACATTTGAAATGTTATTTGGGACTCGTGTTCAACGACCTTCAGGATGCTTTGAATTACAAACGTTTCCATTTCAATGTTTCAAAATGGAAATTGAAGGGCAAGAATCGTTCTTTATGGACTTTCATTAGTTTTTGTAGATGAAATTCTTTCCAAGCAGCAGTGAACCTGTTTGTACTTTTAGGTTAGAACATCCCGATATAACAACACCATTTTGACATCAAATTTTAACCTTTGATCCATCCTCTCAGTTTTCTACATTGCTATGGTATTATCTACAGCCATGGGCGTAGCCAGGGGGGTAGGGGGATGAAACGGTCCTTCCCTGATTGTTGCTGCATGTAGCAAAGTTTCAGAAAACCATGATTTTATACCATACGCTTTGTTTCCTCTCCCCTCCCCTATGATATTTTCTGGCTACGCCCATGACAGCTACCCTTAAATGTAAAGGTCCTTACTTCTAGTGTTAGTTGCTGCTGGCGGTGTATATGCTTTTTTCAAGTTAATAGTGATTTTTTCCAGTTCGGCATGCTGTTTGGTAGCTAGCTCAGCCAATCTCATCATCAGCATCTCTTCTTTGTAGTAACATCCTTCCAATTGGGCAACTTGGTTGCTAGGTACCTGAAAATTATTTCAGTCCACTACAACTTCAAAATAAGAGGATAGAACAAAAAAATATGAACTGTACATTATTTGAACTATGTTCTGCATCATTGGAGAGATATAGCTCACGCTAAGTTGTATTACCTTGTCCATCAAAAGCAGTTCGTGCCTGTAGGTTTCCTCAATCGCCTTCATCATTTCCCACAGACTGAGATTTGCGTCGTTTGGTCCTAATATAGCTTCATAGACATCCTCGACGAAAACGTGTAGGTTAAGAATATCTTCGTCTATAATCAGATTTTTCCATTCGCTTTTGATTAACTTTTCAGCGAATTGTTCAAGGTATGTGACACGTTGTTCCTCCCATCTAAGCAAATTCATTAGCATTATATCTACAGTGAGTGAAATAATTTGAAAATCGGAAAACAGACTTATGTAAACATCGTCCGAAATCTAATGGCTTTTCCTAAAATTTAAATACGCCAATGGTGGATATATACGATATTGGTAATAATTTTTCTAAATAAAACATAACGCATAATACAATTGTCCTTGAAGCAGCCGAGACTATTTGAATACCTCCGAGCACCTGAAAGGACTTTTGCAGCAGCAAGAACTGCTGTAGGTAACTCTCGCTCGTACACTTGACTCGAAAATTGCCCATTTTACCGCCACAAAGGCTTTTTCTGCGAGCTGTGCGGCGCCGAACACCTAAACGCTACGCCTTTCGCCGTCTTTCTAGATTGCCTACGGCGTATTTTGAGACCAATTTTTTCACGTTTTCCTAGCTAAATTTCCATTTTTCCGAGGCTCCTCGGCCAAAAACCGCGGATTTTTTTATGTGAAACGAGGATAGTTGAGTCGGTTACGCCCCTTTATAGAAGATGGCGGTTTTTTTTAGTGGAACGAGGATAGAGCGAGTAGGTTACGCCTCTTTCTAGACATTCGACAAATGACAGACAAAATGCGTCAGAAATGTCAAACTAATTTGCTGTTGTTTACGCCCTTTTGTAGAAATTCAACAAACGTCAAACAAAACGTCAAGTTGAATTAAAACAGATTATGTGTTCTGGAACAATTTTAGGGCCCTTCCAGCTACGAGAATTTGTCCTTTGTCCTTTGGTGGCGATTTTATAGCCCAAAATCTGAATTGGTATCTTTAAATATTTTTGTTTACATATTATGTGGTAACTGTATAGACGCTGAAATAATATGGCAACAACATGTGCAAAGGTTGTAGTAGCTCGATTGGTAGCATTTAGATTATCAGTCCAGAGGACGGTGGTTTCCTTCCCGCACAGACCAACTTTTTTTATAATACCTACATTTTTTTATTTTTTTTTACTATATTTCATATTTTTTTTTCAAAAATTATATATCGTGGGCGTACAACAAAAACCCTATAAGTCCACATTTTAAAAAATATACAATTCCTCTACCTATAAGTCCCTATAGTTACAACGCAATGTTTAAAAAATCCTCTAACTCCATTGCGTACATTATAAGGCATCTAGAACCAACATCAATTTAACTAAGTCCACAATAATATTTTATTTGACAGTAAGAAACCTTTAAGTGCAGAGGATTTTTCTGTGTACAATGTAATGCATATGAACAACAAGAATCCACTAAGTCCATAATGTAGCGATACGCAATAAATTTAGATTAGTCCAAAAGAAGCACAAATAAAGTCAGGAAAAATACACTAGTCACATATATATGTATAATATACTGAATATATACTTTCGTTTTGAAGAAACTGTTTTTCTATTAATTGGTAATTATTCTTAAACATATATTGAAAATTCATAGATAAAAGGCTTAGTATAGCATAGTTTCGTAGGAAGAAGAATGAAAATACTTTTTTTAATCATACTTGTTTAATCAAAGAAAGACCTCAGTCATCATTTTAATGATGCAATTTTTTTATAAATACTTACGATATATCCACTTCCAGTCGTTCAATTATTTCATTTAATTTTATAATTTGTTTATCAAATATTTGTTCAGCAGTCTTCATCGCTGCTTTAACATTTTCTAAAGGAACGGCCAATCCTTCAGAATAAAGAAGCGAGTTAAGATTTTGCATTTCAATGAATTTGAAAACGTCTAAGAGTTGCACTGGTTCTGTAAAGTATAGGGCTGCAGGTTTGTCGAAAGAGATCTCTTCCCTGAACTCCTTTATTATATCATGCAGTGACACACCCTTTTGTGCCAACGATAATCGGTAACCTGCATATATGTCCATTTCATCGTGAGGTTTCTGTTGCATCATGTAGATGCTAGTCCTCCGTTCTGATGGATTGTCCTGCATCATTTTCCAGGTCAGAGGACTGATGGCGTACAGGAATTTTTGGTAAGTTTTGCACTGCTTCCATTTCTGTTCTACGTTGTATAGAGAAGAACGCAGACTTGCGAATTTCTTTGCCATTGCTTTGTGTTCTCCGTATTTAGCATAGGCCGCAGCTGATGCAGTGTCTGCTTGCTGTAGAAGAGTCATTGCTGTTCTGTGGTCGGTGATTAGAAATTGCTCAAAGGTGTTTATATACTCCTGTAAGTTTTCTTTTATAGTTTCTATGATTCTTTCTTCTAACTTCATCGCTTCTTCTATCAGCATAATATCGTCTTGTCTAAAGCCAGTCACTATTTTTGTCCTTAGAGAATGTCTAATTGTTTGGATGTACTCTTTGATGTTGACTTTATCAGGAATAGACCTACCTGAAACATTCAATGCCACATTAAGTGAAAACAAAAACGAACTATTAAAAAGTTGCAGAATTTTCGACTTCCTAGAAGGATATCCATATAAAATCAATCAATTTAATTTAAAAAGGTTGCTGTCATGGCATATTTCAGTAGGAGTTTGGAAATAAGGATTTTTACATGCGCGAATCATAAATTCTCGGGACGAGACGGGAAATGCAAGCCCGGAAAAATCTGGACCAGAGTTGAGAATGTTGCGTGAATGCTGTTGAAATATGCAAAAAATATATTTCTATGCGCCCTATTCGCTTAACACAAGACATATTCTTTTTAATATACATCAATAATCACATTGACGAAGGTACCCTCAATAGTTGCTTCATTTCTGAATATCGCAAATCCAGAAGCATATACTGGCCATTACATGGGGCGCACCTCAACAACTTTATTGGCCAATAAAGGTTCTGATCTTACAACCATTAAATGGCATGGTGGATGGAAGAGCTTCTAGGTAGCAGAAAGTTATGTTGAGGAGTCTATATCTAACAAACTTGATATTACAAGGAAAATCTAAGGAAAATATAGCTGTTGCTTACAAGAAGAAACATCCGTAACTTGTGAAAATTCTTCGTAAACTTCGTCAGATGTTATGCGTTCCAAAAATGATGGCTACAATGCTACAAGAGTTATTAACGGACATTATTCCGGATAAATTGTCACTTTAGACGTTCATTTTCCGATTATAAGGTTATTGTGGATAAATGAATAAATTTTGTCAGCAATCATCATTGGTTGATTTGATATGGATTGAGCCAGAAGCAAAGCTGTTTTCTTAATGACAACGTACAATTAATATTACTTGCCTCCAACAACACTGTAATAATTTGGATCAATATTCAACACTGTTTTCCCGTCTGTCACAAGAGGTTTCGCCACATGAAGTCTGTTCAGCAAATCTCTCTTCTGCCTGCCTCTGTAGTTAGGTCTGCTATCTACCTTCTCTTGTAATTCTCGAACCCTTTTGTCGTTCCTCCAAGCCTTAGTCATAACTGAATGCGCGAACAACTCTATGTCCCTGGGATATTCAAAAGGTGACTTCTCCTTCTTAAAGTCCCTTGCATTTTCGTCAGTAATTCCTATGCCTGAAGTGAAATACCTCGGGTTGATCGATATTTTTGGCTTCAGAATGTTCTTCAATTTCAAAGTTTTCCGTCCATATATTGGCAGTTTTCGTGAGAGAACCTCCGGTGGTTCATCATCCGTTTTCGCTGAGAAGCTTTCCGTTATTATTGGTAACTGGTCGGGTAGCGACTGTTCTTCTAAACTTGAACTGACCTCTTCCGACATGATGAATACAGATGTAGAAGCACTTAGAAAATAAGGTGCACCTTGGTCAGTGAATCCTGGAGGGAATGATTATTACGGAACTGAAACCTCAAAAAAGAAATTTATTGTTTTAGATGAGTCTCTTCTTCATGTATAAGTACGAATGTTCCTGATAACTTCTCCAGCTTTGAAACACTGTGTAGATTTAATAATTACAACATATAAATTCGTCTCTGTACATTTGACAGATTTCACAAAATAATGTCATGATTTCTCGTTATACATAATCTAGGTGGTAGGGCCATTGGTTACACCGGGTGCTTTCAAATGAAGTAGCAAAAATGATCCTTAGATGAAAATAAGTCGATTTAACCTAACACACCTATATCCCAAGTCGCATAATGAAAAAGATAGTTAAAGTTAAAATTTTCTTTTCGATTTTTGTAGAGAACTTCTTAAAAAATCCAAATATTTACATAAAATTTGTAAATCAGGAGTTTTTGCGGGCGAGAAATTCATTCAATTTGTTATTAATTTTGATGTCACTAGTAGATGGCGCCACTAATGGAACATCATGTTTTTAAATGGCATAACTTTGTTGCTGCTTAGTGTATCCATCTGATTATTGAAACAACCGATTCTCCTACCACCTGTTATGTCTGAAAAAGGTATACTTTGTTGAAGTCGTTAGGAGTAACAGTTTTCGAAATAATCCCATTCGAAATATTCAGTGCACCGATTGAAAACTGTTATCGTTTCAGGTAATGTGCCTTTTCTACTGAAAATACAGCAAAATGTTACTTGAAAAAGTTGCCCAGGACGGTAAATTATGGAGACGTGCTAAATTTCAATTTCAAATGAAGATAATTATAGTACTCATTATTATCTACATTGGCATTTTGTTTTATTAAATTATTTACAAACGAATTTTACAATTATTTCATAATTGTTATAAAGTAGAAAAATATGTTTATGAAGTTTTAGGTAAGTAAGAAAGCGACTTTGGATTTTATTGGTTAAATAATCCATTCATTTCTAATAAAGTATAGAAATATTTGTTATAAAAAAGTTTGTTTTTTCTTCTACACTTCAATAATTGTAGAGAAACACGGTTAAATAAAAAAATATAAAAAAATTAATTTTCACAAATATTGTAACACTTGGTATACGTATGTTTGTTTCAATCAACTAAAAATCAAGTATTCTATCACCTCCTAAAATTATTCATTTTAAAACTTATCCTGTATTTCACAGCCAAACAAACAAATTTACTTCAAATACTTATTTCTCATTTAGGCCAATTTACAATCCTCGTTTTTAACCCTTGCTCATACCCTGTTAAATATGTATATACTCTCACGATAAAATAAGAATTAGCTACTCAGCAAACTCCAACATACATATTGATTTTTCGTCTGTAACAAAGATATCTCTACTTTCTAAAATACATTATCACAGAAACCAATATGTTTCAAATGTGAAAGGAATGTTCCTTTTATTTAACATCAATTATGTTAATACTGTTTTAAACGAAGGTATTTACAGTAAAACGTCTTGTCATTACACCAGACTTAAATAGAGTTGATAAATAAACATACAGTCTTCTTCCTTATTTCCAATTTACATACCATGTCAATAAAAATAGCCATCCAGATTTAAAAACAAATAAACAATGGCGTCGCATTTCAAGGAATGTGCTTTATTCAACCATTAAATGTTGTTATTTGTATAGATAGGTACGCTTAATGGTTAGAGCAGTTCAAAAACACAAGTTGAAAACTTTAGTAGATGTTAAACGAGGTTTAGATATGAAAATATAACATCAACATTACACACATCTACAAGAACTAAATAATTAATAGTGAATAATCAACTCTACTTTATTAATATTAATTACATAATTTTGACAGTGTATGAGGTTAACTTAAGATTGGGAAGAGGTTGCCTTTATATTAACAGTGGTACAAACATCCAATTCGTTTTATTTAGGTATTTATTTATTTATTATTAAAATGTTACGAATCAAAAATGACGGACATTACTAAATTTTCTAAACCTACTTCAGTTTTGAACAACCGCTCAGTTGGTTATTTACCGGAAAAAAACCAATATTTTCAAAGGAACAGTTAATGGATATTCTGTAAATAAAAAAGTACAGTACGGGTGCTGAAACTGGCAGTATATTAACGATCTTCACGGTCATAATGACAGCATTCTTATCACAGTCGACTATAAATTATATTTACACATTTTGTTTTACAAAACTAATAAACCCTTGAAATCTACAAAAACATTATTACTTTGGTCTGTTACATAAAGTACACCAGGCATATGAATAAATAAATTAAGCTCTCCTATCGTTTCTCATATTTTACATCATAAATGGAGCATATATATTTTAATTTAAATAGTCTGACAACAAAGCATATATGTGCTTTGTCTAATTAAAATTGTTTACGTCACTTGAGTCTCAAGAGGGCAGTGACTTGCATATTTAAATCCCACATTTGAGATCCAGTTGCTACATTTGGAGTGCCGCATTATACGAACAAGATTAAGATTAAGACTCATTAACCACTACGTCCGTAATTAAGGTCGACCCACAGCTGTACTTTCGTCGCACAGCATCTCATTGTGAAACAGGTTGAAAAATGCATAACAGAAGGGTGGGCGACTTGTCTCTAGATATGATTTAATCATTACAGTGTATAAAAATATATTAGCCTATTTTTTAATGAAAAGTAAAAGTGAGGGGTGTTCACGTATTGTTACTGTTTTTATACTATACAAAGTGTATAAAAAAAGCAAGTTATCCCTTTAACTACGTATTTTTAGCGGCATAATATGACGATTTAACTTTACTTATCTCTATATAAAAATACCTGCCTATAGTCTGGTTGGAAATGAAAGAGAGTAATAAAACCCCTAGATAAGAACCGGCCATGGGCGTGGTAATATTTCGTTTCAGGTACTTATCGGTTAACACTAATGCTAACAGGTAATGAGTGTACATTAGTATATCTTACTGGATACATCATAAGGCAGAAGCCAGTGTATTGTGACAGATCAATCCAGTCTTAGAGCTGAATATACGAAGACGTGCTAGTGCAGTAGAGTAAAATTCGACTTGTGTTTAGTGACTATTGTGCCAGTGGATATAATATTGTTTGGGTAAAATGTCGAGCTTATCAGATTACGTACCTGCTAAACGCGTGAAAAGATGTGCGCTTTCTCAGAATGAGAAGATTATTATATTAAATGTATTTATTGCATTGAAACACCAAAATCCTACTAACAGTGTTGACGACATCGTGAAAAAGTGTTCCAAAATGACAGGGATTGGAAAATCGACTATCTACAGACTTTTAAAGGAAACAAAAAATAAACAAGATACTGGAAATCCCCCAAAATCATCTACAGGGAGGTCAAAAGTCGTTATAGATGATTTATTCAAACATGTAATTCGCAGAAAAGTACACTCATTTTATTTTAAAAAAGAAATACCAACGCTAAACAAAATTTGAAGTGAACTTTCAGAGGACAACGATTTGCCAAAAACCAGTGGAAGCAAATTATGGGCCGTCTTATGAGAGTTGAATTTTTGCTGGGAAAAGCAGAACAAGAAGTCAGTTTTTATCGATAAAGATGAAATTCTTTGTTGGCGAAGATCCTACTTAAGATCAATTAGAAAATTCCGTGACGAAGGAAGGAATATTTATTATCTAGACGAAACTTGGGTCAACGAGGGATATACAGTAACAAAAGTATGGCAAGATAAAAATGTAAAAAGTCTTCCACAAGCATTTTTAGATGGACTTTCAAAGGGTTCAAGGCACCTTCAGGTAAAGGGCGAAGATGAAAAGTGACACATATAGGTAGTGCCAGTGGTTTTGTAGATGGCGGTTTACTTTTATTTGAATCTAAAAATACAGCTGACTTTCACGAAGACATGAACGCAGATGTTTTCGAAGAGTATTTTACACAGATGTTGGATCTTATTCCTCCGGGGTCTGTAATTATTGTCATGGATAATGCCAGTTACCATTCACGGCAGACCGAGCGGACGCCTACGACTGCTTGGAGGAAAGCCGATATAATTCAACGGTTATCCGAAAAAACATTTCCTTTGAAACAAATATGGTGAAAAAGGAACTTTTGACACTTGTCTATCTTAATAAAGATCAGAAAAAATATGTTATCCATGAAATTGCAACAAATCGCCAAATAACGGTACTACGGTTATCACTGTGAACTTAACCCAATCGAATTAGTCTGGGTGCAGGTAAAACGAGATTTAGCGCGAAATAATACGACATTTAAATTAAGTGACGTTAAAATTTTGTTAAAAAATTCCTTGGAACGAGTAACTGCAGATAACTGGCAAAGATGTATACATCATGTATAAAAAGAGGAGGAGAAAATTTAAATAAATATTTTGATAATAATATTGAATAATTTTATTTGAATTACTAAATGCTTAGTAGCTTCATGTTTTGAAATGCTGTTTTTATATTGTTTACTTATAAGAGAAATGAACCGAGAAATTGAAGCGGCATAGACAAAGACGAATTGTCGGGGATTAAAGTTTAGCTACCTGCTACAATTTAGTACGGTTCGCTCACACAAAGTTTTTTTAAAAGTACACCCCATATGTACTGATAATACATAATATAAAAATATTGAATATAAGCACCAGTACTACATTTATTTACAATTTGCATACATAATAAGCTTTTATTACTCTCTTTCATTTCTAAACAGACTATAAAAAGATACATGGTAAAGTTGAAGTTGAAGCTTAAACCAATCTTTTTTATGCACATGTGCGCAAAAGTAAAATAACATTACTGAATTTTAAATTATTTATTATACATATTCTTTCAAATCGGAAAATACAAAGGAACAATTTGTAATATTCTAACTTGCTCTAAAGTGTTCGAATTTATTTTATACAGAATGTCTCTTAATAGAGGACTAGCCAGATGTACCATTTTTATAAAAATAAATGTTTTTTGTTAATGTAATTTTATTTGTTAATAAATAACAGGGATTCAAGAAACATTTTCATTAATAAACAGAAGACTATACTAAAAAATTGAAAACTGTAATTTTAACATTTTAATTCATTTGTAACACCCTGTATATTTAGAAATTTGGAAAACAACAAAATAGGTTCCATTTCATGCTGTTTCTATCTATTTTTAATACCTGTATAACGTAAAACATTTGATCACATAATTCAGATGATTTCCAAGTCTAATAACAAATAATTGCCTATTAATATTTTCTCCTTTATCACAAGAAATAATATTTTATTGCACTTAATATATATCACCTATTGTGACTCGCTCATAGAAGGTCGAAAATACATACATATACACACACAATTCCTTTGAATCTCGTGATACTGAGAAGCTTACATGCTGCTTTGGTCATAAATTGATCGTTATAAATTTATGAAAACATATTTTGAGAGATGACTTGCCATTTTAGAGCGTATCATTTGTCAGGACACAGCAACATGTCTTCGGATAAAACAGACGATCGATATGCCTGCATTAATAATTAAATTCGTACCCAAATCTTCCACAAGAGCTCTTGGCATTCAACGTATTCTGCGGTCTTTTGTGCGTATCAAATGCATAATAGATGATCCACAAAATGTGAAATCTATAATGAAAAAGCGCATAAAAGCTGAAGATGAGGACTTATATTACCAAAGATTCAATACAATATACAGTGTACAGGCTATCATATATTGTTCATTAGCTCGTTGTATCTATGCATGAAAAGTTTGAATTTGTTGACAAATATTCGGTGTATCTGACCCTGTTGTGTTATAAAATCCACACAAACGTCAGTTCCATATCATTCGTCTACGAATATTCGATATTTAAGCAATTATATTATTAATTATGACAGCAAATTAGTTAATTTCATATTTCAATGCAGCCATCATATTTGCACAACCGCCAACATAAAGCAAATAGAATATCATTTTTCTGGACTTTAGGTCCCTAGCAAACGCACCTGTCACGTGACCTATGTCATGAACCAACGCTGTCTATATTTTTTCTAGGTTTGTGGTGAGAAGTGACACCGGTAGACGCCTGGCGGGGATAACTGATCTAGTGATAATCGATCAGATGTCTACCAGGGTTAAAAATGATTAAATTACTAAAATCGCTATTAAAAAATAGGGGTTTGTGATAGAAGGGTGAAAATTAAGAGTTGTATGTATTTTTAATGCCACATCATAAAAAAATCAAAGTACAAAATTTTGTCCAAAAGATAAAAATAAATGTTTGGGGTGAACTACCCTTATCACTTAGGGGTATGCAGAATAGATTACGACCGATTCTCAGACCTACCGAATATACATTAAAATTTCATAAAAATCCCATTTCCGAGGAGTATGGCGTCTAACACTGTGACACGAGAATTTTATATACAATAAATATTTATAGATATTATTACTTACTTCTTCAAAATCAAAATCATTAGATTTTCGCACTCTTTATCATAACCTTTCTTAAATGTTTCTTTATTTTCTGTTAACCGACCATCATAACTTGATTACCCTGTTTCATAATTCCACTGATATTCAAACTGAAAGTTAAACTGGTCATTCTCTTGTTATTTCATTGACCAAAACAAAATCAAGATTCATCCAAATAATACCGTTTATAAAGAAGACAGAGAGATTGGTTGAGGTTTACTGGTAATAGCGTCCGAAATGGATCAAAAGCAAAGCGCCAGCGGGCAACACAGCAGGAGTATAGCTATAAACAGTTACCCAGGAAATATGTAGTACTGCATCAAAGGCCTGAATAGAATAAATGAGGCATAGGTATAGTGAAGCCGGAAAATTTAAAGTACATTCAAAAGATGCTGTGGCAGAAGTCTGCATTTATATTTCTTTGAATTGTAAATAATATTTTTTTGGTGCTGTTAAGACTTTTCTATTTGATTATTGACTTTAGGTTTATCATCTCCATTTTAACATACCTATAAGTATACTTACAGTTTGTTATACGGAAAATGGTTGTAGTTTTCTGAAGTTCAACTACAATACATTAAATTTGATGACAAATTAGATTTTAATTGAAACTGTAGATATTGGTGATAATTTATAAAACAATTACCACCATGAAACTATTAAAGCTAAGCATTTATAACATTTGTATAAGTTATTGAAAGCAAGTTTCTCGTTTAACTAAGTACAATATGAAATATTGAAACAACATTTGAAACGTTTTTCATGTTTTATTATTTTAAATCATACAGTGCGTCCTCGGATTACTGCCCAGAGAAGAATTTTGTTTTATTTTTTGGAAAAAGCCGTTTTTCTCGTAAAAGCTTTTGCTTTGTATATCCGAAAAGCCATAGAACATTCTAGTTAGAAATCCTAGACTTTTATACGCAGACTGAACGATTTTGTCGATATGAATATTGAAACTTAATTTATATCAAAATAAACACCTAGATCTTTTAAAGTTTCAGGCCGGTTCAGGATAGCATCATTCATATTACAATCATACAGTATGGGATAGCGTTTCCTAGAAAAAGACATCACAGTGCATTTGCTAGCATTTAGGGAAAGATTGTTAATGATACACCAATCGCGAATACGGCTTAGGGAATGCTGTAACGTAACACAATCATCAACGGTAGTAACATCACTATAAATTTTTAAATCATCTGCGTACAAGAGATAATTGCAATCAAGATTCTGAACTATATCGTTAATATGAACAACAAATAATAACGGTCTTAAACGGGTTTTTTGAACAAATGGAAATATTTTGATGAAATAACTGTGGATGTTGAGGAAACGGTTTCAGCATCTAAAGGAATATTCTTGCGTTTGCCTAAAATTTTTGTAGCCGTTTATTTCCTGTTTTCTGTAGAAGCATGTGTTTTTATAATCAAGAGATCTGCCCCACCATCGGCTAAAAGGGAGGTTGAAAATTGCCGAAAATAATCTCCATTATAAGCATTTGGATTAGGTAGTTTAAGAAATTGTGCAATCAGTATATTGATATCAATAGACCTTATAAATCATGGACCGGCCCTAAAAGAGAGGTCCGGTGTCCCGATGTGTACAAGAGGGATTAAGCTAGTCCGGGATGTTCTATGACAGAAAAATATATAAACATAACCTGAAAAATCCTTTCCTGTTAATAATGTTAATGATTTGTGTGCCTTTTGTGATTTAGTTGTGTTTAGTGTGTTTATTAGCAGTAGTTTTAAAACTCACAAACCATGGTGGAGTCGGTCTGTCACCGTAAATGTCATACGTCTGTCATTTACGGTTTTGTTTTTTTCGGCCAATGATCTGTGGGTTTTTGCCCGGAGTAGCTCTATTTCTGCAAACATGGAATTCCAGGAAACAACTACTCTGCGGGCTAATGCCCCGACCAGCATTGAATTACACCTGGAAAACCTATAGCAACAGCTAGAGTCATTCGTCAGACGGCCCACCAGACATATACCGGTTTCGAGCTTATTAGCTCTCATCAGTATGCCATAGGTGAGGTATCCGACGAATAATCCTAGCTGCTTTCGTCTGTCTAACCCGACAGAAGGGACCATGAGTACGCGGTGTAGAACTAACTACATCTATCGGCCGTTCGCTACTCCATGCCGGACTGAAAATGTCCGGGCACGAAGCGTTCTACATGCAGTAGACACCATTGAAAGCTGTCGACCTTTATCGCGATCGGCGAGAAACGATATTTTGCAAACATGGAATTCCAGGAAACAACTACTCTGCGGGCTAATGCCCCGACCAGCATTGAATTACACCTGGAAAACCTATAGCAACAGCTAGAGTCATTCGTCAGACGGCCCACCAGACATATACCGGTTTCGAGCTTATTAGCTCTCATCAGTATGCCATAGGTGAGGTATCCGTGTTTGCAAAATATCGTTTCTCGCCGATCGCGATAAAGGTCGACAGCTTTCAATGGTGTCTACTGCATGTAGAACGCTTCGTGCCCGGACATTTTCAGTCCGGCATGGAGTAGCGAACGGCCGATAGATGTAGTTAGTTCTACACCGCGTACTCATGGTCCCTTCTGTCGGGTTAGACAGACGAAAGCAGCTAGGATTATTCGTCGGATACCTCACCTATGGCATACTGATGAGAGCTAATAAGCTCGAAACCGGTATATGTCTGGTGGGCCGTCTGACGAATGACTCTAGCTGTTGCTATAGGTTTTCCAGGTGTAATTCAATGCTGGTCGGGGCATTAGCCCGCAGAGTAGTTGTTTCCTGGAATTCCATGTTTGCAAAATATCGTTTCTCGCCGATCGCGATAAAGGTCGACAGCTTTCAATGGTGTCTACTGCATGTAGAACGCTTCGTGCCCGGACATTTTCAGTCCGGCATGGAGTAGCGAACGGCCGATAGATGTAGTTAGTTCTACACCGCGTACTCATGGTCCCTTCTGTCGGGTTAGACAGACGAAAGCAGCTAGGATTATTCGTCGGATACCTCACCTATGGCATACTGATGAGAGCTAATAAGCTCGAAACCGGTATATGTCTGGTGGGCCGTCTGACGAATGACTCTAGCTGTTGCTATAGGTTTTCCAGGTGTAATTCAATGCTGGTCGGGGCATTAGCCCGCAGAGTAGTTGTTTCCTGGAATTCCATGTTTGCAAAATATCGTTTCTCGCCGATCGCGATAAAGGTCGACAGCTTTCAATGGTGTCTACTGCATGTAGAAGGCTTCGTGCCCGGACATTTTCAGTCCGGCATGGAGTAGCGAACGGCCGATAGATGTAGTTAGTTCTACACCGCGTACTCATGGTCCCTTCTGTCGGGTTAGACAGACGAAAGCAGCTAGGATTATTCGTCGGATACCTCACCTATGGCATACTGATGAGAGCTAATAAGCTCGAAACCGGTATATGTCTGGTGGGCCGTCTGACGAATGACTCTAGCTGTTGCTATAGGTTTTCCAGGTGTAATTCAATGCTGGTCGGGGCATTAGCCCGCAGAGTAGTTGTTTCCTGGAATTCCATGTTTGCAAAATATCGTTTCTCGCCGATCGCGATAAAGGTCGACAGCTTTCAATGGTGTCTACTGCATGTAGAACGCTTCGTGCCCGGACATTTTCAGTCCGGCATGGAGTAGCGAACGGCCGATAGATGTAGTTAGTTCTACACCGCGTACTCATGGTCCCTTCTGTCGGGTTAGACAGACGAAAGCAGCTAGGATTATTCGTCGGATACCTCACCTATGGCATACTGATGAGAGCTAATAAGCTCGAAACCGGTATATGTCTGGTGGGCCGTCTGACGAATGACTCTAGCTGTTGCTATAGTTTTTCAGGTATAATTCAATGCTGGTCGGGGCATTAGCCCGCAGAGTAGTTGTTTCCTGGAATTCCATGTTTGCAAAATATCGTTTCTCGCCAAACGCGATACAGGTCGACAGGTTTCAATGGTGTCTACTGCATGTAGAAGGCTTCGTGCCCGGACATTTTCAGTCCGGCATGGAGTAGCGAACGGCCGATAGATGTAGTTAGTTCTACACCGCGTACTCATGGTCCCTTCTGTCGGGTTAGACAGACGAAAGCAGCTGGGATTATTCGTCGGATACCTCACCTATGGCATACTGATGAGAGCTAATAAGCTCGAAACCGGTATATGTATGGTGGGCGTCTGACGAATGACTCTAGCTGTTGCTATAGGTTTTTCAGGTGTAATTCAATGCTGGTCGGGGCATTAGCCCGCAGAGTAGTTGTTTCCTGGAATTCCATGTTTGCAAAATATCGTTTCTCGCCGATCGCGATAAAGGTCGACAGCTTTCAATGGTGTCTACTGCATGTAGAACGCTTCGTGCCCGGACATTTTCAGTCCGGCATGGAGTAGCGAACGGCCGATAGATGTAGTTAGTTCTACACCGCGTAGCTCTATCCCTGTCGCACACATCTGAGCATCAACGATTTGTATAGGCAGAAAACGGTTTTGGGCGCGTCTATGATTTATAAGGTCTATGATTGATATCAATAGGTCGTTTGGTACCTTTACCACTTTTATATCGAGAAGGAAGAGACCATGATTACAGTTTTCATTTCTTAATTTGACGTTTTTTCTTACCAATTCTACTAAATTCAAACCATCGATATTTCCAGATGTTAGAAAAAACTTTCTAGACACTTTGGTTTTGGTGTTGGGTATTAGGACTTGGAAGCATAGTTTTTCATCTTTCACATGTTCTAAGCAAGCAAATTTGTGAGTTCTTCTCGCCGACTTACGTCAGTCTAACCAAAAATCAAAATAACCTAAAATAAATATTGGTTATAACATTTTTTACTAAAAAATAAATTTGTAATATAGCTACTTTCATGAGCAGAAATCCATCATTGACTGCATTCATTAAAAATCAGGATATTCCTTCTTTGTTAATATCCTACAATTTTTAGGTTTGTACTCTTCTGAATTTTGCTTCAGGAATACAATCAAATTTAAGATTTTTTTTATATCGACGTTCTTCTTGAGTAAAATGTCTGTTATCATTGAGTAATAACACCAGAGAGATGAAGGCTTCTGTGTTTTGCTTAAGTTTGTTGAAATATACTAATAATCCTTTCTCGTTAGTTATGTTAAATTTTTTTTTCTACACCATTTTTCATAAGGACCAAATGCGTGTTCATATTTCTTCCGTATTTCTCTATCAAGAAATTGGAAACAACACTATAGAAGCTTTATTCTCAACATATGATGGCTACGTTTATTTCCGTTGATACGGTAACTTTTTCTTTGTAGATGATTTTTACAATATGTCGATATAAATTATGTGTACGAACACTAATTGTTATTATTATTATTATTAACCTTGACAGTTGTAGATAAAACGTACATGGGCTACTACATTATTAACGTACCTATGTGCTTATGCACATGCGTACTTTAATAATGTCTATATCCCACTTATTGCATAAATAATAATTATTATATTAGATGGGTTTTATTTCATAAGATATATATTTAATAATATAATCATTTCACAGGATGATTTTTATTAAGGTGAGGGAAGCTGGAAATAAATAGTGCTGAAGGGTAATTGATTTCTAGATTCTAGACAACCTTCAATACGATAAACTAGTTGCTCATAAAAGATTCATTTTAAGATAATAACGGTTTTTGTGGTTCATATCAGGATCATATTAAGCTCTTAATAATAATATATTATTAAGAGGAAAAAACTTAATAAAGCTATACATCAACGTCAGTAATAAACCGCGTACACGTATTTATATGCCAAACGCTACTAATATTATTCTAACGATTTATTATAATAACACGTATCAATTACTTTATTACAGTGTAGAGTTGAATGAAGTGATCCCGATATTCATTCAGCAATAAATAAATATAGATTTGATGCCAACAAGGTAATTTTATCTACATAGATAAGCATGGATATAAATATTTAAATACGTATCTGTGGAATGTAACTTAAAATAAACTTAAAGATAGATAGATCTGACCAGTGACGTGACTTTAAAATGAATAACATTTTATTACACTAATTTTGAAGAATTGCTGTACTTCACGATTAGAAACATGCAATTTGTAAAAAAAATGGCACATATATTATTACAAAAACTGTTCAAAATATCGTCCCTCAACCTGTACACACCTTTGGGCACACCTTATTCAATTTTGCCTTACTAAAGCGAATGTTCCTTCTAATTGCTGTGCTTGTAAATGCAAATCTTCGACGGTTTCCACTCCGGCACGGTACACCGCATTTTTTAAATGGCCCCACAAAAAAAAGTCAAGAGGGTTTAAGTCGGGAGACCGCAGAGGCATGCTATAGCTTCACCCCGTCCAATCTACGATACTCCGTGCACTTGATGTAGATAATCTCCAACATCCAGCCAAAAGGGAGAAGGTAACCCATCATGTAAAAAGTGCATGCATTGTCGGACAAGTAGGAGTTCATTTCCAAGAAGGGTGGGCAGGTCATTGCGGTCAGTGAAGAGTGTTGAAAGTGGTTCTGATCAATTGCGTGCCGATTTTCGATTTAAAAATCATGTCCATTAACTCAGCATTGCTGTACATACGAGCTATTTTGAAAATTTTAAAGATTGACACTCCCACGAAAATACTTTACTCTCGACATGCTCTGTGGAGATATATTATCCAAGTATGCATCTGTCTCTGTTGTTACTGCATTAATCATGCCATCGCCATAAACTAGATTAGTGCGGTCAGCGGAGATACATTGTTTTTGCTTCGTTACTTAAGGGAGAGTTATGGTTATTAGTTATTAAGGAAGGAGATGGGGTGGCAGTCTCGACATTTGCTCTGGCTGTCAGATTATGTGTTGCTCGGATCTTAATTGAGTGTAATGGCAACATTTGATGATATAATATTATATTTCCTGGGATAAAAGGTAGAAAATTGACCAATGAAATAAATCCTATTTGAAGTATCGTGTCTATTAAATAATATTTTAGCAATGTTAGCTCTAGAATATCAAAAATGTAGGTTGCGATCTGCTTGATTAAGGAGAATGTTATACAAATTTGACTTTTTACATAATTACAAAAATTCGATAAGCAATAGCAACGTTTCTGGTTTGTCTTATTTAGTTGAGAAGTAAAAAATTCTCATTTTAATCTCACAAAATTTTAAAGAATCTTGATCTTTACACCTACTTGTTAATTGAGTTTGATTTGGAAGTCAGTCTTTGATTGAGCAAATGGACCTGTAATAAATGTTTTTGAGCATAGATTATGGTATAGTAACAAAAACAGCTTAGTTTTTGTATGAACAACAATTTAAGTACAGTTTAAAATTAAATTTCTCTCTTACAACAGGTTTTAAAAGCATAAGAATAATGTATGTATTAAGGGCATAATAATGTTCCGACATTCTAGAGAAGCGCCATAGGATAATTAAAACCAATTATGCCAGCAATTCATACAAACCTGTATGCACGATTACTACAGGGTGTTTCATTGGAAAATGTACATACGTTATACATTAGCGTATGTAATTTGATTATACAAACTGGTTTGCATTTGATGGCAAGTTAAAGAAATATCCAAACCGGTATAACGCCCTGCAAATTTCAAGACTATCTGAAGACAGAAATAATTTAACTTCAATACATGGAATGATTAAAAAATTGCGCAATGATCATATCCTGACCTAATGAAGTTATTTGTAGATGAATGAGATAATCTATCGATTATCTTATAACATACATAGCATTGTATAAATACACAACAGTGTTATTACTTGCATTGGAGAGAATCCAGAACCAAATAGCAATGTTTAAGCCATAACCTTAGGAGTAAAACGCAATTACCATTAATGGTCTACTTCTTCGTCTTACTTGACTAGAGAATTAAATTTAATGCCTGCTGTGTCTAACGGACTACATAGCCGGAGGCCATCTTGAAATTCTACATAATATAAGCGTCAGCATGAGATCAACAACTGGGTTACCGTGATAGTTATACTCTACAAGCAGATCTTCTGTTATCCACCTGTTTTACGATAATTGAAAATTCCTCTATTACTATGGTCACCTTGATCTGTGAATTTTCAGAAAAATTTCAAGGAATTTGCGTTATGAATAATGGCATTTTAGAAAGATTCTTGCAGACATTTATTGTATTTGACAATTGTCGTCTATAAAAAAAATTAATTTAGTTTTGAAGATTGAATTTTACTTATATACAGGTCTCAGTCGAGGCGAAGCTTTCGCGGTGTCACCACTGAAGATGCCGACAGTGAAGAGCGGCGAAACGTTTGGAAGCATGGGATGCCACCTGTTACAACGGCGGCTACGGAACGCCTCGGAGGACCATCATTATCCGAGGAACGGTTCCGACCGTAGCAGTCGTAATACCAACAATAGGAACCGAAATCAATATATGGATGGGCCCACAGACACCGATAGTGAGTCTGTATTGGTAGTTACTTTATTTCCATGGAAAAAATATATGTATAAGTATATTTTTACACGTATTAAATGAATAATTTCATTCTAATTATACAAAGAATTAGTAAATTTATATATTATGTACAAGTATACTTAATTTCCGTAGTACAATACATGTACATAACTTTTACAAAGAGTTCGAATATTGTTGAGACGAAGATGTCGTGCCTGCTTGGAACTGAACGAAGGGTACTTTGAACATCTTCTGTAACTTTGTTCTTTGTTTGTTAAAAGCTTCCTTTGTCGATTTATTCCTAATAAAATAAAATGTTTGAAAAACGAATAGTGATCCATATATCCGCAACCGTTACATTGCGGACCCATGTTTATTAAGACTTTTCTGCTTATTTTGGTTCCTACTATTACCTCCTGAAATATTTTACACTCTTTTTTAACACCCTGTATACATATATTTTTCATTTCTCTAAACAATCTGGTCAAACTTCTATAAAAATAACGTTATAAAATCAATACATGTTTTTTTATTGAAATTAATGTGCATTTTCGAATTAAGTAATGCGTTTATTTAATTTAACAATGCAACAATTTAACAAGTTTTTAAATACAGTTTTATTTGGATTATAATCTTTTCAAAAACCGTAAATTAAAAACTTAATTTCCTTATCGTATCGTTGAAAATACTAATTGTTTAAAAGGAAAAAATCGAATTGTTTCCTACAAACAAAAAAATAACAGGTGACCGCTAGATGTAGCTGTGCTATATTTCGCGTACTCAGTTATGTCGGGTTTGAGAGACATGAGCCAACCAGGATTAGTTGCCAGTTACCACTACTCACCTGTGGTGTACTGATAAGAGCTAATAAGCTGGAAACCGATATATGTTGACTATTTGCTATAGATGTTTCAAGTGTAATTCAATGCTGGTACCTGGTCCTGGCAATAGCCCGCAGTTGTTTCCTAAAATCCGTGAACAATAAGTTGTTGACTTAAATAAGCAGATGAAAGAAATTATTTGAAATAAACCAATATTGTTTTATCATATAATTCAATCAAAACCAGAAGTGTATAATAGAAAAGGAAATAAAATCATGTTTTTTAATAGACACAAGCTTTCTTTACATAAAATGACTGTATTTTTGCTTTAAAAACTTGATATGGTATCAACAAATAAAAATATTTGTTTATAATAATAATAATAATAATTTTATTTCAGGAGACGGTACACAGTAACCGTATTGAAAAAGTCGGCCCTATACAGACAAATAATTTTTTTCGGTGTGCATAATTATAATCACCAGTTGCTTTTGGTTGCAGTCACATGTTAAAAAGTCTTTTAGCGCACATTCCATTTATGGTACACGAAAATGTAATAGAAAAATATGTAGGTGATAGTTACTTAATATTGAATCGACTATTTTGTTTAAAATATTGCAATCGTTCCTGCCCACATCATTAAGATTGATGTAGCTACAAATGTCCTAGAAGGTTGAAGAGTTAAATTATTATCGCGTCTAATCTTGTTAAAACTAAATATTTATTGGTGCAATCTAACATCAATTTAAATATTGTATACATTGTATATGAAAAGGAACGATTGAAAACATTTTGTAAAAATAAGAAGGTAATAAGGTTTTCTCACTGTATTGTAAACGTATTTTAAGCTAAGATAAATCATATATTATTATGCTCATGTAAAAAGTTACAAAAGCTGATAGTAAAGACTATTATGAGTGGATACTGTGGGTGTAATTTAGCGCTGGTCGGGGCTTTAGTCCGTAGAGTAGTTAGTCTCACATAATATTGTTAATACCTAAAAATATTTATAAAATCAATAATAAATTGTATGCTGATACTTATTTAGTAAGTCAGCAATTGTCCATCTTCATGCTTCAGCAAAATATTTGTACATCCCGGATTTGAACGTAATTGTTCATTTAATAAAACTAATTGTGCGTGTGCTTTTATTAACATCAGGAAAGTAATATAATTATCACCTACCGGATATCCGGGTTTAACAGGATACAAAGTATTTATCTCTATTGTACGACACCGCCAGCACGATAAGAAACTTAATTGCAAGGGTTGTTAATGTTTTTCTATTTTAGTATCTGGAATTGTAAAAGTAATATAATTTTGTGATAGTTGACTGGACATCTATAACAATAAAAAATGTTATTCTCTATTGGATAAGCCGAACAAAACTTTGAAAACGGAGCAAGAAGTATGTTTACGATGAACATGATGCATTTTATGCTGTAAGTATGAAGTAAGAAATAATAAAAATATTTTGTTTAAAGAAGCCTAATAATTGTACTAAGCAATCTACTTACGATTTGTAAAGTTACTAACGCTCTGTAAAATTTCAATGTAATTAAACAGATAGCAGCAAAAATTATATGTATTTTTACCAAATTACGTATACTCGAACATATGTAGGTAAATTTAGAAGAAGAAGAAGAAATACATAATACATTTTACTATTGATGTATTGTCGAGTATGTTTTCTTACATACTACTAGGTACTGTATAAGTGTTATTGCACTATTAATATAGAGATTATTAAAGCATGCAATGTGTGAGGAAAGTTAGAGAAAGACAAAAATGAATAATAGGTGATAATTCATATTGATGTACGTATCTTTGTTGTATATTCTGGCAGCTGTAAATGCAGCACCACAAAATGTGCATTTGCATATGTATAAACTATTCTACAGCACAAATAAACCGTACACAAGCTTGAAATCGTTGATATATATATTTTTAGGTATTAACAATATTGTGTGAAACTAACTACTCTGTGGACTAAAGCCACAACCACCGTTGAATTACACCCACAATACCTACCATATATTCTTTATTATTAGCTTTTGTAACATTTTTTACTGTTTTAGAAAGATATTTTAACCTAATATATATCAAGTCTCCTACAATTCCTATCAATGAAGTCATATGTATGATCTCTGATACCAAACATGTAGGTATGCTAATGAACAATTCCACAGACAAAGCTCTATTCAATAATTATCTAAAAAAATTAATCTAGCTAAATTTACTAATCTGGTTTAAAGACACTATATAAATATCTAAGTTCACTCTTGAAAATGTTGGAACTCGAAAATTCAACCACAATAGATGAAATCTGACTTATTTTTGCATGTATTGGTATAATAATTTTTATAGTTAGATATTTGACTCAAAGGAGGCCATCTGAAGAAGCAATCCTAAAAGCGCAGAAATAGATCAGATGTCATCTATTGTGGTGAAATTTTATACGATTTTTAGAGTGAATCTTAATTAAACTTTTTTTGTTTATTATTAAAATATGGTACTTATTCAGTTTTCAAAACACAACCCTTCACGAATAGTAAGTTAATGAATAAATTAAAATGTAAATTGCTCACAAACATATTAAGTCATGAAGGAATACTAAAATTTTCTTTTTGTTATATAATTTGGTTTCCACATTGTAACATATATACACGGTCTCTGAGTGAGCGTAGAAAAATTTACAGATGCAGATTCGGTTAAAAATTAATTAAAGGTATTAAAATTTGTCTCTATCTTACCCATTGTCTAAATTACGGGGTGTTGATATAAAAAATAACGATTGCACTTTGCTCTATAACAATATTTGAAATTATCTGTATACATTTCCAAATACGAATATTGATTAAGATTTTCTTTCAAAAAGTAAGCACCAATTATTTTACGATACGTTATGCTGCATCAGATATTTATTTTTTTAAATTACTATTAATTATCAATCGAAAATTTGGATTCTCGTTACGCTAGTACCTACAATTTTGTGAGGAAATCACCCCATTTGTTGAGAATGTTGATTCGTTAGTAAATATATTTTGATGAAATAATCGGTTTTCCATCATTTTCTAAGATAAGCAAGACTTTGTATCAAGAATATAACTTTTTCTCAAAAAATTAACAATAAACAAAAAAATGTACAAGAGTGCGGTACACATTGTATATAGGTAATAAGATTTTTACTGGATTTACCTTAATCGTTTTTTTGAAACAACCATATTCTTACATTTATTTTATTTATGTGGAACATTTTAGTAAACATGAATCCTCTAAATATTATGTAGAAACACTTGACATAATAGGTGTGTCACATATTCAAAATCTGTTTGTTGTCATAACTCTAATACCGTTTGTCATAGAGTTTGTAGCACGCCCTGTATAATAATCGCATATCCTAAACATACTTATTAGAAAAACATAACAACGTCAGTGTGCGATGTTTTCACACAGCAAAATAAAATTCCGGATACCCTGTACAATTATTTGTAAAACAGACAAACATATGAAAACAAAAAAAAAAGACAGCAAACTTTATCTAGCCAGATAAAACCATTGCCAAATGGTTATAAATGTTCGTCATTTAATTAATTAGTTAAATTACAAATTGCGTTATTTTTGTTACGGAAAATAACATTCAAATAAGTATCTAGAGATATGTAATTGAATACTTGTAATGATATAGTATCAATGTAAATGTAGTGTATTTTATTTGGTCCACTTGGTTCGAAGACAACTATAACATCCTGAATGAAATGTCTCCATTACCAAGATTAGACCACTAGATGCTTTCAGAACATCTGGCTTTTAATTCCCCTCCCCCATTCACTTCCGACTTACTATGTGTGATAAGAAGCGATTACAATATTTCAGAGCCGCTCGCATTTCTTGTTGGGAAAGGAGTGCATCTGGAGGTATTTATCATCGAACAGAGAAGCTGTTCCTTTTGCAGGAGATAAAGCCATCAGAGTTTTCTTTTTAGTTCACCGCCCGCTAGTTCCGCAGTGTTGTAAATGGACGCCAATAAAAATACATTTACTAACGGAACTACAGTGCTTTCGAAAAATAACGAATACTTAAATTCATTATTTTTGAAATTGAGCACGTCGATTTTTTTAAAAAAAGGCACTTTTTGACATACGACCCACATTTGTGACGTCATCGTTGTTTGAAATATGACGTCATCGACAATTTTTTTAAATGGCAACCCCCAATTTTGCCCATGCCATTTGACAGAGCGTGTCATTCTACATACACACATCATGAAAAATTATGGTCTTACATAACAAAAATTCGACAATAATGTTTGTAGATTTTAAAATTTAATTTTCACAATACTGAAAATGATAATGATAATGTAAAAAATCGATTAAATTAAATGTTCAAATTGTGCACTGTTGGCTGCCTGACAGTAGCCAAGACGATTAATAAATTCTTTTTGGACATTACTCTCTCGTGACGAATTCTTGCTTTTAAATCTTAAGGTGCCCGCATCTCTCGCCGTAAAATGATCAAATTTGTGGTGTTTTTAAGGTACTGAAATATCGAAAAATAAAACTCGTAGAGCAAAAGTAATATCAAAAATAGAATTATTGATGTTTTGTTTATCCACTTTTACTATTTAAACTTTCCTCAAATAATGTAATAACTTTTAAAATGCTTTTATATGACACACATAATTTCGCTATTCTAACCCCACATTTTAACAATTATTTTCACATACTTATAAACAAAAGTGAACAATCTTATATGCAGAACTATGTAAGTTTATGTTATAACAATGTTTACATCTATAGTTGAATTTAAAAAAATACCTATGCTTGAAAGATTTCAGTACCTAAAAATTCATTGGATAGATCGCTTTCTGATGTTAAATATTGATTTTACCTCGGTACCTTTGAATATTTGCAGGTGGCATGAAATAACATCCTTGTTATTTGCTAAACTCTATATTATTCAGTTCTTAAATGTCTAAAATTATTTATATTTGTAGAAAACACTTTTTCAGGAATACGGCGCCCTTAAAAACTAACCGGTCTAGTAACGTATACTTTGCTTTTCAAGTATCCCCACAAGAAATAATCTAGGGGTGTCAAATAAGGCGATCTGGCTGGCCACTCAATCGGCCCCCTTCTCCCCATCCAACGATTCGGGAACAGCTTATCCAAATAAGCTCGGACAGGTGTTGCATAATGGGGAGGTGCACAGTATTGTGAACATTAAATTTTAAAATCAACAAACATTATTTTCTTGAAATTTTTGTTATGTAACACCATATTTTTTCATGATGTATGTATGTAGAATAACACGCTCTTTCAAATGGCATGATCAAAATTGGGGATTGCTATTTAAAAAAAATTGTAGATGACGTCATATCTCAAATAACGATGACGTCACAAATATGGGTCGTATGTCAAAAAGTGCCTTTTTTAAAAACAAAATCGACGTGCCAGGGGATTTTTTCGAAAACTTCTCAATTTCAAAAACAATGAATTTATTCCTTACTTTTCGAAAGCACTGTATAAAAATGTATAAGATATTTCTTCAGAAAAACATTTCTAAAGTACGATACACGATTACTTTTCTTAATATCGAAATTTTTACAAAAAATTAATATTGATGGTCTTTTACTTATAAATATGCGTACAGACTGTAAGTGCTACATACTAGAGAACAACTTCTTTTAATAAAATATTTTTCATTCAGTGTGCAACGCAATGTTTCATAAACTGTTGGAAAACCAGGTAAAGTGGTAAACCAGCCAACTGTGTGATTCAATTAACTAGTTGGTTAGATATTTATTTTAGTTGGTAACTATTGAGATGTACAGTGTATTCCGCATAAGAACTAAAATAGAGCATGTGCTCGCAGGAGGTTCCAAAATATTGCAATTTAACCGAATATACCTATACAGGGTGTTAATTAAGTATGCGCACAAACTTTAAGCCATTTTCAACAACGAACAATAGCACAAATAAAATAGTTTCATTACTAACTGTCAAATTTTAAAGACAAAGCCTACTACTGACTTTTTGATTTCTTTTAATAAACACTATTAAAATCTTGTTTTAATTAATGCATTCTTTCTTGAAGATCTTTTTAAAGTTTAACAAGAGTATACAAGTGTTTTTAACTAAATTCTGTGGGGATTTTATCATTCTTTTTAAATTCGATCAATGGAAAAAAAGATTGCTATAATTATGTGATCAAAATAAGCGAAATTTCGTGAAATTTGCTCAAACGATCGAAAGATAAGAAAGAAAATGTGATTTATTTCTTCAATTTTTACACCCTGTATCTTTGTTATTATTGATTTTGGTGGATTTTTTGATTTTTTTAAAATAACCTAAAGTAAATCAGCTTATTCTGGTCGCAGTATTATGCTGTTAGAGTATGGCAACAATTTTACTTTGCTTTTAGATAAATTGCATGCATCATGAGATTTATATGCGTTTTTCTCAGAAACTATTGCTTCTAGCGACATCAACAAGGTGTACCTTTTTTAACTAGAAAAGATAGGGAAGAAAATTATTCCAGTCAAAAATGAGATACAGTGTAGCACAAAAAAAGTCGTAGCGATTTAAAGGGGTCCAAACCATCGTTGGTGGCGCCCTCTAACAGATACACCAAAATCGTCGACGTATTCGAATTTCTAGTCCCAAGCAATCCCCCTATACCAAATTTCATAAAATACGGTCGATGCGATCGAAAAATAATAAAGAAAATGTCATTTATTTTTTCAACTTTAACCCTTTCGCTACGACTTTATTTTGGAAAAGCATGCTACCATTTTACTGATGGGATATATATGTCCCAGAAAGGCATGTGCAACCAAATTACGACTTTTAAATATTGATTTTTTTTAAATACAGGTCCTATTATGTAACTCTTGGCACACAAAATAAAACATATTACAACTTAGTATTAATTTTATTTTATACCAAATCAAAAATATAAACCGGGACGTATGTGTCCCAACAGTAAGCGATACTGGGACAAACGTGTCCCACCAGGAGTGAAAGTGTGATATACCGGCTAAGCTATTACATATAAAAATGCAATGAAAATAATGTTTATTTACAATATAAGAGTAACAATTATGACATATTTTCAACTTTAAATTACTGTTAAAATAAATATATTATAAAATAGCTAATCAATTACTCATAACAATAACAGTCAATATCATTATCAGTCTCTACATCAATAACATTCATTTGCACACATAAACTACATCTATGTTTCATTTTACGGGCGGGACGTATATGTCCCGCTTGAAAAATATACTAATTCTATCAAAATTTGTCACAACAAATACGTGCAACTCTACATTGTTGCATATATATCAACTAAAACTTACCTTGCCATGTTATTAATTCTCTTTTACACTTGAAAAACATAAGAAGCTATCAAAATAACAAAAGCACCATGTGCACCTGTTCACATATTAGGGACTTACTGAAATATCTAACCTCATATATAAATTCTGGCGGGAGGTAGCGAGTGCCAAACTATAAATTACTATTGGGACAGCAGTCAATGTAAAAGTAGTACTGCTTTCGACCAACAGTGATTGAATTATTTCGTGTGGGACATATATGTCCCTACAGTAATGTTTGCACATGCTTGTCAACAATAAATGCGTAATTTAAATCCGCTTTTTACTGGGACACATATCACCCGACAGTATCGAAAGGGTTAACACCCTGTAGATCGAAAAGGAGCAATAGTCGGATAAGGCATATTTCGCTTAATCGCGCTATTTTGAGGTCAGCAACATGCCCTTAAGCTCTGTCCCATTATTAATGAACCACCCTGTATAGTTATTAAGAAATAGTAAATTTTATATTGTCATGTACTCACCAACAATTTTAGTATAATTTTGACAGTTTTGAAGAATATTTTCCATTTTGAATTGTAATATATTTTTAGAGAAACTTTACTTTGGACATTTAGTCATAAAACATGTCTTATTATTACAGCTGCTTTTAATTTCTATAAGTTAATTAACAAAAATAAGCAAATCCAGATTACCATCTGTGTTGATCGACATAGATTGAAGGCGTACCATTTTAATTAATCATGATTTCTCCTCGACCCATGTCGTGTGAGAAAAAAATGAAATGCATCTGAATACGTCAACGTTATTAATCAGTGTAATAAAAACATAAAAATGCTTTCTCCTACACTGAACATTTGTTATATGGACTCTTAAGCACATGTGACATATACGGGAGCACAGAAAATGAAAATGGTCGATGTTCTGTCCTACCGTTCAATTTTTTTTTATAATTGTTTCCCATCATAAATTTTAAATGTAAGCCAACATTATGTGAAAGTTATTTATCATATTGTCTTTCGTGAAGTCATCTTCTATAAAAAAGGTTAACAGTAAAAAATATAATAAAATTTTATTAAAGCTATTCAAAGAATGTTAAGACTCACCTATCCATCTATTATCTGTTCTTTTCAATTATTCTTATTTAATATTATTTAGTAAAATTAGTACTTAATAATGAAATTGAAAAACTTTAATCTGATTTCCTTATAAATAGGTACAGTATGGTCATGCAAATGCGAAAAAATTTATGACTGTATGAAAATTCTTTATCTCTTCATTTGATCGTATTAAAAATGTTCGTAAACTGTCTTTGGATAGGCAACTGCTAGCTCATAGCTGTAGACTAAAAAAAGTTAAAGTTTCTTGGATAAACGTGAATATAGAGCTTTTTAATATAAGACTTTCTTATTCGAATATTCCCAGAAGTGTGTATTTTATTTTTTCTGCATTGAAGAAGTCACACCCTGTATTTTCACTATATTGGAAAATCCGATAATTTTTCGTAATAAACTTCTATAATTTAGTTCAGAAATGGTATTTTATTACGAGATGAATAATTTTTTTACTCTATTACCCAATATTGAACTACCTGTTTCTTACTTGCTAACCTAACTGTCAGCTAATTAACAGAAATAGTAAGAAAGTTCAGTAAATAATGTATTAATATAGATCAGTAAACTCAACTAATAAATTCTACTTTCTATAATATACTACTGATAGCCAGTTCATTGCCCATAAAATATATTTGTTAAGAAAATCTCTACATTTATCGTGAAATATTACTCCCAGGATCGACATATTTATAGGCTTTTCCGTCTAACATTCTTAACAAGTTGGTCGTATATTACGAATCTGTGAAGGATTCCTTTGTCGTCGATAGAGTACAGTACAGTTACAATGGGAAGGCAGTTGATAAATTGGTAACGAATATGTGATTTGCCGCACACTCCCTTCGAATATTTTAAGAATACAAACTTGTTTAAGCTTGGTATTTATCGCGGCGTGTCGAACTTACGGCTCTATTCGTTTATGTTAAGGTAGCTACACACGTAGCGGCAAATCGTATCGTAAGATTTATCTGCACATACTGAACTGTGCGATTTATACGGGATACGGGTGGTAAATTGTTTAGTTTGCACAGCTATTTGAATCAATCATAGCGTGACTGTCGTTAGATTCTACTCTGTAAGAACTGTTAGATTAGCCAACAAAACCATGCCAATCAATAGCCTTTTTTAGATAAACCCCACAACTTTTAACAAAACATTTCCAAATCTCTGCCACTGTACAACGTTGTTTAATAGATTTTTGTAGTAAATAATGAAGACTATACAGTAGAAAAACTGTACCAATTATCAAAATATTTGAATTATCCTGTCAAGAGAAATTTACAGAAAGCAATTTTTTTAAAACACTATCGAGTATTCGATAAAACTTTATACAGGGTGTTAGGTAAACATGCGGCAAAAATTTAAGGGGTTACTCCTTGACTTATTCTAAGAATATTTTGTCCTATGACGATTTCTAAAAAAACTCCTTTGTTTCGAAGATACAGGGTGAAGAAAATTTGCGACAGTAACAACATTATCAAAAAGTACATGTAAAGTTGCTCAATCTACAATAAATGTTCGAAATGACTTCCTCCAGCCTGGATACAAGCATTCAATCTTCTCGTCATTGAGTGCCGAACTCTTTCAAACACACCAGGGTTGTTTCTAATTGAGTTACACCCAGCACTTGTACGTTAGTAGATAAAACAGCCGTTCCAAGTTATCGTCAACAATTTTTGGTACTTGATAAACTCATTAATTTTTTGTACTTGATAAACTCATTGGCGTACGCCATACCTTTATTTACATTAATAATTTCAACAAATATCGAATATGGTTGTCGCAAATTTTGTTCACCCTGTGTCTTTGAAACAAAGGGGTTTTTTAGAAACTATGAGAGGACAAAATGTTCTTAGAATAGGCCAAGGAATAACGCCTTGAATTTTTGCCGCATGTTTACCTAACACCCTGTATAATAAAATCTTGTTGATATTATAACATAAATTTCAATTCTAAGCAACATTCTTTAATAATACATTTTTGTATTGTCAAGAACTAACGCAATTTATTCTTGAACAATTTTTATATTTACCGATTTTCTGATCATTCTGTACATGCAACATGATAATTTTGCATTATAAAGGCAAACAAAGAATTTTAATGAAGATTGCGTTTTTATCTTAAAATAAAATTGTTTTACTGTCCGTTTCTATCAAAGTAGGCCGATTCATGCACAAATTGAAATTTTAATATAAATTTAAATTCTAAGCAACTTTCCTTAACATATTTTTTATATTGTTAAAAACAAAAGCAGTTCACACTTAAACGATTTTTATGTTTATCGAATTTCTGATCATCCTGTACATGCAACATGAAAAGTCTTTATGGCAACCGCATTTTAAAGACAAGAAAAAATTTTAATCAAGAATGCCTTTTTTCCGCAAAAGGAAAAATTAAAATACTTTCTCTCTTTTCCACTCTACCCATGAACATACTTAATAAGTATATATTTAGCTAATATTCACATTAAATTCTTATTTAACGCCGCCTATGCTACATGTCCGCCAAAGGATTACAAAACCAGAGTAGGTGGTAACGTAGGCAACTAGCAACACGACCGTAAAATTTCCAGTCAAGTCATAATTTAATTCCTGTGTTTACTATGTGTTTACGTTGTAGTTTTGTGTTCCTCTTCAGTTTTTAGTGCATTTTTTAATTTTTAAACGTTTTATAGTTATTAAATAAAAAAAATTGTGTTGGGTGCAGATACTTTCCCACAATATAGTCCGCCGGTTTGGTTTTCTAGGTTATGGCACAAGACTGCCGCGGATACATTAAAAGTTTTCTATTATCTATTCCTTTCGTTCGATTTTGTTATAATAAATAGGTATTTTATCTAGCTGTATTTACAGGAAGTGTGTTTTATCGGTAGTGAGTGGTTATAATGAATGAAAATGTTGTAGTTTTGCCAGTTTGACTGTTACCTACCTATCTATTACTAACAAGAATGTTAATTTTTGTTGTTTCTGCATTTATAAATGCTGCAAAAAAATGACCGCATGGTAGTAAATATTGTTGACAGATGTAGGTTTTATCTGTGGATCTAATCCATCTTAGTGGATGCTTATCATAGGCGCCGACTTTCCGTAAGAGAAGGGGGTTTTACCCCATTTTTTCGAGCTAAAATTCCGGAATATTTTTTTATTGCCTTTTAGGCCTTCCTGAGCAGGTGGTTAAAATTTTTGTACTTTGTGTTAACCCTGTATACAAACTGTTTCAGTAATATTTCTTTCAGTACATTTTTAGTTTATTTTGAAAAAAAATAATAATGTTTTATTCTATTAAAAAATAGTGAACATTATCCTTTTTTATGACAATAACGAGAAGTCTACTAAACTGAAATTTACATACGCATCGTAATTCAATATATTCATGGAACACATCAACAAAGCCTAAAACAAATATCAAAGCTCTGTATATTTTCAAACAAAATAGAGTTCCAAGCGTGCCTCTGGCTTAATTAAACCCTCAAATCTGCAGAGTGATTTAAAACTTATTTAAAAAAAGTCAATATGGTAAAAAAAAATTGAAAAATCATTATAATATCCGAAAAAAAAATTATTGAAATTCTGTGAGGTTCAACCTTTGCATCGCTGGGATATTGAAGTCTGTAGCCAAGCGATTTAAAATATCCGATTACTTATCGTATTAACTTTTTTGTAATGCAAGTTATTAACATTAGTTTTTCAAATATCACAAATGACTTACGTCTGTAGCTGTTTTAATTTATGGTGAAGTGAAAATGCTTTAGCAAATCGATTTCCCGATAAACATGTTCCAAATGCAGCTACTTTTACAACTCACAAGAGGAACTTGAACAGTCTCTCATTAGAAAAAAACTGGGTCTGCGTCGGACCAGACGGTGGAAGTTATACTTCTTTTTTTTTTAAAAAAAAACTTCCTTTCAAAGCCTGAATGTACCAAAATAAAAAATTGTTCTTCCTTTTGAGCGTGACGCGGTTTCTCGACCAACATCCCATCCCAATGTGTCTAACGGGCGCAAAGAAGTATAACGTCACGTCAAAAATATTTTTATTGTATTTATTTAAAGAAAATATTTGGAGATCCTTGAATTTCAGATATAACCTAAAAAGCAGTTGTTCTATAAATCCCAGAAGTAAGGTTTTAGTACTATTTTTTATATGCTCATATTAAGATTCCCTGGATATTGTTTTTGAAATTGTCTGCTCAGTTTGTAAAATTATTTAAAAAGTACATATCGCGAATGTTCTGTTAAAACGGAAACTGTAAAATTTTATCCCATATTCTTAATGACACACTGTATATTATACGCTTATACGTAAGAAGTAAATTTATGTTGGTGTCCACAACCAGTAATTCTCCACGCTGTATAGTGGGTTGTATAAAAAAGTTCTTAAAAATTTGTTCTTAAAAATTTGTTCTTCCTTTTGAGCGTGACGCGGTTTCTCGACCAACATCCCATCCCAATGTGTCTAACGGGCGCAAAGAAGTATAACTTCAAAAACAGCAAGCCTTTACCCAAGACTAGTGTGATGAAGAAAGCTTTTTCGCCCAAGAAGTGTTCCCTTAAAACAAAATCTCAAAAGAATTTCGAACATTCATCTTCAGATTCCAGCATTGATGTTGGATAGAGGAATCATCGGGTGAAGACTATCTTTATTCTCATCCAGAGAGCAACAATTCGGTATCAAACACAGATGCAAAATGTCTTTTCTGTGGAGGTAAATTTGCAGATGACGTTCGTGGAGAAAAGTGGATCCAATGTGTGAGCAGTCATGGCTGGGAACACGAGGAGTGTGCAGGTGTTGAAAAGGACATATACATTTATGACATTTGCTCTTAAATGAATAAATTTAAAATAAAATCTTAATATTCCATATTACCCCACCATGTTTCATATTACCCCCTGTTTGGCTCCAAAGCGACGCGCAAGATATTAACTACATGTACAAGAACGAAAAGCGAGTGGTAAAGAAGAACTCACCTGAAGTCTTCTGTTGGAGTGTGGGCCGGCCGGCCTGGTGTTCATAAAATGGATCCCCCAGGATCCCCAAATTGAATTCTGGATTTAAACTTAACACTAATTTGACTATGCACTAATTAATTTTAGCGGATTTTATACGACGCGTTGATTGTTCTATACTATTTTCGAGAGCGAGCTATTCTTGCTTCTTTTTTAGACATTTTCTTTTTTACCACAAAAACGCGCAATGATAAAAATTTTAATTTGGGTACATTTATGCTTTTACGTAGGCAACCTGGAATACTTAGGTGAAAGAAAACAAATAAGACTTAATTACTAATTATATTAAATTTACTACTAATACTAAACACCCCCTTTCTAATTCAGAATGTTGAAACTTATTTTTATCATTTTTTCATTAATGTCAAATTATATTGTCGTCTATGTGTTCTATGTTTCCTGATATAATTGTATTAATAGTACATTGTAAATAACGCATTCACTAAAAAAATTCTATTTAAATATAAACGGTATTCCATGTTACCCGAAATTCCTCTACGCCTTATCAAGTTTTACAAAGGGCCAGCTTCCAGTGCCGTGCGGAAGCGTATTTTTATACTATTTTTGATTTTATTTTCACAAAATTGTATTTGTAAGAATCCCCTGTACATTAAAAAAATGTTTACATAAATTCTGAATCACTGTATTTCTATTTATCTACTGTGTTTACAATATTACTTATTGCTATGTTTCATTTTATACACATTTCTCCTACTTATTTCCATTCTATCGTTAATCAATGTCCCGCATTCGTCAGAAACATGTAAAATACACTTTCTATGTAGTATTGTTGCGTACGTCACTGCATAAACTGTTGCTGTACTAAAATGGGTATCTAATGCATCCACCTGATGCCACTCTTTGTATTGTGCTCGCTGAAGCAGTTGCTTTTCCGGTGCTTCCTCGTCGCAACCGCTGCCGTAGCGCGTGCCATAGCTAATTGATCCCGTTACCTCAATCTAGACGGAAAAATGAGATGCGCGCTCTCGTAAGTGTGGCGGTAATTGAACAGGATACATAAAGATACTCTGCCAGGCCGTGCCCCCACTGGCCAAGTTAATTAAGTAGAAAAATTATTTATAAAGGAAGACGATTAAAAATAATGTTTTTCTAAAAATGTCAACAAATGAAGACGTTCGCGCATTGATAACAATATATGCGAAATGATACTCTTTTGATTTTCCTACGTTACCACGACATTGTGCGCGAAGAGTATGCAAAATACATATTTCGCGCACTACATGTAAACTATATTAGATTTTTGTATTTTAACCGTTGTGATCCTCAATCAAGTAAAACTCCAAGTTTTATTTCTGTTAAAATGAGTCCAAATATAAATAAGCACATCTGGCAATAGGGTCTAACCGCTTTTCAGTGGCGTAGCTAGGCGTGGGCGAAGCGGCCCCTCGCCCACGGCCTCGCACTTGAAGGGGCCTCGCGCGAGCCCCCCTTGGGGGTGATTTAAAACCGAACGCTATGAACTTTAAATAGTACGAATAGCACCCTAAACGACCTTACTAAAAATAAGCTTTATCACACGTACTATTATAAATTTGCACACCCTGATGCATGTGCTCTATTATCGACGTATTTCTCAGTATTGAAGAGGTTACAAAAAATATTTATTTTTAGCATTTAAACACCTCATAATTATGAAATTTTCAGATCATCCAGACTTCACTACTTTAACTAGTTTCATCATAAATGAATAATTTTGTAAACAAACTTTCTGATTTTTCATCATTCTTTTCTTGAAAATATACAGGGTGACATTGAAAAAACTACAATGCAACGAACGAAAAAATAATAAAAAAGTTATATACACTTATGTCCGATCGGCTTTTGTTTAAGATACAGCATTTAAAAGATGTGTGTAAAATTTAATTTTTTTTAATATCTCCCGATTGTACGAAACTATTTGAACCAAAATTAATGCACACTGTGAGCTTGCATGTAGCTATCATATGTCACAATATTCAGTTAATTCAGCATCCAATGGTAGAAGAAAAGGGCCTCGCTGATGCGACTTCGCCCACGTCTAGATTAGTCCACGCTACGCCACTGCAGCTTTTCTACGTATAGGAGAGAGTGTGCATTTTTTGCGACGCGTTTTTCTCTCTTAATTTCAAATTGTAACAAGTTTTATTTAACTATAAAGTTTAATAAAAAAAAGAAAATAAAACAAAATATCAAATATATTTACGTATTTCAGAATTCACAATCTGGACGAAATTTTCTGAATAGCATCATATCATAAATATGTAATACTGCAGCAAACCAAGCCTCAAGTACCATCAATGTGTGGACACCAACGGGTAGTAATACTTCAAACTAAAACCCTAAAACAATATCATCCCCATTGCGGGACTTGCACAAACAAAAAAAAGTATTATAATAATAATAATAAGTTTATTGCCCAACAGATTATAAATCCAATTACAGGACAAATATAAAAAAGTACTAGAATTATAACAACAAAAAAAGTACATTATAAATAAGTATACAAATATATGTATATATGTATATATGGCTATCAAGTTTTTAGGTGCTGAGTTTAATATTAGCACAATTAATAATTTGTGAAAGAGAACTATAATTGATGTCACAGGTCTCAGATATCAAATTAAAGTTCCTGCACATAACATATACCGGAGATTTTAAAATTATGTTTGTTCTAGCTAGAAAATTATGAAACCTTAGCTCTCTTGGAGGGTTTTACTTCTGATAAACTATATGAAACCAAGTAGGCTGATGTGATATAGCCAATACTGTAGAGAAGAGGAAATAATATTTAACTAAAAGTTCCATTTATAAAAGAATTGACTTACAAAATGGTGGAAAGCCGACTGATAAGAAAATCCTCCCACGGAGAACAATTTCCAGAAATATTTCAAAATTCTGAAGAATCGCAACCAACTGGACAATTGTATTTCTACACAAATTAGCGAGTAAATCCCAACAAATGGATACTAAACCATTATCTGTACTCGCTAACAGTTCGTCAATGGCTCCCTCGTGTTAAAAATCTCTTCGCCGCGCTGTTCACACGGCTCGCGGAGGTGTCCGATGAAAGATATTTTCTATTTCTTTTCGCCTACCAATTAGGCCAATTAAAAGAAACTATTCAAATAGATTCGGTACCGCGCAGTCTACAATATTTATCGCTTAAAATGTGTTCCACACATAGGCAGCAATATGTATATACGCTAATTTTGATGATATGAAAGGTGATATTTTCGATAGCTTATCCATAATAATATGATTGTTGTTGTAATGATTAAAATAAATCGTTACAGTACATACATTGCAAGTGTAACTTCATTTTTCTTTAAAATTTTACCAAAGGATATGATTATTTCGGATTTGCCATATATCGAAAAATACATACACTAATGTCTTCAAATATCCCCAAACAAAGAAATCTAGAGGGTTCAGATCAGGCCGGACCTGTTTTATGGCCTCCAAGATCGCCTGATTTGCATGTGGAATTTTTATCCGGCAATCTGTTGGAAATAAAACTTTAATGCATTATTTAAAGTAATAATTTTATTAAAAATATAAGCTACAATTAAGTAACTTTAACCACATAAAAGCAAATGCAAAAATAACGAAAGTAACAACATTAAAAATGAAAACAGCAGTATTGCTGTTAATCAACAGAATAAAAACGGGCACTAGATAAGTGCACAAGAATAAAGTATGAGGTGTCACTTACAACTGAACTTTACTTATTGTATTATACTTTAAGTATGTAACCCAAGTAGATAAACTACAGCAGCAACTCAATGCAGCCGAGGATGAAAAGAAGACGCTGAGCCAAGTTCTTCGATTGGCTCACATCTGGCAGCAAGCATTGCTCTCACACCTAAAAGTAAATAATTACTAGTAATTCAGTAGTAAGTAATACATTTCCACTGTTTCAATCTTCCATGTACATAGATAATGTATTAATATAATGGATAATATTAAGGTATTCTAATTTACAGAAACTTATAAGAGACAATTTTTTTATCAATATAATCACTGTCAGTAGAATACAGAACAAAAATGTGTTTTTTTTTCTCTTGTACTTGTGTTTGATAAAATCATAGCAGGCCACAGCATTGGTTTTATAAACTTTGCTAACAGTTTTGCCGACCAAATTTAGGCTGTCCGAATCCAGAGGGCATTGCGATCGATACCCTTAGATCCAACAAATTAAGTATTTGATATTATTATTTATAATATTTATTACTCTATTAAAACAGTATAAGTAACAAATTACCTCTTTTTCTGGAGCAGGTTCTGAGATTTGGTGATGTCGATCGCAATGCCTGATATTTCTGACGGTTTACAAAAGTCAAAAGTTGTAGGCAATATCAACAATTAGACATGTCATGCCTATTCTAATATTCAACAGATGAATTAGATGGGCTCAAAAGGTATTTTTATATTTAATATTGATTTACTGATATACTACCTAGCACATATGAATAACATATTTTGTTGATAGTTTGATGTACTTATACAGGGTGTCCGGAAAATATGCGCATAAACTTCGGGAGCCTAATCTACTGATAGAAATAGTCGTATAAGGTTATGTAACACTTTTTAGAATTCTCAATAATAACGAAGTTATGGCCTGTCAAAACGTAGATATTATAACATACATAAAACTATTATAAGTATCTGCAGTTTTGTCCCAAATATTGTGGGAGAAAGTTTATCAAAATACTATTTCTTACATTTTCTAATATTTCTATAGTTAATGATTCTATCTACTAGACGGAGGCAGTCTGCATCAGAATAAATTACTATTTTACTTTTTATAGTAATATAAAAATGCCACTGTCAATAATTATAATTCACAAAACTTTAAAAATGATAATCAATATAAAAGACAGGTAATCTGCGAAAATTGGCAGGAAAATATTCTGATATGTCATTGGCTAAAATCGAACTGACAGCGTAGCCGGCATTCAGAAATACATCTCAACGTCAGGTTGACAAACCATGACACCAATAGTTATAATACAGAACTTTTTTCAACCGTCGGTTCAAATTCAAACTACAGTTGTGTAACCGAAGGTTCAACCTGAGCTTTATAATACTGGCCCTAAGTGCTGTGAATCAATCTTTTTCTATTATTTTTGACCCCGTGTATAGTTAGATTGAATATAATAAATTTAAATTTTATGTTTGGGTCTTGATTACTTGTACTCGGTATAAAAAAAATTATTGTCAGGTGAGAGATTTTTCCACTTCTTTAAAGTCTTCAAGTGATGCATTTGTTACATTCTTTAAAATATTAATTATCATAACTCACTAAATGAAACAGTTAACAGAGTTTATTATTAAGTAGAACATTTGGTTTTTTCCTGAGCATTCAAAGAGAGAGAGGCCAATACATTTTATATGCACAGTAGTACGAATTGAGAAATACTTAAATCAAAAATATACTTACTTACTCTTTGTTGACAACAGGCTCTTGAGTCTGATAACTTTTTCTTGCAGTTCCTGGATCTCAGATTCGCTATTCTCGTCTTTAAGGGCTAAAAATTAAACCCTTATATAAGTTTATTAATATTATTATTAATAATAATAATAATAATAATAATAATAATAATAATAATAATAATAATAATAATAATAATAATAATAATAATCATTTATTGCCCAACAGATACAAGATCCAGTTACAGGACAAATACATAATATAACAAGAATTTTTAACAAAATACAAAAGAAAAAACAATTTCCAGTGCATTTACATTAAGAATCACAAAACTATTAAATGTAGCAAAAAAATTAAAAGACGGAATTAAGAAATGAGATTCTACAAATCTACAAATCCATAAAATATAAGAAAATAATAAAAACACTTCATTTAAATCAAATACAAAGAGCATGTATATATTAAAACAGATGTTGGTATTCAATAATAATAAACGCAATTGTTTAACATCTACAGAATGAATGTCACAAAACATACCAATTTTATTTAAATTACTACACATGACATACAATGGAGAGCGCAGCATTATATTGGTTCTAGCTAATGGTAACACAAAATCAGCAACCCGTCTTGCAGAATATTGTGGAACATGAAAATTTAATGCGTGCAATAGATCACAACAGTCAAGTTCATTATGTAAAATTTTGTAAATCAATGTACAACTAGAAATGATACGTCTAACTTCTAATAATGTAACATCAAAGGTGTTCAATAATACATCATGACTAAATCCTCTTTCCGGATACGAACCATACTCTTTAAAATAAAGAAATTTCAAGAACTTTCTTTGAACACTCTCAATAGTTGCAATATGACACCTATAAAACGGGAACCATACTATCGAAGCATATTCAATTTTGGATCTAACGTAGGAGTAATAGAGAACCTTAAAGCTTTGTGCATTACGAAAATTTCTACAATTTCTAATTAAGAACCCTAACATCTTTAACGCTGCTGATACGATTAAGGAAATATGTCCATTAAACGACCATTTGCTATCAAAAGTTATGCCCAAATCTCTATTACTATTACAACGAGATAACACTGACGAATTTAAACTGTATTCAAACTCAACAAATTGTTTCTTCAAAGAAATACTCATAATTTTACACTTACTAGTATTTAAGTATAATTTATTAATGGTACACCAAGTCTCAATTTTATTAAGCTGACCTTGAATAAATTCACAATCATTCACTGATTCCACGCCATGATATATTTTCAAGTCATCTGCAAATAAAGCAAATTTGCAGTCTATTATACTACTAATATCGTTTATAAATAATAAAAATAGTAAGGGCCCCAAATTGGCTCCCTGAGGAACACCTGAAGTTAACGAGAACATTTGCGAGTTATAACCGTTATAAGATACAAACTGAGATCGGCTGGAGAGATAGTTTTTTACTAATTTTATAAGAGAGTCACTAAAACCATACTTAAGTAATTTTGACAGCAATATTCCGTGGTCTATACGGTCAAAGGCTTTACAGAAATCCGTGTAGACCACATCAACCTGCCCCTGACAATCTACTACCTGGGCTACATACTGAGAAAACATAATCAAGTTAGTAACAGTCGAACGGCTTTCCATAAATCCATGCTGGTAAGGAGAAATCAAGTGACTCACTGAATTATAGATACGATTGTAGATACATATCTCTAATACTTTTGCAAAATTACTCAGTATTGAGATAGGTCTGTAATTACTTAATATTGAAGGATCACCTGATTTAAGTACAGGACAAATTCGAGCAATTTTCCATAAATTTGGAAAGGTAGACGTTCGAAGCACTAAATTGAATATTGTAAGTAAAGGTTGAACAAAAACGAATCTACAGTCCTTAACCAGGAAACTTGGTATTTGGTCAGAACCCGATGTCATTTTATGTTTCAGTTTATTAATAGCTGTTAATATCTCATTCTCAGTAAATTCCGCAATATGCAAAACAGGTATGTTTCCCAAGTCAACAGCAGACAAGTCCGGATCGGAAGAATTTATATATACGCTGCCAAAATAGTCTCTAAATCCATCAACTATTGCCTGAGGAGATTCGTACTGTAATTCACCCATACTGAGACAACCAGGTATTCTGGAGCAGCATTTTTTGCCCTGAATATAACTCCAAAAATAATTAGGATCACCTTTCAGTCTCTCTTCAACATGTGATAGGTATACATTATATGCATCTCTCGTTTGCCTTTTAATAATTTTTCGGAATTCCTTAAAATTCTCCAAATCAACCAATGACTTTGACATTTTATACTTACGCAGGGAACGATTTTTCAGTTTTATGTTATTAATAATAGCAGCAGTGTACCAGATAGGATATTTATGTCCTGTATTACTGCGGAGCGGTACGTGATCGCTAAGCAGAGACTCAATTTTTTCAGAAAATGCTTGACAGGCAGTATTTGCATCAGTATGAGTTGACAGAAATGACCAATCAGTTAGAAATAAAGCGTTATATAATTCATTAAAATTGGCTCTACGTAAGTTAAACATCCTGCCATTAGGTGCATTAGAGAAGTTTTTTGACTGTTGAGTAAATTCAGATAGTTCAATATGCAGTGACGGGTGATACAAATCTTCAGCAAGGAGTGGAGTAATATTTCACGAAACTGAACAATTCATGCTACCAATAACCAAATCCAACACCCTACCATATACATTATTAACCTTATTAAACTGTTGTAAACCAAACAAATTAAGAAAATTACATAAGACTTGAGACTTAGAATGATGAGTAGTATTTTGAAAATTGGGGATATTAAAATCTCCTACTATAAGGACTGACTTTTGACTCATCACAATAGTTTCAAGTAATTCAAATAACGTCTCAAACTCCAAAACAGATGTATCAGGTGGAATATACAAATTATATAAAAATAACGAAAAATTGCGCAAATGTATCTTACATCCTAACATATCTACTCCCGGTACTCTATTAGTAATTAAAGACAAATCCAATTTATCAACTCGATATTGATTTTGATAAGCAATTAAAACACCACCACCTCTTGTTTTCTTCACAACATCAAAACGTCTGTCACACCGTAATACATTGTAACAGTTACCTTGAAAATATTCTGAGCTCAATATGTCCGCAGAAAGCCAAGTTTCGGATAAACAGATGAAAGAATATTCACTATCACCAACACCAGCCACAAAATCGTCGACCTTATACCCACGTACATTTTGATAATATAGAAAGAATTGTAATCCATTGGGCTCAATCAGTTTAAAGACACAATTTTAGGCAAACCTTTAACCGTTTTAATCCTTAAACCTGTTTCACCTTTATTAACTCGCTCATTCAGTTCCTCTTTAGCTTTTAAAATACTCCCTCTGCTTCGGTGTACGATCCAACGAAATGTTGATGTGATTAAAGTTAGACCCCCTCAATTGCCTAGCCTTGCGAACGATGTTATGTACAAGCTGTTCATCATTAAATGTAACTTTAATTGGTCGGGGGCGGTCATTTTCAGGAGAGTACTTTCCAAGTCGCAAAGACTTAAACTCAATAGTATTCGAATCCATGGATAAAAAGTTCAAAACATTTTTAACTTGAGTTTCATCATGAGCCATACGAACATTTTTATCAGGACTTTCATGATCGTTAACACCATAAACAATTACATTCTTCAGTCGCTGCTCTCTCCAGTACTTCATCGTGAACAATTTCATCAAACTCGACATATTCAATAGTAATATTTTTAAATATATAGGTACACTTACATTCGTAGGATCCATCTGATTTATCTCTCCTAATTTTGGAGAGTTCAATTGTGTTTTCAATGGCATTACGAAGATGTTTTATTTGATCTATTACAGTACACACATTTCTTTCTAGAACAGCAGCATCAATTAAGGTTTCCAAGTCGTATAAAGGTATATCACTCTTCAAACGACTTCTTAATAATTCTAATTTACTCATTTCTCCCATTGGAGGAGTAGTTTCAGTCACTGAAATATAAATATTAACTTAACTTGTTGAAACAAGGAAGAATAAATTAACTTACTTGATGTCATGCCTTCTTTTTCATGATCCAGTACAACTATGGTCGGCGTCTGACCATTGACGGTGCAAACGTGATGATACAATTGAGCTAATTCTTCAGTGATAATCTGCAAATTATTTAGAGTTTCATCGAGAGATGTACCGGCTTCACTTGAAAATTCCCTCAGCAGTTTAAGGTCTCTTTCAAGATCCATGCTCTTTTGTTCAGTGTCCAAAAGGTTATTTTTCAAATTCGTAATTTCGTTTCTTAATTGTAAAGTAGCATCCGACACATTAGTTAACTTTTCGAGGTCCCGTATATCCCTATTAAGCTGCTCGATTTCCTTGGAGGATAATTTAAACCATTGTTGATATTGGTTGATGACCTTGTTAAGCTCCTCTTCTGGTTTGGATAAGTTTTTGTCGACTTTTTTAGAAAACTGCTGCAGAGAATCGACTTGAGCTGCCAGTTGAGTGAGTCGAGCCACAAATACTTGAAGTTCCCCCTGGCTTTTCTCCACCATACTTTGGTTTTCTTGTAAACTTTGTGTCAGAGATATTTTCTCTTTTTCTAATTCTTCGACTTGCAGATTTAATAAATCTCTCTCCTCATGTAAGCATCTAAGTTCATGTTTCAAGCTTTCAAACTCAACTTGAGAGCTGTTCAAAGCTAATACTTGTTCTAGCAGGGCAATATTTTCTCCCTCCAATTCCGAGCAATCGGTAATAAGACGGTTTTCTCGACATTTAACCTTGCACAATTCTGCTCGCAATTTTATACATTTCATGCTGAGATCCTTCTTGTCTTTGCCCATATCATTGTTTTCTTGCAGCATTCGATCTCTTTCAGCGGTGACACGTTCCAGTTCATGTCGACACTGCTTTAATTTTTTTTTCAGTTCAATTATTTGAGAATGTAGTGACGTTTCTCTAGCTGCCCATTCGTGAAGCAACGACTCTTCTGTTTCAATACCAGTTGTGCCTTTGTGACTAGACTGAAACTTTGCTAGGGCCTGTAAATTTGAAAAACTAAATTAAAATTTGTGGAAAAATTTAAATCATTGAAATTATAGAGTTAATTTGTACAAAAAAATTTGTTTCTTAGAATTGTTAAATATAAAAATTTAGTTATTTAATTTCGATGCCGGTGCAGTTAGTTAGTTATTTTCAGCAAAGTGTAAAATATTAATAAATAAGTTAATTATGATGATGTTTATTTAGTTTTTGACTAACATTATTATTTACTTAGAATTACAAATATATTTTTTTAAATATTACTTATGTGGGAATCCACTTAGTTAAATATTAATTTGTCATATCTGTACTGCTGAATGAATAACACCCTGTATAGAATATCATATACGCATTAGCTAGAGGGACGACTAGAGACTTGGTTCATGAGAGCAAATAAAAGTACTGCTGCACGTGGTTGAGTACAGGGTGTTGTGCTTTAGCATACTTAGTATGTATATCATAGAAATCATAAAATATATAGAATGCCAAAAGAGGTATCGAAAATAGTCAACCTATGGAGAAAACGCGAGTCTGGTAATATTGCAGGAACTTAGCTTTCATGAGTTAGTTACACTAACGAGGCAGCTTCACACTCATAGGCGGGAATGTCACAATTTTACGTCCAATTTGTGATTTCTATGGTCCTTCCGTTTTGAATTCAATTGTATGCTAGGCTTAAAATGCAGTGTAACCAACTGCTTACATTAAGTTTTCCCTAGATGGCTGATTTCTAAGCCCCATCATAGTCTGACTATTTTTGAGTGCCTAAGGCTTCTGGCGTTCTATACAGGGTGTCCGGAAAAGACGTGTACAACGGAAGACCACAGACTCCTGGGTTCAAAATAAACCGATTTAGCCCAATTTACCTATTTCCAAAATTGCTTCGTTTCGCCGCTAGAGCGCCAAAGCCCGCGAAAAATTTTTGTTTATTCCGAATATCTCGAAAACGACTTGATCGATGTTAACCATTTTGGGCTATGCATTTATAAGTCTAACTGACACTTTTTGACATTATTTAAAATCTTTTGCAGTTATTAGAAATATAAGAAAAATCATGTATCATGCAAATATAAGCACATATTTTTTAACCCCTGTACAATAACTCTCAGTTTTTTCTATTAGTAGTTGACTTTATTTAGAAACTTTTTTACACTTTCAGAATTTTGAACAGATGAGTAGTTTAGGCAGAAAAATATTTTTCGTATGTCAACAATATCAGCATTCGTTCTGCAACAAATAACGAAGTACCAGAAGTAGGCTCTGATATTTTAAGTATCAGTTGTATGTCAAATCTAATCAGCTACTGAAGTTAGTCTCTCGATTTATTCTTTTTGCTCAATTACTTTAGATCTTACTTTATTTGTTGTTGTTATTGTTGTGTTTGTTTATGTTCCTCATTTTTCAATATTTCATCATGGATACGTATACATATTCCGAACAAGTAGATATGCTTTTGGTTTATGGAGTTTGTCAAGATAACGGCCAAAAGTGTTAGGGTCTACATGGACAGATTCCTCATCGACGAGTGTCAAATCATCAAACTTTTGCCAACATCGAAAGGCGACTTCGCAAATTTGGTTCTTTACACCAAATGAATACGGTTCAAGGGCGTCAACGTACCACGAAAACTATAAAGGTGGCGGAACAAATCCTAGATAAGATAGAAGAGAACCCAAAATTAGTGCAAGACGCCTTGAACAAGAAATAGGGATACCAAAAACTATAGTTCATGATGTTTTGAAGGAGCAGTTACTACATCCATACCACATTCAATCGGTTCATGACCGGTTCATGAACCCTGAAAAACGTTTAGCATTTTGTAATTTTATACAAGAATAAAGAACCCATGGCAAAAACATTTTATTTACAGATGAAGCATATTTTGCTAGGTCAGGAATTATTAATAACCATAACAAACACGTTTATACTGGTGAAAACCACACTGTACTAAAATAAGACATTTTCAATATGAATTCAGAGTAAACTTTATTATTGGCCCGGTTTTGCATCCACATCGATTAAATGGGGTCAAATATTTAAATTTTTACAGCAAGTATTACCTAATTTATTGGACGATTTACCGTTACTACTTCGTCGTAACATGTGGTTTATGCACGATGGTGCACCCTTCATTTTACAATACCCGTTAGTCAGTATTTACATAATCTGTATCCTAACAGGCGGATTGGAAGAGAAAACGATGCTCCTATAAAATGGCCACCTCGAGCACCAGACTTACCTCCTTGCGAATATTTTTTGTAAAGTATATGCCTACGCAGTTAATAATAAAGAGGATTTTTTTAGGCGAATCCAAGACGCAGTTAACATTTTACGAGATAAACCAGAAATCATGGAGAGGCTGCATTACAACTTCGTAAAACGGATTTCTTGTTGCGTACGAGAAAACGACAGTCACTTTTAGCATTTATTGTAAAGAGATCATAACTCTTTTTATTTGCTGTATTAATCTTATTATCACGTATTTATTAAATAAAATATAAATGAGTTTTGGAATTTTCGTTAGTTCTTGCAGAACGAATGCTGATATCGTTGACATACCAAAAATAGTTTTTCTGCCTCAACTACTCATCGATTCAAAAGTCTGAAAGGGTAAAAAAGTTTCTAAATAAAGTCAACTACTAAAAAAAAAACTGAGAATGATTATACAGGGGGTTAAAAAAATATGTGCTTATATTTGCATGATACATGATTTTTCTTATATTTATAATGACTGCAAAAGATTTTAAATAATGTCAAAAAGTGTCGGTTAGACTAATAACTGCGTAGCCCAAAAATGGTTAACATCGATCAAGTCGTTTTCGAGATATTCGAAATAAACAAAAATTTTTCGCGAACTTTGGCGCTCCCTAGCGGCGAAACAAAGCAATTTTGGAAATAAGTAAATTGGGCTAAATCGTCTTATTTTGAACCCAGGAGTCTGTGGTCTTCCGTTGTACACGTCTTTTCCGGACACCCTGTATATTTTATGATTTCTATGATGTATATAGTATCTCCAATAAATATACAAACTGAGCTAATACGGTGGCCTAGGGTTGAAGTTTGTGATGCGCAGTGGCTGCTCTGTTGGGGGGGGGGGGGGGGCTGTTGTCAACGAGGGAGATTGGTGAACAGATGGTATAACTCAACATCAAATGTGCGGTGAAACTTGGAAAAAGCTCGGGAAATTTATGAAATGCTGAGGGCTGTTTATGGAAATATGACACTGAAGAAAACAGCTCTCTTCTAATGAGTCAAGTGTTTCAGTTAGGGCTATGAACATGTCCAGCCAACATTTCATAAATTTTTTAGTTTTTCTTTCACCAAAAATTTGATATCAAGTCGTTCCGTAGTCGACAAGAATAAAAAAAGGATGTCACAACAAAAATCCTGTCTCTACCCCCGCCAACAGAGCAACTCTAGATTACTCTGTTAGCTCAGTTCATATATTTATATGTTATTCAATTTGAAACATTCTATATACAGGGTGTCAGAAAGAATGGGTCAATACTAAGCTGGAGATACTAGACACTAAAATATTATATTTGACCTCATCATGCCGTATACGACTGTCGCTGGTTTAAGAAATACAGGGTGTTCAAAGTTTAAATTTTATTTTGACGTTGCTTCCAGAAGGCGCTAGTTTCACCGTATTATTTAGATAAATCAAAACATTTTTTTTATCTGTTGCGTTATACTAAAAAAAACTAAAAAATCTAAAAGAACGTTCAATTGTACATAAGAAATGTACTCTTGTTTACGTCACCTAACTTATCGGTTTCTGAATCATTTTCATATAAAACTCCAAATTTTTTTTGTGATGATTTTCTTTCAGGCACAGATATTGCCATTTCTTAGTAGGCTTGTGTCAAATTTTCATGTCAATGATTTATTAGCGTATTTTGCGTGCGTGTGATTTATTATTAATGCAATTATTGAGAAATTTCAGAATAAAATTTAAACCTTGAACACCCTGTATTTCTTAAACCAGCAACATTCGTATACGGCATGATGAGCTCAAACATAATATTTTGGCTTTTTCATATATTTTCAGGTATGAACAATATTGTGTGAAACTAACTACTCAGTGGACAAAAGCCCCAACCTGCGTTGAATTACACCCACAATATCTACCCATATATTCCTTATTATTAGCTTTTGTAACATTTTTACTGTCATATGTATGTTCTCTGATACCAAACATCTAGTAGTTTTGTCTGTGGATGTTCATTAGCATACCTGGATGTTTGGTATCAGAGAGCAGAGATATGACTTCATTGATAGGAATTGTAGGAGATTTGATACATATTAGCTTAAAATACCTTTCTTAAACAGTAAATAATATTTTGGCGTCTGGTATCTCCAGTTTAGCGTTAACCCATTATGTCTAACTCACCCTGTATAACATACCAGTAATAAAAATGTATTATGCATTTAAAAAATTATAATAGAAGGAAGTAACATTTCATATCAGACAACGAAAACTAACAAAAATTGTACTTACTTTAGATTCTTTCTTCGGGTCGTCCCTCCAAGCCATGCACAGCTTGTAGAGGCCGAGCGATGCGAGATGTTGCCAAGGTAGAGAAGGCTGCGTCCCATCTTCCGAGACGTCCATCTTCTCGTTGCCCTCATCGTCCTTATTCATTTCCGACAGCTTGTCTGACAGAATTAAATCCTTCAGAGCGGCCTCGGCGGCCGAATTTTTCGCGTGTATTTGGTTATGACCTAAAACAAATTTGAAATGTAAACATTTCAACTACCCAATAAATACTAAATACAATTTATATGTATATCACATTGTATACATGGTGATTTATAAGTCGATGTATTCTTTGCAGGTTTATAGTAAAGTAATTTGTGATGTATTTCTGATCTACACCTACTTACAGGATATTAAAGTGGCAATAAAAAAAGCAAATTTATTGAGGAAACCGCTCAAAATATTTAAAAGAAATGTTACGGGCTTGGATAGTTAACAACAGTACATGTTCTGCATTAAAAACATTGTTTTTAATGTCACAAGCGGCTTGTGCACAGGTACGTCTTTAAACAGGAAAATCATCCATCACTGAATTTTCTTAAAATAAAAATTATTTTTTAATTCCGTGTTCAATCTGGAAAAGAAAAGGTCTCTTCACTTTTTTTTTCAAGCATAATTTCAATTTTTTAACGGTAAAATGGTGCATCGTAAGAAAAAAAGTGAGGAGACCTTTTCTTTTGTAAATTGAACACGGAATTAAGAAATGTTTGTTCTTAAAAAATATCCATAATATTTTTATTGCAGAAACATGTGTTACTGTTAACTGTCAAAGCATGTAGAATTTCATTAAAACTTTAACATCCTGTACATTGAAAACAAACATTTTCGGAAATTTTAAGAAAATACAGTAACTTACAAACACCCTTTATGTGAAACTTAACAATGTATTGTACGCCCCACCGATTAAGGCCAACTCTCGGGTGCTTGGCACAGGGCAGGCGTAACGCTAGGCAGTGTAACAAGACTACTGCCCTGCTGACTCCATGTGGACATTGCGGTTAACTACGAATGAATTTAATAAAGAAACACTTACCATAACCATGATATTCAATGCCTTCGACCAGGACGGACACCTTGAACTGATTCATGCCCGTTTCCACGGTATAAGACGTGTTCTTGACCAACTCGTTCAGGATCGTAACCGCGCTCTTAGGCTCCAGAATCTTGGCCACCATCATGTTTATGTTCTTCTCCATCTTGGATACGTCTAAACGGAGATGAAACGCTCAGATAAAAAAGTTTACGAAAAAAGAACCAATAGCATTTAGTGGTTTTTATTCAGTTATACAAATGTTATCACCTCTTACACTTGCCGTCAAAACAAAATGTTTCATTTAAACATATCAATTTGGACCGTACTAATAGTTGTTTTAAACACACCGATTTAATGAACAAGAAATTGGTGATTTAGGAAAAATTGATAAATTTAACAATTTACGAAGGACTGCTTTACACATTTCAATATTAACAACAATTTATCAATCGATTTCATGCTGCCAACATCCAATCTCTGAATTGAAATTCAAATATTCTGTAGTTGAACCCACCATCTTCTAATGACTTATTTTTTATTAGCTTCAGCATATTTCTAGCCTTTCTCAATTTAACAAACTTCTGTAAGATTTGGTTATAAATTCCTCAAGACAATTAGACTGGCATTTAAACCCAAATACAAAATGCCCAATAATCGACCAAAAAATTAGAACATGTCAAATCAACAATTTATTAATAAATAAATTGACCGACTCAAAACATGCACTAATTTATTGGTCAATTTTAGGTATACATTTGGTATTTATTGTGTCTTGTGTAGAAGTTATAACCAAATCCAGAACAACTAGTTGGAATTTGATTCGACTAAAGGATATTTGAATTTCAGTCCATGAAGTTCGAGGTTGGCAGCAATGAAATTGAGCGATAAATTGTTATATCTACAATCCACTTCAGAGAAATTGAACATAAATGTAGTAAATTCATACCAAACAAAAGTGTTTATTTAAGACAGTAGTATCCGCCTATTAGACGTCCGTTATATACAGAAGGTTTAACTGTAAGTATAAAATTCTACAATCATTATCGCGGTGTCGTCGTAAATCGTGACGCAGTCGACGCCTTTCGTCACGTATTTATACAGGGTTAACTATGACTAAGTACAAAAATTTTAACCACGTGCTCAGGGAGGCCTAAAAGACAATAAAAAATTTATTTCGGAATTCTAGCTCGATGTTAAAAAAATGGGGCAAAACCCTCTTTTCCTACGGAAAGTCGGCGCCTATGTCATCAGTCATCGCCCAAGATGGCTACATATGTCAACTAGGCATATGTTCTGTGCAACTAGGTACCATGCGGTCGTTTCTCACAACGTTCCAACGTTGCCAAATGCAGAAACAACAAAAGTAAACATTTTTATTAATAATAATAACTAAGTACCTGATAGATAACAGTTAATCCGGTTAGCTACAGTATTTTGCATTCGTTTTTCGTTCCAAACTGCCAAAACTTCATTTTCACTCATTACAGGTCCGTCAGAATTACTCGCCACCTAACAAAATACACACTTCGCGTAGATGCAGTTTATAAAATTGCCCATTTATTCTAAGAAAATCGATTGAAAGGAATACTAATGGAAAACTCCGAATGCACCAGTGGCAGTTTTTAATTTATAAAATCTTGTTCGATAACAGTAACTCCACTGGATCTCCACGTACGTTTAAAGAAAATTGTGGAAAACTACACATGTCCCAATATATCGCAACCATCCATTATTTAATGAATAAAACGTTTAAAACTGAAACTGTCACTAAAAACGGAAAACTAAAATTACATTGTCAACGCCACCGTTCAGTGTTCGGTCCGCCTACATTCTTCAGATAAATATTCTTATGGCAATCAATATAATCAATATTATCTTCTTTGTATTGTTTTGACACTTCCTCCGTGACATGGGGTTACACGCACATAGTACTTGTCAGTCGATATAAACCTATACTGTGTTGTTGGTTGCATTATTTCTAATACTCTACAAATGTCAAACAACAGTAGTGAGGTAGTGGTCAAAAAGTAATATTACAGAGCACTGTGAACGCCTCGGGAAATTTTAAATAACAATACTACAATATTATTATATGCAAACATGGTCGATTATTGTATGGACAATTATTTTGTTAATAAAAATTTCTTAGTAAGAAGGCATAAATTATGTTTTGTAATATGTAGATCAGAAATAATGTAAGAAGAAGAAGAAGAGGTGTGTCAGAGTTGAGTTGTTGTTGTAAAGATAGATAGGAAGTGCGAAATAAAGAAAGTAGTAAAACGTTATTGGGTATTTATTTAATTAACAAAGAAAATATTACCCTAACAATTATTAATATCGTTACTATTATTAGTTTATTTATTTTATTTATTGGAAGTGCGACGAAAGCGCATATCGTGCAGCAGCAGAATATCAAAGACGTTTTCCAAATAGACCGAATATGCCAAATCTCCGTACATTTGTAATGAATTGTACAACGTCCACGAATGTTGTTTTACACGTGCTGGAGTTTTAAATACGTATGTACCTAACTTGAAAATAAAAAGAACCAATTTCATACTTTTAAAATTCCTTGAAACGTCTTTTTTACTTAGTGACATAAAATAAAGCATTTTTAAACTACAATAGATATACCTACAGAAAAAGTATTTTTTATTTATGAAATGCTCGAGGGAAACCAAGACGTCCCCAGCAAGTATGTACAACAATTTTTACAACAACAAGTTATAACGTAAACATGTCAGAAAACAGAAAATAATTCAATTTTCTTGAAATCTCCAAATATCAGTCCTGGAAGTATCAGTAAGGTAGGTTTTACTTTCAGTGCTACCATATCGTGTTTCTCATTAAATAATCTAGTATTTTGTATATAAAACTTTTTTTAAAAGCGCCGTAAATCGTTACACGTGGCAACGAGGTGCTCTATCACTACCTTTGACAACTTTCACTTTGGCAGAACATACCTAACCTCGCAGCTGACAGGCGGCATAGTCGCCGAGAAATTAGGGGTTAATAAGTTACCGAAAACTATTTTTTTTTGCTCTATAAATAAGTTTGGAATTTTTTTGAATGGTGATACCGTTAATTCTGAATTTTTTCTATCCTTTCTTAAAATATTTGTACTAAGTCATATTTAACCTGTATAAGTATTTTAAGGTCAAGAGAGAACCTACAATTTCGAAATTTATCTGGGTGTGACATTTTGCCAAAGCGTACGGATTATAGGGAACGATGCGGTTGTTTTTGATGGTCGAATTTTGAAGGGTTATGGAGCGGTGATCGTTGGGACGCTTATAAGTGGTAGGGTGGTCCCTCTCGGCGCCCATCACCGTTTCTTCCGTAAGGTTTTGGATAAAAAAATTTGCATTTTCCCTCCTCCGTGCATGGAGCGCGTGGATTCATGGTACCGCGCGGACAGTTTACGCGATACTAATTCGTAAAGTATGTAATTTAGTTTTTCCGTATTTTGTAAATTGTTTCTCTATTGGTGTGTTAAACAATTAAGAACTTATGTAAAAAAATGAAGTAGATGTCATTACAAATGTGTCCGCAGTATAAAAGTCACCAAATTCGTTTTAAAGAGTGTTATTATTATGGCAGTAGATACCGAAAATTTTTAAATTTGGCAACAATGCATCCAGGCGGTCAACCAGTTGATTTCTAAGGGGTTTAAATAATGGTTTAAAAAAATTTATTTTCAGCGTAAATATGCATTTAAAAATTGTTTTTATCGCGTCACCGTAGGTATATTCATTTTTCCCTATCTCCTCTTAAAATTAATAATATTACAACTGAATCACTCTGTATAGTATAATATTGTACATGTGAAAACTGTTAGAAGTTAAAATCACAGATCTTCTGCCAAATTAACATACAGAACTTTCGAAAAGTATTGAATAAATTCATTATTTTTGAAACTGAGAAGATTTCGAAAACATCCCTCGGCACGTCGATTTTGTTTTTAAAATTAAAATTTTTTAAAAAGGCACTTTTTGACATACGACCCATATTTTTGACGTCATCGTTGTTCGAGATATGATGACATCGACAATTTTTTTAAATAGCAACCCCCAATATTGACCATGCCATTTAAGAGCGTATCATTCTACATACATACATCATGAAAAATTATGGTGTTACATAACAAAAATTTCAAGAAAATAGTGTTTGAAGGTTTTAAAATTTAATTTTCACAATACTGTGCACCTCCCCATTATGCAACACCTGTCCGTGCTTATTTAGATGAGCTGTTCCCGAATCGTTGGATAGGGAGAAGGGGGCCGATTGAGTGGCCAGCCAGATCGCCTGATTTGACACCCCTAGATTATTTCTTGTGGGGATACTTAAAAAGCAAAGTATACGTTACTAGACCGATAACATTAGCAAAGCTTGTGACGATAGCGCTTCGGCAGAACGATCTTTTTCCGATTTGAAACGAATTCATAGGTAGGTACCTACTTACGAAACACTCAGGAACAAGAGAGATTAAGCAACTTAGCAGTTTTTTCAATTCAAAAAGAACTTATGCAAGACCTAAAACAAAATACTATTTTTTATGATGTGTTAAATGAGTTTTTAAAAAATGACCGCCGTATTGACCTGATTTATAAAAAATAATTGTGTTTAATATTTTATAATCATTAATCTAATAGACGCTAGAGAACAAGAAAAATGGTGAATTATACCTTATCACTGTGTATCAGTCACCGTCAAGGTTTATTTTTTTTAAATAATTTAAAAGGTTATGCGGGCCCTTATGACAAAATCTATTGGTAGTCTTCACTCTAAAAAAGTGTAAAATTCGACTCGGTATTTTTTTTTAAATATAGAAGTAGGTATAGTTTTTGTACATGCACTTTCCTACTGTAGGCATTTTTATCTATTATACATATAAAGCAATTATCTTTGCATTTTCTAGCTTCATAGTTGTGTAATCAAATCGCATACCACCATTTAAATTTTCTGTTCCACCTTAATTAATATGTTTTTTTTTTTCACATAATGGGCCCACGTTTATCACAGTTACCTCATTGGAAATTTAATACTTAATACGTTATTACTCAGTGTAATAATATTTAATGAATGAATTTTATGCACTTATGCATTTGAAAATTGTAGAGGTAGTTATACCTAAGTACAGAAAAACAAACATTATTGTAGGTATGAAAACTAGAAACGTTTAAAATCAACACTTTTACGAAGCTTTTGTAAGATTGGAGATTTTGGGGTAGCGAGGGTTTAATATGTTGGTCAACTGATACATTAACAACGTAATAATATTTAAGATTTACTCAATATGAAATGGTTCTGATATTCGTCATAAAGGCTCAGTTATAAATAAGCCACTAGACTCGAGTCAAGAATTCAGACGTCTTACGTCACGGCTAACGTTACACATTTGTTTTTATTGTCAACGTAATTTTCGATATTTGGTCGGGTTAAAAACAATCATTTCTTGCAATTTAGTGCAATATACAGGGTGTTTCATAATATATGCGCAGGACTTCAGGATGTGATAGCTCGTCCAAAAATTTGAAAAAAAGTTTGTATTAACTTACCATCTAAAATGCACAATGTTCGAGATACAGGGTGTTGAAATTGTAAAAAAAATTTCGTTTTTTGCGAATATCTCCGGAACCGTTTATCGTACAGAAAACAGCTTTTGTAAGCATTTACTTACTCATAATGAGCTATGTTCTGTGCGAGAAAAAACAATTGGTGAAGATTTTGAAGGGGAAGTGGGTGTTTTGACCCATTTGAACCGCCCATGTTTTCTACACAAAAAATGTACTCTTGGTCATAAGCTCTAAAGTTGACCGTTTTCGAGAAAAATCTACTTTTATGTTGAAAAACATAGTACATTTTTTGAAATAATTTTTTTTACTAATTAAACAAAATTTATTTAATCGTTAGAACAAGTAACAAAACCAAACGTTAACTTCATAGTTGCAAAATTTAAAAAAAAATCGTACTCAGTTAAATTAATACTACTTGATAAAAAAAATTATAATACATTTAGTAAAATAAAAATTTTATTTAAAAAAATTGACCATGTTTTTCAACATAAAAGTAGATTTTTCTCGAAAACGGTCAACTTTAGAGCTTATGTCCAAGAGTACATTTTTTATGTACAAAACATTGGCAGTTCAAATGGGCGTCTCAAAACCGTACTTTTCAAGTGGCGTAGAAGTTGGGGAGAAAAACACCCACTTCCCCTTCAATATCATCACCAATTATGACTTTGAAAAAAAAAATTCTCGCACAGAACATAGCTTATTATAAGTAGTAAATGCTTACAAAAGCTGTTTTTTGTACGATAAACGGTTCCGGAGATATTAGCAAAAAACTAATTTTTTTTACAATTTTAACACCCTGTATCTCGAAAATTGTGCATTTTAGATGGTAAGTTAATACAAACTTTTTTTCAAATTTTTAGATGAGCTATCACATCCTGAAGTCCTGCGCATATATTATGAAACACCCTATATAATGCAAACTTTTAGTGTAATATATAGTTTTATTACTATCAGTTGCAGTTTCTTAAATATTCTGATGAATATATAAAATTATTCATTTGTTCGTATGACGTAAGTCGTTTGAATTCTTGTCGCGAGTATACCAGCTATCAAATTAATTATGTAAGATAGGAATGCTTAGTGGGAAATAAGACTCACAAACATGTGAATATCAAACTAATTATGTAAGATAGGAATGCTCAATGAGAAATAAGACTCACCCAACAATAAGTAGAGATTTTGCACAGACACTGTTTCTATACAAACACCTAAAGTCAAATAAAATGCTTGTTTCTTTACATCCTAATTTATCGGAAAAAGTGAAAAAACATCTGGCAAAAGGGTCTGACCGCTTTTCTAGGTATGTACATTAACATATAAACCATCTCTTTTTGCCTATTTAATAAATTAGTCTGCTGCACTGAGCGTTTAATTTCATCATTACTGACGTTGAATGTGTATATTTTTTCGCAATGGATATGCGGGGAAGACCTCCAAAATTGGACAAAGACTTATTAGTGAATGTTATAATGAAATATAGAGACGCAATTATTTTAAATAATAACAAAGTTATTTCGAAGAGCAACACAATATGGCAAACCATAGCAAACGAATTTATTTTTTATTTTGTGAATAAATATTATTATTATTATTATTAAAATATCTACCCATATATTCCTTATTATTAGCTTTTGTAACATTTTTTTTACTGTTTAAGAAAGGTATTTTAAGCTATTATGTATCAAATCTCCTATAATTCCTATCAATGAAGTCATAATATGTATGTTCTCTGATACCAAACATACATATGACTTTTTCAAAGTATGACAAAATGTTACACTCCCTTAAATTATTTATGATTTACAATGTTAACATTAATGGTACAGCCAGTACACGACCCAATATTTTATTCCTAAACCAGACAAGTCATAACCGGCTCGTGATGCTGCAGTTTTGGGGGTTATAAACTATCGACGTGGAGGCAAATGCCGCAGAGGTGGTAGCACTTGATCCTGAAATTTCACAGTCCAAAATTGTATTTGATATTTAAATTTTATTATTGATAGATAATCTTCGACATATCCTTATATAATAAATTTAGATGAATTTGTTGCTTAACCGCTTTTTTTATTAGATTTATAAATACTCTGTAACTGATAAATCTGAAATAACTTTTAAACTATGCATTTCACAAAAACATCTATAATAGCTATTTATGATATACGTGTTATAAGTAAGATTTTATTTTGTGAGTGGAGATGATTAAAAAACGAGCGTAGCGAGTTTTTTAACTTCACGAACAAAATAAAATAACTTTTAACACGTATTTCATACACTATTTTGTCTACAAAACAATCCGAGGAACTTTAAACTCAATAAAAATAAGAAATCAAAAAATACCACACAGATCGCAATGTTTATGAACCAAAATTTTCGTAGCAACCAGTTACTTTTAACACGCGTGTCAAAAAATGACATTTTTAACATCAAAAATGACAATTAAAAAGCCCACTTTTAACAGTTTTGTAGAAAAAAGAATTTTTCATTTCAAGTAAGATTTCAGATGTAGCACACCTAAGGTGAGTCCTGTTATTAATAGGTCTCCTAATTTAAATGGCATCAAAAATGTGAAAAATCTATTACGTCTTTCAAGCGTTAAAAAAACTGCAAGTAGTGGACAACGACACGCGGTGTTCCCAAGCGGTCACCCATCCAAGTACTAACCGCGCCCGACGATGCTTGACTTCAGTGATCGGACGAGAACTGGTATTTTACATCGTGGTATGGCCGTTGCCTATAAAATTTGTATGATTTGTGGAACACATGCGTAAAATATATGTAGATGGTATTTCTAAGTTTGTATCATAAATTTAGATGAATTTGTTGCTTATCTGTTTCTTTTATTATATTTCAAATAAATGCTCTGTAGCTAATAAATCCGAAATAACTTAAACTGCGTTTCACAAAAACATTTGTAAAAGAATTTTTCATTGCAAGTAAGATTTCAGATGTAGCACACCTAAGGTTAGGTCCTCTTATTAACAGGTCTCCTAATTTGAATGGCAGCAAAAATGTGAAAAATCTATTACGAGAACTTTTTTTTTTCTTCTCCCCATTTAATAATTTCAACTAAAAACTTGGAAATTCGATTGTCATTTCAGTATCCGAGAATTTTCCTTGATATTGCCTGCTTATTTTGTATGAAAATGTCTATGTACCCCTAAGAAATTCGGCACTCTTTTTAGAAATTGAACCTATGTTATTTATACCCATTGTTTGTATAGTACATTTTGAATATATCTGCACGAGATAAAAAATCGGTTGTGATCAATGCTGGATGGACGTAGACTTTTATATTTGCGGAAAATTTCAAAAAAATTGACTTGTTCTATTCTTCCTCTGGTATTAGGTATAAATAATCTTTGAACATTTTATTTGGTATTGGGAATAGTCACTTTAATGAACGATTTAGCATCTTCAGTGTTCTACATACTTAAATACGTTAATTTTTTTCTCCTACAGGCTCCAAATATACTAACAATCAAGACAACTTTTTGGAATATGTACTTTTCATCATCTGCCTATTTGATAAACTTGTCAACCTGTTCCTTGAAAAATATTCTGGAGTTTCTGGGTCTATAACCACTTGATTTCCTTTTTGATGAAAGCAACAACATTAAATAAATAATTGTAGTTCGCAGCATGGAACATTTTAAAGATAACTGGGAAAAATACGCTAGAATAACTTTCTCCGAAATATTACATACCATTTTTCGGCATACCAAATACCAAAGTTTTTGGTACAATTTCTTCGATTGCTGAGAAATCAATAAGGCAGCTTCTGCCTCATTTTCTATTTCAGAATTTTCAGTACCACTAGAATCTGCTTCACAAATACTGAAATTTTATGAAGAATTAATACCAAGTTTAACTATTGGGATTTATTGTTCACAAACGTTCACAGATTTCAGACATTTTGAAAATCTATAGTTTGTTAACAGTTAAAGTTTAAATAAAATAGTCTAGCGAATATTTATTTGACGATTTTTCGAAAAGTCTTGTTCGATACATGTTGCGAAGTTGTGTTTTTTATTAATGAAATGGTCACTTATTTTGAATCGTTCAGCGAACATTCAATATCAAAACCACAACAAGACAAAAAAAGACTAATTAGTGAAGTGATCTATGACTTGTCGAGTACTTTATCCAAATGTATTTCTAGTTTTATGAGGACAGTCGGAGCGTACACTAGTCGATTAATTATTTTCTTTGACTTTGTCGAGTTTCCTGATGGAGAGCAACAGATGGAGAGAAATGAAAGATACAGACACTTGTTTGTGTCAAAGAGACGAAATGCGCTGCACATTTTAATTAAGCCTTATTATATGCTCTTGGTGATAGATTCGACCGAGATCAAAAGAATACGCATTTTAATGGTTTCACATTTTAAATATTACTTAAAATAAAGTTCTACTAATGAATACGTGCTATTTGCAGAAATTGAAAAATATTCATTAATTAAAATGTTTGACGGAAAATATTCTGCAGAATGATATATATATATGTACTAACTAATTAAAATTGCATTTTCTGTTTTTAATCGCACACATATAAGAGCAATGACAAATAGTAAATAAGTTACAACGATAATTTTTCATCAAAATACATTAGCGTTTGTGAAGTCTTTTACAAAATAATAGTCATCCATAGATAGTGTACTTTATATATTTTTTATTAGGTATTAATAATATTGTGTAAAACTAACTACTCTGCGGACTAGAGCCCCGATCAGCCCACAATATCTACCCATATATTCTTTATTATTAGCTTTTGTGATTTAAGCCAACATAAATCAATTTTGCTACAATTCCTATCAATTAAGTCATCTCTTGTTCTCTGATACCAAATATTTGTGTTTACCATGTGTTTACGTTGTAGTTTTGTGTTCTTCTTCAGCTTTTAGTGCCTTTTTTAATTTTTAAACGTTTTATAGTTATTAAATAAAGAAATTTGTGATGGGTGCAGATACTTTCCCACACTATAGTTTGGTTTTCTAGGTTATGGCACAAGACTGCCGCGGGTACATTAAAAGTTTTCCATTATCTATTCCTTTCGTTCGATTTTGTTATAATAAATAGGTATTTTATCTAGCTGTACCTACTAGAAGTGTGTTTTATCGGTAGTGAGTGGTTAAAATGATTGAAAATGTTTTAGTTTTGCCAGTTTGTATCGAAATAATGTAAAACGAATGCAAAATACTGCAGCTAACTGGATTAACTGTTACCTATCTATCTATCAGGTATTATTACTACCTAATAAGAATGTTAATTTTTGTCGTTTTTGCAGTTAGAAATGCTGCAAAAAAAACGACCGCATGGTAGTCGATATTGACAGATGTAAGTTTTATCTAGAGATCTAAGCCATCTCAGTCGATGGGTATCATAGGCGCTGACTTTCCGTAGGAAAAGGGTTTTGCCCCAATTTTTAAATGTCGAGCTAAAATTCTGGAATAATTTTTTACTGTTTTTTAAGCCTTCCTGAGCACGTGGTTAAAATGTTTGTTTTTGTACTTAGTCATAGTTAACCCTTTATACTTAATTTTATTTTAAATTATTATTGACGAAATTCAGCGATACTGGTATCTAATGTAAATACGGTCCTGTCTACGGCTCACCGGGTATACAGGGAGGCCTATGATGTTTTTATGCCCTTTTAATTTACTCTGAGACCTTAAGTTTACTTTTATAATAATACATGTTGTATTTATCTAATAAAATCTTCAGATTTTATTAAATTAAATATAGTCATCTTATGAGGGCATTTCCGTAATTGTATCACTGAGCGTTGAATGAGTTCTCAGTCAACGATCTGAGATATTTTACTAACATATTATATTAACAGATGCATAATGACAAACATATACCTCTTTTTAACCTTTCAGACAATATGGGCTGTTTCTGAAAAATTACTGTACCTGTTTCTTAAAGCAGCGTTTCGCCTGTAAAGGAAATGTAGCGAATTGCCCCTTTCCCATGAATGCCCCAGATACCATACCCAGCAGGAATCCTATAACTTGGTAACTTACCGCTGTGTATCGAAACTTACTTTCTCGGCAATTAACCGAATTAAATTGCTTTCATAACTTGAATCAAACTATTACTATATCTAATACTAGCACGTAGCAACTGGCATGCGAACAGTTGTAACTGTAGTAGAACGGAATTATAAAGAAATGTAAAACATGAAGCTATTAGTATCTACCTAAGTTCTCAGATAATTTTATTGGAATTGCTAAGAAATGTCTGGTTTGTGAATAGCTGATTATACAGAGTGATTAAGAACTTTTCTAATAAAAAAAAATACTCTTAAAAATACAATTTTGTAAAGATCACACAAGAGCACAAAAATTCACAAGGAAAGAAATAGAATTTTTAGAATACTAAAAAGTGTTTTAGATATATCTTGTCTATTATTGTTTTATTATGCTGAAATTCAATCTAAATTAGCATATGGCATTATCTTATGGGGAAAATCATCGAAATCACAAAATGTATTTATTACTCAAAAACGCATAATTAGATGTATAGCTGGTATTTCTGCAATAGAATCCTGTAGACCCTTTTTTAAAAAATATGGCATTCTAACTGTTCCAAGTTTATATATATATTTCACATTTTGGTTTACATCCATGAGAATAAACAAAAATTTACAAAAATAGGTTTTATCATACCCATGACACTCGAAACAAAAATAAATTTTGTGTTCCTTATAGACACCTCAATATTACCTCGAGGGCTCATGATGTCCTTGGACTGAAATTATATAATCATTTACCAGACATATATAAAAAATTCACCAACTCGTAACTTCAAAAGTCAAGTTAAAAAGTATCTTCAAATTAATGCATACTCTGTAGAGGAATTTCTAGGATACAAGTGATTATAAAAGTTCTGTTTCTTTTTTTTTCTTGTGTTCATATACGTTTATTTATATCTTATCTTATATATTATATATGTGTGTTTATATCCTAATGACGTTTTCTCGATGTGTATTTTGTTTTAATGTGATTTTAACGACTGTTTGATTTTACTATGTATGTTATGTAATTTACTTATACTATATGTATGTATGTATTTTATAGACGAATCCTTATAGCATTGTATTGCTCCAAAATGGATAATAAACGATCTATCTATCTATCTATCTAAATAAATAACATTTGAACACCTCTTTATAGATCGAGTTCAATTGTTTTTCCCGACGATGCAGTTGCCCGACGATGTAAAGGTTGATAACACTACAACTTCAATAATTTTTTACTCAAAAACTCTAAGGATTTTACACAACATTTTTTTACGATGTTTGTTCATGACGCATCTATTCCGAATTTTTTTTAAATAAGATGTAAAACACCCTATATACGTAAATGTAATTCCTCACCCCACTTTCGCGTCACCATGTGACATATAGCAACAGTTTTATTGGACGTTATTACATGTTGTTGTAAATTCACAATACATTATGTAAATACACATCACGCACTTGTAATTATGTATTTTTTTCGTATTTTAATGTGAAATGAAATGCAATTTACATCGTTACGTATTAATTCCACCGTATTTAGCTGAAGTTTCTTGTAGTACAGTATGCAATCGGCATTTTTTCAGGAATACATGCTGTAAATTTACATTTGTATCAGTGTACTGTGGGAATCCACTCAGTTAAATATTATTTTGTCATGTCTGTCGTACTGCTGAATGAATAACACCCTGTATAGAATATTATGTACCCATTAGCTAGAGGGGCGACTGGAGACGAAGAAATAATAAACACGGGAACGCTGAGCGAGATTCGGCAGGTTGGCTGGAAGACAGTGAATGGTGATAATGGTGCATCTGTTCTAATTTTACAGGTCAGTAACTTGTTTTTGTATATTGTATTTAAAAATTGAATGTCATTGTGTTCCTTTTATTATTTTATTGTCTGTTCAATATCTTATTACAGTGTCATTATATGTTATTATAGTTTTGAGGTAAAACAGTACTTGTTGATTTATTGTTGTAATTATATGTATAACTTTAGTTTGAGTCGAAGTTATGCCGTTGTAAATGGTATTGCAAGTTATTATTAATCATCTACGACTACTGCTTTATTACTTGAATTAGCGGTTTGCTTGTCAGATGCTTGTAAGAGCCTTGGTGATTCTATTAATATTTTCTCCTGTGACTGGACAAACATCCGGTGCATCATATGTTTGATGCATGAGATATGATTTAAGATTTTTGTTCAACCCCTCAACTGCTAGCTGGGTAGAATTATGATTATATTACCGTGTATTCAAGTACTGAAGTAGAGATACATTTTTATTATTGTCATCATTATTATTACCATTGCAATAGCGACAGCGATTCTTTGAATTGTGATCGGGGTTTTCTCTGTCGTGCTCTTTTCCCCCGTGAATTCAAGGCTGAGTACGGCACTAATAGGTGGTTAGGTAGGTTATTACACCATTGACAGAAAACTAATAAACGAGGTGTATTTAGTAATTTGTTTTGTTTTATTTAAAACTACTCAAATCTACCTAATTTCGTAAATATGTAGCACATTGGAGGTAAGTTAATAAATAATATAAATAAACACAACGTAGGTAAATCTTCTCGATTATTGGCTAAATATTTCCTCTTTCAACAATGTTGAACGAACCCAGGTACGTTACACTACAGTACATTATTATCAGATTGATTATTTATCATTTTTCTTTTACTACTTAAAACATACTACTCTAAGAAAGGTAATTGATCATAACGTAAACATTTCTAAGTAAACACCGACAAATTTTTATTCTGCGGAAATGCTGATCACAACATATGCATAAAACGTTTATCATATCTAGACTTTCGATCACAGCTCCAATTTCAATGTCCCATATGACGTGAAAGTTAGTCAATTTAATGTTTTCATATCAAAAGACAAGAAAATCGCTTTGCCATTATTTCTAGTTATCTTAATTAGTTTAACGAGTTGGTCGCAATTAATTAAGTTAAGAGCTTGAGACTTTCACGGTCTCGAGAAACGGCTACCGATGGAAATGTCAACATTTTCCGCGAATAATAGAAAATGCTTGAAATAAACAGTGACGATACTGAATGGGTAAACATTAGTTTTTATAATAGTACCAATTTTAACTTATCACCAACAATATAAACTGAAATTCGTTCTGATACCGAATTTATGCAATAAATCATTCAAATTATTATTTGTCGTCATTCTTTCTGCTTCCACAAATCTTTACTTTCTCTTCTACGATAGCACATCAAAATTGTAAATCAAACAGAATTGTTATTCATTTTTCTTCCAAAGATAGCTTACTCGTTTCGATTTTCTGTCTTTATCAAGCCTTCCGAATACGTTATTAAAATTAATGGCATTATGACAGAATCTCCCTTTACAAGCAAATGTTAATATACATAGAAATGCGATGTTTTAGGAGAGCTAAACGTTAACCTCATATTTTGCATGAATTCTAGCCGTAACATAAAAGTGCGGAATAAGCTGTCCGTGAATGGCACAACTTTATGCTCTCTAAAATGCTGCGCTGTGAAAGAGCAGAGCCCTGGCTTTAGTTGCCCCTTTTTGATAATGTTTAGATAGCATTCCAGGTCAAAACTTTGTTCTTTTACAGCTAGCCGTTTAAATTTTAGCGTGGTATATTTTTCTTCCCATCGCTCTCACGACTTTACAGCACGTATAAAAGTAAAAAGTTTGGTTACTTTATATCTGCTTTCTGGACACTCTACCAGTGTCTGTACTGTCGTATATCTCGTTATGGTAGTATTATAAAATTTACATTATTTTAAAGATTAATAGTTTTCAGTATTTATACACGTTATGAAATAAATAAGGCTCTATCTACAGATGTCGGTGAAATAAAATTTCAGAATGTTTCTTAGTACAATGATAAAGTTGCATGAATATTAACATTAACAAATTGTTATGGAATGTGTTGGTGATATAAACAAACGTTTGTTTCTTATGTACAAACCATTTGCTATCTGTCAAAGCAACAATGGAAACATCCGGAAGTTGACAGCAGCCAACTAGTTTTTCCTAATAATGGGTGTAGTTAAAACTGCGTCTTCCCGACGTGCAATACTTTACATTTTATTTTTCAACGTCGAAACAGTTAATTTTATCAAAAAATTATAAGAGAGAAAAAAGTTTTTAAATGAATCGGCTTAACCTAATTTATTTTTTTCTACGTTGTTAAGGAAGTTTTTTAAAGTATAGTTAAAAAAACCTGAAAGGGGTAGTTTATTTCAACCCTTTCCAATTATTTTCAAAAAGTGAAAAAATATGTCGCAAGTGTCTTTTGATCATGGTAACACTTCCACAAAATTTTATCATTCCCACGCTTTTCGTTTCCGAGAAAACCAATAAAAACACTCTTTTTTCCGCCATCTTTGCAACGCGATATCTCCCTAATGGTTGACTTGTGACCCAACGTTTATATAACAAACTACCTTTTATTTTCAACAAGGAATCACCCCCTGAAATTTTTTGCCTTTGTTTTGAAACACCCTGCATTTTTAATGTAAATGGAATTTCAGTACTTAAATCAAATATGTATGTAATAAATATTATTAATAACATTATCGATGTTGACAGGTAAACTGTGGAAACACTGTAATGTTTATATTTTAGTTATAAATTATATAAGGGAATTAACAAGCCTTTAATCGTCGAGAAAAAATGGACACTCGAGGAACAGCCTAGAGTTACATTCTTTTAGAGACGATTAATTGCTGGTTAATATCCCGAATGTAATTCAACGTTTTATCTACGACCACTGCTAAAACCGGCCAATTAGGAGAGCAGGTGATAAATTATGGTTTTGAAGAACGTCACATTTGACAAATTTATTTTAATCAAGAATATCGATTATCAGTTGTATACTAGAAAGCCTTGGAATCATTTCTATTACATGCGTTTGTTTATTTGTCAACAAGAGTGAAAAAATTTGCAAAATCGACACAAAAAATGAGTGAGAATGCTAAGAATTTCTTCATTCCGGCTGATATCCAGCAACAAGCCCCAGAAGTAACATTATGTATATTACCAGCGAAAAATAAAAATGTGTGCGAGAAGAAATTGGTGGAATTCGATAACTGGTGAAAAAAATGGCATAGGCAATGTGAAGAAACGGTTTGCTATCTCTTCGAAGTGGACAAAACATTTCATGCTAAAATCAATGCTGAAAGTGCACAAATGTATTGATATTTCGAAGTATGGTAAACTTACTTCATATTTGAAAGTAGAATCAAGAAATTATAAACCAAAGAAGTCAAAGATACTAAAGAGAAACCAAGTCGAAGAATATTTAAAAAAAGCGCTGGATGAGGAATATTCACAAGTTAAGGTAAAAAATACACGATTCTAATAATCCAATTTATACATTTAGCGTTTTATATTGAATTCTTTACAACTTGCAACGATCATGGCAATCGCAGGTGCTTGTCGATACAATGAATGAACCTTTTTGTCCCACATAAAGGCAGTTAGTACTCAATCCAGATACGAAAACAAATATTTCAAGAAGTTTCACGATCATAGAAGAAGCTTTTTCAGTCAATGCTGTAGAAATGTGTTGAAAATCCATCATCTGCGCCCTAAAAATGCCGGTGGGGGATTTTTCTTGCGATATGTGGTTGGAAAATGTACTATACAACATGTAGGCATCAACACAATTTCGAAAACGTTTTCAAAAGCTTAACTTGCTGAATTCAAAATTGTATAATTTCAACACTTTATTCCTACAACTTCAGCAATAGTGCAGCTATTGAAAACTGTTATCGTTTCAGGTAAAGTTCCTTTTCTACTGAAAATACAGCAAAATTTTTCTTGAAAAAGCTGTTCAAAACGGTAACTTATGGAGACCTGCAAAATTTTAAAAAGATCGGCCTGCTTTGATAAAATCTTTGTGCTTCGTTGAAAAATGGTTTCAAAATCACCCCTCGCCGATCTTTTTAAAATTTTGCACGTCCTCATAATTTACCGTTCTGAACAACTTTTTCAAGTAACAATTTGCTGTATTTTCAGTAGAAAAGGCACTTTACCTGAAACGATATCAGTTTTCAATAGCTGCACTATTGCTAAAGTTGAAGGAATAAAGTGTTGCAATTATACATTTTTGAATTCAGCAAGTTAAGCTCTACAAGAATCCGATGAAAAAATATAGTGGTTCTATTTAAAAAAATATCCGATGACGTCATCACGCGAAAACAAATGAACGTCGGAAATGCGTTGGTATAGAAAAAAGAGTCTTTTTAAAAAGCAAAATCGACGGGTCCGAGGAAATTTCATGAAACTTTGTTGTTTTAGAAATAATGAATTTATTTCATACCTTTCTTCCACACTGTATATTGAAGATTCACTGTCCAGCAAGATGGCAATTGCTGAAAAAGTCCAGGTCCTACCTGGTGAAGTTGTGGGCTCTTCCAGTCCTTCAGAAACTCTTTATCGAATGAATTTAAATAAACCCAGTCAAAATAACAAGATCGTCTTTGAGATAAATAATAATAGTTCTAAATAAAATCGAAGCGTGGTATTATGAATTCTAATCCAGACGTATTAAGCCTTCATAATATAGTGTTCGTAAATAAACATTTTAATTACGATTTTACATTCCAACGAAAAAGTAAATAACATCAACATTTTTTTGTAATAATGTGAATCTAAAGCTATTCATAACGTTGACAAATTTGTTTTGTTTCAGGGACTTACTTAAATTATAAATAAGGGCAATACAAATATTGCCTTCTGGGTTCCCAAACCAGTGTTGTTATGATTACGTCTCGGCCTCTAGTTATATTAAATTATTAAAGCTGGAAACGCTTATCGTCTACGACCCTCTAGACTTCAGAATGTTTGCCTATCAACGCTCATTCCGTTATAACATAAACAGCAGTAAAGTAATAAAGTGCTAAGTAAAAAACGTACATTAGGCCGTTCCGAAGTGCTTCGAAACAAGATAGACCCCGTCTGATGTCTAGACAAATAAGAGACAATCGAGCAATGCCTACTGATGGCGGTTATGTAATTTCATCAAGTGGATTCTATATTGGTTTCGCATTTCAGCATGTCTGTAATAAAAAAAAATGAAAACAAATAGATGCATAAGTAAGTCTGTAAAAAATCGTCTCGAGTTAACGTAAATATTTACATAATTACAAGTTGTAAACAGTGCTGTTTGAATAAACATATTTTGCAGTTAGTTTTATATTTTGCACTGTGTGACACACATAAATAAAGCAATGTGTCTACATATAACAAAAAAAATACATACTTATTTATTTCTACAAAAAAACATACTGCGTTATTTATGACACAATTTTCTCAAAGAATGTGTCCTAATATACCCAAGATTTTCTAATATCAAAGTCGTCTTCTATGATCTTTTCAGGTCGTTAAGCCGTGGCCTAGGTACCTGGTTGCTGCCAGTCACAGAATTAAAGTTCACATCCAGGGGATGTCCCACATTTGTAAAGACTTTACGAGACGTCTTGGAAGGCCACTGTTGTCTGAGAAGCAGTTCCTACCGCAGCAACCATAGTACCAACGATACAATATAGGTACTGCGTTACGTAAGTGTTTATAATATATTCTTAAAAAATGTATCCGGATATACCCAACATTTTCTAATATCAAAGTCGTCTAGTATGATCCTTTCAGGTTGTTAAGCCGTGGCCTAGGTAACTGGTCGCTGCCAGTCATAGAATTAAAGTTCACATCCAGGGGATGTCCCACATTTGTAAAGACTTTACTAGACGTTTTGGAAGGCTACTGTTGTCTGAGAAGCAATTCCTACCGCAGCAGCCATAGTACCATCGATACAACATACTGCGTTACGTAAATGTTTATAATATAATATTTTTAAAGAATGTGTCCTAATATACCCAAAATTTTCTAATGTCAAAGTCGTCTTCTATGATCTTTTCAGGTTGTTAACCCGTGGCCTAGGTAACTGGTCGCTGCCAGTCACAGAATTAAAGTTCACATCCAAGGTATGTCCCACATTTGTAAAGACTTGACGAGACGTCTTGGAAGGCTACTGTTGTCTGAGAAGCAGTTCCTACCGCAGCAACCATAGTACCAACGATACAATATATGAACTGCGTTACGTAAGTGTTTATAATATAATGTTCTTAAAGAATGTATCCTAATATACCCAAAATTTTCCAATTTCAAAGTCGTCTTCTATGATCTTTTCAGGTTGTTAAGCCGTGACCTAGGTAACATTTATTTCAAATTCTATTATTTAAATGTTGATTTTTTTGTTTTGGAAATAAATTTAAAAATATTGCTATTTTTTTTCTTGGTGATGCATCTGTTTTCAGAAGATTTTTTAAGTTTTGCAAGATTTCGTCCCAGCCAACCCTAACAAGTGGCAACTTGCATATACTATTTAAGTTATCATTATTAATATCGAAGTTTTTTAAAATTTTGATTTCTAATTTACACATTAGCGCAATAGGAGTTTTTGTTAGTAGATTAATTCAAGAGGCAACACCATAAAACAAAGTTTAGCTCCGTGCTTCTCCTCCTGTCGACTCCTCCAAGGCGTTTCCTAAATAAATCAAAGAACTAATATTTAAACAAGGACATGGAGAGTAAAACATGATGTTATAAAGCTGGAACACTTATTCATCTTAAGGAACTTCAACCTGAGAAGCAGGATGTACTAAATCAAATATTAATCAGGTAGCAAATTAGTAGCTAGTTCCCTGTTATTCCCAGAAGATTCATTAAAATTTATATGATTATCTTAACCCTTTACTCTTGGCTTAAATTTAGGTGATATAATAATTGTATAATCTGGAACATCGCGTTACAATTCCTTTGACAGTTGCAGAATATCCTTCATCTCTATAATTAGGGGAAATTTTAATGAAATTTGCTTCACGTGTCTTGATGAAGGTAGCGCCATTTTATATAAATGGAAACCCTTGTTCAACGTAACAAATTTTCTATTATGTTTTACTCGTACATATACTCGCGTCAAGAATTCAGACGTCTTACGGCTGACGTTACACATTTGTTTTTATTGTTAACGTAGTTTTCGATATTTCGTCGCGTTAAAAACAATCATTCTTTGCAATTAGTGCAATATATAATGTAAAGTATATAGTTTTACTACTATCAGTTGCAGTTTCTTAAATATTTTGATGAAAATATTATGAATTATTCATTTGTTCGTATGACGTAAGTCGTCTGAATTATTGTCGCGAGTATACCACCCCACGTTTATAAATATACTGTTAAAATAATAATATTGTTGTGTGTCTTTTTATTGTTGATAATAATAATGATGTGCGAAATTAGAAATTTTATATTAATTTAATTATTAGATATTTTATGTAGGGTGTTTTTAAATGAAGTAGCAAAAATGAGACCACATATTCCTTAGGTGAAAATAAATCAATTTAACCTAACATATCTATATTCCAAGTCGCATAATAAAAATGATACAGGGTGTGTTATTTATACAGATAGAATTTTTAAAAATAAAGACTTACATTTTATTAACTGAGACAATGCCTCAAATTCAGTCAAAGGCAAGAGATTGGTTTGCAGTTGCAGCAGCTTTTTCAATTTCAAGAGGCACTTGTTCTGTTTTTGAATCATTATTTCAATCAACACCACTATTTTCACAAGAAAATGTTAAAAGGGAAACTCAATTTTGTTAATAACATGTTTGACAAGTTACCATAACAATGCATTTGCCTCTTGATTTTGAATCAAAACTTAGAAATTGGATCTGAATTTGCATTTTTCTCAATTTAAGATAGTTATAGATAAAAATTTTTGCATGCAGTTTTAGATAAAATTTTATATAGTACACTTGTGATAGCGGCATTTTTTATTACATTCGTGAAATGTCTCACTCATATATAATAATGCCTAGGTATACTACACTTGTACTATAAATAGTTATTATTTTCATTGTTTGTTCTTATTATCTGTGTTATTTTAAAATGTTTTTATTTGTATGTTTGTAATATTTTTTTAAAGAATTTGTTGTGTATTTTATTGTTAGTTTTATCTGTGTATTCCTTAGCTTTTATTAAGTATGAATTCAATGTTTTTAATTTATGAAGTTTAATGCTATTTTTTTGACGCGTTTAAACACTTTAGTGTATATTGACACGAATTTGAATAAATAAATACATAAGGTTCTTAATGGTATCTTAAGCCTCATCACTGCCTGACATAAATACTGAGACAAAATGAAATATCAGACATCAAATATTATTAAAAGTATTATTGTTGTTAAAATTAGAATATAGTAGAATAGAACAGAATAATATAAAGATTGACAATACAGAGCATATAGGTTGACTGGTAACGAGCGAAGGAAGAAACGTGCAGCGTTGGTTTAGAGCTCCCCGAAAATTATGCAAATTAGCAAGAAGAAGCCAGAATAAAAGTTAAATTTAGTACTAACGTTAAACGAAAATTGGTTGTTAGCGTTAGAAAACGATATCCAGGTCCAATCTAAAAATGTTGGCAGTCCCATCAGTAGATGAAGCATCCTCCAACATCTGTAGCCCCATATCACAGTCATGAGGGATTTCCAGATGATTTCCAGTTGAAGACCTATAAAGACCAACGTTAATACAGGTATATTACATGTGCACAGAATTTTAAAAAGCGCTATCTAACCATTAAAGTCAAAATAGACAGCCAAACATACTCACAACTTTCGTAAAACAATAAAGATACTTACCATATAGTTTTAATAATAGTCAATTTTTCATTTACTATAACATTTTGTTATTTTGTGGAACACAAAGCTATTCCTGTCAGAAAAGGGACCAATTTATAATTTAGTATATCAGCGAACACCAGTTCATAGAATACCACACAATAGCATAGTTTTGGAAGTTATGATCTATATTTCAAGAACTTTAATTCCTAAAGATAGGCAACATTCAATATTCAGTTGCATTTACAAATCTATTGTGTTATAAATTAGATGTATAAAAATTAAAATAAGCAATGTACAAATAGTTGAGAGTTATCTATATTTAGAAGTATGATTCATTAAAAAGTTAAAATACATAAAAATATTTCTTAATACTGTCACGGATTTCCCAATCCGTCTTTTCTTACTTCCAGAAAAACAATCCGTTAATTAATTACTTCTTTATTTTATAATGAACACTACTAATTTCAGGTCAACTTAACACTTATTTATTTAATCGCTATCTAAATCACTTTGATATCTCCAACTAAACACTTTAATTCAGACTGTAATACAAGACTTATACAAGACTAACTAACTCGGCCGTTTATTCTTCTTTTATAGACCCAACGAATATTCCAGGTATATTCCAGTATCTCTAGATCCCTTTTCTCGTACGACTGGAACCCTTCTCGTCGATTCCCGATTTTTCCAGGCCGATCTCGAACAGCGGCATGTTGTTTGTTTACCAGAATGACGTAGGGGCGATCGGGGTAACCTTAGGCAATTCGCGGTGCCACAGTCGTCGGTTTGGGAGTGAGTGGGGCAAATTCCGTGACACTGCCCCCTCCTTAGGACCGATCGTCCCGATCGGATACACCTCTATACGGGGACAGACGCTCCAGATGGACGACCTTCATCTTACTCCTGGGAGTCCTCTGTATCCGGTAGACGACATCATTTATTCTTTTAATGACGGTGTAGGGGCCCTCCCAACGGTTCTGTAGTTTAGGCGATCTTCCTTTCTTTCGCGTGGGGTTGTACAGCCACACCAGGTCACCTTGTTGGAATCCGACTGTATTGGCCCGGACGTCGTATCGAGTCTTCATGCGATCGCTCTCTAGTCGCATTCGAGATCTGACTTGATCGTGTACGGCTGCTAGTCTTCGTTCTAGCTCATGGGTGTAAGTGTCTGGCTCTGTGGGCGGGTCTGCAGGACGACCAAATACCAAATCTGCTGGAAGGAGAAGCTCTTCCAAAGATGATCCTTGGGAGTCTTCCCAGTAGTTTCATGGACAGCTGAGCGGTAAGCTAACAGGAAGAGTGGAATGAGCTTGTCCCAGTCTGTTTGGTTCTCGTTCACAAACATCCTCAGATTGGTTTCTAGTGTGGCGTTGAAGCGTTCCACCATACCGTCTGACTGGGGATGCAGTGGGGTGGTCCTGGTTTTCCGGATTCCCATAAGCTCGCAGACCTTTCGGAACACACCTGATTCGAAATTTCTGCCCTGATCTGAATGCAGTTCCATGGGCACACCAAATCTGCAGAACAGGTTGTTGACTAGGGCTTCTGCTACGGTCGTGGTCTCTTGATTGGGAAGAGGGTATACTTCCGGCCATTTGCTGAAGTAGTCCATGGCTACTAGCAGATATCGGTTGCCACTTTGGGTTTTCGGAAACGGGCCAGCGATATCAATGGCAATCCTCTCGAACGGTGCTCCTACGATGTACTGGCGCATTTTGCCTCTGGAACGGGTCTTGCTGGCTGCACATATGTCACATTTTCGGCACCAATCTTCTACATCCGTCCTACAACTCAACCAGTAGAAACGCTCCCTAACCTTCTGTAGAGTCCTATTGATACCGAAATGTCCACCTCCAGTACCTCCATGTACTTCCTGCAGCACTTCCTTGACCCGGGACCTCGGGAGTAGTACTTGTTTCTTGACCTCCGTTCCGTCATTGTTCTCCCATGCTCTTTTGGGACACCGTCTTCCAACACCAAGGAATTCCATTGAGCCCAATAGCTCTTTAATGTTGGGCTTTTACTGCTGACTTCAGCCCATGAGGGTCGGTTGTTGGCTTCTTTCCAGTCTAGTAAGGGCTTGATGTCACAGTCAGCTTGCTGGTCTTCCCGAATCGCCGCTGAACTCCATCTGTCTTCAGGTTGGGCTGCTACCACCTTACAAGGAACTGATGAGATGTCCTCTTTCTTTTCAAGACTGCTACAGTGTTTGCAGTTGACAGGACAGGGTCTCCTAGAAAGGGCATCTGCATTTCCATGTTTCCTGCCGGCTCGATGTTCAACAAGAAAGTGATATTCTTGCAGTCGTTCCAGCCATCTGGCCATCTGTCCTTCAGGGTTTTTAAACTGCAGCAGCCATTTAAGGGAAGCGTGATCCGTTCTTAGGAGGAATTCTTGGCCATACAAGTATTTGTGAAAGTGTTCTAGACTCTTGACGATGGCAAGCAATTCTTTCCGAGTCACACAGTAGTTCTTTTCGGCTTTTGATAGGACTTTGCTGAAGTAGCCCACTACTCGCTCTTGGCCATCTTGTACTTGGGAAAGAACTCCGCCAACTCCAATGTTGCTTGCGTCCGTGTCCACTATAAATGGTTGTCCAGGTATTGGGTATGTCAAAATCGGGGTAGTGCAGAGAGCCTCTTTCAGCGTCTCAAAGGCTTGCTGGCATCTCGGAGTCCATTCGAACGGGACGTTGTCTTCTGTCAGTTTATGGAGAGGCTTGGCAATGTCCGAGAATCCTTGGACGAATCGTCGATAGTATGTGCATAGGCCGAGAAAACTTCGAACTTGATTTTTGTTTTTATGAACCGTCAAGTTCATTATGCACTCTGTCTTCCGGGTCTGTTTTCACACCGTTTGGAGTAATAATGTGGCCTAGGTATCTAACCTCCTTTTGGAACAGACTGCACTTCTTCGGGTTTAACTTCAGGTTCGCTGCTTTCAGCTTCTTGAACACTTCGGACACGTTCTTCAGGTGCTCCTGGAAAGAGCGTCCCAGCACCACCACGTCGTCCAAGTAAATCAAGCAGGTCTCCCAATGCAGGCCATGAAGTACAGTTTCCATCAATCGTTCAAAAGTGGCAGGGGCATTACATAGACCAAATGGCATTACATTGAACTGCCACAATCCATTTCCGGTAGTGAACGCGGTCTTTTCCTTGTCTTCTGGGCTGACCTCGACTTGCCAATATCCACTCTTTAAATCCATAGTGGAAAACCATTGCGCACCAGCCAAGGTGTCCAGAGTATCGTCAATTCTTGGTAGTGGGTAACTGTCTTTCTTGGTGACGTCATTTAACTTTCTGTAGTCCACACAAAATCGGGTGGAGCCGTCTTTCTTCTTGACCAGAACTACAGGAGAAGCCCAAGGACTCTGAGATGGCTCTATGGTGCCTTGATTTTGCATCTCGATTAACATCTTGTTAACTTCCTCTCGCTTGGCTAGTGGAAGTCCTCGTGGTGGCTGCTTTATAGGAGATGATGAACCAGTATCGATTCGATGCTTCACTACATTTGTTCTCCCAAAGTCGCCTGGTTTAAGTGCAAACACATCTTCATTTTCACTTAGCAGCTCTTCCAGTTGTTTCACCTCCATCTCTGTTAATCTTTCCTGGGCCCTATCCACGATGTCCCTTAGACATTCCGGTAGACTGGTGTTGTTTGGTTTCTTCTCCATTTCGTTATTTTCTTTGAGTGTTCTGACCATGGTAACAGGTTCACAGACTCCTACTTCAGTTCCCTTTGTAATTTTCTGTGGAAAGGTTTTCAGGTTAACTACCCGTACTATTGTCGTTTTCTCTGGTTTAATCAGGGTGCGGCCGGTGACTATAGATTTATTGAACAGATCCGGATTACTGGGTTCCACCACTCCAACACTGCAAGACATTTCCCCATCCATTACAGTGGCAACCAATGTTTCGGTCTGACCAGGTAGTACCACATCTTCTTTAACAACGAGTCTCCGTACAGCGTTATTCTCAGTGGTGGTCGTTAGCACTACTTCCTCACCCATTATCCGTAGCGTACCAGCATTCAAATCTAAGTTCACCCCTTTGCTCGTAGTAAGTCTAGTCCGAGTATGACATTGTCCGATATATCTGCTACCAGGGCTCTGTGTTTGAATTTGACGTCTCCTAATTCTATGTCAAGCTCGCATTCCCCTTGACTGGCAGTTGTTGTCCATTGGCTGTTGTAAGGACATAACGCTTGGCAGGGCTCTTAATACGCCAATCACCAATAATATCCGGTCGTACAATAGTTCTTGCCGCTCCAGTGTCGATTACCATAGGGAACATACGACCAAAAATAATGCCTTCTATTAGCAAGGAGTCAGAGGCCTGAGACGTGATAACGTAACTTCTTCTTGTGGGGCATGGTACGAGGACGCAGCCGGCCTTTGCCCCTTCAAGCCGGCTGACCCTAGTTTTCCTGTGCAGGTGCCGCTTGGGAGTCGCGCTTTGCTGATCCGCGACTGGGGCCCTACACTGTCTCTTTAAATGTCCTGTCTGTCCACAGTTCCAGCATTTAAGAAGGCGATCCCTTCGACTATCAGATTGTTCTTTATTTGGCCCAGTAGATGAACTGAATTTATCAATAATCTCCTTTAGCGTCTTTATTAGATCTCCATTTGCCATACTATCGCTGTTATCACTGATGGCCCGAACTTTAACATGTCTACCGGATGCCATCTTTGCAGACTCGAATTCCAGTGCATGCGAAAGAGCGTCGTTCAATGTTTTGGGTCTGGCGAGTCGTAGTGCCTGCTGGGTTTCACAATCTCTTAGGCCGTCGATAAAGACTTGGATGGAGAGCTGATCTACAAATTCGGACGGGGCTGTTGGATATGCCAATCGAACCAGTCGGGCAACGTCGGTCTCAAAATGTTGTAAATTCTTCCACTTTGCTGGTGACGATTTTTCAATTGTGCCTGGTACACTTGCTGCAGGTGCTTATCCCCATATCTCATTTCCATATGCTGTTTTAGAATGTCGTAGTTATTCTGCTGCCCAGCAGGAACTCCTTGTAAGACGTCAAGAGCTTCCCCTCGTAAAGCAACTATCAGAGCTGTAGCCTTTTCATAGTCAGACCATTCATTTGCTGATGCTGCTGCTTCAAACTGACGCAGATAGACATTCCAGGAAACCTTACCGTCGAATTCAAGGGGTCTTGTCTTCTAAGTTCGGATAACCGGTCCTTCTGATTTGATTACGCCCTTCTTTGTTATCTTGTCCAATTTATGTCGAAGCTCTTCTCTGACCTGGTTTATTTCTTCGTGTATTTCCTGTTTTTGTGCTAACAGTTCTTCGTTGATTTCTTTTCTTTGTTCTACCAGTTTCTCTTCTACTTGTTTTTCCACTTTATGTGACTGCTCCTCTAGTTTTTCTTCTAGTGTATTCTCCAATTTTTCTAACTTTGTCTGCATTTCTTTCGTCTGAGCTCTCATTTCCTGTTGTATTGTCTGTATCTGATCTTTCATTTTATGCCCTTGTTCTTCAAATTTTTCTTGTATTGTCTGGGACTGATCTTCCAATTTCTCTTGCATCGTCTTCGTCTGGTCTCTCATTTCCTGTTGCATTGTCTTCGCCTGGTCTTCCATTTTATGCCCTTGTTCTTCCAACTTTTCTTGCATCATACGTCCCTGTTCTTGCATCGTTTGCATCATTTCTAACAGTTTCGCCAGTTGTGCATCCATATTGACTTGGCTTCTAGTTACAGGCATCCACTCTATTTGAAATGTTCTAGAATGTCCAGTAATATGTTTGTAAATGTCACCGTCGACTTCCTTACAATGAAACGAGTGCAGTGATATGCCACACTTGGGTATTTGTCTCACTCCGGTATAAAGTTCTAGAATGTTCGAAAATGTCCTTCGCAAATAACACCGTTCACTTCCTTAAGTCACGACGAGTGCGGTGATATGTCACACTTGGGTCTTTGTCTTACTTCGGTAGAGAGTTCTAGAATATTCGAGAATGTCTTTCGGAAATACCACCGTTCACTTCCTTGAGTCACGACGAGTGCGGTGATATGTCACACTTGGGTCTTTGTCTCACTCGCGTACAAAGTTCTAGAATGTTCGAGAATGTCCTTCGCAAATACCACCGTTCACTTCCTTGAGTCACGACGAGTGCGGTGATATGCCACACTTGGGTCTTTGTCTCACTCCCGTACAAAGTTCTAGAATGTTCGAGAATGTCCTTCGCAAATACCACCGTTCACTTCCTTGAGTCACGACGAGTGCGGTGATATGCCACACTTGGGTCTTTGTCTCACTCCCGTACAAAGTTCTAGAATGTTCGAGAATGTTCTTCGCAAATAGCACCGTTCACTTCCTTAAGTGACGACGAGTGCGGTGATGTGTCACACTTGGGTCTTTGTCTCACTTCGGTAGAAAGTTCTAGAATGTTCCAGATTGTCCTTCGCCAATAACACCGTTCACTTCCTTAAATCAAGACGAGTGCGGTGATATGTCACACTTGGGTCTTTGTCTCACTCCCGTACAAAGTTCTAGAATGTTCGAGATTGTCCTTCGCGAATACCACCGTTCACTTCCTTTCGACAAGACGAGTGCGGCGATATGTCACACTTGGGTCTTTATTCCACCCACGCACAGGGTTCCAGAAAGTTCCTCCAACTTCCACTTAAACCCACTCACGCACAGGGTTCCAGAAAGTTCTTCAAACTTTCTCTCTAATCCCACTTTGTGGACAGGGTTCCAGAAAGCTCTTTAAAACTTCCAGTTAAATCCACTTCCGACACCAAATTGTCACGGATTTCCCAATCCGTCTTTTTTCTTACTTCCAGAAAAACAATCCGTTAATTAATTACTTCTTTATTAACTACTGAACACTACTAATTACAGGTCAACTAAACACTTATTTAATTAATCGCTATCTAAATCACTTTGATATCTCCAACTAAACACTTTAATTCAGACTGTAATACAAGACTTATACAAGACTAACTAACTCGGCCGTTTATTCTTCTTTTATAGACCTAACGAATATTCCAGGTATATTCCAGTATCTCTAGATCCCTTTTCTCGTACGACTGGAACCCTTCTCGTCGATTCCCGATTTTTCCAGGCCGATCTCGAACAGCGGCATGTTGTTTGTTTACCAGAATGACGTAGGGGCGATCGGGGTAATCTTAGGCAATTCGCGGTGCCACAGTCGTCGGTTTGGGAGTGAGTGGGGCAAATTCCGTGACAATACGTATCAGACAACAGCCTGAGAGAGGGAAAGTGGAAGCTACATAAACTTTTATATCCATATCATTTATTAAAAATTTTATAAAATAAACAGTGTTAATTTTAAATGGTCTTTATTTGTTCAAGTAATATACAGTGTTCAATAGTGTTTGACGAGCAAACCGACTATTAGAGATAAAATAAGAGTCTATGTTCTGCAAGCAGCTAGGGTAGTTTATCAAGGTAAGCAATAAAATAGTTTACAAAGGTCTGTAGCCCAATTGATACTGTCTTTCTCTCTAAAAGACGCACACACACACACACACACCCTCACACACAAAACATAAAGCAGAAATAAACACGAGCAAAACATTAAAAACAAATTTTATTCATAAAGAAAAAACACAACTTTTTCTCAACACAGTTTAGATATCACCATACGTATGCTGAAGCACATCGAGAATTTTTATTTACATTTTGAAAATAATTCTGTCCACCCTGTACGATCCAAGTCACGCTTTATCGCTCCTCAGTATTCTAACCTAGTTAGTTAAGAGATATAAATCATCCCATAAAAATAAACTAAATTCACATCATACATCATATTTTAATGCAAATTTACTGCTAGAAACCCACTGCAGAGCAAGACATTTAACAAAGTATGGACTGGTCACGCTGACGATTACATCAACTTTATAATAGAGTTTGCGAAAAACTTTAAATTAGTTTGTCTACGACAAAATTTATGGCATCCATGCAGAGTCTGAATTAAAAAAGAACTGTATTCTTGGTTGACATGAGCGAATGGGCAATTTGTTCTCTGGCCATTCTATCGTGAAGGTACTGCATTGTTATTACTTTTCTTGTACTACGCCTGTCAATTACAGGGTGTAACAAACAAAAAGTTATCTCATTAACTGCGTATTTTGACGACAGATTATAATGATTTAACCCTACACTTACACGTAAAAAAGCTATACTTGTATCCCTTGTGCACTTATTATAGCATTAAATAATTTTGAATAAAATGAATAATATTGTACAGGGTGTCTCAAACAAGTACTACTGACAAACAGACTTTCGTCCAAAGAACGTGCGGAAAAAGGTTCTACATTTACTACAATTTGAGCTATTAAGTTAAGCCTGTTTTAAATGTAACACTCAGTTTTCTATTATCTATTAGTATCTATACACTTCGTTCGATTTTCTTAAAATAAATAGGCATTCTATCTAACTGTACCTACGGGAAGTGTATGTTATTGGTAGTGAGTGGTTGTAATGAGTGAAAAGTAGTTTGTGCCAGTTTGTAACGAAATAATGAAAAACGAATACAAAACACTGCAGCTAACTGGATTAACTTGTAGCTATCTATCAGATAACTACTATTACTAATAAAAATGTTATTTTTTATCGTTTCTGCATTTAGAAACGCCGCAAAAAAAACGACCGCATGATAGTTGACATTGACAGATGTATGCTTTATCTATGGACAGTGGCGGCTCGTGATGAAATGAAACGGGTGTTCTGCAAATATTTACTCACCTATTTTTTGAAAGTCAATTCAATCCTGCGATCCTTCATAGAAGCAAACATGTCTATAACCTTCTCGTTGAAGCCATCAATTTGTGAAAGAAATATTTTTTCAATAGAAAGCATCGATAGAGCTTTCAAACGATCCTGGGACATTGAATTTCGAAGTCTTGATTATTTTTAAAGTTGAAAAGCGTCTTTCAGCTTCTGATGTTGACATGGGTGTTGTTGCAACAATTTCTAATATTTTTTTTTGTTTCCCGAAATGTTTCGTCTAAATTATTTTGTGTTTAATATTAATTGTCCCTAATAAAGCTAATTCCATTGTATTATGTAGATGGCTTTTGAAGTTGTCGTGCTTTTTTTATTTTTTTAGTTAAGTGCACCAAATCTGTCACCCCTACCTCCGTCCATGCTTTATTACCGCCAAAAAGTAAACAAGGAAAACAAAATAACGCATTTTATTTTGTTGCACCCACATATCCAATTGTTCTTCGAATAAAATAATTTCTCTATTAAATTGACGTTTTCCGAGGCTAACACCTGCAGTCTCAATAACAATATCGGGCAATGTTTTTTAAATCAATTTTTCTTCATGAGTATTTAAAAAATCGCTTCACATTAACTAAATTATAAACTAAATCCATTGTGTCACTAATATAAATATTAATAATTAGTACAATAAATCACTATACAAATTCACAAAACACCAAAACAGTATTTAAAATCTCAAATTAGCACGAAATTCGAAATAGGTACGATTTACGCCCGCAATTCTACGAGTAGTACATTCACTGATGTTGCCTTTGCTGTGAAGAATGCATGGGCGTATCTATGATTTTATCTTGGAGGGGATAAAGTTGTAAAGACTTAGAACATCAACAGACTAAAGAACTAAACATAAATAAAGACTTTTGTCAAATAAAAGAAGTTAATATCCAATATCAATAATAAAATATAATTTAAAAATTTATACATTGCAGCAGTATTATAAAAATAAAAGATAATGGAAATTAAATTAATTTTTCTATTTTTTTTACTTGCATATCAATAATTGAAATGTCTAACTTAATATGTCTATGTATATGTAGAAGAGAAAGGATTTTTTATGAACAGAATAGGGAAAGAGAAAGTTTTTGCTGGGGACGAAAGCATATTTAAAAATATTGTATTTTTCTAGATCAAAGGTATTTTCAGCATTCATATATGCAGCAACATCGAGCAAAATTACAGAATTTAGATTTGAAAGTCACATTAGTAAACGCTAAATATTACTTATAGAAATATTACTTATTACACAATTTAATATTGTTTGCATGCGATTATCAAGTAATTCAAATTACAAATACTTCACCTCTGTTTTATTCGAAAATTATAAAGTAATGGATTTCATTTCAGTAAGCTTCTTGGGGGGGTAATTACCCCTATTACCCCCCCCCCATGGATACGCCCCTGGCAGAATGCAGCTCACTGACCGTGTAAATTCGTGCATATGCAAGCGTCAATTGTTGATCGCCGCGGGAGTTGAAGGGGAAGACGGGTGTCGTGAACCGTGCACAGAACTACCTCGTGTGGCCCAGTTCAATGTACCGCGACGCGCTCGTGTAGAGACCCCGATAATTCATCTGGTCCACTACTCAATAGAGAATGGCGGGCAGAATGCGATTTTAACGAAAGCACGACGGCTCGACACAGCGGACAGCGTCGGCAGGCGTAGGATGCTGTTTAGCTGCACCAATTAACCAAATTATTTTATTAATAAATTTTAGTAATTATTACGCCGCGAAAATATATAAATATCTAATTTTTTTGGCAGCCACTGTCTATGGATCTATCCATCTCAGTCGGTGCTTATGATAGACGCCGACTTTCTGCAGGAAAGAAGGAACATTTTGGAATATTGTTTTTATTGTCTTTTAGGCCTCCCAGAGCACATGGTTACAATTTTTGTTAGTCATAGATAACTCTGTATTTAAAGACAACATTTACATTTAATAAATATTTATGAATACATATGTAAGTAAAACCACTGGTTAGAAGAGAACAAAAAAGTAAAATACTGATACTGAATTTGTTGAGAAATATCTTTCGGTTAATAAATTATGTTTCTAGCTGAAACTCAATAAAGGCTAGACATATTTTTTGTCTATTCTAGCAAATCCATTTACTAAAGCGGCACAAAAGCTGACAAGGTTAGGCTGACATTAATGGATGTCCTGTAGGTATTTGTAGTTCTGGAAGCTCGTTGACATCAGTAACAAGAAGAGCAGTGATAATCCTTTCAAATTTAGAATAAAGTATACTCAAGTTACATGAAATATAATATAGTATGTCCTGTTTGTACCTCAGAAAGACTGAAAAAATAGTGGAGATAGTCCATAAAACTTTTTTTCATTAACGTAACGTTCCCAACATATAGGGTGTTAAAGTTGTTCTCCTCTGAAGAGGATTTTGTTTAAACAAACTTTGTCATTTTGCATTTTCTAACCAAATAAAATATTTTTTACAATTCAAATCAAACTAGTTAAAAATTAACATCCGCCGAGTTGAGCGACTACTATACAGGGTGATTCAAAATTTAACTAAACAATTCTTGAGTGTACAGGGACCTCTTAAAAACACATTTTTGTAAAAAAAATAAAAAGTGTAAAATCTGATAAGGCGGCAAAGCATGATGATGCAATCGGCGACCGGACAAAAATGGAAAGGACTTCCCAAGGAAAGAAATAAATAATATTTTATGCAAAAAATTTAACTGCTTTGCTGTTTGGAACTCGTAAGTTATTGGCAGCAACTATGATACTTTTGCGTAAATCATCCACTTCGATGCGATACACTTCATTTTGCAAATATTCCCACTGAAAGAAGTCCAAATGATTTAAAGTTCGGTATTAATGCTCGCCTGGCTAGAAACGACAGTAACTCAGCGATCTAAAGGTTGAAACTACTAGAATTGAATGATTTTTTACTCGAAAACTATAAAGATTTTACAAAAAAAAGTTTTACGATATTAACTCCATTTTTCCCGACGCATCTATTCCCAAAGTTTTAAATTACCCTGTATTTAAAGTAAGCTACTCCTGAAATGTGAGCAGCTACGTTTCTGTATAGCTTGTAGATCCCTGTGTTAAAACATCATCTATGATAAATCGATAACCAGAGCTCTATTCCCATTCATGTGTTAATAGTCTAGATATAATGCTAGTTACGGTAATCCACTGCCATTGTCAATGATAAAATGCGGTTAGAAAAGAGCATAGATACGTGACCTAAATACAATAAATCATTGCAATAGTCTGCATTATCTTTACATATGCATTTAGAGAACTGCATGCGCCATTGCAGCATTTCCTTTATTGCAAAATCGATTGGACTGTTCATTTTGGGATATTATTTTTGAATGAGTTACTAGTTTTCATGTTCTTTGAATATTAATATCATAGACCTAACGTATACCGTAACATTATTTCTGAACATTTAGTGTAAAATGCCAAAACTGTCTATAAAAAATTAAATACTGAGACAAAATGAAATATCAGCTTCAATACCTATGAGGATTTACATGTTTTTTTAAAAACCATAAAATAGTATTGAAATTATTATTGTTATTAAAATTAAAATACAGTAGAATTGAACAAAATAAAATAAAAATGGACAATGCAGAGCATATAAGTAGTTTATTATAGTGTAAATTAAATAAATTAACATTTTAGAAAATAAAATATAGTTAAAATTTATCAAATATTGTGACATGATCTCACATTTATGAATAGTACATAAACAAAAAAGGAGTTAAACCCAGAGCAAAGTATATAGAATGAAAAAGTAAAGATCATTTAGTAATATCATACATATATCGACAGGAGTCAAGCAAAGATAATAAAAATATTAACAATTTAAATAAATAAATTTTATAAAATGTTTAGAAATGTCAAATAAATTTCATAGACATGGACAAATGTCAAGTATAAAGTTGGCTTCACAAGAGATATCACAAAGTACACAAAAAGAGTAATATTGAAGAATATTTAATATTTAGATATACGTAAAATTGTAAATACATATAAAAATTGCAGTAGGTTAAGTAGTGCAGTGAACATAAAACAGTGGATCGAAAAACTAAATAAAATCATATGTATGAACCATAATATGTATGCAAATTTTGCAACAAGCAATCAAGATATCAAAGTGATAGAAAAATATAGAAAAAAACAAGTTTTTGTTGATTAGATACGAAAGAAAGAAAGAACGAGCAGCGTCGGTTTTTAAAAAAAGAGGTTCCAGAAAAATAAGAAATTTAGCAAGAAAAAGTTAAAGTAAAAGTTAAAAGTAATACTCACGTTATAAGAAAATTGTTGAACAGCAATAGAAACAGAGATCCAGGTCCAATCTAGGAATTTGGCAGTACCATCCAGTGGGTAAACCATTCATCAATATCAGCACCCCAATATCACAAGTTCTGAGTGATTTCAAAAGGACATCAAGTATAAGTCATATAAAAAAATAAACATAATAAAGGTATTTTATGTGCACATAAATTTAATAAAAGAATATAAACGATATCTAGCCATTAAATTCAGAAAATAGACAGTCACTGTCTCAAAGATTTCGTAAAACAATATTTTACTTACCATAGTATAGTTAATAATATTTACGTTTCTATTTAATATATAAAAATTTGTTATTTAGTGGACCATTTGTCAAAAAGGATCATGTGAAAATATAATATATCACCAGAAATGAAAATCAAGTAAAAGAGTACCACTGAATAAGGAATTTTAAGAATGTTTTGTACTATCAAGTTTAAGAAGTTAAAATTTTAAAGATAGGCAACTTTTAATACGCAACTGCATTTAAAGAAATTTTATCTGTTACCTATAAATTAAATGTACATAAAACCTAAAAATATTCTTAAATAAGTAGTACACAAAGTAAGGTACAGTGTGTTGTAAAAGATTTGACTTGACGAGCAAACCGACTACCAGAGTCTATGTTCTACAAGCAGCCAGGGTAGTTGAATAAGTTAAAAAAAAATAAGATACAGGTTTGTAGCCCAATAAATACAATTTTTTTTACATGCAAGATACATAAACACAAAACATTAAAGAAAAACAAATACAATTTAAACATAAATATTAATTGGCGCCCAACAAATTTCAATACACAATACATTTTCTTTAAACGTCAAATTATAAAGCAAGAAGAGTTGTGAAATGTTATATTTATACTGGGTGTCCGGAAACTAAACCGACAAACGAAGACAAATTGTAGGGACGATTTCATATCGATTTAACACAAATCGTCTTACCCAAAAATGCTTCCTAAGGGAGGTAAAGCTTTTTTTAGAGAAAATTAGATTAGAATATTAGAGAAACAAATCCCTTTAGGCATTGAAAGTCCACCAAGTTGAGCGTCTTTTATTAAATTTAAAAAGTTTGGCTTTATTAACAATCGTTTTGTTATAATTTGTGCCATGACATTATTTAATAGAAAATTTCAACTTTTTTACAGAATTTTACTTTATCTGTTTTCCAAAACCGACCACTAAACGTTAGAAGAGAATTTGTAATTATCGTGCAAAAAAGACATTTCTAATAATTGATTTTTCTGGGGTACAATACATCCTAGTCATTCAAGACAAAAATACCTTTTTAATCAAAAATACTCTGAAGTTTTCGATTTTGATACTAAAAATTCCAAAATGACAAAGACAAGCTAAAAAGTCACGCGTTTTAGAAAATGAACAAATTAAAAAAATTCAAATGGAGCCCTTGATGGATTATTTAGGTACAAAGATATTTATAAACAAAATATTTTTGTAAACAAAGAATACTGACTATTATTATTTTAGGCGACAATGATTTTTCCCATATCTGGAGCGTGTCGATGTGATGAATTACTTCAAATAAAAATGAAGGTATTGAAGATATGGAAAATAGATTTATGCCAATTACAAAAACAAAGAAAAAAAGATCGTTTATTGTAAGTGAATATTTGGACATATCGTCAGTTTGGAACAAGACAGTCTTAACTCAAAATTTTCATTTTTCAAGATTTAGTGGTGTATCAACTCCAAATATTGCATATTTTCATGTGTAAAAGAGTTACAAGTGAACTTTGCTTAATAACCGTCGAATGGCGCTGCGTTGAAATGTCACATCTCCAACATTGGTTTTATGCATTAGACAACACTGTCACAATTAGTCGTGCTGTGACGTTTAATGAGATGAGATGGGCAAATTTTGGAAAAGAGTGTCACAAGTAGAAATAATATCAATAGAAAACTAGTTTCTTTATGTGTATTTATATGCAAAACGGTCACATCTTTAAATAGACCAGTCATTCTCATAAGCTAAGTACCTTTTTGTTCCCATTTCATATAATAAACCGTAATATTTTGGCAGTATTATAAATATTTTTATAATAATCTTTAAAATTGTATTATTTTAGTCTACTCTAATAAAATAATTTAGATTATTAGAAATGTATTTCATTTTATTACCTAAACTCATGTTGAAAAACTTGTAAAAAAATATGTGAAAGAGAGTCACAACTCGGAATTATTTAACAAAAATAACAATAACAAACATTTTATTAAAAATACTAAGAACTATCCACACAAACATTTTAACATGATTCGAATATTATATATTTATTTATTTTCCAATATTTAGAGTAAGATTATTTTGTTGTTGTTTGTTAACTTCGTTTGCCGGTTTAGTGTTTGAATACCCTGTATAAATATAACATTTCATAACTCTTCTTCCTTTATAATTTATCGTCAAATGTCATATAAGAATGTAAAAAAAATATTTTATTTCGTTTAGCCCCGTGTAGCCAAAAAATAGTTTTCTGTTTTACAAAATTACGTTTTGACTTAAAACATAATAAACTAATTACCAACTATAATAGTGTTAATGCAGACTTGTCCCGGATAAACTGGCAGGAGTCATTAAATACTGATTCTTCAGAAGAAATGTGGAACAGATTTAATAGAACTGTAGACGACATATTACTTCAAAATTCATATTTTAAAACTGTTAAGCATAATTTTTTAAAACCCTGGATTAATTATGACTTGCTTGAGCAAATTAAACATAAGAAACGCTTATGGAATAAATTTCGTCTTTCCCGAAATCAGTTTGACTACAACACTCATAGACGTTTTTCAAATTCTTTATCGATAAAAATAAAAAAAGCTAAAGAAGATTATGTGTCTTCGCTGGCAGATTATGAAAACTCAAAAAGATTGCATAAATACGTAAGAGCACATCTTAATTCTAGGGTTGGAGTACCTCTACTGAAGAAAGACGATGGTTCCATTTGTCAAAATAATCAGGAAGTATCGGAAATCCTAGCCAACACTTTTTCTTCAATTTACACTGACGAAATGCCAATTCCTGGACAATTGCAAATTCGAACAGAAATGAATCGTAACTCATTAACAGATATATATTTTCACGAGAAGATATATGCGAAATAATATCAAAGCTAAAAAACTCGTCATCACCTGGTCCAGATGGTTACAACGTTTTGTTTCTCAAAAAATGTAAGGAAAATTTACTATTTCCACTGTCATTGATTATGAACAGCTCCTTTAGTACAGGCATATTGCCAGCTGCCTGGAAAGATGCTTCAGTTACTCCCATCTATAAAAAAGGCGATAAGTTTGCCTCATCCAATTATAGACCTATCAGCTTGACGTCTATTATTTGTAAAATTATGGAGCGGATAATATCTAAAAAAATGTTATTTTCTTAAACCATAAGATTATACCTAATGAGCAACATGGCTTTATTCCCAACCATTCTGTTGTAACAAACCTACTGTATTGCGTAGACGACTGGAGCAACGCTTTGGATTTAAAAACTCCCGTAGATATCATATACTTAGATTTTTCTAAAGCTTTCGATCGTGTTCCATTACAAAGACTCTCAATGAAATTATATCATTTTGGAATTCGTGGGAGGTTACACGATTGGATAGGAAACTTTTTGTCGAATAGACAATTTTCTGTTCGCGTTGGAGCCGCATTTTCTTCTAGTCGTCCAGTCCTAAGTGGAGTTCCACAGGGATCTGTTCTTGGTCCACTACTTTTTTGGCATATACTTCAGACCTGGGAAGTGTAATTAAATCGAAATTCGCCTGTTACGCAGATGACACTAAACTCTATAACAACCCTCTAACGTCATATCATTTGTTATTAGAAGATTTGAAGCAAATATATCTATGGTGTGAGACGTGGTTACTACCACTCAATACAGAAAAGTGCGTTATTTTGCATCTAGGAAAAATAATCCAAATTTAAATTATTATATTAATAATAAACAACTTACTACTAGAGATAGTCATGTTGATTTGGGTATTACTATGACGACAGATCTTACTTGGTCACAACATATCACAAATATTACAAGACGTGCCAATAGATCTGTTTATCTGCTTAACAAAGTATTTCCAAATGTTTCGTTGGGAACATTCGTGAAACTATATACAACGTACACAAGACCAATTTTGGAGTACTGTGGACAGGTATGGCATCCTGCTCTAACACGGACAAGTACATGTTGGAATCTGTTCAACGCTATGCTACTCGTTGCCCCTATGGGCGTATAAGATCATCATATGAAGAACGATTGAAGTTGTCTAATCTCCATAGTTTTGAAGATCGAAAAACTCGAGGAGATCTTATTTTGACATATCGTTTGCTGCATGGAATGATATTTTAGTGCTAAATTATGATGAACGTCTTTGAGGTCATCAGTATAAATTAAAAAAAGAACACTTTAGAACATCTGTGCGTCAGCATCTTTTTTTTTCAAATCGAATATTTAGTGTTTGGAATAGTTTGCCGGAAAGTGTAGTGAGTGCTCCATATTTACAGTCCTTCAAAAGCAGATTGGACAGCTGGTTCAAAGACAACTAATATATTTTCTTTTCTCGTTCTTTGTTGTTCTTGTAATCTTTATATGGTTAATTAAGTCTCATGTTTATATTTTAATATTTTAGTGTTTAGTATTTCATATTTTAAAAGATTAGGTACTATTGTTTTATATTTCTCATTGTACATCTTATTCGATGTGTATTTTTATATCTATTAATATGGGCTAACAGGATTTTCCTCTGCCCATTTTGTTTTGTAATAATAATAATAATAATAATAAACTAATTAATTTAGTAGGCATTTAAGGTACAATTTGCAAACATTGCAAAATTTATTTGTCAGTAGGTATTAAATTATAACGGTGCATTTGTGATGGAGGCATAAAAGAAAAACAAATTGGTAGAACCAGCAGGTGAAAAGATGTAAACTAAAACATTGACTTTGACTTTTACTTTACTGTCAATAATAGAGTGAAATTTAGCCGGTTATGATTCTGTTCGTTATACACTTGACACTTGTTTGTAACAATTAATTAACATCTGACAAAATATTAGCATATGGAAAGAGAAATTATTAATGTCGTTTTGCCCTATTAGCAATCCACAACATGTTCATTTCTAATTGAAAATCAATACCACGAAATGGAGAACAGAATACAAATACAGTACTACCAGCTGTTTAATAAACAGCTAGAGAATGACATTTATTATAACATGAGTAAACTAAACAGGGAGTTTCTAAATCGCTACAAATATTTTACAAGTATATTTTTTAGATCATAGTAAGACTTTTTTCTCCATAAATATGTGTACTAAAATGCACCTTCTTTGAGTTACAGCCATTGTAAGGTACACGAAAAAATCAGTTATTTTGAATTGTAATTACAGATAGAATTTTGAAATACCCCGTATATTTGAGCATTCTCTTGAATGCATGGGGCAATTTAAGTTTAAAATAAATCAGCAGTAAAGCACCACAATGAATAAAGAAATATTTTTTTCTACGACTTAAATTCCAAAATATTCATAATAAAATATATTTATTATTATTAGACTCCCTTGTAATGAGGCTATTTAAGAAAACTTGATAACTAATTCGCCCGAATTTTTGCGAATTTCGCTTCCATTAGGACAAGGCTTTACACCCAACAAACATTTAAAGTTAAAATGACGTTAATTTGACTTATAAATTGATCAAAAAATGTTCATTACCCTTACATATTCCCGTATAAGGAAAATTTACCTATAGGTATTTGTTGCCAAAGAATATGGAAGTAATAATTGGTCAACAATAATTTTATTCCAATGAGATAATTGGAACTAGCAGAAATAACCTAAAATAAAAACTGAATGTACTTCGTGATACAATGTTACAACATATGTACGCTCAAATAAAATCACTGAGCTCAACCAATAATGGCTCAACTTTGAAGTAATTTTGCTAGTGTTGACGTTATAGCAAAATATTAACCTTGTGGTTGAAATTTCCTCCAAATGAAGATATTTTATGATCATTTATTATCAACTAAATTATTACTAGGTACCTACATATAAAATTCTACTCTCATTTGGAAATTTTAAATTCAACATAAAGATGAAGCAATACTTGCCTATTATATGCTGCGATATTGTTTTTTCCTGTATATTTCTCACAAATCTTCTAAAAATACAATAATGAATAAGTATAGGTATATAAAATAATAGTCATTTCTACATACTTTGTAAAATATAAAACTACAGCACAAAATATGATCATATGTATGCTTTCTTGAGAATAAATCATTGCATATTTTTAATAAAAATTATGTAATTTTTCATAAAAGATGCAATTTTACTGTATTTACCTGTTGTTTTTTGTGGTACAGTATGTAGTAATTGGTATTTCTTTTTCTAATAAAACATTTGTACATACATTAGGTGTCAATAAAAGTCTAAATTTATTATCATATTTATTCAATTTAAATATCTTTATTGCAATTATTTTTCATTAAGCAGGTATGTAAGTATTTTCGACATATTTAAAAATTTCAAGATATGGTGAATGCGCCGGTTATAAGATAACTCGTGAAACCGTAAGTTATGTACTACTGTGTCTTCTATAGTATGTTATATTTACCTATTTTATTCCCCATTTTATATATTTGTATTTTACATAGAAGATATTATTCTAATTAATGCATTTTTTCTTAAAATTTAACAAGAGTAACAAAGTGTTTTAAAACAAATTCTGCGCGTGATATTGCCACTCTTTTTAAATTCGATCAATGGACCCTGAATAAACAACTTGTAGTGTTTGAATTTACTAGAACTTATAGTCAAAGAATACCAATAATAGATCTAAATTATGTACCAAAGTTGGTTATTCCAAGTCAAAGTACTTCAGATATTAATGTGTACAACTTTGTATATAAGTTTGGTTAAATTGCAATATTTTGGGATCCCCTACGAGCAACTGAAATACTAGGTACCAATAAGCTGTAAACTAGTGTCCTCTGTCGGTAAGAATAATTAAAAAATGTATCTCCTGAAGCTTTCAGCTTGAAATATTGCCAAAATTCATTTTTTACTATAACAAGACTAGACCGAGAAGACATTAAGTTGGTTCTAGAAATCTCTGTGAACTTTAAACTTTTTAAATTCGGTCATAAAAATGTATGTTAATAACTATGCCTCCTATTTCTATGCTTTCTATCCCTGGGAAAATATTTGAAGCAATCGTTTGTAAACAATTGTTTTTCAAAACTGAACATTTAATAACTGAACATCAACACGGATTTTTAAGGGTCGATCTGTGGTGACGAACTTGGTTCCATTGATTCAAAATGTAATAGTTTCAATCATAATATAATAATAAACGAGTGGATGCTGTGTACACTGATTTCTCTAAGGCGTTTGATAAAGTTCACCACAACACTCTGTTTGCTAAGCTTGAGCATATCGGTATACATGGTACTTTGTTAAAATGGATAATGTCGTATCGACGTAACAGAACACAATATGTCAAAATTAACAATTGTTCTTCGTCTTATGCTGACGTCATTTCTGGTGTTCCGCAGGGGACACACCTTGGACCTCTTCTTTTCTCTTCAATTTTATATGATATTGGTGACTGTTTTTCACATTCCGAATTCTTTCTCTACGCTGATGATTAAAAGATTTATAGTGAAATCACAAATTTAATCGATTGTAATAATTTGCAGATGGATCTGTCTAGATTTCAGGAATATTGTCAAAGAAATAAATTATTGCTAAATATAGATGCTGTTATATAAAATTTTCACGACTTCCTGCTAATTTAAAATTGACATTTGATTTGCCTATATATTAAATCCATTCTCAGAAAGGCTTGTCGTAATTTATGTTTTATTATGAGGACAACTAGAGCATTTACCAATCCCCAATCTATAGTTTTGCTATATAATTCCCTTGTTCAAAGTGTTCTTGAATATGCTAGTATAGTTTGGAATCCTACTTAAAATAATTATATTGATCGTATAGAGAGAGTTCAGTTTGAGACATTATAATTTACTAAAACTATCATCTCGTAGACTAATTAATTATGTATTTTTTGTTTATAAATTATTTAATCACAAGATTAATTGCAACCATATCACAGGAAATTTTTACTTTAATATTAAACAGAGGTTTAGTAAATCAACTAATTTATTTCATTTGAAGGTCGGTGCTAATTCGCCAATTTATTTAATGCAACAAATATACAATGAACATTTTAATTACATAGATTTATTTTATAGATTTTTAAATCAAGTGAGAAATGATGCCATATCAGTTTTTATGTACTTAGTTATTTTTTAAACTTATTTCTGGTTTCTTTTTTGGCCTCTAGTGGTAGAATTTGTTTAGTTTATAATATTATTTATGTATGAGCAGTGTCTACACACAGTTTTTATGTGTAATCCTATTTTTGGAATTTTTGTAAGAATAAACTTGTGTAGCACTTTAATGAGACACTCTGTAATATGTGCAATCAAGGACACACTTAAAGCCTTGTCTTATGAACGGCGTATAAATGGAAGTGTTCACATTTAGCAAATTTCGTAAAACTATAAAGTATTATCGCTATTTTCATGATTATGTGGGGTTGGTAAGTTCGTCTTGAACTTCCGACAATCTACCAACTTTCATGACAGTTAATGTGCCAGTTTTACGGTGAAAATGACAGAAAATATTACAGCCCATTAAACTCCATTAAATAAATCGGGCAAATATTAGCGAATTTCACATTCATGAGGACAAGGCTTAAAACAGTGACCTTGTCAGCATTCGTAACATAAAATTTACGACTTGCTTTTATATGTCCGCCGTTTTTCATCGTTTTTTTCCGTTTGGGGTAATTTACAGCTTGTCACTCGACAGAAAAGTAGACTTTTGAATAGCAGTACAACTTTACAAATCGTTTCAGTAATTTATGACTCATTAGTCATTTGCCTTTTTCGTACACTTTCGCGAAAGAAGGAACTACACTTATCTGTCAAATTAGGCAATGACTGTAAAACTTAATTCAGGGGGAAATGTCCTTTAGGAAACTCACTAACATGCTGCAAAGCACGAAAATCCGATGAGCAATGTACCTACTTATACAGAGAATATTATATTATTGTTTATGCAACTGTTTATACACGTGCCTGTAAAAATAGTTGAATACTGTTGTTAATCTCCGAGAAATAGGTAATTGTTATTTAACATTTATACCTATTATCACCACCTCTGTGGAAAATTGAAAACCAAAATTACAGTTTTATTATACAGTGCGACCCTAAAGTCACGCACAAATTCATTATTAGGTAAATAAAATACATTATTGAAAATTCCCGAAACAGGTCGATTTTTTATTTTAATTTATTATTTTTTTTCAAATAATAATTTAATATGCAGGGTGATTAATGGAACACCACATTTTTTTTCTAATTTCTGAAGTACCGTAGCTGAATTGTTTCCAAAAATATATCATAAGTTGGTCCTAATTGTTACAGGGTGGGCAATAATACCCAATTTATTCACAAATACCAAAGTTTTTGTCAGAATTTCTTTGATGCTTTTTTAATATTATCCGTCTGATAGAACGTGCTCGTGCATTTTTTTAAAAAGCAATCAATTTTAAACAGTTTGCTAAGATTGTACGAGTAAATCCATTTCAGCTGGTTCTTTCTTAAAGTATTAAGTATTTTTTAATTAATTAACTTGTTTTCGTTTTGTAAAAACATGAATCTAAGTGAAACAGAACGGATTGAAATTCTCATGATGATCGGGTATGGTGATAGAATTCGAACTCATGAGGAAGTTTGTGTTTTGTTTAATGAAACACATCCAAATCGTCCACCAATAAATCGATCCACTGTAAGTCGAACTAAAGAAAAGTTTCGAAACCTTGGTCACATTAAATATCTGCCCAGATCTGGTCGACCAAGTATACTAAATGAAGATGTGCAATTACAAGCAATTTTGACCCTTCATGAAAACCCGAATTCCACTATGAGAGTCTTAGCAGGTGATTTAGGTGTGAGTAAAAGCACATTGAGTAGATTTCTTCACAAAAGCAAGTACCATCCCTATAAAGTTCACTTAGTGCAAGAATTTTCCGACGACGATTCCGGCAGACGGACAAAGTTTTTCGAAATGATGATGGAAGCATGTCAGGCAGATCAGAATTTTGTAAAACGCATAATTTTCTCGGACAAGGCGTCTTTTTATCTGAGTGGCACCGTTAATAAACAGAATTGTCGGTACTGGTCAGATGGCAATCCACAGTGGACGATGGAAGCACACACTCAGCGTTTCCAGAAGGTCAATGTTTGAGCCGGAATTGTTGATAATCTAATTTTGGGGCCGTATTTCTTTGAAGGAGATTTAGATGGCGCAAGATATTTAGGTTTTCTTCAATTTGATTTAGTTAGTTCCTTGGTTGTACTGGTCCCCAATGAAGAAGAACCAGATTTGCCCAATGACAGAATTTGGTTACAGCAAGACGGTGCACCGCCGCACTATGCCATCTCTACTACTCTACTTAGATGGCGTGTTTCCTCATCGGTGCATTGGCAGAAGAGGACCTAAGGAATGGCCCGTCAGATTGCCAGCTTTAATAGTGCTAGATTTTTTCCTTTGGTGATATGTAAAAAGCAAAGTATACGTCACTAAGCCAAATAATCTTGACGATCTCAAGAAACAAATTCGACAAGAAGTTTGTGCCATCCCGCCTGAAGTTATTGGAAACGTACAACAAGAATTTGTTTCTCGTTTGATCCATTGTTTGGTAGTAAATGGTCAACAATTTTTAATTTAGCTTTTGTGTCCAAAGGTTTTATTAGTGAACAATAAAATGTCCTACGACCAATCACGTTTTTCTATGTAACACCAATGTTTTTATAAATTGAGTACATTGCAGTAGACACTTCAAAATGACGTGTAGCAATTTCAATCAGTTTTTTTTAGAACGTTTATTCATTTGTAATAACGTTGGTATTTGTAAATATTTGGGTATTGTTGCCCACCCTGTAACAAGTTGTAATACATTGTGAAATGTGGTGTTACATTAAAAAAATGTGAAGACGTCATTACTCGAAGGTAGGTCACCCTGTATATTAAATTATTATTTGAAGAAAAAGTAAATTAAAATCAAAAATTGAGCTATACAATCATTTACAGTAAATTTATTTCAAAAGCAATTGTATTAATTAGATATCAGAAGAGGCTCTGTTTAGTTTACTTATATTCTGTGATCATTTTTGAACAAAATTGATGCATTGTGTAGTTTAAATTATGTTCTTCAATTGTGTCATTAATTTAGTTATTATTATTTTTTTAAATATAATGTCCCTAAATAAGTACCTAAATTGTAATATTTCTTTTTTTAAATAAAGCAATACTTAATATTTTAAATTTGAAAAAAAAACTAAAGAGACTTTTAAAACTAACGGAATAATTATATTATCACATTTATCAAATTTATTGTAAAACAGAAAATTCTTTACAAAACACTATTCGCTTTTCTGTTCCAGTTATACAGTTTGGAAATGTAGAAAAATGTGAAAAGTAGCCACTGTTATATATAATTACAAAATAGAATTGAAAATATTTTATTGTTATTGTTATAATGGATTATAAATAAGGTCCTAACACTGCATTGATCAAATTTTTATAAAACTTGTATTCACTATTTAAACATTTTGTAAAAGATGAGAAGATATAATTATGCAACCAATACTATCGTTCGTTAGCTATATGGTCTGCCTAAGAATGAAATTCTGCTTTGTTCATGTTTATTTTAGCGAATCTAATTAAATTTTATTTTATTTCACAAAAGCTTGGACTTGATATTTTATTTAATTTTAGTATTTTAAAAAAATTATACAAGGTGTAACAAAAAAGCAGGCTATTCCGTTAATTGCGTATTTTTTGTTTAAAAATATGACGATTTAACTGTACTAATAGATACAGAATGTTAAACTTTTAAACTTGATTTTTCACTATACCCTTTTTCAAGTTGTCACGTATTACTTTGAAATCGTGTAGAGATACTTATTGTTATTAGCCAAACCCTCAAGAAACGGGGAAAGAGGTTATTTTATCCTCGTACTTTTTTCTGACGTACTCTTCTTTCTTTCTTTTGGGCATTTCCAAACATTTTGTTGAAGTCCGATAGACTAAAATCGGGGGAGCGTGGTGGCCACTGCATAGTTGCGTTTCTTCCACATCCAATTCATTGATTTGGAAAAATTAAACTTAAACATTATCTAACATTTAATCCAAGATAAGGCGGAACAGCATCAAGTTTTATCCAATCATTTTGACGAAGACCAAGTGGCAAATCGTCGAGTAAAGTCAAAAAATCCTGTTGAAGAAAATTTAAGAATCTCGCGGCATATAAACTTGTTGGTAGACTATGTGTAAGGTATAAACAGCAATTACTGTAAATCTGTTTAATAACAAATATGTCTCTTAAATCCCAGTTTCTTTAGTAATCGACTTTACGTTTGTAAAAAAAATATTTATTTGTGTAAAAGTGAAATGGCGAATTTAGCCCTAAGTTGGTTTTACTATGGTCAATATAAAAAAGAGACAAAACACGTGTTTCCCTAACTGGTACATGAAAAGGTAAGATGTACAACAACTCAGGAGAATCTATATTATTTAGTAACACAGGCAAAATCTACTGTAAATATATGCAAAATAAATTGTTTTAATAGCTCTAGCAGACCAAAAATCTTAACATATTCTCATAATAGATAGAAATAGCGAATTTAGCCTTAAGCTGGTTTTACTATGGTCAATATAAAAGAGACAAAACACGTGTTTCCCTAACTGGTACATAAAAAAGGTAAGATGGACAACAACTCAGGAGAATCTATATTATTTAGTTACACAGGCAAAATCTACTGTAAATATATGCAAAATAAATTGTTTTAATAGCTCTAGCAGACCAAAAATCTTAACATATTCTCATAATAGATAGAAATGGCGAATTTAGCCCTAAGTTGGTTTTACTATGGTCAATATAAAAAAGAGACAAAACACGTGTTTCCCTAACTGGTACATGAAAAGGTAAGATGTACAACAACTCAGGAGAATCTATATTATTTAGTAACACAGGCAAAATCTACTGTAAATATATGCAAAATAAATTGTTTTAATAGCTCTAGCAGACCAAAAATCTTAACATATTCTCATAATACAATCAAGCATTTTATTACACTTACGAGCCTAATAATCAATATGAAATGTAAAACTCATTTTACAATAAAAAAAATTACTCCCAAGTCCTTAATCTCAATTACTCGTTCAAGACTTACATTATTTATCGTATAATCAAATTTAATTGGAGTAACATTTTCAGTGAAAGAAATACAGTGACATTTATTAAAATTAAGATGTAACTTATTACTAACACAGTATTTTGAAAAGTTGTCTAAATCGATTTCCAGTCAACATGTCACTCGAATTCTGTTTTATATACAAAAAGCACTGAAATATGTATATACAAGGCATCATCCCTGTAACACAAACCAGTCATAATCCTGACAGCTCTGCTCTGGTGAGCGAAAACATTCATAATAGAAGTTGCATGGCCCTACACAAGTATCGCGTATGAAATATTAGATTGGATAAAACTGATAGGCTATCTTCAATATATTTAATGATACTGTACCTACTAGACTTCGTAGAAGATACATGTACTTGAATATTTTTCTACATATATAATTAGTGTGTTGCCACAGCAATTTGGAATCGAGTCAATTTTTCCAATCATTAAATTAAAATTAAATTCGCGTAGGGCGAATACCATTGGCTCAGTCGTTGTTACATTTAGAAAAGAATCTTATAACAAATTCTGTAAAATTGTATTTTTAATAATTAAACTGGTAATCATAAAAGGATAAAGGTGTTATATTACAAATTTTTCAATCACTGCTTTCTTTGTATTATATGTACCTACATTTTACATATACCATCATTGAAAATCTCAGAAATCTCGACTGTAATTAGTGTCATTAAATTTATGAGATTTTCGATGGTACTATGTGAAGGAAAGGGTACATAACATCTTTATTCATGTAAGCAATAAAGCAGTGTCTGAAAAATAGTTATATAACACACCGTCCACTTGTGTCTTCCATTCCAAAATTGAGTATCCATACATTTCATGTAACTAATTTGTCTGTTTCAATAAATGGATTATGCATTTTACATCAGGAGCTATAATAAAACATGTACCAGTTACATTTTTATTTCCTCCGGGTCACATATACTGTTAACGACATATTAAATGACACGAAACAGTTAGCTGGATAAAAAATTTATATCTTTTTGCAGATCAACGGCACAACATATTAAGAGTGAATTATTGTATCGGAGAATCTGCAAGATTATCTGTGCTAATTATTTTTATTTATTCACAGTTATGTCACGCATTTCCTCGAAAGCAGAACTAGTGTGAGCAACTGGAAGATAAATATAAGAAAGAACTGACGTAGTACACTCCATACTTCAAAATAGATAAACCCTGGTTAATATCTGTTTGGAATATGTTGAAGGCGCCCTTTTATTACATGGTTCTCCAGCTATTGTTCTAATGACTTTTTTTTTGTGATACTTTATGTGACATAGTAGAATTAGCCCAAAAACATAATCCATATCGGATTCGAGATTCAACATGTGCATAATATAAACTGATCAATTGGTCACGCTTTAAAACTGTTATGATATTTTTAAATTGAAATATAATAGACTTTAATTTAGTTATGACATTTTTACAATAAATTTTCTAATTCAGATATTTATCTATGTATAAACCCAAAAATTTAACATGGTCAATTTCATTAAAAGTAATATATATATATATATCATTACATGGTTTTTGTTTATAGTGAAACCTTATTGTAAATGTATTGCCTATATTGAAATGAGGACTGTTCGTTTGGAACCATATCCCCAAATTATTAACTATATTATTACACGATTTTAATACATCTTCGCTATTATTTGATATAACTATAGATATATCATCAGCATACATAGTGAATCGAGCGCATAAAGATGTATCAATGTCATTCATATACAATAGAAACAAAACTGGACCTAATATTGATCCTTGCGGAGCACACATATCAATTTCTGTAATTCCAGAGCTAATCGTATCTACAGATTTAGAATTAATATAATTAAGACTGGCGTATTTTTTCGATTGCAAAGAAAACTCTTCACACAGTCTAAGGTCGTGCCCTTATTCCATATGAATACAGTTTACTATGATTGACGCAGTCGAATGCCCTGCTGAGAACACAAAATATCCCAACAGGACGTTCGCCTGCCTGCACAAGTTTAATAATTGTGTCATAGAATGAATGAATCGCGGTTATAGTAGACTTTCCCTTAGTAAAGCCATGCTGATTGTTGGATAATATTCTGTGATTATTTAAGAAGGGCTATATAAAAATTTATATTCGAGAATCTTGGAAAAACCCGTAAGTAGGTATAGTAACAGGTCTGAAATTTTCAATGTTATTTTTTTTACAATTTTTTTTAAGATATTGTCTCCATTTTTCATGAATATATTTCCAAATTTTTTTGGATAAGTTGTGAATCAATAACCCCTTGCTTCAGAAGAATTATTTGACCTAATCAGAAATAAGTATTTTATTTTTGTTTATTCCTTCATAATATTTAATCAGATATACCAATTTTAATTTATACAATCTTCTGAGGAAAAGTGTACTTTTATTTTAGGTGTGGCAAAAAAAACCAGTCAGTTTATAACTTAAATTTTATCTGTTATCTGCCAGCACGCAATAAAAATAAATGTTCTATTCAACTCATTCTTTTGTAAATGATAGACATGCTTGCTATCTAAATTGTAGGAAAAACTGCATTGCAATAGTATATAATATCAAATGATAAGATTACTAATCTATAAATTAAAAAAAATTATCGTGTGATTAATTTAGTAAATCGTATCACGCTGCATGAAATGTCTGTATTAGGACTAACTTGTGTAGAATTATAAATTTAATAGAAGAATAGGATACGGTAAGTAATAGTTCTTCTTTTCTATTATTTGTGGCATATACTTTGTTAAAACAATCTTGCTTTTGTTAGTGAACATAATAACACAAGTAGTTATAATTCAAAAGATAACGTAGAAATTAATTGATAAGTACATTTAAAAATGGTACATTATGAAATAAAATCCAATTTAAAGTAACTTAACGATGTGCTCTTTCAGCAAATATAATTTATCGCACAAAAAATCAATTTAACATTTTGCAGATTTACACAAATTCTACAGCAAATATGTTTCAGATTTCTAGTACACCAATCATTGGAATCGATCTTGGCACTACCTTTCCTGTGTATCAGTCTTTAGAAATGGAAGAGCCGAACTCATTCCAAACACGGAAGGAGATCGCCTTACACCTTCCATTGTTTATTTCGATCCTAAGAATGGCGAAGTGTTTGTCGGTAGAATAGCTGATGAATTGTCACCCCACTGTCCGAGCAACTGTATTATAGGTAATAAATTAGAGTTAATGCTAACTGAAGGAGATGGAGTTTTACATCATTTAGTTTTTCAGATTCCAAACGATTTATTGGAAGGCAGTACGATGATGATTTTGTTTCAAGATATATTAGCAAACACAATAAAAGTTTGTCACTGGTTCGAGGACACAACGACCAAGTAGCTTTTGAAATAGACATAGCCAATAAGAAAGTAATTAAAAAGCCAGAAGAAGTTAGTGCTGAAGTCCTAAAATATCTAAAATGTGCGGCAAGTGATTACTTAGGGGATACTGTGACTGATGCAGTTATTTCTGTGCCAGCCTATTTCAGTAATGCTCAAAGAAAAGCCACCAAACAAGCTGCAGAGTTGGCGGGATTTAATGTCTTAAAGCTGATGACAGAGCCAACAGCCGCCGCTATACACTACGTTTCCCAGAAACAAAAAGATGACTCCAACATACTTACTTTCGATTTTGGTGGAGGAACATTAGACGTTTCTTTAATAAAAGTACAAAATAACATCTTCGAAGTAAAAGCTGTATATGGGAATACATTACTTGGTGGTAGAGATTTTGATCAAATCTTATTTCATCATTTCTATAATAGCTTGCATTGGAATAACAACAATACAAATGTTTTAACAAGAAAGTTCAGTCGGAGACTGCACAACATATGCGTCAATTTAAAGAAAAATTTATCAGCTAAGCAAGAGTTCACTTATACAATAGACAGGTATGATGGAAACACAGATCTTAAAATCTCTATGACAAGGGCGAAATTCCAAGAAATTAGCAAAGACATCTTCAAAAGTGTAATGGATGTAGTAGAACTGTGTTTGATAGATTCGGGTATATCTAAATCGGATATAAATGAAGTTATTTTAGTGGGAGGATCCACCAGGATTCCTAAAATTAAAGAGCTATTAAAGTCTTATTTCGGACCTGAAAAAATCAGAACAGACTTAAATCCGGACGAAGCTGTGGCTGCTGGAGCTAGCATATACGCGGGGTACCTTATAGGAGATCAGCAGGACTTGGAAAAGTATAAGGTGACAGAAGTAACTCCGATGTCTCTTGGTTTAAATGCAGCTGGAGGACAGATGTGTGTCTTTATACCTAGAAATACTCCTCTAACCGTAAAAGTTTCCCAATGTCTTCGTAACAACTGGTAACGACCAGACTGAAATCAGTTTTAACATTTTCGAAGGTGAAAGGAAAAACATTGCTTATAATAATAAACTCGGAGAATTCTCACTGACAGGTTTGCCTAAAAAACGTGCTGGGGACGTAGAATTTTCTATAGTCTTCTATCTAGATGAAGACGGCATACTAAGTGTATCAGCTAAAGAGAAATCTAGCGGTAAGAGTAATAAATTAATAGTAACGATGGGACAATACCGATTAAGCGACAACAAAATTAAATCGTCCTTGGAAGATGCGAAAAAGCACAAAATTGAAGACGATGTTTTTGAAAAGTTTACGAGATTCAAAGTCGACGCTCAAGTACATTGTCGCAAAATAATTTAAGATTTAAACAAGATTTCGTCAGAAAAAGAAAGAAATTTTGTGAAAGAAGAATGCGAACGGTTCTTGACAAATTCGGAGACTTTAGATTTTACCGAAACTGAATAATTGGAAGGCATGTTTACAGTATTTAAACAGTCAGTGGAGGATATCTTAAAGAAAAATTCAATGTTATAATTGAAATAATAACGATTTTTTTTACCTACTAGACATTATACAAACTATCATAATTAAATGTGCAGTAAAATAAAGTACAATTTGCTTATAAAATCTATACAGTATACTTATAATTTTTCGTTAAACTACATACTTTTCTTAGTAATCCTGGTGGCCATGGTACCGGTCCTCCTAGTTCAATCCATCGTACCCCTTATATTTCATTAAGGCACTCCCGAGTATTTTGTCGAAAATGAGGATGAGCACCATCGTGCAATCGCGTGCGGATTTTCAAAATCCCAAACATGTATTATGAATATTATACAACCCATTCCGTGTAGAAATAACTTCACCTATAACTAACACGTCACCTGTAAATCTGGAATGTTGAGCATTTTGTTGTAGCAACCAGTCAAAAAATCTAATTTGTAAAGGATAATCCCTTGGTATTAATGCTTGGACACGCTGTACATGGTACGAATATAATTGAGCCTCATGTATGATACGCCATACTATCTGTCGATATCTATTAGGACATTCCTTGTACTTGTTGAGAGACTTGCCTGGTAGGTACTTCGGGAATTCTCTTCAACAAACTCTAAAATGTGTTCCTCAGCTGCTGCAACACACCGTGGACATCCTGGACATCCATCTCTTCCACGATTCGATTGCAAATTTCTCGTGTCACGCCCGCGTTGCACTACTGATGCATTTTACATTTCTACTGGAAAATTATTTTGCGAATAGGCGAGAAACTGCTAAATCATTTTTTCTTACTTCACTATCACTTAAAACGATACCCATCAACTCCTACTTGCTATACACGTAAACCATTTTGACTTTTGAGAAACTAATGTAAAATCCAACGCAAAAACGTTAATACTACAATTGCATTTCAGTATTCGGAATCGCCTGCATTTCGATTAAGGTAGAGACTACAGTAACACAGCGATATAAAAGTTGAAAATACTACAACTTAAATAATTTTTCTCTCCGAAATTATAAGGATTTTACAATTTTTTTTAAAGATATTGTCTCCATTTTTCATTAATCTATTTCCAAATTTTTTTGGATAAGTTGTGGATCAATAACTCCTTGCTTCAGAAGACTTATTTGATCTAATCATAAAGAAGTATTTTATTTTTGTTTATTCCTGCATAATATTTAATCATAAATACCAATTTTAATTTGTACAATCTTCTGAGGAAAAGTGTACTTTTATTTTAGGTGTGGCAAAAAAACACTCAGTTTATAATTTAAGTTTTATCTGTTATGTGCTAGCTCGCAATAAAAATAAATGTTCTAGTCAACAAATTCTTTTGTAATGATAAACAGGCTTGCTATATAGTAAATCGTATCACGCTGCATGAAATGTCTGCATTACTGCATTAGGCCTAACTTCTGTAGCATTATAAAGAAGATACGGTAAGTAATAGTTCTTCTTTTCTATTATTTGTGGCATATACTTTGTTAAAACAATCTTGCTTTTGTTAGTGAACATAATAACACAAGTAGTTATAATTCAAAAGATAACGTAGAAATTAATTGATAAGTACATTTAAAAAATGGTACATTATGAAATACAGTCCAATTTAAAGTAACTTAATCATGTGCTCTTTCAGCAAATATAATTTATCGCACAAGCAATCAACTTGACATTTTGCAGATTTGTACAAATTCTAAAGCGAATATGTTTCAGATGTCTACTACAACAATCATTGGAATCGATCTTGGTACTACCTTTTCTTGTGTATCAGTCTTTAGAAATGGAAGAGCCGAAATCATTCCAAACACGGAAGGAGATCACCTTACTCCTTCCATTGTTTACTTTGATCCTAGAAATGGTGAAGTGTCTGTTGGTAGAATAGCTGATGAATTGTCACCTCAATGTCCAAAAAACTGTGTCATAGGTAATAAATTAGACTTAATATTAACTGAAGGAGATGGAGTTTTACATCATTTAGTTTTTCAGATTCCAAACGATTTATTGGAAGGCAGTACGATGATGATTTTGTTTTAAGATATATTAGGAATAGCAATGGAAGTTTGTCACTGGTTCGAGGACACAATGATCAAGTAGCTTTTGAAATAGAAATAGCCAATAAGAAAGTAATTAAAAAACCAGAAGAAGTTAGTGCTGAAGTTCTAAAATATCTAAAATGTGCGGCAAGTGATTACTTAGGGGATACTGTGACTGATGCAGTTATTTCTGTGCCAGCCTATTTCAGTAATGCTCAAAGAAAAGCCACCAAACAAGCTGCAGAGTTGGCGGGATTTAATGTCTTAAAGCTGATGACAGAGCCAACAGCCGCCGCTATACACTACGTTTCCCAGAAACAAAAAGATGACTCCAACATACTTACTTTCGATTTTGGTGGAGGAACATTAGACGTTTCTTTAATAAAAGTACAAAATAACATCTTCGAAGTAAAAGCTGTATATGGGAATACATTACTTGGTGGTAGAGATTTTGATGAAATCTTATATCGTCATTTCTATAATAGGTTGCATTGGAATAACAACAATACAAATTTTTTAACAAGAAAGTTCAATCGGAGACTGCACAACATATGCGTCAATTTAAAGAAAAATTTATCAGCTAAGCAAGAGTTCACTTATACAATAGACAGGTATGATGGAAACAGAGATCTTGATATCTCCATGACAAGGGCGAAATTCGAAGAAATTAGCAAAGACATCTTCAAAAGTGTAATGGATGTAGTGAAACTGTGTTTTATAGATTCGGGTATATCTAAATCGAATATAAATGAGGTTATTTTAGTGGGGGGATCCACCAGGATTCCTAAAATTAAAGAGCTATTAAAGTCTTATTTCGGACCTGAAAAAATCAGAACAGACTTAAATCCGGACGAAGCTGTGGCTGCTGGAGCTAGCATATACGCGGGGTACCTTATAGGAGATCAGCAGGACTTGGAAAAGTATAAGGTGACGGAAGTAACTCCTATGTCTCTTGGTTTAGATTCTGATGGAGGACTGATGGATGTCTTTATACCTAGAAATACTCCTCTACCCGTAAAAGTTTCCAATGTCCACGTAACAACTGATAACGACTATACTGAAACGATTTTTAACATTTTCGAAGGTGAAAGGAAAAACATTGCTTATAATAATAAACTCGGAGAATTCTCACTGACAGGTTTGCCTAAAAAACGTGCTGGGGACGTAAGATTTTCTGTAGACTTCTATCTAGATGAAGACGGCATACTAAGTGTAACAGCTACCGAGATATCTAGCGGTAACAGTAACAAATTAATAGTAACGATGGGACAGTACCGATTAAGCGGCAAGAAAATTAAATCCTCCTTGGAAGATGCGAAAAAGCACAAAATTGAAGACGATGTTTTTGAAAAGTTTACGATATCCAAAGTCGACGCTAAAGTCCATTGTCGCAAAATAATTTACGATTTAAACAAGATTTCATCAGAAAAAGACAGAAATTTTGTGGAAGAAGAATGCGAACGGTTCTTGACCGATTCGAAGACTTTAGATTTTACCGAAACTGAAAAATTGGAAGGCATGTTTACAGTATTTAAACAGTCAGTGGAGGATATTTTAAAGAAAAATTTAATGTTACAATTGAAATAATAACGATTTTTTTTTACCTACTAAACATATACAAACTATCATAATTAAATGTGCAGAAAAACAAAGTACAATTTGCTTATAAAATCTATACAGTATACTTATAATTCTTCGTTAAACACATACTTTGGAGTAATAATGCTAATAAATTTAAAGTTTGATGAAAAATATATGTTTTATTTATTTGCCCATTAGTTAACCAGTAGATTTAAATTTATAAAGTATTTTATTTTGCTGATTTAATGCAAATTCAGGTCATTCAAAAATAAGGTAGCCAGAAAAACTATAAACGTTAAACTTTCTTGTAAACTGACCTATATCAGAAAGTGAAATTGATTGATTAAAATAGTACTATACAATACTGGCTGTAATAATTATTGTAGTGCATTTTCGCAGTATAGCAGTGGTGAAAGTTTAATACCTCATTAATATTATAGCCAAAATTTCAAACAATTTTAATTTATTGGTATAATAATTTTTATAGTTAGATATATGACTCAACTTAAAGGAGGCCACCTGATGAAGCAATCCTAAAAATGCAGAAATAGGTCAGATCTCATCTATTGTGGTTAAATTTAGATAGATTAATTTCTTTAGATAATTAATGAATAGAGCTTTGTCTGTGGAATTGTTCATTATCATACCTAGATGTTTGGTATCAGAGAACATACATATGACTTCATTGATAGGAATTGTAGGAGATTTGATATATATTAGCTTAAAATACCTTTCTAAAACAGTAAAAAATGTTACAAAAGCTAATAATAAAGAAGATATGGGTAGATATTTTGGGTGAAATTCAACGCTGGTTGGGGCTTTAGCCCACAGGGTAGTTAGTTTCACACAATATACAGGAGCTCTGTAAAATGATGACCAGTCTCTTGGATTTGGATAAATCTTATAGTTTTCAGACTTTTCTTTATTTAAACTTAAAAGATTTATTCAAAACTGATAGACTGCCTACTATTTCCTGGACACTTTGAATATAACAAACAGCAGAAGGATGTACAATGGATGTCCATTTACGCGTCCAGCTGCCATGAAAATCTGCATCCATTAGACATTCAATGAACGTCCTTGAGCTGTCTGGGCATTAGTCCTTAAAACTACGACATTCATATTTCTGACACCTTCAATGTTATTGAAGGATTATGAGAAATTTAGAATTTTTTATACAAATTTTGGATTGTTCATTTTTTCAGGAGTTGCAATTTGCTGAGTAGTTTTCTTGGGCGTTTATGCTATCATTCTCTCTCTCCAACGACATGCCTCTTCCGTTCATACTAGAAAATAATTCCCAGAAATTCCATCCCGTCTCGCCTATTTCCACGGTATTCCCGAACGGATGCGGATAATTTCCCCGACTATCTCAAACCCAACGGTTAATGTCGAGTTCGCCGCCTTGCTCCAGACAATAGCATCCTTTTGAAACGTAACGATCAGCTATTACACCCCAGTTGCCCCGTACAACAACGGCGCGTAATATTCCAGAAGTTTCATAGCAAAAAAACAACCCTTATTTATTACTACGGGGCAATACCTGACTAGAGTGCTAGTGCATTGCCGAAGCGCTATGAAGCAGGCAGTGGGGGCAAGTACGATGGGGCAGGTGAGGCAGTGCCTCAGTAAAAAACTGAAAGTAATAAGTAATAAATAAGAATCACTAACTGCTTACTTTAATCATCTAATCAATTTATTACATCTAGTAACATTAGAATATACAGAGTGAACCTAAAATTAAAAAAAAAGTAGAGGAGTTTCGGGTAATATTTTCTAGCACTGCTAGTAGCGCCATCCCGCTTTGATTAGCAGAAGTTTCAGCACATAGTTAGCATTTATGCACGTACAGAATAAAATTCTAGATTTAATTATCATAAACTTAAAATTGAGGAAACATTGTTTGTCGCTCACCAGGAAATTTTTTGGGAAGTGCAACAAAAATTGATAAGTGATGCCCAAAACTATAAGAAATTATCGGGTATTATTATGTTTCATAAAATCTTTTGACTTTTGAATTTGTCAAAAATAATATTACAGGTGGCGTGATCGGGTAATATGGAACGCAAGGGTGAGTGACCCGTGGAAAAGCCCTAATTATAACATCAACGCCTCACAAAGAGGAACTTGAACAGTCCCTCATTAGAAAAAACAGCAAGCCTGTACCCAAGACTAGTGTGATGAAGAAAGTTTTTTTCTCGCAAGAAGAAGTGTTCCCTTTAAACAAAATCTCAAAAGAATTTCGAACATTCATCTTCAGATTCCAGCATTGATGTTGGATAGAGGAATCATCGGGTGAAGACTATCTTTATTCTCATCCAGAGAGCAAATATTCGGTATCAAACACAGATGCAGAATGTCATTTCTGTGGAGGTGGATGATTGAGAAAAAGATTTCCAAAAAATGTTAATTCCGTAGTCCGTATTTGGAACAGTTAAGACTGCTTGCCCCACTAATTTAAAAAGGCACGAGTCGCCACTGGAAACAGGTACTATTTTCAGCATGCAGCTGCACAATTCTTGATAAGTGAGAAAGTTGGAGAACTGCTGAGTTTCCTTGCTAAAATTGTTAAAATTTGCTTTCGTAAACACATTTTGTGGAGGCAATAAACTTTGAATCTACTCCTACTACTGAAGCAGATGTAAAATTATAATTAGCAGAAATAAAACACTAGTAGGTTTATATTGTTTCAACATGTGATATAATCCAATTGTATTGTGGTTAATTACTATTTTTTTAAATATAGGTATTCAATTCATTGTTTAGAACGTATTTTTGTGTTTTACTTTTACCTATCTATGATGGAAAATATAATTAATTAACATGAGAACAATTATTTTCTTTTCTTAATAGGTATAGTCTTCAAAATTCATTAACAGTTCCCTGCACCATTTATTTCATTATAACACATGTGCAAATATTTCCTGCTGTTACGTGTATTACCTCACATAACATTTTGGGTTCAGTATTATCATTGCTTTAAGTTGTAGTAAAATATAGTAGCTATAATTTATTTTTTGAAAATGTACACCGAAAACATGATTAATATAAATTTGCCTTGATTATCATTGACTCTTATATGCGCATAACTATCATGGGAGTCCGAAAATGTTTCGTTACCAAAATAAAAGAGTTTTAAGAAAAATCAATCTAGCTTTTTTTTAATTTTTTTTTTTGAAATATTGTAATAGTATGATAATGACCAGCTTAGTTCGCACAGTACACAGATTAGTTTCCAATCGTTCGGAGCGTGCGCATTCCAACTAAAACAATGAATGTTCAACCTTAGGAGGCACTATAAATAAACTGCGCGTGCGTCGGACGATTTGAAACCAACTGCTGTGCGAACTGGGCTAATATCAATTCAATAGATGACTATGCGAATTCTTTGTGGGTGAGGCATTTAACCATTTTACTGTTGATTTATTCACGAGTTCTTCTTCTTACATACTACTATGAACTGTATATGTTAGTAGTGTTATTGCACTATTTATTGTATAGAAATTATTAAAGCATGCAATATATTAGATAAATTAGTGAAAGACAAAAATGAATAGATGAATATATTTTCAAGTAGATAGTATTTATAGAATTTATTTTTAGATATATTTATTGAAAATAACAAATATACATCGATAAAAGGTTATTAGCGATATTACACGATGGATTGTTGGTACACAGCAGAATGTAATGTTACAATTAATTGTAATGGAAATAGAAAATTATATGAAATGTGAATTTTTTCATAGTAACTGCGTGTCTGTACACGCCATGAACCGCAATTTTACAAGGTTATTATGTATTTTTAGAAAAAAACATGCAATTTTAGATGAATTATGTAAATGAACGGTATTCACATGGTATTTTTCACATTAAAAGCGACGTTTTTATATGCAAATTTTCAACGAATATCATAGCTGTTTCTTGAGACAGTCTAAAAAAAATCTGAGTAAGTTAGAAAGAATATCTCTTCACTATGTCAATTATACAAGTTTTCTCCAGGATATAAAACAATTTTCAGGCTGACAAGTCATTTAGAATAAAAAAGAGCATCATTTTCACCTATTACGTTTTATCATAAAATCTCCTGAATTTTAAAAGTAAACTGCACATTGAAAAAATTGTATACTACATTATAAACATTATCACATCCCGCAGAATTCTTTAAAAAAAACTAGTAACACTTGAATTTATGTAAATTATCAAGTATTTTTCACGGTGTATAGAACACAGTGATAAAGTACAAATTCAGGATTTTTCATGTTTTCTAGAAAATTTTCCCTTCAAAAGTTAAAGAAAATGATTCAACGGGGTGGGTGTATTTTTTTGTGCATCTTTAGATACGATTATTCGTCCTTGCCAGCCTTAATGTATGATGCAAACGTATAAATCTCCAGTCATTTTTATCAGTGTATATTTAACATGTGTATGTGCATGACACACATTTACATATTTTTTGAGAATTTCTGTGATAATACTGATGTAGTAGGTATCTATGCAGTATTTTTGTGAAGCTATAAATGCAGGTCTGTCATGTCTCGTAGCACTTTAATTTCAACAGCACTATAATATATCTATAACGCACATAGCCACATAATTATATAGACAAGCCGACCATTACTGAAACGGGATACTACAGGCGCATGCGTTGGAAGCTATATCTGTAAAATACATAGTATTGGTAATTTTTATTAAACTTACAGAACTTTACATAATTTGCTGTTAAAATTACAAAGTGAAATAGAACTGTTACAATATATTATGTGAATATCAGAACTATCGGTCAGTGGTCGCGCGGTTTTAGGCGTCAGTACTTGAATCGAGGTGACTAGATCGGTGTTGGTTCGCGCCCAGCTGCCGGTAGACCGTATATAAGCTATACTCGTGGAGAGGATTGACACCTTCTCTCCGGGTATGGCAGGGTGGAAGAATGTTGGCTGGGGTCAATGTGAGAGATTGATACCGGTTGATATTTGACTACCCCCCTAATTAATGAGGTTTTCCAGGTTTCCCTCATTCCTGCACTGAATAGTGGTTAGGGTCTACTAACGTAATTTGTTCCTGGGCGCAAATGCGGCCTGCTTAATAATAATATGCCGCCCCCTCGCCCGCACAAGTCTCCGACTTCTGGGCTAATCCCTGTGATTAGAATGAGAGGGGTAGAGATATTATTATTATTACATACATTACCATAACTAATATATATACAACGTGTACCAGTAGTAAGTATTCAAAACTTGTGAGCTTGTAAAACAAGTCGAAAAATTACGAAAATCTTAGTACAACTTTTGTCAGTGGCGGCTCCTAAGGGAGATACGCTCACTTAAAGGGGTAACCTCAGCAACAGTTTTTAATGCGTAACATCAAAACGGTTCAACATTAAGTCTCGAAATTTTGATGATATATTAACCTTGACGTGTTTAATAAGTCTCATAAAATAGATTTCAAAATTTTCTACAGGGGCGTGAAAAAATGCAAGACTCAGGGACAAATTTAATCATATCTTTTTAGTCGTTAATTTTTTCTAGTTTCTGACTCGAAAATATTGAAATCTGAAGTATTTAACATAAAAACGGTACTCTTGTTAAATTTCAATAGGATATACCGTTTTTCAGGAAAATCGATTTCAATCATTCTTAACGTGCCCCACATTCAACATCCATAGCCAAATAAATTAATAAATTGCAGTGCGCCATGAAGAAAACAACTAATCTGGCAGTTAACAAATATGTCAAGTATTTTTAACACTCTTAACAGTAACAATTAAAAACAATAGTACAAATAAAAATACCGTAATATAAATAACATAAAAACAACGCCTTTCGGTGCAAAGAAATATTTTATAATTGGGTACATTTCTATTGGGGAACTTTATACCATATCGGTGTGAGGCTGCTCTTGCGCTCCCATGACACTCAATCTAACGTCAAAAGCATATCTACATACTCAGAATATGTATACGGTTGCATTTTTAAATAATTTTTATCTATTTTTGTTCACTATAAAATGGCACTGCGTAGACTCAAATAATACTATTTTCAAACTAAAAATACTTGACATTTCTGTTAACTGTCAGACTACTTGTTTTGTCCATGGCACACTGCAATTAATTTTTTTGACTATGTATTTGATGTTAAATGTGGGTCACGTTAGGAATGATTGAAATCGAATTTACTGAAAAACGGTACATCCTATTGAAATTTAACAAGAGTACATTTTTTATGTTAAATACTTAATATTTTAATATTTTGGAGTCAGAAACTAGAAAAAATTAACAACAAAAAAGATATTATTAAATTTGTAACAGAGCCTTGCATTTTCTTACGCCCCTGTAGAAAATTTTGAAATATAGTTAATGAGACTTATTAAGCACATCAAGGTTAATATCTCACCAAAATTTCGTGACTTAATGTTGAACTGTTTAGATGTTACGCATTAAAAACTATTTCTGAGGTTACCCCTTTAAGTGAGCGTATCTCCCTTAGGAGCCGCCACTGACAAACGTTGTACTAAGGTTTTCGTAATTTTTCGACTTGTTTTACAAGCTCACAAGTATTGAATACTTACTACTGTTACACCTTGTATATATTATGTAAATATTTTAGGGGCATTTTTTAGAGTGGATAATGGATAAATAAAGTAATTTCATAATTTATGTAACTTCTCGAAAATTGACAGAACGCAATTTACATTTTCATACCTACTCATAATGTTAAATTAATTGGTCTAACGTTATCTTAATACCTAAAATATACCTGCAGTGTAGCAAAGGTCAGCGGAAATTGTGACACTAGAACCAATGAAATTATTGTTGTACACAAACTGATCGAATCAATATAGCTTATGCAACGATACCGTCAAATTCAGGAGATGTGGAAGATTAGCTTGCCAGCCGTATAATATCTCACCTACATATTTCTGTTACATAAACCGAGAGCACGTCGAATGGGACGTAAAAAGTAATTACGCGAAGGAGATCCAACATCAAGTTGCAGACTGAAAAAAATGTCGGCTGTTCTTTGTTGGCGTTTAGATACAGGCAGTTTTTTTATAGGACACATTCAATTCTTAATCAGGCCTTATAATTAAACATCTGAGACAGATTAATCAACACCTCAGAGTTTCGTAAGTATGTTTAAAGTTTAAAAAGTTTCATTTGTTCGTACTGTAGCTGAACTTCCAACTCTTTTCCGCTCAAGAAATATTTTTCGCCGATCGACATTAAAACACAGGCCTGGAGGTCCGCTAGGCAAAATAATCATTTTTACTGGTGTTAAATGAAAAATTAAAATTTGTTCTTTAATGAAAGTAATTTATTTATTGTAAACGTTTATAGTGAAAATAGAACAGCATGTAAGGGATATCTCTTGTCCTGTTTGTTTTGAAACATTTACTTCGTCTATGTAGGTTGTAGTGTTTTCACTAGCAGATGGTTTATGAATTATTGAATCTTCCAAAGTGATTGAATTATTCAAAAAATCACTTTAAGCACTTGATGTATTTGATATTGTGTGAAGCTATTTATTTGTGGCATAATTTTAGTTTTTCTTTAATTTTTATTGGGTTTTTGCCACACTTCTGAAAAAAATAAATATTAATTAAATAAGCCCTTGCGCCAAACGGATCAGTCAAAGGTTATTTTTTAAACTAAGTTTGCCTAAACAAAAAATCTCACACTGAAAAAAAAACAGATAAAATATTAGTAAAAGTATTAAACGTATGTCAAGTTTGACAGTTTAAAATTTGTTTTTCTGCTTCTATAGAGATGTTAAATGATTTTTATTTTATTGTTACTTACTTCTTCTTGATACAACTGTAGCCACCAATGATCGATGTTTACTGAACAGTTTGACACACACTTATCTCCGTTCAACAAAATAATCGCGGTCTCATTTAATTTTCTTTTTGTTGCGTTGTCTTCCTTCTCTAACATTTTTGCCGAACCCCATTGAATCAAATGACCGTTTTCCCAAGCGTGTACGCAAATTTTGGATTTTTCAAATTCCCGTCTTTTGATATAATTTTTATGTTCCTCAACTCTAACATTCATAGGCCGAGACGTTTCTCCAACATATGTTTATTGCATTCACAAGGTATACTGTAGATGCAATTTTTTGAATTTTGTATATAATTTTTTGGACGCGTTTTAGACAAAAATGATCGTAAAGTATTAGTTGTCTGAAAAACTGCTCGAATATTAAATTTATTACCGATTCTTCTTAACCTTTCTGATGATATAGGAATGTATGGAATTTTTATTGTATAATTAGTTTCTTTTATTTGTCTTAAAGTGTTCATTTTATCTGTAATATTTTTGAATGCTCTATCAACAAAATTTGGAGGGTATTCATTATTTATTAAAACATTTTTAATAAATTTTAGTTCGTTATTAAAAATATCATTGTTTGATGAAATTAATTTTGCTCTATCATATAAACATTTGTATTTGCAGTGTTAATTTTTTTAGCCAACAACTGATTTGCGAGTTATGGACTCCTCAATGTAGTCTTTAGCTACTGTTGAAGATCCACTATGCATTTTTAAAGTATATATTAGCTCCTGAATTTATTAATTTTCCAACCGTCTAAAAGTAGGAAAGGTTATTCCACTGTACAAAAAAGGTGATTTTTTCATTAGAATATTACAGACGAGTCACTATTTGATTTTCTCTTTCAAAAGTGTTTGAATATGGTTTTCTTCAACGTTTGACCTCCTTTTTGAAAAAATTTAATGTATTAACTGATAAACAATTCGGTTTTTGTGAGAATAAATCTACAATGTCAGCCATATTTTCTCTTTATAGTGATATAATAAAGTTTGTTGAGGCAGGCGAGTGCCCTGTTGGGATCTTTTGTGATCTAAGTAAGGCATTCCACTGCATCAATCACAATATATTACTATCGAGACTTTATGAGTAAGGTCTGAGAGGTAAATCATTACAGTGGATTTCCTCGTCCATTAAATAATATAGAAAACAATTTACTTCTGTTTACTATCGAGATGATAATTATGTAACATCTGTTAAATTTGAGATAAGTGCAGTTGAATCAGGAGTGGCACAGGGATCGGTGTTAGGTCCTGTTTTGTTCATATTATATAGGGTGTCCAGAAACTCTCCTGACAAACGAAGACCGGAGATTCCTCAGATAATTTTAAGACAATTTAATCCAATTCACCTATTCCGAAAATGCTTCCTAAGGGAACTAGAGCTCTTTGAAGATGGCGCCTTGTAAATAGTTTTGTTTAAATACCTCCAGAACGCTTCTACAAACACAAAAACAAAACAAAAACTGGTACGTTTGTTTAGCCTTCAGAGATGATTCGATTTCATCAATTGCGAATTTCTAGTACCGGTCATAGGCGTCCGTTTTGGGTAGGTCAACGGTTATTTTAACGCATAACTTCTTTGTATGTAACTTTTAAGCATTTGTGACACTAGATTATTACATTTTCAGTAATACTAGTACTAAAAGGTACTATTACTTTAAGTTATTAGGATGCACCGTTTTCTAGAAAAATGGATTTGAAAATTTTTCGTTTTTTCGTCATTAAAGTTCAATTTATATTTTTTGCACTAGTTGGCTCTTAACTGTCAACAAAAGTAAAACATACGCAATTGATGGAATCGATTCATCTCTGAAGGCTAAACAAGCATACCATTTTTTGTTTTTCTAAGTAGAAGCGTTCTGGAGGTATTTAAACAAAACTATTTACAAGGCGCCATCTTCAAAGAGCTCTAGTTCCCTTAGGAAGCATTTTCGGAATAGGTGGATTGGGTTAAATTGTCTTAAAATTATCTGAGGAATCTCCGGTCTTCGTTTGTCAGGGAAGTTTCTGGACACTCTGTATATTAATGGTGTTGAGATTATACTGGGTAATGCTTGCTTTTCATTATATCCAGACGATCTCTCTTTGGTTATATCACACAGATATTTAAATAGAGGTAAAACAAAAATTATGCGCTCTCATAATCGACAAAAAATATGTGGAACTTTATGTGTAGAAGTTAATAATGCTATAGTTAAAAGTACCTCAGAACTAGTAAAATTTTTAGGCACATTGTGAGAGCCTCGTTTTATTTTTGAATTCAATGAATTTTTTATTTAAAAATATTAATCATGTGTTAACCAGGGAACAAGCATTAAGCCTGTATTATGCTCGGGTAGAATCTTGTATTCGTTATGGCATTTGTTTCTGGGGAGATTGCAGTTTGTCTCAGATGGTACCTGTAATATATGTATTTGTATATAGTTATAATATTTAGAAGTAAGAAGTTTAATTTATTTGGCTCGCTGTGTAATTGTTCCGGCGAGTTCTCTAGCGTTTTTTGTATATATGTTTTATGTTTGTATGTAGATATAAAAATGGAAATACGAGCGTTTTGTATCAGTCTTAGTTAAAGTAATATATGGGATTTGAAACGTATTTATTACAGTGTGTTATTTCACCCTTGGTATATTACATATATTGGCGACGAGGATGGGATTTGTGTATCCAAATTTATAGTACAAAGTAAAAGTAGTGAAGCAAAGTGTCGAACAGTATTAAATTGTTAAAATAGACTAAACTATTTTACACGTGGTAATGGCGGCTTATATTGGACATTTGAGAGAGTTCAACCCTAGTGTTTGCGACTGGCGTATATTTAAACAACAATTACATCAGTATTTCATCGCAAATAAAGTTATAGATGTTGAAACAAAACGTGCTCTATTGCTAAATTCTTGTCATGAATCCAGTTTAGAGCTATTGTTCAGTTTGTGCATGCCGTCCCTACCAGAAGAAAAGACGTTTGACGAATTGGTAACGTTCTTCGACAAATATTACACTTCAACAAAGTTAGTATTTCCTGAAAGACAGAAATTCTATGCCGCTGTGAAATCAAAAGACGAAACAGTGCAAGAATGGGCAGCGCGTTTACGGCAGCTCGCTTGTAAATGCGAATTTAAGACTGTTGAGCTAAATACACTATTACGTGATCGTTTTATTATGGGATTCGAAAAGGGTCCAATAATCACAAGACTATTTGAAGAAAAAGAAGATGGTCTTACGTTTGAAAAGTGCATCGAAATAGCGTGCAACAAGGAAGCCAGTCACAAAAATCAAGCTAGTATGGGTGTAAAAATCAAGCAGGAACCGGAGGTCTTCCACATGGGTGCCAAAAAGACGTCAGCAGCAATCCAAGGCGGAAAGAAACATCAGGCAAGTAGCAGAACCGGGAATTTCCCAACCAGCAGCAAAGGTTTCCCGCCAAGTAGAGCCGGAAGTCGCCCTAGCAGCCATTTTGATGGTCCCTCCACCAGCGCAGGTCAGCAACCAACGCCATCTGGACCCGGATGTGACGTATGTGGTAAAAAACACGCAGGTCGTTGTAGGTACAAAAATTGTATTTGTAATAAATGTGGTATTCGAGGTCATTTATCAATAAGGTGTAAGCAAAACCTTAGACACAAACATAATGTAAATAATTTTCTAGAGTCTGAAATAGTTGATCAGTTGTATCAAATGAAGAGTACAGACAATAATTTACCTATATTTCTCTATGTAAATGTAAATAATGTTAATATTAAATTTGAGTTAGATACCGGTGCCAGTTTAAGTCTAATATCTAAAGATTTAAAGAAAACATATTTTCCTAATTTGAAACTTTTGCCCACAGATAAAGTTTTGAGCACATATACTGGAGATCGAATTGTTCCAGTTGGTAAAATTTGTGTTACCATTGCATTTAACAATTTGACGGAAACATTAGATTTGTTTGTAATAGATAAAGGCCCTCCTTTGTTAGGTAGAGATTTTTAATAAATTTAATTTAAGCGTAAACAAAATTGAAAATGATAATATTATAAATAAACTATATAATGAATTTCCTTCAGTTTTTAGTGGTAATTTAGGTTTATTTAATAAAGGTTTTATAAATTTAAAATTAAAAGAAGGTGCACAGGCTAAATTTTTTAAAGCTAGAAATTTGGCGTTTGCATTGAAAGAAGCCGTTGAAAAGGAACTTGATAGATTGGTAAAATTAAATGTGTTAACACCAGTTGATTACAGTGATTACGGTACTCCAATTGTCCCTGTTATTAAAAATAATGGTACAGTTCGTATTTGCGGGGATTATAGTTTAACTCTAAATCAAAATTTAGAAATAGATAAATTTCCTTTGCCTCGAATTGATGAGTTGTTTATTAAGCTACAGGGTGGTAAAATATTTACTAAGTTAGATTTATCTAATGCCTATCAACAAGTTTTGCTTTCTCCAGAATCTAGAATTCTCACAACAATTACTACTCACAAAGGTTTATTTTATTATAATCGTCTTCCTTTTGGAATTCACTCTGGACCAGCAAAATTTCAAAAAATTATGAATTCGTTACTTGACGGTATTGCTGGAGTTGCTTGTTTTCAAGATGACGTATTAATTACCGGGACGAATTTTAATGAACATGTTGATAGAGTCAGAACCGTACTTAAAAAGTTTGAAGATAATGGTTTAACTTTAGAAAAAAATAAATGTAGATTTTTCGTTGACAGTGTAACGTATGTTGGTTTTAAAATTGATAAAGATGGTTTACACACATGTCAAGATAAAATTGAAGCTATTTTAGAAGCACCAGTACCGAAAAATACTACACAGCTTAAATCAATACTTGGATTAATTAATTATTACAATAAGTTTTTACCAAATGCATCCTCTTTACTTCAGCCATTATACAATCTTTGTAAAAAAAATGTATCGTGGAATTTTAATGATCAATGTTTAGAAGCATTTAATGACGCTAAAAAAATATTAAGTTCATCTGATGTATTAGTACATTTTAATCCAAAATTGCATGTTTATTTAGCAGTGGATGCATCTCAGTATGGAGTTGGAGCTGTTATTTGTCATTGCATTGATAATGTTTATAAACCAATTGCTTATGCATCTCGAATGCTTAATAAAAGTGAACAACAATATTCACAAATTGAAAAAGAAGCATTAAGTATTATATTTGGCGTTCAGAAATTTTATCAGTATTTATTTAATAATAAATTTACCTTGTTTACTGATCATAAACCTCTCGTTGCAATTTTTGGTCCTAAAAAAGGAATACCAGTTTATGCAGCAAATCGGTTACAAAGATGGGCCTTAATTTTATCAAATTTTCAATATGACATTCAGTATGTTAAATCTCAAGAAAATATTGCAGATTTCTTGTCTCGTTTGCCTTTAAAAAATGACGATAAAAATGACGATAACGATATTTTGTATGTAAATTTTGTTTTTGAAAATAAAATTATACCTATTGACAGTAAAATGATTGCAGAAATTAGTTTACAAGATCCTATATTAAAGAAGGTTTTCTTGTTTGTTAAAAAGGTTGGCCAAAAAGGTAGATAAAATATTTAAGCCGTATTTTGATAACAAGTATTCACTTTCAATAGTAAAAAACTGTTTAATGTTTGGTAATAGAGTTGTAGTTCCTGAAAATTTACAGAGTGATATTTTAAAAATGTTACACAACACGCATATGGGTATGGTAAAAACTAAAAGTTTAGCTCGCTCTTATATATGGTGGCCCAAATTAAATAGTGATATAGAAAAAACAGTAAATGCTTGTTCTTCTTGCAATACTTTTAGAAACAATCCTCCAAAAGCTTCTTTAATTAATTGGGATTATCCAAGCGAACCTTGGTCGAGAATACATATAGATTATTTAGGACCTATTTTTGGAAAACAAATATTAATAATTATAGATGCTTATACAAAGTGGCCCGAAGCTTTCGTTTTAAATAGTACAAGTAGCTTTACATCTATTAAAGTTTTACGTAGTTTATTTGCAAGATTTGGTTTCCCGAAAGTTTTGGTTTCTGATAATGCCTCTTGTTTTACTTCAGCAACATTTAAAAACTTTCTAAATTTAAACGGTATAAAATTAAAACACAGTCCTCCTTATCATCCCGCTACGAACGGAGCTGCAGAAAATTTTGTAAAAACTATAAAAATAGTTTAATTAAATCAGTAAATTCTGGATATAATTCATAAGACTTGGATTTATTGGTAAATATTTTTTTAATGGACTATCGTAATACTCCTCATTGTTCAAGTGGTGTTTCCTGCAGAATTAATGTTAGGTCGAAAATTACGTAGTAAACTAGATCTATTAGTTCCTCAACAAAATTCATCACAAGGTACCACTAATACTCCTAAAAAAATTTTAAACAGTATGAACGCTCAAAAGAAATATTATCAGGGTAAAAGACATAAAAATTTTCAAGTTGGTGATTATGTTTTAGTAAGAGATTATAGAGGCTTAAAAACAAATTGGATACGAGGTACAATCAAAAAGAAGATAGGTCCTCGTACGTACATAATTTTCATTCCAGAACTTAATACCACATGGCACCGGCATTTAAACCAAATTTTAGAATTTAGTAGATTTAGTGATAACATACCTGTTTCTAAAAGTAAAAATGTACCTAGTGATAATGAAAACGCATCATTTAGTGACAGTGACAGTGTTAATGTAAGGGGGGAAGGTGATATAGATATAAGATCAGAAAATAACGACGATATTTGTTTAAGTGATATTTTTGAAAACCAAGGTCAATCTGAAAAAAATTTTGAAAGCGATATTAGAAAAGGAAATCGTGTGAGAAAACAACCTGAACGTTTACAGTATTTTTAAAATTGTTTTCAGATTTAGGGGGAGGTAATGTAATATATGTATTTGTATATAGTTATAATATTTAGAAGTAAGAAGTTTAATTTATTTGGCTCGCTGTGTAATTGTTCCGGCGAGTTCTCTAGCGTTTTTTGTATATATGTTTTATGTTTGTATGTAGATATAAAAATGGAAATACGAGCGTTTTGTATCAGTCTTAGTTAAAGTAATATATGGGATTTGAAACGTATTTATTACAGTGTGTTATTTCACCCTTGGTATATTACAGTACCCTTATTACCAGATTCGTAGGTATTAACCATCTTGAAAAAGTTCAATGTCGGTTAATTAAATTTGTATCTTATCGTATAGGTGGTTATTATCCAGTTAGGGGATATGATCATAAGGTGCTGTTAGATCGATTTTGTGTACAGCCTCTGCATATAAGGAAAATACTTAATAGTCTGTCATTTGTGTTTAAACTTTTTCATGGCAATGTTGATCTCGTGTTCTATTGTCAAAATGTTAAAACAAATATTCTTATCATATAGCCGGTGAATAATCATACGATATCTTAACTTTGTGATATTAATCATTACAATCTTCATAGTATGTTGACTGTAGCAGCTGAATTTTTTAGTATGTCCAGTCACAGAATAAAGGAACTACCAGAAGTGAAGGAGAGAGCTGCCGCCAAAACACAATTTTAGTGCGCATGTGCGGCGCCGCCATTTTACAAGTTGTTTATTAATCAACCTCGCTTTGCTTTCTTGTTTATGTGTGTCGCTGTGTCGGTTTGGTGTGTTTTGGAAAGTGATAGATTCTTTTAATTTATAGTTATGTAAAATAGGTATTGTATAAATATATATTTCATGAACCATATTTGTGTTTTCTTTATTATTCCGTTATTATTCTGTAAACATTGAAAAATAAATTACTTTTATTCAAAATTAAAACTTTAGGTGTCTTGAAACTAGTTTCAAAATAGCTCCCATAATATTGTTCTCAATTGAGTCTTACACCAGTGCTCTTAGAATCAAGTGTCCAGGGTGCCCTAAATCATATTTTTGACACAAGTAAACTAAGGTTTAAAACGTAAAGTGAACAAAATAAATGGAGGGAAAATTATTTTTAAATTTATGTACACTTTGTTTCTGAAAATAATTAAGAATAACTTTGTAAATTTGGAACTAGGAAAGAGCAAAAGATGTAAGAGAAGTCGGATGATTGCTGTGTGCTTTGCGGAATGATTGAGTTGACCTGCATCTAGCGTGGCCCACCAAGTAGGTACTCATACCTGAAATCTATACTTGAAATGAAAATAGCTTCCATAATTGAAATAAAGGAAATATTAGTGACTATACTATTTAAAACATCTATTGCAGTATCAAATTTTCTGTATGGCAAATGTATCTGAAAAAGCTCTACCACGTTAAATAAAATATATAATTTTCACAACAATAAAAAATAAACAGGAATAAATGCAATTTATACATGTATTTTATATTTTTTAATAATTTTATACATAGTAGGTATTTTATACTGCTTAAAGCTTCAATATGACTAAATAAATATAGTGTCAACTTGTTTCTTAGTGTAGACTGTAGATATTATATACAACTTTCTCTCAGTGTAGTAAGTAGTAGATACGTCAAATTTCAAATTCAAGGTTAAATTTTTGTGACCATCCAAGATCAAAGGAGCCGCCTTAGCTTTCGCTTCTGGTAGTTCCTTTATTCTGTGGTATGGTAGAAAATGTGGACTTTAACGTCGAGTAAATCGGCCGTAATGATGACGATTCTGCCATAGATAGAACAAATCTGATGAAGAGTCGTTGGATCTTTATTCGAGAAATAAGAATGGCGAAAATTGCATTTCTCCATCTTTTACCGTTTTTGTACTACAGAGTGTTTTTCTGCATCACTCGGTTTTGCAATGTAATTTTTTGCCACAGAGCTTAATTGCCTTAGTTAAAATTTCTGCAAGGTGTCATTAAAGGTATAGTAATACGAGTATGTAATTATTGAATAAAAAGCTGTAATAATTCTATTGTTTCGTAAAATAAAAAATATATAGAACTTGTTACCTTAAGTTATATATCTAATAATCCATTGTGACATAATTCCAACATGTCACAACGGAAATAACTGAACAATGTAAATATCTTCAGATTTATGTACATTTGTTACTACAATACAGGGTGTTTGAAGGGATATTTGAAGCACTATAAGGTGTTCATTGAGGGTAAGTCACTATTAAAATTATACCAAACTTTTTTTCCATTGATCGAATTTAAAAATCTCCCACGCTGAATTTAATTTAAATCGCTTTTTTGCTCTTGTTAAATTTTAAAAAAGGTGTTCAAGAAAAAATGCATTAATTAAATCAAGTTTTTAATAGTGTTTATTAGAAGAAATCAAAAAGTCAGTAGCAGGCTTTGTCTTTAAAATTTTACAGTTAGTGATAAAACTATAACATAAAATTTTAAAAATTGTTCAAAATGGACGCTATTCTCTCTGAAACATACATTTTTTCTCTTCTTTATTCTTTACACCCCTTGCTTGTATTTTGTTGCGCATTCACAGAAATTAATGAACTCTTTTCATACAATAACTTGAATGTCTCCGGAATTACTTTGCAAAAAGCTACTTGCGCTTCTAATAATACATCATCCGGCACACAATCTGATAATACCTACTGAATCTTATTCTATTACTTTCAGACACTTCTACTTTCAAATAACTAAGTGTTGACATGAATCACATCTGAATTCAGTGAGTTAAATGAATTTATTCACTAGAAGAAATTAGCTCAATTATTGTTTGACGGTTCGTTGGCTAATTTTACTCTCCTGAATAAATATTCATTTAACTCACTTGGTGTATAATAGTTATTTATAGTACAAGAGGGATATAGGCATTATTATACATGAGCGAGGCATATTTTCATGAATGTAATAAAAAAAATGCCGTTGTCTCATGTGTACTATGTAAAATTTTATCTAGAACTGCAAAAAATTGTATCAACAACTACCTTAAACTGAGAAAAATCCAAAATCAGATCCAGTTTGTAAGTTTTGATTCAAAATCAAGAAGCTAAGGCATTGTTATGGTAACATGTCAAACTTGTTATAAACAAAATTGAGTTTTCGTTTTTACATTTTCTTCTGCAAATAGTGGTGTTGATTGAAATAATGAATGATTCAGAAACAGAACAGAACTTGCTGCTTGAAATTGAAAAAGTTGCTGCAACTGCAGTAGCTTCACTTTTGCCAGATAAATCGAGAACTAAGTACGAACAATTTTATAAACGATTCACCGATTGGTGTGCATCTAAGAATATAAAATATGCAGCAAAAGAAAAAGTATTATTAGCATTTTTTGAAGAATTGTCCAAGAAGTACATCATCTAGTCCACTTCTAGCCAATACAGGAGCAGACCTTCTAACTGTAAAATGGTGGTTTTAAGTCAGGGCCAACCCGGGGGTGTAAGGGGTGCGTGGCACCCGGGCACCACGATTCAGGGGGCGGCAAATGACCGTTGGTTAGTAGCAGACGTCAGTTAAGCTAAACTGCACACTCCCTGTTAAAAGACAATATTTTCTTATGAAAGTGAGAATAAAACCATTCAATGCCCTGAGAGATATTTTAAAATTAATTTTTATTACACAGTTTTGGATATAGCCTTAAACAAAATTGAGAGAAACATTGAACAGCAAAAAAATCACAAAGATACATTCGACTTTTTAAATGATCTTCATTTATTCGGAAGTCTAAGTAAGGATATAAAAATGAAATATTGCATGGACTTGCAAACTAAGCTTTCAGATCCAACAGAACCAATGGACATTAATGCCATAGATATGTATAACTAAGTTGAAAACCTTGTGATAGATATTAACCCAAACGACCCCCTAGCAGTTTTAGAATATTTTTCCAAAATTACTCCACAACGTGTCCATAGCTTTGAGAATATTATTAACCATACTTGTAACGGTAGCATCAGGCCAGAGATCTTTCTCAAAATTAAAGATAATAAAAAATTACCTGCGTTCTAGCATGACACAAGATAGACTTTCTCGTTTAGCTATAAGTATTGAAAGTTAAATTTCAAAAAACCTAGATATATCTCACTTGGTTGAGGAATTTGCAAAAAGAAAGGCCCGAAAAATTATTTATTGAATGACAAGATACCTATTATTTAAATTAAAAGTCAGTACAATACAGACATCTGAGCATCATTTTATGTTATTTTGTTATTTTTACACATGTATTTTATATTATAAATATATTTAGTTTTGTATTACTTATGAAGACTAAGTTAATTGTTGAAGAAAAATACATTTATTTTTATTATAATTAATGTATATTTCCATATTTATTTTATTGCCCCATTATTTGGTGATTAACCTAGAATGCTGCTAGGAGATTGCCGCCATTGAAGCTACTTCAATTGCTTACAAAGAAAATTTAAGCATTGTTAATACAAATACAGACCAGCTGCATTCTTCTGGTATTAATCTTACGAATTGCCAAAGCTGTGTTGTTAATATTTATAACAAGTAATTCAATTTAATTATCTATTAATTATCAAATTGATAAACCTGTTGGTTCTTAATAAAAATAACCATTAAGAAGTGATATCTTTTTTTAATATTTCACTAGTGGGGTAATTCATTATTCAACTGAAACAGTGCCAAATAAATGCTGTACTGAGGCTCTTATAAAGCAGTTGTATATAAATATAATATAATATTATTTCAATTTGAGTAAATATTTAGAGAATCGCCCTGTCTCGCACCTTTCTTCAGCCGCCTCCACGGTCGCGTAACTTTGGCACGCGTCGCTTTGCCCCCCGCGGGCTCAATTTCCCGCATTTCACTCAAATACATCCAACGAATTTCTAGAAGTCAAACAGTCTCGACTCACGCCTCTGACAATAGCGAATCGACCTGGTTCCGTGGGTAAGAAGCCCTATTATTTGTTCGTGCTCTCTGAAGAAGACCTCCAGTTCACAGCGGAGAGAGAGTGAGAGTTCGCCGTAGATTTGAAAAAAATACGCTCTGATTACCGCGAACGAGACGACATATTGACAGTGTCTTCTTTCTGGGTGTCTATTCAGTTCAGGTTCTGTCGCTGTGCTGCCAAGTGACTGAAAAAAAATTAGTAGTGATGTGTCTACAGACGTGGATGTTGTTTCTTTGGGCGCTAAGTCTGTTGGATTTTGTGATAGGGATCCTGCCTGAGGATACGGCTACGCTGAGTGACTCCCACGGTGAGTAATGGGTGATTTATATGTAGAAGGATAATGATACCAGAGACAATTTGAGGAAAATAGTAATTCAATAGATATTTTCAATGAAAAATTCAAGAAAAATTGTAAATATTTTCAATGAATAACTTTAAGATTATTATTTACTTTATTTCTTTCACTTATTCTCACAGTTTCACCACTTTACTGCAAACTGGAACAATGAACATTAAAAAAAATAGAAGTGCTGCATTTATTTTCATTCAATGAAAATTAAACGAACCCAAATGATACATGAATTTAAATAGAACATATATACAAGGCGTTTCTTAATATGGTGTAATATTATTGTAACGTCATATTTGACAAATTTATTTTAATCAGATGGCAATTTCTGAAAAAATCCAAGTCCTACCTGGTGAAGTTGTGGGCCCCTCCAGTCCTTCAGAAACTCCTTACCGAGTGAATTTGAAATGAATAATCCTGGTCAAAATGACAAGATCGTTCTTGAGATAAATGTTAATGTCAATAATAATAATTCTAAATAAAATGCTATAATATCGAAATGCGGTATTATGAATTCCAACCCACTAGTGTGTTCATAGTTATTTATGCAACAAGTACAAAAAGTAAGTGTTTATTGCACGCGACGTGAAATTGTCTAACGAGGCCGTCAGGCCGAGTAGGACAACACGTCGAGTGCAATAATCACCTTTTGTACGAGTTGCATACAATATTTTTTCTACGTTCATGCAAAAACCAAAAAATTTTATTTAGATGACACTAAGTCTAGGAAAATGTGACGTTGATTTGAACGTTTATGTTTGTCATGATGATAAAAAGCTGTAGTAGAATGAGAGATGAGTGCAATAAACATTTTATTGCACTAGTACAATAAAGAACCACTTTTCCACTAAATAAAGTTCAAAAGTTTTGTTTTTTGCATGAACGTAGAAAAAAGTTCTTTAAACGTTTGTAGTTTGTGAAGAAAATAAAAATGTTTCATCAATAATAAAGGGTACTATCATGCCTCTTCACACGAAAGTATACCATTTTGTACTACAAATATAATTTGTCTTCATATACTCCACTGTTTTAGCTAACAGTGCATACTATTTTGAAAATTTTATTTCATTGCGTTCTAAGTTTACGTAGAAAATTGCTTCTTGGGTGATTTTACACCGCAGAAATTTATAATAAGCCGGTCATTTTCAGAGATATTCGAATAAATGCAATATTTCTAAATTTGCATTTCAAATTTAAGCTAGACTAAAGGCACAACATTTTGAAATTTTAACGAACAGATCATGTTCACAAAATACACGGTCAAGCAGTTTTTTTATTTATATAGGGTGATTCTGAACCTCTAGCTACGCATAAACTTGGAAAATTATAGCTGAGGACAAATAATGAAGAATAATGAAAAAATGTAGTAAATTATGTTCAGTTTGGGAAGTTTACAAAAATTTATCAGGTGAAATTTTCTGTTTATGGAAGCTAAGAAGTAACATTTCCATATATACAGATTCGGAAATTGCGGATCTTTACAGAGAAAGTAGAAATTGCCGCTTCATTCCAGGGAAGGTACGATCTTTAAGAGGGGCGGCGACGTGCATTGGTCTAGCATTCCCCACTACTACGGTAATCGGTTCCGTATCGCCAACGCCAATTCGCCATTGCAAATTTAACTGTCCGGTCAACTGATGCCAGTGTTGTCAGATCTCATGCATTCCGAGGAAATCTCATGCTCTCATATTTTGATTACAAAATCTCATGCTTTTTAATGGACACAAAAAGAAATAATAAAATTATTAAAATTACTCTTTGGAATCTACCAAAACAAAGACCTAATGAGAAATAAAGGCAAAATCGAGGGCCAAATTGAATAGATAGAGGTAGGTATCTACAATATTTGGGTACTTGAAATGTCCTTTATTGTAGATTGCTCTCTTAATAATTAGCAATGAATACATAAACGGGTATGACAGTCTACGGATATGCGGTGTGTGTGCTGTATTCACGCTGCATTGCAGTGATTCTTAACTCTATTCCGTAAGGGTACCTACATTTTCTGGAAACAACAGATTTTACGACCCTGCGTCACGTCAACTGCGCCTCAACGTTCGCCCGGCCTAACAATAAAATAAATTAGAAAGGTTACGTGGTTAATAACTTTTAAGTAAGTACCTGTAACTACCTACTTACAATGTAATATTATGATAAAATAGCAGAACATAATGCTTTTTAATGAAATAAAAATGGCATTACAAAAGTAATTAAAAATTAAGCTGTATCAAGAGGTGTTTTTTGATAAATTAAGCCATATGCAAAGACGCTGTGGTCGAAGTATGGGTGTAGCATGACACAAATACACGCAAGCGGCAAAATACAATTCACCATCAAGATCCTCACTTTCCAAATCTGTATAATAATAATACTAGAGAAACATTCAGGAATAATAGTAATTGAATAGATATTTTCAATGAATAACTTCAAGATTGATTATTGTTAGCTTCATTTATCTCATTTCTTTCATTTATTCGACAGTTTCAGTCATTTTACTGTTGTAAACTGTAACAATGTACATTAAAAAAAAATAAAAGTGATATTTATTTTCATTCAACCAAAATGAATCGAATCCAAGTGACACATTGAATTAAATACAATATATATACAGGGTGTTTTGTAATAATATGAGCAAACACTAATCGTATATTCTGTAACTAAGATTGAGGTATTTTAGTTAATTAAATATAAGGTCCTAAAAGGCTGTCGTTTTACAAGTTTGCCAAAATTAAAAAGAAAATGAACTCATCATTTATAATTTCTGTTATTTTCATACATGTTTGTAGTTTGTGAACAAAATGAAATAATATGTATTTACTTACTTTCTTAAGCAAAGAAAGTCAAAAGTCAAAAATAATTTATTCTTATAAGACATTATAAGTACAATGTATAAGAAAAGTCAAACAAAATTGCAAACATTACAGCTAAATACAAACTGCACATTTAAACACAAACATGAGTATACAGACATTCATAGGTATACGTATATAATAAATCAATATAACAAACACACACACACAAAAAAATAATATAGCACAAATTAATTTAAAGAAATCTGTGGTACTGTAAAGACATTGTTCCGTCAAATATAATTTAAGCTCATGTTTAAACTTTTCTACGGTATGAATTGATTTTATGCAAACTGGGAGCTGATTAAAAATGTTGGCTCCAATACGACTTGGCGCATTGTAAGTAATATTTACTCTGGAGGAAGGAAGATGTAAGTCCTCTTTAGTCCTAGTATTTTTATTATGAATATTAGAATTTGAAAAAAATTGTGATCTATTATTAAAAACAAACAGTCATATTTCATAAATATACAAACCATATAAGGTAAAAAGTTTAAATTTTTTTAAAATATTTGCACATGAATGGGACTCCAGCAATGCAACGCAGTATCATTTTTTGGGCCACAAAGACGCAGAATGTATGTCATAATTTTTCAGATGCATATGTTTTAAAAAGTCTCTGAAGTGTGTACTGTTGTGTGACTTTACCAAAGAGTATGTACAATAAGAGTATTTCACTCAATACAAATTCCCTATGTTCCAAGTTTCGTTTTTATGAGATAAATGGGCACACTGCGCGCCTGCGCAGTGAGTATCACAGCGGTTACTAAGCAACCACAAAAACAAACTTGCTTACTGCTGCTTCATAACCAGGGCCAGGTTCCCCTAAATGTAATAGTGGAGTTTGGGGCTAACAACTGGCAATAAACACAACCTAGTGTAGAAATATAATGATTAATATTTGTACATTAATATGTTAGGTATTAATAATAATTTATATGACAAACAAATGCATCATATTGGGCAGATAAATATTAAGAAATTTGGTAAAAAATTATTAAATTTTACAAAAATATACATTAAAAATGTAATAGATACATGGAATATTTTTATTGACAAACATTTATTTGTTAGCTTGCTGCATCCGTGTTTGGGTTCTTTCTCGACATTTTATAAAAACAATTGCTTTTGATATCTCACAATATAAAAATAGAAAATGCGATTGTATCAGTATTTTTTTGAATGGTACCTCAACCTCTTGCATTTGTGAACTGATTTAGACGATTCCTTTTAAATTAGATGAAAAACCAATAAATCATGAGTACACACTTCGGTGAGTTATGAAAAGAAAATCCAAATATTGTGTATATTAATTTCGATTTACTCCTCGTGGTCAACCACATGTTCAACATTGTTATCTCTATCATTTGTTATATACAATTTATTTGTATATAACAAACATAATTTGTATACATGTATTTATGTAATGTAAAACTAATGTTGAACTTTGTTAAGATAAAAATTTTTGATTATTATAATGTTACGATATCTAGACTTTGACGATTAGCTCTGAAAGCGCCTAGCTAGGATTTAATAATATAAATACACACTTTTAATATACACAATATTTGAATTTTCATTTCATAGATTCTTTTTTAATATAATACTTCTTTACGCTGCAATATACGCGGCTTTCTCTTTGCTTCTTAGGCATTTTTAATAAAAAATATAAATAAGAATTCTAATTTCACACCAAATAAACTTGTAAAAAAAGTCAATAAATATGTCTCAGTAGAAAAGTTCTAAAACACAACACAATATAAAACACTCAACTAGATTGAAAATGTAAAAAACAGAAAAACTATGTCGTAAAAGCACACATGTAAAATGCAGTAAAATGTTCACAATTATTCGGTTTTGGGCCTGAAAACTGACCTGATAAATTTCATCTAAATAATATCCGCTTGGTCAATTTTTATCTGTTTCACTCTTCCTTGAACATTTCTAATGCGACAACAAAGATAGATAATTCAAACATATGCCAATTATTACTATTGCGCAGAACCTGACGAATTTCTGTATTATCTTAGTGGCACACTACGCGCAATTCGAGAGAGAAGCAAATATAACCAGGAAAAGTGGTGGGAGTGCATTCTCTTATTGTATATACTCTTTGACTTTACCCTAACTGAATGCTATCTACGTCCACAAGCCATGCTATGTAATACATTATTGGAACAATAAGGACCCAACTTGAAATCATCTCTATAAGAACTTAGAGAAGACATAAATTGACGTTATTATTGACATATGTAAAGTAACTCCGAAAACAAAATCATTGAAAGTCATGTCAAGCATGTAAAGTGCAGCACATCTACTTAACTAATTTCTTGAAACTGTTGCTATGTTTTCCATATATATTTAGTTTCACAAAAAAAACTGTATGCTCTAGATATGCCCTTCCGGCGGCAATCAATCAACATGACGAGGCGATTGAATTTTTAATGCGACACAATTTCACTTGAATGAGCGAAACCCAACTCTCGCGTCCATAGACAACTATTAATTGCCCTCAAACTGATTGTACGGCATCTTCTAGGTCAGACCCTTTTGCAACATACACTGGGAGCAAAGTGTATCTCACCTTACAAACTGCTGATTCTCTTCCCTCTGCCCGCGCTCAAACTCATGAGTGACGTTATTAGTATTCGAATCGAAAAGGTCAGATATTGGTTGTTAATAAATTTTAACTTTTATTTGGATTTTAGAAGACTCTGTGTCTTGTGTTATTATTTTGTGTTGCTGGAATTATTTTCATGTTTTGGAGTAATAATTGTTGTTAAGTTATTTGTTACCGTTACGTTTTGGTTGTTATTTAAGTACTGTACATACTTTTACGCCAAATTTCAAATTATGTTGCGTCATAATTCTGGGGCACAATTTATATTGTGGCTACTTGTAAAACCAAAATAAAAAAGAAAAACTGGTGAATCTATTACTTTCCATAGAGTTCCAGAAGAACCTTCCTTAATTAATGAAAGGACGGAATAGAAGCTGCAATAAAAAGATACTGTTCTTCTAGATAATCATACAGCAGAATTTAAAGATATATGTTGTAGAAGAAAAATGAACGTAGATCCAAAGAAATTATAACCTACAGGTACACATACGTGTCATATATGGATAGCTATTAGATTAAATTGACCATTTCAACAAATGTTTGCTATAATCTAAATTCTACATCGTGAAATTGCTCTGTGAAGACCGTTCTATCACTATGCAGGCCCTCCAAAACACCATTCAAAAAGAATAAAAGAAGATACTAAGTATCTTCACCAGAAACTAACATTACCAATGTAATTTTAAATAAGATAAATGTTGACACAAAATCATATAGATAAGTAAGTACTTACAATTAACAACAGTAACTGAGATTGTGTTGTGTACCATTTCAAGTTACTATTTTTGTTTGTGACAGGGTGACTCACGGGTCGTAAAATCTGTTGTTTCCAGAAAATGTAGGTACCCTTACGGAATAGAGTTAAGAATCACTGCAATACAGCGTGAATACAGCACACACCGCATATCCGTAGACTGTCATACCCGTTTATGTATTCATTGCTAATTATTAAGAGAGCAGTCTACAATAAAGGACATTTCAAGTACCCAAATATTGTAGATACCTACCTCTATCTATTCAATTTTGCCTTTTTGCCTTTATTTCTCGTTAGGTTTTTGTTTTGGTAGATTTCAAAGAGTAATTTTAATAATTGTATTATTTCTTTTTGTGTCTATTAAAAAGCATGAGATTTTGTAATCAAAATATGAGAGCATGAGATTTCCTCGGAATGCATGAGATCTGACAACACTGGCATCAGTTGACCGGACAGTTAGATTTGCAATGGCGAATTGGCGTTGGCGATACGGAACCGATTACCGTAGTAGTGGGGACTGCTAGACCAATGCACGTCGCCCCCCCTCTTAAAGTTCGTACCGTCCCTGGGATGAAGCGGCAATTTCTACTTTCTCTGTAAAGATCCGCAATTTCCGAATCTGTATGTATGGACCTCTATGTATTTTCGTGTGTCTGTGGAACATTTCATTTTATATTATTTTATTTTCATCACGAAAATAATTTCGCTTCTTTATTTACTGTATTATATTTTATTAAATTTTCATACTTCTGTCTGTATTTGTTTTATCTTTTCTGTTACTGTTAAGGTTAAGTAGAGTAGCCGTAGGCTAAACTTCGCCTATTCTAATGTGATTGTGTGTAAATTGCAATCCATTTTAGAAAATAAAGTCATTTTATTATTATTAAATAACAAGTACACCACTTTTGCACTTTGCTGAAAACAACTAGGTAATTACCAAGAATCGTTGACTTTAAATTCATAAAACTCTCATCAAAACTCCTTTCAAATTATTCCTCTAAATTCTCGATTTGCACGAAATTCCATTATATTGGACTAGGTACTTCTACTGCGTTGTAGTTATAAAAATCTGTGACCAACGTTAGCCAATTTAAAAAATAAAAATGTTTTTCAGCAAATGCGCATCTGGGAATTTTTTTATTAAGCCTAACAGGCCTTCGGGGGCCACACTGCTTTTTATATCTAACCGACCGAAATGAATGCGGTACGTAATTTAGGAAAGGGTCAGCATGGGATGCTGGCCATATGACTTAAGTTTACAAATATATGTGTTTTTGCCTCCGCCGAGTATTCCTCTTTTTTTTGTTGAAACGTATGTGGTCAGAGCTAATATCCCAGTACCGAGATTTATGTTGTATATGAATAAGGCGAGATAACATCGAAGAGAAAAGTCGGCGTCACTTTTTTAATAACATGAATAAAATATATTGTGCTGGATGCTACACTAAAAAAATAAGCTTCGGTTTAGGTGAACCTAGATGAATAAAATCCACAAGTTAAAATGTTAATTTCAAAGTTAATAAAATAAATACTAAAGTTCTACAAACAAACAAAATTGACAATATTTTACATATCAGATAGACACATATTTGAAGCAATTGAAAACAGTTGGTAGTAGATGAAAGTAGAATATTAAGGTCACCGTATATCTAATCTGATCAGTTTGGCAGTGTATTCAGCCAAGGGTTCCTTGGAATTATTGTACATTATAATGCCAGTACGTGAAATTTCTGCGTTTTCCCGAGCAAGAATAACTGCTTTACATGATGCAGGACATTATAATCATCAGATATCGAACATGTTGGGCATTCCTAGATCATCTGTTGTACGAATAGTACACAGATATGAAGAATTTGATACAGTGGAAAACAGACCACGTAGTGGACGTTCTCGAGTATCTAATGAAAGGGAGGATCGGTATTTGGTGCAATATGCCTGTAGACACCGCACATCTTCAGCTTCAGCACTCAGGGCCCACTTTCAAGGTACGTTTCGCCTACTATTCGAAGACGTCTCGACAACGCAAATTTACCTGCTAGAAGACCATTACGGGTTCCCACTCTACTTCCAAGGCATCATGCTGCCCGTCTCTAATGGGCGCGAGAGCATAGGGGTTGACTTTTACGCCAGTGGCGGTGGGTCTTATTTACAGACGAAACCAGAATTGGGCTGGTTACTGATGACAATCGGCTGAGAGTCTGGAGAGAACCAGGTCGTCCGTACCGTAATGTTTTGGGGTAGAATAATGTTCAACCGCCGCACCCCATTAATTTGCATACCACAGAATATGACCAGTCAAATTTACATCGAACAAGTTATTACGCCCATTATCTACCCCCTACGTAACGATTAGGTGAAAATTTTGTATTTACGGAGGACAATGCTCGACCACATCGCGCAAGAAGTGTTCAAGAGACACTCGAAGCAGAACATATCAATAGATTAGATTGGCCAGCCAACTCTCCTGACATGAATCTTATTGAAAACATGTGGGATTTCGTTGCTAGAGCCATTCATAATCATATTCCTCCATCTCAGACTGCAGATGAGTTAGTCGTGGCGGCAGAAGAGGAATAGAACAATATTCCGCAAGAGATCGTTAACCGCTTGATTATCTCATCAGACGTGTCAATATGCTATTGGAACATGGAGGTCATACCGACTATTAGTCAAGTAGAGAACTTGCTTTGTTACTTCTTCTTGATTTAATAAATTTTGTCAAAAATATCACACATTTGCTGGTTTTTAATTTACTTTATACTCAGTTTATCGAACATATTCTTTTCACAAAAAAAAAAGATTCAGAAAACGATATACTTTTAAAAATATTTCTTTAACAAGAATAAGGGGGAGTCCAAGACGTTGGACGTTGTGTGTATGTTAGCTAAATCCCCATTGTACCAAATTTTAAGTAACTATCATAAAGTAGAAAGTAACTTAGTTATTTTATCATGTACATTTCATGATATAAAGCAGCTTTTCGGTTATCCTTTTATGTGTCCTATTCTTTTTCAATTTGTTTTTGTTGTTATACTGATGCATATTTTCTTATATGTTTTTTAATTTTTATTCATACTATTTTTTTTGTATTTGCATTTTAATGTTTTACTTAGTGTTTTACTTTGACTTTGTATTCATGTTTTTATTTATTTTCTTTTTTTTAACAACATATCCTGCAAATGGGTTTCGCCCGTTGAATATTTTATTTCAATAAATAAATAAATAAATTATTCAGTTCTAAGTCTAAAATTATAGAATCACAAACGACTTTTAATATTAATTAAAATGACTAAAAAGTTTCCATTTTTGTCGATGGAATAAGTTGACGACAGTGTTACTTTAGGAGGTGGTAATTGTTTTACCTGAATGTTATCAACCAGAAGTGAAATTATGAATATTCTGAATGGATCACTTATCTACATGAGGGTATTGAACAGATCAATTAATTTCTATATGGGTAATAGTGCACATAAATTGATGGAAAGTGTAAATATCTCACAAATGTACTTTTGTTTTGTAGGTACATACAGAAGTATAGTAGGTTTTGATCTGAAAAACATATTTTAATAGAAAATTGTTAGTTTTACAAAAAATATTATTGCAAGAGGTAAACTGTAGACAACCAATATACATTAATTTAGATAAAATGTCTAAAACACCTCTTATTGCAGAATTATTTGCAATAAGAGTATATATAAAAGAGTCAATAAAGAGATTTAAAAATGAAAATAATGGGTCCTTTTTCTACCAAGCTGACACACATATGATTAGGTGTATATATTTTTAATAGTTTCTAGGTTGATAAAGCATAATTGGCTAATTTTTCAGATATTGCAATGCTTTCAACTCCAGGTTTTACGGAACATATCTGGATATCAACTATGCAAAAAACTAAAAAAATTAGCTTAAAATATTTTAAGTCAGCATTAAACTCAAATAACTTATATTTTATTATAAGCCTTAATCTTATTAATGCAAAAGATTTTTTAAAATAGGGTTAGGTCAATCCATTGATGAGATCCTTAACCATAGTTCTGTCTAATAATGTATTTAATGTGAATTGAAAAAAGACCCAAGTGTTGCACTTGATCCGTTGTTTCAAACAGCAATAATGAAACAGTTAATTTTCTCTATATTAAAGCAACTTACTAGACCTTTCTATAGCCTAGTAAATGCCTACTTGTGTTATAACTGTTATATGAGAAAATACTTTTTTATCTAAGCTATTCAATAACAAATTAGCGACAAATTTTAGTCTGTAATTTCGTAACATAATTTTGCATTCTATTGGAGTTGTATTTTTATTTTTGAATTATATTTGTAGAAAAACTATTCCTTTTAGACATTTGTTTTATGATTTTTTTACTGCTTTTAGTCGGATATAAAGTACCTTTATTATCTGCGTTTATATATCGTAAGTTCAATAATTCTGCATTTACAGTTTTATCTGTAAATAAAGAATTGATAGCCAACCGTACATATCCTTGTTATAACTCATATTGTACAGTTGTCTTAAATATAATTTTACCTTCATATGACTTCAGGTACAGTAATTAATGATAAATAATTAGATCGTGAAACATTAAGCTCAAAAGAGTGAACAAAAATGACACTGTGTGATGGACTACTTCTCTAAAAGAATGCAGGAAATTTGGGAATTATTTACAGTTTTACAATGTGACTGATTTCACAGTTAGCATGTCGAGAGTGTATTATACATATCGCATCATTTTAACTACCTATTAGGTAACTTTTTTGTTGAATTTGTAAATACAATATGATTACCACACTTATATTGTTAAAATTGTTGTAGTAAATTGTAGTATAAATAATGAAATTTAAATACCTTCTAGAATACCTATTGTTGATTTCATTAATTAATTTTAATATTTTGACATCGATTGTTTTCAAAGCCTTTTATTACTTTCCGTTATTTTTTGTTTTAAGAAAAAAGTTGAAAAGACAATTTTATTATATAAATATAACAGTGTAAAATATACTTACAAGGTACTTTATTAAAAAAATACACTATTTTCTAAATATCCCACAAACGTGATATTCAGTTATTTTTCTCATTTTGTTCATAGTAAACAGCACAAAAAATGAATTCAATAATAAGAGGGTTACAACAATAGCACGTACTTAATTTGGAGCCGACTACATCATTAATAATACTTTGCCAAAAAATATAATATTTTCCATATGCATGTAACTGATCGATACAGAATATTCGTACACGAATAACGCAAAATTGTAGAAAAATTATTCCGACTAGAAATCTCTCGAACCAATTTGTTAAAAAAATTTACTACGACTTTCCTGATGCTACAATAGAATCCGCAACCTAATTATTCTAATTTGAGTGATTTCTTGAATCGTTTACAACAAATTTCCGCTGCAATTTTACCTACCCGAAACAATAGTTTTTAAGAGCGCTGCATTTTTAAACGGGGAGATGTTCCGCTTTCGTACAAGGATAAAACAAATGTAACATTTGTCACTATCTGCTAGTCTGATAATAAGAAAAAATATTTATAACGCGCTTAACACAAAATTGTTTGTCATTCAATGGAGAAATGCATACTCCTCCAAATATGTAAGTAAGTAAGTATTTATTGGTGCTATTACATAAAATGTAATATTACACGTCAAAGAAGAAACATTGCTAAAAGCATAGAGTTAAAATGCAATTACAATACAATTAGAAAAGAAAGACACATCTATAATTTACCGTTCTGATCAACTTTTTCAAGCAGCATTTTGCTGTATTTTTAGTAGAAAAGGCACTTTACCTGAAACGGTAACAGTTTTCAATCGGTGCACTGAATATTTCAAATAGGATTATTTTGAAAACTGTTACTCCTAACACCTTCAACAGGGTATACCTTTTTCAGATACAACAGGTAGGAGAATCGATTGTTTCTATAGTCACATGGATACACTAAGCAGCAAAAAAGTTCGGCCATTTAAAAGAAACATGATGTGGCGCCCTCTACTAGTGACGTCAAAATTAGAAACAAATTTGAATTTCTGCAAAAACTCCCGATTTACAGATGCATAGAAAACTAGTTTTGGAAAAGATTTTATTCTATTTAATGGTGGATGCGAAGGTGTAAATGTCAAAGGCCAATGTCAAACACGTCTGCCATTAATTTAGAAATCATTAAATATACCAGGTGTTTCATGTATTTCATCAAATTTGACTCAGATTCATATTTGATGTACAGCCTGTAGGTTTGAATACTATTTTAAGTTTCTTCTACTGAAAATTAAATCGTTTGATTTTGATAACAAAAATGTCCTAACCAAAATGTAATGACGTAAATATAGTAGTGATTAAAAAAAATCATTCACAAGTAAATAAAATATTATTTGTTACAGTTGTTATGCAGTTAATAAAGTCGTTTTATCTGTCACAATTGCATATAAACATTTATAAACTCTATAAAAAAATAAATTACTGTGATGTAAGTTATTGCATTCATTTTACTTTAATTGTTCTAAAAATGACTAACTTCACGTTATATTTTCTTTCTGAATTATTTAAATTACGCATTGTTTAAAAGAGACACTCTTCAGTTGTCGTGCATTTTTCATTTGCAATTATATTTTTACGCTCGAAGAGAAACGAAAGACTTACAATTAGTTTAAATACAACATTTTCAAACAATTTATAAGACGATTAAAGGTGAAAGTTTCCACTGTCGCCTGCAGTCAACATCGGCTTTATAAAATATGGATCAGATGACATGGAATAGCCGCTATCAGATGATCCACATTGCGCATTGGACATGTTACCCACTAGAACTGTGTTTCTGTAGAAAATCCGGTAGTTTAAAGTCGCTGAGATCACAACTGATAATTCGATACCACAATAAACTCGAATAAATGGGGCAGTTGGCTAGAGTTCCCAAATCCACTGATGTGACCTGCATCGGCATTTTCTAAATTGGATTTTATACGTTTTGTGTACTTTTCGGGCTTGTCTTAGAAACAATGGTTTATCTACTAACAACAACTGACAGTAATAAAAGACCTTTTTAATACGTATTTTCGGAAATGTTAATTACATTTCAAATTAGTCAATTTTATTTCAGAACATGTTACTTCAAGATAACTTACTTTTATTTGTTAGTCACTTTATCCAATTATCAAAACACCGTATTCATCATGAAAGTTTATTTTTACAAGCTAACTTGTAATAGTATATTGTTATATTAAGGTTAAAAGTCTTACTTCGTGGCGACCAAAAAATTGCGAGACAAAATTAAACACTTTTAATCTGAATAAAGCATGCTATTTTTTTCTTCAACCGAAATCCTCCATTTAAATTAATTTGTGCTTTGAAACTGTTCAAACCAATGGATTGTTGTCAAACATTAGTCGCTATTGTTTGTGGTTCAATTTAGTGAAAAGTCTGTAAAAATGGACTATAATGAAGATTTAGGTGTACCTGAGAAGATACTGGATTGTGGGGAAGAGGTTTTGGTCGCAATATTCAATGTTGCGGTCAACGTTGGATATAAAGAAGTTATTCATGCAAAGTTACATGCTTTTATCAAGAAACAAAATGAGGGATATGTACCAAAAAAATTGCCAATATTTACAAAGGAGCAAGCCGGTTCATTTTTGAATAGAGCATCTGATTGTATTTATATTTGATAATAAAAGTAAACTCTTGAAAAATAAAAGAACATCATTTTTAAAAATATGTTGCTTTACGTTCACCTGGACTGGTAAAACGTCCATTATTTCTCAGATATTTTAGTGGAAAGTGTCTTCGAATGATGGGCGGTATTCATAAAATCAGTGCAGTCTCGCAAGAAGTGGCAAATTTTTGAAGCTAAACAACTGGAAATAGTGCAATGGACACGCGTTGCGACCAACATCTGCATCCCTTTTAGTTAACAGCGGTGGTGACCTCATTTGTCTTTAAAGACATAGAGGATGGAGGCTGAACACTGTGGCGGAAGGCTACACTGAAGACTCACTTCTGAATAAAGAAAATATCGCGAAAAGAAACTGTTGATAGTGGCAATGGTAAACCAAGAACCATTGTCGTTTCTGATTTGACAACATCTGAAAATAATATAACTATTAGTAAAATGTGTTGGAATGCTTTGAGAAATGCTTTTCTCTTCTTTTAGTGGTTTATTTAATTTTAATAATTGTTCAAACTGTGTATCTAATATCAATGCGGATAAACAAAAATTATTGTAAATATTGGTTTGGCTACTTTCGGGCTGTCGGCCACGTCGTCGGTTTAAGACTCTTGACGTTTCGAGAGACAGCTCGCTCTCTTCTTCAGAAGATCTGAAACTGGAGAATATGATCTATAAATGATACTGCAGGAAACAACTACTCCGCTGGCTAATGCCCCGACCGGCATTGAATTATACCTGCAGTATCTGTGTGAAATAGCCAAGAACCCTTGACGGCCACTCCACCAGACATAGACCGCATTCGGGCTGGTTAGCCCTCATCAGTATGCCATAGGTGAGATGACCGACAATTGAACTGTCTGTTCCTTCATATGTAGTTTCACATATAAATCGAGTGCAGGTGAGATGTAACTGGTCTGCTACTTCCTGTTCGGCCTAAGCGGCTCAACTTGCGGAAAGCGACCTACAATATCGTAGGTACTTAACCACAGGGCGGGAGGTCTGAGGTTCAATTGTCGGTCATTTCACCTATGGCATACTGATGAGGGCTAACAAGCCCAAAACCAGTCTATGTCTTGTGGAGTGGACGACAAGGATTCTTGGCTGTTTCACACAGATACTGCATATTTCAATGCCGGTCGGGGCATTAGCCCGCGGAGTAGTTGTTTTCTGCAATATCATTTATAGATTTAATGGCGCATCGCCCAGGGCGAGAGGTCTGCGGTTAAGTACCTACGATATTGTAGGTCGCTTTCTGCAAGGCAGTTGAGCCGCTTGGGCCGAGCAGGAAGTAGCAGACCAGTTACATCTCACCTGGAGAATATGATGCCCAGTCGGTATTTATATAGGTCGTGTTCGCTGGACCGTTCTGCTGCGGTGGGTGGTTTTCCCGGTCGGCTTGTCCGTGGTCTGGCGGTCCGCTCCTACGATTCGTTTCCATACCCCTGGTAATTCTATCCTCTTGTCTATGTTGAAATTCCTGGGGTTTTTGTGTACTTCGATGGCTTCCCTGTAAAGTCTGTGCCAGAATCGCCGTTCCCCCATCAGAAGTTTTGTTTCTTCAATTGCTATCCTCTGTCCTGTGTCAGCTCTATGTTCCACAACGGCTGACTTCTCCACGTGTGTCTACCCGTTTGCCCTATGTCAGAGGACTTCATCGAGAAACTTAGAAACATCCGACTAGAACCAAACGAGATATTAATCAGCTTAGACGTAACTTTGCTTCTCACAAAGATACCAACCAGTGAAGCCTTGGAGGAGCTACGACACAGACTTGCCATGAAAGATCGAGATGAGAACCTAGCACACCTGGCGAGAGTTTGCATTAAGTCAACTATCTTCGCTTTTAACTATTTTAACTTTCAACTATTGTAAATATTGTTGAATAAGTTTTTATAAATTGAAACTTGATTAACACTTTAATTAACTCTAGGATTAAAAGTCTTTTTTCTCAGTAAGGAAAATGTCAACCTTAGAGACTCCTGACAGTCAAAAAATGTTATAGACGGTTGGGGGAAAATGTTTTACAGGTTAACTGTCAATAACTAAAATTAAATAATATCTTCTGTAAGTAAACAATTAAAGTTTCTTAAAAAATTCTAAAAGCATTGTAATCTGTCAACTGCTGCTGTTAATCTAAAAGTATTACTGGTCTTAGTAGCATTATGGCTAGTGCGTTTCGCTTTTCTCTAGTGCTTCCTTGATATTTGTGAGTGTACATAAACAAAAAAAAGTGAAAGAAATTTAAGTTGCCATCCCCAACTTATGTAATTAGAAAATTACGTTCAGCCATGAAGGTTACACATTTTCTTAGCGGTTTTCTGCTAAAAGTCGAATTACGACCTGTTTCCCTGAAGGTTAAAGCTTTCCGTTCAGAAGTCAGCACACTCAATTGAAAATTTCTTGATATCGCTAATTCAATTATGGATATGTCGGCAAGCAATTTTCACGGGTTTGACATTAATGGCGTTTTGTCGGCTTAAGCGAGGCTTAAAATTGTTCAACCTACTTGTGACAGAATCCTATGAGAACTGGGTTAATTAGAAATACACTGGCAGTGGTGCGTTTTGGCTGTTTAAACAAGAAATTTGAAGCCTCAATGGGGTTAATGTCCTTGAGGATTACGACAAGAAAGCAGTTAAAATGGGTAACATGTAGATCCAATGAGGGCTGGAATATCTAATATTCTGGTATTTCTGAAACAAAGATAAATGCTATTGTATAAGGCAGTAGAAAATATTATTTTAATAACATATTACATCTTGCATTAACTATTGATTTTATAGAGAAATGTTAACCTTACGATTTAAATTTAAAAATCTAGCGATAAAATTTTAAATTGGTGTATTCGGGATATCACTGTCGCTATTTTCAATTTCCATCATTTTATCAACTAACATTATCTCAATGAACCTGCGAAAATTTTACAAAATTTGACAATTGGTAAAACTGCTTAAAAAGGCCTCTGTTTACTTTGTTGTTATTGACGACGAACATTTGTTAGATTTTATGGATCGGAAAGCAATAAAGTAACACTCATGTGACAATCCCCCATAAACGTCAACTTTTCGTTGTCACTGTCAAGCAAAACACTACTTTAATTATTAGTGATTACAAATAAAAAATATTTCAAGAAAAAAAAATAATTAAATATCCAAATAGATACAAGTTACTTTTATTAAATAAAGTTAAGTTTATTTGTTACTATATTGTGTGTCACTTCAATTTACTTAACAAACAGGAAATCATACTGTACTATGATTAGTGACATTAATCGATTATTACAGTAAATTACAGCGTTAAGATTATAGGGTATTAAATAAATCATTATATTAGACAAATAATTACTGCTCTTATACGTTATGCTACACATATGTCAGAAGATAAATGCGCTCGTATTAAATCTTACGTTTGCGAGAACAGTAAATCCATGTTATTGCAACATATCCCATAAAATATAATAATATAAATGGGTTTAGGAGGATAAACTTTTATATGAGAATGAACAATATTGATTTACTGAAAAACAAAATGAAAGACATTTTATTATATAAAAAAAATAATAAATATTTACAAAAGACTTGAAAAAAGATTGGAAATTGGTGAAGATATCAGCCGAGTGACTTTTGAATAGCTTATAGATTTAGTTTCAATCAATCACTTATATTATAAATTTATACATGGTAACACAAATATTCCGACAAAATTATTTATAAAATGACTTAAAAAAAATTAAAATAAAAAAATTTATCCGGGCAGTAAACTGAACACCCTATACAGGGTGTTCCTAAAAGGTTGGGACAGCGTTTCGGCACATAAAGTATAGCTGAAAATCAGTTCATTTAACTAAACTTGCCTTAGTTCAAAAGTTGATAATCACGGAGCTACAGGGTCAAAGGTTAAAAAAAAATCGAGTTTTCTTTAATAACTTTCGACTCTTTCACGTTACTTTCACGAAATTTTGTATCCAGGGGTTTCTTGGGATGGAAAATTCAATTTTATTGTCCATTTTGGTATATCTTCTAGATGCGTTTTTTCGGAAACCCTTGCTCCAAGCGACTTCAATAAAGTAACCTGGCTTAACTATAAAAGACTGAGGAAGAGATTGTTCTAGTCCAAAATAATATACAGGGTGGAAAAAAAAAGTTGTAACGGTTTAAATGGTTCGAAATCGTCGCCGGTGGCGCCCTCTAGAAGATATACCAAAATGGACAATAGAATTTAATTTTCCATCCCAAGAAACTCCTGGATACAAAATTTCGTGGAATTAACGTGAAACAGTCGAAAGTTATTAAAGAAAACGCGACTTATTTTCTAACCTTTGACACCTTATAGCTCCGTGATTATCAACTTTTGGACTGGGGCAAGTTTAGTTAAATCGCCTTATTTTCAGCTATACTTTATGTGGCGAAACGCTGTCTCAACCTTTTAGGGACATCTTGTATATTTGGTTTTAAATTTTTAAATCAATTACTGATATTCTTTCAGAAGACGCTCCATCACGACAGAACGACAAATTCTCTCACCCGACGTACCCCTACTTACCAGAACATGGAAACAACATTTACCCCGAAGAGAGAGAGCGCTTCACCCATCGATGTTCTGAGAGGCTGGAGACAGCCTTGGACCAAATTCGTCGCCGACAAATAGCCAAACAGAAGACTCTCAAGCTCAACGGGTATTCTCTGCATCAACAGCTCCGTAGCGCCCCCTACGATATGTACGTGACCGATATGAGGGTACGACTGCCTCCTTCCAATAGCTGGGTGAGTTTTCTGTGATGAAGTCAAAATACTGGGTATCTCAAACTGATGAAACAGAACTAATAATTTTTTCCATCAAAAGTCGACATCTTCGTTAAATTTTCTGTTGACAAAGTGAGTCTTTGTCGCTTAGCTGCTAAATACCTTTATGTTCTAGAACGCCAAAGTCTTTTTCATTGTAGAACAAAATAAATGTCAACATAATTTGCCACTTTTCGAAACTTATTTATGATTTTATTATATAAACAATACACATTTTAAGTAGTATAGCATTTCCATACGAAACAGTACCTAACTATTATAAACAGGACGATTATCATTTATTTCGCACTATATGTAAATTGAAAGTATTGTAGTCAGTTAAATGTATGCCAGATCCAATGCTGTCAGTTATCGTAGCTCTTAGTTCTGGGTGTTCAATGAGGTTGCTGCTATAGTTGTTTGAGTTTACTGCGTACGTTGTATTTTTGGCAAAAGTAAAGTCAAATTGTTGCATAAGTAATGGGCCATACTGTAACAGCATAATACTGAGACCAAAATAAGTCGACTTACTTTAGCTTATCCTAAAAAAATCCAAAAATCCACCAAAATCAATAATAACAAAGATTCAGGGTGTCACAATTGAAGAAATAAATCACATTTTCGGATTTTTTTAGGATAAACGAAAGTAAATCGACTTATTTTGGTCGCAGTATTATGCTGATACAGTATGGCCCATTACTTACGCAACAATTTAACTTTACTTTTAGATAAATTGCATGCATCATGAGATTTAAATGCGTTTTTCTTAGAAACCATTGCATAGCAGTATCTTTCTTGTCTTGCAATTTGAACTGTCAAGTCTTGTTTTGGTGTTAGTATTGTCTTGTCTTGTGTTCTGCGACCAAGACAAGGTCAAGACAAAGTACCAACACTACTTTTACCAGACAAGAAAACATATACGGGAAAGAAATTCAACCTTATAAACACGAATCTGCACGGAGCAAGTAAATAAACGACGGTTAAATTGAAATTTATTGCAGGTTCGCGTCGACAAATGCAGATTCAATCCCAGGAACTCCAGTTTGGAAACCAGGCTCTTATTTAGTGATCTCACAATTAGCGGCAAAGTAAATCTGTTCGACGAGCTCGATTTGCAGAGGGAGCCCATCACCCCCAACCCCGAGGAGTCCTGCAACATGATTTTGCGACTGCGAAAGGCGGGCATTGGGTAAGCCATTATAATTGAGAGAACTCAAATAGGTTTTTACTGTTTAAGAAAGGTATTTTAAGCTAATATGTATCAAATCTCCTACAATTCCTATCAATGAAGTCATATGTATGTTCTCTGATACCAAACATCTAGGTATGCTAATGAACATCCACAGACAAAACTCTATACAATAATTATCATATCTGATAATTATTGTATAGAGTTTTGTCTGTGGATGTTCATTAGCATACCTAGATGTTTGGTATCAGAGAACATACATATGACTTCATCGATAGGAATTGTAGGAGATTTGATACATATTAGCTTAAAATACCTTTCTTAAACAGTAAAAAATGTTACAAAAGCTAATAATAAGGAATATATGGGTAGATATTGTGGGTGTAATTCAACGCAGGTTGGGGCTTTTGTCCACTGAGTAGTTAGTTTCACACAATATTATTAATACCTGAAAATATATGAAAAACTCAAATAGGTGTTAATTTTATTGTACAATTGCTGTGATCGCTATAATTAGTATGAGTTTAATTAGTCGATTAAATTTGCGAAGAATATCAGTTGTTAGATATTTATTTATTGAATTTTTGACTTTTTAAATTTAATTAGGAATTTTGTTTGGAATTGCTCAGCTATAGAATATTGTTTATTCGTTTCACTAAATATATTCAAATTCATTATAATTTCTATTTTCAAATAAGTGACTTTATAATCAGCTTTAAATGATTTTTTCTCAAATCATCATAAAACTATGACATTTGTTAACTGTCGGAAGTCTCTAAAGTTGACATTTTCCTTACTGAGAAAAAAATGGTATATTAGCAACAAAAGTATTCACTTCTAATCCTAAAGTTGAATCTAAGGATTCAGTGATTTTGTTTGTAATTATGGGAAAAATTCTAAATTTGAATATTTTTGTACATTTTTTTAGTTATTACCACTAAAAATTTCGATTTATTGTATTTCCTTAAAAACTCATTTTTTTCAAATGTAAAGAGGGTGGGCCCTATTGATTTTTTAATAAAGGATTTTTTTCTGAATTTTGTGGTACAATTTTTAAAATCCGTCAAAAAAGAAACCAATTTCTGCCAGTGGCGGCCTACTAGTTTTATTTTTAAAAATTAAAAAAAATTACTTACATCCAGAAAATGTGTCAGAAAATTGGTCCTACAATACGTAAAATGAGCCAGTGATTCCAAAAATGTCAAAAGATACATGGTGTCCCATTTAAAAATATAAATTTACGGTCATTTCCGGTCAAACCGGAAATGTCATGAAATCCGGAAAACCTCAAAGAATTCATGGCACCAACGAGTATAAACCCACCCAATTTCAAATTTTTATCACCAGTCATAAAAAAGTTACAGTTTCCACTTTCCGTTGTCACCCGTATACTATTATGCAAACTGTTTTTTCTATTAGCAGTGGCATTACTTACAGTAATGTGACATTTCAATGTGGTAAAGTGCCACTTTAGTAAACAGTTTTGAATTATCAGTAAAAATGCTAACAAATAGATTTTCTTATAGCATTTTTTCGGTTGATTCTGTCACTGCAGTTATCAAATGGATATTTGTTCTATTAAACAAATTAAATTAGGATTCATTCAGTGTTTCCTTAGAAAGTTACTTTCCTAAAAAAAAAATTAACACTTCTGTCAACTATTTTTTCAGTCATACAAAAATGTAACAATTAAAAGATCAGTGAATATACTCTTTGAATTATGTTTTCTATCACTATTAGCAGTCAGCTCTACGTCTTGCGAAACGCATTTCAACGGCGTACAATTCTGGCCAACACAATCGATTGTTTCGGTTTTTAGAAATTAGGCGCGAGAACTTTTTCAAGTTCCCCAAGTTTAGCGGGGTTTCGCAATGTCATTGTTAAAGTGTAATTTCCGGTAACCCAAAATGGTCCGTTCTCAAAACTGTGCTAAATACTAACATCCGTGGCTTTCCCTTCATAATTTGTTAATTTTGCATTCGATTAAACGCTCATGATTTACGATAATAACTACAGCTTAAGGTTGCCCTTCTTTTGCATTTAGATGTTGAAGTTTCCAATTGTCAATACCTACTTACGTTTTACAATTATTTAAAAAAATAATACATGTTTTTGGACCTTTTAAGACTGTCCTAGAGACGTACCAGAGAAGATTTTTTTGAAATAATCGATATTATTTATAGTCTTTCATAAAAAATAAATAAAAATCTGCAGTTTGATATGAAAAGTGTCAAATATTTTCTCCTGTAGATACTAGTATAAGCTGTTATAAGGAAATGATTTCAACTTTTGTTTTTTGTAGTTTCATTTTATGTCTACTTAACCCAATTATATGGTCATACAGGGTTATCTCATCTATTGTGGTTGAATTTTCGAGTTCCCACTGTCAAAAGTGAAATTAGATATTTATAGAGTGTTTCCATTAAACCAGGTTAGTAAATTTAGATAGATTAATTTTTATTTTAGATAATTATTGAATACAGCTTTGTCTGTGAAATTGTTCATTAGCATACCTAGATGTTTGGTATCAGAGAGCATACATTGCCACGTTCGATAAATATAATAAAACTTCCAAAATTGAAGTGGTGTTATGCCCGGCTAGATTTAAATATCTAATTATGACATAAAGTGTTAGCAAGAAAATAACCACAAAAAAAAAAAATTTCTATTAACAATAATAATAAGAATCAGTTGTACACAAGTGCTCTCAGTGACAATGAATGTAGGAGTCAAAAGGACTCGAATAAATTGTTTTAGGTATTAATTATATAAATCTCATAAGATATAAATCACCGAGTATATATATATATTCTCGTTTACATATGTTTTGAACTAAATACTTATTTAAAGAGAAATATCTAATAATATCACTTAAGACGCAAGTGCATAATATTTATAATCATTTTAGTAATATGCATATGTATAGTCACGAACAGAGTTGATTCTGGGTCCCACAAGTAAAGATTAACTGACCTGAGATGATGTCCGTCGATGAGACTTATAGTTGGTTTATTACCCAAGAAATGGAGGTTCGGCAAGCCTATGGTCAGGCAGATGCAGCACAACGTAACAGCAATGTTTGTCTTGGCAGAACGTGTAGCTAGACGAGTAGATACAGAAGTGAAGGAGTTTAGATTCAAATCATGGATACTAGGCGATACTAAGTACGATACTATGCACGATACTAAGCACCCTAAAATGATAAAGTAGCCGTTAGTTAAGATTTCAGAATTTACTTACTAGTTTTTAACTACCTCTTCTGAGGGCACTGTATAAAATGCGAGTAAATGGAACTCGCTGAATAGTTGACTCCGGCGTGGCAAAATATAAATCCCTATTTAAGGCAGATTGTCGCAAAATACACATAAATACCGACCACTTAAAGCTTAATGCACACAATCCAATAATATTTTCTAAAGAATTAGATTATCCCCGTAGGATGATGATTGCAAAATCTTCCTTCCAATTCTTTTTAGGAAAACAAAAGCCTTCGCCTCGAGCCACACAGTAAGATTCTTTTTACACGCCCCTTCTTTTCCGGAAATTCCTCGTATGGATACCAATATTTAACACGAAATTACTATTCCAAATTTATATGGAAAATACATGGCTGTAGTCAAAACATAGCTAATGCTAATGAAAATTATTAATAAAAAATTAAAGAATTTGCAAACTTGTATACAAGTTGTTCAGATATATTAAATAGATAAGCAGTAAAATTAATTATATTACGTTAAATATGATAATGACACGGGTATTGATTTTTAAAAGAACTACAGTAAGACAATATCTGGCGTACTCCTATGGCCAAGCCGCGATATCATAGGGCAAAAAAAAGGATGTAAGAAGATACAAAATTCCTATTGAATATGTACAGCCGCGAAATTATAAAATATTTATTAATATTTACTCGACGATCGTTTTAAATAATAATGATTTGTATCTCTTAAAGTGTAATCTAGATTTTCTGTTAATTCTAAGTTTGATTTATTAACTGATCGATATAAGTTATTCTTTGAATTGATATAGGAATAAAGAAAATTATGTACGGATATTAGAAAATTGGTTAATATACCTATATTTTACTGCTTACATGAAAGAAAATAAATAAATAGGTAAAATTTGTATTTTTCCTACTTAGATAATAATTTCGTATTAGTCAAATACTGATACTATGGAGTTTTAATTAGTTTTAAAGATATGCAACAAAAGGTATACTTGGTTGCCTAGATTTATCAATTCTGAAACCGTAACTATGAAAATTAAACCGTTACAACATATTATTATGACTTTATTGATAGGAATTGTAGGAGATTTTATTTATATTAGCTTAAAATACCTCTCTAATACAGTAAAAATTGTTACAAAAGCTAACAATAAAGAATATATTGTGGCGTAATTCATCGCTGGTTGGGGCTTTAGCCCACAGAGTAGTTAGTTTCACACAATATTATTAATATCTAAAAATATATATAAAAAAAACTATGATACGTTTGCGTAAATCATCAATAGTAGGTGCGATACACTTTTTAAATATTCCCACAAAAACAAAACCAATTGATGATTTCTGTTGATTTCTAAATACATATTTGGTTAAGAAAATATACATAGTTCTCTTTGATTGAAGTACTTATTCAAACTAACAAAATATTTGATTCTATTTCAGAATCAGTAAGTCAATCTGACCATTTTATTTAGCTAAGACAATGCAAATGCTCTTAACTTAAAAACATATTTTGTTAAAATCAAGACTATTTGTTACTCACAGAAAGGCAATATTTTGTTATTTTATTGAATTATTTTGTTGGACTAATCAATTTTAGCATTCACTTGATTATTTCTATAACTTAATTAACCTATATAATAAACGCTTACTTTTTGCACTTATTGCATAAATAACTATTATTTAGTTATTTATTTAAATTAACAATTTATAACTTTTAATTTAAAAACAGGAAAACTTAAAATTACAATATATTGTTTAGCATAGCAAAAACTACGTTTTTCCAACTAGTGAAATTATCTCACTAAAACTAAACGTAATTTATACACTATACAAATACTGGGCTGTTCCCTACATCCTGAAAAACCTATATCAAAATAGCTACAATAGTAGTAGTTATCAGCAACGGTGTCACCAGACATTTATCAGTGTTGAGCTTGTTAGCTTATAGCTGTTGGCTGATGTTCATCACTGTTATAACCGACGCATGGACAAGAATGCGCGAGATCTGTCTACGTCTAGTGATCACTAACTACTCAATAAAATAATATTTACTGATGCCAGAAATAATAGATGTGAACATTCTACATTGCTTTTAAAGCAATTTATTTGTGCATAAGTATAGATAAAAAATCATATGTAAATATTGCGTTTTTTCAAAATTGCATAAACATCCTTTGGATATCATATGCTTTATAGATTATTTATTAAAGTATGTTTGTTACTTCTTGTATAAAAATCATTAATTTTATTCACTTTCTCCACATTTAATTCCTATGTGCTATAAAAACTAGTAATAGCTGCTTAGATATAAATCCTTAAGGCATTTTCAGCTATTAATAAGGTGATAATTTCCAATATCTGCAGTACCTGCTATTAACTAACTGAAAAAGAAAAGCTTATTGACCTCGATAATGCAGAAATGCCAGTAATTTAAATGAGTGATATATAAAATAGAATTTCGTGACGTATTTATACGTAGATCGAGATCATTTTAATTCAATATCCGGAACCGCCATAAGTTCATGGGACGTTGGGAATAGGGACTGGTCTTATTAATTTGCAAATTGGAACGCCCAAAACTAAATTAACTGGGTGAGTTAACGTTAATGGGAAGATAGGATAAATATTCAAATGTTAACTAGGTACCTAGATTATACCTTTAGTTATGTGAATGTATAAATATTTTCCTTAGATTAGAGGAGCTTAAAATTCTCCTCATATATTTAAGTGCGGTGTAATTACCTTCAACAAAAATATAGCATACTAAATAAGCAATAATTTTGCATACACAGGATGTCCGGAAAGGTAATGTCGAAAATGAAACGACATACGGGGAGATCAAAATAGCTGTAGTTCTTCATTTAAATGCTCATTTCCAAGAACAAGAAAATGAAACGGTAACATACTTTTTTTGTTGCAGATTTGAATTCCTCGGACAAAAATAGGTCCGTTTTAGGCATCCCCCCTCCACTATCAAGTAATAAAAAAAAAGTAAAAAACCCAAACCACAAACCCCACAAATCCCAAACCCCAAATCGTGGGTATGTAGTTTGAGATTTGTGGGTTTGTGATTTTGGGTTTAGGATTTGGGGGTTTGGGATTTGGGGGTATGGGATGTCGGGGTTTGTGGTTTAGGATGGTTTGTGGTTAGGGGGTTCGGGATTTGTGGTTTGGGTTTTTTTTACTTATTTTTTTTTATTACTTGATAGTGGAAAGGGGAAGATGCCTAAAACGGACCTATTTTTGTCCGAGGAATCTAAATCTGCAACAAAAAAAGTATGTTACCATTTCATTTTCTTGTCCCCCGCCCCGCGGTGGGGGGAGGGGTGGGGCTGAAGTCGGGGGTGCCATTTGATGCGCCTTTATGGGCCTAACAACTTTTATCTAGAACTTTTTTTAATAGGGCGTCCTCCTTAGGCTATAATTACTTGTCTCCGGTAAAAAATTACCCTCTATAAAAGGGGGGATACTAAGGGGAGGGAGTGTTTTGGAGGGTTCATTTGTGGTCCAATCGACTACATACAAGGTCTAGTCGACAATAAAAAAAAATAAAAAATTTTAGACAAAATTGTGGGGAGCCGAAAACCGGCCTTAGGGACCCTCCTCCTTTAAACTTCAATATGCCTGCATTATACAGGAGCAGACGAAATTATCCATTTTCTTAATAACATCATTGGCAGCGTTACCAAATTTGGCATTTTTCACAAGTCGAGTCTTCTCTTATTTTGTTAAAAAAGATAGGTATACCATGTTTCAATCGATATCTTGTACCGTGTTTGAGAAATTACACATTTTTTTAATAATAACCTTGTTTATACAGGGTGAGATATGCTTCGTTTCCGAGATACAGATTGTTTAAATTTTAATTTTTTATTTATTTTTATTAATTATTTCAGTTTAACTCGAAATTTGAAACATGCTTTGAAGGGATAAATGTGCATTTTTGGAGTGATCCGAATATTTCTACTTGCACCAGTGACGTTCGTGCGAGAATGCCACAACTTTTTTAATAAAAAAAATGTTACGCCACTGACTTTTCCTGTTTTGATATTTTTTAAGAATCAATTCTAAATGAAATTGGTCTCAATTTTTTTCGTAAGATGCACCGTTTGTGAGGAAAAAAATAAAACATATTTTATTACGAATTCTGTATTTTTAGTCTGTATCTGATACATTATCTAATAGGTTGCTATCAATGTAGTCTATTCTAAATAACCACCCTGTACAAGTGCTGTTAAGTGTGCCAATTACAGAAGTAGGTATTGTTTAAATTTATTTATTTTAAAGTTTAGGATAAACTCAATTTTAGTAGGTACTGCCATTGAATTCGACTGTAACCTCATCAATCACCAAAATCATTCACTATTCACTGCACCGTCGTTAAATTTCTGTGCTTCATATTTCAGGCATATACGAGGGGTTCCTTAATGAGCAAGACCCTGCCTTGCTTTGCCGTCATTGTTTGACGAATTAGCATAATGTTAGAACGTTTCTCATGTTCACTCTTAGGGGAAGTCTTAAGTAAATTTTGATATTTGGAAAGTTTTTACACAACATCGCTGTAAGTTCTGAATACAAAATAAGCAATTTTATGTCGTATTTGTCTCCTTAAATTTCAAAACTGAATTTGAATGTTTGGGATCTCAGGGCAACAAAATTATTATTTAAGGAGAAAGAATGAAAGTTGTAGGAATTTTTAAATATTTTTTAAAGCATATATCACAAAAACAATTGAATATCGCATTTCTGAGATGTAGACCTAACTTTTGTTTGTTTTTAATGGAACAACTGAGCTTCTCGATAAAAGATAGTCTCAGAAATTGGCCATTATCTAGAAAATAGCGTTTCAAAAATCAGCTGCATTGTTCATTGTACAATATTTTAACGTTGTCTATTCTTGTACTAATTTATCATTTTATTTTAGATATCAAGAATTAAAATGATGTTTTTACATTGTACACTCGAATCAAATACTTTTTCAGAATATTAATAACGTAAAGATCAATGTTTGAAAGTCTGTCTCGTCCTTAGTTCGCTTGCCATTGAGTATTGGCCATCAATCATAGTAATCTCCAAAAAGCAGCGATGTAATTTGACATTTAAGTTTAAGCTATAAAAACTGCGGCAACAAATTCATTGTTGTAGATATGTTGGGTTGCATAATTCGTTGACGTAATTTATACATATTTAATGCCACACTGAGAAATGTCTTCTTGACCGCAGCATAGCTACTTGTTGTAGCATAATGCATTAAAATAAATTACTATCCAGGCCAAAGAATAAACAGCATACCGGAATTTCTGTTCTACAAAATATAATATATCAATGGAAGAATTGCATTATTAACTTTATAAAGATCACCTGTATAAAGGGCGATTAATAATGTCATTATACAGGGTGGCCAGATGAAAACGAAACAGAGCCATTTTCAGTAACTTCGTCAAGATTGTAGAGAAACGCTCAGACCCGTCGATTTTAGATTAAAGGGGGACATTCTTTACTGGTATTTTTGACTCCGCCACTTTCACCCCCAAGCAAGGGTAAGCATCGCCCCAAAATATTTAAATAGCGTTGGGGGTTGATTATTATTTATTTTGAAAGGTCTTCTCTTTACAACAGACTTTAAATTTTATAATTCCGCCCAATACTTATTAAAAATTGTGATTTTAAAGTTGAAACTTATGTAGGTATAAACAATTAGTATTGGGAAAAATGTCCCTCATTCGAGTTAAGTACGAAAATGGTATAAATTAAGTGTTTATTGCGTTACATTGGTTTTCGCGATTTGTTATCACTCATAAAAACACAATTGTAAAAACATAAATGAATACTATACACACACAGCGAACGTAAAATTAGTGGATTCCAAATTTATTTTCTAGTATTATTTAGAAGCGTTGGTTGGTAGTTTATTTAATTGTGTTTCTGAAAATTAAACACTGGTTTATTCAATTGCGGAAAAAGTATATATTATTTCGCTTTACTTTATGAACAATAAATGTGCGAATAGAGCATCTGCGGCACGTGATCAAAATAGGCGTGGCTACTGGCTTGGAGGATAAACAAACAACGATCATAACCTCAAACGTATTTATTACTATTTATTTATTATATGTTTTCACGTTACCGTAAGTGGTTGTGTTCTGGTTATAGTTTATTGTTGTTATTAGTTTGCGTTTTTTGTGGCTACAATATTCCTTCATTTATATAATCATGTATAGTGAATATTATTATACACTGAAAGTCATAGATGCGAGTGCTGATGGATATACGAGTAGACATAAAATAAGTGAAATTGGAATAGATCCATACACATTCAATCTGATAATGAAGCAGATTTTCCTAAAACTTTATATCCAAATACTGTAAATTATTTTGTTATATAATAAAAGTGCTTATACACATACATCAAATTTGTGGTTTTAGGTACTGAAATCTCGAAAAATAAAACAAGCAGTAGAGCAAAAGTAATATCAAAAATAAAATTACTGATGTTTTGTTTATCCACTTTTACTGTTTAAACTCTCCTCAAATAATATATTAACTTTTAAAAGCATTTGTATGATACACATTATTTCGCTATTCTAACCCCACATTTTAACAATTATTTTCAGATACTTATCAACAAACGTGAAACATGTTATGTTACTTACATCTATTTAAAAATACGTATTTTGAAAGATTTCAGTAGGTACCTAAAAATTTGCTGGATAGATCGTTTTCTGACGTTATGTATTGATTTTACTTCGGTACATTTAAATATTCGCAGGTGGCATGAGATAACATTCTTGTTATTTGCTAAATTCTATATAATTCAGTTCTTAAATTACTTGTATTTGTACAAAACACTATTTCAAGAATACGGCGCCCTTAAAGCATATTAAAGGCTTAGAAAATAAGTAATTTTATCACCGAAAATGTACGCATATTATGTATATAGGTATACATATACAACATGCTAAAACAGTTTCATTTCAAATAATCTAAATTACCTACAAAAGAAATATTTATTTATAACTGGAAAATGGTACTCCGATATAGTATTCATTCTACAAGATTTTTTATAAAATATTAACTTTTCACAAAAAAATATTACTGAAAACATTTGAATTCGTAAATAGCATAAATATGTGCCAGTTTAAACAAAGTTTTCCAAAAGTAGGTATCCACAGAATAAGAATAAATAAAAATTTAGTCCTGAAATAGGTTGCCACTAAATACAATCAATACATATGCTGCTGTGGCGTTTGCACAGCCACGGAAAATTGATAGATATGATTTATTTTTCAAACCTCTTTCTTCATTTAATATTTTTCGCCCCATATCTATCTCTTCTTGATTCTTTTGATGAAGTACCAGAGATGTATAACTCATATTCACAGTGGGGATCCAATTCGGATTATTTTGCTCGTGCAAATTTGCAGGTTTCCCTATAGTATAATAAATGTATACCTAATTTTTGCTCTTTTATGTTTTGAATATTTTCTTCCAAATTTAATTTTGGATTCTGTAAGGTCAGCTCGTCTCTCAGATGCTAACTGGTTAAATTGTTTATGTCTGTCTGAAGAAACTAACATTGTCCCTTGCAGAATTACTGCCACAGTTTACTACCATACAATAATTAGGCATTTTATAATACAAATAACACTTAAATATTTAATAATAAATTGGAATAAATATAAGGTTATACTTTTGTTTATCCTCCAAACAACGACCTTGAAAATCGTGACGTCACGTGCAGATGCCCTATAGAACAGCTTAGCTATTTAATGAACAACATATCAAAATCGACATGTCAGGAGGAAGTAAACAAATTTGAAGAGATAGAGAACGTAGCCAATAAAAAACGAGAAATTGAAAAACCTATAGTTAACGAAGCTAATGAAGTTGCAGTTTTGGGATAAGTTCATCTTGATCCTATATCAAGTACGAGGCAGCTGACAGATGTGTCTGGGATCAATCGAACTAGCATACAAACTATTTTGAGGAATATTAAATTCCATCCATACAAAATTCATTTAGTCCAGGAACTTCATGAGGAAGATTATGACTGCCGTTTGCAATTTTGCAAAATAATGAGTGAGTGAACAGGGAACGATCCACAATTCCTTTTTAACATCCAAGAGTTTTTTCACGAGGTGCATACACAGCAATCGGAAAAATTAAATGTATTTACTGGAATTTTCGGTGACCGGCTGCTGGTTTTGTTTTCTACCTGGTAATTTGACTGGCCAAATGTATTTGCAATTACTGGAACACGCTATTGACCCTGCCTTGATTGATATTATTGAAAATGTTCCTGAGTATGATGAAGTTCATTTGATTTTTCAACAGGACGGTGCTCCTCCGCATTATGCGTTAATTGTCCGTCAGTATTTGGACCGGAATTGGATTGGAAGAAGAGGCAGTATTGAGTGGCCTCCAGGATCACCGGATTTATCGCCCCTTGATTTTTTTGTAGGGATACCGAAAAAGTAAAATCCAGCGTCGTTGCAAGATTTTCGTTAAAGAATGGTCGACGAATGCCGTCGAATCACTCTAAAATCGACGAGTCTGAGCTTTTTTCTACAAACTTGACGCAGTTCCTGAAATGGCTCTGTTTCGTTTTCATTTGGCCGCCCTGTAGTGTCGTTACTGAGAAAATTCGTTAATAAATTTAAATTCTAGAGTTATAATCTGTTTTATTTTTATTGTGAATTATTTTTTTACTTACATACTATTCTCAAACTTCATATCATTTTTATCCCTTGACAAGAGATAAAATATCATGTAGCATGTATTTTATTTGAAGAAATCTGTATATTCATTTCGATGTTTTCTATCGATTGCCAACATTTTGGTAATGAAATTTCAATCACACTATATAAATATTTAGTATTTCTTAATTTTTAGTTTTCACACTGAACCAATTCGACATGAGAGGGGCCAGTTCAACGTAAGGACCGATTCCCATTTCGTAGAGCCTGGCTTCATATCCGTATACGCCTATGGATGCGAGCCGAGGCTTCGCGAGCACAGAAGGAATTTTCGGGAAGAGGACGAGGAATTATCCAGAGAGATGGAGGATATCTTCCTCAAAGGTATCCGATCTCTCTTGACGACGTACATGCAGAAAGAACTGCAGCCTGCTATCAAGGAGACGTTAATGAGGAATATGGGTTACACGGTGTCCTACGGTTGACAGAACGCATTATATTTATTGTAGATATGTAGATAAGAATTATATATTGTGCGTTGAGCGAGGTGAGAATGTATGTGGTAGATTATATAGTGTTAACAATGATTTGTTTATGAACCAAATTGCACTCATTTATAAACAAAAAAATTAGACTGATTGCCAAAAAATTATTGTCATATTGTGATATAAATAGAGCACAAATGTAATATATCGTTGTTTATATGTTATATAAGACATTGGCTGAGAAAAATAGGTTTAAAATTTCGAGTATACAGGGTGTCCCGATTAAACTGAGATGTGAGTTGACCTTGAGAAAATAGTGGGGGTAGTTCATATAAAATTTTTCATTTTAAAGTCACGATTTCAAGTCCAAGATAGAGGGTGTTGAAGTTGTTATATTCAAGAGGGTTTTTCTTAGTTATCTTTCAATCGGCTAAAGATAAAATTTTCATAATTTGTGCACGAGTAAATATCAAGAGTGCGTTAAGAAAAACGCAACACCTGCTTCATTACAAAAGTCAGGGACGCGCGTGTGGACAGTCTGGGGGCTATAATTTCGAAAAAAATATGGTAAAGTCAAAATTTCTTAAATTTTCAATCGGTTTTACAAACTTCAAAGAATAATACAAAAATAAGGCACCCTACTTGTATAGTTTTGGAGAAAAATGGAGTTAAACACAAATTTAAATGGTGTTTTGTGATAAAAATGTTATATGAACTACCTCCACTATTTATTCAAGACCAACTCACATCGCCGTGAATAAAAGATAGGACAATAAAAATAAATATTAATTTTTTGGTAAACATCCTAGGGTTTCATTATTTGATATACAATACACCAATGTTTAATTGATAAAGTGATACATTTTTATATGCAGAAAAATAAATTTCTTCTTACCATGTACATTTTTATGATTGTGTGGTGTGAAATATACAGTCTGTATATAATGTAAACAAGAAAGCAAATAAATGAACCAGTTTATATATTTCAATTTTATTTTTTACACCAAAATCAATTTTTCTAAAAGTTGTATAATGCTAAATTAGTGATGTATTTTCCATTCTCTAGAGTCTAGATGAACTTTCTTGCAAAACTGCAAATGGGGCGGCTTTTATATTTTTTCACATTGACTATATTATTTTATTTATCAGTGGAAAAAAGTTCTAATATTTTCTGCAACCCTAACCACAGCACTCTCAGAACTTAAATGGAAGTGTATTGTTGCGGCAATAATTAAGATGACTTACGTCATACGAACATATGAATAATTCATTATAAGTACATATTTCAATCAAAATAGTTATTTAAGAAACTGCAACTGAGAGTAACAAAACTATACATACTACATTAAATGTTTACACTTGTTATATCGAAACTTACGTTGACATTGACAACAAAAACAATTGCGTAACGTCAGTTATGACGTAAGACGCCTGAATTCATACCGCGACTATAGGCGACTTTTTTTCAGGTTCGCTTCTGGTTTTGGTTGACATAAAATTGACAGTGGTTTTACTTTGGTTCTAAATTCATGACGTCATCATTATTGCTAATTGAATGCATTGGTTCTGTGTTTGGACTTTACATGCCTTTAAAAATATTTGTTAATTGTAAAATAAACAAACCAAAACTTTGAATCGCCACGATTTGGGTGGCTCTAAAATTGACAAACCGAACTGTAGCCTTGACGTCATGAACTTCCAATCTCTTCTGTATTTAATCTATGCTTCCAATAGAATGTGGTTGGTAGCAGCACAGCTTAAATAACAATCAGCTCACAGACTCTACGGCGGCACCTTTGAAGTATTAAAACGTGAAAATTTGTCCTTGAAGCTTGTTCTCTCTCTGTCTTTTGGGATACAAGTCAGGACCGGATTAAAAATAGTTGCCCAATTTAGAAAGTGTTATAACTGCACTGTGTACCTACTTGAATTTCAAAATATTTTTGTTTTGTTTTACTAAAATATAGATATAGGAAATGTTACCTAAATTTGGGAGCTTGATTAATATATAAATACCACACCTACGTGATCCATTATTAACATAAAATGTACAATTACTTTTCAAAGTAAGTATAGGTAATTTATTAACATTACGTTGCTAATGACTAAAAAAGAAAACAAAACAAAAGTGAAACTTATTAAATTAAAATTTGAAACAAAAATGTTTTCATTGTGTTCAACTTTCTGCCGTACTCTATATAATACCTGGATTATTTTCCAAGACATTAGTTTGGCATAAAACCATATCCTGAAGAATGTTTATGTTAAGGGTGACTAGCATGGGCAGGGAATAGGTATGATCTGAAAAATATTTAGAACTTCCCTCAAGTGAAGGAAATAATGTAGGAACTGCATTTTTATTCAACCGATTGGGAAAATGATTCGTAAACATACTGGGTTCAAAATGATCCTCACACACCCGACTACTGTTATCCACACACGGCACAAACATGTCCTCCACTTCTTTCACTCATCATGATAAATAACAATAAACACAAAGTAACACAAATAGAACACAAGACGGCCCTGGTACTATTTGAAAGGTTGTATCCCAATATGGCGGCATGCGCGAAGATCTGCGCGAGACGTTCCCGGTCATAGGAGTCTGTGAGCTGAAGCTGTGGTATCAGTTTGATTGACCTTGAAGTAAACCGATGCTGAATAAAATTCGCCTTAGCTGCCATATGATGGAAATGAAGTGGTTTGGTGTATTTTATGTTGCCTACCGTACAGCGCAAAATGAGACAATTTAAGCTATTTAATCTATAGATACTGTCGAGTTTGGCAAATTAAATTTATTAATGTTACTTGAATAAAATACGTAACAGTAGGCTTTGCGAGATGTCTATGTTTTGTGTCACTGCATGACACATAACACTTAAGTGTTATGTGCTGCATGATGCCTACACATTGACGAGCCTAGATACGGGCACAAACAGAAAGCGACCCACTATACTGCCCTGTTAAGAATAGAAGTCGCAATGCAGTAATTAGCATATGTATGCACATGTTAAAGCTGAAAGTCATCTTTTTTTTTGTGATGCATAGTAAAATGTTAAATAATATTTTTGTTAAAAAATTAAAACTCAGTTACGACTTCTATGCTTAACAGGGCAGTATACTGTCGGTATTATTTGTTGGTGGTCTCACCCACATGGCATACTGATGAGAGGTAACAAGCTCGAAACCGGTATATATATGGTGGCACCGCTGAAGACTAACTGTGGCTGTTTGCTAGGTTTTTAGGTGTAATTCAATGCTAGTCGTGGCATTAGCTGGCAAATTAGTTATTTCACATATTTTTTTCCAATTATGAACAATATTTTGTTTAGGAATGCAGGTTTATTCTTATTTTTGTAAAAAAAAAATTGCAAAAGTTTATTCCTGCAACTAGATCGTTAATGGTGAATATTTCGCTCAGTTATTTAAGTAGTTTTTACTATAATAATGTTGTAAATTTGTTATTCACTATTAAACTATTTATTTAAAATTTTTGCTGTAGTTAGTTTTAATGAATATTGTTGACTGTTATAAAGTCAACATGCGACTGAAGTTTGAATATCTCAAACACAGGGTGGTTTATCGAAATGAAACAGTATACCCTTTTTGCTTAAAAATGATTGCGGATTCATCTGCGTTATAAAGAAATGCATTAAACATACTTACAAAAAAGTTTAATCTGCATCTGATTTATATCGACAAAATACACTGTAAAAAGCGTCCTGTATGTGGTACATTGAAAGTGAGCTTATAGTATATGTCCGTCCACAATAATCTCCTAATAGCAATTTTAAAAAAAATCTAAGTTTTTGAAATATTGAGAAATCAAATTGTATATTTTCGTTTCTACACCCTGTATCTTTTTTAATATTGAGATTTGAACAAAGACAATATGACTCACACAGTATATTTTAACATTTAGAATCCACAGTTAGTTACAGATCAAAAGTTAAAAGAAATGTCTGAAACGAATAGTTTTTCGAGAAATACATTTCTAAAATATAAATACAACTGCAATAAAATGAAAAACTGTGTTATTAAATTACAGACTTAGGTACAATTAACGCTCCTAACGTAATTTCTTTTTTGTATCAGCATTAATGAAGTAAACAATTGAAGTTTCTCATCAAATTCTTAACACTGTAACATTTGGCAACATTGCAATGTGTCAGCTGCTGCTGTTAACCTAAAAGTAATATTAGTCATTGTAGTATTGTGATTAGTGTGTTTCGTTTTTCTCTAGTGCTTCTATGACACTTGAGGGGGTACATAATAAAAATTAATCAATTTATAGTACTCAACCATGAGCTGCATGTCATGTTAATTTATGGCCAATCTGGGCAAAACTCTGGCTACAAGATGTTTGTAGGATAAATGATTCTCACAAGCAACATAAGCCATTTTAAACACTTGTAACTCAGTTTATTTTATGCTGCGAAAAAAGCTCTAAGAAAACCGTTCACAGTAAGTTTCTATATTTAGGCGTACTTATTTGTAATTATTATGTGCGACATCACTTCAAGACCTGTTTGCTGTCATAATTCGGTTACCATCGGCCAGACAAAATTTTTTTAAGTCAAATATGTTTTGTTTGACACAATTTATCATACAGCAAAATAAAGGCATTCATATTCCAGACACCCTGTATATACTAACTGATATAACCAATGGTAAAACTGTTCTATAAATTTACTAATTAAAGTATTTACGTATAGTTGTGGATGTCATTCAATTATTGTTTTATTTTTAGGTGATATTTTTTGACAATTGCAACTTTTGAAATAGAAAAATATTTATATAATAATATCTCTACCCCTCATTCTAATCACAGGGATTAGCCCAGAAGTCGGAGACTTGTGCGGGAGAGGGGGCGGCATATTATTATTAAGCAGGCCGCATTTGCGCCCAGGAACGACTTACGTTGGTAGGCCCTAACCACTATTCAGTGCAGGAATGAGGAAAACCTGGAAAACCTCATTAATTAGGGGGGTAGTCAAATATCAACCGGCATCAATCTCTCACATTGACCCAAGCTAACATTATTCCACCCTACCATACCCACAGAGAGGGTGCCAATCCTCTCCATGAATATAGCTTATATATGGTCTACCGGCAGCTGGGCTCGAACGAACTCCGTCTAGTCACCTCGATTCAAGTACTAACGCCTTAAACCGCGCGACCACTGACTGATAAAGGTTATAAATATTGACTAAATGGCAAAATTTCAAGATATACACATAAAATCTAGACTCTACTTTTTTGTTTTAATTCCAAAAACTATTCATTTTTATTAAAACAAAATCGAACAAAATGTAAAAATATTTTTATTATCTTATATTACATTACAGTCCAAATTATTATTTTTTTTGAGCAGCGGATCTGGCAAAAACAACTACCAAAGGCTTATCTTTCAAAATGTATCCGTTGGTTTCTTTTAAAGCTTTTTGGGCAATTTCCACACTGTCTAAAGTTATGAAAGCTTGACCTTTCATCCTTCCCTCTTGCATTAGACGAATATCGAACTGACTAGGCGTGTCACCCTCCGGAAGTCTATATCTATTGAAAATATATTCCAGATCTTTCGCAACTACAGTTTTTGCACAGTTTTTAATATACAACCGACAAGTTGCCGCACCTGGATGATAGTTTTTGAAAACTGGCAAAACACCAAGATCTTTATGAGAGATTCGGTTAGCTGCCAATTCTTCAGCTGTGATCGCAGTTTTTTCTTCGTCGGGTGGTTTCTCGGAAACTGGAGAAGCTTCTCTAGATGATTCGGGTTTCTCTACAGGTAATAATATCCCAAATGAGCCAACTTTTTCAGTTCCTTGTTGGTTCGTTTTGGGCTGGTCTAAAGCTTCAGACGTAACTTTCACCTCAATCTTTTTATGTACTTGAACATCCACCTAGAAGATGAGAAATAGTTGTGTTGTTTTTGCACCCACAATTTAAAAAATGCTACAATTTTTATGATCACCAAATAAAATTTTTGACGCTAGGTCCAACCATCAATATAGGTGTCTGGGAAAAGTTCCTATAAATTTTTTGCCTACAGGTCCTCCCTACGGAGAAATTATATTAAGTACTTTAAAAGTTATTCAAGAAAAAGAAAAAAATTTATAGGAACTTGTCAACTTATCGCACCCAAGAGATTTCCCAAGTTTTCCCGGACACTGTATAAATAAATAAAATATACTTAGTTCCATAATAAATATCAGAGAACGAAAATATTTCAAACACAAAATATATTTGATTTCCTAAGCAGTAGAATGATCACCAAATGTCATTTTGTAAATAATAAATATCATAAATAATAGCAAGACAAAACATTTAACAAATTTACGTGTTCTTTAAAACAACAACAAACCTTTTCAAACACATTCTCTGCTTTTTCTGTAGATTTAGGTGCAGAACCAGTGGCTTGTACTGGAGGTTTAATGAATTTTGGTCTTTTAACAGCTTTCTTTTGTGGAGCTTTCCTTTTCAAAGGCATGTATTCTCGATTTCTAAAGCTATCTTCATCACTTTCCAATTCCGATTCTGAAGAACTTTCGGCAGGTTTCACCTCTGGGGTTGGCACTTTTTCTGCCGGTCTCTGTATGACGGGATGTTGTGATGGCGTAATAGTTCTTACAGGAGGAGCCTCAACGACAAACGGCGGAGGTAAATTCATTTTATTCATTAGATGCAACACTTGCGTGTAAAATCTAGGTATAGTAGCTAAGGCATGTGCGATGTTGTTTATCGTAGCTCTGTTTGGTTTAGGGTACAGATACTTTAGGTGAGAAGGAGGAGGCTGATGGAAGCCGACAGACTCGTTCAAGGCAGTTAGCTTGCTCACAAATGTTTTAAAAAATTTCTTATTACTAATGTCACTTTCTTCAACCTTTTTCAGTTGCGGTTTACCCTGAAGTATATCATTTTCTGCATATTCTACGCAAAGTCTACAGTTCAGAACTGTTATTTGGTGTAGCCTAAACAAAACATTTTTAGCTAATTCCTCAGATTCAAACTTTGCATATACAACCGACTTTTCTTTAACTCGAGATGTTATAACTTTTATTTTTGAAGCTCCAAAATGACGAGCGAAATCTTCTTTTTGCGCTTCTGATAATTCTTTTGGTAAATTCTTTATCTTGAGAGTGTCTTTACAGACCATTTTCGTTTTAAATAAATTACACAATCGATTAATGAGGTTATGGTTATGAAGTGAAGTCAAAGTCAGTGAAGTGAAGTACAAAGAAAAATAATCAAGATGTCATATTCCAGCATACCAACCATCATATTTCATAAATTATAAATTTCATTATATCAAAAACCAAATTAAAATGTTGATAGAAGCAATGCAAGTTGTGAATGCTAGTTCTAGCCAACTGTACAACCCATTGTAAAATTAATGGCACTATTATATTACATATATTATCGAATTCAGCGATTTATTTTGAACTCCTGACGTGTTCATATTGAAATCTATTTTCAACATTAGTTTTTAATTCCACCTATATGATGAAATTTTAACTCAGATCAGAGCTTCCAGAATTTGAAAAACCGATTTAAGTGCCATTGCCATTATTATCACAATAGATAATAAATTAAGTAGATAAAGTAGATCAAATAGCCGAAGCAGTCAACTCCAACAATTTTGATTTATTATTTTTTTGAAGTGTAAAAACTAAAAAGAAGAAAGACAAACCTAGAAATTCTATCTAAAAATGGATTTTTTCTGTATGAAAATACAGAGAGTTCTTTATATCAAGCAAATATTGATTGTGGCTTGATATCTAACCGAATAACAAGGCAAAATTTGAAAATATTTACTTTGTATGCAAATATTACACAACGCAAACTTTATATATATAGGTACCGAACTTTGCACAACGTATCAGCCTCATGAGATCCAGAAATTAAACTTATAAATCAAAATTTTTCATGGTAATAATAGATTTCGTATTCATATATGAATTGAGTAGGTACTCTAACCTTATTTCAATTTCTAGAAAATCACTTCTATAAACAATGGTTGGCTACGATAAACAACATGAAAAATTAACGCAGTTCGACTTTGCATTTGCAGGAGGGGCATCAGGATGTATAACTCGTGCAGTTTGTCAACCGTTAGACGTTCTAAAAATTAGATTTCAGCTGCAAGTAGAACCCATATCCCATAAAGCTGTTTCAAAGTATCGCTCAATTTTCCAAGCAGTTTATTTAATTAGCCAAGAAGAAGGAATTAAGGCGTTTTGGAAGGGTCATATACCAGCACAGTGGCTTTCGGTCACATATGGAATAGCACAGTTTTGGACTTTTGAGGTTCTGTCGAAGAAAGCACATCGATTAAATTTGCCTGCACATACCTCACCTATAGTCAATTTTGTCTGCGGAGCTGTGGCAGGTGGGTACAACTGAATTTGTTTATAATTGTAGAAAAAGTATAAAATATGGGTTGTCTGTATTACCTCTTACATAATGTGTCAAAGATTCTGAGCATTCTACATAAAACGATCTAATTGGATGTAAAAATGTGTCTAGAAAACTTCATACATTTAAATTATGTGATTCAAAATCGTACTACATTATTTTTTGCTCTATTATTATAACAAATTCAATTTTCTTCATCAAACTTTAATTTATTGATGAACAGTATGTCCTTAGATATGGTGTACCCTTACTTTTGTATACTTTTTGTTAATTTTGGTCACTTAATCAAACATACAGGGGTTTAAAAATGTTCAAAATATAAAATTTCTCTTGGAAAATCAACAATATAAAAATATTTTACACAAGTGCGATAAACCAAGAGAGAAACCATTCACAAACCTTGCGAAATCCTTGGAAATTCCTTGAAAATGTCCAGAATTAAGCAAAAACCCCTTGGAGATCTTTATTTTGCAAAATCTTGTCTCAATTTTGATTTAAGTGGTTACCCCCTCACGATAGACTCTATGTAAGAACGCACTATATTAGTTTTAAAATTTACAGGTTGCTCGGCCACAGTAGTGTCTTTTCCATTCGACGTAATAAGGACACGACTGGTAGCTCAAAGTGAACAAAAAAAAGTTTACGAGGGCATCCTCCATGCCGGTCAAAATATTTATAGGAGAGAGGGACCGATTGTACTCTTCAGGGGCTTGTGGCCCACTGTGCTACAGATAGGGCCCCACGCCGGTGCTCAATTTATGTGCTACAAGATTTTCGATGACTTGTACAAGATGTTTGTCCATTCGACTGATACTACGTTATCGAGTAGTTTAGTAGCGGGTAGTTTGGCGGGATTGTGCGCGAAAACATTTATTTATCCCTTCGATTTAGCGAAGAAACGACTGCAGATACAAGGTTTTGAGGAAGGTAGGACGGTTTTTGGCGGGGTACATTTTCAGTGTAAAGGATTAACCGATTGCTTGGTAAGAATATACAAAGTAGAAGGAATTCCAGGGTTCTTTAAAGGTTTAGCTCCAAGTTTAATAAAAGCCGTTTTTACTACAGCTTTACATTTTAGTAGTTATGAAATGATATGTAACTTATTAATACACGTGAGAACTAATTTGCAGTAAGTTTTTTTTTTTGTTAAATCTTCGTCAATTGCAGTTAAATAACAAAGATTTTATCGAATTATTTGTGTACCTCATATTTGTGATATTTTAGATTAATTTGTGAAAGAACAAAGTTGCAAATTTAAGTGTTATTGTTTCGTTAAAAATTTCGTTATTACTTTTTTGTTATTAGTTTATTAGGCTTTTTGTTATTAGTTGTTGTCTAAATATTTTGTTTTGTGTATTGCAAAAAAATAGTCCACTTAAATTTCAGAATATACAGTGTGTTCACGGATTAGGTTAACTATGATCAGTTGTTTTTAGGGTTATCAACCCTCTTTTATGTCAAAGGACCGTTCTCTATTTTATAATATTGTCTTTTGACCTTATACTTCTTCTGTTTAATCATGTTGCCTTTGAAGTGCTTGTCTGTCGATTCACCTGAATTTCAATATAAAATTCAGTAATGTGCTGTACTGTGGCGACTCCAATGTTAGTTTTTGGATACACACATATCAGGCTCTAAATGTCAGAATTTGACATTTGACATTGATGGCTTACCTTTTAATAGTACTTACCTATCTAATTTGGTTCATTTAAAACGTATGTATTTTATATTTATATTATTTTAAGTTGTATCAATTTATAAATTTAACAACCCAACAGATATTTGAAATTGGTCATAATTTTTAAGAAACGTCAAATTACTGATACAAACAATTGACAACTACGACATATGTACTGTAGAGTGCTGCCACGCGCGGTGGGTCACTGCAAACGAGCAAAGGAACAGACTAGATAAAGCACGACTGCTGCGATTTAGCTAACGATGGCTTATTTGATCATGATTTCGAAGTGACATTGATAGTTTTAAATTGGCGCAGTAGTGCTGGGTTAAATTGTCCTTTAATTTTATATTTGAAAGTTGGCAACCCTAATTCTGTTCCAAGGTTACATAATTGCCAACTGAAAGTTATCTATTGTCCACAATTGTTGATTGTGTAGCGATTTTAAAATACATTTTAATTAATTTTGCATCGTTAATGTGTTATCTGTTAAATGTTTCATGTTCCTAGATATATACAGGGTGTCCCTAAATTAGCCTGCCAACAACAACTGTGGATTCTACGATCAAAAATAAGAAAAAAAAAGATATAATCATAAGTCCGTAGACACCCCCTATCGGAGATATGGCCTCTTAAATGGGCACCTCAAAATTTGATTTTTCCCAAATATTTCCAAAAGGGATCAAGAGAGTAATCAAATTTGAAATTGAGATACAATTAGATTGTGAATCTAATAATCTGAAAATAATTCCTTATAATTAGTCATAGGTGTGCCAAACTGGGGGGTCACTGGTTAAATATTGCTGTAACTTTCTTGTATCTCGAAATTTTCATCGCCAGATTAAAAAATTTAAAATTTTGGTCTATTTTACATGAAATTTCAATCCGATAAACTGCTCTGTTTTCGAGTAATCTTAATTTAAAATTCTTGTGACATACCACAAAAGTTTAAAATGGAACTATAAATAGGCAAAATATCCCTAGTAGGCTCTGAGAAAATACTGTCGACTTATTTAATACATATTAAAGGCGTTATTCAAGCGTTTTAACATTATGAGATACTTTTAAAATGCATATCAGTAATGTAATTATTTGTAAATTTTTAATTTTAATATAGCCTATTAATATATCAAAAATTTTGAAAAACGTATGTAGTGTGTGTCAAATAAACTGACAGATAACTTTTCAAAGCCTACTAGAGACAATTTGACCGCTTGCATATCATCTAATATTTCTGTGGTCACAAAATTTTTAAATTAATATTACTCGTAAATGGAATAATTATTCGAAATAACACAAGAGTACCTTTTTTTTTGTAAAATTAGAACTGTTTTTTTCATGCACAAGTTTGGAGTGGAAAATTCTACTCCAAAAGAAAATAACGATAGTAAATGGGAATTTAATAATAGTTAATATTAGAAAAAAATATGTTAATACAATACTTTTTGTAATTTTTAAAGTGTCATACTTTCGAGGTGTTTTTCGATTTCCCTACATTTTTAACATCCTGTACTAATTTTTGTATAATAGATTGCAGTTTAAAGCTTCAAGACGATCACAAATCTTTTATAGTGATTTTGTCGAAAACGTATAGTTAATCCAATCAAGAACACACTGTATTTATAATATTGTGCATATTTTTTCGTCATATACACTAAATATATACATTGTATAATTCAGTTAAAGGGAAACTAATTTATTTTATAATATTAATATACTTGTAAAAAAGTTATACGTTCCTACCTTTTATTTGTATAAGCATGTATAATCGTTGAGTGAGAAATTATAGATAGAGGCGCAACCTTATGGCAAAATGCGTTTACACTTTTGAGCCCCAGAGAGTATTACGTAATAGCAGCTCTTTGGTTCTAAGATTCGGTAATTTATCAACAACTTATTGTTCACGGAGGTTTTCTTTGCTTGTTAAACCATTGAATCACACAGAACACTCAAAATTGACTGTCGTTAACAACAGTTCTCGACAGACAAACAATAGGCCCAAAAAACCCCTATTGTAAAACACGGTGTAACATAACGGAACATTAAACATGAAGGCCTTTATTTCTTGTCCGACTTTAAAAACATTTTGCTCTATAGATATTTTCTATTAGGGCCTTTGTTTTCAAGATACAGGGTGTTAAACTTGTAGATCGTATACGCAATTTGCCATTAAGGTTGCGCCTCTATCTATAATTTCTCACTCAGCGGTATAATACAATTATGTTACTTTTATTGTTCAAATTGATATTAATTTCTGATATTTAGGTACTTCTCTTCATGTTTTGAAAAAAAAAAAAAATCATAGATAGATATACAGGGTGTCTCCTAATAAGTGAAAAGATTAGAACGAAAAATTTTAATGGCCTAGGTCTACTTTCAGAAAAATCTAAAATGAAGCAAAATGACACTACTAGTGAAAAATAAACATTTTTATGAATTTCAAGGCTTACTTGATTTTGTGAATTTGAAATCGTAGCACATTTTGTTCCAAAAACAAGTAATGCTGAATCTTTTTTTGCCCCTTACAAATCGTTTCACCTATTTGAGGACACTGTGTATGAGGAACTGTGGATCTTTGCCAACGAATGTCTAGTCATTTGTAAGTCTGCAATGTATTGTGATTTTGTTAAAAACTGAAATACTCGAATAAAACATAAAAACTGTTTATTCTTTCACTTGGCTTGGTTAATATTTTCATATCAACATGTATTACATAATAAAGTGCCTATTTACATTCCAAAACAATCACTATAAACATTACAAATGTTTAGTTTAAAGACAATTGGAAACGTTTTATTATCCACAACCGTATTTAATTTTAACGGCCCGATTTCTTTTTCTTCGATTTTTTTTTCTTTATGTCTTGGGAACTTGAAGACTCATCACTGGATGATCTCTTTTCCCTCTTTTTCCTTTTCTTTTTCTCTTTCTTATCTTCATCTTTTTCCTTCTTGACTTCCACTTTTTCTTTCTTAACCTCTACCGTCTCTTCAGATTTCTCTCGTAATGGGTAAATAGGTAATCTAGCAGGCAGCTTTATATCGGCTTCAATTTGATCAGCAATAGTTTCTCTAAAATCTCTCGGAGGAGACGGTATCCTTTGCGTTTTAAGTTGAGGAGCACATCCTTCAACGTATAACTGTTTGGTTTCTGCTTCTGTATTCTTATGCTCTTTAGGTACTTTGTAATCAGCAACGTGGTCCACTCTAATAGTTCGATTCATCACTTTAATGCCATTAAAATTATCAACTGCTAAAACCGTCGACCTCTGATCTTCGTAGCATAGAAAACAAAATCCTTTTGATTTTCCTGTGTCTTTAGCGCGTATCAAATTAATGTTTACTACCTCGCCATACTGCGAAAAAATACAAACAATATCTCCTTCAGATAAATCGTATGGTAATCCTCCTACAAAGACCCAGGCACTATTCCTGTACTGGTCGTGCCAAGAGGTTTTGTTGTTTGTTTCTAGCTCTTGTTCGCTTAACTTTATAACATTTTTCATATTAGTAAGGGGATTCATTTTGAACAAAGTTTAATTCAATATCCAGAAAGTTTAGTATGCGGTTTGTTTACTGTTAGAAAATAAAAAACTTTCAAGTTTTAAAATACCATCAAATGCACTTTACTGTTAACCTTCATCACATCAACAACAACTTTTTTGTCAAATGTGTCAAAACTGTCAAAGCTGTCAAAAGTTGGAGCGCCACCACCACCAAACGACAAAAATTTAAACTGAAGCACAAAACACAAAAATGAAACCCTGTAAACCAACGTTTAAAGCTAAAAGAAACTATTCGTTGCCAACTTTATTCTCCTAAATTTTAAAGCAAGGTTATTTACCTCATTTCATCCAAATTTAAATTTTCATAGTGTATAAAGTGTAATTTTGGCTCATTCAATAATGATTTATTTAAAAAATGTCTGTATTTTTAAATCTATGGTTAATTTAGACTGTTGTAATGGTTGTAAAATACCGCAGTTGGTTACTTTATTGGCAACATTTTATAACAAAAATGACTAAATACGCGCACACGCAAAACTTAACGTTGCGCAAATACGTGGCGCATAAACAGGGAACAAAACATATGAATATTGTTTACGTCACGGCCGCGTCACCAAAAAAATTGCACTTGTGTCGTGTCTGTTTAGTGAGTGGAACTAAATGTTCTGAATTTAACATTTCAGGGGTTTGTAAAGTGAAAAAACAATGGAAATTATTCAAGAGCTTTCAAATCAGTATGTGCTTTACATACCAATGGCTTTGGTTATTTTTGGAGCGATCCTAGTCTTTACTTTTGGATTTAAATCGCCAGAACAACCACCTTTCGATAAACTCTCAAGCGACGACAGGAAGTCGACTGGCAAAAAACGAAAAATTAAAGAAAAGGTAAATTGATTTGTGTTTATAGGTAAACAGCAAATTTTAATGTGGCGACTGAATCATATTACTTAATTGTGTTTCTATTGTTTTCTTCAACATATGTTCATCATCATTTTCTTTTTGGTGTCTCATTATAGCCAGTTAGTGTGCCCTAAAAGTTTAACTTTCTGAATAAATATTCAATGACCTAGATTTTATTCATTAATTATGTTTGTTGTCAAAAAAAAGTTACCTATAATTGTACCTATATAGTACTGTGTATAGTATTTTATGATGTCTATGTGGCACATACTTGAAAGTTTCGTGAAACAGGGTATTATTGAGAAATTGTAATCTATTCCATATTGTAGGTATCTAGAAAAAAGAAAGAAATATTTTAACTAAGGTCTCAGGTACAATGAACACAAATAAATTTGTTCTTCAAGGTTAGGTATATTTTCATTTGCATTTCTCTTTTACACATAAAATAAATAAGGGATTGCCTTCCTGTTTATATTATAATTGTTATCATTTTTATATAAGTAATATAAATAAATTTTGTGATTGCTGAAACATAGTTAATGCTACATACATAATAAAAATAATTAATATTAAAGTTTTATCTGCCAAACTTCCAAGAGTATTTGCCAAGTCTCGTCTACTTCCTGCTGAAAATAAATACACAACAGCTGCCGAAATCTCAGATTACTATATACTATATAGTTATTTATAATACATGTTTTTCTAAAAAACTTTTCAATTAATGATTCAGACTATACTGTACCGACTTGCCTAGATGTAAATAGCGTATTTTAATCGTTTGTTATAGCATAAATTCCTTTGAAAAATAAATCTTAATTGTCTTATATGTTTACTTACTACCGTATGCACTTATCTGCTTCATCGTACCTATATATTCTTATTACAATATTATAGTTGTAATTTACAGAAGTCTTTATTCATTGCTTGATAGTCATTATTTACAGGTTAATTTATATTTGCTGCTTGGTCTATAATTTTTGTTAATTATGCCGAATTTATTATCAAGATAAAATTACTCATTGGTTTGCTATCTACGTAATGTCCATATTCAATAGTGATAAGTAGTTTAGGTATGTCAGAAATCAGACTATTGATAATGCTTTATGATAGTGATAAACAATTGTTTATTATAAATGTATATATACACATTATTATGTATTAAAATAATTTTCAAATGGAAACACTAAAGTGTATACCAATTTTATATAACCATTACAAATTTGTATGTTATAACTAGTTAGGTTCAGATAAGAGAAAGTAAATTTCATGCTCTTGGCATTAAGTGTTAAAAAAATTTAAGAGAAATTTTATAAAATTAGGTAGTATTTGTAGATAGTTGAAATTTTAGTCTATTTATAATTTCATTTTATCCAGAAATCTCCAGCAAACGGCCATGTTTCTACAGGAGAAGCAAGACACGATAAGTCTCCAGCAAAGGAGTCTAAGAGGTCACCAAACAAAGAGGCGCCGGAACCAAAACAAGAAAAAAAAGAGAAAAAATTAGATAACAAGCAAGTCGAAAAGAACAAGAAAAACGAGGTCATAAAAAGCAATATTATCGATGATGCTAAAAGCAAGAAAAACAAAAGAGTAACGGCAAAACCAGTTGATTTCGATGACGGCAACTGGGAAACTGTACCTCTGAAATCCGACAAAAAGAAAAAAGGCGACCAGTCGCCAGCCAAAAAAGAAAAGAAAGTGAAGAAAATCTCCCCTGACAAAGTAGATAAAGTGGAGATCGAAAAGCTGGTTAAAGAAGTCGTTAACAAAGAGCTACAAGAGTTGGATAGAGAAATTAAAGAAGAAATAACGATCGTGAAGATAACTAAAAAAGAGGATATTCTTAAAGCTGAAGAACCAGTAGTCGTTGTGGAGGAAACGAGGGAAGAAAAGAAGGACAAGAAGAAGGAAAAGAAGGCTAAAAAGGAAGTAGTTGAGGAGACCGTGGCTCCAGCAGAGCCGAAGGAGAAGGAAACAGTTCCGAAAGAAACTGTTAAGAACGAAAAGAAGGTTGAGAAAGCCGAAAGTGCACCTGTACCTAAGACGCAGCCTAAGGAGGCCGTCCCTGTCTTTGACGAACTTGGTGGTAAGTTTTTTATACTTATTAGATTGTTAAGTGTTGTATTATTTTGTCCAAAAACACTCAATCCTAATTTAAAACTCGTTAATTTCATATTTTATTTGATTCTAACATTTTTTACATTTAATTATATGTCGTAAACCCACTTAACGTAAAGTAAATTATCAAGTCAGTATCATAAAAACAAGAGACAAGTTATAATTTGGAAGTTAACTAACCTAGGCACTTAGTACAAATTAAAACCTCAAGATTAATCAACTATCACAACTGACTGTTCTCACTTGCCTCAAAATAGAAGTTAGATAAATTTAATTTTCTATTCCTAGCAGATTTTATTCAAAAGTGAAGGTTGATTAGTTTATCAATCTAGGGACTTAATACAAATTAAAGCTCCAAGATTAATCAAGTACCACCATGGATCGTTCTGGTTTGTCTCAAAATAGCAGTTTGGCAAACATTCTTTATTTCTAGCAGATTTTGCTAAATAGTGAAGGTTGATTGCAGTGGTTTATCAATCTAGGGACTTAATACAAATTAAAGTTGCAAGATTAATCAAGTGCTACAAATGTTTGTTCTCATTTGCCTCAAAATAGCTGTTTGAGAAATGTAATTTTCTATTCCTACCAGATTTTGTTAAAAAGTGAAGGTTGATTAGTTTATCAATCTAGGGACTTAATACAAATTAAAGCTCCAAGATTAATCAAGTACCACCATGGATTGTTCTGGTTTGGCTCAAAATAGCAGTTTGACAAACATTCTTTGTTTCTATTAGGTTTTGTTCCAAAAGTGAAGGTTGATTTTGGTAATTTATCAATCAAGGAACTTTAGTACAAATCAAAGCCCCAAGATTAATCAAGTACTACAAATGTTTGTTCTCATTTGTCTCAAAGTAGCAGTTTGAGGAATGTAATTTTCTATCCCTACCAGATTTTGTTAAAAAGTGAAGTTTATCAATCTAGGGACTTAATACAAATTAAAGCTCCAAGATTAATCAAGTACCACCATGGATTGTTCTGGTTTGTCTCAAAATAGCAGTTTGACAAACATTCTTTGTTTCTATTAGGTTTTGTTAAATAGTGTGGCTTGATTGTGGTCGTTTATCAATCTAGGGACTTAATACAAATTAAAGTCGCAAGATTAATCAAGTGCTACAAATGTTTGTTCTCATTTGCCTCAAAATAGCTGTTTGAGAAATGTAATTTTCTATTCCTACCAGATTTTGTTAAAAAGTGAAGGTTGATTAGTTTATCAATCTAGGGACTTAATACAAATTAAAGCTCCAAGATTAATCAAGTACCACCATGGATTGTTCTGGTTTGTCTCAAAATAGCAGTTTGACAAACATTCTTTGTTTCTATTAGGTTTTGTTAAATAGTGAAGTTTGATTTTGGTAATTTATCAATCAAGGAACTTTAGTACAAATTAAAGCCCCAAGATTAATCAAGTACTACAAATGTTTGTTCTCATTTGCCTCAAAATAGCTGTTTGAGAAATGTAATTTTCTATTCCTACCAGATTTTGTTAAAAAGTGAAGGTTGATTAGTTTATCAATCTAGGGACTTAATACAAATTAAAGCTCCAAGATTAATCAAGTACCACCATGGATTGTTCTGGTTTGTCTCAAAATAGCAGTTTGACAAACATTCTTTGTTTCTATTAGGTTTTGTTAAATAGTGAGGCTTGATTGTGGTAGTTTATCAATCTAGGGACTTAATACAAATTGAAGTGCCAAGATTAATCAAGTGCCCTAACTGATTGTTCTCATTTGCCTCAAAATAGCATTTGGACAAATTTCATTTTCTATTCCTATCAGATTTTATTGAAAAGTGAAGGTTGATCGTAGTAATCAATCTAGGAACTTTAGTACGAATCAAAGCCCCAAGATAAATCAAGTATTACAACTGATTGCCTCGTATGCCTCAAAATAGCACCCTTAAACACTTTAAATTTAGCTAGTTATATAATAACAAAACAAATGAATTTAAAATGTATTTTCTCACATAACAGTGTTGATTATTCAGCATGTTTAACGATATTTTTTTACAGATGTATGGACAGAAGCTAAGGCAGCGAAGAAAAGCAAAAAGAAAGCACGTAGGGACAACTAGAAGCGCCAGTAATTTAGCTTATTCAATCCTACACGGTACAGACCAAAACTGTCGTGTTAGGTAAATGTGATCACAACCCCAGACACGTGCTAAGAGACAAGATCTCATAATCTACAAAAAAGACTTAAATAGTTGACTATCGTATTACGACAGGTGTGATGCGTCTGCAGGACGTCACGTATACTCAAATCCATAATAGCCGACAGCATTAACAGACGTGAAAGAGCTTTACGCGAGCTGTCTTCGTGGGGAAATTTGAACAGTCAGCTCGCCGATACAGTAATTTAACATGCATTCCATCACAAGGAAACAAACATTTAAACTTAGATTCATAACGATTAGCAATCTTTAAAATGTGTGCCAAAAATGAAAAATCTGAAAAAAAAACGCGTAAAAAAACTTTAATCAAATTGTTTAACCTATCCAATGAAAATTTATGGCCTTATAGTGTCTCATATTCGCAAATGTTTCATATTTTTAATAATATATTTTTGCGATAAGGTTAAATGGTAACAATCGTAGGTTAAAGTCTTCCAATTGTTTTCGTATCGTATTTTTGCTATTCCTTAATTTTTTTGCTTTTGTTCGTTTTGTTGTATTTTTACCAAAACGGTAAATTTTTTCTCGTTCCTGTAATTTTTTTGAGAATATGTACAGGGTGTTTCAGTTTTAAGTTGACAAATTTAGGAAACGGTAAATCTTTGAAAAATAATGCCACTTTACCACATTAAACTTATATATTTAGGGTTTGGTGAGGAAGTTACCAGGTATTAAAATTTACAAAAAAAAGTATGTTTTAATGCCTTTGAAACTATGTAGCTATTTAAATCGTATTTGGAATAAATTGCCCAAAATGAACAAGTATCGATCTAATGGTGTCTAATTAAAAAAAAAATCAAAGCCTGCCTTGATTTATATTATGCCCCTTATGTTCCACAAAAAAGTATGCCAAGTATCTATAAAATGTTATAGAGATCATCTAATTCGTTTACTTACCTATCTTTAGCTTCATAATCCATTGTTCTGTTTTCACTCAACTGCGACGCACATTGAAGTTATTAAAAAGGAAACGCCACATTTCTAAAGAAAGGTTTTTAGTACCAATAACAAAAGACAAATTAAAAAAAAACAGTGGTCAACGATAATATTATATGTTGTATCTAGTGACCTTTCATAAATTACTGATGTTATTTTAGTCTGGTAATCGGTCAATTATAGTAGAAAAACTAATTTTTTTTACAAATGGCCAATGTTTCGGCTTATATTTAAGCCATCTTCAGGGCTCTAGAGATGTAAATGTATTACAATTTTGTATTGGTTATGTATTCAATATTTGGTCGTGTTAAACACAATCATTTTTTGCAATTTAGTGCAAAATATAATGCAAACTTTTAGTGTAGTATATAGTTTTATTACTATCAGTTGCAGTATCTTAAATGTTTTGATGAAAATATAATGAATTATTCATTTGTTCGTATGACGTATTCTTGTCTTGAGTATACCAACTTGCCTAAAAAAGGTTTAAACTTATCTGTGTAACTCAAAGACAAAAACCAGATGTTTTTTCCTTTTTTTGTTTTTTTTTCTGTTTTTTTTTTGTAAAAATTTCAATCAAGAAAATACTATCAAGTGCAGAAGCAGACGAAATACTTGTTTTTCTTTGAAAACGGCCACAAAATTATAACATAAATAATTAACAGTGTAACTAAAATACAAAACCAGATGTTTTTCCTTTTTTGTTTTTTCTTTTTTTTGTAAAATTTTCAATCAAGAAAATACTATCAAGTTCAGAAGAAGACTTAATAGTTGTTTTTCTTTTAAAAGGGCCACAAAAGTATAACATAAAAACTTACCTGTGTAACTAAAACAAAAAAAACAGATGTTTTTTCCTTTTTTTGTTTTTTTGTTTTTTTTTCTTTTTTTTTTGTAAAAATTTCAATCAAGAAAATACTATCAAGTGCAGAAGCAGACGAAATACTTGTTTTTCTTTGAAAACGGCCACAAAATTATAACATAAATACTTACCTGTGTAACTAAAAGACAAAAACCAGATGTTTTTTCCTTTTTTTGTTTTTTTGTTTTTTTTTCTTTTTTTTTTTTTGTAAAAATTTCAATCAAGAAAATACTATCAAGTGCAGAAGCAGACGAAATACTTGTTTTTCTTTGAAAACGGCCACAAAATTATAACATAAATACTTACCTGTGTAACTAAAAGACAAAAACCAGATGTTTTTTCCTTTTTTTTGTTTTTTTTTCTTTTTTTTGTAAAAATTTCAATCAAGAAAATACTATCAAGTGCAGAAGCAGACGAAATACTTGTTTTTCTTTGAAAACGGCCACAAAATTATAACATAAATACTTACCTGTGTAACTCAAAGACAAAAACCAGATGTTTTTTCCTTTTTTTGTTTTTTTTTCTTTTTTTTTTGTAAAAATTTCAATCAAGAAAATACTATCAAGTTCAGAAGCAGACGAAATACTTGTTTTTCTTTGAAAACGGCCACAAAATTATAACATAAATACTTACCTGTGTAACTCAAAGACAAAAACCAGAGGTTTTTTCCTTTTTTTGTTTTGTTTTTCTTTTTTTTTTGTAAAAATTTCAATCAAGAAAATACTATAACATAAATGTTAAGAGTACTTTTTTACTGGAAAATGAAAGGGTGCATCTGAAATCAAATGTGGTTCAAATAGTTGCATTCATTTAGGAGATTTTAAAATATATCTTTTTTTTTTGCAAACTTTTAACACCTTAACTTTCTCACAGAGCCCCAAATATATAGTTGCTATATTTTACAGACCTACCGTTTCCTAAATTTTGTCAATTTAAAACTGAAACTCCCTGTATTTGATACCTGTATTAACGAAACCCGAATTCTGATCGATGTGTTTGTGACAGGCGTATGGAAGAGGGGGCGCTATATTATTATTAGCACCTCGATGTGGAATGTGACACCATTGCTTAGTACAGGATTAAGGGAAACCTGAAATACCTCAGTTTACATGAAAAAAAATATTATTTCTCGATACGGTTTAAATATTTCAAAACAGTACTTCCCATTTTCTGCCGTGCGTAATGACGATATTTTTTTACATGAAAGTTTGTCACAAAAAATAAAATTGTGAACTAATTTTTACTTATTTACAAGTGAAAAAATTTAATAATAACGTAAACGTGCGTCGCTATTAATTAAATTAATATAAAGGGAAATAATTTTTAACTTATTTTTTATAAAAAGGCGTATTACAAAAATATTTGTGTGTCGCTCTAGAAAAATTGATCCAAAACTCCAAGTTGCGAAAGGAGGCGGTATTTGTTACTTTTGTGAGGTTTGAGTTTATAATTTTATCATTATTTATGAATGGTTTTACTAGTTCGAGCTTAAGTTGTGATAATTTTAATTTTTATAATCTTCCCAAATCGTTTTTAAATGTAATTAATGCTGGTGTTAAGGGATTTTACGTATTTTGTTAAAATGCTTTACCGAAAAATAGATATTTATTGAAAATGCAATGCAATTCAACGTAAACAATTTTTTTTGTTTTGTTTGTTTAATTTACAGCTTTTTTTGCATTTAAAATGTTCTTAAGTAAATTTTATAATATTTTGCAAAAAATTTGTTTAACGGGTACTCATTTTTTGTAGGTATAGTTTTTAACGTGTTAGTTTTTAGGGTAAATCTATTTTTAAGGCATTTGGTAAAATGTGCGCAGTCTTTTACTGTGCGTTCTTTTAGAGGTGCAAAAGTCTTTGTCAGAATTTCAAACAACTTATTCATGTTTAATACATTTTATTCTAGTCCGTTGGCAACTAAAAATATTTAATATTAATTGCTTTTAGAACTGTTTCATTTTCATAACATTTTCATTTAATTTAAGATGATTTATCGACAATGTTTGCTCAAAATATCATTTTTACTACGTTTCAACTTGAATCATCATTCGTTAGAAGATGCGAACATTTTTCTCAGCGTAACCAATTTTTTATTCTTTGGATACCTGGACTATAATTTTTTTACTTTTTTTCATTATATTTGTTAAATATTTTATTCTTGTTCATGGATTTGATTTTCCAAGTCTTTTTGTTTTGTCATTAAGAACATAAAACATTTTTCAATAGTTCAATTTTGAACAATCAAAAACTACGGAATGATCTTAAATTTTCTGAAATTTTCCGCAGAGATCTACAAATGTCAGGGAAATATCTGAAATTTAGATTTTTTTTTTAATTTTTGTTACATTTGATCATCATTTACAAGATAATATTGGAAACATAATTGTATCCGTTTTAAAAAATTGGGGATTTTCGAACAAACTTAATTACCATTAATTTATAACTGAATTTAGATTTTCGTATTCATATATTTTTTTTTTTAGTTGGAAAATCTTGAAATATTAGGCAATTTCAATGAGGGATCTGTAAATATCAGCAAATTTCTTTAATTTTCGGTATTTTTGAAGTTATACTTCTTTGCGCCCGTTAGACACATTGGGATGGGATGTTGGTCGAGAAACCGCGTCACGCTCAAAAGGAAGAAAAAATTTTTAAGAACTTTTTTTTTTAAAAAAAGAAGTATAACTTCCACCGTCTGGTCCGACGCAGACCCAGTTTTTAATTTTTATTACATTCATTATTTTAATGAAAATCAAATTTTTGTATCAAAATACATTTTTTTTTAATTATGATGCTTAAATATGATATTGTAGTGTTGGGCCCGAATATTTACCAAACCAAATTTTTTGGAAAATCGAATGTCATACAAAAGTGGAAACTGAATATTTTTATAGGTAACTATACAGGGTGTCTGAAAACCAAACCAACAAATGAAGACAGCATATTCTAGAGATGATTTCATAGCAAGTTGACAAAAACCGTTTTATTCAAAAAATGCTTTTTGAAGATAACCGTTTGACTTTTTTTTATTATTCAGAGCGCTGTTTTTCTTGAAGGATAAAACTTAGGTTATACGGACAGCCCTTTGATGTAAAAATAATCTTTTAAATATAACCATAGGCGTCTCATTTTGGATAGTTCTCATTTTTAATTATTTTTTTTATCTTAACCTTTTTGGTATTTTTAATATCAAAATCGAAAACTCGGAGTATTTCACAAAGTAAAATTCTTGGAAACTTAAAGCAAAATTCTATAAAAAAGTTAGAATTTTGAATTAAATAATATTACAAATAGGCAATAATAACAATTAAAAAAACCAAACAAATAATAATTACTCTATATGACAGCCATTGCTTTCAATGCATAAAATGATTCGTTTCTCTAATGTTCTAATCTAATATTTAAAAAGAAGAGCTCTATAATCCTTAGGAAGCATTTTTAGATAAAATGATTTAAAATCCATGATACCACACAATTTGTTGTTTCCGTCGGTTTAGTTTCCGGACACCCAACATTACCAGCATGAACAGCGTGATGCTTAAGCTCAAAATTAAAATATGATTAAGGTAACAAAGCACTTTTTAGAAAAGAAACCTCTATTCTTTTATATACCGTTTGGCATCAAATAGGAGCAAGAATTATTCGTTTTTTGATATTTTCTTTTATTTTTTAAATATTTTTCAATATTGTTTATTTTTTGCAAATCAAAAATATATGTGTAAAATACTTGCCAATATCATGTCATGTTGTATATATTACGATTACTTTTCATATATTTTTTTCATTTCCATTATATTTAAATAAATATCAACTTAAATATTAAGGTTTCGATTGGTCGGCAATGACTTTTGCTCCTGTAAAGTTTTACGTTTAATATTTTGTTATTAGTGACTATTTGTGTTATTTTGTCTTTGAGTTTGTTTTTTATGTCTTCCCTAGGTGATCATATATTCCTTAATAAGGTACATTGTAAATAAGCAGATATGCTTAAATTTGATATTTCAATGTTTAGATATTTACCATTCTAATCCATTTCAAATTGCGTTAGATTTTATATTGGGAACACTTACAGGGTGTATAATTTTTTTTTTAAATAAGGTTCATGTGGAATAGTTATTTATATTTTTTATAAAATAAAAAATTCATAAATTCTTTATTTAGTTGTGAGTTATATATAGTTTGACAGTTTATAAATTTTTCTTACCTAATTTTATGTTGACCATATCGTATTTTTAAATTGTACATAGCTGTGTTATTCCATAAATATATTAATTGTTGTAAATGGTTTTGTATTAGGTCAGTGGAATGTTATCTTGTGGGGACCATTTTTAAAATATATTTTAAAATCTACTTTGGCTTTCATTTTTAACCCTGTGATCTCAATAGCCATCATAGACCAGTGCTGAGGCCTTTGAAAATGGTAAAAAGTGAAAAAAAAATAAGAGTAAGATGAAACCCATTGGAAAAGGAAGAGAATACAACAAAAATGAAAGGAAAAATAATTCACGGGCGATCTCAGGTGGGGAATTGGAAGGGGCTGAGTTTTTAAGTGTAAAAAACGGTTTATCTTGATTTCCGGCAAAACTACAAGTCCTATGGAAAAAAGTTAAATGGGAAAGTTGTAGGGAATAAAAAGATCTACAACTTTTGTATTTACACTTTTTTCACATAACCTGAAAAATTCAAAGAACCAAGTTTTTGTTTTATTTTTTACAAAAAAAAATTTTTTCACGAAATTTGGTAAAAACTTACCTTTTTATGTCCCAACACACTGTAATTTTTTTGAATTAAAAATTTATATTTTTACCTTATTTTGACTTAATATTTAAAAAGCACCCTAATTTTCAATCAAAAATTCTCGTCAAAATATCTGCTTTTTTTAAAAAGTCGGTGGGCTTTTTGTTCGTTGAAATCTCTACTCTCTAATGGTGTAAAAAAAATCATTACTATGGTAAATGTTCTCAGAAAATGCAAAGAAACGATGCGATAAAGTCGAATCCGGAAGTTTTTTTTAATCATTATGTACAATTTTGAGGTATTTGGTCGTTTTTTTTGCATTTCCTGAGAACATTTTCCATAGTAATGTATATTTTTTTTACACGATCAGAAAGTAGAGATTTCAACGAACAAAAAGCCTACCGACTTTTTTAAAAAAGCAGATATTTTTACGTGCGAATTTTCGATTGAAATTAGGGTGCTTTTTCGATATTAAGTCAAAATAAAGTGAAGAAATAAATATTTTAAATAAAAAAATGACAGTGTGTTTGAGACATAAAATGGTAAGTTTTCACCAAAATTCGTGAAAAAAATTTTTTTTGTAAAAGAAAAATAAAAAACTTGTATATTTGAATTTTTCACATAAATTTTGAGGTTATGTGAAAAAAGTGTAAATACAAAAGTTGTAGATCTTTTTATTACCTACAACTTTGCCATTTAACTTTTTTCCATAGGAGTTGTGGTTTTGCCGGAAAAAAGATAAACGGTTTTTTACCCTTAAAAACTCACCCTCTTCCACTTCCCAACCTCAGATCGCCCGTAAATTATTGTTCCGTTCATTTTTGTTGTATTCTCTTCCTTTTTAAATGGGTTTCATCCTAGGTACTATTATTTTTTTGGTTTCAAATAGTATCTACCCTGGTCTATCAATTTACCAATAGGACATAAATTCATGCAGCGAGTGAGTGGTATTGTATGCAAAGAATGTGCAACATCTCCAAAACCAATCCGATCAATCCCAACATCAAATTGTCACATAAGGATGATAAAAGTTTAACAAGCTAACGTTTAATCTGAAATGATTACTTTAAATTGTAGACAGGAAAAGTTAGTTGGGTCATCTGTTTCATCTCCCCATTTCCGCTTCGCTTTGTTTTCACTATAAAATTATAGAAAAAGCGCGTAGGCATGCAACAGCGGTCTGGGCAGATTTGAATATCTTAAAAAACAGTTATAAATGGAAACCTATTTTTAAATTCAAATTTTTGACTGTACCTGCTGTATCTTCAAAAAAGAGGCGTTGAAATAGAAAACAGCATTAGCCACGAAGTGTCCTGTTACTCAAGTTCTCAATAACTGATGGTTAATTTGAGTGGCAGCAAAACTGAAAAATTTATTGTGTCAGTCGTTTAACAAAACTACAAAAAGTGGACAGCGACACTGGTATTTTACATCGTGGTATGGCCGTTACCTATGAAAATTGTATGATTTGTGGAACACATGCGTAAAATATATGTACATGGTATTTTCTACATTTATATCAAATTTAGATGCATTTGTTGCTTATCTGTTTTTTTATTAGATTTAAAATAAGTACTCTGTAGCTGATAACTCCGAAATAACTTTTAAACTATGCGTTTCACAAAAACATCTGTAAAAGAATTTTTCATTGCAAGTAAGATTTCAGATGTAGCACACCTGATATGAATCCTGTTCTTAAAGGTCTCAATTGGTGGCGGCTAATTTGAGTGGCAGCAAAAATGTGAAAAATCTATTACGTCTTTCAGGCGTTAAAAAAACTGCAAAAAGTGGACGACACGCGGTGTTCCCAAGCGGTCACCCATCCAAGTAATAACCGCGCCCGACGATGCTTGACTTCAGTGATCGGACGAGAACTGGTATTTTACATCGTGGTATGGCCGTTGCCTATAAAATTAGTATGATTTCTGGAACATATACCTACCTAAAATGTACATGATTTTTAAATTTATATCACAATTAGAAATCATGAAATATAATAGAAAAATGGATGATTTTGTTGCTTGCTTGTTTTTTTATCAAATTTAGGATAAATGCTCTATAGCTAATAAATCCAAAATAAACTTAAACTATGCGTTTCATAAAAACAACTTTAAAAGAATTTTTCATTGCAAGTAAGATTTTAGATGTGGCAGACCTAATGTGAGTCCTGTTATTAAAGGTCACAATGGGTGGCAGCTAATTTGAGTGGCAGCAAAAATGTGAAAAATCTATTACGTCTTTCAGGCGTTAAAAAACTGCAAAAAGTGGACAACGACACGCGGTGTTCCCAAGCGGTCACCCATCCAAGTACTAACCGCGCCCGACGATGCTTGACTTCAGTGATCGGACGAGAACTGGTATTTTACATCGTGGTATGGCCGTTGCCTGTAAAATTTGGATGATTTCTGGGACATATACCTACCTAAAATGTACATGATTTTTAAATTTATATCACAATTAGAAATCATGAAATAGAATAGAAAAATGGATGATTTTGTTGCTTGCTTGTTTTTTTTTTATCAAATTTAGGATAAATGCTCTATAGCTAATAAATCCAAAATAAACTTAAACTATGCGTTTCATAAAAACAACTTTAAACAAATTTTTCATTGCAAGTAAGATTTTAGATGTGGCAGACCTAATGTGAATCCTGTTATTAAAGGTCACAATGGGTGGCAGCTAATTTGAGTGGCAGCAAAAATGTGAAAAATCTATTACGTCTTTCAGGCGTTAAAAAAACTGCAAAAAGTGGACAACGACACGCGGTGTTCCCAAGCGGTCACCCATCCAAGTACTAACCGCGCCCGACGATGCTTGACTTCAGTGATCGGACGAGAACTGGTATTTTACATCGTGGTATGGCCGTTGCCTATAAAATTAGTATGATTTGTAGAACATATACCTACCTAAAATGTACATGATTTTTAAATTTATATCACAATTAGTAATCATGAAATAGAATAGAAAAATGGATGATTTTGTTGCTTGCTTGTTTTTTTTTTATCAAATTTAGGATAAATGCTCTATAGCTAATAAATCCAAAATAAACTTAACTATGCGTTTCATAAAAACAACTTTAAAGGAATTTTTCATTGCAAGTAAGATTTTAGATGTAGCACACCTAATATTAATCCTGTTCTTAAAGGTCTCAATTGGTGGCGGCTAATTTGAGTGGCAGCAAAAATGTGAAAAATCTATTACGTCTTTCAGGCGTTAAAAAAACTGCAAAAAGTGGACAACGACACGCGGTGTTCCCAAGCGGTCACCCATCCAAGTACTAACCGCGCCCGACGATGCTTGACTTCAGTGATCGGACGAGAACTGGTATTTTACATCGTGGTATGGCCGTTGCCTATAAAATATGTTTGATTTCTGGAACATATACCTACCTAAAATGTACATGATTTTTAAATTTATATCACATTTAGAAATCATGAAATAGAATAGAAAAATGGATGATTTTGTTGCTTGCTTGTTTTATAAAATTTAGGATAAATGCTCTATAGCTAATAAATCCAAAATAAACTTAACTATGCGTTTCATAAAAACAACTTTAAAAGAATTTTTCATTGCAAGTAAGATTTTAGATGTGGCAGACTTAATGTGAGTCCTGTTATTAAAGGTCACAATGGGTGGCAGCTAATTTGAGTGACAGCAAAAATTTGAAAAATCTATTACGTCTTTCAGGCGTTAAAAAAAACTGCAAAAAGAGGAGACAACGACACGCGGTGTTCCCAAGCGGTCACCCATCCAAGTACTAACCGCGCCCGACGATGCTTGACTTCAGTGATCGGACGAGAACTGGTATTTTACATCGTGGTATGGCCGTTGCCTGTAAAATTTGTATGATTTCTGGAATATATACCTACCTAAAATGTACATGATTTTTAAATTTATATTACAATTAGAAATCATGAAATAGAATAGAAAAATGGATGATTTTGTTGCTTGCTTGTTTTTTTTTTATCAAATTTAGGATAAATGCTCTATAGCTAATAAATCCAAAATAAACTTAAACTATGCGTTTCATAAAAACAACTTTAAACAAATTTTTCATTGCAAGTAAGATTTTAGATGTGGCAGACCTAATGTGAATCCTGTTATTAAAGGTCACAATTGGTGGCGGCTAATTTGAGTGGCAGCAAAAATGTGAAAAATCTATTACGTCTTTCAGGCGTTAAAAAAACTGCAAAAAGTGGACAACGACACGCGGTGTTCCCAAGCGGTCACCCATCCAAGTACTAACCGCGCCCGACGATGCTTGACTTCAGTGATCGGACGAGAACTGGTATTTTACATCGTGGTATGGCCGTTGCCTATAAAATTAGTATGATTTCTGGAACATATACCTACCTAAAATGTACATGATTTTTAAATTTATATCACAATTAGAAATCATGAAATAGAATAGAAAAATGGATGATTTTGTTGCTTGCTTGTTTTTTTTTTATCAAATTTAGGATAAATGCTCTATAGCTAATAAATCCAAAATAAACTTAACTATGCGTTTCATAAAAACAACTTTAAATGAATTTTTCATTGCAAGTAAGATTTTAGATGTGGCAGACCTAATGTGAGTCCTGTTATTAAAGGTCATAATGGGTGGCAGCTAATTTGAGTGGCAGCAAAAATGTGAAAAATCTATTACGTCTTTCAGGCGTTAAAAAAAAATGCAAAAAGTGGACAACGACACGCGGTGTTCCCAAGCGGTCACCCATCCAAGTACTAACCGCGCCCGACGATGCTTGACTTCAGTGATCGGACGAGAACTCTTTTCTTTTTAAATTCATTTTATTATTTCAAATTAAAGAAGATGTTCACATGTTATAACAATACATTTCATTTGTGTAACAAGTATAAAAGGGCACACGGTACAGTTCGCTACGCGGTAACGCTGCCCTGGCGATGTTAGCCTCGTGTATGTTATGTGAATTTTTTGTTGTCGTTTGACGAGCTAGCTTCCCAATGTTTTACTGCTGTTCAGATTTTTTCTTTAATTTCTTATTTAGATAATTCTACTACCTACTTCCTATTTTCTGTAACCTGTGTGTTTTGCTGGTAATGCGCAGGAAAACTACCAAAAACCTGCTTTAGATAATTATTTATCATCAAAATTGTCTGTGTTTATGTTTGTTTTTTGCATGCTTAGTCTAGTCGCGTCTCTTTATTTACAGTTTTTCGGTATTGAGAATTTCTTTGTTTTGTTGTTTTTTTTTTTTTTTTCTTTATTTTGATTTAGTTATAGTACAGTCAAAGGTCTATGTTTTTGTGCAGATATTTGTGTACGTGTCTAATGTCATCGGGCACGTGAGAAATAGCTCGCGTGAGCTCGCACGTGCGTACATTTTGTTGATAAAATTTTTTAGCTTGAGCTTTGATGATATTTCTCACGTAATCGATGCCGTATTCTTCATGGAGTTGCGCCATGTTTACATATCTATCGGAGTTTGTTAGCAATCTTAATAATTTATTCTGTGTTGTCTGTAGTCGTAAGTATTGTGTCTTTGATATATTATGAAAAATTTGTCCTCCGTAAGTCATAATCGGTCTTAGGATCGTTTTATATATTGTCAGTTTGTTTGTCGTAGACAGACGGCTGCGTCTGTTTAACAGCGGATATAGCTTACTTAGTACTATGTACACTCTTTTCAGAATACTGCTTATTTGTTGTGTGAATGTTAATCGTCTATCTAGTAGTAGTCCTAGATATTTAATAGGGTTGTTTTCTCGTATCGTGTCATTATTAATTTTTATTTTTGAAAAAATCTGTACATTTGTGAATTTCCTTGTTAATATTATTGTCTCCGTTTTTTGTGTGTTAATATCTATTTTCCACTTGCTGTAGTAGTCAGTTAATTTTGATATGTGATATTTAATTTTTTCAGTAGCGGTCTGAGCAGAGAAAGAACTAGCGTAAATAATAGTGTCGTCTGCGTACATTATCGTTTTTGTAATTGGGCATGTCGGTAGGTCTGATATGTACAGGTTGAATAATACGGGTGAAAGTATTGTTCCCTGGGGAACTCCCGCTTTAAGTGGTTTGATCGTTGACAGTTTATTGTTAACTCTAACCTGTATATATCTTTCGGTCAGGTAAGTATAAAATAGATTTGTTATATAGTCTGGGAGTTTGTGACAGTTTTTCATTTTATAGATTAGTCCATCTGTCCATACAGTGTCAAATGCTTTTTGGATATCCAAAAGCAATGCAACGGTAGATTGTTTCCTATTAAACTGAATAATAGCGTCTTGTACAACCTTGGCAATGGCGTGAGTGGTACTACAGCCACTTCGAAACCCTAGTTGTTCTTTATTTATTAGTTTGTTCTTTTTTATATAGGTGTTAAGGTTATATGATATTATTTTCTCTGCTACTTTCGACATAGTGTCCAACAAGGAGATAGGGCGGTAGGAACTTGGATCTTGAGGATTTTTGGAAGGTTTAAGTATCGGGATTACAATGGCGTTTTTCCATTGTTTTGGGAAATATTGCAGTGTTATAATTTTGTTGATGATGTTGGCTATAGCTACAATTGCCTTTTGGGGGAGATTTTTGAGAACGATGTTAGGAAGAGTATCTGGACCTGGAGCTTTGTTATTTGGGAGTTTTTTAATAATTTCTTGAATTTGATTAGGAGTAGTTAAAATTTTAGATAAAATTCGTGTTGGGATTTTTTGTCTTATGTCGTTAATAAAATTTCTAGTTTCATTTGTAATACGTATTTGTTCTTCCGTGTCATCTGGTCGACTCGTGCATGTCTTACATAGGTTTTCCGCTATTAGTTCGGCTTTGTGGTCATCCATTATCGCGGTTTGTCCATTTTTAACCAGTGTGGTGATATTATGAAACGGTTTCCTTAATAGTTTCGCCATTTTCCACAGGGAGTTGTCTTTGACTGATAAGTTTTTTATCTTTTCATTCCAGGATTTATTTCTGTGTTCGTCAAGTCTGTTGCGTATTGTCTCTTGTATTTCTGCTAGTCTCTGTCTATCGTTTATTCTTCTAAATTTTTGCCACTTCTTTTTAAGTTTGTTTTTAAATTTAATCAAATTAATGATTTCCTGGTGTATATTTTCCTCCTTGAATTTTTGTTTGATTAACTTTGTTGTTTTGTCTCGTGCCTGTCGTATAATTTTAGTTAAATTGTCAACTTCGTTGTCGATGTCTGGTCCAGTTTCGATTTTGTGATTTATTTTTAATTCGTTGTTGACAATTTTCCTAAATTCTTTCCAGTTGGTTCCTTTGTAGTTAAATATGTCTTTATCGAGTACGTTTATATCAGTCTTCGTCAGCGTAATTGTCACTGGGTTATGGTCACTTGATAGTCTAGTCAGTGATATAGGATATAGAGCATGGGGATAGTTTTTGTTTATCACTATGTCAATCGTAGTTGGTCGAGATCCGTTTGTCGGATAGTGGGTAGGACGATCCGGTGCTATCACTGCCAGGTTATGAGTTTCGGCTTTTTCCGAGATAAAGTTACCGTTTGAGTTATTCCTACGATTATTCCAGTCAGCATGTCTAGCGTTCAGGTCTCCGATTAATAGTACGGTCTGTTCAGTTAATAATGGCATTAGATCCTGGTTTGTCATTTTATGTCTTGGTCTATTGTATGCGGCTCTTATTACTGTCCTATCTTTTAGCATTATTGCAATATTTTCTATGTTACTAGTTATGTTGGGAAGAGGTAAATGTGGAATGTTTTTTCTTATTAAGATTGCTACGCCCCCCCCTCTATAGCCCGAATCTTGTCGGTAAATTGTATAATTACTAATATTAAGTCTGTCATTATTGTTTAATTTAGTTTCTGTCATTACCAATATGTCGATCTTCTCTGTGTTTAAAAATTGTCTTAGGTCTAGTAATTTATTTTTAATACCGTTGGCATTCCAATTTATTAGTTTGAAGGGTCAATTCTGAAATTAGGAAGATGATTGGTCGTGAAATCTTGTAAAATTAATATTTTGTCTAATGGACATTTTGCTTTAACTAGCATATTATTTAATAATGTGATAGCTTTAATGGTTTCTTTTAAATTTATTAAGGAGTTTAAAGTATTAAACTGAGTCATTAGTTCGTCGAATTCAATTGAAGCTACAGGGGAAACGTTACTTACATTTATATTTGCCGATATGCGCGCCTTGCTGGTTGCGGGAACTGCTTGGGCCTCTGGCTGTAGTTGTGTGATACTTCTTTCTGGTTGACTGCTGCCAGTGCTGTTAGTTATCTGCTGTCCACTCTCCATAGGCAGTTGGGTGCCTTGGGTCCATGGGTTGGAAGATGGCAATGGTGCCGCGACGTAGCTCAGGGTTTTCTTGGCTTCTGTCAGGTTCTCTTGCATTTTGTGTATCTTGTATTTATATACAGGACAGTCTACGTTGCTTGCTGTATGAGTCCCTCCGCAGTTGGCACATTTTGGTTCGGTGTTGTTTGGTTTTTGGCAGTCTTTTGTCCAATGACTCTCTGCGCATTTTACACATTTGGGCATGCGGTAACAATTGGATGTGGCATGCCCCCAAGCTTGACATCTTCGGCATTGCGTTATTAGCCTTTCATTCCTCCTTCTCTCCCATACCACTTTTGTGCATAGAACGTACTTTATATTGTTTTGAATATTTTTTAAGGTGACATCACTGCTGGTAATCACTAAGTAGAGAGGATGGTAGGCTGTCTTCATTTGAAAAATGTTTTTAATTTCAATATCATAATTGTTTTCGATGTCTTCTTGGATTTCTTCAGTAGGTATTTTTCCTTGTAATCCTCTCAAGACAAAGGCATGTGTCTTATTTTCGTTGGTTGTATACGTGTGGAACTGGGTGCTTTGGTCTTCAATGAGTCTTTTCTTGTAATTGTTATATTCTTCTTGGTCACTAATATATAAGAGTATTGTTTTCGCTGCGTATTTTACATAGAATCCCTTCTTTATGTGTGCTTTTAATTCCTTAATTAAGTGTTGATGATTGCTAGCTTTCCCCTGTAGAACTAGGGGTGGTACTTTATTCGTTTTTTTGGAGTCGCTCGGTGTTTTTGGTTTAGAAATAAATGTTGTTTTTTGTTGTATTTCTTGTTCAGACTGAGTGTTAGTAAGAAGTTGATATCTATTTTCTGTCGGGATAATAGGCCTTATTATATTGGATATTCTCGATGTTCTTTTAGGGGACAAAAATTGTGGGACTCTGGTATTAATCTGCTCATCAGTTTCCATTTCTTGTTGATTGTTGTCGCTAATAATTTGCATTAGGTTTTCCCGCATTGACTGTGCGATCTGTTCTTCTGCTAACTGCTGTTTTCCTAATTCTTCACGTTGTTTATTTATATTCGGACAGGTCTCTATCATGTTTGGGTTTTTTGGTAGGTTGAAGTCCGATTCCCAATCTCCTGTGTTTTTGTCTTTATCGGTTGACTTTTTTCGATCAGCCATGCTTCGCTGTTTACTTAAAATTTCTAGCTTATCTTTCTGTCCGATGTCTATTTTATGTTGGATTGAGCTGTATTTTGATTTTCTTTTCTTAATCACTACACTTGCACTGCTGATAGATTTATCATCTAAACCTGGTGCACTAATACTGAACTGCCTGAGCAGTCTATTGTTTGTTTTTGGTGTTTTTAATTTAGCACTATTAGGAGTCTTATCACTGTCTCTTGCACTATCGATAACTTTGTCGATGTAATCATTGGTAAGATTTTCACTAGACTTCTGTCTGCGATCTGTTATATCAGTATTCACGAAAAATTCGGGTGGTTTTCTGGGGGACGCGCTTTTGCGTTTATCTGAAGGTTCCTCTCTACTTCCGCTGTCCATTCACGCCAGCGAGGAACTGGACGAGAACTGGTATTTTACATCGTGGTATGGCCGTTGCCTACAAAATTAATATGATTTAAGGAACACATGCATACAATATATGTAAGTACATAGTATTTTCTAAGTTTATATTATAAATGGCTGCATCTATCAAATTAGGTGGGGTACTGCTTAGTTCATCGCCGCTCGAAATGTCAATTATTTTACAGTTAAAAATGTCAAGTACACGAAAAGTGACACTAACAAAATATCACTTTCAAATAATTTTGCCATTTTATTTCCATAGTTATAGTGATTACTTGATTTTGAAAAACATTTTAAGCCAGTTCCACAATATTATTTTGTATTAAACTAACGATTACTAAACTGCAACACATGCGCGAAGTAGCATTTTGCGCACTAGATACAAAAATAACTATTATGTTATTACAAAAAATAAAACTGAATGTTTAAAATGTCACCGATTATTAAAAACAAAACTATATAGGGCTCTAGCAGAAACGAATTAAACGCCCTGTACAACGAAAACAGAATTACGCACTCTCTCGAGTATTTCTGGTGACCCAATTTTTGGAGGTAACAGATTAGATAATGCCAAGAGATGTACAAATTTCTTCACGAATCAAAACACCACCCTGAATACAAATCATTTCAAGCGTCCTTTAATTTACATAATTGTATAGAAATACTAGAACCTCATAGTATTTCGGACAGTGGGAGTGTAAAATATAAAAAGATGATCAAACTTTTGACTGATAGATACAGCTGCAGTTTTGAACAAGCAACAATCTACAGAAAACTTCAAAATGTTTAAGTTCGTAAGTACAAAAATTTCTTATAACTGAGCATAGTATTTTAGTGATTTTTTTAGTAATGAAGATTATATTAATTTTTAAAATCGAACCAAAAATTCATTTATTAAAAATAAAGTATGTTGAAACTCGTTTTTCATCAAGAACAATAAGAGAAAATTTTTCAATGCCAATTAAATTTTTATTTATTATTTTTTTGATCTCAGAAAAACTTGTTTATTTTGGCTCCAAAAAATCTGTAAAAATTCCATACAGACTAATGATTTACGTAGGGATAAACAAAATCAATTAACACTGATGACAATATTTCCACAGATCTTTATCCTCGCTGTAGCCATTGTCGCTGTATCTGCTGAAGCCAAACCAAGCGTTTTGGCTGCTGCTCCTCTAGCTGTCGCTCCTGCTGTGGTTACAGCCACAAGCTCCCAAGTGATCGCCCGTAACTACAACGCCTTAGCCGCCCCACTCGTTGCCGCCCCCGCTGTTGCTGCTCCAGCCATCGCCGCTCCCTATTTAGCTTCACCGTATGCTTCACCGTATGTTTCACCATATCTGGCTTCTCCCTACCTATCAGCTCCGTTAGTCGTAGGCTGAAATAATTTTTGACATGATACATCCTAGTGTTTAAGAAATAAAAATTCGTTTCGTTTACAACTTTGTTTTTTATTTATCAAATTATAGAATTCTCATATCTTTAGGCAGCGGCAAGAGATTTAATGTATTTCAAAAACTTGATTAGTGTTGGGTGAGACCAATAATCTTGCAATATTTAAAAAAGTATTGACTTGTCTTAGCTCAGGAGAAAGAATGACATGACAAATAGTTAAAAAATGTACATGGTATAATTTTTTAGTTTCAGAAGTTTTAAAAAATTTGTCAGGTGAAATTTTCTGTTTATAAAAACTAAGAAGTAAACAAGTCAGGAAGATATGTTTGGTTTGTATAGGGCGATTCAGAACTTATCCAAAAAAAAATTTAATATACAGACTCTTACAATTACAATTTTGTAAAAAAAAGTCTAAAAGGGCAGTTCGAAAATGATATAAAATTACATTTTTGCACGGCACTGGAAACTATAGTCTGTTTAGAACTGAAAAAAAGTAATACAAGCTTATTATGTATGCAAATCGTAAATAAATATAGTACTGGAGTATTTATTTTACCTGCGCCCAGACTAATTCGATTGGGTTAGGTTCACAGTGATAAGGTGGTAACCGTAGTACCGTTATTTGGCGACTTGTTGCCATTTCATCGATAACATATTTTTTCTGATCTTTATTAAGATTGACAAGTGTCAAAAGTTCCTTTTTCACAATATTTATTTAAAAAAAAAAATGTTTTTTCCGGATAACCATTGAATTATATCGCCTTTCCTACAAGCAGTCGTAGGCGTCCGCTCGGTCTGCCGTGAATGGTAACTGGCATTATCCATGACAACTACAGACCCCGGAGAAATAAGATCCAACATCTGTGTAAAATACTCTTCGAAAACATCTGCTTACATGTCTTCGTGATAGTCACCTGTATTTTTAGATTCAAATAAAAGTAAACCGCCATCTACAAAACCACTGGCACTACCTATATGTGTCACTATTAATATTCGCCCTTTACCTGAAGATGCCTTTAACCCTGTCGAAAGTCCATCCGAAAATGCTTGTCGAAAACTTTTTAAATTTTTATCTTACCATACTTTTGTTACAGTATATCCCTCGTTGACCCAAGTTTCGTCTAGATAATAAATATTCCTTCATCACGGAATTTTCTAATTGATCTTAAGTAGGATCTTCGCCAACAAATAATTTCATTTTTATCGATAAGAACTGACCTCCTGTTCTGCTTTTCCCAGCAAAAATTCAACTCTCGTGAGACGGCCCATAATTTGCTTCTACTGATTTTAGGCAAATCGTTGTCCCCTGAAAGTTCACTTAAAATTTTGTTTAGCGTTGGTATTTATTTTTTAAAATAAAACGAGTGTACTTTTCTGCGAATGACATTTTTGTATAAATCATCTATAACTACTTTTGACCTCCCTGTAGATGATTTTGGAGGATTTACAGTATCTTGTTCATTTTTTGTTTCCTTTAAAAGTCTGTAGATAGTCGATTTTCCAATCCCTGTCATTTTGGAACACTTTTCCACGATGTCGTCAACACTGTTGGTAGGATTTTGGTGTTTCAATGCATTAAATACATTTAATATAATAATATTCTCATTCTCAGACAGCGCACGTCTTTTCACTCGTTTAGCAGGTACGTAATCTGATAAGCTCGACATTTTACCCAAACAATATTATATCCACTGGCACAATAGTCACTAAACTCAAGTCGAATTTTACTCTACTGCACTAGCACGTATATTCCGCTGTAAGACTGGATTGATCTGCCACAATACACTGGCTCCTGCCCTATGATGTATCCAGTGAAATATACTTATGTACACCCATTACCTGTTAGCATTAATGTTACCCGATAATTACCTGAAACGAAATATTACCACGCCCATGGCCGGTTCTTATCTCGGGGTTTTATTACTCTCTTTTCTTTCCAAGCATACTATAGATCATTGTAAAACCTGACCTGGTTCAAGGCAAAGCAATCAGTTGGCGACCGGTACTGTAGCAAAGTGTAATAAAAAATAAACGGACAAAAATTTGAAAAAATGTCTCAAAGAAAGAAAATAGCTATTTAATTCTCTCTTAGATATATATATGTATTTTTATATTAAATTTAAAAATATATTTGTTTTTCACTAACAGTGAAAAGAAAGATTACTTTAAAATCAACAAATTCTCGAATTTTTAAAGTTTGGATTTCAAAATATTTGCGGCTATTTAGTAAACATACGTCTAAGTAGATATTTCGCAAAAGTGTCAAGTACGCGTTATGTAACATCTCCTATCAACTCATAAACGTCCAAATTGAAATCGAACTGATGAAAACGTGCGGCATACAAATTATGCTGAACCTTATATCTGCATCTGGACACCCTGTGATTTGAATGATAATAGTAAATAAGACCTATTATATAAAGAAAAAATTCTGTCATTCTTTATCAGTTGAATTCGTCAACATACAAACAATCAACCAAACTGCAACCATGTACAAGTTTGTAAGTAAACAAAAATTAACTAATAACTGAAAAATTTGCCTTTAAAATAGTTCCAGTTTCAAAATAAAATAATTTCGTACTTTTCTTTAATTCGGAAATATACAGGCTGTATCACATATGAGGGCCAAAAATCTTTAATTGTTTTTTGTTGCATTTTTGGAGGCCTTTATGCTCATAAAAACAAATTTGGGATCCATGGCCAACTTTATGAGTAATAACAAAAAAACCTGTAAAGTGCCCAAACTTTAAGGCTGTCTAACTTTTTTATTTTAAGAGATAGAGAAAACTTATTGGAATACATTTTTATGTATGTTTTATGTATTTTTAAAAAATGACCCCCTCATTCTCTATCTCTTTTTTTAAGAAAATTAATGGTCAAAACCAAAATGATCTATCGTCTTTTGTTTTCGAGTAATAAACAAAATTTCAAATTTTCTACGTTTCGATACATTTTCGTTCTTCAGACACTTTTTGAGTAGAATCCAGTGGCGTGCCTAATTTTTTTTGTAACTTTATTAACTTTTGAGTTATAACTTAGTGTTATTTTTTAAGCAAAAAGCATAGGTGGACATGGGCCAATTGAAATCGTTATTTTTTTCTCTTTCCCGTTGAAATTTTGTTTATTACTCGAAAACAAAAGACGATATATCATTTTGGTTTTGACCATTAATTTTCTTTAAAAAAAAGAGATCGAGAGTGGAAGGTCATTTTTGTCTATCTCCTATAGTTATCGAAAAATTTGCCCACCCTGTACAATACTTTGTTGCATTTATAAGAAATATGATTCTGGTTTTTGCTGTGATTTGCGTAAATGAAACCATACATAGCGCAAATGAAAGTATAAATAATTTTAATTGGTGTGACTAAGTACTTCAAACAAACGGCGAACTAATCAGAAGGAACAGTCATTTGATTAAATTTACATCATTTAACGATTAAATTACAAAACCTACAATATTTTTCAAATATTTTTTATTTGAAAACTGGATTGCTTAAATCTTCATTTAATTAAATACATGTTCTGTCATTCTTTCACTTTCTAAATTAGCAACAAACCCATACACTAAAGGGATTTGCCAGGACTTGGTAATCATTTTTTTAAAGGGGTAATTTTGGTGACAGATATAATCATTTTTCTGCAACTAAATTAAAATTTGTTCTTTAGCGAAAGTAATTTTATTTGTATATAATTCCCTTTGTACTTAAATACGTGCCATCAGAGGCCTCCATTAGAAATTTTTTAATTTGTTAATTTTCTGATCAGAGATAAAGTATGTGTTTAATTTGGCAGTAAAGTAGATTTAATGCCTTGGCTGCACCCTGTCTATTAAATACCATTAAATCTTGTACTTTACTGCCTTGTTAAACAAATAACTATAGTTTCAATTTGATTAAAATTATTAAACAATTGCAGCCGATGATAGAATTATTGCTACCTTTTTGCACCTGATTCTTTTGGAAGTTATGGTCTATGAAAGAGACATGCCTTGCTGTAAAATTAAGCAATGCTTTTGTGACGTTACTATACTACTATTTATGTTCTTTTATTTACGCAAATATTCGTTTATAGGTAGCCATCTTCGCTCTTGCCATTGCCGCCGCCTCCGCTGACCCAAAACCAGGAGTGCTAGCCGCCGCACCTCTAGCTGTAGGTCCTGCAGTTGCACCCGCTGTTGTAACCGCAACCAGTTCACAGTCCTTCATCCGTAACGCTGTCGCCGCTCCGCTTGTAGCTGCCCCCGCCTTAGCTTCGCCCTATGTAGCTTCACCATACGTGGCTTCACCTTACCTGACTTCACCTTACCTGGCTTCGCCTTACCTGGCTTCTCCTTATGCTGCCCCCATCTTAGCTCTTTAACTGTCTAGGAATCTAAATGAAATGTACAGCTTTAAATAAATAATGACTGTTTAAAAACAAGATATTAAAGGTGTATTATTTACTTTACTAAGTTTTCTCAAGTAACTATTAAGGTTTTTTACTGTTATTCCTTATTATTAACTGGTTGGGGCTTTTGTCCACAAAGTATAGATAACTATAGTCTGTTTAGAAATGAAAGAGAGTAATAAAACCCCGAGATAAGAACCATCCATCGGCGTGGTAATATTTCGTTTCAGGTAATTATCGGGTAACACTAATGCTAACAGGTAATGGGTGTACATTAGTATATTTTACTGGATACATCATAGGGCAGGAGCCAGTGTATTGTGACAGATCAATCCAGTCTTAGAGCTGAATATACGAAGACGTGCTAGTGCAGTAGAGTAAAATTCGACTTGTATTTAATGACTATTGTGCCAGTGGATATAATATTGTTTGGGTAAAATGCCGAGCTTATCAGATTACGTACTATCGTTTGCAATATTAATGACACTCACTAAAATGAATTTCGCGATTTCTTTTGAACTTCTGACGTATTCATATTGAAATCTGTTTTAAAATTTTAACATTAGGTATTAGTTGATTCACTTTCCAAGAGAGATTTAATGAAATTTATATTCAGAACTTCCAAAAGTTCAAAAACTGTTTTAAGAGAGTGTTATTATTATTATTGCAAACGATTGTACCTGCTAAACGCGTGAAAAGATGTGCGCTGTCTCAGAATGAGAAGATTGTTATATTAAATGTATGCAACAGTGTTGACGACATCGTGGAAAGTCAACTATCTACAGACTTTTAAAGAAAACAAAAAATGAACAAGATACTGTAAATCCCCCAGAACATCTACAGGGAGGTCAAAAATCGTTATAGATGATTTCTTCAAAAATGTCATTCGCAGAAAAGTACACTCAAAAGCAAATTATGGGCCGTCTTACGAGAGTTGAATTTTTGCTGGGAAAAGCAGATCAGGAAGTCAGTTCTTATCGATAAAGATGAAATAATTTGTTGGCGAAGATCCTACTTAAGATCAATTAGAAAATTCCGTGACGAAGGGAGGAATATTTATTATTTAGACGAAACTTGGATCAACGAGGGATATACTGTAACAAAAGTATGGCAAGATAAAAATGTAAAATGTTTTTGTCAAGCATTTTTTGAAAGACTTTCAACAGGGTTCAAGGCACCTTCAGACAAAGGGCGAAGATGAATAGTGACACATATGGGTAGTGCCAGTGGTTTTGTAGATGGCGGTTTACTTTTATTTGAATCTAAAAATACAGGTGGCTATCACGAAGACAGGGACGCAGATGATTTCGAAGGGTATTTTACACAGATATTGGATCTTATTCCTCCGGGGTCTGTAATTGTCATGGATAATGCCAGTTACCATTCACGGCAAACCGAGCGGACGCCTACTACTGCTTGGAGGAAAGCCGATATAATTCAATGGTTATCCGGAAAAACATTTCTTTTGAAACAAATATGGTGAAAAAGGAACTTTTGGCACTTGTCAATCTTAATAAAGATCAGAAAAAATATGTTATCGATGAAATGGCAACAAATCGCCTAATAACGGTACTACGGTTACCACCTTATCACTGTGAAATTAACCCAATCGAATTAGTCTGGGCGCAGGTAAAAGGAGATGTAGCGTGAAATAATACGACGATTAAATTAAGTGACGTGAAAATTTTGTTAAAAAATTCCTTGGAACGAGTAACTGCAGATAACTGGCAAAGATGTATACATCATGTACAAAAAGATGAGGAGAAAATGTGGGAACTCGATAATTTAATTGACGTTACTGTGGAACTTGTCGTTATCAATCTAGGAGACGAAGATAATTCATCAGAATATTCAGAGGACGAATTTTAATATACCGACTTTTTTATTTTCTTTATTGTACATTTATACAACACTACATTTACTCACCATAATTTGAATTTTCAAAATACGTATATTTTTGTGTGGAAAAAGTTTATTCATTAAATTTAAATAAATATTTTGATAATAATATTGAATAGTTTTATTTGAATTACTAAACACCCTCTTAACCCGCTTATGATGCTTAAGGTAGCCTCTAGTTTTGAAATGCTGTTTTTATATTGTTTAATTATAAGAGAAATGGACCGAGAAATTGAAGCGGCATAGACAAAGACACATTCTCAAATTTTAGCTACCTGCTACAATTTAGTACGGTTCGATCACACAATGTTTTTTTAAAAGTACACCTCATCTATACCGATAATATATAATATAAAAATATTGAATATAAGCACCAGTATTACGTTTATTTACGAATTGCATGCATTATGCTTTTATTACTCTCTTTCATTTCTAAACAGACTATAGGTAGTATGTTAGTATAGGTACATTTCTTACGTATTTTAACATGTTATTGACAAATTCAATTTTCAAAAATTTATACCAGAAGAATTCATCAAATTATACATGTAGATCACTATTGAAATTATAAATATTGGTTTATTGAGGTGGCTTGTTTCAAAACAATCAAATGCAATATAGTACAAAAACTGTTTATTTAGTATTCATTATTTACATATTTCATTAAAAACTCATACACAGGTTCATAGACCAAGTCTTTGGCGTTATAGGCAAATAAATAGTCAATATGATTGAAATTTCCTTGGGGGACTTCATAGATCATTGCAACATTTGGAAGAATTTTCGACAGCTCTTGTATAGACTGCAACATGAAAAAAATAAGTTAAGACAATGTTGAATTTTTTAGTTAAAAATAACAAGTAAAAGTGGTGACTAACTTTGTTTTTGTTTCTATAAATGATACTGCAGGAAACAACTACTCCGCGGGCTACTGCCCCGACCAGCATTGAATTACACCTGCAGTATCTGTGTGAACAGCCAAGAACCCTTGTCGGCCACTCCACCAGACATAGACCGGTTTCGGGCTTGTTAGCCCTCATCAGTATGCCATAGGTGAGATGACCGACAATTGAACTGGCTGTTCCTTCATATGTAGTTTCACATATAAATCGAGTGCATTTGTTTTTGTTAATTTTTTACTTTAAAATTTGCGTGTTATTATAAATTCATAATGACACTGAGTGTTATTATGGAGACCATAATGGCATCCAAATGAGGATGCTAAATGACACCGTCGTAGATTAAATAATCTTATGACATGGAAACTAGCCTGAAAATTGTTCAAACATGTAATCCTGCAAATTTATGCAGCATATTTTCAAAATGAGTAGTATACATTGTACTGGTTAATTTACAGCAAAAAAGACACCGGTTTATAAATAATTTGGAAAAACAAAGTTGTTGTAACTTGAAAGCCAAACAAGACAAATATCAAATTTGACTTACATTTTCTGCTATTACAGGCGTAATTTTTTAAATATTTTTTGAAAATTTCTACCCTTTGGAGGAGATTGCGATATATAATACATATAATTTTTTTTACTATTTTTTATTTTGCAAAAATTGACTTCAAAAGTATGTGGCATCTCTCATCCCCTTTGCTGCTGTATTATTGTTTTAATTTAAGTAAAAAATATATTGTAAAAACTTACCTTAATTGTCACGAGATAGTCGCCATTAGCCATAAAAAGTGCCACCGGTGTCACAGAATTCTTTAAATTGTATTCTGGTGGAACAGTTCTATTATACTTGATCAAGTTGATATTTTTTCCATAATCATATTGCCTAAAATAACCTGGAAATGTTACAAATATTTTATTCTATAATATAGAAATCTGATTCATACTAATTAATAATATAATACAATATATAATAATAATGTATATTTACACGTTATACAATAACAATACAGTAAACGATAATAATAACAATTACATTGTAAATAAACAGAAAATCACAGTAGCAGCAGCCACAGATCATTGGCCGAAAAGAAAGCAGCAGCGAACGTTGCTAATGTAATCTACACGACTACCCATAGAATGGTATTTAAGAATTTAGTCTGGCCACGCCCCCCACAAAACGGTCGCCGCTTTATTTTATATCTGTACACGATTTCCTTTTTCGGTCAACGCAGTACATACGTTTAGTTTTTGCGGACGAGAAATTCAAGTATGTTTCTAATTTTGACGTCACTAGTAGAGCTCGCCACTTGTGGCACACCATGTTTCTTTTAAATGGCACAACTTTTTTGCATCTTAATGTATCCATCTGACTATCGAAATAATCGATTCTCCTACCTGTTTTATTTGAAAAAGGTATACCTTGCTGAAGTCGGTAGGCGTAACCATTTTTGAAATAATCCTATTTGAAATGCTCAATGCACCGAGTAAAAACTGTTTTGGTTTCTGGTAAAGTGTCTTTTCTGCTGAAAATACAGCAAAATGTTACTTGAAAAAATTGTTCAGTATCGTAAATTATTGGGAAGTGCAAAATTTCAAGAAGATCGGCGAGGTTTGATGAAACCTTTTTTCAACTAAGCAAGATGTTATCAAAGCAGGTCGATGTTTTAAAATTTTGCACATCTGCGATTATGCGATTATTGCCACCAGAGACATGTTCTGACCTTTCAATATGTTTGAAAGATTACCCTGTCATAAATTTCAAAGAATGCAACTTCTCCATTCGAAATAGAGACGTGATACTTACCAGTTCTGATTACTTGACCGTAATGTAATGGTTGGTAAGCCGAAAATCCTGAAGGGGAATACTCCGCGATAGTAGACATTAACGTCTAAAATTTAAATTATGTATAGACATTTTAAAGAGAAAACATTCTTTTCCGTAATTGTTCAGTATGAAATTGCATTGTACAAAAGTTTCCTTTGTATTAAGTATTTGCCTTTGATATACTTACAATATTAACCAAACCTGACTCTGCTCCGCCCAAGAAAGAGAGAAAGTCCCTAAATGCTTCACTAAAAGTACTTGAGGACGTACATAACTGGTATAGGACTTTATTTATTATTGCCGAACTATTTGGTATCAGTAATTCGTAGTAATTAAGCGTACTAACAAGTTTCTAAAAAAATATATTGCATGTTAATATAAAGATAAATTCCAGCAAACACAAAAATACAAATGGACCATTGTCATTGACGACTTTCCATGGACGCGAAATTCGCAAAAATTCTCGCGAGTTTGGCAGACTGATTTAAATTATTAATGGCGAAAAACTGTAAACTTACCACGAATTTCGCAAAACAACAATATTATTGCTAATTTCATAATTTTGTGGGATTAGTAAGTTTAACTTCTGTCAATCTACCATGACAGTCAGTGACAGGGCCCAACTTTCGTTCAAGAGAAATCATAGTTACAAAAGAAATCTTAATATATAAAATTCTCGTGTCACAGTTTTAGACGCCATACTCCTTGGAAACGGCTTGACCGATTTTTATGAACTTTTATATGTATATTCGGTAGGTCTGAGAATCGGTCGTAATCTACTTTTCATACCCCTAAGTGATAATGGTGGTCCACCCCAAACATTAATTTTTTTATTTTTTGGACAAAATTTATTATTTTTATTTTTTTATGATGTGACATTAAAAAATACATACAACCCTTAATTTTCACCCCTCTATGATAAAACCTTATTTTCTAATAGCCATTTTAGTAATTTAATCATTTTTAACCTTATAACTGACCGATTATATCAGTAGTTATCCCCGCCAGGCGTCTACCGGTGTCACTTCTCACCACAAACCTAGAAAAAATATAGACAGCGTCGGTTCATGATTTAGGTCACGTGACAGGTGCTTTATGTTGGCGGTTGTGCAAATATGATGGCAATATGAAATTAACTAACTTGCTGTCATTTTAAAAGTCATTAAAGAATGTGACATGAATGTGACCAATCACAGTAAACAAATGAGGTTCACGCGACAATGCAACCAACGTAATTGGCATCAAAACCAAGTTTTAGTGATTCTGGACCTTTTAGGGCAGCCATGAATTAGCGGTCGCCGGCAATATGACACTGGCACAGTCTATATTTTTTCTAGGTTTGTGCTTCTCACCCAGTAAACAGCACGGAGTAGGGATAAGAACGAAGCCGACTACCAAAATATTCACTAGAAATAATTCATAAGGCAAAACAACGTTTGCCGGGTCACCTAGTTGTTCTATAAAAAGGTTCTACACAAGATTACTATAACCAATTTTCTTTTTCCGCGGAAATGTTTAGTTTTCCGGAAAACTCGAATTTTTCATATATTATCTATATTTTAACTGAAACTTGCCTCAAAAATGTCTTTTTTAAATGTCTATATTATATGCTGCTCTAGAAATACAAAATTAATAAAATTGCGGCATTGATTTGATGTCAAAATGTAAATATTTACGGAAAATTTCCATTTTCCTTCGACTTTATAATAAGGGAAATCTGTTATAGAAATGATAATTAGGTAATTTGATTTGTCTACTAATTTGCGCTTTAATGATATATAATTTTATTTGGTGGATTTTTTTTAAGGAAAATATTGAGGAAAATCTACATATTCATGTTTTTTAGGGTTTTGCGAATAATCGACGGTTAGTTTTATGTTAAAACTATTTATTTGAAAAATCTCAATAATGTTTTAATTTATTGCAATTTTATATTAGTTATGTAACAGATTTGCATTTCTAGAGCCCTGAAGATGGCTTAAATATAAGCCGAAACGTAGGCAATTGTAAAAAATTGGTTTTTCTACTTGAAATGGACCTATTACCAGGCTAAGAAACAACATCAATAGTTTATGAAAGGTCACTAGAAACAACATACTGTAGTTAGTGTTTGCTGGGATATCAATAAAAACAAATACAAGCACTTACCTCTAAGATAATATCGAATTTAGACGCAAACTTTGCTAAAGTAAATTTTGTGTAATTCATTAGAACAGCGGGGGCAAGCAAAGCTGCAGCTCTGATTTTCTGATTGTATTCTGGCCTTTCTGAAGTCAAAACAAAATACGTAGTACCTCCTTGTGAATGACTCACGTAAAATACGTGTGTCTTATTAGTACGTTTTAAAATATAATCAATATTGGCTGAAAGGTCATACACACCAATCTCGTGCCAACTGAAATAAAATTATTACATGTAGGTACATGCTTTTGCAACAATAATGACACTCTCTCAAAATAGTTTTTAAACGTCTGGAAGTTCTGAGTAAAAATTTCATTAAATCTGTATTGGTGAGTGAAACAACTAAGAACTAATGTTAAAAGTTGGAAGTAGATTTTATCAAAAGTACGTCAGCAGTTCAAAAGAAATCCCAAAATTCATTTTAAAGAGTGCCACTATTATTGCAAACGATTTTATATATCCAAAAAGATAAACTTTACTAATTTATGAGTACATTTTCTATTGCAATTGTGAGCATGCTAATTGGATTATCAAATTTTGCAAATTTCAGAAATGGTTGTTGAGAGAAGAAAGTTATATTATCAGTTCCATACTGATAATATAATTTTCTTGTTATATACAGAGAGCGGCGTCTTTAATGCAGACAAAATAAATTACACTTCCTAGGAATATTTGGAATAAACAAGTTTTATATAAAAAAAGTTCTATACTGATGTGTGGAAAAATAAATCCTTGTACGTCCCTGACTAGAATATTACAGTTTGAAACTATGAACCTGGCGGTTGCCTATTCACAGGCCGAGCCAGCGTTGCCAGATGGTATAATTTTACGGAAATTTGTAAAACGAACACATAAAGAGTTTCCATACACTTATTTATTTTGAACTGGATTTTTACAGGGATTTAGGCTAGTTGACACAACCTGATATAACTTTGTCGACATCTCACAATTATTTGTATTGCCTATTTAGGACTAGATGATTTTATAATCAATAAAAATTAATTACAGGTCAGCAAGGTTTAAAACAAGTGTAAATTCTCTTAAGAAATGCAGTTCAAAATCAGAATTAATGTGGACATTAATTATTAAATGTAGGCAGTTTCATAGAATTGTCGTTATGATAAAGAGAAATAAACTGTACCTAAACGTGGATTGTTTACTTATCTGTAAATGGTGAACTACAAAATGGTATTCATTAGCGTGGATACCAATTTAGAGAAACAAATATCACTAGCAATAGCCATAGTAAATAGTTTCTTATTTTTTACTTTTAACGAAGTTCACAATGATACTGTTATACACTTTTATTTTACTCAAATTAAAACGGCAAAAGAAACATAACACAATGCAACTCCATAAATTCAATTAAATAATTGACCGATATTTTTCACAGAACTTGCCAATTTTAACATTCCTGCACATAACAAAAACCTCAATGGAAAAACAAAAACAACTGGAATGCGTATTAAATAACAGCTTTGATATAAATGCTCACAAATTGAGTATATATTATAGTTAGTAGTAAATGTCATTTAACAATCACGATTCGAATGTTTACTCTACACTAAATAGTTCTAACATTGGTTTTATAAGCTTCGCTATCTTTTATGCGCAAACTGCATGATATCTGACTCTTTTATTTATAAATCGAATAAAATATGTATAGAAAACAGAAAACTAAGTAAATTAATAAAACTCCTCACATTCTAGTGATTTTAAAAAATCTTTCCAATGTGAGAAAAATATCCACATCTGGCAACACCGATCTCGTAGTCTCCACTAGACTTCACTCCGCAGATTAATTTATCGCAGTGTGCTGTACAGAAGTATTTTTTGTCATTTGTTTTATTAAATTCAAATATCATAATCGACCTTTGATGATGTATATTATGTTATGTAAGCCTTTAGAAATTGACAAATTTTGATTAGAATTTCGAAATGACACTTTTTAGGCACTAGTGCCTAAAACTAAAAAAACATTAAAAACAATGAAAATATTTATTTATTTATTCTAGGAACAATTTTGTAAATTGTCTGTTCTCTAACAGCAATGCAAGTGGCTTTTGCGTGAACGTCTTTTAATTTCTTATTTGGTGTATCATTCGCCAACCTTCATGTCGTTTTAAAAGTGTCATGTTCGCATCCGAATCTGCCAATATTGTTGAAGAGCTGCGCCGGAAGCAATGGCCAGTGTATTCATTGACATTGGAGAGTCCAAGGTATTCCGCTATCTTTTTTGGCATACCTTCAATTGTATTGATTCCAACTGACAAGAAGAGGAAGAGCATTTATTACTTCAATATGTCAAGAAAAATCACCGATATGTCCTATTTAGGACGAAGTTTTACGTACTTACGAAATATATCTAAAAAATTGATATCATCTATTGATCCCTCGATAATCGTAAATATTCTTGGAACATGAGTTTTTATGTTCTTTTATGGCATCTACATTTTAAAATGTGATTTCATCCTTCTTACAATTCTTTATCCTCGGTTTGTTTTATAAAGCGTTCTATTTCCAGCTTAGTAAATATTTTTGATTTGTTTGGCTGATATCCCAAAGCTTTCCTTTTTAAAAATGCAGTTTGTTCAGGTAAATCATCGCGCGGGGCATCGAATATTTACTCCACAAAGTTGGCGGCCTTAATGTACTGAATAGCTTTAGTAAATAGGCTAGTAACACCTTTTCTTTAAAATGCTCAATATGTTTTTCTTTGGTCCAGATTTCAAAATTGTTGTAGGAGTTTTCGTACAAATTTTTCGATTTTTCGGACACTAACGTTGAGAACGCAGCTTGCTCAATATTCAAAAATTCGTATCACCCATTTTTGGCGATTTTTTCGCAAAACTTTGTAGGAAATACGGCGATGCGCGACATTTGAACTTGACAGAACCTTAACATAAATGTCCTAGAAGCAGATGCCTGCTCACTTTCAAAAATATTTAAAAATACAAATAAAAGCACCCAAATATCAAATTCTAAGTTTTCACAAAAAATCTTGTATAAAATTCGTTGCGGAATCGATGTATTTTAAGCACTCGATACATTGCCCAATTCGGTTTTCGCTTCGTTTGCAACTTGTTACATAAACACTCCTTTCGCAGCTTGGTACATAAACAGCTATTACTTCAGTTGTTGCCAGGAATTTAGGTATTTAATATTCTGCATTAAATACGCCGCCTGTAGAGCTATACTACCTAAAATTCCAAAAATTGGATCCTAGAAAAAAATTTGGACTTCTCGTTTTGTGGTTTCTAGAATAAAGAGTTCCTCTAGCATTGAATAACCAAACGTCAAATCCTCTATCGGCCAACGTAAATGCTAAGGCGTCATTTGGTCCCAATATAATAAAATTGTCGGCGCTACCTGCTATTCCGTGGACTAAGAAAGCTATGTTACCATTGGTTTTATTGGGAAATTTTCCATGAGGTATTCTGTGGGTTTTCAGAATGTATCCGTCTTCAGTAACTATTTTGTGAGTTTCAGCTGGATAACCACATTTCGTTATATATTTGACCTAAATAACAATTCAATAACAAATAAACTAGGTAAGATTCCAACACATTAAAATTTTATTTATTACACTCACCGATGCGATTTCAATGAAATTTTAGTATAGGAAATGCTTAGGGAATTGGCACCTAGTTTAACTATATATAGAAACAAAGTATGTAAAATATAACAGGGAATAGTCACATAACTATAAGCAATATACAGAATCGGAAATTGCGGATCTTTAAAGAGAATGTAGAAATTGCCGCTTCATCCCAGGGAAGGTACGAAGTATAAGCGGCGCGGTAGTATAATAGAAAACTAAATTTTATTTGTATATCTGCCCTATTCTTCTCAAAGTCCTTTTATTGCATTTAAAATGCTGACGTGTATTAATTTATTTGGAAAGAGTAACGAATAAAACACGGCGTGAATAAGATCTTTAAATTTTGAATGTCCATTTAGCGCGTCTACAGTCTCCGATAACGGCCAATGGTAGGCGAGAGCTAACGAGAGCCGCACAACAAAAACGGTATCCTCACAGATGACAGACCTCAATCCGGTCACCTGATGCCAGTGTTGCCAGGTCTCATGCTTTTGCATGAGATCTCATGCATTCCGAAGAAATCTCATGCTCTCATATTTTGATTACAAAATCTCATGCCTTCTTAATAAACACAAAAAGGAAATAATAAAATTACTCTTTGAAATCTACCAAAACAAAGACCTAATGAGAAATAAAGGCAAAATCAAGGGCAAAATTGAATAGATAGAGGTAGGTATCTACAATATTTGGGTACTTGAAATGTCCTTTATTGTAGACTGCTTTCTTAATAATTAGCAATGAATACATACACGGGTATGACAGTCGACGGATATGCGGTGTATGTGCTGTATTCACGCTGTATTGCAGAGATTCTTAACTCTATTCCGTAAGGGTACCTACATTTTCTGGAAACAACAGATTTTACGACGTGAGTCACCCTGTGTCATGTCAACTGCGCATCAACGTTCGCCCGGCCTAACAATAAAATAAATTAGAAAGGTTACGTGGTTAATAACTTTTAAGTAAGTACCTACTTACAATGTAATATTATGATAAAATAACATAACATAATGCTTTTTAATGAAATAAAAATGGCATTACAAAAGTAATTAAAAATTAAGCTGTGTCAAGAGGTGTTTATTGATAAATTAAGCCATCTCATGCTTTTTTCTCCAAACCTCATGCTATTTTGAAATTATTCTCATGCACTGAATTTTTCCTACCTGGCAACACTGCCTTATGCGAACAGTAGAAGCACGATGTGGTGGAAGTATGCGTGTAGCATGCCACAAATACACGCAACCGGCAAAACACAATTCACCATCAAGATCCTCACTTTCCGAATGTGTATGTTATAGTTTTTGTTTTTCCTGTAAAAATTATATTCAGTAATATTAAATGTCAAAAAATATATACTTACAGGACGATTCAGCCATAATGACATTAATTTTAACCACGTATTCAGAAAGCCTAATAAAGGCAAAAGATCGTAAAACATATTATACTCGACCTTTCAATTTTCTTGCTTGCAATCTAAAATGAATGCATTTTGGATATTCTTTGAGGGACCTTTAAAAATTGTTGTACTTTCAAGGTATTCATGAAGCATTTTGTCAAGTTCTGACTTAAAATTCATTCATCATGCTCTCGTAATGCAAGTTCAAAAGCTCGGCAAAATTTTATACAGTATATAATTTTAGTTGAAACATTAAAAACATATCTTCTAATTTTATTTTTAAAAATTAAAAAAATTTACTTAATCCAGAAAATGTGTCAGAACATTGCTCCTGCCATACGTAAAATGATCCGCTGATTCCAAAAATGTCAAAACATATAGGGTGTCCCACTTGAAAATATAAATTTACGGTCATAAAATCCGAAATGACCTCAAAGAATTCATGGCACCATCTAGTATAAACCCACCCAATTTCAAATTTTTATCAGCAATCATAAAAAAGTTACAGCGTGTTCTCACTTTCCGTCGTCACCCGGTATACTAAGAACCTAAATATAACGTCAATATAGAACTAAGTGAAATATACATTTCAAAAATGATATATTATATGTAGAGTATTTTAAATATAAGAACTGAAAATATGCAGCATACCTGGTAGCTAAACGTAGCTCTTTCGGAGTTATTTGACATTAAAATAATGACAGTTGATAAGGTTTGTAAGAATCTCTATAACGATTTTCGTATTACATCCAATTTTTGGTATACCATAAATCTTACATTATTAATAACGGTTCTAAAATACTACACCAAGTGTTCCATATTTCCTCCAGGCAAACACTCTTTTATATCAAACTCTGCATTCCAAGAAAAACCTATACGCAAAAATTTGATTGAAATCACAGATCACTTAAATTTTCCAAGGATGATCCGAGTCAATTTAAACACACTGTATTTATTTAAAAAAAGTTTCGCTTCAGATTTCTATTATTTTGTCGGCTATACGAATACGTATTATATTCTCTAACTCTGACAATATTTGTAAATGTACTTACTAATTTGTCTTGACAAGCACGTCCAATGTTACAAAATAAAATTGCAACTATTAAAATCCCTGAAAACAAGCACATATTTCCAAACTAATCTCCCTTAGTGGGACTGTGAATCCAATGTCAGTTCCAAATTGCATTAAATAGATTTCAAATACTTAATTAGCTTTTGTTAAATGATGATAATAAACATATGTTTATGTGAAATGCATGTGTAATTATTTTCAGATTATGTGACATGCAAGCTAGGCATTAATAAAATTTTAATACATTTTAAATTATCGCATTTTGGGAAGTTGTACAAATAAATACAATTAAAGGTTTTGCATGTTAATTACTGGATATTAATAGATTTGTTGTTATTTATAATAAAAAAGAAACTTGATGATTTATATTGAAAACAGTTTTAACTTCATTATCAATTCCTAAATTATTGTTTAAATACAATTTGTTCTGTAAATGATACTGCAGGAAACAACTACTACGCGGGCTAATGCCCCGACCGGCATTGAATTACTCCTGCTGTAACAGCCAATAACCCTTGCCGAACACACCACTTACTTTCAAAGACAAAATTCATGCAGGAAAAATTACTTACCGTGAAGGGTTGTCTTTAATAATGATACAAAAAATAAATAACGCAAAAAAAGGTTTTTTTAGTCTTGACTGTACCATAGTTTGCAATTTCGTTACACAATTTTGCATTTTATTGTAGAACTTTTACTTTTGAAATGTATTTACAGAAAAGCTATTCATAATAAACATGTTTGATTACATTTTCGTTTAGCATTGGCAATCATATTTCAGACACCCTGTATATTTATTAAATAACTGCCCAGCTACTTTTAGAGTGTTAAGTATAACAAAATTTGATAGTTTAAGCTTAATCTGAATATGAACGAAGATTTTAATTTAGGGTTAATTTAAAGATATTTGTATTTCAGATATGTTTTAGATACAACTAAAAATTTGGAAGCTGCCTCTAGGACAGATGGTTCAAAAATAAAAGAGAGTCCAGGCGATGTAAGATTTTAACACATCACATTAGTATTACATAAGAGTACGTGATGTCGAATCATGATATCAAGCCATCAGGTATTTTGTGTACAAATTAAATGTACAAATTTATTGTGACTTCAGCTGAATACAAATTTATAACCTTAAAGGACTATTTACAGAATAACTCAATAAATTCAGTGGGGGAAATCATATAAAAACAAAGTTAAACCAAAAAATATCAATCAGTCTACTGCATCTATTAAAATGTTCAAATTTGTAAGTAATTTTTATATATCTATATGTTTAGCGAATATTTTTTACCAATATATTTTGATATAAAACTATTTTGGTATCTCATTATTTCAAATTTAAGTAACTTTGCAAATAGATGAAATGTTCTATTAATGTTAATGCTTAGAAGATGTTATAATACGCATTTTCGTTATAAAAGTGATTCTTTAACTGACAAGTTACAAAATATTAAATTTTGGAAATTACAATATAAGCAGATTTATTTTCCCAAAATTTAAAATTCTGTATTAGGATACTAAGTTTGTACTTTGAAACATATCTCATTTTCAATACAATACAAAACTCAAAATTCGTTAATTTTGAGATATTGTATAAAATCTACGCACAAAATGCATACTATTATGATACAATATATTACTTTGCTTCTTTAAATTTTTAAATGCCTACATTAATATCCGTGCTTCTCGGTTTTGTAGAAAATAATGTATTACCAATGAACTTTTTGTAGATATTTGTAATATAAAATGTATTTTTCAGATTGCAATTTTCGCCATCTTCGCAGTCTTCTCTGCATCTGCTGCCCCTAAAGCAAAACCCTTGGTGGTGGCGCCATCTTTAGCCGCTCCCTACGTGGCTTCTCCGTACCTCGCATCCCCATACCTCGCATCCCCATATGTAGCATCACCTTATGCATCTCCCTATGTAGCCTCACCTTACCTTACCTCACCACTATTGTCTTCTCCATATGTTGCACTTTGAGGCAATGAATGACGGAATTTGGATTTTGGATACGTCGACTTTGATAATTCTAAGGATGTTTGTTGAGATATTTGAACAATAAAGATGTTTTAATTTATGCATTGAATTTTTTATTCTCCCTTTCTGCCTCTCTTTCTTAACAAATTGTGAAAATCAATAGCGAAACTGAATTACAGAGTTTATATACTATACAAACGCATTTTAAAAATATTTAATTGTATAAGTATGATTATATTTAAAATTGAAGACATTTGCAATTCCAAAAATTAAATCAACATGATACAATTGGCAACATCTAATTCCTTTACCAATATTACAGAATAATAATGAAAACTCATTGTAAGCAATTTTAAAAATTTGATATTTTACGGTCCAGCAAACTGCAAAAGAATTTGTCATGAACTATAATCAGACAAATTAAAAACGTTTGATTGGAAGGGACTGACTCACTATTTTTATGTCTTTATTAGGTATAAGTATAACAAAAGGTTTTTTATGTTATCTATGAAATCATAATATAATACAATAATAATAAGTTCCTGTTTCATAGCTAATTCGTTCAACAGAAAAGTGAATAACTCAGGTTTTTTCAAGAATGTGACAAAGGAATGTGAATTATATTAAATAATTATTTAAGTTCCGTAAAATTTATATTGGACACCCACCCTTTAGCCTTATAAGGTCTGCTTTACTCTGTATGACGTCGAAAATTCAAAATTCTTGCGTTAGATATAGTCTTCGTAAATATTAGCACATCTCCATCCAATTTCAAGAAACCAGGTGGCTAAATTTGTCTGAAAGATTTAAATACTATATGGCTTTTATTTAAACTTAATTATTTTCAGTCAGTTTTAACAACCACAACTACCATGTCCTAAAGTGCGTGCGCAAACTGCTTTGCATTCTATGAATATCCTGGAATTGATATCTGGTTTCCGAACTTTAATGTCTTAGACTTCTTCTTGCAGTTATTTTTCAAATATGGTTTTCAAATTCAAACAAGCTTCAAGCAGTAAATAAGTAACATAAACATATAATACTGATTTTTTTAATCATTTATAACAATGTAAAACTTCTCATGAGAATCATTTGAAGTATAAGGAAAAGTGCAAAGTAAAAGAGCATATTTCAAGTTAAATTAATTACCAATCTTAACTGCGTGTATATTAACATTGTTATTGGTAATATTTGTAAATCTATGGCATGGTGAATCTCAAATATTATACCTAACCTGTTTTCTATTGCATTATACAGTCATTCAAAACTTATCCAAAAAACTTATCTCTCATCTCTCTCTCTTAAATTAGAAGTCGATATCACTAAGAAAATTATAATAAAAGTCTAATAGATTTCACGAAAACAATGCATCTGATATACATAAAAGGGGACGTTTTTACGTCTGGAGCGTGTGTCAATATGCCCGTCTGGCGAATAGGGTTGTAGGGGGGATATGCTCTCTAGGTGGTAAACGAACGAGGTCAGTGTTGTTTTATTTATCGTGGGAGTGTCAATCTTTAAAACTTTCAAAATGGCTCATCTGTACAGCAATGCTGAGTTAATGGGCATGATCTTTATTTATGGTGAAGTTAGATAAAACGCATTGGTAGCTCCGAGCTTGTAAGCGGAACTCGATCGGCACACACCAAATCATGACGTTTTTAGAGCAGTGGTGCAACGTCGACATGCTAATTTACGTGCAAATCATGGACTAACGGCAGTTTTGCCTATTGACATCGCCGTTCAAAACAAACGGAGCCTCGTCAGAAAAAATTACGTTTTTTACGAAATTATTATCATTATTGCATAGCTCTTGCATTTGCTCGCACAATTGATTTCGCCGATCAAAGTCGTCTTCAGATAGCTCATGAACAAGGCATACTTTATAAGGATGATACTTTGCTTTTTTCATAATTTTGTGAACTGTGGACGCTGCCATATTGAAATCAGAAGCCAATTGGTGAAGTGTTGAATGATGATTTTCTTGTATTGCCAACAAAATATTAAGCTCACAATCCACTGACTTTGACAGTCGACCAGATTTAGAAAGATCACGAACATGTCCAAAGTTACGGTATTTAGACTCGATATTGCTTACCATGCTTTGGCTAATGGGATATCGATCAGGATGAGTTTCATTGAACAATTCAACTACTTCTTTTTGGGTGCGCATCCTGTCTCAAAATCCGAACATGCAAAGAATTTCAATTCGTTCCCGTTCAGTTAATTTAACCATTTTTTTTTTTTATAAAATGATAAAGTTACTACTCAATAAACACTTCAAATGCACTGCTTTTGCCAAACAAAAGAAAAAAAACTAAAGGAATAACTGTAAAAATAAAAAAAAACTATTTGATAAAGTACGATTTCAAGTTTTTATCTGACAGCAATAAAAAACATTCTCGGTCGCTAAGGCTACTGTCAAGCAACCATGATTTTTGACGATGACGTCATATTTCGAACAACAAAGACGTCACAAATGTGGGTGGTATGTCAAAAAGTGCCTTTTTAAAAACAAAATCGACGTGCCAGTGGATTGTTTCAAAAACTTCTCAATTTAAAAAATAATGAATTTATTCGTTACTTTTCGAAAACACTGTATATTTTTAGAGGAAGCACACATTCCTGCAAATTTGGCAAAGTAGATGCTATTATATAATAAGAATGCTCACAGAATAATAGTTACCCAATCTAATAATCGATATACATATTACATTTTACGATTACGATTTACGAGGACCTGCTTTGCATAATAAATTCTTGGTATATTTAGTATTCCTTATTTAATACTATAGAACTGACCTACAATTAACGACTTGGCCCATTGGAAGGGGTACGGAATATAAATAAGGCTTATCAGAGGGTAACGAGTATCAATCACTCAAAGACACCATCAAAGAAAGTCAAGATGTTCAAGTTGGTAAGTATTATCACTATTTTGTATATCATTACATTTTTATTTGAATGCATAATCTGCTAGTTCTTTCTGTCATTCGAGAAAGATGTTTGAGACAGTTAAATAGTATTTTTAACAAGATCAAAATCTACATTTTTAAGGTTTTTTACCCTTTCGTTCTCTGGTATTTGGCATAATACATTTACTGTCTTAAATATTAGAGTTATGAATCTAACATATAAATTAACTCGCTTCCATCACATTGTTTGGTAAGGTTTTGGTTGTATCTAATGAGATTTTGTATCAAATAGAATATACTTTATATCAAGTTTATACTTTTTTTCCTTTCAGATCGTTCTTTCCGTCCTTGCCATAACTGGAGCTCTGGCAGCTCCCAAACCCAGCGTCTTCGCAGCTGCTCCTCTAGCAGTTGCACCAGCGGTAGCTCCCGCAGTGGTTACAGCTCAAAGTTCCCAGGTGGTAGCCCGCAATTACAACGCTCTAGTAGCTCCAGTTGTCGCACCAGCTCCAGTTGTAGCTGCAGCTCCATTGGTAGCTCCATCTCCATACTTAGCTCCAGCTCCATATGCGAGTTATAGAGTAGCAGCTCCTGCCTTCGCGGCTCCTTACCTCGCTGCTCCAGGAGCTCTAGGTCCTTTATTCTATTAGATTTTGTATAAATTTGTAGTTAATTTGTGAATATGTGATAAATAAACTCATTAAAGAAACATATGAACTGTTTTTTTTTACAATCTAAATTAACAATGCAGTTACCAGTTTTGCCTGTGTACCAGCCATATCATTGTAATTATTATAATCGGCTGTTTATTAAATTTTATTGGGATAACAACTGCGAATGTAGGCATATTGCATATACATATTTGAAAGAGGTGTGAAAGGTTATAAAATAATGTTGTTCTTTATACCACTGTCAATTGAATGTTTCTTTCATTTTATTACAAAGTATATACCTATAATAAGGAAACAATCTTGACTTAATCGACTGAATAATGTTGAAAAGCTTGATAATATAACTATAACAATGATCTGGTATCTATGCTATTCACAGATTTGGAAACTCAAAATTCAAAAAAGTCTTTAACAGTTACACTAAAATGACGCGGTGCCTCATCATGCATAAAACAAAACCGTAGTTTAAGTTGCAACGGTAAATCTTCGATTAAATCAGGAAGAGTATTTTGCATAAATTCCAAATAACTTTCGTCATTCAATCGATTTGGCCAAATAACTGGTCCAATCAAATAACGATCAATAATACCGGACAAAAAATGTATAATTTGATACATGGTGATTTTCCAGGTTGTTGTGCCGTGACCTCGGTAACTGGTAGCTGCCAGAAACATAGTTAAAATGCACATCCCTAGCATTAGCCTGCCCTGGTTGTTCTCGGGTTAGACTCTGTGGGGACAGACCCGCTATCGGTGCCTCTGGGCTCGTTCATATATTGATTTCGGTTCCTATTGTTGGTATTACGATTGATACGGTCGGAACCGTTCCTCGGATAAAGGTGGTCCTCCGAGGCGTTCCGTAGCCGCCGCTGTAACTGGTCGCATTCCATGCTTCCAACCGTTTCGCCGCTCTTCACTGTCGACATCTTCAGTGGTGACTCTGCAAAAGCTTTGCCGCGACTGACAGTACAATTCTTAAACGTAATAGTTTTTCCCTCGTTTTATCTATTGCTTTTACAGTAATTGATTTGTCTGATTACTTATTGAGTTAGATATGTTAGGATTAGAATAAACTTCAGTAGTTATATCTTCAAACACTGGAATGGTGTCAAATTCATCGTCACTGCCGCTGTTGGTATGTAAAATCTTACCAGCAAACTCTATTTTCTTTGTTAAAGACTCTGCAACATATCCTTCAGCGACACGAGAAGACCTAAAATTACCTTTTCTGTTAGTCGAATAATACATTAATGTTATCACTAAAACCTCCAGCCCCCATGACGTTTGAGTGCCACAACATCAGCTCCAGTATTTGCTAAGTATAGGATTTTGGATCTTGCAGTTTTAAATATTCGGCAATTTTTTGTCGTATTTGTCCCAATGTATTTATACCCACAAGTTGATTTACACATTTTCCCTGACGAACCGAGTAGAAAAATCGACGAGTGTTAGTCTCCTTAGGTCTTAAACCTGTATATTTTCGCAAAATTGTCAAAAAAGGGACTTATTCATTGGCCTTGTCAGTGATTGTGAAAATTCGACTAATGTGTGTTTTGGTATAAGACACTTTAACAATGACAACTGAACCTTCATCCGTATTGTCATCAACTGTCATCTTCATAAGTTCATCACGCCGAAGAGCCCCAGCGACTGCCATTATCATCACTGCTTTTATCATAATATAGGTTTCATCGGAGGCTTCCAGCAGGAATTTGTTCATCTCTGGTAAATACCTTTGATTTTTTCACATGATGTCCAATATTTTTCTTCTTTAGAAATGCTACTAACTTCTTAAATTGCGATATATCGACACCATTATTTAAGTTGATCGTACGTTTAAGGTTAGAGTACTCTGACCATAAGCTTCCCGAAGACTTCAATCTTAAATTTCTCTGAACAAAATAATCCAGCAAAGTTCTTTCAGATATCTCCGCTTTCTTTTCATTCAACCATTTACTGAAGGTATCATAGACTTTTTAATACCTCACCTTTGATTTTGTGGGAATTAATGACCCACAATCTATTTGATACGATTCTTCAGTGTCCGAATCTACCTCTGAATCGTCTTTATCAGCCATTATAAGCACAGTTTTGACAACAAAACACAAAACTGTTCAAACTTCCAATTGTTTTTTTGGTTTCCAACAAAATAAATTCAAAACACGCTAGATAGGTCACGCCATTTCAGCAATCGAAATAATTTGTTTTATTATTTTATTTGATAAATGCGATTGTGCAAAAAATGTTATACACTATTATATTGGTAAGTGGGGTATAACAGAATCGAAGAAACGTTTGAAAACGAGACGAACTCGAGACTTTTCATTTCCCTATAGTGCTAGTTGCGCGCCTATGCAAAAATCGTTGTTACATATTCTCAAAAGTATGTCTAGGGCTGAACGCACATTATTGAGCAATAAAGTGATTTTACTGTTATATAAAATCTATGAATCAATACATCACAACGCCATAAGCGGAAGTGCGCCTGCTACGAAAAACAGTCACGTTTCCGCGGGACACCAATAACGATACGTGCAGACGCATCAATTTCACATTTCTTTTCAGTGTCGAAATGGACAAGAAAAGAATACCGATAGTCGCGTATAAATACATTTTCATTAATTGACCACTATCAGTTGCCTTGTCTCTTTGGCCTGGACACTTAATAAACATACAATACAATGGTGTCCCTTAAAGTAAGTATAAGAAAGACAATAACAGTTGAATTAGTTTAATAATTGATTTTTTACAGGTCTGCGCTCTCCTTCTTTTGGCTAATGTATTAGAAATTCACGGCAGCGTCCTAGGTCATGCTGTAGCTGCTCCTGTGGCATATCCTGCGGTAAGATATGGCTTAGTGGTTCCACAAAATGTCCGTCCATTTGCAGCACAAGTCAGCACATTTACGAAAGGACTGAATGTTTATGCAGCGCCTTACGCAGCAGGAGTCCTTGGCGGCCCTGCAATCGTACCTGGTCCTGCTGTAGGTCCTGCTCCGATATACCCTCATGCATATCCTGCTGCTCCGTTATATCCTGCTGCGGCTCCGGCTATAGCTCCTGCCCCAGCAGCAGCTCCTGCACATTTGCTGCCATCGCCATTTGCTAGATCTGTCCATGCCGTCGCTCCAGGATATGCTCCGGCACTAGGGCCTCCTTATGGAGCAGCTCAATACTTGGGATAAACGTTAAGATTATAATTATTTAATTTTACTTCCTGTTAAACCATTTTTTGTAAATATCGACTGAGCAAGTTAACTGAATTGTTTGTAATAGTTTTAGTGTCAATAAAATATAAATATTTTATTATTTAGTTGCATAATTAATTCTTTGCCCAATATTTTGAATTATTTATTTTCAAATTAACAAAATCTAAAACAGTGTCCTATTAAAAAAATACAGAGTGATTAAGAACTTATCAAAATAAATTTAAATGTGCGGGGGACTCTTACAAACACAATTTTATAAAAAAAATCACCAACATGGCGGCAGAATGTAATAAAAAATTAACGGACAAAATGTTAAAAGAATTTCCCAAGAAAAGAGATAAATAATTTTTTGTAACACCTATTTTAATTCAGTTGCTGTTGCCGTTGTAGTTATTAATAATTAATAAAATCAATTTGAAGTTTTAATTAATAAAATAATTTGACATACATGACATATTTTTAGGTAGTAACAAGATTGTGTGAAACTAACTACTCTCCGGATTGAAGCTCCGACCAGCATTGAATTACACCCGCAATATCTATCCATATACATATTCTTTATTATTACTTTTTGTAACATTTTTTACTGTATTAGAAAGGTATTTTAAGCTAAATATATCAATTCTCCTACAATTCCCATCAATGAAGTCATATGTATGCTCTCTGATACCAAACATCTAGGTATGCTATTGAACAATTCCACAGACAAAGCTGTATTCATTAATTATCTAAAGAAATTAATTTATCTAAATTTACTAACATGGTTTAATGAACAGTCTATAAATATCTATCTTTCACTTTTGACAGTGGGAACTCGAAAATTCAACCACAATAGATGAGATCTGACCTATTTCTGCATTTTTAGGAATGCTTCTTCAGATGGCCTGCTTTAAGTTGAGTAAAATATCTAATAAGTATAAATAAAAATATAAAAATTATAATACCAACAAATTAAAATTATTGTCTGAAACTATTTATTTGTGGCATAATTTTAGTTTTTCTTTAGTTTGATTGGGTTTTTGCCACACTTCTGAAAGAAATAAAGATTAATTAAATAAACCATTGCGCCAAACGGATCAGTCAAGGGTTATTTTTTAAACTAAGTTTGCCTATTATAACCAAAAAATCTCGCACTGAAAAAAGCAGATAAGTAAAAAAAAACAAAAATCACATCACTATCGCGCACTAGTTTTGACGTTTCGGAAATCTCTGTTTCATTCTCAAAAAAAAAAAAAATAGTAAATGTATTAAAAGTATGTCAAGTTTGACAGTGTAAATTTGCTTATCTGCTTCCATAGAGATGTTAAATGATTTTTACTTACTTCTTCTTGATACAACTGTAGCCAACAATGATCAATGTTTACTGGACAGTTTGACACACACTTCTCTCCATTCAACAAAATGATTGTGCTCTCTTTTAATTTTTTTTTTTGTTGCTTCTCTACAATTTTTGCCGGACCCCATTGAATCAAGTGACCGTTTCCCAAGCGTGTTCGCAAATTTTGGATTTTTCCAATTCCTGTCTTTTTATATAATTTTTATGTTCCTCAACTCTAACATTCATAGGCCGAGACGTTTCTTCAACATAATGTTTATTGCATTCACAAGGTATACTGTAGATGTAATTTTTTGAATTTTATATATCATTTTTTGGATGCGTTTTAGACAAAGATGATCGTAATGTATTAGTTGCCTTCTTTATGAGTAGAATTATGCGATTATAAAGCTATTGTTGGATATTTTATACTAAATAACCATTAAAAAATGTCAGAAGAAAATAATTTGCTCAGAAAGTTAAAATTATTCTATTTAGTTTAATACAAAATCTATGGAAATGTTAGATATGAAGCATAAAAATGGTTCATATTAATACACACGTGAATAAAATAAGTTTTAAAGAAATTTCATAAAGCACATTTAAATCCTCATACATATAACAGCAGTGAACGCTTTCTTTTAGCTTTCTTTTTTTACATCCACTTGATAGTAACTTATTCATGCAGCTCATATAGCAAACTCATGAATTATTTGGGAGTACACAAAGGCATAACAAAAACTACAGCGTTTTCTATAAAATTTGGGGATAGAGCCTATAAAACTCAGTTCTTATTCACCATTAGTCAATCGTTTTTTAAAGTACATATAAAGAACATGGCACTTCCGGTAAGATATAGGTACATTAGAAAATAAAATTGAAATAGAACCTTCATATCTTTAAATATAAATCATTAGTTAGTGGATATATAGTAGCAATATGCTAGTTTCTTTATTTGAATTATTTTATTGTTTGCTTATATGTACACTTATTTTGCAGATATCCCTCCTGCTCATCCTGACTTTTTCCATCAACAACTACTGTAGCTGTCAATACTTAGATCCCAATGTAGGATCAGCAACTTCACCATCATTAGGTTCAGCAGGAGGACCTTACTCACTGGGTTATCAGCAGCAATCTTTCCTGTTTCCTTCCACATACGCCTCAGCTTATGCATCACCACAAAATCCTTCTTTCTATCCATTCCCCTATTCTGAAGCCGCTTTGGCTTCTACTATCCCAATGCCAGTTAGTGTGTCCTACTCTCCTTTGTCTTCTTCCCCAGCTCAATCTGGAGACTACGGCGCAGTCGGTTTTCAATTTATTGGCGATCTCGAGACAGCTCCTTCTGATAGTACATCTGCTGATGCATCTCATGGGCAAGCGAGAGCCTTGTATAAACGGAAAAGTTCTGTTCGCACCTTTAATCGTCCTGGAAGGACGGTCACACGGTTGATAAATATAGTAAAATATTGAAAACTAGAAGGTTTTATGTGAAATGATTTATTTTTGTATGTATTTATATAACTAGTTAATTTATTTTGTTAATAAATTATTGTTAACGTTAAATACTGGTTTCATTTTATCAAGTCTCCAATTATGTCATTCAAAAAAATAATTCAAGCAACATCTAGCTTAGATCTAACAAGAAGATGGTATAATTAAACGACATCATTTGTGTACAGCAAAGCTTACCAAATGCATTTTTTTAAGAATCACATACGGCTACATGTTGCAACAAACTGCTACAATATTGTTTAAAAAAGTCATAAGGTCTACAAACTGTAGCTAACACTATACATTTATAAATATAAATATTGTAAATTAACCATTGCATATCTCTGATACTGTAGGAAATACAGTAAAAAGAAATACATTAAAAGGAATGTTAATTTCATATATAAAACTCGCTCCTACGTTATTTGGGCTCTGTTTGGCTTGCCCGTGGCCGTAATCAAAGAGTATATTGTTTGTATAAACTAATTATAATAAATCACATCCTTTCTTTTCTTATTCAACGTATTTGTTTACTTGTGGTGTATGATTTTGTAACCTACGTATTGTTGTTGTGGGGTTTAAAATGGTTTAAGTTAGATAAACATGAAGGAAAGTGAAATTAAAAACCTGATATTAAGGAATTTTAAATATAGTGCAAGAGCAACCACATTCCTGAGGATCCATGAATGAAGTAGGTCTGGTTTATTAGAAATTCATAAAATATAGTTGTGGCAAGAATTCAGGCTAGTTACTTCATACCAACAAATTAATAATTTATTATAGTTTTATCAAAATATTTAGGAATTTGCAACTGAGATTAATAAAACTATATACGACACTACATGTTTGCACTATACAAGATGTTTACTACTTTACTACTTTAAGCCTAGTTTCCTTGATCAAAGACATCAGGTAATATTGCCGGCTATTATTCAAATATTCCATAACTTTTCTTACGTTATGTGGTGGGGCTCCATCTTGCTGCCATATCATTCCGGCAACCTATCAAAATGGATAATAAAAAAATTAATTTTGTGACCCAATGGATCTAAATAACATCACAATTACATAGATAAAGCAAGGAAATGAGCTTAAACAATATTATTAACTATTTTTTAAATTGCTCCACAAATTGGATTCGAATATAATTTTGTATTCTTTATAATAAAGAAATATAATTTAAATTATGGAATTACTTAATTATCAATATCTTGTGAACAGTAAACCCATTAAACGTTTATAGTAGTGCAATCAGTAAAAAGTGGAGAATCCGAAAATACAATAAAATACAGGATGTTTTATAAGAAAAAACTAAGTTGATATCAATATATACGTAACACGATGCTCGATTGTTTTTTGATAAGAAAATTGAAATCCTTTCGTTTAAATTTTTCAACATCTCTTAAAATCTAACGTTTACGTGTGATCACCCTTTATAAACATACTGTATGTAATATAAATTATTTGTTTTTATCTGTTCAAATCCACTTGTTAAAATGTAGTTTAGTAAATAAAAGAGGAATATAGGTCTCTTATACTATAAATAATATATGATGGATGTATTGACATTTTTTCCGTTTGTTTCCTTATTCATTTTTCTTCAGAAATACATATTTTGAAAAACGTGGTGGGATTAATTTTGCGATTTGTAAATTATGTTAATAGTCCAGGGCAATTAGATCAAAATCCAGCGAATATCGGACATTTTTAGGCACAGCAGATATCGAGATGCGGTTTTCTGCATTGTGTTCAGGAAGGTCCCAGGAAAAAAGTCTATATCGTCTGGTTTAGCCATTTTTTGAAAAATGCCTTCTGGGCCGGAAAATGCATTACACCATTATAGGAACAAGTGGAAACTCGGTAAAATCGCTCGGAAATCGTTACTCGTGGGTTTTCGGGGCTGCCGAACTCGATTCTGGCATTAGAATTACCCGAGGATGCACGGGGGCGGCTCCGTGGGGGTGTGCGGGGGGTGAATTGGGGGAGAAATGGCAGCGTGCATGAAAATCGCTCCAAACTCGTTACTCGGGGATTTTTGGGGATGCCGAATTCAATTCTGGTACTGGAATTACCCGGGGGCGCTTGGGGCGGCTCTGCGGGGTTATCCGGGTGTCATTCTGGGGGGTAATTGCATAGTCCATGAGAAGCGCTCCAAACTCGTTACTCGGGGGTTTTCGGGGATGCCGAATTCAATTCTAGCATTAGATTTCCCCGGGGGCGCTCGGGGGTGGCTCTGTGGGAAATGGTAAATGAGAAAGTGAAAAATCACAAATTATGAAATTAATACTTTATTAAAATAACAAATAGGAGTTTTTATTAATGTTGAATTATTCAGTATAAACTTAAATTTTTTCCCCAATAACCCCCAGATAACCCCACAGAGCCACCCCCCGGGGAAATAAATGCTAGCATTGAATTCGGCATCCCCGAAAACCCCCGAGTAATGAGTTTGGAACGATTTTCATGCGTCCACCCCCAATGAGCCGCCCCCGTGCATCCCCATGTAATTCTAATGCCATAATTGAGTCCGGCAGCCCCGAAAATCCCCGAGTAACGATTTCCGAGCGATTTTTCCGAGTTTCCAGTCGTTCCTATAATGGTGTAATTCATTTTTCCAGCCCAAAAGGCATTTTTCAAAAAATGGCTAAACCAGACGATATAGACTTTTTTTCTGGGACCTTCCTGAACACAATGTAGAAAATCGCATCTCGATATCTGCTGTGCCTAAAAATTCCCGCTATTTTTCCTAACTTCCCTGGACTATAAACTAGAAGTTTTCAATTTATTGTCTGATAACATTATTACAAGCTAACTAGATGATATTATCAGCCTACTTCGACAATTGTCACACAAGACGAGATGATTTGAAATATTTATATTTGCATTGATACCTGATGAATTTTCATGTCATTACCGTTTATGCAAAATAGAAACTTTTACTTTCGGTATCTAGACTAAGCACCTCAGTAGCCTACTAATCAAACTCATCATTATTCTAGTCAACGAAGTAAGAGTAATAAAAGTCGTGCAATCTTCATTATTAATCGAGATCGATACAGTTACAAATTATTCGTAAGTTTGGCCCCCACCGCCGAAAATTGTCCAATTTCTCTATATATACGGCCCTTGTAATGACAAATGCACAGTCAGTTCTACAATTGACATACGATCAAGTAAAATGGCTTCAAAAATTTTGGTAAGTAAATTTTTGTAAATGGGAACATCGAATCAAATACTAATTGCAATGATTAAAAAATGAAAAAGTCAGTAGTATAATAAGGCGCATATTTCATTTTGAAAAATTCTACTATTATTAATTAAAAAGAAAATTGAATTTGCATGTAAACAGCTGTTTTAAATAACGTCAAAGCTACATTACAAGTCCTAGGGCTGCTATTGGCTAATAACGCGAATAAAAATTTCGCTTATAAGTTTTAAGACTTGCTTTAGAGCTACAAATATCAATTTTTGAAGCACCTGTCATGGCGTTATGAAATAATATTTTTTCTAAGAAAATTTCTATTTCATTTCATATTAGGAAAGACAGTTTCTCGTTTTCACACGTTTCTTCACATTTCTGCTTGTAACTTTTAAACACAAGGACATATCAAAAAAGTTTGTTAATAAACTCATTTACAGTTTATCAGAGAAACTCTGTTTTTTCTAATAGTACGGAAAAATTTATTTTATGACGTTATAACGGGCATTTTCAAAAGTTCTACTAATATTTTTGGTTCAAAGGCAAGTCTAAGTGGGCCTATTTGAAACTCACAATTACTATGACTAACTATGATTAAGTACAAATATTTTAAGAGGGGATAGATAAAATTAAGAATGTGTTTCCGTTCACCCTTTAAAGAACAGACATCTCTGTACAAGTCCAGATTTGTCAAGTAACATTTCTCTGTAATACAAACTAATACAAATTTAATTTACTGTTCAACTTTAAGGGCGTGCATTTTGGTATTTGGTATTTTGAACTGACAAATATGTCAGTAAATATAACAAAAAAGAACAAAAATAAATGAATTTGATACTGTACCTCCATAAATTAATTATAGCGCAATATTTTCTTTATTTAGAAATGAAATTTCAATATAGCCTTCCGCCACAGTGCTCGATCTCTATCCTCCGTGTCTTTTAAGACAAGTGAGGTCATCATTGCCGTCAACTAAAAGGGTAGCAGAAGTTTGTCATAATGCGTGTCTACTGTAGTTGTCTAGTTTCAAAAATGTTGCCATCTCTTGCGAGATGGCACTGATTTTATGAATAGCAACCACTATTCGATGACACTTTCCACTAACATATCTGAGAAATAATCGTCATTCTACCGATACATATTTTTGATAAAAACTTAAATAATTGTCTCTCAGCTAGTAAAAGAACGTGGTATCTTGGTTTTGGAATTGGGAATTTTCATAATTAAAGCGGATTTCACATCTTCAATATCATCAATTGATAAATTTACTAATTCATCAGAAGGGAATGCTCCTACAACCCTCAATATTAGGATGACCTATAAGGAATCTTTTTAAAAATTGCTCATCTGTAAATAGGTACTCGCAATTTTATCAGTACATGCTTTCGCAATAATAATGACTCTCTCAAGTAGAGTAGAAATTTCATTAAATGTATATTTTTTACACCATCAGAAAGTAGAGATTTCAACGAACAAAAAGCCCACCGACTTTTTTAAAAAAGCAGATATTTTGACGTGAGAAATTTTGATTGAAAATTAGGGTGCTTTTTCGATATTGTCAAAATAAGATGAAAAAATAAATATTTTAAATCAAAAAAATTACAGTGTGTTTGGGACATAAAAAGGATCGTTTTCACCAAATTTCGAAAAAAATTTTTTTGTAAAAGAAAAATAAAAAACCAAAAACTTGAGATTATGTAAAATGTAAATGCAAAAGTTGTAGATCATTTTATTACCTACAACTTTGCCATTTAACTTTTTTCCATAGGACTTGTAGTTTTGCCGGAAATTAAGATAAACCGTTTTCTACCCTTAAAAACTCACCCTTCCACTTCCCGATCTTAGATCGCCCGTAAATTATTTTTCCTTTCATTTTTGTTTTTTTTTCACTTTTTACCATTTTCAAAGGCTTCAGCACTGTTCTACTGTTGAATAATGTATAGATAAATAAATAAATATGATGGACGAGTCTCTGAGCTTCAGCGTTTTGTTGTATAACTCGGTTTTACAAACGCCCTGCAGCTCGCAAACGATAAGAGATATAAATATACAGTTTTTGCTATTGTTATTTTATCAAATAAAGAGCTATCATTAGGCTTTATCTATGACAGAACCACCTGTAACTCTTTTTACAACAAAAACACTTATGATACTAATTCTCGTACTCTTTTATAGATGATCGCTTTCTTGGCCATCATGGCCGTATCCTGCTGCTTGGGAGGCATCCTTCCTGCAGTCCCAGCAGCAATTCCTGCCGCCTACTCAGTTCCGTACGCCTCGTCTTACAACGCGCACGTCATCAACCATGCAATTGCCGCTCCCTACGCCGCAGCCCCTCTCATAGCCTCACCCTACGCTTCTGCGTACAGCGCCCTTCCATACGCTCCTGCTCTCCCCTACAGCGCTCTACCAGGGCATTTGATAGGATAGAAGAACAGTAGGTGGGAGGTTGGGTATTGGAGATGTTTAAAATTGTATAAAAGCCACCGTCAAACTAAACGTCTCAGATTTTATTCCTGCGGAATATTTTCAAAAGGTAGTTGGAAAATTATGTTATGATGAAATTTTAAGCATTTCTGGTAATCCAAGGCCCTCTTTATTTAGAAGCCATCGACATGTGATCATTCTAGGATAGCTTTAACTGTAAATAGTGTCGACATGTATTTTTTAACATACATGTTGTGTCATTTGTAAATGGAAAGAAAGTAGCAATGTGTATGTAAATCAAATACTATTCTAATAAAAGTTTCATGCCATTTCACAGCTTTTTATTGTGTCATTTATGTGTTTTATAGCTTGTGGTGTCACGCATTTCAAGCTACATATGTAAATCATATTGTTCTTTCAACGAAACAGTACCTACCTATACAATGTTGTACAGATGGGTCAAAAGAACCGATTTTTGCTAAAAAAATTTCCATGCAAATGAAACCTATCCATCGACGTCCGAATTAGGAAGAGAGGTTATCATCAAAAACATTGGAGAAGAGATATTTTATAAATTTTAACATACTATTTTTACTATTGTAGCATTTTAAAATGCTGCGATTTTTGGTTAAATGTTTAGCAATTTATAAGAGCATTTTTATACTTAATATTACTAACGTTACCACATTTACAGATATTTTCTACTTCACACACAAAAGAGACTACTTTTGTCATAATTTACTTTTCTTTTCTTGGGTGCACATACTCGGTTTTTTGTTTATCTAAAATCGTGCTTTCCCGGTTGCTCCTTTTACTCATATGGCCCTAAATATTTCATACTATAGCCAACCAACATTTCAGTTTAAAAAATCGCTGAAATTAAAACCACAAAATTGCCTCTACTTCTCCTTGAGTAGAACAGATAACCTCGTGTTAGAGGTTGGTTTTGGCTTTGTGGAAAGTAAAAGTATGGTGTAATTAATTTTACCGTTTTACCATTTTTATGGAATTTAAAGAAACCACCTACACTTAACAAAGTCCATGTACTAGATTTGTTATCACTAACAATTTTCAGTTATGCGATTCCTCAATTTTTTTGAGTGAATTATCTAAGGATGTATTTCGTTTTACCTTGTTTTTTAAGAATTTACCTTGTACAAGGGGACAATTTTTTCCGGTAATCTAAACCCTTCAACAGAAGGTGAGTTGTAGTACAAATTTATTACTAAAATCACTTAATAAGTACAAAATTAGTAATAATTATTTTAATATGGGCCATATTCTCTTTTGTGGTATCTTTGCTTTATTCCATATTTTAACTTTTTCCGTTATTTAGTTGTATTCCTTTGTATTTATTTTATACTTCATAATATTTCATCTTTTTAAATTATTTCTTAGTATAAGCAAATATTTTCTTTGTAATTTTAAGCATTTACTATTTAGCACGTTGGTTATTCAGTTTACTGGATATTTTACTGAAAAATAAATAAATACACAAAGAAATTAATATTACGTAGTTATGGAATGGTTAAATCTATCTACATGCAAAACTTTTTTTTATTTTTAGTTGTAACATTTCGCTATTAACAATAAACTCAAGGAAGAGTAAATTCTTTTATTGCCCTCCAAATTTTTAACGTCAAATAATTTATTCATAGATTTGTGGTAGTTCTGTCTTTAAAGGCCTATATAATATTATGAATCTTTCTGGGTGAAATTGTTGCTTCTATTTTTTTTATTCATATTATATTTATGTCACAGCTCTTTCTGTTATTCAATCCACTATGGGATTTTGAGTTGTTTGCTATGGCCTAGGATACTGGTAGCAGCCAGTCACAGAAATAATATGCACTTGCTTAGTCTTAACTTTGACCTGCTCTTATTGTTCTCGGGCTAGGTGCTGTGAGACCTGTACATTAATTTGGGTTAATCTTGTTGGTACTAAGACTACTACACTGGGAACTGTTCTTCAGACAACGGTGGCCTTTTTAAGACGTGCCACAGTAACCTCTGCAATTGTTCGCTAATTTTTACTGTTACTTCAGTGATGACTCGGCAAAGGCTTTGTGGCGACTTATTATTTTTTTTGTGTTTTGATAGAAATCCGTCCTGCTAATAAATTATTCCCGACTTTTCAGTTCCCTTTTATTTTAGTTATGAAAAAGTGGGAATAACTATGAAATAATAATTTCAAACTAGAACCAAAGCCATTTATATTGTAATTTGAAAAATATTTCATCTCCCACACAACATAGATATATATCTGTGCCGACAATGAGTAGTTCCGAATTTGCATAACGTGGTTTTGCCTACATACAAGCATTAAAACCATGATATAATTGGGTTTCTAGATACAAAAATTAGCAGTTGTGTAACTAGAACCTGAAATACTTTCATTGCGGTTGTTATTTTGTGTAAATATGTAGTTATAAACTTGTTTTATTATGGCTTTTGAAACAGTTACCTTGAACGGTGCCTATTTGAACATTTTTTTTTTACTTTTGTGGAAGTGAAATGTTTTAAGAAAATATAAAATAGCTTTTGGTCGAAATTTTGAGATTTTAGTTAGAATCGGACAATAATTAAATAATTACACAAGTATACACGGTTTTGGACCTGAGCATCCAAAAGCTGTTTATAATGTAAATTTGGGGGCTGAATCCAAATCAGCAGCCCGTTTTTTAAGGTTGGTTCTAGTTTTCGAAATATGCAATAAATTATTTATTTTTCTATTTTTGGCCATTAACGGCCATTTAATGAATTAAAAAGTATAAATTAGAAATGAACAGAGGTTGAACTGAATCTTTTATATTGCTTGGGATCTGTTTCACGCATTAGGGTCCAATAGTAGTCGCTCATCATGCCTTTGTCCCAAAATCCTTGGTATCGCCTTTCGATTTTCGCTATATCTTGTTGTAGCCGCTCTCCATGCTCGTCGCTCGTGTCGCCCAAGTTTTGTGGGGAAAAATCAAGATGCGAATGCAGAAAATGTATCTTGAGAGACATTAGATCGGTCAGTGGTCGCGCGGTTTAAGGCGTTAGTATACTCGCAACAAGAATTCAGACGACTTACGTCATACGAACAAATAAATAATTCATTAAATTTTCATCAAAATATTTAAGAAACTGCAACTGATAGTAATAAAACTATATACTGCACTAAACGTTTGCATTATATATTGCACTAAATTGCAAAGATGATTGTTTTTATCGCGACCAAATATCGAAAATTACGTTGACAATAAAAGAAATGTGTAAAGGCAGCCGTGACGTAAGACGTCTGAGTTCTTGACTCGAGTTATACTTGAATCGAGGTGACTAGATTGCTGTGGGTTCGACCCCCGCAGCGGGTAGATCTTATATCAGCTAAATTTGTGGAGAGGATTGGCACCTTCTCTGCGGGTATGGTAGGGTGGAAGAATGTTGGCTTGGTTCAATGTGAGAGATTGATACCGGTTGACGTTTGACTACCCTCCTAATTAATGAGGTTTTCCAGGTTTCCCCCATTTCTGCGCTGAATGGTGGTTAGGGCCTACCAACGTAAGTCGTTCCTGGGTGCAAATGCGGCTTACTTAATAATAATATGCCGCCCCCTCTCTCGCACAAGTCTTCGACTAACTATTTATTATTATTATGCGAGCTCCAATCTTGTGGTAAATTTGTATAAAATGCATTTGTCATGATTTTTCCACGTTTTTCGAGCATATAACATCCACAAACGTAACAAAAACATTTTGAATCGACTGCAACGTTTTCTCTGCATTTTTCACACATTCGAAGCAAAATCACAGTACAAAAACAAGTTCCAAAAGATGTTCGATGCAACGTGGTCACCTGATAGCCGTTATAAGAGCGCAGTACTGCCACCATGCGAACTCGAAAACTAGAACCAATCTTGACACACGGATTGAAGATCTGAGGTCAGAGCATCAAATAACGTTAATAATCGTTTTCATCTGCTCAGGTCCAAAAGTTGACCCGAATTTGTAAACTTGTGTTATTACTTCTCTTTGAATTTTCTGGCAATAAACCTAAAGATACAGTTCCTGTAGCATTTCTAACCTCTGGAGGTGTATTCGAATATCGCACTGTCACTATTTTCAATTTCTATAATTTGTAACTAAAATTACCTCAACAAAAATGCGCAAATTTTACAAAATTTGACAATTGTTAATTTTACTACTTAAAAAGGACGCTGTTTAGTTGGTTGCTATCCTAAATAAACGTTAATTTTTCGTTGTCGCTATCAAGCAATACACCCTACATTAATTAGTGGTTATAGATAAAATTATTTATTACACTTTTACCTTAAAGGATCCAGAAAAGGCACAAAATGTATTCTTAATAACAATAACATGTTTTTTTCCATTTCCTCATAATGTGCTATTGTGGAAATGTGAAATATATGCATACATCGATTCAATTACTAATTACTTTTATCAAATATAAATTAATCTCTGTATTTTTTTACAAAGTTTGACTAATAGAATTTGCCCTTAAGTTAATTACAAAACATTTGCATTAAACAGATAATTGCTACTTTAATAACACGTTAGATATGCTTCCCAATCCACAGGTTATTTCTCTGTAGAGCAACAAAGGTGGTTATTAGAAGTTCTTTAAACCATTACATGGCTATTATCATAGCCCACTCGTTTGTAATTACCTGCAACCTTCGTTTCGTACGAACAGTTTCTCAATGGTCATTTTTTATGAATGAATATTTTGGAAATTAAACTTTGCATTACCTACACGTCCCCCAATTATATTGATATCTCTGTGTGAGTTGCATATAAATAAATTGAATTAAAAGTAATACAAACGACGTTTAGATGTATCTACGAAATATTGTAATACTTAATTAATAGACCAACACTTAAAGGAAATCAGTTTAATTGACCCCTTTTTAATTTGTTTAATACACTTATTGTTTGTTTACATCTGTACTCAGTGATGTGGATCTAATATTTTGAAATACGTATTTTTATTGTTTAGTTTCAATGGCAATTCGTTGAGTAATAAATTCCATTCTTATATATACAGGGTGTTAAAAAAAGAGTGTAAAATATTTAAGGAGGTAATAGAATGAACCAAAATAAGCGGAAAAGTCTCAATAAACATGGGTCGCAAAGTAACGGTTGCGGAGATATGGAATGTTTTATGTTCTTTATCTCTTTTTTTATTTTGCAATAACGTTGTGTATTTTCTTATAATAGTTGGTTGATGTTTAGTGAAATAAACAGTACGTATTTGACAGTTGTTCTCAGTGCACAAGTTTTCTTTCGCTATGGCTGGTTACTATAACGCAGAATTAACAGACATGCATTTCATGTATGGTCGTGCTAATGGGAACGCCACCGAAGCGCGACGACTTTATGTTGACGCTTATCCAAATCGCCAGATTCCTTCATAAGGCATGTTTGGAAGAATTCACTCCTAGAGCAGAAGAAGAAATTCTAGCACTGGTAGAGCAGAATCCAGGTAGGAATTAGTGGTCCTCTTGTTTGGAGAATCCTTCACGAGCACGAATCTGGACATCAGGCACGTTTTCCATTAAACATTTGGATGGGTATTGTAGGTGACAGGTTTCTAGGTCCTGTTGTTTTACCAATTGATTAACAGGCACTGCTTCCTTCAACTTTCTGCAGAACGCACTGTATGAGTTTTTGGAAGACATTCCTTTGAATCAGAGGCAACAAATGTGGTTCCAGCATGATGGTGCTCCAGCTAATTTCTCCATGGCCGTTATAGAGCATTTACACCACACTTTTCCACATAGATGGGTAGGAAGGGCTGGACGTGTTTTATGGCCTCCAAGATCGCCTCTTCTGAACCCTCTAGATTTCTTTGTTTGGGGATATTTGAAGACATTAGTGTATGGTACTTCTGTAAATAGCCTGGAAGAGCTTCAGCTACGGATTAATCAAAAGCCTGAATGAATCCAAACCAAGGAGGGTGTTTTCGAAAGAGTTAGAATATCGTTGAGACGAAGATGTCGTACCTGCTTGGAAATGGACGGAGGGCACTTTGAACATCTTCTGTAACTTTGTTTTTTGTTTGTTAAAAGCTTCCTTTGTCGGTTTATTCCTAATAAAATAAAATGTTTGGAAAACGAATAGTGGTCCATATCTCCGCAACCATTACTTTGCGGACCCATGTTTATTAAGGCTTTTCTGCTTATTTTGGTTCATACTATTACCTCCTCAAATATTTTACACTCTTTTATTAACACCCTGTATAATTTTTCTTAATATCACTGGCACTACCAGCAACAATAAAAATGTAACATTTATTTTTTAAATGATGAATAAACGATATTTTAATTTTTATATTAAACAAAAGAGCCGCTTTATATCCTAGTTTTAACTATTTCAAAATTTCGGCATATTTGACAAAAGAGAATTTCATGCCATAGTTAATTTCGATAGAATTCCAATAATAATTATTCTCGCACATAAACGTTCGACAATCAGGTGCATGAGTGTCCTTTGCAAAAATGTATCTACGTCTACAATATTATTAACTACATATAATTATATTTAGCTCCGAGTTAAACCCTTGTAAGTACAGCTGTTGTCCTTGCTACAGTTTCATATATCGGTAGAAAATCCAGCAATCATTTTTAGTGCCTATTCTGAACGAATTGCCGTGACTCAGAACTACAAACGTTTGCTCAATGGCACTTGACAATTACAGTTATTACAATTGGCAAAAAATATCTTTCTAAATGGGTGGTAACGATATATATAGTTAATTTATGTCACAGTAAATCTGTTTAATGTAGAAATCTAGGCCAGAAATAAGATGTAATGTCTTTAGAGGACTTGTTTCAAGAGGTGTAGATACATGTCAATGATTAGTTCCGTTTTTGTTACTAACTAGAGCAAAGGACAACATACAACATTTATTTATTTAGTAAGAGATGTTTTTTAAGAAACATAGTAGGTCTGGACATTCAATTTCACTTTTCCCATATCTATTTTTCATGACACGTCTATTCGGAAATTCCCTGTATACAGGGTGTGCGTCTTTGGTGAAGAAAAAATAAAATACTGGGAATATTGGGAATAATACAATAAATAATAAGTTATAAGGACAATAATTTATAAGTTGTTACCGCCCCCCAGAAACATGAGCCAAGGAATAGACATCACCACAATATAGTTTTTGACTAGCTGATAATGTCTACCAAAATTGAAATTTCTAAGTGTAACCGTTTTTAAGCCTAAATAAAAAAACTATTTCTTCCGCCATTTTGAGACTCGAATATCTCAACAGGAAGAACCCAAATTAAAAAAATTCATATGAAGATCCCCCACTGAAATGGCTTGTGGAATACACTGGTAAAATATTTGACCAACATTCTGGAACACCCTGTATATATCGATTGCAAATCACAATACTACTATCAGTTTCATCTGTATGAAGTATGAAAATTAGAAGTAGAATAGTAAACAAATACAGGGTGTCCCGGAAAGTATGTCATAAACTTGAGGGGATGATAGTACCTACGTTTAGTATATAGTATATTAGTTTTCTCTATAAACATGCCATACTGGGAGTAAGTAGATATAAATCTATGTATCTTACCCCTAAATTTAAGTAATTTTTTTATGATTCAACCATTTTCTAAAACAACAACTTTAACTAATACTAAATTTCGTTCTGCAATTATGATAAGAGTAAAGACTCTTGTATTTTTACCGAAAACTTTTTGTTCTCAAAAATATGACCTGCTGTTCCAAGATACCTATGATTTTTATTTAAAATAATCAAGGGTATAGTAAATTCTTCTATATTTCATCTATATTTGACTGAACCAAATACGATTAAAATCATCGGCATATAGAGGTATATTGCTATTTCGATTAAAATTACTGAGGCACAGTATTTAAAAACGAAACGGGTAAACCTTCAGTTTCTGCTCCATTTTCAAATTCAGTAAACGTGGTAATATGGCAAGAAGGACGGTATATAGATATTGCGCACTAGCTTCAAATTTTTAGATATTACCTACAGAAGTAGTTTGTTTATCCGATTTACCCATGCATCGCGTATCATTCAAACGTCCGGCGTCCTCAGTTTCTGTTATGTCACTTCGTTATACGGACAAGAGGCCGAAAGGCGCGCGTCACGGTCAGCTGCTGCACTTGGTGAAAGTAGAACAAGTGCACTTAAAATTTACTGCCAACTCTGTCCGCCTTCCATACATCACACTAGCGCAACCGGTAATAGTTGCTTGCGCCTTGCTGGAATGGTGTATATTTTAGAAAATGTGGATTTTGTTGGGTATTTGCCAAGTAATTCGATGGTTTTAAAATATTCACAAAATTATCACATCACATTTTATTGAATTTTTTACATATATTTTTAGGTATTAACAATATTGTGTGAAAATAACTACTCTGGGGACTAAAGCGCCGAATTACACCCACAATATCTATATATTCTTTATTTTATAGCTTTTGTAACAATTTTTACTGTATCAGAAAGGTATTTTAAGCTAATATAAATCAAATCCCCTACAATTCCTAGCAATGAAGTCATATGTATGCTCTCTGATACTAAACATCTAGGTATCCTAATGTTTTATTTAAATAAAACAATTAGTTATTCCATTTTTATCAATTTATCGAGTAAAATTTACAAAGACTACTCAATAATACGTTCAAATACTTGCACTTGCAAAATGTGAGGGTGTCTCGTCATATTGTTAATTATTACTACCTATTTTTTGAATTACAAGATTTTCGAAACGTTAGCAAAATGTTTGTTTTTGTTCATAGAAAGTCATTTTTATTGCAAACGGTTAACTTTAGAGCAATGAACCAAGAGAACTATTTTGGTGTAAAATTCATTGGCGCTTTAAAATTTGCTGTCAAGTGTCAATTTATCAGTGGCGTAAAAATTATGGGGGAAGAAACCCTTCCGATACCTTCCTGTAGTTCAAACGGTTCCTAAGATATTGGAAAAAAACTAAAAAAAAATTAAAGTTTTGATTAAAGTTCGAGGTAGCTCGAAAACGAAAGCTCAGAGAGAAAAATGGAAGAGGAAAAAAATTTTTCTTTGTTTAAGAGGAATTTACAGTTTTCCGTTGCGACACTTATTTAAGAACACCCTGTATAATTTAGTTGATTTCTAGGAAATGGCGAATGCGCCGGGTTTTGGATGTAGATCTTATATTAGTAGGGATAATTAGAGCTAAAATAAATTAACCTATAGAATATTTTTCATACGTCACCTTTATTAGTAGAATCTACTGCTCGACATACTAATTAACTATTTAATTATATATGCATTTTGAAAATAACTCCTTTAATGATAATATTAAAACTGGGAACTTTATTTTCCATTCGCTTTATTTCTTACATACAATTTTTGTTTAATTAAACAAATTCTAATGCAACATTGAACAAACTTGCAGCACTCGGTAATTACACTACAATTTGGAGCTTATTTCCAGCATCGCGTAAAAATTGTTACTTACACTTTCTATAGTATGTTGGGACAACGACTAGTTTATTTGTGTGCTACATAACTATCGCGAACATAATACTCGCATTGTAACGCTTCAGTGATCTGCATTGCGGAATTCTTTAGATAATTTGCAAACCGGCTAGACACTGTTGAAAACGCATTTACGTGTATGTTTACACAACAGCAGGGCACATTACGATGACAAGATAATACGGATAACTGCTAACATGTCATTTTACTAACAAATATTACAGTAAAATTTACAGTTACATAAAACTTAACACTGGATTAAGCATTAAGAATGCTTACTTAATATAGTAAACTCAAATTAGGTACATACTTATCAAATTTTAGTACATAAGTATTCTATTCTATTCTAAGATATCTTTCAGCTGATGTTCACACAATCTGGTTCATTAAAATTTGTAGCTTCTTTTTGGATAATTGGAAAATTCACAAGTGCCAATTTTAATTTAATTTGTTTTTATTTTATTATATATTACAATATACACATTTGGAAAGTGAGGATCTTGATGGTGAATTGTGTTTTGCCGCTTGCGTGTATTTGTGTCATGCTACAGGCATACTTCCACCACAGCGTGCTTCCACTGTTCGCATAAGGCAGTGTTGCCAGGTGGGAAAAATTCAGTGCATGAGAATAATTTCAAAATAGCATGAGGTTTGGAGAAAAAAGCATGGCTTAATTTATCAAAAAACACCTCTTGACACAGCTCAATTTTTAATTACTTTTGTAATGCCATTTTTATTTCATTGAAAAGCATTATGTTATGCTATTTTATCATAATATTACATTGTAAGTAGGTACTTACAGGTACTTACTTAAAAGTTATTAACCACGTAACCTTTCTAATTTATTTTATTGTTAGGCCGGGCGAACGTTGAGGCGCAGTTGACGTGACGCAGGGTGACTCACGGGTCGTAAAATCTGTTGTTTCCAGAAAATGTAGGTACCCTTACGGAATAGAGTTAAGAATCACTGCAATACAGCGTGAATACAGCACACACCGCATATCCGTCGACTGTCATACCAGTTTATGTATTCATTGCTAATTATTAAGAGAGCAGTCTACAATAAAGGACATTTCAAGTACCCAAATATTGTAGATACCTACCTCTATCTATTCAATTTTGCCCTCGATTTTGCCTTTATTTCTCGTTAGGTCTTTGTTTTGGTAGATTTCAAAGAGTAATTTTAATAATTGTATTATTTCTGTTTGTGTCTATTAAAAAGCATGAGATTTTATAATCAAAATATGAGACCATGAGATTGCCTCGAAATGCATGAGACTTGGCAACACTGGAATCAGGTGACTGGATTGCGGTCTGTAATCTCTGAGGATATCGTTTTTGTTGTGCGGCTTTTGTTAGGTCTCCCCTAACATCGGCCGTTATCGGAGATTGTAGACGCGCTAAATGGACATTCAAAATTTAAAGATCTTATTAACGCCGTGTTTTATTCGTTACTCTTTCCAAATAAATTAATACACGTCAACATTTTAAATAAAAGGACTTTGAGAAGAATGGGGCAGATATACAAATGAAATTTAGTTTTCTATTATACTACCGCGCCGCTTAAACTTCGTACCTTCCCTGGGATGAAGCGGCAATTTCTACTTTCTCTATAAAGATCCGCAATTTCCGATTCTGTATACCATGCTAGTCACATGACCAATTGCTGGATGGAAATCACAGGTTGCATATGTATATGACAATATCACAAAAATTTTACTACCTAGTGTAGTCTCAAGCATCATCGGAATGCAGGAGATTCCAAATATTGAAAACAAAGTTTGTATTGTTATTGCAAAAGTATTTACATTAGCTTTTTAAGTTAAAAAAATGGCTTACGTGTATATCAACACGGAGTTGATGGATATAGTTTTAATTTATGATGAAGCAACACAAAGTGTCACAGGAAATTTGTAACCGAATCATGGAAAACTGGGAAAAGTCGTGTCACACTACTACCAACCAAGTCAAACCCAAAGTATAAAAAAATATATGACAAATTCCTTAAGTGACTGAGAGTTGACTGTATTGGAAACAAAAATATAAGAGAAACTATAATGTTGGCTTTCTTTCAAGGTATGGTATGTATTTATTCTTCTACATTCTAGTATAAGTGATATTGATTTATTTTTCTAACAGTCTAAATCGTACAGTCCTAATTCCCTGTGGACTAAGAGGTCAATATTAAAATCAATAATGGAAATTTATAATAATACAGATGGAAGAAAGTTTCATGAACTGGAAGCGTATCTCAAACGAAAAAGTAAAGGCTATGAGCATTGTCAAAATTTTAAGGATGCTTCCGATGAAGAACATTTACTATGTATTAAACTATAGAACAACCGAGAACAACCAGGGCAGGTAAAAGAATCCCGGCTAATGCTAGGAATGTGCATTTTAATTTTGTTTCTGGCAGCTACCAGTTACCGAGGTCACGGCACAACAACCCGGAAAATCACTATGTATCAAAAAAGGGTCCAAATGTGCTTACACGTTCATGAACAAAATTTTGAACAGTTTTATGCCAAGTTATTTTATTAATTAAAACCACAAATTAATGTAATTAATTAATAATAACAATAGCGGCAAATGCAATTGAACTTGCTGCTATAAAATACGTGTAAAATTTTATTTATTCCTTTTCTTGGGAAATTCTTCGTCCATTCATTGTTTATTACACATTGCCGGTCGCCGATATGCTTTGCCTTGCGCAAGGTAGGTTTTACAGTGCCGAGCAGAATATTTGAGAACTGCCTTTTTTGATTTAATTTTTATAAAATTGTATTTATAAGAGTCCTCGGTACATTTAAAATTTGTTTTTTTTTATGTAAGCCTGAATCATCTTGTAAACTATTTGACTTGACTGTAAGAACTTAAATTTTATATATTTAAATAATAATTTGAATAGACCATTATACATTTGTCGGAAAACAGCTAGCCATTCTGGCCTCAACAATACGTTCATGACCCGCTACCTAGATCAGAAAAACCACAATGTTGGCCGTGATTCAACAACCTTTCCACATTAATTCAATAAACATCTAATTAACATTAATCTTACCCGATTATGAATAAACTAGATCCGACAGACGTACAGAAAATTCATTAACGACCCATGTATTCCGCAATCGACTGCATTTACCTGCATTAGTTCTTATTCAGTCTTATATAATAACTGGGGTACCGTTCAACAATGCCGTGAAGTATATACATATCAAACAGATACTATCTTTTGCATTTTAGTGGTTTGGATTATTGAAAGGGGCCCTTGTACCACATTAGGGTAGCAGTGGGGCGGACCCCTATAAAATAGTGCCACTTTATCCAAATTGTCATTCGATATATTGTCTACTGTTACTTGCTTGTATCGCTAGATTTGCAAATCAACGCCAAAATGTTCAAAATTGTAAGTATTTTATTGTTTGTTATATTCGTATTAAATAGGAACAACACAGTGAGAAAATTGGCTTAATAATATATTTTTCTACGTTTATTCAAAAAACAAAACTTTATTGAACTGTATTTAGTGGAAAAATGGTTTTTATTGCACTAGTACAATACAGTCCTATTGCACTCATCTGTCATTCTACTACAGCGTGTTGTCATCATGACAAATAATATAAACGTTCAAATTGACGTCATATTTCCATTTTCTGGATAACACTTTATTGAACCAGTGCAATAAAGTTTTATTGCACTCATCTGTCATATTTTGGTGTGTAGTATCTCCAGTTCAGAGATTGCCCATTCTTAATGAATCACACTGTATATAATGAATTTAATTACAATTTTTTACATGATATATAAGAAAATCAAGGAATGTTCCTAAATTTCAATTTTTATTTTATTGTGTGACAACGTATACTTACATTTTTTTATAACAATTCGTAATTGCTTTGCAGTTAGTTCTCGCTATGATCGTCTGCGTTGCCAACGCAGGAGTCATCGGCTTGGGAGGTCATGGAGTTGCTGTGGCGGTAGCCCCAGGTGCCACATCTTACCAAAACAGCAATCAAATCTCTCTACACCCCGTGCCTGTGGTAGCAACCCACGCCGTTGCCGCCGCTCCCATCGCCGTCGCCCACGCCGCCCCCATCGCTCTTGGTATTGGTCATGGAGGACTTGGACTGGGACTCCATTAGGGCTTTTACTAGGGATGAGCAGCAACCTTTTAGAGTTAGAGTTGAAATTTTTGTTTTCGTTTTTGTTGGGTTTGACGTTTGGCCGTTAAAATTAATAAAAAATAAATAAAATACTTGTTTCTTATTTGACTTGGTTCTAAGATTGCGCTGCTGTGTATGTGTGTGAGGAGTTGCACTAAAATTAAATTAATGACGTCACACTCAAATAGTTTGATATCTATGAAAAAATTTTCCTTTAAAATATTACAAAGAGTAATGTGAACCTAAAGCGTGATGGAAGATTGAAGTTATGAAAAATATACAGGGTGTTAAAAAAAGAATGTAAAATATTTAAGGAGGTAATATAGTATGAATCAAAATAAGCAGAGAGCTCAATAAACATGGGTCCGCAAAGTAAACGGTTGAGGAGATATGGACCACTATTTGTTTTTCAAACATTTTATTTTATTAGGAATAAACCGACAAAGGAAGCATTTAACAAACAAAAAAATATTGATTCATACTATTACCTCCTGAAATATTTTACACTATTTTTTTAACACCCTGTATAAGAATACAACATCACCTATTGGAAAGAAAGAATATGTGATAAAAGGACGATGGAAAAAAGAAGCAAATAAAGCCATGGGCCATCTAGGCCTGAAGAGCTAATTTATATTATATATAATGTGATTCTGTACCTAAGGTATTTGTCTTTATAAATCCATAGGCATAACTTCAGGAACTTCAAATAAATTATATTTTTGTACATCATAAACGCCACACTATATATACTTGTACTTTTATTATTATTGTTTTTCAACAACCATTATTTTATACGGAATTACCTTCTAATTTTTTTATTTGCTTTCTATTCCACAAAAATGCACGGCCATCTATGAACCACGTAAAATCAAGTCAACGTTTTCTGACAATTTGCAAAATGCAAAGTAGCAACTAATCTATACCATTATGAAGGAAAAAATAATACAATTGAATGGCATAAAAATATACATTTAAGTTTACATCTACGAAAAATTTTTGGGCCATATTTTAAAAGAGACACCCTATAGTGAAATTACAAGTACACCACTGAACTCTAAGTAAAAAAGAACTCAGAAGTACATTTCGATATCTCAGCTATTCTTTGAGATATAAAGAGTCCCTGAAAAGAAGTTTTGTTTTAATTTTTCCTGTATTTAAAAAGATCTTAATTTTGTTCGAAAAAGTATTGCAGTGTTGTATCCCTCTATCTCTTGTAGTTTCCGAGATATCCTGAAATTACAATGAAATTGGAAGACACTGTAAAAGGGCATTTCAAATTTCACACTTCGCTCTTACTGCGAGAAATCAAAAAACCATAATGATAACAAGAGGGCGTAGTGGTCTTAGGCACGCCCTTAGGTAGTTGCCCATCTTTAAGTATTTCTTTCTTTATCACTAATGTCTCTATTATCACACTGTTCAAAATAAATTCTAATCCATACATTTTCAGAAAATTGGTACACCTACCATGACCATTTTGTTTAATCAATAGTAATATTACGATATTTTAATTCTTTTATGTGTATTAAAATTATTAGGAATAAAACGTTTATTTGGATGTATACCCGTATACCATCCAACTGTTGCCAATTTTCTGCACACAAATCATAAAATAATTGAATTGATAGGAATACTAAACAGTTAATTAATTATATAAAAAATGTATAGTAATTATTCACGAATTAATTAATCTTATATTTCCTTTGACACCAATATCCAGTTATGCAAAAAGAATACTACTTTACGGTGATGTATTGATCAGAATTACAATTAAAAAATTGTACACAATTGCAAATGTTTATACTTGTAACGAAGCTATAAAGAAAAAAAATAATTCGATTGATTAAATATTATTTAACAGTGACGTACCTACTATAATGACATACAGGGCCATTAAGAATCTAAAAACAATTTCAATGTACAGGGAACTGTTACAAATATAATTTTATATAAAAAAACAAAAATGGTAGTTCTAAAATGATTTAAAAATACACTTCTGCACGGCGCTGGAAACTGATCCACTCAAAACCTGACATGGCAAAGCGTGCAATCGGCGACCGGACAAAAAATTAATAAAGAAAGAAAGAAATTACATTTTATAACACCTATTTTATGCAGAAAATTTAACTGATTTTGCCGCTATTGTTATTAATATGCTACACTGCTGCAATATGCCGTGGGCGCCCTGGACATCCCGCGCCCGCGTTGCACTACACTTGCACTCACTGCACAACACGGGAAAAGTAGCTGCATTTGGCACATGTTTGGCAACTCCGAGTTGCTATACATTTTTCACATTTGAAAACCTAATATAAATATTTGCATCGCAAAAACGTTAATACTATTATAGTCATCGGATTTCAATATTTAGAATCGTCTGGCTAAAGACTACAGCAGCCCAGCGATGTAATGCAATACTACAACTAAAATTTTTGCTTGAAAACTATAAGGATTTTCCAATAAAATTACCATATTGTCTCCATTTTTCATGACGCATCTATTTCAAATTTTTTTTAGATAAGTTGTGAATGAAACAAATACACTTAAAATGTTAAATTATTTGTACTTCCAGATTAATAAAAAAATAACTTTAAAATTATCCGTAAGTAGGTGAATATATCAATTGTAATTAAACAACTTGGTGATTTTACTATAAATGACTATATTAGACAGAAAGTTGTTTTGCTAGCAACGCTATACCCCGGAAGAAGTGATTTACTTACTGAGTCTAGCAATTTGCTGACAGCAATTTTGAGGCTGGAACAGACATAGTGTACGCAGTAACTATGTAATTATCAATACAATGGTTATGCATGTATCTTACAAACTATAAGAGATAGGAAAATGGTTAAACGGCAAAAGTTTTAAACAGTTCTATCGCTAACTTAATGGCACTTACAAATGGGTCCTAGTCTCTCAGGTTTATGAGTTATTTTGAAAAAAAAAAGTAAATCAGGCGTTTTCAAAAATCGTCTGTAACTTTTTTGTTTAAAGGAGTTTTAAAGTCTGATTATACTTTCTCACAGCAAATTTTTTCGAGGAATTTCTCGGTATATTTAGATTTTGCATTGTAACATTTTGTTCTCCTACATGCCTGTACCCTACACTGATAAAAATTATTAGCGATATTACACAAACAACACAACAGAATGGAATGTTACAACTATATTGAAAAACTACTAATTATGAATATGCATTTTTTTCGGTTTGACCGGAAATGACCGTAAATTTATATTTTTATATGGGAGACCCTGCATGTTTTGACATTTTTGGAAACAGCGGATTATTTTACGTATAGTAGGACCAATTTTCAGACACATTTTCTGGATGTAAGTTTTTTTTAATTTTTAAAAATAAAACTAGAAGGCCGCGACTGGCAGAAATTGTTTTCTTTTTTGACGGATTTTAAAAATTGTTGTACCACAAAATTCAGAAAAAAATCCTTTATTAAAAAATCAATAGGGCCCACCCTCTTTACATTTGAAAAAATGAGTTTTTAAGGAAATACAATAAATCGAAATTTTTAGTGGTAATAACTAAAAAAATGTACAAAAATATTCAAATTTAGAATTTTTCCCATAATTACAAACAAAAAAGATATCAAGTTTCGAAAACGCTGAGAAACAGCGAGTGTACCTTTTGTGTACCAATATAAAAAATGTATGTCGTTTTTAAACCAACTACAACCAAACTGTGAACAGATTTCTATCCCAAAATAACCCAAACCTCAAAATTTTGTATGGCATTAACATTTACATTTAAAACCCTGTCTCTTTTACTAGTTACTTTTGGAATAAATTAAGTTTGTCTAAATCGCAGTATTTTTACTTTAGAGATCTACCTACGAATTTTGACCTATTGCCTCGGAACCACTCTGTATATGTATTATTAGGTATAAGAGCTACAACTGTTTTGGACTTCTTATGCATATTACAGACTCGTAAATCTTCTGCTGCATGTTTTTAATTTATTTTCATTTATATTACTTTTTATTAATAATAACAAATTAACATTGAACCAGTTGGTCTCCGATATACAATTAAAGTTTTTTACTAAGCAAACTTTTCCAAAATCATAAACTAAACGTTTACATTTGACTAACCTTATGCTATTCAATACTTTTTCTTAAATTAAGTGTACCATACTTACAAGGAAGTGTCTTTTCACACGCTGCACCCAATTCCTGTTACATGTAATACCCAATAAATAGACAATTAGTTCTTAAATACTTTACTAAATACCAGCTCCGTCCACAGGCCCAATGACCGGTTACTTTTTAACGTTAAATACATAGAACACATCGAATGGAGCCAAACCAACCGTGTTAATTTAAATAGTACGCCTAAGTAAGTCCAAAGTGCCTGAACTGTGTTAAACTCCTAGTATTTACCTCATATTTCCTCATTGCAATACAACAGAACTTCGTTGGTGTCGTGACTTGGCGTATGTATCTTGTTTTATGATCTAAATAACCATTAAATGAACGTTTGCAAATTTACGTGGGCTTAGTAATTAGAACTGATCTTATAAAAATTTGGAAAATGTATTACTCCCTATTAATTTAAGACAAATTCAAAAGTGTGTTCTACGCTAAATTAATGACACTAGATTTTCTTGTATTAGTTAGAAATATGTAGATACGTTTACATGGTGAAAGGAAATTATAAGCAAAAAATTTCAGGGCTCATGTTTGTTCGTATAATCTTTATATTATTACAATAAGAATAAAAAATAGTGTTTGTAAAAATTGAAGACAAAATTAAATCAGTTCAAGTTCATTATTTATGTATTGCATTGAGCAAGCTATAAAATTTTAACAATAAATAACAAATCCATCATTGCTATTATGAACAGTTCATTAAATTATCTGTAATGGTAGTCATTCATCACCGTATGAGAAAAATTGCCACAGTTTTGCAATGTCTTTGTCTAGGACAGGTAACCCACAACGAGTCATATTATGATTGAGACGACGACAAAAATTAAATATCGGTCAAGTAAATTCAAACGGTGGTACTCGTACGCCAGATAAAATCTCTTTTATTCTTAAACTGAATGGATACGTACTCTACAGAGTGGGCCAAACTCATAGCATTTGCGAGTTTTTCTAAAAACTATTTGTTGTTTGCATTGAGAAATATTAAACTCATCAAAATAGAAAATGCATTCAACGCGCTCATTCTTTGAGCAGTTGAACTCCGCCTTTTTAATAATAGCTTTTGGGTGTTGTTGCTTATATGTAATAGTTATTCATTACCCTCTTACTCTTTGTGTACCTTATTTTTGTTAAAGATTATTATTAAATAAAGACTATTATTATTATTATTAATACTGTCTTAACTAAAATTACGTTTTGAGAAAGTATGACATTCTGGAATACCAAAAAAAATGTCCCTTTAATATTTTTGTAGTAAATAATATAAAATTTATTAGCTGAACTAAAGATAATTACTTTCCATCTAAAAAGTATAGAGTTGAAAGACATCTGGCAGTCAGAAATTCATCTTTTGACATGTACATGTCATTTTTTGAAGGAGGTTACAAATAATCAGTGTAATATGGTAAACAAATGGATGTACACTTTTCCTTTAAGTTAAATATGCATTTATTGAGGAACACTTGTTATTCTCAAAGCAAAGTTATGTTTTATTTAACTGAGCTTTTAATTGATTTGAAAGAATTATTGTAAATATTTGAAATTATATAGTCTGAAACTATTTATTTGTAGCATAATATTAGTTTTTCTTTAGTTTTATTGGGTTTTTGTCAGACTTTTGAAAAAATAAAGATTAATTAAATAAGCCCTTGCGTCAAACGGATCAGTCAAGGGTTATTTTTTAAAGTTTGCCTAACCAAAAAATCTCACACTGAAAAAAGCAGATAAGTAAAAAATAACAACAATCACATCACTATCGCGCACTTCCATATAAAAACGTCAAAAAATACAAATAAGTTTTAATTAAAAATATGGCAACCTAAGTGAATAAGGTTATTCGTTTATAAAGTTTGAATTACAACTTTGATTCAAAGAAAGATGGATGTATTAACTAAATAAGTTTACATGCGATCTTGCTGATATCAGTGGTTGTGACTACAAAGTTTTAAAACTAGTTTAAAAAAGTATTCTTGCAATTGGAATTAATTAAGAAGGAACTTATTATTCAAGCATTTTAAGGAAAAATATTATTTTTATTTGAAAATTTCAAAACTGATGTGACAAATCAGTTATAGGTCTATTAAGCCATTCAACTCTGTCTCTCTCTCTGTCTCTCTCTCTATAATTTATAGATATACTATTAGAAGTTAGAGACGCTCTGCGCTAGATTTCACACATTACTGCATTAGGACCACCAGGTATATCGCCTTGCAATGCAGTACAATTCTTCATTGTAATGCATTGGCGGCAATATACGTCCGACAATATTTTTAAAAGCTAATGGTGTAATTGTGACTGGCTTGCTCCAGTTTTATTAAATTTAGATTATTGGGATTATTGCATTTTTAGTGGGGAGCTAGATTGCTATAAAATCACAGGGGTTTGTACGTCGACATCATTCCATCTACACTGTAGAACGATTAACTTAGACTTCAAAATGTTCAAACTGGTAAGTTAAGCTGCCTTATTGGATTCCGATTATAAACATTTTTGTGAGAAAATTGAAAATATTTATTTTATTTTTGCTTGTGTTAATACCGAAATATAATTTTTAGAAACACTGCTGAAGAAACAAAAATAACAGCTGCATTTTTAGTTAAAATTAATAACTAATTTTGTGTATTATTATTATTACATTAAGTTGATTATAATACTAAAACAAGAAATTTGCATAAATTACTATATTAAGCTACTGATTAATAATACGATAAATTGCAGTTTTCTTTTAAATTTCTGCAGTAATTTTTTTATAATATTAACCAATGTTTGATTATAAAGATGCTTATTTATCATTCCCATCACTAGTTAATCGTACGGTGTTAAGGATAAGTTTGCATAGGTCGTAGTTTGATAACGTGGCAGTCTGTTTTAAAAATTTCTGCTCACGTTTGTGTTGCAAATGATGTGAAGCTTGTTGACATTTTTTACAGCTGAATTTGCCTAGATTAAGCAGATTTGGGCAGATTTCCCAATTTAATAACCTTTGTAATAGATATTATTGGGTTACGCGAACCAGATTTGTCAGTGAGAGAAATTTCTAGAAGGACTAACAGCTCCTCACGTACCATAGAATGGTGTTATCAGGCGTGGGCTCAGGGAGGCCGTGGATATAGAAGAGAGGCACCGAACTACAGACCGTGAAGAAAATATAGAAAGACATATGTCCCCACCATTTCATGGATGTAGCGTTGGGCTATCATGTTGCTTCTAATGAAAACTAGTCTGCTACAACAATAGCACTACATACCATAACGCCTACTGTGTGATGAACATGACGCTCTATGTCAAATTGTGGATAGTGTTTTTTGCTACTTGGCCTTCTTATTCTTGCACGATCATCACCAGGCAGAAGAAATTCGTCACTAAAGATCACCTGATTCCATTCTTGGTCCCACTTAATCTTCTCTCTACATCATTATAGACCGGTTAGCTCGATTATGAAAGACAGCACTCAATGTGGATGATAAGACAAGAAGCCAAAACCATCGCACAACTGATTAGTTCAATAATCAATAGTTCGGCTGTTACTAAATCGGTCTCTAAGAAAGAGCTAAATATCGCAATCGATGATCTTCATGCTCTGTGGTTCCTCTACGACGGTGTTTTTCGCTCTGTCCACGCCTGGTAACACCAAACTATGGTATGAAAGGATCTGATAGTCCTTCTAGAAATTTCTCTCACCGATAAACGTGCATCGCGCAACTCAACAATCCGCCCCCTGTCAAAGTCACTAAACTGGGAAATCTGCTCATATCTACGTACTCTGGGCATAATCAGCTGTAAAAAACTGTCGCTTATAAAATAATTTTGTAGTAATAGATAAAAATTTGCACTGTAGCACTGAACAGTATTTAGAATATTTAGGAATATTCTTGGAAGTTTCCATGATTTCAAATTAAGAAATAGGACAAAAATCTCATACATATTTCAACGGCAACGTACATTATAATTTACAATCCACGCAGAACTTTATTAGAATCCATTTGAAAACAAATACTATGACGTCACGGTATCATCAATATGGCAGCCGCAAGGCAAACGTGTTTCATGTTATGGTAATTTTCAAAATTCATGATTGTTCTCTATTAATCAAAAATTTTCCCAGCGTTAGTATCCTAGGTAAAGCACATATTACTTCTATTTGTTACTGGTGTGGAATCATGCAGGAAAAAAAATTAAAATGTGGACACTAGAGAAACCAAGACTCGTCAATTAATTGATCTAAAGAATGTATACTAATGCAACTTACATATATGCCCTGTATAATTGTCTTCTATCATCCTATGTCATTAAGTTACCTAAAAGGAAATGAAAGATCATAATAGAAAAACATTGTATTTCGATACCATGCAGCCTAATTGGAGTTATACTCCATATCCACTTTTATTTATTAATTATATATGTATTCGTTTTTTTGTATTTTTTTGTTCAATGAATTTAGTATTACTATTTATTGTTTTATTCTGAAATTTTACAATATTATTATATTTTTATTGAGACGTGTAAAAAGCCCGCAAACAAAAATGTTTAATATTCTTTTGTGGGGTATTACTTCTTATACTCGTATGTTTATAATATTTTGTAAAATTTGATATTTTTCTTGTTCCTTTACCCAATAAACAATTATTATTATTTCAGTGCCTCTTCGCCCTTCTCGCCACCACCGCCCGAGCTGGTCTCATCGGTGGCATCGGTCTCGGCCATGGAGTGGTGGCCGCCTCCCCCATAGCTGTCGCTCACGTAGCTCCGGTGGCAGTAGCAGCTCCCGCCGTCGCGGTAGCTCATGGTGCCACCTCCTACCAAAACTCCAACTCCATCAGCTTGAACCCCACCGCTGTTGTTACTAAAGTAGCCGCCCCCGTGGCCGTGGCAGCTCCCGTATTCACCAAAGTGGCGGCACCGGTTGCAGTCGCTCCTATTGGTCTTGGACTTGGTTTGGGTAAGCTGTACTTAACGTTTAAATATTGATATGGGTGTTCCTCAGGGGTCTGCATTGGGTCCAGTTATCTTTTTATTTTATACAAATGAGTTTGATAAAATTGTGTCTGATACCTCGTCCGTCATATATGCGGTTGACACATAATTATTAATATCTGATAGCTCAGACGAGTCCTTAAGACTCAAGACCAATGCCTTATTCAAAGAGGTACTCAAGAAATAAAATTTGATAACTGGCTAAAGAATTATAACAGAGTTAAGTAACTGTAAATGGTAATAATACTTTGAACTGGGAGACGGATATACAATTTTTGAGAATGACGATCAAAGAATGTTTGAACTGGAAAACTGATTGCTATCAGCTGATATCGAAATTAAATTCCGTTTGTTACTTGATAAAAAGTTTAAAGAATGTGTTAACTTTATCACAACTGATAACAGTATATCATGCTCAAGTTGGTTCAAGATTGAGGTAAGGATGCCGGATGTATTTATTGTCCAAAAACGACTTTTAAGGTATATGGCAGGAATTCTCAGCCATATGTCATGTCGATAAGTTTTTAAAAGTTTAATATTTTAACCATTGTATCTTTGTTAATTTTTTAACTATTTGTATGTTTTTGATAATAAATCAAATATTATAATGAACGAAAGTGTGCATAACAGAAGCACATGACAAAACAAAAAATGTTGCCTTCCTTTTTATAAATATAAAATCTTTAAATTCACCATTCTAATATTCTAGGTTTAAAAGTTTTTAATAAATTACCTTTAGATATAAAGATGGTAAAAACCTGACAACTTTTAAAAACTATTATATCGATATTTTTTGGTGAATAATACATTTTATACATTGAATGAATTCTTTTTAATGAAACATGTGTACAATAATTATTTGTTGTGTGTATTATTATTATGCAGTGGGATTATGCATGTATAACGTCATATATCGATTATAGTAGTATTATAAGCCATTTATTAGTAATCGTAATTACTTTCTAAGTTTTCAGAAATAAGTGAATTTGATTCTGAATTAACCGTATATGTTTTTCAGGAAAAGGTCTAGCCTATGGCTTCCACTAGATCAAAGGAGGAGAAATTATGAGCGTATGAAATGAGCTACAAGGATTATTTATTTCTTTAGATTAACTGTAACACAATAAAGTTATAAAAAATAAACCAACCATATTTGTACCCTTACTTGAGAGTAAATATGTGTACTAGCGAAATATAATGATATAAAGAAAAAGTTGATGGTGATACAATCAAATTGCCTACTGTTTTCAGTACTAGTAAATGAAAATATAAAATGTTGATGAGTCGATATTAGTAGGTATGCAAAGTAACTGTATTAGATAATATTTTTGTAAAGAAAGAAAAACGGGTAAAATGTTTCAGTATATACCATACCATATCTTCTTTCTTCAGAAAAACATAGACGTAAAGTCATCTGAAAGGCAAAAATGCTGACACAAATATTTTTGTCCTCATTTAATAGTTATTTATGTATCACGGGAATTATACGGGCCTTAATTACCGTTGGCAAAGTTTGCGTCCCGCGGGCCTCCGGCCCGAGGGACAGCAATTGCCTGAGGTTATTAAGGCTCATTAATTCCCGTGGTACATAGATAATTTTATTTCTGACCGATTTCAATAAAATATTGTTTATTTTAAAACGGAAAAATTCCCAGTATATTTGAATCAGTTACCATTGATTATAAGAGTTTTGTTGTTGCTAGGTTGTTGCTATGTTACGTATATGTATATTAGGGTAGAGGGAATTATAGAATCTATAATGTGCCAAGGGAGTTATGACTCTCTTTATTGATAGCGTAACTATGACGATATAAGCTTATAATATCTCGGTCAGAAATAAAATATATAACACACATCTTTTGAACTTCTCCATACTCACCAATTTCCTGCTTGATTAATATATGAACTTAAAAACAGATCATGAGAATAGTTTATCATAATCAGAATCTAGTTTCTTTTGTTCTGAGTAAACTGAATAGAGCTAAAGTGATTTGACATGATAGTTTGTTATTTTTTCATTTACAATCGGTCCCCCCATTTCAACGTAAAAAGTGATCAAGATATGAATTCCTTGCTCCCCTCGAGTACAGAAACTTTCCTCATGCATTTGAAGCAAATCAGTTTGCTATAACATAATATTTTAAAATTTACGTTTTAGTTATACATTCTACAATGGCTTTTAAAATCGCCTTATTAATACGACACAACAGTATCTTCAAAATAAAATATTCAATTAAAATGTTTCATGTTCTTCTCTAACAAATATTTCATATTCAATGTATTCTGCAAGATTACTGCTACTGTTTATTGAAGTATATCTGTAGCTGCTACTGCTTTTCAGCATGATAGAAGCATAAACGCCTTTTAAATGTGTCCATTAATTTCCTTTGTGTGTTGTACTGTCTCTTTCCAATTAGCCATAAAGAAGGACCAATAATACTTACGGTTAACTTTAACGTCAACTGACAAATGTAGTTGTTGCCTTCTTTTGCATCACTATCCCACCACTCAACTGATTGTAATTGATTTTATAAAATAAATCATATCGCTATAATCATATAAGGTACATCATTTAAATCAGAATTAGACAAATCATGGCGCATCTTTATATGATCGAAATTACAACAAATGCATATTGAATTTTCTATTTTAAAAGTCAAAATATTTTTCTTTATATATTTACATTAATTTCCATTAATTTGCATTATTAATAAATCATTATATCACATAATTATCTAGGAGTAATTTACCGTAGATAGTAAGACAAACAAGAACTATCATTTCCAATGTTCCTGAATCTTTAAGTGTTCCAAACTAAAAAATGTAAAGAATGGAGAGTACTAATAGGAAGAGGTATTATTCTATTGCGATAAAAAGATAAATTCCAATGCAACTTATACAACCAGAGTACAGAAGTGGATCATTGAATTTCTCGAAAGGGTTGACATTTATCAATTTTGTCAATTATTTAATACATATTTTCAATATAGTTGCTTATCAACATTGAAAACTGAACTACATTTTTAAACTGTTTGCAAGCAGTACAACACTATTGGTTGGAAATTAAATAATATTTTCGTTCAGGAATATGAAATCAGTTATATCGATATATTAACACATTGATTACGATAAATTTCCATTTATACTGGCCAAATATTAGAGCATGCCAAAGAATACTTTATTTACTTACAAAAATTAACTGCTCTGACAGACAATTCCAACTATAGCGCAGGACTACAAAGAAATAAACATACATAAAAAAAGAGAACAAACATATACAACCAATGACTGAAAACACATAATTTAATCTTAGATACACTAGTACCATCAGTATAAGTATCATCAGTAAATTTGTTCGTGGTACACCAGAATCAGTTTCTAACCATCAGAAGCAGCGAAATCATGTTTGGAGAATAACGGAAGATTCTGTTTTACAAAACATGCACTCTCTAATATAGTAAGACAAGGAAGAGTAAGTAGTTGTTTGTTTTTAAAGATTTCTCTACAAGAATCAGTTTTCTTCATGTTATACATAATTCGGATGCATTTTTCTGTAAGATGAATATTCGTTCAGATTCAGTGAAATTACCCAAAAAATAATTCCATATTTAATTCTTGATAAAACATAACCATAATAAGTAGTTAAGCATGCAAATTCGTCGGTCGAATGGGACAGTATTCTGAGAGCATAACAGAAACTACTTAATTTTGAAGCCAAATATTTCACATGTTCTACCCAATTAAGTTTGTTATCTAAAATGACACCTAAAAACTTTGTATGAGATGATGAAGTGAGTGTCTCTTGCTGAACGACTTCGTCTATATTTTCCCGATTTTGGGTACTTATATTAATGATTTTTGTTTTATCAACATTTAGTTTCAAGCGATTACCACAATAATATGATTGTATCTCAGATATGGCATTTTGTATGTTCCGTTAAAGATCATGTACACTCTTTCTTTTAACTAATAAAGTAGTGTCATCAGCAAACATGATAGTTTTGTGAGTAATACGTTACCTTGTGGGACGTCTGTCTTCACGTTGGTATTCGTATTGGGATAACAGGAGCTCACCAGTGTGGCCATCTTGTATTCTGATGCACTGCCTCCGATTTAATAAGTACGATTTGAAAAGATCTAGACTATGACCTTGAAAGCCATACATTTCCAGTTTTGTGAGCAACTGGTATCTTCAATGCTATCGAATGCCTTATGTTAATGAATGTTAAAGTGTGATATTCGTGGAGTGTGCATCAGGTAAGTATAAGTGGGTTGTGGTATGTCTAAAATGATGTCATGCTACTTGTGAGTATAAACTGTTAAAACAAACTATTAGAATACTAGATTCACTTAACTTATTTTTGATAATTTTGTGTTATTTGAGCTCTTCTCAAGTGATACGACTATGGAATCTTGTCCCATGCAACATTAACCTCCCGTACTCATCTATCTACGAATTATTATGATTATCTCATCTCTATTATTTTGGACCCGAGGTCCAATAATAATACAACAAGAAAACGTTTATTTTAGTTTGAAAATAAGTACTAGCCCTAAGAATTAAAACAAATTTTACTTAAACTTAATATTTTTTGACATTCCTTTTGCAAATGGGCACAAACTTTCAATTAGTAGCATTAAGTAAACATGTAATTAAATATGTTACCTAAGTATGTTAAAAGCTGACGCAATCTGCTCTTAATTGTTTATAGAAAATCTTCTAATTAGTGGATCTTTTATATTTTCATACAGAAAGCAGATCTGAATCTAAATCATTCTAGACTAAAGTAATTGACATCAGGCTTCTTTAAAACTATAATTTCCATAATAACGTTAAACATTATTATAACACGCATGTTTTACCGCAAAATTTATGCAGTTTTCTTGAATAAGTTATTATTTATACCTATTTACCAGTTCGATAGCTGACAGCGCAGATAAATTCAGAACATATTATTACAGTCATTAGAGGCCAGAATTCTTCAGCCGAATGACAGTATTTGTAAAATTTAAAAATGTGACGTTGTAATTGCAGTGGCCCTTGTGCCACTTTTGAAATTAATTCAATGAATTATTAGATTATAATTTGACTTGTTAGAATTTCAGTGGGGCTACGAGAGTATATATAACAAAATAAATTCACAAGAAAACATTATAATCCATCAGTATCTCCTTAGTGCAAACGGATTAACTAAATCATCCATCATGTTCAAGCTGGTAAGTCTTGCGATATTATTTTGTTTGCTATAAGTTTCTATAACTAGTTTTGTCTGTAATTATTTATTTGTTGCATTTTTTTGTTTCTTTTTCATTTAGTTTACTAGTACTGTCTATGAAATATGAAAATATTAACAAATTAATGTCTAATGAGTCAGTCAAGTCAGTCAATCTCTCACACTGAGAAAGTAGATTTCCACTGCTTGTTCTGCAGAACTACTTTTTGTAACTTCAGTAACATTAGTATTTTTGGAAAACTCAGTGCAAGATCCAGAGGACCTACTAGTTGAAGGCATATTAGTGCCAATATTTCTTTTTGCTCTTTCCACTTTGTAGGGCACTGAATTTTCAATACAGCCTTCAGCAACAGTGGTTGATTTCCAACCACTATGGCGCTCAATATTAGTTATACTTGCTCCAGCGTCGGCTAATGAAATGACCGAAGAAAGCCGAAGAAAATGCTTGGTATATTCCTTTGGGTTTGGTAATTTAAGATAGTTTGCTATTTTATACGGAATCTGACCCAACGTATTTTTTTCAAACACTTGCTTCGAGTATTTATTATTGTTATAATATAGAAAACAAGTCGAAGCTCAATATCCGGTTAACCAAGAGAAGCATATTCTCTATACATATCCAAGTATCTTGGTGAGCTGTTTTCATGATCAATTATACTAAATATGCTCTTGCATTATTTTAAAGTTACTAGCATAGTTTCATCTAAATCTTGAACTCTTCTCTACGACATCTCCACATATGCCAAAAATCAGAATCATTTAAATGAAATAATAATGTAGGTACATCATTAAAAATATTTCATCGGAGGCATCTCACAGAAAAGTGTAAATTTCCTCTCTAGCCAATATTCCTGACCTCTTTGGTTTATAACCATCATTTTTCCTTTTTAAGAATGTTAAATTTTAAATATTTGTTAACATCGATATTATCACGTAAAAGTACCTTTGCCTTTAACATGGAAAAATACAACATAAAGAGAACGGCTTACAGTTCTCACGTTTCCAAAAAAATATGCTAGGAGCACATTTTCAGTTTAGCGTTTCACGTCTTTAAAGAAACACCATTTAAGAAAATTATCTTTGTTGTATTTTTTTAAAATTTTCCCGGCAACAGGCTTCATTTGGCTTCTTCCACCGCTTTAAAAATGTCAGGAGGAATACTCAGAATATGTTCTGTACCACTCATTATTGAAATCTATATTTTACTAATTAAATACGAAAATATCTGTCACTTTGCTAGAGGCTTTTCGTGTACTAGCTATGGCGTGCACGGGAACCGCGTGTGTTAATATTATTGCTAGGCATCCATCGCAACTGTCAATTTGGCTCCAACAATAATTACTGCTACATGTCTTAACTCCTACTTAACACCTTTGCTATGTAAATAATAATTAATAATTTGCTTTTATATATTTTTTATTAGGTATTAACAACATTGTCTGATATTAACTATAGTAACTATAATATTTAACCATATATTGAGATATATCTCACCTGCACTCAGTTTATATGTGAACATACATATGAAGGAACGGCCATTTCAATTGTCGGTCATCTCACCTATGGCATACTGATGAGGGCTAACAAGCCCGAAACCGGTCTATGTCTGGTGCTGTGTCTGGCAAGGGTTCTTGGCTGCTCACACAGATAGTGCAGGAGTAATTCAATGCCGGTCGGGGCATTAGTCCGCGGAGTAGTTGTTTCCTGCAGTATCATTTACATACCCATATATTCTCTATTATTAGCTTTTGTAAATTTTTCACTGTATTGTAAAGATATTTAAGCTAATATAAATCAATTTTCTTACAATACAATGAAGACATAATATAGAGGATGTATCACGATGACTTGATGAATATTTTTTCCAGATCGTACTCGCAACGTTGGTGTGCTTCGCCAAAGCTGGTTTAATCTCATCGGGCGTAGTAGGCGTTGGGGGCCTGGGAGAATTGGGAGGCATCGGTCTAGGAGGTATAAGTAGGGGCGTCGCAGTGTCAGCTCCCATAGCTGTGTCACAAGGCGCAGTTTCGTATCAGAACAGCAACCAGATCAGCTTGAACCCAACCCCCGTTATTACTAAAGTAGCTGGTCCAGTCTCTGTCGGTGTTTCCCCCATTGGTGTTGGAATTGGTAAGAATCGTCAGTTTCTAGTCCACGAATGAAAGCTTGTAAACTTTCTCGTAGTTGACTTTTCGACAAAAAGTTATTCTTGATGGATACACTTCTTGTCAATATCAAAATATTTATTTTTATTTGGTTTAGAATATAGTTTAATAATGGACGAGAAATTGATTGAAAATATATTCTTTACATAACATATTTTACTTATTGATGATACTAGACTTAAGAAAATCCAAATTTTCAGTTAATAACTGATTGTCAAAAATTTCAAGATCTCATAAAATAATTCTCTTTCTTTGGAAGAAAATCTTACCCTTAACTTTGTTTTAGTAGTATTAGATAATCATAATTTAGAGTTTAGAAAGGAACTAATAATCGACTCATGTATATAATTATAGGTAGAGGAATTGGAGGAATTGGTCTTGGAGGAGTTGGTCTTGGAGGAGTTGGTCTTGGAGGCGTTGGTCTTCGAAGCGTTGGTCTTGGAAGCGTTGGTCTTGGAAGCATTGGAGTTGGAAACGTTGGTCTTGGAGGTGTTGGTCTTTCAAGCGTTGGCCTTGGAAACGTTGGTCTTGGAGGTGTTGGTATTGGAAAAGTTTGGTAAAATGGGGAAGCAGTTAACGAGATGAGCAACGTTATGCTTGATAACTTATTTTAATTTAAATAAAATAAACAAAAACTAAAAGTATTTTTATTGTTGATAAAAAAACAGGTACCCTGTGGACTAAATCCCCGACCAGTATTGAATTACTCTAGTAAAAGGAAAGTTCGATACAGACACTTTACTGATGTGGTGTATACAAAATTTTATCGCCAACAGTAACATTTTATAATTTAAGATAATTGTGATATAAGTATAACATTTTATTAAGAACAAAGTCAACAGAAACATAACAGCAAATACAAAACCAATCAACTTATTTTTTTATTAAATATGTATTAAAATAATTTCTGAAGTCGAGGGAGTTTTAATTGAAGATCCTGGAGGATTATTATCTACTCGTTTGTTAACTATTTGTAAATCTTTAGTTGAATTATCATTGGTATTATTACGTAATTATTTACGTTCTAAGTTTGACCATCTAAAATCGTCTTTGCGATTTTCGTTCTGTTGATCACAGATTCCTCAACATAGGATTCTGAAATCGTGTTGCTTTTCCACCTTCCGTGACGTTTTAAATTTTCTTTACTGCCACTTGCGTTGGCAAAGAGAGTTGCGGTCATGTGACGAAAACAATAGTACAAAGTGAAGACTCCGGTAAATGCAGATAGTTGGCAATTTTGCTTGGTACATTTCTAAAAGTATGGAGTCCACCTGGTTGAACTGTGCATTTATCATTTCTATAAGTTAAGAAGCGATCGTGGCGACTGTTTAGGACGCAGAGCTAAATGTTTGTTAAATAATTCTACAGATGTTACCTTTCCTTATTCAAGCTCTGAAGGGACCACAAATATTCGAGGCCTGTTGGTCTTTGTTAAAGTTACATGAACAACCAGAATTGTTTCTTTGTGCTCTGTCACTTTTAAATTCAAAAGTTTTTCATTATGTAAAGCCCCAGCACTGCCAAACACAACACAAATCTAAAATAATTACTGCATTTATGTCAAATTATTTTTGAAAAGTTTGTATAAATTACCTTCGTCATCAAGCAGATTATCTCTTGCATTTAGTAAAAATTTAAATATTTCTTCTTGTAGTTTTACCACTACTACTAGTAGGATAACTATCTCTTCTTTGTGCCAGTATGTGAATCCATTCTGAAAGTATTGAATGATATGGAAGGTTGACTAATACTATTATTAAATGTTTGATACAAGCCACTCTGGGGTCGTAAATCCAAAAGCTTTCAAATGTTACTTTTAATAGCCCGGTAATTAACTCCGCAAATGACACTAGTATACTTTTTTAATAACTTATGGTTTTGGACTTTTTTGGAATATGCTATTCCATGAATATGTCATACTGACAATTGTATTGTTAGATTGATTTTTCTGTGTTGACTTTTCCTTAATTTCTATAAATAATTCGCGACAAAACTTTTACTACTGGGACTGTGACAGCGACAAACGATTTCTGTTTAATGTCATACAGTAATGGTTTTGTTATGATAAATATTTGCGTCAAGTAAAATACTTGATTTTTACAGTAAAATAAAGTGTTACTCCACTTTAGTATCACATTTATTTCAAAACGCTATAATTTTAGATAAATACTTGTATTTATTGATTTGCAAGAAATAATTTCTAAATTGTACAAATGTTACTAAAGTATTTAAAACGTAAATCATTGAATTACAATATCTACATAGGAAGTCTTAAAACAAGCTATTTTAATTCTTGATATATGTTAATGTCCTAGATGTCTATCTTCCTTAGAACAATTAACGTAACAACTTACTTAATTATAAAGTGTCCCTATTTCAAGGTACATTACACATATGAATAATTCATGTGGTGTTTAGCTGATCTAACAACAGATTAAACAAAAAGCGTATTCTAAAAATAATTTAAAAAATGACTGAAAAAGGAATTGAATAAATTAAAATACTTGCAATTAACAAACAGAAGGTTTCTTGCTTAATTGCGTGTCATTGACAGTAACAATTTAGAACGACAAAAATCTAGAGCGACAATATTTGTCACTGGAGCAGAATTTACAAATATGTATCTTTATTCAAGGTATCTGCCTAAGGTTGGTTAAATAAATTCTCTTTCTTTCGTATTTTCACATTATTTCACATTTTCACACTTATAGCTTATCTTCTGATATTTGGTTGAGTCTGTTAGCTATTACCACCTTAGGACGCTCAAATGCAGCAAATGTCTTCATGTCTTCAAATCTTTAAATTTTCGAAATACGTCAATTTACATTTCTTCCATTGACAACAGTGAACAATATTTGTTTATAAGACTTAGTATCTGGAATTGTGATATCCCATATACTTCCTCTGTGTTCAAATAGTGTGTCTCTTTTCAATAATGTTTACATTTCTGTGATGTCTAGCAAAACCAAAAGTTATGAATGAAACAAATTCTGAGTTTTAGGTAAAGTGCCCTCTAGCTGCGCATAATAAAACTTTTATTTGATTGGTCTAATAGAGCTTAAATTACAGTTAGCTCATGTGTTCTAAATTCGTTCGCGAATATTAAATTACGTTAAATATAAATAATCTGCCACAATTAGATAAAATATTGTATACACCACGTGAGTTTAATGAATGTATTCACTAGGAGAAATTCTTGGAACTTGATGTATAAATGTATTAATTATCATTTTCGAAAATTTATCTGTTGTTTGTTGTTCATAGATTTTAATTGCTGTGATTCAATTTCATGTTTTTTTTGTGTACTCATTTGTCTTTAGAGAGGCATTCAACATACGTATTTTTAATGTAAAGAACCAGTCGGTAACGTATGTATATTACAGAACTAGTGGTCACTTTACTTACTCTAAATTCTTGATCGAGAAGTAGATCAGCTATTTAATTAATGTCCAACGAAATGGAAACGTATGGTATTCTCGGAGACATAACTTATCTGAGACTGTTGCAAACAAGATAAATTACGGTTAAATCTAGTTTGATTGCGGTACACCATCGCTAAAATACGAAAGTGCGGTGCTTATAATGCTTAAAGTTTTTATTATTTGTAACACAAATTAACAAATAACTGAGTTCTACAGGGTGTTTCTTAAGTAGAGGCCAAAAATTTAGGAGCATATTCTGTGGCCAAAAATAAAGGCAAAATTAAAGAAAGAATCAGTTTTTAAATTCTAAACCACTTGAGACAATTTGTCCCAATTCAATGTGCATAGTTAGTACGACTGTAGTCATGAAACAAAAAAACACTAGTTTTAGCGAAGGTGTGGGTATCATCGATCATTATTTGCCAAAAAAATATAACACCCTGTATAATATTACAAATAAAATAGGTCTTATGCGCCATTGTATTATCTTCACTTTGTGTTTCTTTCCATTTTTTTGTATTTATACCGATTAACAACAAAATTGATTTATTTAATCATGTGCATTTTTTTAAAGTGTTTATTAACAACATTATGTTTTACATAAGCATTTGAAGCAGGTCACAATTTTAATGTAAAAAACTACAAAACACTGAATTTATAAAAGTAATAATTAGAAACATAATATAAGTGTAAATATACGCATACAGCACAAAGAAAATATGACAAACAATTGAATAAAAAAAAATAATAATAAAAAAAGAAAATGTCACAATTCTTATGACTAAATAAATGTCTAAGGTATTGCATATAGGTAAATTTGTATGTACATGTCAACACACAGTAACTTAAATAAGTGGCACTTCCAGAAACTCTCCTATAGAATAGAAGCAATATTTGAGAAGAATTTTTTTAATTGCATTTTTAAGCTACACCGAATTTAACAGCCTAAGCTCGTGATGTCGCAAACAATCGTCACCTGATATGGATATCAAAGTATCATCCGCAAAAAGACAGGTGAATGAGTTTTTTAATACTGTATTCACTCCGTTCACATAGAGAATAAACAGAAGAGGACCTAAAACACTTCCCTGTGGCACACCGTAACAATTTCTATCTTACTGATAATCTGTTGTTGACTCCTGTTTGTTGAAATCTGTTTTGTAAAAAAATTCGTATCCACAATAATGGAACAGACGTAACACCATAAGATTTTAGCTTATCAATTAACCTATGTCTATTGTCTCAAGGCGATATATATTTTTCTCCACCACTGGTAAGTTTCTAAAGCTGGTAATTTTTTCTTTCATACCTGTCATATTGAATATACACACCTACTTTAGTTAAATTATCTCAAGCAATTTAGAAATTAGGAATCTGATTTTATTTTAATTATTGACATGGCGTAGCTGGACAATGGCTGCCCTAAGACTCCACATTTGTATAACGAAAAACTCATATTTTTGGCCAGTTTGATCTCTTAAAAAACACCCAATTCGGAATCCTATTTAAGAAACAACCTGTACAATATTTATATTTCCACTAACAAAACTGTAACAACATTCCATGCCGTGATTTAATACATCATAGTTAACGTAACAACACCGCTGTATGAAAGTGACTTATGTACACGTGGTTTCATCACAACCATGACCCAGAACTATACTGAACTTCTTGTCTCTGACGAACTTTACTATAAAAACGCTGCTTCCACCCTCCAGCCTGCATTCGACTGAAGTGAACGAAGCGAAAAATAAAGATGATCAAAGCTGTAAGTACTACTCATATTAATATAGCAAGTAAGTACTGATATTAATGAACAAACTTCCATGGAATTCGGTCAGTGAGTTATAAAGGAGAAAAGTGCACAGTACTCTAAATTGTAAATTGGAATACGCCCTACGTTTTTTTAAATTTTTTACGTTCCAAATTCACAAAAAATTATGTTTACTTTGTATATGATTTTTTAGTATGTACTACTTATACAGGGGTAACAAAAAAGCAGGTAATCCCGTTAATCCCATATTTTTTTTGCGCCAACGTATGAGACTTTAACCCTACTTATCTATATGTATATGAAAATGCCTCCCTTAAAAGTTGAACTTTTAAAATTAGCTTTCCGCTATAATTTCTTTAGATTTTCATGTTTCACTTTGAAATTTTTAGAGATACTTCTTGCTATTAACCAAATCATCAAAAGTATGATTGGAAACGACGCCTAAAAAAACAAACATAGAAACGAAGGGATTATTTTATCCATCCAAATTTTCGGTATATCTATGGATATTTTTTTTATAATGTAATAATGTAGAATTTTGTTTAGAATATTTTATTACACTTGGTAATTTTTTCGTAAAACTGGAAACATAACGTTAGAAATAATCGCATCAAAATGAGTTGCACTTAAACACATTTTTAAATTTCAAATTACAAAATAAATTGGTTGATACAATTAATCTGGCTTGCTCCAAAGTGTTCTAACCTATTTTATATTTTTTACATAGTGTGTCTGACACAAATAAATTTTTTTATCAATGTAATTTTGTTTATTAAGGAAAAACAGAGGTTTAAGAAACAAATTAGTTATTAAATACAAGATATATACTAAAATTTAATTAATAAATGTAATTTTAATTCACTAATTCGACGTTTAAATTGCTTCACATGACCTGCCTCCAAAATGCATATAATAATAATATCTCTACCCCTCATTCTAATCACGAGGATTAGCTCAGAAGTCGAAGACGTGTGCGGGAAAGGGGGCGGCATATTATAATTAAGCAGGCCGCATTTGCCCTAACATGAGGCCCTAACCACCATCTAGTGCAAGAATGAGGGAAATCTGGAAAACATCATTAATTAGGGGATAGTCAAACGTCAACCGGTATCAATCTTTCACATTGACCCAAGCCAACATGCTTCCACCCTACCATACCCGCAGATAGGGTGCCAATCCTCTCCACGAATATAGCTTATATACGGTCTACCGGCTGCGGGGGTCGAACCCACAACCTATTGACCTAATTTTTTGTTACACCCTGTTATGGAACGAAATATCCTTAATGTTTAATCAATTCCTTGAATTTATGAAGATACTCTCAAATAGAAGTTTCATCAAAAGCTTACGATATTCGGTCAATGGTCGCGCGGTTTAAGGTGTCAGTACTTGAATCGAGGTGACTAGATCGCTGTGGGTCGACCCCCGCAGCCGGTAGACCGTATATATGCTATATTCGTGAAGAGGATTGGACTCTCTCGGCGGGTATGGTAGGGTGGAACAATGTTGACTTGGGTCAGTGTGAGAGATTGATACCGGTTGACATTTGACTGCCCTCATAATTAATGAGGTTTTCCAGTTTTCCCTCATTCCTGCACAGAATGGTGGTTAGAGTCTACCAACGTAAGTCTGTTCCTGGGCGCAAAGGCGGCCTACTTAATAATAATATGCCGCTCCCTCTCCCGCACAAGTCTTCGACTTCTGGGTTAATCCTCGTGATTAGAATGAGTAGAGAGATATTATTCATTTTGACATTTTAAAGCAATTAGTAATACATATTCGAAGGCGAACATATTTTCCAAAAATTTGACTTACATGATTACTTATAATGATTTTAATTTAATAAGAATCGTTCTTTGTTATCTATATCAACTTTTAATTATAGGTACTTGGACTATCCCTATGCATCGCTGCTGCCAATGCTGGACTACTGGGCAGCCCAATCGCCTACTCCGCCCCTGTCTTAGCAGCTCCTGTGGCTCATGTAGCACCCGTGGCCATTAAAACAGCTGTTCCCTTAGCTACTTCCTACCAAAATACCTACCAGGTAAGGTCATTCATTAGTTATTTTGAAATATATACGATTTAATTTTATGACACATTTATCTAGAAGATAAATGCAGGTTTAATTATTTTGTCTAAATGATCATTAACAGAGGTATTTCGCTATAATTTAAAGTCGGAAACAATTTAGTTTTTATCTTAATGAATTCAGAAATATATCTACTTTTATGGGACAAAAATATTTATGATCTGTATTGTTATTGAAAGCAATTTCAATTTGTATCATTGATAAAAGGTGTCTTATTTTAACTAACTAATAATATGTACAGTATATGTCTACGGTTTGAGTGGAAAAAAGGGAACAAATTTTTATTTTTCATTTTATGGAAAAAGGGCATTCTTGATTAAAATGTTTGCTTGTCTTTAAAATGCAGTTGGCATGGAGACCTTTCATGTTGCATATAAAAAGTCATCAGAAAATCGGTAAATATAAAAATCGTCCAAGAATAAACTGCCTTTGTTTTAACAATACACAGATATGTTATTGAGGAAAATTGCTCAGAATTTGAATTTGTATTATAATTTCAATTTGATAAAATACGATTCAGAGGTAGATTCGGACATTGAAGAATCGTATCAAGTAGGTTGTTGTCCGTCTGTCGAGAACTGTTGTTAACGAGAGTCAAGTTTGAGTGTTCTGTGTGATTCAATGGTTTAACAAGCAAAGAAAACCTCCGTGAACAATAAGTTGTCAATAAATTGACGAATCTTAGAACCAAAACGCTGCTATTACCTAATACTATCTCGGGCCCTAAAGTGGATGCGCATTTCGTCATAAGGTTGCGCCTCTATCTATAATTTCTCACTCAGCGAGAACACCTGTCTCAATGAAAGTGTAAGAATATACCTATATACACAAATATGTGGGATATATAAATGCGTCTCAGTTCGTTTGTAACCTGAATTGTGTGTGTTCCTTTAGTGTGCGGTCTGATTAATAAGAACTGAAATTAGCATACTAGATAATCGGCTATTAAATTTCAAACGATATGTAGACTGCTACAAGTGTACGTTGCGTAACGGTAGCCTGCAATATTGCTTCTAAACAATGTATTTGCGCTTCTGTATAATTTTATGCAATTATGCAGCGATCAAAGCGATATCGTTTGAATTCAAATAGAAAAGTGAGTGCATTGCTGTGCTATTTCTTGAAAATTATGTTGTTATAGTGATTTTTATCAGTTTGTTATGCCGTGATCTAGGTACCTGGTCGCTGCCAGTAACAGAATTCAAGTGCACGTCCCTAGCTTTAGCTGGGATTCATTGATTTGCCCTTGTTGTTCTCGGGCTAGCCTCTGCGAAGGACGGACCCGCTATCGGTATCTCTGAGCCCGCCCATATATTGATTTCGGCTCCTACTGTTGGTATTACGAGTGATACGGTCGGAACCGTTCCTCAGATAATGGTGGTCTTCCGAGACATTCTGTAGCAGTTTCTGTAACTGGTTGATCCCATGCTTTCAAACGTTTCGCCGCTGTTCACTGTCGGCATCTTCAGTAATGAATCCGCAAGAGCTTCGCCGCGGCTCCTTATATTTATTTTATTCTAATATTATAGCAAATTTATTGCAAAACAATCAAAGAAACACTACATGCAAATAAACGTTGCACAAGTATTTTGATCTATAGTTTGAGGGTAACAATAACAGGAAATAGATTGTAATGTACAGACTAAAGCATATGTATGTACTATATTGTACTGTATTGAGATGTATATGTTTTTCTAGATTTCAAGCGGTGCTGTTCCAGTTGTAGCAGCTGCTCCCGTTATCAAAGCAGCTCCAGTAGCGTATGCCGCCCCAGTGTTCAAGGCTCCAATCGTATCTGCTCCCGCCATCTCATATGCTGCCGCCCCCGCTTTGGTAAAAAGCCCTCTTTTTGCGTCTCCATTATCCTATGGTCACTATTAAAATATAGAGATGGTCTTATTGACAACAAAACTATATACCACGTTTATCTAGTGTTACACTGTAGTTTTCTTTACTGTTTTGTACATACTTATTTATTTTTTTATCCTTGTTACTAATGACTTTGCAAATAAACGCATTTTATAAAAAGTAGTACCAAAGTAGTGTCACTTGTATTATTGATCGCCAAGTAAGGCATATTCACATACAGGTTTTCTGGAGCTTTATACAATGAAGAGTAAAATTTTAATATTTGTACTGAAAAAATACTTTTCACCACTGGCGTAATGGGGGGTTCAAGAGGGAAGAAGATCTATACCTACGCCACTGGCTTTATTTCAAAAAAATTATTCACGTCAAAATATTAACCTTTTATTATGATTACTGCATATCGAATTTGAAGGAAAACATTTATTTGTTTAACAGATAAAAAATAATATAATTGACTTTTAAATAAATACATTGTTTTTAGTCCCCGAACAATTTGTTAAAATTGTATTAAAATTTTAATCTGAATTGGCTTAAATACTTTTTCGCACAATCGTTCTGAAATATGCACTTAGTGACACATGCTGTAAGTTGAATATATACAACACTGTGGCTTGTTTCCATAGAAATAAAAAAAATAATAGTGTTGTTTGATCTCATAACAGCATTAATGCAGCAAGTAAAAATCAGTAATTATTTTCACCAACAAATTCTGGGCTCATTTATTATAAAAATTAAAGGTACAATTTTTAAACGTAATAGTTTTTCCCTCGTCTTTATCTATTGCTTTTACAGTAACTGAATTTTCTGTATTACTTATTGAGTTAGATATGTTAGGATTAGAATAAATTTCAGTAGTTCTGTCTTCAAACACTGGATGTAAAATCTTATCAGAAGACTCTATTTTCTTTGTTAAAGACTCTGCAACATATCCTTCAGCGACACCAGAAGATCTAAAATTACATTTTCTGTTAGTCAAATAATACATTAATGTTATCACTAAGAGCTCCAGCCCCCATGACGTTTGAGTGCCATAACATCAACTCCAGTATTTGCTAATAAAGTCGTCGACGTCCTTCCAAAAGCAAGTCCAGTATAGGATTTTGGATCTTGCAGTTTTAAATATTTGGCAATTTTTTGTGGTATTTGTTCTAATGTATTTATACCCACAAGTTGATTTACACATTTTCCCTGACGAACTGAGTTGAAAAATCGACGAGAGTTAGTCTCCTTAGGTCTTAAGCCTGTATATTTTCGCAAATAGTCAAAAAAGGGACTTTTTCATTGGCCTTGTCAGTGATTGTGAAAATTCGACTAATATGTGTTCTGGTATCAGGCACTGTAACAATGACAACTGAACCTTCATCCGTAATGTCGTCAACTGTCATCTTCAGAAGTTCATCACGCCTAAGATCCCCAGCGACTCCCATTATCATCACTGCTTTTATCATAATATAAGTTTCATCGGGGGCTTCCAGCAGGAATTCGTTCATCTCTTCTCTGGTAAATACCTTTGAATTTGTCGCATGATGTCCAATATTTTTCTTCTTTAGAAATGCTACTAACTTCTTAAATTGCGATATATCGACGCCCTTATTTAAGTTGATCGTACGTTTAAGGTTAGAGTACTCTGACCATAAGCTTCCGGAGGCAGCAAAGTTCTTTCAGATATCTCCGCTTTCTTCTCATTCAACAATTTCCTGAAGGCATCATAGACATTTTCATACCTCACCTTTGATTTTGTGGGAATTAATGACCCACAACCTACTTGATACGATTCTTCAATGTCCGAATCTACCTCTGAATCGTCTTTATCAGCCTTATAAGCGCAATTTTGACAACAAAACACAAAACTGTTCAAATTTCAAAATCTTTTTTTGGTTTCCAACAAAATAAATTCAAAACATGCTAGATAGGCCACGCCATTTCAGCAATCAAAATAATTTTTTTATTATTTTATTTGATAAATGCGATTGTGCGAAAAACGTTATACACTATACGGTTGTTAAGTGGCTAACAGAATCTCGGAAAATGAAAAATCTCGACTTGGCTCGATTCTGTTATACCCCACTTACCAACCTAATAGTGTAAGATACTATTACAATAAAGTAAAAAATAAATTCGTCGATATTCATTGTTGTGTAAATATTATATTTGTTTCGCAATTTGATTTATAATTTCTTTATTTGAAGACATAATAAAGTAAATAGTATAATGTACAGATAAGCTACGAATATCTTGATTTCGTTTCATGAGTAAGCATTAATTACTATTATTAAATCATACCAATTATTACTACTTTTAATGTTGCCCATGACTACACAGGAGTTATGAATTCATAATCGTGTAGATACGGTTTTCACAACATTTTCGGCACGACCAAGGACAAACTATTTATAATATTTTAACACAGAACTAGGTTAAGAACAACAAGACATTGTTACTATATCTTTTCCCATCGTAAAATAACAATGCAACCTACCACAATGGTGCAGTTGTCACTTACATAAACCCATTAATTACAGCCAATTATTACAGAAATTGTACAGATTCATTCAGTACAGGAAATACGAGATGTTATCGTTTTTTCTGAAGTGTTGCGTTTAAATATATTGGTTATCTTAAAAAAAAAATGGTGGTTGGCAATGAAGTAGAGCGTGACGTTAAAATTATTGTTTGTGGCTTGCTGGCTGGTCTATTTAATTGATTCAACTCGCTCCTTTAATAAATTTGAACGTAGTTCAGCTTGAGGCTATGATTTTAGTGTTGCATTAAATGCACATATTGCAAAACTAGAAGTATGTCGTACATTCAAATATTAAATAGTTTGAGGAAATAGATAATTGGTAATAGATTCTAAGCATTCCATGAGTAACCACATAATTTCTTTAGAATTGATCTCTTTTGTTTATTTATTAAAAGAAGCAGCTTTCAGATCAGCGTAAAGTTTCAAAGTTTGGTACATTCTAACATACCAATTTATTGGACGTGCAAGTGGTGGATATTTTAAGGTATCGGAAAGGATTTCTCCCCCATAACTTTTACGCCACTAGAAAAATTTACATTTGACAGCAAATTCTGAAGCGCCAATGATTTTTACACAAACATTGTTCTCTTGGTTCATTGTTCTAAAGTCAACCGGTTTCAATAAAAATGACTTTTTATGAACAAAAACAAAAATTTTGCTAACGTTTCGAAAATCTTTTGTAATTCAAAAAATAGGTCGTAATAATTAACAATATGATGAGACACCCTCACATTTTGCAAGTGCAAGACCTCAAGAGAACATCCGGAGAACGACGAATCGAACCGCCGGATGGGGACATTTGAAATGCATCGTTTATGAAATCCATGTCAATAATATCGAAGAGTTGACCGATAGGATGAAGCCGCAGTGGCAGAAAGAAACATGATTCGAAGATGTAATGCGTGCATTGAAGTCCGCGAACGTAATTTTGAACAGTTTTTGTAAATTTTACTCGCCAAATTGATAAAAAAGTTAAAATCCTATCTGTTGTTAAGTCCTGTTAAAATTGGCTTCACAAACACAAATATATTTCTCTCGTCACTTATAACTATACCTAAGTTGATAATAGTTAGTTACAAGTGCCTAAAATAGAAATTTTTAAAGTATTTCCTAATTTCCTGATAATTTTTCACATTACTGTCAACATTTCTTGAAAAATTTCTGAAAATTTCTTAAAATTTCCTAAAATATCTTGAAATTTCCTAATTCTTTAAAATAATAATAATAATAAGGATTAACTCAGAAGTCGGAAGACTTGTGCGGGAGAGGGGGCGGCATATTATTATTAAGCAGGCTGCATCTGCGCCCAGGAATGACTTACGTTGGTGGGCCCTAAGCTGTCATTTGATGAAGGAATAAGGGAAACCGGGAAAACCTTATTAATTAGGAGGATGGTAATGCCAACCGGCATCAATCGTACCTTTCTTTTCTCTACTGCAATGATGATAACACAATTATAATACCATACAATTCAAGTTTTATCGAAAAAATCACGATGAACAGTGTTTAAAAACCGTGGTTTCAGTTTATAAGAATCTGAAATTTCAGAAATTTCTTGAAATATTTCTGAAATTTCTCAAATTTTCTAGTATTTCCTTATATATACCGACATTTCCTTATCACATCTTAAAATTTCTTGCAATTTCCGATTAACTTCTGAACATTTTTGCTCCTATTTCAGCACGTGAGACACCCTTCACCTACACCCTAGGTCATACGTCATTTTAGGGACTAAAATGAGTTCGTACAATAGCTATTTTTGAAACCGCATACAATAGGTTTGTTTTAGCAGCATTGAAAACTGTTTGGAAACTATCAGAAATGTCCGTCCAACTATTTATTGCGTCAAATTCAATGGTAACGCGTTCTCAACTTAACTGGTCGAATATTTCTGACAGTTTCCAAACCGTTTTCAACTGCTGCAAAAACAAGCCTAATGTTTATGCTAGTCAAAAAAAATTTATCGATTTCGTTGCCTGATTTTTCATATAAAAAAGTGGTTCCGCCCGGGATCGAACCGGGGACCTTCTGCGTGTAAAGCAGACGTGATAACCGCTACACTACGGAACCAGTTACTTAAAAAATATGTACCTTTCTTCAGCTACGGTGACCGATAACAAAAGTAGTTCATGTGGAATGTCGCATATAAAATTAGGCAATTTAGAGAATTCTTTGATAAATTTAAATAACCAGTTTTAGAATAATTTACATTATGCAGAAATTATGGTCTTTGTCTAAATATATTAACATCAAATTTTTGCAAAATTAAAGGCATTAAGGTGATTCATTATGACGAAAGTCAAAACATAATTTTTGTTTCAACAGAAGTCAAGGATTTGGTTAAAATTAGAACAGATGCAGTGAGACCCACAAGTAGTTCCGGAAAATTATGTTCCAAGAATGTTATGTTCCAAATATTTAAAGAAAATCTCTGTTCCCATAGGTGCATATTTTGATTTATATACCTACCTACGATTAAAAATGTATTCACCTGTTACTAGAATAAATTTAGCACAATTTTCAATGCAAGCGCTATCCTATAAAAACAACTCACAAAAGTATACTCTTTGAGGATGATCTTGTGGTTTTACGCTTGAATTCATCGTACGTGATAGCAATGGAGTTGATTTTAATTTAAAATTCTCCACACTGTAATTTGAAATGCATCAACTTGCTGAGATATATCTGACACTAATTGTTGAATCATCTTGAACGATAACTGAAACATCTTTGGCAGTCTTACAATGGATGGTATTCATAATCCGTATCCGGAATTTCATAATAAAATTCTATGAAATGCCATCGTTAGTCTTGCAACCTGTCCACCATGATTTGCTTTTACAAAACTTTATTGAACTATATTTAGTGGAAAAAGTGGTTCTTTATTGCACTAGTGCAATAAAATGTTTATTGCATTCATCTGTCATTCTACTACAGCGTTTTGTCATCATGACAAAACATAAACGTTCAAATCGACGTCAGATTAGTGTATCGAAATATAATTTTTTGGTTTTTGCATGAACGTAGAAAAAATATTGTATGCAACTTGTACACAAAGTGCTTATTGCACTCGTCAATTTCAGGTCGCCTGCAATAAACACTTACTTTTTGTACTTGTTGCATAAATAACTATTTTCTACGTTCATGCAAAAAACAAAACTTTATTGAACTATATTTACTGGAAACAGTGATTCGTTATTGTACTAGAAACGAGAAATAGCACGAAAGTAACTAAAACTAACGTGATTTATGCGATTTTTAGATATTTGCGATTTACTTAAAATTTTAAGAATGTTTGATCTAAACGGACTTCAGATTCAGTACGTCAAAATACTTAAAAAGGATAGGTGACTTTGATTCACTGAAATGTAATTTTATATTATGATGACTGGAATGCGCTAAAAGCTGCGCGAATGGATTATTTATGATCAGCGCCATATTTTGTTTTGTGCCTCTAGCAATGGTGGAGCAGTAGGGGCTTAGCTGAATGTGAATTGAAATGAAATTGAATCTGGATATGGAGAAATATATGGTGCTATATGCTAGTTAATTTTACAATCCCTTATAAAACATGGCATGTTCCAACCAGGCCCGGATCCAGGGACTGGTTTTGGGGATGGCGCAAAGCGCTTCTTTATCATTATTATTATTATTATTATTATTATTATTATTATTATTATTGCCTCGGACGAAAAAAAGTAACCAAAGATTTTTTGTTTATTATTGAATGTTGTACAAGATAGTCATATTGGCGAACCAGAATTTTTAAAATTTGCATTGCAAAATAGCAATAAACTAATGAAAAATATGGCACTTTCTTTTTCAGAGGAGCTTGACACTAATGAATCCTTCTACTTGCATTAATATCGACTAACTGCCTGTTGTCGTTTGGAGAAATTGAAGATATTTAAAAAATGTTGTGCTTTGGGCCCGGGCCTGGTTCCAACAATAACACCCACAAAGATACACAAAGAATAACACTAACGAGATACAAGATAAAAGAAGAAACCACACTGTACGCCAATGACGTGTTAACAAACAAAATAATGGGAAATTAAGAACACAATGCATATCGTACGTGCAAATGGTTGTCTCTCTCGCACCCACATACATAACCAATGAAGTATGTCTTTGCTGAGTCTCATGTGCCTCCTTTTGTCTACTCCTAGGTTTAGTACCTTTATTTGGATGCGCAAATGGACTAAACGCATTCCATATCATACATTTCAGTGCTTTAATCAAATGTACAGATCGTTTTTTATATGCCGGTGTATTTTCTTGTTGGGTTTATTAATTCCTTAGATTAAAAAAAAATATTTGAAGAATTTTTTTAAATTGTTAAAAGTAAAACTTCTAATTAAAATACCTACTTAACTCCTTACCTTGTACAAAACAGTCTTAAATTAGAAAAAAAAAGTGGTTCCGCCCGGGATCGAACCGGGGACCTTCTGCGTGTAAAGCAGACGTGATAACCGCTACACTACGGAACCAGTTGCTAAAAAAATACGCACCATTTTTCAGCTATCGTTGAACAGTAAAATTAATTAATACGTGGATGTGTAGATGAGTGTTCATCATTCAAATTCAAACAGCTTCTGAAGGGATATATTTTTCAATAGTTCAGATTCACTGACAATTTTGTGCAAAATTAAAAATATTAAGTTTTATAATAAATAACAATAATTTTTAATCCTTCGACTGAAGCAAATGCAAAGCAGTGAAGCAAAGGATGAAAGTAAACATATAATATTTTTTTGTCGTTTTTATTAACAGATTTCTTTGTTCTGTCTAACACAAATTAAATTATTCTCGCTGATAACTTATTTGTAAACTGTCTTTCTCCCGTTGTACTTTGAAAGCAAAAAAGGAATTTGTATTATACAGGGTGTAACTTTGAAGGGGGGTCCGGTTTGGAGGGGGGGTACCCGTGACCTTTACAAACACATATCATACGTTTGTTTTCTTAAATTCTGTCACAAAAACTGATTTTTTTTTGTTGCCTTTTTTCGCAATTTTCATAGTACGCCACTGAGCAGACAAACGCTGCGCATATCTAGTTGCAGCGTCACCAGCATTGTTGCCATATTTAATTAATGAAGTGGAAGATGGGAAAAGAAGGCCCACGCCACTCGTGAGGCACTGCTTTTGACACATACATTTGTTTGTAGTGGGTGTTCGCTTTATTATTCCATATAAACAAAAAATAAAAAAAATGTATTCTTTTACGGATAACACATCATAAAACAGAAACAAGTCAACTAACAGAAAACTCAATAATAAATAAATACATACTTAATACTTTTTACTTAGAGTCTTCTTCTACGGCATTTAAAATATTTGGTTCAAGTTTATTACTTTCCGAGTTTGTTTTACTCGACATTAGAGTATTGGCGTTCTTAACTCCCATAATCTCTTAAATGTTGAACTAATCTTATAGACAATTTCTTATGCGGTACGTGTCTATCGCGGTAATCCATCTGATATCGCTTCTTGCAGCGTCTAATTTTGATAAAACGAAGCTTTAGACATATTATTAGCTCTCATATTAGCTCTTTCTTAATTTGTATACATATTTTATTCATAATACCACACACACTTGGTAATGAAAATAGACCTTTATAAGGTTATTATACACTTGCACAGAATAACACATTCCACAAAATACCACTTTAAATTATTACGAAATTAAACTTGGCAAAATACAATCCTGCATTAAACAAATTCTAATTCGATTTCAGTAAAAATCACGCAGAGAACTTGCTTTCTGTCTCTCATATCTGTATATTTTATATAAAACGACCTAGTCTGGTTTCATGTATTGTGTGCAGTATTTATGTGATATTTTTATTTTATAAACTAGGTCAATGTCACGGTTATTGAAGGACATTGATATAACCCTTAAAAATAGTATCAAATCGGTTGTACTGAAACTGTTTTTTTAAAACATTTTAAAGCTATCAGACTAATAATTTGCTTATTTTTAATTACGTACATTTTATAACACAGCAACAATTATTTTAAAACATTAAGTTTTACTGGCAATAATTATTAGTAGGTAACGTATTAAAATCCACCTACCAATACTATTATTTAATAATAATAATTAGTTAATAGATCAGTAAAAAATTGTATTTTTACGTACTTTTACATTACGTACTTTTTACAACACTCGAAAATGGTTTTAGGATCTATACTTCATCAGAATTGACAGAAAAGTATAATGACTGATGAGTCGCAATTTTATAAAAAACATATTTATTTAAAAGATTATTCATTGCAGTTTTTTATTTTTTGTATATCCGTTACTTAACATCTAGACGTCGGAACTTGTATCATTGGCAGTTGATTAGGATCAACTGTGTATACTCGTACATGCAAAATTATGTTAAACATAGGTATTTACATTGAATTGGTGTTATGTTATTTCTAGTGACTCGCATCGCCGAAATCTCATCACAATAAATTTGAAGCTGTAGTTTTACATATCCAGACTATTGTCTTCTGCATTCACATTACCTCACTAAAAAAATCCTCACTTTAACATTTCACGGCCTCACAATTATGTCAAACTATGTCACTATGTACTGAATTCATTATAAAACATCAGCTTCGGTCGCGCTTGCTGCATGGAATGCGACCCTGAAATGAAGGGATAAGTTCCGACACAGGTTCCGACGTCTAGACTGGTAACAACTACCTGGCAACACGGTAGACATCGTTCTGCAGTGAAACTCGGACGCTGTACAGGGGCGGCGTGTATAGCAATTTGGGTGCAGTTTACAAAATTAATTATAACTCGGCTATTTCTTTGATTTAAAAAAAACTAGTTTCAGATTAGCAATCTAGGGAACACGGACTACCCCCCCTCCAAACCGGACCCCCCTTCAAAGTTACACCCTGTATATCTACTTATTAATTTTTTAAAAGAATGGATTACTTGTGAGATATAAGTGGTCTGCTTACTTCCTGCTCGGCCTAAGCGGCTCGACTTACAGATCGATTAAAATAATACATCATGTAGTTGGGATAATTATGCAATTTCCTCATTATTAGTCGCTATGATTCTCTTTTTAGAACTAACGTACTAAGAAAATGAGAAGATAAAATAGCTCTGGCTGTTAAAAGATAAAGGTCGCTGTTTATACAGATTCGGAAATTGCGGATCTTTACAGAGAGTAGAAATTGCCGCTTCATCCAGGGAAGGTACGAACTTTAAGAGGGGCGGCGACGTGAATTGGTCTAGCATTCCCCACTACTACGGTAATCGGTTCCGTATCGCCAACGCCAATTCGTCATTGCAAATCTAACTGTCCGGTCAACTGATGCCAATGTTGTCAGATCTCATGCATTCCGAGGAAAAATCATGCTCTCATATTTTGATTACAAAATCTCATGCTTTTTAATAGACACAAAAAGAAATAATAAAATTATTAAAATGACTCTTTGAAATCTACCAAAACAAAGACATAAAGAGAAATAAAGGCAAAATCGAGGGCAAAATTGAATAGATAGAGGTAGGTATCTACAATATTTGGATACTTGAAATGTCCTTTATTGTAGACTGCTCTCTTAATAATTAGCAATGAATACATAAACGGGTATGACAGTCTACGGATATGCGGTGTGTGTGCTGTATTCACGCTGTATTGCAGTGATTCTTAACTCTATTCCGTAAGGATACCTAGATTTTCTGGAAACAACAGATTTTACGACCCGTGAGTCAGCCTGCGTCACGTCTACTGCGCCTCAACGTTCGCCCGGCCTAACAATAAAATAAATTAGAAAGGTTACGTGGTTAATAACTTTTAAGTAAGTACCTGTAACTACCTACTTACAATGTAATATTATGATAAAATAGCAGAACATAATGCTTTTTAATGAAACAAAAATGGCATTACAAAAGTAATTAAAAATTAAGCTGCTTCAAGAGGTGTTTTCTGATAAATTAAGCCATCTCATGCTTCTTTCTCCAAACCTCATGCTTCTTTGAAATTATTCTCATGCACTGAATTTTTCCCACCTGGCAACACTGCTTGATGCGAACACGTTGTGATCGAAGTATGCGTGTAGCATGACACAAATACACGCAAGCGGCAAAATACAATTCACCATCAAGATCCTCACTTTCCAAATCTGTATAATTATTTTATTTTCTTATATTTTTATACATCTAGTATATACAAGTGACAGGCTAGAGGTTATAACTTACTAGGATACATATTTCAATTACTTACAAAGACAACTAATATTTAAATATTTTACACTAACATCTGCATGACATCAACAATTACATTAGTATCCACGTCCACCATATCCACCAGCTTCTTCTAATCCGCCGTAACTTCCAGCACCTCCATACCCTCCAACGCCTCCATAACCACCTACACCTCGATAACCTACAGCTCCTCCATATCCTCCGGCTCCTCCATATCCTCCAAGACCTCCAGCTCCTCCAAGACTTCCAATTCCTCCAAGTACTCCAGCCCGATCAATTCCTCCATAACCTCCTCCATAGCCACCAACAGCTACAGCCAAAGGAGCTACAGGAGCCACAGCTACTCTGGTGATTACTTGGGTGGGATGAACCACGTCAACTCTGGCCTGAGAACTGGTCGCTACTGGAGCTGGCGCCACAGCTACAGGAGCTACTGGTACAGCGGCTACAACAGGAGTCCCAACTGCAGCTACAGATACCTGATTCGAAGTGGCCACTCCTCCTAGTCTTCCTGCACCGTAGCCTAGTCCCAAATTTCCTGGAGTAGCAGTGCTTACTGCTAACAGAACAGAGAATATGATAAACTGGAACATTTTTTCTTAGGTGACTTGATGAGGACGAGACAAGTGCAGCTACTGACTGACGTTAGCGGGTTGTGATGGGAATTTATAGTTATCCTGGATATTAGAATGTAGTAATTCAATAATGAAGGAAGTAAGGTAATCCTGTGAGGATGGATCAGGTGTTGATTGTGTAAGAGCTAATATGACCTTTTATGTTTACTCTTACTTACACTTGAGGTCGATGACATGAATTATCTGAATACGCATGTTTGTGTTTTTTTAAAGAAAGAAATCTGCTACTTATGTTTGTTCTGTTTATAAAAATGAATGAATGAGATTTGTTTTTTTCGTTCAAACAATGAATCGAAACTGCCAAAAGAGATCGTCAGTTACAGAAACTACTTTGGAATATCTAAAGCATATTTTAGAATCATTAATTTCATTCAGTAGCAGTATTTCTTTTAAATGCATTTTCCAATAATTTAAAAGACTTACCGAATCTATATCTATCGATTTCAATAAAAAGGCTTGATCAACTAATATATTGTGTTGTTTGATCAACTGATCGACTCAATAAAATATATCTTTCACCCAAGTGATTTGTTATCAACAGTTTGATTTATTAAAGCAAGGAAGTTATTGCCAGCTTTGGTTCCACTTAGTACTATGGTCTATTTAAAAGTTATAAACAGCTGAATTACCTTACAAATAACCGAACTTTTAAACAGAGGCGTGTTGCTTTCTTGAAAAGAAACTAAATATCGGAATAAACAAAAAATTTTTGCGAACTTTGCTGCTCTCTAGTGGCTAAATGAAGCAATTTTGGAAATAAGTAAATTAGGTTAAATCGGCTTATTTTGAATCCAGGAGTTTGTAGTCATCCATTGTACACGTCTTTTCCGGACACCCTGTATATGTACTTTCTTCATATTTTTGTTATAAAAAACTTATAAAGCGTATCATGACAGGTATTATAATATGCTTTATAAATCTATGCATGCATTCTTCTGCAGCTCTTACTAGCAATTATCGTCGTCAGTCTTCTTCTTTAAGGTCTCTGATGCATAAAGAATATCAAAAACAGCTGACTAACAATTAAAACAGTAAAAAAACTTCTTTGAATAATCTCATCAGCAAATAACTATTTCTTTTATTTTTTGTCTTTCTTATTTTTTACTCATTTGTACGATCGCTAATTTATTTTGGTTTAACTTTAGTTTTAAACAACCACATCAAATTAATGAGGAATACTTCTTTGTCTGTCAGTAAAAAACATATTTTGGGATTCTAAATTAAGATGTAACATAGTTAAGACACAGATTTGCGCTGTTTTGTAATGCAACAATCTTTTAAATTTTACGGCTTCTCTTATTTGCCTGATTGATTTTTACGCAAATTTGTCAGTTCTATATTTACATATTACGATTATCTTTGCTATATAATTTCTCTTTTTGTTTTAAATACGCCATGCAAATTTAAAATGTAATTGCATAAATTAAATAGTACAATTATATTTTTCTTCTGTTTGTAAATATAGGTATCAGCGTGTCCCTCTAGAGACAGACAATTTCCAAATAATAACAATAATATCTTTACCTCTCATTCTAATCACGAGGATAAGCCCAGAAGTCGAAGACTTGTGGGGGAATTTTGAGTTAAGACTGTCTTGTTCCAAACTGACGATATGTACTCAAGTCTCGTTTTGCTAATAAGAACTAAAATGGTGGCGATTGTAGGCACCTTACTAAACATTATATTGTTAACTAAATTTCCAAATTAATACTCGTTTTATCTTGCTTTATTCATATTTGGTTTATATTGTAAATACTTGACAGCATTTTAACATTCTGTATGAAGGAAACAAATCATTTTTCGAATTTTGTTAGAATCTACCCGTTCGATTTTCATTATAGTCTATTCGTTATGTTTGGAGTGAACAATATTTATATTAATTTATTTGTCAAGAACTTGCATACAGTTCTTGCTCCATTTGCTGAATTTGCTCCATTTTTCGGTTACCTGATTTATTTATATGGTTTTTGTATTTTTACATACAGATAATATAGAAAAGACAAGAAATGAAATAAAAAAATATCCTGGCTCCGCCCGGGTTCGAACCGGGGACCTTCTGCGTGTGAAGCAGACGTGATAACCGCTACACTACGGAACCTCTTGTTAAAAGTTAATCGATTCATGTTCACCTCGAGATATAACTAGCAATATATTTATACCACAAAATTCACGAGCTTCACTTATTTTATTCTGAAATTTTAGATTTAAGAATTATATATTTATATCATTGTTGTTGTATATTTTTAATGTTAATCTAAAATTGATATTTATTCTAACTTTACAATTTGTTCATTATTTATGGATGTTAATTTGTTTTTTATTGAATGATACTCGTATCTAATTTTGATATGTAAGGATTGATTTCATATATTTAAAATATTTATTGGATGGTGCTAGCCGAGTGGAATTTAAAAAAAAAGTATTCTAAAAATAGAAAATTTTAATAGTTTTCCTTATTATTAAAATTAAAATGATTTCTAAAAATTAGCAAAATTGAGTTTTTGATTTTTTTTTTTAGTAAATTGTATTTGTAAGAATTGCCTGTACATTAAAATTTATTTATTAAAGCTCTGAATCACTGTCTAAAGTATATATTTTTTACATGCGAATAGACAATAGTAATAAAAATTTTAAACAAATTTTACTTTGAATTCATTTCTCTTATTATAACGGTTCCACTGATATTGTATAAAGAGAAATAATTCAAAAGCATGTAACTATTTTTTGATAGTCTAAATTAATTATTGCTAATCATTCAGCCACCCAAAATAAAATTGTCGTTATGTTTAAATTAAATTACATACCGATTTCGCGTGACAAAACCGAGTGGTGAAATTCTTTTATTTCTAAATTAGACAAACCTACTTTCATTTTATTTCAAACAAATATAGGTACAAGTATCTACCTAACAGAATAAAATTATTTACATCTCGTCTTAGATGTTTCAGGCCCTTGGCACTATCGTTCTCAAGCTCTAGAGAATCAGAAAAATCTGGACGCAGACAGAATTATTTTTTGTAGGGGTTTAACAGACACTCTTGAAGTTAGAATGGTGAAGTTTCAAAAACAAAACAAAACACTTGGAATCGTAATGAAGCACTGAATACAATAAATGAAAAATATGTAAGTTTGCGCTACCATTGATTCTCTAAACGCCCTGTATATATTCTGGTAGCTTAATAGAAAAGATGATTCATTCTTTACAACTTTATATTTTTCGATGAATTTAAACCTACCTACTTATGTATTTCCAATTAAACTTATATTAAAATGGTATTCACAATCATTGGATCAGTGGTCGCAATGTTTAAGGCGTCAGTACTTGAATTGAGGTGACTAGATCGCTGTGGGTTCGACCCCCGCAGCCGGTAGACCGTATATAAGCTATATTCGTGGAGAGATTGGCACCCTCTCTGCGGATATGGTAGGGTTGAAGATTGTTGGCTTGGGTCAATGTGAGATTAATGATACCGGTTGACGTAACCTAATGATTTCTTAATTATAATTTTATAGATTTAGAGTATATTACATATGAGAAAATATATATCGAGTGTTCCAGAATGATGGTCAAATATTTTATCAGTGTATTCTATAAGCGATTTTAGGAGAGATCTTCATATGAAATTTTTCAATTTGGGTCCTTCCTGTTGAGATATTCGAGTTTGGCGGAAAAAATAGTTTTTTTAATTTTTCTTAAAAACGGTTACACTTAGAAATTTCAATTTTGGTACACAATATCAGCTAATCTGAAGCTATTTTGTGGTGGTATCTACCCCTTGGCTCATGTTTCTGGAGGGCAGGAATAAACAACCCCTAGATTTATTTCTTTCAGACCTTTTTCCTGCAATAGCCGATTTCAACAAAACTTTTTTTTTAAATACTACACCTAAAAAATTTTTATATGAAGATCCCCCCCTGAAATGGCTTGTGGAATACACTGGTAAAATATTTGACCATAATTCTGGAACACCCTGTATATACTTCACATTTTTCATGATAAAACGAAAAAGAAACAATAAATGCTATTCAACAAATAATTTAATACAAATTAATACAGATAATAATAATAATAATATCTCTACCCCTCATTCTAATCACAGGGATTAGTCCAGAAGTCGGAGACTTGTGCGGGAGAGGGGGCGGCATATTATTATTAAGCAGGCCGCATTTGCGCCCAGGAACGACTTACGTTGGTAGGCCCTACCCACTATTCAGTGCAGGAATGAGGAAAACCTGGAAAACCTCATTATTTAGGGGGAATTAGATCAGTAATTATAATCGTTGATTTTGATTTGTTTTATTAATTCCTAAAAATTTAAGGTTCATACTACAATTTTGTATTTTTTTGTTCAGTATTAAAAATTGTATTATTAAATATGTACGTATGCCTATTTTAAACTATTATTTAGGAAAATAGGTAAACATTGGCCACTAATATTTTGAAATACAACCCTGATTTTTCCCTACCTAAGTCACCCAGTGTCCGGAAACTAGGCAGCCCTTGAGCAAGTAAAATATATTTTTTGTTGCCTCTATCCCTTTTAACCTCTTCGGTTTAACCACAAAAGTATACGAGGATATTATTGAATCATGTCTTTGGAAGGCTGTTGTCGATATTATCGAAGTAATACAACAAAGAGTATTTCCTTCTATTTCTTTATTATCTTAAACTAAATAAATGGCAACTGTACAATGCAAAGTGAGTGATATTAAAAGAAAGAAAACGCTGGACGTAACACCTAATGTCCTAAGGCGAGTGCTCCATGTCCCAATCCCAAACCAATACCTCCCAGACCAATACCTCCCCATCCAATCCCTCCCAGTTCTAGTCCATGTCCGCCAAGAGCTATTGCGGGAGCGGCGTAGGCAACGGGGGCGGCTACTGCGACTGGCGTTCTGATATCCACCCTAGACTGGTGGCTGATCCCAGAAGAAACAGCGATGGGGGCGGCAACAGCAATGGGTGTTGCAGCGATTCCAATTCCGTGTCCTAGACCTCCTAGACCGATGCCTGCACCTAGATATCCCGGTCGAGCGGCACATACGGCGACTAACGCTGACAGTACTGCTAGTTTGAACATATTGATTTAATTCAAAGGTATGTGTTGTTGGAGGGTGGAAAACTGAGACTGATATTCATGCACTTTTGAATTGTATTTATAGTCAATTGAACTCGTATGACGGAAGTGGTACAAACATGAAGAAATCCGATCGGTTTGTTGGAGTGTGACCTTATTTTTTCCTCGGTTTACTCCTAGTGCCGCGCTGACTATTAATTATAGCCGTTTTGAGTTGCGTTGTATAACGGAGTGTAGGTTTCAGAAAAATTATGTCCTATCGGGTTACGGCTTACAGAGTGGGTTTAAGAGAATTTAATATATCGAAAAAAAAAACCATTTCCATAAAATTTTTCGATTTGAGCCCTCCCTGACGAGATAAGAGGCTTCTAAAAAATTGAAAAAAATTTCATTTTTTTCTCAAAAACGGTATAACTTATAAATCTGAAAATCGGTGACTACATTTAGTTAATTAAGTGACATTGTTGAATATGATTTTTATTTTTACCAAATGTCTACAAGGGTGGCAACCACCAACCTCTGTTGTTTTTTTAATTAGAACTTTTTATTCTAAACGTTTCTCGATATGAAAAAATTACAGTAAATACAACAATCAATTTGCTAAATGTTTTCCCTCTTAGTATTTTTATTCAGACACGCGTATTCTTTAAAAAACTAAAATACATATACGTACTTATCCTCGGGTGTGGAATGTGCAAGTAAAATAATTCATATGAAACGTAGTAGGCTGGTGGTTTTAAATTTTGACATATGTGCCAAATTTGAATCATTTTTATCAAGTAGTAAACTCAGAAATTGGAAAGTGCGAAATGCACTGTTTAAATATTATGGTTAGTCCATTGAAATGTTACATTATTTTGACCTTAGCGTGCATTTTTTAGAGGACGCAATTTTATTGTTTAGATGTGAGGGGGGGGTCAAAAAAAGCTTAACTCGAAGTTTGTGGGGTCACAACCCTCCAGCTTCGGCCGCCATCTTGGAATAGGGGATTAAATTGTTTTTAGCATTTATCAGGTAAACTATTGGTCATACAAAATTTTTTATTGCAAATTGATTCCTCTACAATTTTAGTCCAGTAACTTTTTGTTGTAAAATCAAAAATAACAAAGATATTAAAGAAAAACCATCAACATTATTGGACGCCATAATTTATTTATTTTTGGTATTTAGCATCAGATCATTTTTGTAGAGTGGTTTTTCGGCGAAGAATTTTTATTACATACTTTTTTTTTATTATATTCATTAGTTTGGGTTTTACAGAGCTGTGAAGTGAACACTAATTTTCCCTACTGATAAGTATAAATTTATATCAATGATATGGCATAGTTATTAATATTTTTAAAATAATGTTTTTTATTATGAACATTTCAATATTGTTATTTAATAGTTATTGACTTAAAACTTCATCAAGTCTACTGGGGATACCACGTAAAAAAAACACGCCTCCAGACTCTACCTCATAGGTGGTCCTTTAAAGTAACTATATTGCAATACTTTGCCTGCAATGTTTGTAATTTTCCTCTTTTGTTTTATGTTGATACTTTGCAACCTATAAAGCGTTACTTAAAATTGCACCAAATTTTGTGTAACAAAAACTGATTTGCATATTGTGATGGTATTTCAGTACAAAAAATATAACGTTGAAATGATGCAATAGTCAGTATTCCATTTATTATATTGTCATAGTTCACTTGATTGATATGATTGATTATGCATAACAAATCTCTAAAACTTAAAGCAGCAAACAATGTTAACTGTTTCTCACTTATTTAAGCGTTTTATTTGTTAGATGGTATAAGTCTACAAAATTAACTGACAAAAAATAGGGAGTCCCAAATTTCTCAAATTGAATTTATATCAAGAATTGAGTAGTAACTACTTTTATTTACCATTTTTTTGTTGAGTAGTATTACAGATACTTTTAAATTTATTCCAAAATCTAACTGTACATTGCCTAGTATTACAGTAGCTAACGTATTGTTAAGTTCCTTTTTAAAACATTTATTCAATTGATTATAATGTAGTTTGCAGAAAATGAATTCGAAGATTCAAATAGGTTCAGTATCTTTTGTACTAGATAGTTCAAAAGACTTCAAAGTATAAACAATATATATTGTTTTTTTCGTATAGGAATATTCCAGCAACTTAGCACTTATATAAAGCTGCTTCAAATTGGTACAGGATGGGCAACAATAACAGAGATGTTTATAAAAATGTAATAAAAAGTTATATGTTAGTAAATTCAGATGCAATGCTCCTCAAATTTTTATCAAAAAATATAATAATAATAATATCTCTACCCGTTATTCTAATCACAAGGATTAGCCCAGAAGTCGAAGACTTGTGTGGGAGGGAGGGTGTCATATTATTATTAAGCAGGCAACATTTACGCCCAGGAACGACTTACGTTGGTAGGTCCTAACCACCATTCAGTGCAGGAATGAGGGAAACCTGGAAAACCTCATTAATTAGGAACCAACAATTATTGTATTTCTTAAAATACTAGCCAACATATTGACGTTTTGTGGTCGTTGTGCATCGTATTATTGCATTCAATGTGGATTTTCCTGAGGCCAATAACGGGTGTTTTGCCAATTAACATGCCCGCTCAAATAAAACGTTGTTTCGTTGGAAAATAAAACGTTAGCAACGAAATTGCTATTACCCGCAAAATTTAGTTCTTCGGTCAATGTAAGATCACTAATAAACGTGTTTGGGGTGTTTTTTAATAGTATATCAAAGTAGTTGTAGTAACAATACATAATTTCATTTAATTTTTAGTATATTTATTCATGTTGATAACTTGTAATTTTGGTATTGTTGCCCACCCTGTATCAATTTTGAAGCAACTTTTGATACATTTTTGAAATCAGCTCTGCAAAAGAAATCCAGAAATAGGGAAAAATTAGGGTGTTCCATTTAAAAAAAGCGAAGATCAGCACAGATAAAAGATAAAACATATTTTTATAAAAATACTAACTGTACCCTGCGCGCGTTGCTACGCCACTCATTGGAATGACAGTGACGCCATCTGTCGAAAATTGGTCGTACCAACTTAGAAACCTTCTTGGGCTCATGCACAACAACTTTGCTAAAGATCATCACATGATCAAATACATAGTTTACGATTCTCCAAAGGACATACAGACAAACAGTCATTTTTATATATATAGATATATTTATTCCTTGAAAAAATAATATTATTATGTACAACATCATATAAAGAAAATATTTACAAAATTATTTCGATGCAAATATATACATAGTTTTTACAAATATTTTATTTAATATGACGTGGAAATTTTGAGGCAGTGATATATTATTAATAAAATGTCAGTGCTCAAGTCTCTCAAAAGGTTTAAATCTTTTATACATATATCTATTAAAAACTGATTACATTCACACGAATGTTGATAAGAATTTTAAATTTCAGTGTAAAAGGAAAATAATATGTAGTATTAGTAACATAAAAATTGAAAACCAGCAAATGACAATCTAATTTAGAACCATATATTTCAGATCATATCCATCACAAAGGAATTACCAGCCATGTCCTAAACCCAGACCCAATCCACCAACACCAAGAGCTCCAATGCCCAAACCATGTCCTCCAATGGCCAAAGAAGGACCAGCTACGGCTATAGGCGCTGCCACTGAAGTCCGAACAACAGCTGCCACTGGTCTTACAATATCGGTCCTATATACAGAACTGACGGCCGAAGGCACCGCCACCGCGGGAGCGGCATAGCCACCCAACCCTAGACCTCCATTGCCTACTAGACCAATGCCCAGATTCCCTGGATGTGCCACACATACGGCGAGTACAGCTGACAGAAGAACTACCTTCAACATCTTGCGTGGAAAACTGAAGAAAGACTGATAATGCAGGTGAACTTCAGATACAATTTATACTTGGCTTTATGGCAATTGCGGTGAATTTGTTAAAAAATAGTCGACCTTAACGACTGCAAGCATCTAATCTCAGCTAGGATAATTGTTGGTATCGTATGTCAAGCTGGTACGGTAACCTGATTTGATCTCGCTTTGGAAAAATCGCGGCAAATCGAATAACTACCCACGACGTAAGTTGCAGCACGTCCGATTTTTAGCTCTCGGAACTGAAACGTTTATTTAGCGACCTGTGATAAATTAGTTTGCGAAATATTAATTACCTCGTGTGATTCATGATTCAATAACAGTCAATTGCAATTTATTTCATATTAGTTATAGTATCCTGCAGTTAGTTACTAAACTAAGATTATTTTTAGGTATCGATTCTAGTAAGGAAGTAATTATATTATTTGGATTTTAGCCCTTAGGCATCGGCCAGTTATGAATACAGGGTGTTTTTATTTACCTACCAATTTTAAACAATGACATTTAATAACTGTATGTTGACATATGATGAAATGAAAGTTTCAAGTCGAGACCGTCTTAGAAATGTATCCTGAATTAAAAAATATTCAAAAGATGTGTAAAATTAAACATAATTCTTTGGGAAGCTCTACTAAAAGAAAATATTAACAGGCTAAAATAAGTAGTTCGGATAATACAACTAAATCGGCGTGGAATATAGTGTCCCAATCATCTGACAAAATTAAAAATCAAAAAATATTGCATTAAATATAAGTGACAAGGTAGTACATAATCAGCATATCCTGGTTAATGCTTTTAATCCATATTTTCGGTTTGGTAAAACAACAGGACCTAGAAACCTGTCACCTACAATACCCATCCAAATGTTTAATGAAAAACGTGCCTGATGTCCAGATTCTATTAGAGCATCAGGATTTTCGTCGGCCCAAATATGCGTATTGTGAAAATTAAACACTCCATTTCTTGTGAACCCGGCCTCATCAGTAAAAAGAATGTTTGCAAGAAAACGAGGGTCTCAGCATCATGACGTAGAAACCAGCGGCAAAAAACCAAACGTGCTTGATGATCATTTATTGGATTTAAAGCCTGTACTCGTTGCACATGGTATGGATAAAGCAGTTGCTCGTGAAGGATCACTAATTCCTACCTCGGCTGATATTCTCCGCACACTCGTACCTGGATTCTGCTCTACCAGTGCTAGAATTTCTTCTTCTGCTCTAGGAGTGGATATCGACCTTGGTCTTCCGGATAAATGGCACTGTTTGCTCAAGGAACCGGTATCACGCAATCTTTGGTGAATTCTTCCAAACATGCGTTGTGAAGGAATTTGGCGATTTGGATAAGCGTCAACATAAAGACGTCGCGCTTCGGTGGCGTTCCCATTAGCACGACCATACATGAAATGCATGTCTGTTAATTCTGCGTTAGAGTAACCAGCCGTAGCGAAAGAAAACTTGTGCACTGAGAACAACTGTCAAATACGTACTGTTTATTTCACTAAACATCAACCAACTATTATAAGAAAATATACAACCTTTTTGCAAAATCAAAAAAAGGGCTAAAAACATAAAACATTCCATATCTCCGCATCCGTTACTTTGCGGACTCATGTTTATTGAGACTTTTCTGCTTATTTTGGTTCATACTATTACCTCCTTAAATATTTTACACTCTTTTTTAACACCCTGTATGTCGTAGAAGGCTTCGCTTCCGAGATACAGAGTGTTGAATATAATTTTTTGTTTCGAATTTTCATTATAACTTATAAGATATGCTTAGATTTTTTTCATATTTGGGGGATAATGCCTATTAATTAAGGGGCATAAAACAAGCGATGAGAATTTTCAAACACAGTGCACAGTGGCGTAAACATTAACATCAGTGTTCATTCAATGTTAATTTTTTTGTAATTTAGTTACAATACATTAGTAAATGCAGCACAAAATAAATCAGGATTGTTAAAATTTGTGCACTAAACAGAACTATAAAATATATAACTATTATAACTATAGGTATATTTGAGTATGGCTTGTTATAACAAATATTTATTTTGACTACATTGGAAAGAGATCAAGAATAAAAAATTTCGGCTTGTTAGAATCCTTAACAAACCATATTTAGGTAGGTCAAATGAGAGAAATTGATATAGGTGTTCCGCAAGAATCAATATTGGGTCCAGTTTTGTTTTTATTGTATACGAATGACATTGATACAGCTTTATGCTCTCGATTCACTATGTATGCTTATGATATATCTATAATTCTATAAAATAGTAGCAAGGATATATTAAAATCGATGTGTAATAAATACAAAATGCATAATTTAGGAATATGGTTAAAAACTAGCAGTCTTTATTTCAATATAGGCAAAACATTTACAATGAGGTTTCACAACAAACAAAAATCATGTACTGATATAGATATTAATTTTAATGAAAAAATATTTCAAATCATATTGACCATGTTAAGTTTTTGGGTTTATATATAGATAAATGTCTGAGTTGGAAAACTCATTGTGAAAATGTGATAAGTAAATTAAATTCTATTATATTTCAATTTAAAAGTATCAGAATAGTTTTGAAGCGTGACCAATGTATCAGTTTATGCAGACAGTGCAACAATAGATTGTTGTATTTCCGTTAGTAGAAACATGTTGGATTTAAATTTTATTTATTCTTAACTTATGACAATAGAAACCAAAGACCAACTTGCTCTGAGGAAGGCTTAGTAAATAGGCGAAACGTTGGCAATTGTGAAAATTGTGTTTTCTATAATATTCTAATATCACAAAACAAAATTGGATAATAATTTATATCATAATTAGTAGTATCACAAAAATTATACTACCTAAAGCATTTAAATAGATCCTTTTCCTTATCCACTTTTGAATTATACTCTTAACTGTTTACCCTTGTGTCCCAAGCCTACTAAAACTTAAAAATATGTGATATTACTAAACACTAGCTGCTTAGCAATACTACAGTTTTATATATTTGCAGAAAAAAAAACCACGATAATTATTCTGATAGTGTTTATATTTATTAAAAAAATTTCCGAAATTTTTCTGCATTGCTCCTCAATTTTATGTAGACTAACATTGCAATTCACAGGTCAAGGGCACTAAACCCAATTATTTTGTTTGTTTATTTACATTATTTAAATTAAATCCAACACATTCCACACGTTCACTGTCAAGAATTTTACAATTCATGCTATTAACAACGCAGCACCACACATGAATGCATAATTAATTCGTTCGTAAGTCAAATGAAGTAATTTAATAAAAACCGATAATACAGTGCTTTCGAAAACGTATATCAAGTTGAGGCACATACATATATGTAGAGGTCGTATAGAGGTACCAACACTGATAATCATTCATTCTTTGCTACTGTTAAAAATTATATTAATATAGCAAACTTTTTATATTTAACTTTTTCCTCTGATAATGACGTAAAAGCCGAAACTAACTGGAAATAAAGAACTGTATATGCTAAAATAACGATTCTAATTGGTTCTTTCATATGTTAACATTCACCATCACATTGAATTTTCTTCGAGAAATAATGAAATACTCGATTATTTTTGAATAATTTTACTATATATGATGTCTTCTTGGTAGATCAGTAGTGATGTAAATAGTAAAATATCAAAATTACTGTAAAATTACCGTAATATTTCATTCCACGAGAAAACTGGTGTAATTTTTGTAATTTACAGTTAGAGTTACATACATTTTACCAAAAAAGGTTTATGTTCGAGATTAAATTCGTTGCCTCACTACGTGGTCAAACAAGATGGCCAATTCATACAAATTCGTGTAAATCCTTTTCCTAGTTGTGTTGGCACCAGGATTAGCATCTGGTGCAGGATTTATAACCTTTCTGTCGAATCTGTTTTGGAAAATTAGACCCTTGGTTGGATGCATCGATACCTTGTAGTTAACAGAATCGTTGGACACGACTTTTCCAGCTCTCCAGTGGTAAAATCCTAAATCGGTTTTTTTTGGAATAATTTTCTTTTTGCCTATAAAACAAAAGTTGAAATAGCTCTAATAAAATTTAAACTCAATATCTTCCATGACCAGTTCAAGTTTTCACAAATCTTTAACTTTCAAACAGACATAAGCGGTAGTTTCACATAAAAAAATATACAGGGTGTTAAAAAAAGTGAAAAATATTTAAGGAGGTATATGAACCAAAATAAGCAGAAAAGTCTTAATAAACATGGGTCCGCAAAGTAACGGTTGCGGAAATATAGAATGTTTTATGTTCTTTGGCCCCTTTTTTTATTTTGCAAAAACGTTGTGTATTTTCTTATAATAGTTGGTTTATGTTTAGTGAAATAAACAGTACGTATTTGACAGTTGTTCTCAGTGCACAAGTTTTATTTTGCTATGGCTGGTTACTCTAACGCAGAATTAACAGACATGCATTTCATGTATGGCCGTGCTAATGGGAACGCCACTTAAAAGCGACGTCTTCATGTTGACGCTTATCCAAATCGCCAGATTCCTTCACAACGCATGTTTGGAAGAATTCACCAAAGATTGCGTGATACCGGTTCCTTGAGCAAACAGTGCCATTTATCCGGAAGACCAAGGTCGGTATCCACTTCTAGAGCAGAAGAAGAAATTCCAGCACTGGTAGAGCAGAATCCAGGTACGAGTGTGCGGAGAATATCAGCCGAGGTAGGAATTAGTGGTCCTCTTGTTTGGAGAATCCTTCACGAGCAACTGCTTTATCCATACCATGTGTAACTAGTACAACAGGCCTTAAATCCAATAAATGATCATCAAGCACGTTTGGTTTTTTGCCGCTGGTTTCTACATCATGATGCTAAAGACTCTCGTTTTCTTGCAAACATTCTTTTTACTGATGACGCCGGGTTCACAAGAAATGGAGTGTTTAATTTTCACAATACGCATATTTGGGCCGACAAAAATCCTCATGCTCTAATAGAATCTGGACATCAGGCACGTTTTTCATTAAACATTTGGATGGGTATTGTAGGTGACAGGTTTCTAGGTCCTGTTATTTTACCAAACCGATTAACAGGCACTGCTTATCTCAACTTTCTGCAGAACACACTGAATCAGAGGCAACAGATGTGGTTCCAGCATGATGGTGCTCCAGCTCCAGCTCCACCATAGCCGTTAAAGAGCGTTTACACCAAACTTTTCCACATGGATCGGTAGGAAGGACCGGACCTGTTTTATGGCCTCCAAGATCGCCTGATCTGAACCCTCTAGATTTCTTTGTTTTGGGATATTTGAAGACATTAGTGTCTGGCACTCCAAACCAAGGAGGGTGTTTTCGAAAGAGTTCGAATATCATTGAGACGAAGATGTCGTGCCTGCTTGGAAATGGACGGAGGGCACTTTGAACATCTTCTGTAACTTTGTCTTTTGTTTGTTAAAGGCTTGCTTTGTCGGTTTATTCCTAATAAAATAAAATGTTTGAAAAACGAATAGTGGTCCATATCTCCGCAACCGTTACTTTGCGGACTCGTGTTTATTAAGACTTTTCTGCTTATTTTGATTCATACTATTACCTCCTGAAATATTTAACACTCTTTTTTTAACACCCTGTATGATGAAGGTTATATTTAAAAAGATCACATAATTTCGTATTAAGATAATCATTTGTGAATTGTCCAACGAAAAAGATAAAGCGCATAAATATTTTTCTTAAAGAAACACAGGGGATTCAAATAAATCAGACAGGGCAGAGCGAATATTATTTAATAATACAATTCAGTGCTGCACTGGAAACTGATCCACTGTAAAACCTGACCTTGCGTAAGGCAAAGCATGTAGTCCGCGACCAGCACAAAAAATTTAAAAACTACTACTAATTAATAATATTAATCTTGTTCACCGTGTAAACATATTTGGGCTCATCTTACCCAGTTTCTAATTAACATAAATGTTTCGTAGAGATGATAATGAAGCCGACTACCAAAATATTCACTAGAAATAATTCATATGGCAAAACAACGTTTGCCGGGTCACCTAGTTTTCATATAAATTAGCTACCACATTCGGAACGGAAGGCCAAACCATAAACGCAGTATAAACTGCTAAGCTTTTGAAAAGTGTACCGTGAAAACATTTCTACATTTCTAATTACCTTTAAAAAACGGTTTCCAATCTTCCTTGCGCAACTTCTCACTGTAATCAATGTACCCAGAAATTTCAAACCCGTTGGTATTGTAGTGTCTTAAGAACACAATCGTAGACAGAATCCCCACTCTATTCGACCTCTCCCTGAGAGCTAGCTCTAACTGAAGAGGGTCGCCTTCTCTGATGCCTTCACTGGACAACTCGTAGGGCTTATAAGGAGGGTATAGGTACAACAGCACTGCTGCCAATCTCTTCTCGAATTGTTCTCTGCTAAGAGTTTCACCTGAACTCCTATAACCAAGTTCTGCGATGATTCGCCGGACTTCAACGCTGCCTAAGTAGCAGTCATCTTGGTTGGTATTGAGGGAGTCCAAATACTCTTCGTAGTTGTTAAATTGCAGAAGTCTTCGATCTGCTTCTATTTGAGGGGACGCGTTGTAAGGAATTGCACGAGCCATTTTAGTCTGATGGCTTGTTGTATCTACGAGTACTCTGTAGAAAGCTTTTGCGTACAAGTGTAATGGCTATTGTCTAACTGTTACAATTTATTTTGATATATCAGTTTGAATTTGACAGATCTGTCTACTCCTTCTGTCAGAATGAAAGATAGATAAAAATATAGGGTTATGTTAGCACATTTCTCACATTCTTAAATTGATAAACCACAGAGTGAAGCATGCTATGTTTAATGTAGAAAATAAATTAAAATGGTTTCGTATTCATCACGTGCAAGCAATGTTACTTTAGCGTTTTTCTCGAAAACGGTTAGATTTATCAAAACAAATAAAGTATACCTTTTTGATGTCAGAAGGTTAGGAGAACAAAAATATTCAGTCAAAAGTCGCATAAAGTGTAGCACAAAAACGTTGGAACCATTCAAACCAAAATAAAGGCTCGTATGTTGCGGTCTCTACAAAATGCGAAAAAACGGTGGGCAAATTTATAATCCTCATCCCGAAAAACCCCCATATACGAAATTTCGCCAAATTTTTATGAGTGTGGCAAAAGGTATTGCAAAAAAAAACTGCAAATAAAATTAAATTTTAACACCCTGTAACTCAGTTTTGGAAGAAATGTTATAGAAAGAGGTAGCATTTATATTCGATCTAGAATTATCCCCTGAATTATTTGCTAATCATTTCCGGACACCCTGTATAAATGATATACAGGATGTACGGACATTATGCGTCAAGACTTCAGGAGGTGATTCCTCACAAGAAATTAGGGTCACAAAGTCCTATAACAATTTTTCGAAAACTCAATATTAACGGAGATACAGGGTGTTAAAGTAAAAATTTTATTTTCGATGTTTGTAAATAACTTCTTAAGAAATTCAAATATTGGCATAAAATTTGTAAATCGAGGGTTTTTGCGGACGAGAAATTAAAATATGTGTATAATTTTGACATCACTAGTAGAGGGCGGCACTGAAGATGATAATGATTATGTAAAAATTCGACTAAATTAAATGTTCAAATTGCGCATTATCAATAACTTCAGGAGGTATACGATGTATCTCGTGACGAATTCTTGCTTTTAAATCTTGTGAATTAACCGGTCTAGTAACGTATACTTTGCTTTTTAAGTATCCCCAGAAGAAATAATAGAGGGGTGTCAAATCAGGCGATCTGGCTGCCCACTCAATCGGCCCCCTTCTCCCTATCCAACTATTCGGAAGCAGTTCATCTAAATAAGCACGGACAGGTGTTGCATAATGAGGAGGTGCACAGTATGAAAATTAAATCTTAAAATCTTCAAACATTCTTTTCTTGGAATTTTTGTTATGTAACACCATAATTTTTCATGATGTATGCATGTAGAATGACACGTTCTTTTAAATGGCATGGTCAAAATTGCTATTTAAAAAAAATTGTCGATGACGTCACAAATATGGGTCGAATGTCAAAAAGTGCCTTTTTTAAAAACAAAATCGACGTGCAAAACGAAAACTTCTCAATTTAAAATATAATGAATCTATTCGTTACTTTTCGAAAGCACTGTATAATATTTCTATGTAAAAAAAAACAACCAAGGTTACAAAAAACTGTTTAATTTAATTAAAAAATCAACAATATATATATCGCAAACAATAGATTTGAGAATTTATGTTAATAGCTTCAGTTACGTCAGTGTAAAAATATAATTTTACAATCTACTGCAATTTCACTACAAAAACTAAACAAGAGCTGAAATACAGGTTTTTCCGGTTAGAAATAATCGCCTTGAGTAACTAGAAAGTATATTATCTGAAACAATAGATCTGTGTTCAAGGATATAGCAATTGTCATTTCGAATGTCTTAACTATCACTATAGCTGTAAAATCCACTTCTAGTAAAATGTTACATTAAAAAAAAATAAAGAAGAAAGGTTATGTTAGTTCTGTTTTAATAAATACACACATATTTTATTTCCGAGTGTTAAATCTTAAAAACTAAAATGCTAACCGTAACTTAAGCAGCAAAATTAAATTTTCGTGGAATTAAAACTGCTCTTAAAAAACTTTTGTGTAATGAATATTTGTGTCTTTGACCTCAACGTAGATAATTTGCGGGTTGAGAGATTTTATTAAAATCCGTAATATTAGTGACATAATTTATTATGTAAATTGTTTATACTTTACTCATACATAACTTGACACTTCAGTTTATACATACTAAAGGTAAAATCTTTATTTTTATATTACGGAAGTACAGACAATAGTATATTATGCTAAATCTCATATGCAAAAAAACATTAAGTTAATAAGTGGTAAAATTTGAGGTTTCATAATTTGTAGCTCAATTTTTATATATTTTTTTAGCAAACTGTAGTTAAAATGAGTAATTTCAACTTATATATCCTGTATTTTGTTAAATGCTGGCATTTTAGTAATTATACAGGGTTAATTAAAAGGTTGTTGTATAACCCTAATTTTAAAACACACTGCGGAGCAATTTCTTAACAAAGTTCTCTCAAAATACCAATTTTTGCTAAGAACCATTCCTTTCCAATATTTTGTTTTTTGGTTCATGTCTTTAGGTGCCTTGGTTTATTTTAAAGAGCAAAATGAACTTTTAATAGGAAATTATTGCAACTTACATTAAAAAATAAGAACATTTATTAATGCAAACTTAAATCATGAACATTGTACTGAAAATAAAAAATATGAGACCCCAAATTTTAACAAATATTAACTTGTTTTTTTTATTTTTATCTAAAAATAAGAAATGTAATTGTTTTTTTTTTCAAATTATAAACATTTGTAATAATACCAAAATTTTTAACTAATAAGTATTTTGAACAATACTTTAAATAGATTTGGTATGACAATTACATAAATCTATTTCTAAATTACCATTCGCGCCACCATCTGTAACCATAGTCATTATCATTAAAATGATAATTACGTTTAAAATCGTACTTAGGTTCTTGCGTGAAGTAATCCCATTTGTTACTCTTTTTGTCACTGTCGTCATCTTTTTTGCCCTCATATTCGTACTTATAAGGTATATCGGAGAACCAGTCGAAATCATCATTTTTGTCACTTTCACTTTCCTTAGTAAGTCGGTCACTTTCATTGTCGTCACCAAAAAACTGTTTTAACCTGTCCTCATAAATGGCATCTAAATCATTTTTAAAACTCTTCCAGTATTCCTCAGCAACAGAGGCCTTTGGTTCTTCTTTTTCAAACCATGCTAAGTACATGTCTTGTATTTCTTCGTCGAGCACATTTTTGCCTTTAGGTTCTTCTATGGAAAACCACGTACTATATGAGTCTCCATCGCCTAGATCGTCCTTTTGACGGTAGCCTCTGTACTGAGTTTTGGGATTTTCTTCTTCTGTCTCTTCGCTGTCTTCAACTACGATTGGAAGCATTTTGAGGAAACTTTTCGTTTCGGCAGTATCCTCGATTACTTTTGGATTGTTTACTTGTTTTGCACTATTCTCTTTTTGTCCACGTTCAATGTCTACAGGATGGATTATGTAATTAGCATATGATTCAGATGCTTCTTCTTTCACTGGTCCAAGGTAAGTGGCTACGACCATCTTGTTGTATCCATATTTCTTGGAAACACCAAACTCGTATTGTCTAGCGTCCTCCGGAGCAATTGAAATTGTAGCAGCCGGTACCAGGTAATCCTTTGTTTCAAAAGAACTGCACACCACCACACTGTTTAATATAAACAACACGACTACCAGCTTGTACATTTTCGACTGACCTTTTTCTGGTTGAGGTTACCGCTGAACTAAAACTGCAAAACTGTCCCTTTCAATTTATAGATTTTTAATTGAATAATTCGCCATGTAATTATTTGAGATAATTCATTTCGGTGGTGAGTGGCCTACACGAGTACGATATTTGTAGGAAAAAATGTTATGGTCTATGCACGTACAATTATGACCGCAAAATTGCAAAAAGTTTAATTGGAAACATGAATTTGTTGACCGGCTTCTTTCTCGCTCTTTGACTGTTTGTGTGTCACTGATACACCGTTGGGTTTGTTGTCTTGGCTGTCTGTATTGGATGATGTAAAGTTAACTTGGTGAAATACGAAAGATTAAGTGAAGCGTGGAAACAAAAGGGATTAGTTCCGAGTGAAACCTCAGGATAAGTGACTGGTTTTCCGCTTTTATATATGTTTCCTATGTTTACAACACCCGTATTTACCGTAAACAATAAAGTAAGATTGATCACACGCTCATATATAGTTATTGACATGCTGAGAAAGGTAACTTTTAAGTGCGAGGTGTATTCAAATATTTGAATACCTCCCAGCACCTGAAAGAGCTTTTGCAGCGTGTAATGTATTAAACTTTTCATTCTCCCACCGATTTTATACAGGGTATCCCTAAAAGATTGGGACAGCGTTTCGGCACATAAAGTATAGCTGAAAATAAGTTAATAACTTTCGACTGTTTCACGTTAATTTAACGAAATTTTGTAACCAGGTGTTTCTTGGGATGGCAAATTCAATTTTATTGTCCATTTTGGTATATCTTCTAGAGGGCGCCACCGGCGACGATTTCGAACCATTTAAACCGTTACAACTTTTTTGTTCCACCCTGTATATTATTTTGAACTAGAAAAATCTCTTCCCCAGTCTTTTATAGTTAAGAAAGGTTACCTTATTGAAGTCGCTTGGAGCAATGGTTTCCGACAAAAACACATCTAAATCTATTGTTTGCAGTGACCTTAATACTTAAAAAAAATAATAAGTAAACGCAAACATAAATAATTAAAGTAAATGCTCGAAACGGCCACCACTTTCTTGTATGCCGAGATTTATTCTTCGTACAAGGTTTATTTGTACTAATTTAACGAAATTTTGTATCCAGGTGTTTCTTGGGATGGCAAATTCAATTTTATTGTCCATTTTGGTATATCTTCTAGAGGGCGCCACCGGCGACGATTTCGAACCATTTAAACCGTTACAACTTTTTTGTTCCACACTGTATATTATTTTGGTCTAGAAAAATCTCTTCCCCAGTCTTTTATAGTTAAGAAAGGTTATCTTATTGAAGTCGCTTCGAGCAACGATTTCCGAGAAAAACAAATCTAAATCTATTGTTTGCAGTGATCTTAATACTAAAAAAAATTATAATAATAAGTAAACGCAAACATAAATAATTAAAGTAAATGCTCGAAATGTCCACCATTTTCTTGTATGCAGAGATTTATTCTTCGTACAAAGTTTATTTGTGCTCTGCGTAGCATGTCTTCATTTATAGCGATATCTTGAACAGCGGCACGAATTTGTCTCTTAGCTCATTTTCGTTATTTGTAACAACAGAATAGAGCTTGTTCTTAAGTGTTCCCCACAAAAATGTATAATAGAATCAAATCTAATAGGTCCTATTGTTTAATTACAGAGAGCTATTTGTAGTTCCTTCAAGAAAAATTGCCAGTGTTGCTTGAGGATAAATGAATAATTTTGAATTTTGTAGATAAATTATAAGTCATCAGCTTTAGATATGTATTTCTCGGAAACCGTTGCTCCAAGCGACTTCAATAAAGTAACATTTCTTAACTAAAAAAGACTGGGGAAGAGATTTTTCTAGTCCTAAATAATATACAGGGTGGAACAAAAAAGTTATAACGGTTTAAATGGTTCGAAATCGTCGCCGGTGGCGCTCTTTAGAAGATAAGCCAAAATGGACCATAAAATTGAATTTTCCATCCCAAAAAACCCCTGGATACAAAATTTCGTTAAATTAGTTTAGTTAAATCGACTTATTTTCAGCTATACTTTATGTGACGAAACTCTGTTCTAACCTTTTAGGGACACCCTGTATAAAACACAAAATTGAAAGATGCTGATCCTATATAGACTGTAATAAAATGGGTATAAGGCTGTTTATTGTCCTAAAAATAGTCGTATCAAAGTGTGCTGTTAACATTATTTTGACAGTTATCAAATACGTAATTTTTCTTCAATGTAAAGTTCATAAGTATAAACGTCTTTTAAGTTTATATTTGACTAGAATTTAGTAAAAAAAGAATTCCATTGAAGAAGCAGCAATTATTGCGTGCAGGAGTTTGCTCCCGGACAAATCTAAAGACAGTTACAATCAAAAGCCTATGAAAATTTCATCAAATGGTGTTGAAGATGAACGCTTCTTTTATCGGTATGAGCGTGGCACAATTTCAAAAATTCCGTACGACATTCTTAAAATTTCAAACCCAAATCAGTACATGGGCCACTAGTTTCGAATAACGTCCTCTAGATGACTAGCAAATGCCCCAGGCATGGACATTTTAGATATGAAAAGGCACGGGGAGTAGAAATTATCAGAGGTAGCGGAAGGATATATAGCAGATTCAGTGACCCATAAAATAGAAGCTGCTAGTAAAATCGATATGTATTCAGCAAAGCAAACATTCAAAAACAGAATTTAATAATGACCATGTTGCGCAAATCGACAAACAAGTCAACATTTCCAGTGACGTTGTTTTAGAACAGGATTTCAATCAACATTTGCCGTTAAATCTTTCAGGAATATACAGAAATTCTAATTTTTAAAATAATTATTCTTAAAACAACAGTATATCTTGGTTTTTGCAAATATTTGTAGATACCTCGGCAATTGGTGATACATTATAACCACAAAATATACATGCCTATGGTGATAATAATGCCTCTATCCCATTTATTGCATAAATAACATTTAAAATAAAGCAAAAAAATACCATCTACTATCAACAACAGAACAAATTTAAGCTGCTGTCAATAGCTGTAAGAATTCAGATTTTTTAAATTTACTCCAAGGGCGATTTGATTTTCTTAATCTTAAATGGTTTCCATAACTTTTGCGGTTTATAAGATTCTATAATTTACATTTAAAAGTAACCATCTTGTATAAGTACAAAGACACAATGACCATGAGTTACAAAGGAAACATATAACTTACACTTTACGTGGTTCAAAGAAACCTTGCAAGGTGAAATGAAATCGGCAGGAAATAATTTACTACATGATGTTTAAAAGTTAAGTACAAGGAAGATGCCAGTTGTAATGTAGAGATAAAATATAAATAATAAGTAATTAAGACCTCGAAGGCGATAGACGCCTTAGAGGGCATTTTATGAAAATTCAGTATGAAAAATACAAAACAACAGTCAGACAGCAGTTTTTAACGAAGAGAACACGTTTCATCATTGAAAGAGTAACCGCAAAAAACCCCATTTTTTCGCCCGTTTTTGCGTAGTGTGTAGCAAGAACGAGGAAGGTCGTCCAGAGGTCTCCGTGAGCTTAAATTGATCGTCATGAAAAATCTAGGTGAGCATAATTCGATTTTTCCAACCCCCTACTTAAGGGGTGGAAACTACCTCTAAAACAAGAAACGTGAGAAAATTGTCGATCAATTCTTGGTCAAAATTGGCGGGAACGTGAATGGCAAGGATGAGATCAGGGATGTTCTTCAAAGAAAAAAAAAGGCGAAAAACCCCCCGCGTGGGGGTAAAACCACCCCTATTGCCGAAAACCGGCGGCAAATGATGCTTCCTTCATGAATTGCCTTTTTGTGCCACTCTTCCTTATAACTCCAAATGATATGAAATACTTGCCCCTATAATTGGTTCTTCTGTCGGATTCTGATCAGTTACCCCTACCTAAAACAAGAAAACAGAAAAATGGTCACTAACATCTGGGTAAAAATTGGCGGAGTTCCACATGACAAGGGTAACATCAAGAATGCCCTCCTAAAAATGCTCAAGGTGAAAAACACCCCGCGCATGGGGGTAAAACCACCCCTATTGCCGATAGCAGACGGGGAATGATATCCACTTCATGAAGTATTTTGTTTCCCCCACTACCCGACAAATGATACGAAAGACGGGCCCCATAATTCGATCTTTTGCGAAATTCTGACCAGTTTTCCCCGACTTCAAGGATGGCAACCCCCCCGGTATCCCAAAAATGAAAAACTTCCATTCAAAATTCCGCCAATTTTTACCAAGAATTGATCGACCATTTTCTCACGTTTCTTGTTTTAGGGGTGATTTCCACCCTTTAAGTAGGGGTAAGTCGAGCAAATATTGGAAAAATCGAGTTATGTTCACATAGATTTTTCATGACGATCAATTTAAGCTACACACTACGCAAAAATGGGCGGATTTTGCGTCACTCTTTTCTATTGTTTTTTTACTATGCATGTATTTTTAGAATAAGTTTTCTACCTTTGGGCATAGTTGATTTTTCTCTGTTCCTCTCATTTTGTAATGATAATGATGATGATAATTAATTGCTACTAAGATTTGTGCTTAATACACACATCTCCAAAAGTCTTGGCCTCCCCTTGTTAATTTATCTTTAAAATAAAAACCGTACACTAGCGTCCGAAAATATGCAGACATTTTTAAAGCAACCAGTTTTAAACTGACATCGGGTATTAAAGTATCAATTAAATGTTTTGTGAAATGCCATGTAATTCGATTTTTCAGTTTAACAATTACAGCCATATACACTGAAAACATTATTGAAGCAATCATTGAGCTTTTGAGCAACAAATTTTGGGGAAACTTCATTTTTCAAGACGATAATGGCAGACCACATGGCACGCAGAGGGTACCAAGATGCTGCAGGCAGAAAATATTTAAAGAATGAATTTGCCAGCAAACTCACCAGACATAAATCGCAATCAACATGTCTAAAATTCCCTTGATTTTATAGTGTACTGTAATGAGTCCGGAAAATGTTTACTTCCTGGACTGCTTTAAAAAACACAATATTCACATTTTTAAAAGATTTTATCTTTAAAACTACATAATCAAGCCTATAAAAACTAATTATAATTAACAGTAACAAAAGATACTCGTTAGAACTTTTGATTTGTTTGCCTGATGACCAACTGCTTGCCATTTTAAGAGAGCCACCAGTTTTGGATATTTTGAAATATCACCTCCTTCTTTTACCATCAGCATAGACTTGAGCATCGAATATTTTGCCCACATTGTCACAGGATTCATCTTTTTGGAGATATCCAAGAAGTACGCCAAAAGGATATTCTCGTCCAAGGAAGCAAGGCTGTATATTGTTAACAAAATGGAATTAGGTTAATTAAATACTAAATATTTATTTTTATTTAATCTTTATATAAGATAACTCAAAACATAAGTTGTGTTTAATAAAACTACATATACTTTAACATCCAAAACTTCTAGAAACCGTGTTAATAACACTGATATTCGTTTCAAGACGCAAGAGCTTTACTCCGATATAAAATATTAAAAACATAAACTCTCTGGCTAACTAAAGATATTAGATGATCTAGATCTAGTAATACATTATAAAATATCAGTGAACTTAACTCAACGTAATAGTAGTTTCATGCACCTTCACTAAATAACTTTCCACAAATTAACAGGAACACCCATAATACAAATGACCACGCCTTAATCCTGGCCTGTATCCAAAAGGGCGTACAACATATCCATGCGGAACCCCATGAGAGATGTACGAGTAAGAAACAGCAGCTGGTGCAGTAAACGGTTTGTTGAAAATCGGCGCCACGATTGGTTTAGGTATCAAAGGATTGGTTGAAGGTGACTTTTCATATAGATCAATTCTTTCACTATAACTTGTAGGCAAAGCAGAACCATAACCTCCATACAAATACACTGGGACACATCTAACTGAACTTATTATAACAAAGAACACAAATATGTTCCACATCCTGCATCTGGTTGATACAAACAGGTAGAAATACACAAAATTTTTCTATTTATATGAGGCTATCGCATATCTATCTTTTTTCAAGAACTTCAGCCCTGAAATTTACATAAAGCCTAAGGAAAAAATTAAATTTAATGCATTGTAGATTAACAGTAGTGACATTATTTACAAATTGTTTCCATTGTGTGAGATTCGGCAAGTGAATGAGAACAAAGACCTAACTGACCAGTGCTCTGAAAGATATGTAATAATTATCTTTTAATTATTAACAGAACGTCTTGTTAAGGTCATTATTACAGTAGACAAATGCAATTATGGAAGAAAATACGCCATAACGAGGAATAAATTATTTACGGTTATATAATTGACTTAAAACGATTTCTTTGTTTTGCAGATAGCGCGAAATTTTTTAATTTGGGTGTTGTATCTGCAAATAACCAGATTTCTGTAAATTTCTAACAATTCTAATATTTCCTTAAAGCTATACCTACTAATTTCAAGATTAATACATGTACTATCGTTTGCAATATTAATGACACTCACTAAAATGAATTTTGCGATTTATTTTGAACTTCTGACGTATTCATATTGAAATCTGCTTTAAATTTTTAACATTAGTTATTAGTTGTTTCACTTACCAAGAGAGATTGAATGAATTTTCTATTCAAAACTTCCAGAAGTTTAAAATCTGGTTTAAGAGAGTGTCATTATTATTGCAAACGATTGTACCTATTCCGACGCTATCTTAGTTTCACCATTCCCCTAGTAATTTTATCGAAAGATTAACTTATTCTTGTATAATAAGACTAAATATTCTTCATTTAAGAATAAAAATACTTGACATTAAGAAACCTACTTAATGTGAGATAATTATGTTACTTTCAAGCATTGGTCCCCAAACTTTTTTGTCTCCTAGACACGTGCCAATGTTTTCTGTTTTGGTGGAGCCCCGCCACGTGCGTGTAGTTAATAAAATAATTGTTTACTATGAAATTAATAATAATTCTTAAACAGTTTGATGTTTGCTAAGTATATGTATGTTATATCCAAAAATCATTGTATGCATTTGAGACTTATTTTATTTTTATTTTAAAATATTTTAAATGTTAAATTGTTTAATACAACAATGTAATACAAAGTAACTCAGATAAGATAAGCACGTGTTGCATAGAAGATTATCAGTGCATTCTCCATTTCAATATTTAAATACTTCTGAGAAGTAAGACCAACAATAAAAACAAAGTTAACAAATATCGAGTTTGTCAAAATGTTTGTTGATTTTTGTTTTACATCAAGGGCAACTAGATTTTTTATTAAAATTTTTATATTTTTTCAATTACATGGGTCTTCAAATAAAATAGTGGTGTTGCATATTAACGTGTTCTTAATTTTATTCTACATTTACTGTCAGGATCTAATATGGCACCCAGAAGAAGAAAAATAATTCAATGTTGCATTACCAAAACTTATATTTCGGTATATTTTTATACCTCTGCACCAAATTTTATCTCTTTCTGTTGAGTAATAACGAAGCTAGATAGCATTTTCTAAAGTCACTATTTTTCAGTTTCATTACAATATTTACTGCAACAGATATCTGTTTGGTTTATCTTAATGGCCATAATGGCTTCTATTTTGAGTTACCCTGTATATTTTATGGTTTTCAAGATGACAATGCATGGTAAACCATGATATTGGTATGACATTTGGCAATGTTGTTTATAATTCGTTGCGCTGACTTACCTATGGATTATATAATAGGTAATCATTCCTTTAACTATAGGCAAATATAAACAAAAAATATAGTTATAATTGAGCAATTAATATTAGTCCAATATCAAATAAAATTTAATTTACACGATTTGTTATTTACTTATAATTATTACTAATTTAATAAAATAATAATAAGTACCTAAAACCTTTATTTTTTAAATTTACTCATGAATATTGAAAATCAGTATACTTTTTAAGTACTGAAGACTGAACAATATAAACTACACAGGTATTGCATTTTTATTAATTTATTTTAATTCACTATCAGAAATCACTTGCAGTAAATTAAAAAGAGACTTATTAATATTAATAACCGATTACTAAATACATTAAGTAACTTAGCAGAATGCAACTGAATATAATCCGATATTGATTTCTATTGGAAACTTATTATTTATTCGTTTTTATATCACTATTCACAATAGTTTTATGTATAGCAATTGATAGGTGAAAATGAATTTAGTTACATTTTACAAAACCACAATGCGTTACATAACATTGCTCCCATAGATATCTTTCCTAATTTTCAGAAATGGGTCTGCCAGTCAAATGTCTACATTTTCCGCTTGACCTGACAAATACAAAAAGATAGCGAATTAATTGTTAACTAATTCATATCACGCGTGAATTGCCAATGAAATATTTTTAAGTTTTCCATAGCAATTGTTGAATAGCTATGAAACATAATTAAGATCTTATATGTTTTTCTATAATCTAATTCTGCATACAATTTTCTTTCAAGTGATATGTAAATAACACTATAGGATTATTTGTATGATTCCTCCAAGAAATTAATATTAATATATTTTTTTTTTATTGTATAATACTTTTGTATTTCCAAATGTATCGTATTTAGTAGAGCATAGTAATATACTACGTGATAAAGAAAAGTAAACACCCATGAAATTTTATTTTTTTTTATATTTTTTGCATATTTACTCCTGTCGGTGAAAGTAAAACTTAATTAAATTTTTAGATTTATCTGTTAAGTTTTTTTTTTAATTTGCATAGATCATACTTTGCAAACATAGTATTCTGTTTATTATCAATTATCAATAGAATAATATTTAATGAGTATACTTTCTTTGTCAGGTAGTATATTAATTAATTACGAGTTCAAAGAAAATCAATTCTCTGAGCGGTTCTTTTCCCAAGTTACTAAATCCATATTCTCAATAGGCATAAATAGCGCAGCATAAATCAGCTCTGCATACCTAGTAGGCCCATGGCTTAGTTCACACTACTTCTCCATTCCTTCTTATTAGTAGATCTCTACCTCCATTGAGTGATTTATTCTGTCTATATTCTTTTCCACGTCCTCTTTCCATCTTACTCTCGGTCTTCCACGTATTTTCCTTCTCATTATATGATCCATCCATCTAAGTCTTTAAGTATTTATTACTCCTATAATATCAGGCTCATTAAATAGGGATGATAACCAACTATTTGTTCTTCTTTCCCATATATTACCTACGTTTTTTCCTCCGAATATCTCCCTCAAAATTTTTCTTTCCCATATCCTTAACCTATTTTGTTATCCCATTCTCAATGTCCAAAAATCAGTACCGGCCTTATCTTATGTATATTAAGAGCGCCAACGCAAAGATTTGCTGCCATCAATCAGTTCATCAACTCTTCCTCAAAACTCGGTTTTCTAGTAAATGTCGTTCCTAAGAATGTAAATTTTTCAACCTCTTCAAATGTGTATACTTTTCCTTCATCTGTTGTTATTCTTAATGTTTCATTTCGAACAAATTCCCTGTCAGACCATACCATGTATTTCGTTTTAGTTTGGTTAATTGCTAGTCCCATACTTTCTGCTGATGTTACCAATCTCTTGTAAGTTTCTGTTAACTCTTTTTTGCTTCTTGTTAATAGTACGATATCATTCGCAAATGCCAAACACTGATGCCGTGTGAGGTATATATTAAGCCGGCTCTATTTATATTTGCTTCTCTAAATAGTCTTTCCAGTAATATATTAAAAAAGAGTGGTGATATTGGACCTTGCCTGAGACCTTCTGCTACTTCAAATCTTTCCGATAGCTTTCCGTTTACTCTGACACTACTTTTTGTGTGTGTTAACGTTAATTTTATCATATTTATTATTTTAGGACTTAAATTCATCTCTATTAGTGCTATATACAGTTAACTTCTTCTGAGTCTACCATATGTTTGTTTAAAATCAATAAAGATTGGAAACGTTTCCTTTTGATGTTCGTAGCTTTCTGCCTGTACCTCCCTTAACGCAAATATTTGGTTCACTACCGATCTCCCCCTGTCTAAATCCACATTGATATTCTCCTATTTCATTTTCTATCTTCACCGCCAGCCTGTTCTTAATATGAGACGTCAAAATAAATATTACATTGAGCAGAGCTATAATTAACTTTGACAATCCTATCTCCTTTTTTAAAAATTGGTTGTAATATAGCTTCCTTCCATTTTGGTGACATTTTTTCTTGTTTCCATATTTTTCCCAGTACTTTGTGTATTTATATATTTTTAGGTATTAATAATATTGTGTGAAACTAACTACTCAGTGGACAAAAGCCCCAACCTGCGTTGAATTACACCCACAATATCTACCCATATATTCCTTATTATTAGCTTTTGAACATGTTTTACTGTATTAGAAAGGTATTTTAAGATAATATAAATCAAATCTCCTACAATTCCTATCAATGAAGTCATATGTATGTTCTCTGATCCCAAACATCTAGGTATGCTAATGAACAATTCCACAGACAAATCTCTATTCAATAATTATCTAAAGAAAATAATCTATATAAATTTACTAACCTGCTTTAATCTTATTAATCTTTCACTATACTGCCTCTTCTTCTCTCTCATTATTTTGTTATCCTTCTTTGTCTGTTATATGCTTCTTTTATAGCATTTATTTCTTCCTGAAGCATCGTTAATCATAACTTTCTTCTTTTTTCCAAATCTTGTTTACATTCTAAAATAAATGTATCTTTTCGCTAAAGTAATCATACCTAACTTACTTTACCCGACCTTGTCTAATAGCTGTGAAATTTCGGTAAGTACTAACGTAAAGTCTTTCTAAAGCTGTAGAACTATGACTAATCATTCATAATGGCCTTAAAACTAAAGTAAATAATTTTGTGGTTACGCCTAAAAATTAGTTAGAAAATGTAGTATGTCATTATAAGGTTCAGATTTAAGGTAAAATTTTGTTTCACGTTCTAAAGTTGCGTGTAGTTCAAAACATTGCCCCATAAATCTGTTACATATCAGGAATGATTGCAAAAATACGAAGGTATATTATTTATTTGCTAATTAACATAAGAATGATAGAATCGCGTACACATTTGTTCAGGAAATCTCACTCATTTATTGTTGCTCAAGTTATTGATTTAGTTTCTATAATTATAACGTAATATTTTATGTATCGTTTCCTGATTTCGCATTGAATTCTTAAAGTTTTCTACGCCTGCACAACCGTATGTGAGCAATAAATTAAGATGCATTTATAAACAATCTCACAAGTGGTCATATATTTTTGGGAAATTTGTTGGAAGCATTGGAGATATAAATAAAATTTGCTTCAAATGTTTCACGTGAAAATATAATTACCTTATTAAAAATTAAGTGGTAGCATAGATTACTTACAACCTTAAAACTACGTATTTGTTATTATAATATATTTTAGGATGTTAAGTATTTTTTACTGTTTAAGAAAGGTATTTTAAGCTAATATATATCAAATCTCCTACAATTCCTATCAATGAAGGCATATGTATGTTCTCTGATACCAAACATCTAGGTATGCTATTGAACAATTCCACAGACAAAGCTCTATTCAATAATTATCTAAAGAAATTAATCTATCTAAATTTACTAACCTGGTTTAATGAAAACACTCTATAGATATCTAACTTCTGACAATGGGAACTCGATATTCAACCACAATAGATGAGATCTGCCCTATTTCTGCATTTTTAAGGTTGTTTCATCAGGTGGCCCCCTTTAAGTTGAGTCAAATATCTAACTATACAAATTACTATACCAATAAATTAAAATTATTTGAAATTAAATGTCGACAATGTCAAACTGATTAATCTGTCAATGAATTTAAACATTGTAACGACCCACTAAAATAAATAAAAAAAAATTACCCTTTATGTATAGTTTTTTATATATTTTCAGGTATTAATAATATTGTGTGAAACTAACTACTCTGTGGGCTAAAGCCCCAACCAGCGTTGAATTACACCCACAATATCTAATAATAAAGAATATATAGGTAGATATTGTGGGTGTAATTCAACGCTGGTTGGGGCTTTAGCCCACAGAGTAGTTACTTTCACACAATATTATTAATACCTGAAAATATATAAAAAGTTAAAATGGAGAACAAAAATTGTCAACCATTCTGAAAAGTACAGCAGAAGTTATTTACTTTATTGTCGGTAGCATTTTGTAACACTGTGGATATTGCGTTAATTCCACGGAAATTGCACTAAATCGTTAAGAGATATTTACAAAGGCTGCATGTTTGTTGCTTATTAACATTAATAATCTATGTCATTGGATCAAGACGGAGCGAGGTGATGACTATAACCATCCATTAATATACAGGGTGATCCAGACCTTATCTAAAAATTTCAAAATTGTATTTTTTTTACTATACTATCCAATTCTTAATATGCTTGTCTCAAAGAGAGTCGTAAAACAATGATAATTTTAAGATGTTTAAAATAATATGGTAAAGTATTTTTATATTTGAACAAATGTTAGATTTTATTAACAAAACACATATTAGGTAATAAATTGAAAATTAATTAAAATACATTTTTTTATCAAAATAATTTATTTATTACCATTTTAATTTTTTTCAATTATTCCTCAATACAGTTTTATTTTAAAAAATTGTTAAATAATATATTAGATATCTACAAAATTGATAATAGTATATATTTCAAATAATCCATATTGTTACAGTTTCAGTCTAAATTAACAATAATATAATAATATCTCCATGTCTTGCAGTAATGTTGAAATTTGTCTGTTTAAATTTTCATCTGATAGTCACAACTTTTAAATTTCAACCAGTGAGAAATGAAATTTTTCACAGTAATAAATCAGGTGTAACAATGCGACGTGAAATTTACTTTATTAAGTAATATATACAATTTGAATTGCCACCAAAAAAAGTAAGGACACGTTTAATATTATGTGTTTCACTGCGTGAACAAATAAGTTATATAAGTAAGTATAAGAATTTTTATTTAATACGAATGTAAAATGTGTTTTATTAAATTTAATCATCCAGCCATATGCTGTCATGTTTCATAATTTTCGCATATTCTTTGACATAATAATGAAATAAGCAAGACATTTCTTATATTCGTTGTTTGCTAATTCACTGCTTTGTATTTTCCTGATACTGAATATTTGATATTCTTTTTAAATACAAATTATTTTTAAAATATTGTGCCAAACTGTGGTGTTTTTTAGGTACAGAAATATCGAAAAATTAAACACGTAGAGCAAAAGTAATCTCAAAAATAAAATTATTGTTTTGTAAATGAGTAATCTCACATATGGCATACTGATGAGGGCTAACAAACTCGAAACCGGTCTATGTCTGGTGGAGTGGCCGACAAGGGTTATTGGCTGTTCACACAGATACTGCAGGAGCAATTCAATACCGGTCGGGGCATTAGTCGGCAGAGTAGATGTTTCCTGCAGTATCATTTACAGATTTAATAGCTCGTCGCCCAGGGCGAGAGGTCTGAGTTAAGTACCTGCTGCAATGTAGGTCGCTTCCTGCAAGTCGAGCCGCTTAGGCCGAGCAGGAAGTAAGCAGACCACTTATATCTCACCTGCACTCAGTTTATATGTGAATCTACATATGAAGGAACAGCCATTTCAATTGTCGGTAATCTCACCTATGGCATACTGATGAGGGCTAACAAGTCCGAAACCGGTCTATGTCTGGTGGAGTGGCCGACAAGGGTTCTTGGCTGTGTAGTTGTTTCCTGCAGTATCATTTACATATCTCACCTTATTGATGTGTTGTTTATCCACTATTTAGATTCTCTTCAATTAATATAATAAGTTTTAAAATGCATTTGCATGACATACATTATTTTGCTATTCTAGCCCCTAGTTTTAAGAATATTTATATCTACAGTTGAATTTAATAAATACGTATTTTTAAAGATTTGTGTACCTAAAAAATTGTTTGTTAAACCATTTTCAACAGTTATGTATTCGTTTCACTACGGTACCTTGAAATATTCGCAGGTGACACGAGATAATATTGCTGTTATGTGCTCAACTCTATATTATTCAGTTCTTAAATAAACTTACTTGTATTTATTTATAAAAAAATATATATATTTAAAGAATATGGCGCTCTTAAAGGCAGTGCCATTATTTACTGATCACCTGTATTTTTATTTAATGAGTTACAAAAATACTGCCAAGAGCGCCCCCTACGATATGCAGCACTACTGACTTCTTCGCAATGCTTGTACTTATTTAAAACATAGCTGTACCAAATTTCAACATGATTGGACGAAAACATTTTTTTTTGAACACCTGTGACTTCTAAATGAAGCACTTTTGGACTAAGCTAAATTTGTCTAAATCGGTTCTATTTGATCACAGGAAGCTATGTTCAAGCTGGGTCCCATTACTTTCCGGACACCCTGTATACAACTAAGTTATTTCAAATAAAGAAAAATCACCCAGCGTATAATGGAACAAATCACGTCGATGCTACTATAAGTATAGACCTATACTAATAAGTCAACAAAACCAAAGTTTTCTTTTAATCACATAATTAACAAATTCGTTCTACATACTTGAGGACCGACGGCCTCCAGCTAGCCATTCGTGACGAGATCGGAGCAAATTTTCCCACAACAAAGGTCTCACTGATGTTGCGAGATTTTAGACAATTATTAGAGGGGGTTAAGTTGCGCAAATATTCCTCCATACCACCGACAAATTACTATAAAAGCGTTCTCTTTTTTCCAAGAAGTATACTAAAGTTTCGTTTCAACGCAAGTAAACACATTCAAAACTCAAAATAATGTTCAAGTTCGTGGTTTTATCAGCTTTGATGTGCGTCGCAGCCAGTGCCCCAGCTCCAGGTTTCCTCCACGGAGGGTACGCCTTGCCAGCGGCCACCAGCTACAGTTCCAGAGTCGACTTGATCCACAGCACCCCCGTCATCAAGACATACGCCGCCCCCGCGATCGTGGCCACCCCCGTCATCGCTAAAACCGTCAGTTATGCCGCCCCCGTTGTTGCCAGTTATGGTGGTCATGGGTACGGGATTGGGGCTGGATTGGAACATGGTTATGGATACGGTTTGGGGCATGGTTATGGAAGTATTGGGTATGGTCATGGTTGGTAATATGCTTCGTCTGTGTTCTAACTAAATAAATAAATAATTGTGATTATTTTTTATGTACAAAAATGTAAAAACTTATAGATGATTCGATGTATCACAATAAAATGTAATGTGGAAACACATCTTATGTTTTTTTTTCCTTTTAACATAAAGGTAAATAATATAAATATACAGTGTGTCCCTAAATAATGAGACAAAGTTTATATCTATTTCTAGTTCAAATTTAAAAAATTGCGAAAATAGCTCAATTAATATAAATATGCAAAGGACTACTTTTTTGCTATATTTTATTTTTTTTAACATGCCTGACAGTCCTATAACATTGAAGACATTTTTTAAATAGCACTAAATTTCATGCATATGTTACGGCTAAAGTGTAAACTTGGTTAGTTTGTAAACTAGCTGGCTAGTATACAAATTATTCTATATACAGGGTGTCCCTAAAAGGTCTTTACAACGCTCCACCAGATATAGTGCGGCTCAAAATAAGTCGATTTAGCTAAACTTACCTTAGTTCAAAGTTGCCCCGTTTAGGCGCTATACGACCCTGAAGTTGCAATTTTGAAATCTTTTTTTTTATAAATTTAAAACGCCTTATGCGATTTTGATCAAATTTGGTAAGTTGACCCTGCTCTATAGGACATTAAACCCCATATGAAAATTATCAGTAATATCAATCCATTGGCGTGACCTGTACACATGTTTTTATAAAAATACGTAAGTGTTTATATTTTGTTAAACTTTTATATATTTAATAAAACAGGAAACTTTCTAAATCATTTTATTTAATCACACTTTTAGCCTGTAAAACTGTTTTTAGCTAGTATTTTTCTAGTCACAGTCGTTAAAAAATTAAATAAAAACAATACCTATTTTTTTAATATATTACAGAAAATGTCCAATGTTCGTTTAACCAGAGTGAAAATTATATGATTTTTTAAGTTAGGTTATTTCTATTCTAAGCATAGAAAGTTTAGTTAGCAATTTTAATTTGAGAACTTTAAAAACATAAAGTTTTTTAAAGAATATAATATAATTCTGCTTAATAGTAATAAGAAATATGAGCTAAATAACCAGTTTCTTGGACATGATACAATTAATGAGTCTTTGTATTTTTAACCTTAAGTTTAAGGATATCCGTTACAGTAATTATAAATTATATTGTTCATTATTCTCAGCATATCACCGTTAATATTATTTGGATCAAAAGTTATACTATACAGTGAACAAGCACTCCATCCGCTTATATACCCATTTTTGCAGAAAATACTTAGAACACAAAATAATTCCAATTTGTCACAAGTTTGAAGCGTATTGTGTCTGTTCAGGGAGCGTTAACATTTTTTGGTAATGGAGCTCATTATTTCAAGAAGAATTCAGGGTTATTTGACAGTCACATCTGGCTATCCCAACTGCGTAGATATTTATCTAAAGTTGTACTTTTCTTAATTTCGCCGTATTTCTCGCTGTAAAATGATCAAATTTGTGGTGTTTTTTAGGTACAGAAATCTCAAAAAATAAAACGTAGAACGAAAGTAATATCGAAAATAAAATTATTGATGTTTTGTTTATCCTCTTTACTATTTAATTTTCTTCAAATAATATAATAACTTTTAAAATGCATTTGTATGACACACATTATTTTGCTATTCTAACCCCACATTTTAACAATTATTTTCACATGCTTATAAACAAAATCGAACAGTCTGATATGCAGAACCGTGTAAGTTTATGTCATAACAATATTTACATCTACAGTTGAATTTAAAGAAATATGCATTTTGAAAGAAATCCATAGCTAAAATTTGTTGGTTAGACCGCTTTCAGCTGTTATATATTCGGTTTACCGAATTTTTGAATATTTGCAAATGGGATGAGGTAACATTCCTGTTGTTTGTCATATTCTATATTATTCAGTTCTTAAATGTCTAAAATTACTTGTATTTATAAAAAACACTGTTGTGTGCTAAAAATTTAGAACACTTAGCATCCCCCCCCCCTTCCTGTAAATTTCCCAAAGTAGCTTAAATCAATAAATGTTATATGAAGGTTCCCTGTTAAAATAGGTCGTACAATATATCCTCAACTTTTACATATTATTTGAGATCATCCTGTATATATAAGTACTTAATAAATGTGGATAAATCTCTTAACAAATCCAACAATCATCTACAAACATTATGAGAAGAAATAAATAAGTACTTAAATGTAAATTGAGTACAACAAAATATTTAAAGATAAATTGAAAAGAAAAAATATTAAACTTCTTCATTTTTATTTAAAACATTATTTTAACTAAAATTAATTAGCATGAGAAAATGAAAATTTCACCACAAGCCACTTAGTACAGAATATTCCACAATTGGTTGGACAATTTACCACCATGGACTGCCATATCCATACCCATATCCATGCCCAAAGCCATATTGCCCATATTTATACAATAGTGGATAGTCTAACAAGGAATATCCATAAGAGCCGGTGTAAGGTTTATGTACACTTACTGCATAGCTAGGATATCCATGGTAGTAAGATGGAGCTGCTTTGGGTTCTGGAACTGGACTTGGAGCAGAGTAGACTACATAAAATATGGCAAAAACGAACACTAACTTAAACATTTTTCTCTTTTTTCTTGCTTATTTTCCAAGTTACTGATTGATGGAATAAATGGCGTATGGGTTTTATAGTTTTGCTGTGATTAGTACAAATTGAATTAATAGTTATAATTATAGCTTTCATATTACTGATAAAGTATTATATAGTATTTACCCTAGAAACTGAATTGAAGTTGTGTTTTCAGGTTTAACATTATAAAAATGTAGTTGATGGACTAATTTACTATTTATACTAATAAATGTGACATGTAATCAATTTACAAGGTAGTTGAGATAAAATATGGAAATAAATACACAGCGACCTTAGACTGTATACAGGGTGTCTGAAACTCTCGATGCGACGAACTCGAATCCGATTTTTTTTTTAATCATTATGTACAATTTTGAGCTATTCATTAAAATTTATACTTTAATTACTCGAAAAACGTAATATTCCATGTTACATTGATAAACAAAAAAATTTCATGGCTAAATATACTACTATAATTAACAACCAAATTATAAGTTAATAAAGTTATTATTTTATTTAATAAGACATCTACAATATTTTTTCGTTTCTTTGCATTTTCTGAGAACATTTACCATAGTAATGTATATTTTTTTACACCATCAGAAAGTAGAGATTTCAACGAACAAAAAGCCCACCAACTTTTTTAAAGAAACAGATATTTTGATGTGAGAATTTTCGATTGAAAGTTGGGTGCCCTTTCGATATTAAGTCAAAATAAAGTGAAAAAATAAATATTTTAAATAAAAAAAATACAGTGTGTTTGGGACATAAAAGGTAAGTTTTCACCAAAATTCATGAAAAAAAAAATTTTTTTTCGTAAAAGAAAAAACCAAACAGTTATTTCAATTTTTCACATAAATTTTGAGGTTATGTGAAAAAAGTGGAAATACAAAAGTTGTAGATCTTTTTATTACCTACAATTATGCCATTTAACTTTTTTTCATAGGACTTGTAGTTTTGCCGGAAATCAAGAAAACCGTGTTTTACCCTTAAAAGCTCACCCCCTACCACTTCCCGGCCTCAGATCGCCCGTAAATTATTTTTTCTTTCAATTTTGTTGTATTCTCTTCTTTTTCCAATGAGTTTCATTATTCTATTATTTCTTTTTTGTTTTCAAAAATTATCGACCCAGGTCTACAACTACAATATTTCGAACAAAATCCACAAAATTGTATACTACACGCTAACCGGGAATTGAATTTGAATAAATCAACCGTTCAACAAATTTTAAAGACCAATGGGTATCATGACTACAAAATTCATAATTTGGAGTATTTGGCTGAACGTCACATTGAAAACAGACTTATTTTTATAGCTCAAATTGTGGATGGACGAAAGTAATGGTTTTCTAAACAAGGGAAAAAACAATACTGTTCGGCATCATCGCTAGGCATTTAATTGGCCTTGCTATACATATATATGTATGTATCTATGGAAAATTAATGAATTTGTAATTTAACGCTCTCTGCAATGTACACCGAAACTATAATCATATTTCGATTTGTCATCTGTCAACTTTTAGCCTCAGGAATTTGACTAGTGTTTTCCATAGAATTTGTAGACCTTGTAGAGCAAACTCTACTTATTTTTTGGTAATTATTCTATACCTGCAGTTTCTATATTTAAGGAGAAATCACCCTGTATGAAACACTTGCAATTTGAATCCCCTTTACACAATTCTTTAAACAATCACCATACTTTTTATTGTACAATTTACATACGCGCGCTCAATATATCGCATGTTCACAACCTGTACAGTGTAATTAATTTCTATATTACTAAAATATTGCAGAATTAAATGTTTTGGTTACATTAATTATGTCTTCTATATCATTATGTGTTGTAACATCATATTTGTGAAATAGTACATAACACGTTCGCCGCATGTGTTTTATAGTTTCCCAAGACATTTTCATCACCTCCTCGACCAAGGTGAAAAGAAAACAATTTTATTACTCTTTGCAGAATTGTATGAAATGTGTATGTGATTGTAACATTATTCGGAATGTAAACATATTGAAAGCAGAAAGATGCGAATAACAACTTTATTCAAGGTGTCCCACAGTACATAGAGTTCTCACAGGTGATTTGTGACGTCAAATGTCATCTAGCCAAAATGTTGATAGTAACCGAGATCACGTTATTAGAGAGCGAAGTTGAAGGTAACATACACTCGAAAGAAATTGCATTAAGCATTTTCATACAGAAGAGTTTAGAGATATGTGTTGTGGAAGAAATATTAGTGCAGCTTCAAAGAAATTATATCTTACCGGTATAAATTCTTATCATGTGCTGTGTGCTACATACAGCTATTATATTATCATTTCAGCAATTTTTTGCCATAAAATCTAAAGTTTACATCGTGCAATTGCTCTCGATGAACTTATAATTATTTTAGAGGTATATCTTGAAGTAACACAGAAATTGTCACAGCAGGTCTATACTATAGAGTTTGATACACCCTGTTCAATTCATTATGGGACATCCTGTATAAAATAAATAGAAAGTACTTGTAGATAGAGAACAATTATAAACATAAATATTTTGTCTTTTTTCTTTGGTATTCTCGTTACATTCAACTTCAGTCTACATCAAACACAGTTCATCCTATCATGAGTCAAAATTTTTCCTTAAAGTTCATTGTATGTGACGCTTTTGTTACAATGGAATTTTGGGGGAATCACAATCAAACAATCCATATACCTAAAACCACAATAATTAAGTTTTTCCAAGTAAATTGGTGTTACTTTAATTTAGTATCTGAAATAACAATACAACTTCATCATAGCCGTCAGAGCTTCACGCTCATAATACCCATCGTTTAAGGTGTCCAATAGAGCAGAACAGTGTTCGTCTTCACATAATTATTCAAAAACAATAAGGGTATTCAAGGCCAATTCTCCTAAACCCGCAACAGTAAAAAACGAGATACTAATTGCGTATATAAGAAAAAGATTTATTGGCACATCCGACAGTATCATCAAAATAGTTGTAGTGCTAAAATGTTCGCTTGTGTTTTGCTACTTTCTCGTCTACTATCAGTTGTCTTCACAGCACCAGCACACATGGATCCAGTAAGAGTTCAAACCGTCGTTTCTCGCTACGCTACTAAAGGAATTATGCCAGCAAAACACGTGGCCTACGTCGTGCCTGTGAGCACAAAGACCGTTGTCGAACCTGTTGTTACCAAAACTGTATCCACCCCAGTGTTCGTTAAAACAGTTGTTGTACCTGTGACAAGTTATGTTGCCAACCCTCCAACCTATCACGGTTCCGGAGATGGCCATACAGTGATTGCTCATTCAGATGGAAACGTTTACACTCTTTATGGCCATACAGATGACGGTGTCTATGGTCAAGGCAACACGCAACGTGTGTATGGCGATGCTGGGACAAAAGTGTACGTTATTTACTCGTACGGTAGTGAGGGACGCCCCATTTATACCGCAGAAGATGACCATGGGCATACGCTTTATGCAGAAAGGGACGAACATGGTCATATTGTTTACAGAGTGAGGAGTGAACGACCCACGTTTCATACAACCCCTGATGGTCATGTACACATTGCTCCAACTTCTGGAAATGCACATAATGTTCAAACTGTCGATGACGGTCACGGTCATACTTTTTATATATCCCGAGACAACGAAGGACACATCACGATCTACAGAGGTAACCAGGGATCTTCTGTTCCCACATCTGGAGGACGCGGTGTCTCTGTATATACAGTTGAAGGCCGTCAAGGTCATCCTAGTATTGTCTCTGATAGCGGCCATGGAAGACCTGAGCCTGACCAGGGTCGTACTGTATATAGAATTGAAGATGGTCAGGTCCGCACGACAGTTTATACTCCAGGACATAGACCTGCTTCTGATGTTCCTGCAAGAGGACAAGGACACACTGTGTACAAAATTGAAACAGGTCATGGTCGTACAGTTTATACTACTGTTGATGGACAGGTCTTCACTGTCATTACACCAGAACAAGAACGCACTGTTCACACTGCAGAAGAAGACAATGTACATACTATTTATGTATCTGGTGGAGATGGAACCGGAATATCTGCATCAGGTGGAGGGCAGGGTCATACAGTATACACCGTTGATAATGGATGTTCGCTTCCAACTGATGGTCATGGACATACAGTACATATAGTTCCGGTTTCAAATGATGACCATGGTCATACTGCACATACAGTACCCGCGTCCGATGATGGTCATGGACATACAGTACATATAGTTCCGGTTTCCAATGAGGACCATGTTTATACTGCACATACAGTACCCGCGCCCCATGATGGCCATGGATACACTGTACACAAAATACCTGCTACCGGTAATGATCATGATCATAACGTACATACCCTACCTCACAACGAACAAGGACACACTGTAAATACAGTTCCAGGCGACAGTCATGGTCATACTGTACATACTGTATATACAGTTCCTGCTGCCCATGACGATAATGAACATACAGTACCAGTTCTCCATGAAGAGCATGGACATACCGTACATACAGAGTCAGGAAATCATGGCAATGATATACCCATTCCTCAAGATAACCCTGGACCCACCATCCAGACATCTGATGATGGTCAAGCAAAAACCGACACAGGACCTACCCTTTCTACATCTGGGAGTAGCGATGGAGAAACTGACCAAGGCCCTACAATATCCACCGATACAAATTCAAATGCGGATGCTGGTGGAGGTACAGTTGTAACGGCAGAGGAAGATACTAATGTTAGTACTGACAGTGAAAGTGGTGGTGCGAGCCACGATGTTCCTGAAGATGAACCAAACGATAAAGATGAACACGATGTCGACAAGGGCGATGGAGGAGATCATCCTGATGACCACGATGTTCATAAAGGTGAGGAAGGAGACGATCATGGACACGATGCCCATGAAGGTGATGCAGCAGGTCGTGATGAACACGATGTCCACAAAGGCGATGCAGGAGACCATCATGGACACGATGTCCACGAAGGTGATGTAGCAGGTCGTGATGAACACGATGTCCACAAAGGCGATGCAGGAGACCATCATCGACACGATGTCCACGAAGGTGATGCAGCAGGTCATGATGAACATGATGTCCACAAAGGCAATGGAGGAGACCATCATGGGCACGATGTCCACGAAGGAGATGCAGCAGGTCACCATGAACATGATATCCACCAAGGTGATGGAGGAGAACATAATGAACACGATAACCAGAAAGATGATAAAGAAGGACCTCATAAGCACGACGGTCACGAAGGAGCAGATGTAGATGCTAATTCAAGTGGTAAGGGTGATGACAAAGAATCAAAAGATGAAAGCGACTCTGCTAATAAAGATGTAGGCGGAGATAATCAAGGACACGACCTCCACAAACATAAGCATGGACATGACGTCCACAAACATGGACATGGTCATCACGACCATGGACATGAGGTTCATAAACATGGACATGGTCACCACGACCATGGATTTGGTGGACATGGATTTGCGCATGGTGGACATGAACATGGACATCACGGATTCGATTTCTTTTGGCATAAACCCATGTTCGACCACATGGGTGGTCACGGACATGAAAAATTCATTCCTGTTCATATCCAAGGACACGACTGTGATCATCATCGGTAGATAGTGAATGACTATTATAAGTTTTAAATTATTGTGATTTAAGTTATTTATTTCCGGATTCATTACGTAAATGTGATTCTATTTGCATGGCATATTGACTGTGATTGCTATCTGACTAATATTTGTATGTTGAGACTGAAAGAATGTATTAAACATATTTTTCATACTTTTTGGTGTCGTATTGTATATCCCATTTGTCATATTATTTTGACTAACGTAAACTGGTCATTTTACAGATTTGTTAGGAAATTGTGAAAATTTAGTCGCTCTTTTTTATATTTTAATTTACGTTAAATAAATGACTGATTATTAACGTGGCATTATACACAGAAGCTAGAACACGTACAATTTTACAACCTCTAAATTTACTGTAAGTAAAAATAACAAACTGAAACGTTGAATGGTAACAACAACTGAAGCGAACTAATACATTTTTTACTATATTATTTCCTTTGAAAATGATCACGTGTATTGCTCTGAATGAAATCCCTGTAGTTTGCATTCATACCATGAATAAATCATCCATTGATGAAAATTTCACAGTCGTGACATTGAGTTGATAAATTTGTTGCAGGAAATTGAATATTGGATTGCGTAGTGACGAAGCAGTTAATTTAATACCAAATGTGTGTATGCAATAAGGGGCCTTGGCAGTGGAAAGTTAAATATGTCAATATATTACGGGTAATTAAGAAATGTTACTAAATTTTTTACTACTTAACTGCTTTAAATGACTAGAAATTAGACTCGTTAATATTAATTTAATAAATTCCTCGCGTATTTGCAATAGTATATGATACTAACATGGGCGTCTGCTGAAATTTTTCAAAGGGGGAATTGCTAGCTCTTAATACTGATAAAAAAGTTTTTATTTAGTGGCAGTAGATTTACTACATGAACAAGGGTAAGTAAATAGAAAATAAATAATGATTAAAAACAATAATAATAATGCTTCGGGATAATACGATTACTTTATTTTGAGAAAGTAAATAAATTGTTTTGTTGTCATAAACAGTACTAAATGTTTGAGCTATATGTAGGGGGTAGTAAAATGTAAACGTAAATTTAATAACTCGCCCATTTTTACAATTCAAATAACACATATGTTAAACTATAGCGACTCTCAATTACTTGTCTTTAAGGTCGCCGCATTTTTCAACTATTAAAATGCATTTGTATGACATTTTGCTATTCTAACCCCACATTTTAGTAATTATTTTCACATACTTAATAACAAAAGTGAACAATCTTATATGCAAAACTATGTAATATTTACATCTACAGTAGAATTGAAAAAATACGCATTTTGACTGATTTCTGTACCAAAAAATTTGTTGGGTAGACCGCTTTCAGCCGGTATACAGGGTGTCCGAAAATTATGCGTCAAGACATCAGGAGATAATAATAATAATATAATAATAATAATAATTTTTATTCAGTTTTTAAAATCCAGAACAATTACAGAACACAAATACATGAATAAAATTGAATAAACAGAGAAAACACAGAAGCAATTAGCGAAGTTACTTGTTTGTGTTGTAGGCACAAATTATTTTAAAAGTCTATATAAGATTCTGCAAATAAAAACATTCAGTAATATTAATTTATACATAATAGGGCAATTTGTCATAGCCAGTAATATTTTAAGTCACATTCAGGTAAGGTATAATTATATATGCATTCATTTTATAAGCAACACTTTATGAACATAAAATAATACATAATTTGATAATGCACACATAAATATCACAATCAGGTAAGTATACATTTACAAAGACATCAATACATTTTTTTTCCGTTTAGGTTCAGAAGGATGTAGAAAAGTATCCATCAAAACTTATTTAAATACTATTTGTTACAGCAAGAGTTGACTATGTCACTGAAAAACTGTCCACCTGTCTTAAATATCCATTTTTTCAATTTAATTTTAAAACTAGAAAACGTAATATCGGTTCCTATGCGAAAGTGAGATAATTCCTCACAAAGAATTAGGGTCACAAAGTCCTATAAAATTTTTCGTAAACTCAATATTAACGAAGATTACAGTTAAAATTTTAATTTCGATATTTGTAAATAACTTCTTAAGAAATCCAAATATTTACATAAAATTTGGACGGACGAGAAATTCAAATATGCTTCTAATTTTGCCGTCACTAGTAGTATGTTTTTTTTAATGACAGAATTTTTTGCTTAATGTAATCCATCTGACTATCGAAACAATCGATTCTCCTGTTTGATTTGAAAAAGGTGCTGAAGGCGGTAAGCGCAACCATTTTTGAAATAATCCTGTTTGAAATGCGCAGTGCACTGAGTAAAAACTGTTTTGGTTTCAGGTAAAGTGCCTTTTCTGCTAAAAATACAGCTAAATATTACTTGAAAAATTTGTTAAAAATCGTAAATTATGGACCGTGCAAAATTTCAAAAAGATCGGCGAGGTTTGATGAACCATTTTTCAACAGAGCACAAAGATTTTATCAAAGCAGGCCGATTTTTTAAAAATTTTGCACATCTCATCATAATTTACCGTTCTGAATCTAGATTTGCACATCCAACATTAATAGGGTCTATTGTAATTCCCAAATGAAATCCATCTGAATTGTTTTACACACAAATATTATGCAAAACAACAAAACATAAGTTTAGGGCCATTGTGATCTAACACCCAGATTTATATTCATATCCACAGGAGTTTGATAGCTGCAGGTGGCATAATAGTTTGAGGTAATACCTATAATTACAAAGTTAGTGCTTTTAGCGGTATGTACTGCTGACATGAAGCAATATTTCCGTCAGATTACTTTTTATCCTAAATAAATAACGTTAAACTATTACTTACTTTACACTTAACATTGAAGTGTGTTTTTTTTTTCAGCAATAAACACGGTAATTGCCTCAAGTACCAAGTCCTTAGACGATCTAATCATATTTAGTCTAAATCAAACGCATGGCATGTTTTATAAAATACTTCTTCCAGTGCGACCAATCTGTGCCTGAGTTTCTATAGCAAATACAAAATTTGTTTCTGGTGAGCCGTTTTTCAAAAATATGTGATATTTATTTAATATAGAGATGACAAATGAAAATAACTTCGCAAGTAAATATTACACTAATTCCGTTTGAGTAATTCTAGATTCCACAAACTTCGACAAGAGTATTTAGTAAGTTTTCGATATACTTACCAATCATATATTTTCAGAAAAAGACATAATGTTATTCTCAACCCGGTTGTCAATAATTTTTTTAAATGTTTGCTGATATATCTTCTGGTAATAAATTACTTGATAACGCTCGTTTCAGAGCAACTTGGCAGTAAAGTAGATTTAATGCCTTGGCTGGTTTAATAGACTGGACTGCGCTTCGTCTATTAACCGCGGCATCAAATCTTTTAGTTTACTGCCCCCTTAAACAAATAAATATAGATATTTTACGTTATCTCGCATACGACATCTAAAGGCGAGCGGCTGAAACCACTCATTCTACTAAAAATTATAGAATGCGACATTCGAGAATATTAATTAATAGAGATTCTCAGAAAGAAAAATTTTAATAGAGATTCAGGTCCCAGTCCCAGGAATTTTCAATAATATTGTTTATTTAGCTAATAATGAATGTATGCGTTACTTTATGGACACCCTGTACTTGCTACACATATCCAAGGCTAAGGAGAATTCCTCTCTGAAAGCGTTATTGCAGCAAGCATTAGCCTCGTCATCCGCGATATACGAGTATTTCCTTCTACATGCTTATCGGCATCAATATAAAAGAAGGCCGAAGATGTCCACTCATCAGTAAGACCGATTCTTCGAGAAACAGCACAGACCTCTTGAAAATGTTCAGACTGGTGGTGTTGTTCGCTGTGGCGGCCGTAGTCGTGGCCAAGCCTGGTTACCTCCATGGAGGCGTCGGTTATTCCGCGATTGCTACCCCCTTAGTAGCAGCTCCTGTCGCTGTACCTGCTGCGATTAGTCATTCTTACAGGTAATTGAAAAAAAAACTGACTAAAAAACTGTTTAATTTCAAACAATCAACCTTTCATAAATTTTATTTTCTCTCATTTTACTTTATTTCACAATGTACAGGGTGTTTAAAAAATAAATACATAGCAATATTACTAGTTGGGTGACAAGTCAATCATTAGGGAGATATCGCGTTGCAAAGATGGCGGAAAAAAAAGTATGTTTATTGTTTTTCTCGGAAACAAAAAGCGTGGGAATGGTAAAATTTTGTGGATGTGTTACCATCATCAAAAGACACTTGTGACATATTTTTTCACTTTTTGAAAATAATTGGAAAGGGTTGAAATAAACTACCCCTTTCAGTTTTTTTAACCATACTTTCAAAAAACTTCCTTGACGACGTAGAAAAAAATAAATTAGGTTAAGCCGATTCATTTAGAAACTTTTTTCTCTCTTATATTTTTTTAATAAAATTAACTGTTTCGACGTTAAAAATAAAATTTAAAGTATTGCACGTCGAGAATAGACAGTTTTACTACACCCATTATTAGGAAAAACTAGTTGGCTGCAGTCAATTTCCGGATGTTTCCATTGTTCCTTTGACAGATAGCAAATGGTTTGTACTATTTTAAAATTTAAGAGTGGTTTACGGGATAATTTGCCTTTCGTTGTGTGATGTGTTTGATTGCGGAGTGCGTTTGGATTCAATACTAAGTTAATACAACAAAAATGGTTATTTTCACAAACGCAGAAATGACAGACATGCACTTTATGTACGGCCGGGCAAATGGAAATTCCTTACATGCTTGTCGTCTTTATGCAGAAGCGTATCCTAATCGTAGAATTCCTCATCACAGTATATTTGCTAAGCTTTATCGAAGGCTATGTGAATCCGGAAAATTCAAGTTTTGATACAGGCCGACACCGGGAAGTACAAACCATTTGCTATCTGTCAAAGCTACAATGGAAACATCTGGAAATATACCTACAGCAGCCAACTAGTTTTTCCTAATAATGGGTGTAGTAAATATGCCTCTTCCCGACGTGCAACACTTTACATTTTATTTTTTAACGTTGAAACAGTTTATATAACAAACTACCTTTTATTTTCAACAAAGAACCACGCCCTGAAATTTTTCGCCTTTGTTTTGAAACACCCTGTATATTTTTTAATATAATAATACGTATATTCATAATACTGCGCTTCAATTTTATAGCCGTGACGCGGTTGGAAATTGACATTATATTCAGGAAATTAACCAGCTTTGAATCCTCTCGAAAAAATATTAAAGGCTTGTTTATTCTCTTATATAATTAATAACTATTATTTTCTTTTATTTTACAGAGCGGATATAATTAGCAAACCGGTAGTAGCAGTTCCTTTGATCCACAAGACCATCGTAGCTGCTCCTGTTGCATACGCTGCGTCTCCTGTTGTCGCTTATTCCGGCCATCCATGGTAGAGGTCAGATATGGTTGTGTACATATTTATAAAAATAAAAAATTGTTTATACGAATGTGGTTTATTAAATTTTCCATTCTGTGAAACCTTGTTCGAACTAATAAATTAAAGGATGTTCTAAACAGCGGCAACAAATAAGAACTACATAAGAACTATTTATAGTTGCACTGCAGCTGCTACACCGAAATATTTTTTTTTAGACAGTTCAATTTATTTAAACATACCTAATTTATCTCATTGAGAGACATGAACCGCCAAGGTTAGTCGTCTACTTGCTATAGATTTTTTAATCTATAGGTGTAATTCTATGCTGGTCGGGGCATTAGTACTCAGTTGTTTCCTGAAATTCCTGAGCAATTTGTTGATCTAAATAAACAATAATTGTTTAATTGGAAACAAATATTGTTTTATCATAGAATATAAATTAAATCAACATCATGTATCATTGAAAAGGAAAGAGTATTTTTAATGGAAACAAACGCTTTCTTTACACAAAATAACTGTATTTTTGCTTCTTCAAAATACTGATTTTGTATCAAGAAATAAATATTTGTTTGACCCTGTGCAAACAAAATAATTTATTTTTATGAAACAAAATTTTCTTACAAGCACCAAATCTTTTTTTCGGTGTAGTAGCTCCAATTAAACTACTAAATAGAATGACATTTATTAAATAGGACGTATTTTTCTAAAGCATTACAACTTTTGATTAATACAATACAAAATTTGAAAGTGGAAAGAAACTAGCTATGGGATTTTTCACGGTTTTCCAAATTGTGGTGTAATTACGATTAAAAGAAAGTCAAACTGTTATTGCATTGCAGATTTTTCCTGTTTTTTTTTTTTAATTAAAGGAACGATATGGTCAATAGATAGGAAGAATATTAAGAAATTATATGTTTTCTGAACCATTAAACATAATTAGAATATTTAAAGTCAACCTGAAATATGCCGTGTCCAGTAAAATTTGAGGTATTCCTTTGCAACTGTAACGTTTATAAAAAAAATTACTATACAGACTCTCGAAGCTGCAACCTAACAGAAGCATTTTGTAATGTATTTGAACTTGAAGAAACTACTAACCTATGCGTTAAATATAGGAACGAACTCATAAAGTTCTATCAACATGATCCTTAATTAAATTCAGTTTAAAAAATATATACAGATGATAGCCAGTAAGCCTTTGTATCGATACTCATATAGAGTAGTGAAGTTTATTTATAATTATGAACATAGCTATGAGTGTCACACAAATACAGTGTGAAATCTTTTTGGATAGATAACCTAGAATAAGTAAAAAAAATCATAAGACAGGGTTAACTATTACTAAGTAAAAAAAAATAACCACGAGCTCAGGGAGGCCTGAAAGACAATAAAAAAAATAATTTCGGAATTCTATGTTATAGGGAAATATATGTACCTGACATAAATTCCTTTATTTAATTACTATAAAACGTTTAAAACCCATAAAATTAGTCACTATAGTCGACTTCCAAAATTGTAGAGAGGGACTACATACATGTCAGTGAGTATATGCAGCCCGTATATTTTTAAGAAGAAGGAATATTCTAAGGGACTTACTGAAAACTGTAAACAACTCAGGATGTTATAGTTGAAAATAGTAGTAATTATACAGGGTGTTGAAAAAAGAGTGTAAAATATTTCAGGAGGTAATAGTATGAATCAAAATAAGCAGAAAAGTAAACATGGGTCCGCAAAGTAACGGTTGCGGAGATATGGACCACTATTCGTTTTTCAAACATTTTATTTTATTAGGAATAAACCGACAAAGAAAGCTTTTAACAAACAGAAAACAAAGTTACAGAAGATGTTCAAAGTGCCCACCGACCATTTCCAAGCAGGCACGACATCTTCGTCTCAACGATTTTCGAACTCTTTCGAAAACACCCTCCTTGGTTTGGATTTCTTGACACTTTTAATTAATCCGTAGCTGCAGCTCTTCCAGACTGTTTACAGGAGTACCATACACTAATGTCTTCAAATATTCCCAAACATAGAAGTCTAGAGGGTTCAGATCAGGCGATCTTGGAGGCCATAAAACAGGTCCGGCCCTTCCTACCCATCTATGTGGAAAAGTTTGGTGTAAATGCTCTCTAACGACTATCGAAAAATGAGCTGGAGCACCATCATACTGGAAACACATTTGTTGCCTCTGATTCAAAGGAATGTCTTCCAAAAACTCATTCAGAGTGTTCTACAGAAAGTTGAGATAAGCAGCGCCTGTTAAATAGTTTGGTAAAACAACAGTACCTGTCACCTACAATACCCATCCAAATGTTTAATGAAAAACGTGCCTGATGTCCAGATTCTATTATAGCATGAGGATTTTCGTCGGCCCAAATATGCTCTAGGAGTGGATACCGACCGAATAAATGGCATTGTTTGCTCAAGGAACGCACGCAATCTTTGGTGAATTCTTCCAAACATGCGTTGTGAAGGAATCTGGCGATTTGAATAAGCGTCAACATAAAGACATTGCGCTTCGGTGGCGTTCCCATTAGCACGACCATACATGAAATACATGTCTGTTAATTCTGCGTTAGAGTAACCAGCCATAGCGAAAGAAAACTTGTGCACTGAGAACAACTGTCAAATACGTACTGTTTATTTCACTAAAGATCAACCAACTATTATAATAAAATACACAACGTTTTTGCAAAATAAAAAAGGGGCTAAAAAACATAAAACATTCCATATCTCCGCAACTTTTCGGACCCGTGTTTATTGAGACATTTTTGCTTATTTTGGTTCATACTATTACCTCCTTAAATATTTAACACTGTTTTTTTAACACCCTGTATTGTCTGAAGCTATTTATTTGTGGCATAATTTTAGTTTTTCTTTAGTTTGACTGGGTTTTTGCTACATTTCTGAAAAAATAAAGATTAATTAAATAAGCCCTTCCGCCAAACGGATCAGTCAAGGGTTATTTTTTTTTAAATAAGTTTGCCTAACTAGAAAATCTCACATTGAAAAAAGCAGATAAGTAAAAAATAACATCACTATCGCGCACTTACAAAAGTATGCCAAGTCAAAACATGTCATAGTTTTGTGACGGTTGAGGAAAAAATATATTAATATTTATTTTTTTCTGTGATTGATTCCTGATTCAAAAGAAAGATGTATATTGTAGTACATAATCTTTCGACTGTCTTCTACGCTACTTATTGAATATATACGTTGTTTTGACTATTTACATACGTCCATGAATGTTCGGGAGTTTTCGGAATGTTTGCTATTTTCATGCCGATTTAATTCCAAATATTGATATTATATACAAAGTAGGCTATTCATTTATTGAAATGTATGCAAACTGAGAGTACCTATAAATATAAGTTGACAAATATACTTTGCTTTGTTTGCTCAAGATGGCATTAGTGCTGAAAAAAATATATAAAGGATATTTTTGGTTGTTTGATGAATTAGCAGGTGAGTTTTTTTTGTCTTATAAAGTGTAAAATTCATAAAAGTAAACAATTTCGTAATCCTCAACTTTTAGTGGCAGTTATCAATATACATGGCGATCTTTAGCTGCATGCATAGCGGAAAACCTTCTGAATTTTAATTTTGAGTTTAAACTGAATTTTTGTAGCACACATTATGTAATTTTTTAAGTTTAGTTTTAATAAACTAATAATGTAGTGGTCAGTATTGACCAAATTTTGTCAAATCAGGAATAAACTTATACTAATATATTTTTTAAACTAATAGTATCTTAACATTTAAGTTTTTAAGAATAAAAACATTATTTAAAAAATGAGCCAAGTTCTGGATTATTAAATTTTTACTTGTACATTTTCAAAGCTAATATTATAAATTCTTAAATTATTTAGCTTTACGCTAAATCTATTCTAACTTATCCATTTGAGCCATGCTGTGCGGGAACCATACAAGTGACGCATATTCCTGTTTTGACCTAACAGAACTGAAATAAAGTAACCTCATGACTTTTAAATTTGTAAAATCGCGTGGTCATTGAACGATAGTCTGTCATCAAACACAACACCAAGATCACGAAACGTTTTTTGTCTTGACAGAATGTCACCATGATATTACATTTATCGATGTTTAGCATCCATCCATTATTCATACACCACGATTTGACCACATCGAGATTTTTTTGAAGATTAACGCGGTCAGAAATGTCGCGTATATATCTTTAAGTCATCGGCGTAAAGAAGAAAGTTTACCTTCAAACCATCAACCAGATCATTTATGAATTTATTAAACAAAAGGGGCCCAAGGATGGAACCTTGGGAAACTCCAGATGTAGCTACATATTCCACTGACTCAATACCATTATAGACTACGTGTTGTTTTCTATTGTGGAAATAGGACTTGAAGAAACTTAATAATGAATCAGATAAACCAAATGTGCCAAGCTTTTGAAGTAAAATCGAGTGGTCTAGCCGATCGAACGCCTTGCTGAAATCAGTATATGCGTAGTGTCTTGTGTATTTAATTGTGTGATTAAATAAAATGTGGCGCATTATTGAAAGAGTGAAGAGGTTGACATGCTAAAAGCATATTTCTCAAGTAGTGATAAGCAGTGATAGTGATAACGATAACATATTGTGATAACTCAGTTGGAGTGTAGTAAAGATGGATAATGAACAAATTTAATAAATAAACATATTTGTTGGAGCCTATTCGAAGACATTAGTGTAACCCTGGCAACGTAGTGGAATTCACATCCATCATGACTCTCGGTCCTCAACAAGTTTTCTGTTGAAAAATCGCGAAATTTATTTAAAATTTTACTTTCTTATTCCTGATTTTTTGTAAAAAGCTATCAATAATTATGTGTTCTACGTAGTGAACTGTACTGCTGGTTAAAATATTTGAACTTATTTAAGATTCAACCTGTATATACGTATTTATAAACACACTAATACAAATGAGTTTGCAGTAAATTGTTCGACGCATATTACTGGCCCTGAATAATTTCTTGATTATTAAGCTAAATAAAATTTAGTTATTCAATTTTAAATTTGACACTGCAATTCATATGATAATTTCTAAATACTTCTAGTGAACTTGAACTTATAGACGATTGGAACAATCATTCATTGTTTTTTTTTCTCATATTTTAGATCCAAGAGCAAACGAATATGCCCTCTCATTTTCCCCAATTATCCCTGCTGTTATCATCGGCAGTTACATATATTTTGTACATGGTGTGGGTCAAAAATTCATGAGGAGCAGAGAGCCCTATCAACTGAAAACCGTTCTCGTAATATATAATTTCATCCAAGTCATTTTAAATTTAATCCTAGTGTATCAGGTAAGTGATATAAGGTAATTCCCTAAAAATCTAAAGGATAGTAGAAAAACTGATAAGATTTTATGATGATTTTATTATACAGGGTGTTCCGTTTACGCTTTAAATAACTTGGGGGTAAATTCCTTAGCAGAAAAGAGGGTAGTTTATACAGGGTGAGTCAGTCATAATGTCATTAATTTTAAGAGGAGATAGGGAATAATGAGTATAATGAGAATACGCAATTAAAAAAAAATCTAAATGCATATTTACGCCGATAAAAAATATTTTCAAATCATTATTTAAACCCCCTTTTCAGACTGTCACTGACCGCTCAAAGCCTTGGTCGTTTACAGCTCACAGTTCAACTCGATGTCGACCTGATGCAATGTTGCCAAGTTGAAATATTTTTCTAGTACCTACCTACCTATCTAGGTTTTAGACATCACAAATAAACGGTTGTACTGACTATTTAGAATATCATTTTTTCTTGCTCAGTTAAACTTCAGCAAATAATAATTTAAAATGTTAATATCCAATAAACTCAAATAATAATAATCAAATAATTCTATTAAAAATTGCAAGTAACGCGGTCCACTCAGGTTTTCCAGTAGAAAATACGGTCCAATCAAACGATACCCGTACACTCCTGCCCATACGTCAATCGCCTCTGAAAGCTGAACCGACAAGTAGCCTGTGGATTTTCCTCTGAGCAAATGTAGCTGTTATGACTGCAAAGAAATTAGCTTAGTTATATTAAAATCACAAAACTTCAACGTATCTAATAATAAACCGAGTAATAAACCATTTACGTACATTACATAAAAAACCTATACCCAATGGGTAAATTATAAAGTGTTTCGTGTTTAAATACTAAGTAATAAAAAACCATCGTCTTGTCGACAGAAAACTGTCCAAGACCGAAATGGCAGGCCTCTCATCTGATGCTCAAAAAAGTTATCGAGAGTGAATCTTGACCTGCCGTATTATTAGGTCAATAACCTAGTTACCTAGTTTTTGTTATTTAACGATAAGGAGTAAAACTATTTTTTAAAATCTAGATACATGACTGAATTTTCCTTAAATGTTGATTTATTCGTTAATAAAAACAAATCTAGATAATAAATAAATGTGTTCGAATGTTAGGTTATTACAGTTTAATAATTTTGATATTACGTTTTCACTAAGTTTTACAAATAAATATGAATTTTTACTATTACTCGTAAGTACAATTAATTATTTAGTTTGTTACATACATCTATCCTAGAAATTTATTGTTTTTTAAGTAGTATGGTACTAACCTGTTTAAAATTCCAGTTCGAGTAAAACTGCACTCATCCATCCATAGCACTTAATATTAATAAAATTAGGGTCAGCCGCAATTTGATTTTGATGCTCTCAACTAAATTTAAAACAGTCTCTATCACCCGACGCAGTTTCACAGAATCCGTATCGCGAAGGCATAAGTTCGCGCACATTCTCCGTATAACACTACCATTTCCGCATATTATGCATTGTGAATTTATGACGAATACGCGAGACCGAAATAAACAAACTACTGCTTATTGCTTATTTTTTTAGTATTATAGTCGACGTGGCTCTGTTTCGTTTTCATCTGACCACCCTGTATAAAAATACATAAGTATTTTGTGCCAGATCCTTCTGACGCTGCATCACATGGCGTGGCGTAGCATCAGAGCAATGTGCCCCCAGCTTAATTAAACTATCAAAACTAATTTTACAACTTGCATAATAGATGATTCAAAGCCGGTGATGGCTCGTACTGATTTTAATTAGCAATTTTGGTTCTTATCGTGATATTAAAAAACATATGTTTTTTAGGGTATCCAAGAAGCAAGCCGAATGAACTATCAATGTAACCCCATTGATTATTCCCATTCACCTGAAGCAAAACGAACTTTTAGAATAGCTTACAGTTTCTATCTTTTAAAAATACTGGACTTAGCAGATACGGTAAGCTTGAAATATATTGCACAATTTGCCGCTTCGTCTAATTCAGGTGGAGTACACGAACACAGATCAATGAAACCCCCAGAAATATTCGCACTAATAATTTGTATTATACAGATTCGGAAATTGCGGGTCTTTACAGAGAAAGTAGAAATTGCCACTTCATCCCAGGGAAGGTACGAAGTATAAGAGACGCGGCGACGTGCATTGGTCTAGCATTCCCCACTACTACGGTAATCGGTTCCGTATCGCCAACGCCAATTCGCCATTGCAAATCTAACTGTCCGCTCAACTGATGCCAGTGTTGCCAGGTCTCATGCTTTTGCATGAGATCTCATGCATTCCGAGGAAATCTCATGCCCTCATATTTTGATTACAAAATCTCATGCTTTTCAATAGACACAAAAAGAAATAATAAAATTATTAAAATTACTCTTTGAAATCTACCAAAACAAAGACCTAACTCTATTCCGTAAGGGTACCTACATTTTCTAGAAACAACAGATTTTACGACCCGTGAGTCACCCTGCGTCACGTCAACTGCGCCTCAACGTTTGCCCGGCCTAAGAATAAAATAAATTAGAAAGGTTACGTGGTTAATAACTTTTAAGTAAGTACCATAGACTTTATAAATCATGGACCGGCCCTAGAAAGAGAAGTCCGGTGTCCTGATGTGTACAAGAGGGATGAAGCTAGTCCGGGCATAAACAGATGTTCTATGACAGAAAAATATATAAACATAATCTGACAAAACCTTTCCTGTTAATATTGTTAATGATTTGTGTGCCTTTTGTGATTTAGTTCTGTTTAGTGTGTTTATTAGCAATAGTTTATAAAGACTATGGTGGAGTCGGTCTGTCACCGTAAATGTCATACGTGTGTCATTTACGATTTGGATTTTTTCGGCCAATTATCTGTGGGTTTTTGCCCGGACTAGCTCCATCTCTGTCGCACACATCTGAGCATCAACGATTTGTATAGGCAGAAAACGGATTTGGGCGCGTCCATGATTGATAAGGTCTATGGTAAGTACCTACTTACAATGTAATATTATGATAAAATAGCAGAACATAATGCTTTTTAATGAAATAAAAATGGCATTACAAAAGTAATTAAAATTTAAGCTGTGTCAAGAGGTGTTTTTTGAAATTAAGCCATCTCATGCTTTTTTCTCCAAACCTCATGCTTCTTTGAAATTATTCTCATGCACTGAATTTTTCCCACCTGGCAACACTGCCTAATGCAAAGACGCTGTGGTGGAAGTATGCGTGTAGCATGACAAATACACGGAAGCGGCAAAACACAAGTTCGCCATCAAAATCCTCAGTTTCCAAATCTGTATAATCAACGGATAATTGCTCTATTATTATTGTTATGTTTGAGAGAACGTCTCCATATCCCTCTAAGAAGAACTACGAAACATATCCGACGTAACTTAAACTAATTACTATAAAACGTTTAAAATTAGTCTAAATTTTCTAAAATAACATAACCTAGAGTACTGCATTGCTAGTTCCATACTCTCCTAACCTCAAAGAACATGCTTTTATTCTAAGAGTCTAAGAAACATTTTACAGAACACTGTAAACATCTTGTGGATGTGGATGTTAGCACCATGTGCCTCATATAATATAAATTCTTGTAGGTATTTATGGTTCTTAGGAAAAGAACCAGACAAATTACCTTCCTTCACGTTTACCATCACTGGGGGATGGTATTATGTTCTTACGTAACAGTAAAATTTTTGCCAGGAGGTGAATTGATATGGACAGGTATTATTAATGTTATAGTCCACTCAGTCATGTACGTGTACTATTTACTAGCTTCTCTAGACAGTGAATGGAAGAAGAGCCTGTCATTCAAGAAGTTTCTCACACATATACAACTGGTAAGCTATCTTCATTTCAGAGATAACTTAAATACTGTTTATTTATATACTACGTGCCAAACAAAAGTAAATAACTAATAAAAGTCATTTTATTTTGAAAATTTTTTGCATGTTTACATCGGTGAAAGTAAAAAATGATTAAATTTTCAGGTTTATCTTTTAATCTTTTTTGGAGTTTGCATATCATACTTCGATAACGTGTGTTTTTAAAATTTCTGCTCACATTTGTGTTGCAAGTGTTGTGAAGCTTGTTGGAAATGACATTTTTTAAAGCTGATTATGCCTAGAGTACCTAGATTTGTGACACACTAATGGTACATTCGGGATGTGGTGGAGCCATATGTCATTTTATATCTTTACACCATCCAAAAAGCCATTTTTCAGCAAGGCATTGCTAGACCTCAATGCTGTCAGACAAGCAATAACTTTTATGATTAACATCTGATCAACCATTTACCCTGGCCACCAAGATTCCAGATCTGTCATCTATTGATCATGTCTGGGACATGATTGATAGCAGACTGCTGCATTTAGAACATTCCCCATAGACTTGAGTAGTTCTTATCCATGAAGTTCAGATAGCTTGGACTAAGATACTTCAAGAACTTATCGACGGTCTTATTAGATCCGAGCCCAGGTCAAATTTTAAATAAATCTCGTGATTTTTCAATCGAAAACTTGTTGAGGACCACTCAGATACTAATAGTTTTAACTCATGGTGGATGAGCGTTGCCAGTGTTACACTAATGTCTTTGAATATGCTCCGACAATGTTAATTAGAACTTTCAGACATATTAACACACCAATAAATAAAAAAATATAAACCCGATTGTCACACAATCACAATTATAGTTCAATCTAGAATTTGGTTATTACCAAATATAAAACATTATATATGGTTTATATTTTCTATGTGGATAATAAGGGGATAATATGTGATAAGCTTTTATGCACGTTTATGGATAATTTTTGGAATCATTGATCAAATTAACTTCCTAAAAACTTTAATTGATAGTATCGAACTTGAGGAAATTCATATTTTAATTGTTTATGATAATTTTACTTTACTTATTGCTAAAAACAGGTGTATTTAAATTGGACACAACGGCAAAAAATGGATTTACGTTAAAAAATTATTTATCTTACTGATGATATGGCACACTCTCCTTCAGTAAATCCTACAGTTTATTTAATTAGGTTACGTCAGTGGTCTATTTGGTCAACGGTCCTCAAAATGTGCAGATTTAAGAAAAAAATTAATATCTCCGTAAATATTACAACTTTTTAAAAATGAGTTTACCTAGACTCATCTACAGATTCGGAAATTGCGGATCTTTACAGAGAAAGTAGAAATTGCCGCTTCATTCCAGGGAAGGTACGAACTTTAAGAGGGGAGACGACGTGCATTGGTCTAGCATTCCCCGCTACTACGGTAATCGGTTCCGTATCGCCATTGCAAATCTGTCAGATCAACTGATGCCAGTGTTGTCAGATCTCATCCATTCCGAGGAAATCTCATGCTTTTTAATAGACACAAAAAGAAATAATAAAATTATTAAAATTACTCTTTGAAATCTACCAAAACAAAGACCTAACGAGAAATAAAGGAAAAATCGAGGGCAAAATTGAATAGATAGAGGTAGGTATCTACAATATTTAGGTACTTGAAATATCCTTTATTGTAGACTGCTCTCTTAATAATTAGCAATGAATACATAAACGAGTATGACAGTCTACGGATATGAGGTGTGTGTGCTGTATTCACGCTGTATTGCAGTGATTCTTAACTCTATTCCGTAAGGGTACCTACATTTTCTGGAAACAACAGATTTTACGACCCGTGAGTCACCCTGCGTCATGTCAACTGCGCCTCAACGTTCGCCCGGCCTAACAATAAAATAAATTAGAAAGGTTACGTGGTTAATAACTTTTAAGTAAGTACCTGTAACTACCTACTTACAATGTAATATTATGATAAAATAGCAGAACATAATGATTTTTAATGAAATAAAAATGGCATTACAATGACAATTGAAAATTACTTGCTTCTTTGAAATTATTCTCATGCACTGAATTTTTCCCACCTGGCAACACTGCTTGATGCAAACACGCTGTGGTCGAAGTATGCGTGTAGCATGACACAAATACACGCAAGCGGCAAAATACAATTCACCATCAAGATCCTCACTTTCCAAATCTGTATATGACAAACTACACCTGCAGTTAAAATATTTGTATGTAGTTATTTAAGGTTCACCCTGTATAGGTGTTTCCTTTCTTTGTCACATAGTATATATTCTGAGAGGTCATTCAACACAAATTAATGGAACTAAGTATTAACGGAGTTAAGAAGGAATAACAAAAATGTTTTTTAATTCATCTTTTGTAACTCTTTTGCACATTTGAATTATGTTGTACTTATTCAGATTTTAATTTGACTTAGATCCTCCAATACTAAAAGACCTAAACTATCCCTGGCAATAATGAATTAAAACACTCTTGAACTTATTTTTAAATTAAACAAAGCAAGCTTGAAAACAAATGCTTTGACAGGTAATAAATGGATGCAAGCTTCCTTGTTAAATCGTTGAGTAAAAATTATTTTAATAAATATTTTGACGCGTCATTTCTGAACACCTTGTATAACGAAACTAATTTACATTTTTTTCTAGGTTCAGTTTGTAGCCAACATTGTGATCTACGGAAGATTATGGTTCATTACCTGCTCCTTCCCAAATATAGTATCATTATTTTATGTTCCTCAAAATATATTTATGTTGGCTCTATTTGGAGACTTCTACATAAAAACATACATAGTCAACAAAACTAAAAGGAATGTTACTGAATAATGCTGTAATGCGTTACCTCATTACCTTACCTGAATTCATATTATTATAATAAACTTTCAGGTAAAATATTGTCCACACTTGTTTCTAACAAACATCATTCAATCAAGATTGATTGATATTATACGATATTAAAACCAAGCTTTCCTTCTATTTAAGTAAAATTAAAAACATATTTTTCGTAAAATCGTTGAATAATAATGCCATTTTGATTGTCATTTCAATATCGAATTGACGTGCTTAAAACAATCTTTATTACGCATATAATAACGGCTCCATAGTAACAACTTAGTTATAGATGTTTAAATAAAATGGTTTAGCGATCATATTAGCAAGTGCAATCGAAGATTATGTCAAAACTGTTTTGAATATTTATTCGGCGATTTTACGAAAAATTTTGTTCGATATGTTGCCAAATAATGGTGTTCTAGGCACGCGACATTAAGTACTTAAAACACCATTATTTCGCACCTTGTATCGAAAATAGTTATATTCCAATTGTGGTACCCTAACTTGAATTATTTAATGTGATTAATTACAACCTTTTTGCATCTTTCTATACAATAAACGTGTATACACTTTTAAATTCTATTTTCTTTTTAACCTTGACTATATACACTAAGGCGAGTCAATGTAACGGGAGAACTTGTTGACCAGGGGGGTCTATTTTCGAATGTCCGCAGAGCAATACGTATACGAAATCTTCCTTTTTCTCACAATTATAATTAAGAGAAACAGAACCATGTAAATGGCATAAAGATTACTCTTCGAAAATCAAGAATAGAACCCATGAATTGGAAACCCACTCTCGCGTAATGGGAAACCAACTAAAAAAGCACATTTACGCTTGGACTGTTTGCTCATGGATGGCGCAGTATCAGATGCTGAAATGACCCAATTTCGATAAATAAATTTGAGAAAATCTCTAAGCTTCACCCATCGAAGATGATTGGTTCATGACGTGGTTAATGGTATTGGACCAGTGGCCTGGCCACCCAGGTCACCGGATCTTAATCCGTTAGACTTTTACGTTTGAGGCACTATTAAAGATAAAGTCTACGCTAATCCCGTATTAACAAGGGAAGATTTAATTTTACGAATTCAGCAAGCCTGCAATGATGAAGTGTCTGCTGCAATAAATGCGTTAGTGAGAAGATGTCGAAAATGTATTGCGGTGGGTGGACCACGTTTCGAGCAATTTTTGTGATTTTACCTTTAATTTTCTTTATTTTTGTTATTGTTGTTGAAAGCCACTAATTAAATTTCTCATTTTCGTTTTTGTTTACTTAATTGTTTTTCAGAAATCATTAGGTAATTTAATTTTTTTACTGACAAACGGTGTGTCAAACGTAAGGAGCCTTTTTCTGTTGTAAATTGAACAAGAATTCTAGAAATAGTTTTTATTTCTAAAAAAATATTGACGTAGGTACCATTTTTTTCATTAAAATTTCCCGAAGATCTGTCCGTACGCATGCCACTGGTGGAAGAACATTATTTTTACGTAAAAATATGTATCTAGATTACCTATTCAAATGTTCCAAATTTCATTTAAATATCTAAAGTAGTTTTAGAAATATTAATAAATTTGGAACTTTTGAAACAAATTTCACCCTGTATCTTTGTAACGAGGCATTTTTCGAATATAGTTTATAATACAAACTGATATTATTTTGTGGTTCTCTGTCTGCCTCTAAAGTTTCCGCTTTCGAAAATGGACCACCCGGTATATACTTTCAATATGCTTCAGTGATCGTGATCTCTGTGGATAATGAACACAGAACCGAAATTATATAGTAGCGAAAAATGCCACAACCTAATATCTGAACATTTACAGCAGTTGTTGGTTATTCAATTTTATTCCAGTACTAAAGTGAATACATACTCGTATGTAGTGTTTTGTAATCTAATAAACTTAATATGAATAATGTTAGATATTATAAATTACCAGTACAACGTATTGATTATAACTTTTTCGGTTTCTACAAACATTAACTTAGCGTCCTAAATCCGCCCCTGGTAATGACGTCATCTGCGGGCAAGATGCAGGCTTTACTTATTAAGCATCTATTTTTGGAAAAAAGATTATGCTTAAAAAAGTACCCTTATTCTGTCAAACTACCGGTTTTCAACCGAGAAAATGTAGGTACATAATTTAATGAAAATATAGCATTTTTTATAATTCATTATAATACATTTAATATTTTTACAAATAAGTCAGTGGCGTATCATGAAAAAGTTCTGGACGATAAAATAGGGCCTGATCCCCGAAAAAATATCACTCTGTACGTCTTTAAATCTTTTAAGCGTGAAAGAACTCGTAGACTATCATAGGTAATATATGATAAAAATTTGAATAAATTATCTCAAAAACTATAGGAGCTGTGTGGAAAAAAACGAAGCGTTTTCCAACATAATATGTTCGTATAACATACTTAACTTAAAATAAGATTCTCTATCAAATCCTAGAGTGCTGTTAGTATAAACTGACTCACACTGTATACGAGTTTATAAACAGACTAATACAAATGAAATTGCAATACATTGTTTGACGCATATTACTGGCCCTGAATAAATTTAGTTATTTAAATTTATATTTGACACTACAATTCATAGTATGATAATTTTTAAATACCTCCCTACCCTTGAACTTATAGACGATTGGAACAATTATTCATTGTTTTTTACTCATATTTTAGATCCAAGAGCAAACAAATATGTCCTCTCATTTTCCGCAATTGTCCCTGCTGTTATTGTCGGCAGTTATATATATTTTGTACATGGCATGGGTCAAAAATTCATGAGGAACAGAGAGCCCTATCAGCTGAAAACCGTTCTCGTAATATATAATTTCATCCAAGTCATTTTAAATTTAATCCTAGTGTATCAGGTAGGTAAGTGATGGTAAGGTAATTCCCTAAAAATCTAAAGGATCGTAGAAAATTGATAAGCTTTTATGATTATTTTATTATGTCCCGTTTATGATTTTTTTATGCTGGGACCGCGCCTGCTGTCGACGGCGGACGCTGTCTCCTGAACAACTCCTCTCGCTGCTGCTGAGCAGTGCGCGCGCCTGTAGTACTTGGAGTCTGCTTCCTGCCTCTTGATTGGCTGTTTCCCATATACAGAATTTTCGGTTCCCTTCTCATCTGCGCCGACGTCAACGTACTGAAATGTAATTTTATATTATGATCACTGGAATGCGCTAAAAGCTGCGCGAATGGATTTTTAATGATCAGCGCCATATTTTGTTTTGTGCCTCTAGCAATGGCGGAGCAGTAGGGGCTTAGCTGATGGTGAATTGAAATGAAATTAATTCTGGATATGAAGAATTATTTCGTGCTATATGCTGGTTAATTTTACAGTCCCTTATAAAACATGACATGTTCCAACAAGAACACCCACAAAAATACACAAAGAATAACACTAACGAGATACAAGGTAAAAGAAGAAACCACACTGTACGCCAATGACGTGTTTACAAACAAAATAATGGGAAATTAAGAACACAATTCATATCGTACGTGCAGATAGTTGTCTCTCTCGCACTCACATACGTAACCAATGAAGTATGTTTTTGCCGAGTTTCATGTGCCTCCTTTTGTCTGCTCCTAGGGTTGGTACCTTTATTTGGATGCGCAATGGGACTAAACGCATTACATATCGTACATTTCAGTGCGTCAACGGGGCTGATTTACTGACCAGCTCAATGTTTTCTTGGAATGTTACTGATTTTTTTTCTTCCATCAAACGATCTTGGACTCTACCTTGCGTAAAATCACAGTTTAGGCACAGTATATTTCTTAATCTAGCGGCCCATTCCTTTGGCGATTCATTGGAAGCCTTCTTTGCATTGTAAAACTTATACCTGCTTGCAAAGATTGGATTGGTCTGCTAATTAATTTTACCAGGTCGTCATAACTTTTACTTTCTGGATCCATCGACAAGCACAAACTATGTACTAATTGATAACCGTCTTCACTTAATAAGTTCAGTATGATAGCCCTTTTTCATGCTTTATCGACGATGTTATTTGCCACGTTGACCCACGTTTTCGGTAGCCATTTTTAATTGTTCAGACACACCCAAAATTCCCGAACTTTTTCAGTTTATTTAAATTTATTTAAAACTTGAGCTTATTACGAAACTCACGATGACTGCGCCACTTTGTAACGTATTTGTATAATTTATACACACTACGGTGGTAAATTCTTTATTAGTTACTATCAACTGAACATAGTAACATTCATTCCTTTCTTTTATATACGTTTTTTAATATAAAAACTTATTCTACAAAAACTAGCAAAGCAAATATATATAATATACAGTATGTATTTACTATATACATGACAAAAATGTTGCTGTTTAAAAAAATACAGGGTGTCAAAATTTAAATTTTTAAATTAAATATTTTTATTTGTCTATTGTAAAGGACAATGGAGAAATTAATTGCGATAAACATATAGATAAGTATATACATTTCCGATTAACTTCCTTTTTGTCACGTCTACAACACTGAATTGTATGCTTATGTGTTATGCACTGTTGGTATAAAAAATATTTAAATACATTCATGTATTTGTGCAAGAACTTCCACTAACAATACGGTTGCTGTACTAAATAGTATTGTGCGGTATAAATAAATTTGAAGGTAAAACTTTACATTGTATCTAAGCACAATGGCTTTGGTGTTAAAAAGATTATATTCTGGATATTTTTGGGCATTTACTGAAATCGCAGGTGAGTTTATTTCTATTAATAATATATAAACACAATATATTAGAACCTACTATCGAAACAAATGAAATAGACCCCTGAGTTTGGAAACCGATATTAAAAAAACGTAGGGGCACAAAAATTTGGACCATTTATTGCCTCACTATTATTCTATTGTGTGCTAAAATTTCAAGTAGTTTCGTTGTCCCATTTTTTAGTTATTAACAAAAATGTTGGTTTCAGCCTAGGAATTTGATACCTTTCACATTGACTCATCGTAATTTTTTTGTTCATCAAAAACTCTTCTTTTTTATTTCTAAGCAAAACAGAAGTGCTATATCCGTAAATCACTTCACTTCTTCAAATTACATAAATAATTTTTTAGTACTTAAATAAATATTTGAAAGTACAGATAATTCTGTTTTTGATAATGATAATTTTATAAAATTCCTTTTTTTACTTACTTCAAAAATAATTAATAAATATTTGAAAGTACAGATAATTCTGTTTTTGATAATGATAATTTTATAAAATTCCTTTTTTTACTTACTTCAAAAAATCATTACCCTTCAAGTACAGTAGGTATCTTTGGTTTTAAAAAAGCAGAAATCGTCACCGTCACCGTCGTTTGTCGGAGCGAGCTTGGGAAATTAAATGAAAATCTCAGCAACGCCACTACAGTGAACCTGTTACGTCACACTCCTCGATTGGACCGCAAATGTAAAGCCGCGTGCTCACTTGTAACAGAACCTCGTCGCAGTATTTCCATCACTTGTGGATACTTTTGCGTCGCACCAAGTATATGTACTATATGTGAGGTGTCTGAGTTTTTTTTGTGTTTCGTCTTATCATGGATATCTACGGATTGATCGAATTGTCAATTATTTGCAAGTTACAGCTTGTCAAAGTTCATTTTTTATTATTTGAATTCGTTCGATTATTATCTCATTTAGCACACCCACTAAGTAGATCAAGCTCTATCGGACCAGTCAAAGAATACTTTTATTATGCGCTGCTAGAGGGCACTTTACCTAAAACTCAGAATTAGTTTTATTCATAACTTTTTTTCTTGCAAACAATTGACAACTCGTAAAAATGTTCATTACATACTGCTATTATTTTAATCCGTAGAGTCACCTCCAGGGGTTTCCTGACGGACTTTCAGAACACCCTATATTAAAGGTCAAAATTCTTCAGACGTCATATTCCTAGAATATTTATTATTTAAGCATTTATATTCATGAGCATTGTATTGTATCAAGTTAAGTTGTTTATAGTGAACGATAAAGTTAATAAACTGCTAAATTAATTCAATTCATTCTACATGAATATCGTCTAGCTGGTGATTAAAGTTTTACATTTTTTCTTTAGATTTTACTTAATATCCAATACAACACCGTAAAGTAAATGAAATAATAAAATAAAATATATGAAATATGAAAATGTAATGTCCGTTGTGAAACTGAGGCGACTGTTTTGTCAAATAATTTCAATCAGTATACAATGAAAGTAATGAAACCTTACCGACATATTTTGATAGTTTAACATATTTAACAGACTTTTAAGAACAAAACGCGCAATGGGTGTTGATTGCAGTGTTGCCAACCAAATGAAAGCGAAAACATGACTGACCAAACAAAACATGAGAAATCATAAAATCAGTTAATACATTATTGTGAGTTTGATTCAATTAGAATCAAGCATGTCTAAATCTATATTTTTAAGTAATGTCACAAAGTTCCTTTTCTTGTCTTGGTAATGTCAGAAATAATGTTCGGTTAAACTCATAGACCAGTTTTTAAGTCTATGGGTTAACTTTAAATCACAGATTACAGAACACAGAGCACACTGATTTGACTTGGGGGGCAAGTGACCAAGAACCTCACAAGAACGGTAAAGTTAGCGGTAAAGATCTTTTCCGTAATTCTGAAAGAGCTTTCTACCTTAGAAAACTTAAGAAAACATGAAACATTTAACTCAGAACATGAGACTGGCCATCAAAACATGAGATCTCATGTAAAACATGAGGGTTGGCAACAAAGGATGTGCAGAATGGCTACAAAAACCTTTATTTCATACTTTTAACTTGGCTTTAAAAACTCAATTTTAAAAAATGGAGGTAAAAGCTTCATCAAAAATTATCTCCCGATTTCTGTTTTATGTGCACAGGTTAAGTCTTTTGAGCACATCGTACATTCAAGAATTTTGAATCACATAAAATTGTGAAAAACAGCATGGTTTTATTACAAACTTATTGGAATTCAATACTAAAATAAACTTAGCATTTACACAGATTTCAGAAAAACATCGGAAAAGTTGATCATGCATCGCTTAGATTTCACTAGGAATACTTTACAGTTTTTTGTTTCATATCTTTGGAATCGTCAGTGTACAGTTAAGTATTAGAATAAGACTAATAAATTCACGGCCGCTTCAGGTATCCCACAAGTTTAAAATTTGGGGCCCCTCTTATTTATACTTTTTATAAATGATTTGCCAGATAATTTAATCACTAATTGCTAACTTTTCGCTAATGACTTTATATTTTATAGACCAATCATAACACAAGCCGACTGTGACGTATACCAAAATTATATTGACGAGGTATACAGGGTGAACCTTAAATAAGTATAAATATTTTAACCAGCAGTACAGTTCACTGCGTAGGCCACATAATTAATAGATTTATTACAAAAAAATCAGGAGTAAAAAAGTCAAATATTAAATCAATTTCGTGAAAACTTGTTGAAGACCGCTGATCTGATACTAATATTTGATGATGGATGAGAATTCCACAGTGTTGCCAGCATTGTCTTCGAATAGGCTTCAACAATGTTTGACTGACAACTAGAATTTTTAGACATGTCAACCTTTTCAACATACTACATACAGGGCGACCAAAACAGCTACTGATAACGATACTACTTTAAATGTGCTTCTGTCAATACAAGAGAACCCACATTTGTCCAGTCGGAAAATTGGTAGGGTGCAAGCCATTTCACACCGTTCTGTGTTGAAACAGCTCCACAAGAAAAAGTGTCGTCCATACAAGATGCAACTCGTTGAAGAACTTGTGCAAAGTGATTCTGCAAAACGTGTTGAATTTTGTAACACTGTATTACATAAATTTAACATGGATTTGGAATTTGGCAAAAAAGCCCTACGTCCAATTCATAATTCCAATCCAATTCATGTGGTTTTAGCAAGATGGAGCCCCTCCACATCGTGGAAGGGCCGCAATAGAATATCTAAATGAAATGTTTCCTGCAAGGTGGATAGGTCGCGAAGGTGCCATTAAATGGCCAGCAAGGTCACCCGATTTCAATCCGTGTGATTATTTTTTGTAGGGTTACTTAAAAAGTATAGTCTACAAAGAAAGACCAGTAGATCTGGAAGATCTTAAAGCGAGGATCAGAATTGAGCTACGGCAAATTCGACACCACACGTTGGCAAACTTGAGTGATTCGTTTTTAGAGACTAAGAATGTGTTTGAACACAAATGGCCGTCATTTTGAACATTTAATGAATTACTTTACATCCGTTCCATTTTTTCATTTATCTTGTTAAAATTAGCTTAAAACATTGATCTTTTGATTCTTACACTCCTTACTTTAGGACATAAAATAAAATTATAAAAATTGAATTTAATGTATTTTTATTATGTGACCCCATTAAACTTGTATTGTATCGTATTTAAAGATCCAATTTATTAATTTTCACCAAAAGAGGTATATGCTGCCGTTTAAAAAAATTAAGTCGGTTAACTTAACCACATTTTTTGTGCTACGAAAGATTGCTTTATTAAAGCATGTTTTTGATATGACGAATATTTTAGGAAATATAAGCAATATTCCACAATTTGTATCCGCACTGTATATATAAAATCAATGTTCGATCTTAATGAAGTAACTGATCTTAGAGTCTCAGTAAATTCAATTATAAATTATATATTGACAAAATTGTTCAAGATGGATATAGGATATTAGGTTTTATTATTAGATAAACATTTTAGTAATTTGTTAGTTATATGAAACTCTACGCTAGTGAGACATAAACTAGATTAGGGCTCTATAATGTCATTGACTTTATACCTCTAATAAAGTCAATGATAATATGTTTATACTCTTGTGTTTCGTTAGAGAACTTTCAATAAATAAATATTATTGTACTACGTTGAATTTAACGAATATGGTGTTGAAACATGATTTTTCATATGTTCCAGATCCTAGAGTAGAGGATTATTTTCTCCTATCGTCGCCTCTAGTACCAATAACCATTATGGCAAGTTACCTGTACTTCATATTCAACGTTGGGCCCAAAATAATGCAAAATAGGAAACCTTTCCAGATGAAAACTATTCTGGCATTGTACAATTTTTCGCAAATTATGTTTAACGTAATATTAATATTTTTAGTGAGTATCATCTGACTGTTTTTTGAGAAATAATCGAATCAAAACTTGTATTTCATTTTCTAGTGCGGCCAAGTGCTGAGTCATTTCAACTTTGACTGCAACCTCGTCGACTATACTTTGTCGCCAGAAGGAAAATCATGTATTAGATTAGCCTATTTGTATCATCTGTTAAAAATATACGACTTGTTGGATACGGTATGTTAAATATCTAGTGTAGCATTTATTTTTTAAGAAGTGTAATCAAAGAATGTTATTTTAAAACTTTAGAAACGAAAGAGAAATATCCGGACATTTTTCTGTTGGTGAGAACCCTAGGCGAAATTACACTGAACATTTTTCGGCAATTCTATTGTTCAATGAGAAATTCGCATTTTTACCGCATGTGCAAAATTGATCAATTAAGAGGGTATTAAAAGCAACGGTTTTCAAAAGATGTTTTTGTGAAAATGATTCCATAGACAGAGTTAGATTCAATAACTATCTAAAATAAAAATTAATCTAGGCAAATTTATTCAAAGCATAAAATGATTTTAAAATTTACTTTTGAACATATTCGAACACTCAACCAACCATAATAGATGAGTGCATTTCTCCGACTGCTTCTTTTTTATTTTACATTGAAAAAATATATATGTACAAATAATTAATATAAAGATAGACAATTACCGAAAACAATTTAAAAGATAGAAATAGAATATTTGCCTACTTGGGCTTGCAGGGACAAAATTCCATAAATAAGTTGACGTTGTGTGAATCTAGCACATTAGTTTTACTTAGCTTTAAAAAATACTTCTTTACATTAGACAATATTTTTTAGGTATTCATTATTCTAAGAAAAAATATGAGACAGGTTTCTTTTCTTCATGTTTACCATCACTGTGGAATGGTAGCAGGCACTTTTATAGCAGCAAAGTTTATACCTGGTGGCGAGCTTCTATGGACAGGTTTTATAAATATTATAGTTCATTCTGTCATGTACTTTTACTATCTAATGTCTACTCTAGACAGCAAGTGGAAGAAATACACAACGGCGAAAAAATTTCTTACACAACTACAATTGGTGAGACTTGAATATACAGGGTGAACCTTAAATAAGTACAAATATTTTAACCAACAGTACAGTTCGCGTGTAGAACACATAATTAATAGTTTTTTACAGAAAAGTCAGGAATAAAAAAGTCAAATTTTAAATAAATTTCGCGATTTTTCAACAGAAAACTTGTTGAGGACCGAGAGTCATGGTGGATGTGAATTCCACTACGTTGCCAGTGTTACACTAATGTCTTCGAATAGGCTCCAACAAATATGTTTATTTATGAAATTATTACTGGCCATCTCCTCCCCTTTGCCATTCCTATACCTCACCTATAAATTGAAAATATAAACCAGATTATCTACTCACAATCATAGTTTTCCAGAATTTGTTCATTATCCATGTTTACTACACTCCAATTGAGTTATCACAATATGTTATCACTATCACTAATTATTATCACTACTTGAGAAATATACTTTTAGCATGTCAACTTTTTCACTCTTTGAATAATGACACATTTTATTTAATCACACTGTATTTCACGAAAAATATTAATTAAATACACAAGACAGTTAAGATAAAAACACTGCCCGTAAAAATAAAAAGACGATTTAAATACATTTTATACGTTAGTACCGCAACTCTTAAAACAGATGCGTCAAGCAGTGTATTACTTAAAGAAACCATTAGTTTAGTTTGGTTTCAGAAGATGCAAAGTGTATTGAAATTATCAAATCCCTTTCTACAAATATTACATGTTTTGTTTCCACTTGTAATTTACACAGTTTATTTCTTTGCGCTGGACCATACTTGTGGTGCGGTATGAACATCAACATAACCTCTTTGTCGACCTCGACTATCAATCCTAGAGAGTGGGGCTGGTACGGGACATTTCATCTACTGCTCGTGACATCTACCTGTTACCTGTGCCTACGGCACTAGTTTCTTTTTTGCATGCGATTGACATTGCTTTTAAATATTTTATTTTGCCTTCTCTTGACATTGAACATACATCAAACTAGTTATTTTGTTATTCCATGTTTTGTGTTTATTTTTAAAATCTGTTTCACCCACTACGAAGTACGAAATGGTTGGCACGGACACGTTGTTTGAGGTTATGTGGCAAAAACTCTTAAAGGGTTATTTGAAAATCATAGTTTTATTTTGTTATTCTTCATAAAATAGGGTTATGATTTGTGATAATCTTTCTAACAGTGTACAATGGTATTGTATTAACTTCTGAAATGTGGATAACTGTTGGTTTTTCAGTAAGTAGGTGAGCTTTTATGCACGTTTATGGATAATTTTTGGAATCATTGAACAAAGTAACTTCTTAAACACTTTAGTTGATAGTATCGAACATGCGGAAATTCGTGTTTTAGTCGTTTATGATAATTTTACTTTACTTATTGTTTAAAACAAGTGTTTTTAATATTAGAAACAACCGCAAAAATTGAATTTACGTTAAACAATTATTTATCTTACAGACGATATGCAACCTCGCGTTCAATAAATCATATGGTTTATTTTATTAGGTTACGTCAGTGGTCTAGCTGGTCAGCGGTCCTCAAAATGTGTGTATTTAAAAAAATATATATCTCCGTAATTATTTGAAATTTTTAAAAATTACTTTCACTAGACTCATCTATATGACGAACTCCACCTGCAGTTAAAATATTTGTACTTATTTAAGGTTCACCCTGTATTTATAAAAACATAATACCTGTTTATACTCTAAGTACCATATGAGATATTTTATAACACACGTCTGAAATTTGAAACAGACGAGAGCTATAAAATCCAAATATGGTACGTATAATACAGGATGTTAATTAAGTATGTACACAAACTTTAAGGGGTTAATCTATGATTGATTTTAAGACAAAAATTTCATATAAACATGGGTCCACAATGGCCTTGTTTTACAGATACAGGGTGTTAAAGTTTGAAAAAAAATCAAATTTTTGGATCTATTTTCTGAGCAGTAAGAGCTACATAGTTGAAACTTGGCACTCCCTGCCTAATAGGTATTTAGTGACTATATTTTGCGGGTATTATTTTTTGTTAGTTTAGCCATGAGTGCATATATGGTTAAACTTAAAGTTAAACAGAGTTTTTTAAGAAAAAAATGGCACTCAAACGATTATTTCAAATTTCGAAAGCTTTATCGATTGAACTAATTAAAATTACATAAAACATATCTCTTGATAATTTTCGAGAAAATTTCTTAATTTCATTCTTATGCGCGCAATTTATGTTAGAGTTAAAATTGGTCAGAACTCAACGCAAAATGCTTGCGAGGTAGGTCATGAAAATAAATGAAAAACATGACAGTTAGCAATTATTGTTATCAGTTTATTTAAAAGATTTGTAGTTAGGTACCTAAGTATTGTCGATTTGTTTCCATTCAAAATGATTCAATTTACTAATAGTGAAATGGCAGACATGCATTTCTGTTATGGAATGGCTCATGGTAATGCTCAAGCTGCAAGGTGCATATATCATGACATATTGGCACAACGCGCAATGCCTCACGTAAGAACTTTTATAAATCTCCACTCACGACTTGATCGTATACTCTGTTCACAGACGAACCTAATTTTTCAAGAAATTTTATTCAAAATTTCCATAACAATCATATCTGGACGGATGAAAGTCCTCATGCTATAACTGAAACCCATTTTCAACAATTTTCGATTAACGTATGAGCAGGTATCATTGGTGATTACATTCTTCCTGTAGGGACGACTTGACGGACAATCTTACCTTCAACAACACTTGTCTTTGTTGCTTGAGGATGTTCTTTTAGGAATAAGAAATCAGTTGCTCGTCCGCACGTTACTGTTAAATATAGAAATTATGTTTATATTGCAAAATATACACCTTTGTTAATAGTTACCTTATACCAAATTTCCTTTTTTTTTCCTAAAACTTTAACACCCCATATTTTTGAAAAGGAACATTTTTGGACTATAGTTTATAAAGCAAACTATCATTAATTTTCGATGTAGAATCATCCCCTTAAATATTTAGGAACACCCTGTATATATTGCACTAGATCAATAAACAATGTCATTATGATATTGAAATGAATGAATTGAATTGAATGTCATATTACTGTCGTTATGTAACGAGCGTAGATAAATACATTTAAACATATATACAGGGTGTCTGAATGAACTGTAGAACAAAAATTATGAACTATAAACTTCCAACTGGTGTCCTCTACAATGTACGCCAAAATAATTAGGAAATTTGAATCTATCATATCAAAAACCCCCGGGATAGCTGATATTTATATATACATCGATTATTTCAGAGCTTATTTATAAAAAAACTAAAATAAAATTTGGTAACTAGGTTACTATCAACTAAGGAAGTTTGGCTAGATTACATTATTATGACATCACAAATCACCTGTTACCCTTTGTACAGTTCATTGTAGGACATTCTGTATATTAAGAGTATTATAAAATGCGTCTGCACTTTTTTTTTCTAGATACAATTTGGTGTAAATATCCTGATCTATGGAAGATTACTATTTAAGACAGACTGCCATTTCCCAATTTTAATACCAATTATATATGTCCCTCAAAATGTATTTATGATTGCTCTGTTTGGAGACTTTTACATAAAAACGTACGTTTTAAAAAAATAATGGAAAATTTTCTAAATAAAGATTGATTTAGTGTCTACAATTATTTATTTTATACCAGACATTCGACCATTTTGGATATTGAGCAGGAAATGGTCGAAAGTGTGTCAGAGTATACTCTGAAAGATTTCCAAAAACTAATAACATATCGGTATATTCTGCACTGGTGTATTGTTACGTCCATGAAAAATGAAAATTTAATTCAAATTACTAAGCAAATGTCAAACTTTTCAATCTCAGTAATAATTTAGGTGTTTTAAATGTCAGAAATTTTATTTACCAACCAACCAACAATCACAATTATTTGCATAAAGGCTAGTACCTGGAAACTTGTGAAAAAAACATATGGAATGCGCGGAAACGAATAAGCGTGTTTGTTAAAAAGTCTTATTTTTATTTCAAGAATATCAGGAATAATTGTGAATAATTTTTTCCTAATTTAATTTTTATATCAAAATTGCTGCAATGATTAAACTTGTAAATTTCGAATAAACCACGAGAGTAATCAAGTCTTATCAAGAGTACCTTTTTTGTAGTAAATAATTTACTTAATCTAAATTTTATACTGAAAAATCTTTTCTTCTATTGGCGTAGAATTATCGAAGGTGTAATTACCAAAAAACTCAAGTTACACGCCAATAGAATGATATCACTCATAATTTTGATATGGGGTTATGTCCTATAGAACGGTGTCAACTCACCAAATTTTAGCAAAATCGCATAAGGCGTTTTAAATTTATAACAAAAAAACGATTTCAAAATTGCAACTTCAGGGTCGTATAGCGCCTAAACGGGGCAACTTTGAACTAAGGTAAGTTTAGCTAAATCGACTTATTTTGATTCGCACTGTATCTCGTCGAGCGTTGTAAATACCTTTTCGGAACACCCTGTATATTGCACTAAATTACAGAAAATGATTATTTTTAATGCGATAGGCTATTGAAAATTATGTTGACATGACAAAAAGTATTTAAATTTTTGTTAGTACTTGCAACATTATTATTTTTAATAATATAACCAGACATGTATTGGTGATAATTTTAATTTAGAACTGTCAAAAATCAGTTAGCAAATGTATTACACAAGTAACCAAAGCTAACAGACCAGTTCGTCAGTCCATGTCTTAAAGATGGATGCGCTGGCAGGGTAATCAATAGCAGGAGCACTGTAGGCTACAGCAGGAGCAGCCTAGGACACAGCAGGGGCAGCATAGGACAGAGCAGGGGTAGCACAGGTGGACACGACGGGTTGGCTAACGATTTCAGTCCTGTAAGAGCTGCTGGAAGAGCTACGGGGCCATACAGACTTTTATACTACAGGTACGGCTACTACAGTCTTCTGCACTACAGGGGCAGTGGTAATTGATGGACTGATGATGTGCATTTATAAAGCCACTAATTAAATGTAAATTTAATAAGCCGGCCATTTCCACAATTCAAATAACACATGCGTTAAACTATAGGGACACCTAATTCATTGTCTTTAAGAAACTCCATTAAAATTCTACATAAGGCGTTAGAAACAACATCTTAAGGTCATGAAATATAACATTTAACCTTGAAATAAATGTTATTATCACCAAAATGGGTTGATCACTTAATTTTTTTTCAAATTATTCCACTGCTGCTTGTTTTGTCTTCGCAAGACTAGATATGATTTTAAAAAAGTCTTACGAGACAAGACGTTAGTTGAAAAATAAGTATTGCATTTCAATTTCAAAGGACATTCAGCATATAAAATTATTTTTTAAATAAAAGTTTATTTAACCTAGGTCCAATTCTGCTTAATTGAACTAAAGGTTTAATACTGTTTCACTTACTTCGTCCATTATTCATAACTTTTTATGTAAACATGTCGTTACATATGAGCTACAAATTTGTAATAAATTTCCATGGTTCTCATTTGCATGCAAAAGTCTCACAAAATTGGGAAATAAGACATTTGCGCGACAAGGCAAGAAGACTCTTTTGTTTTCCAAAGCAAAAGCGCTTTGTGCAATTTCAAACGTTCAATGTTGTACAACGTTATACTTCACTAAAGAGTAAATATCTTAATTTTTAATAAAACAACAACTGTTTTTTGACGATCTCATTTATTTACAAATAAATAAGTACAAAGCTAACAGACCAGTTCGTCAGTCCTCTCTACCAAGCCTTAACGATGGGTGCGCTGGCAGCATAGGCTACAGCTGGGGCAGCATAAGAGACAGCAGGGGCAGCGTAGGACAGAGCAGGGGCAGCGTAGGACACAGCAGGAGCAGCGTAGGACACAGCACGGGCAGCGTAGGACACAGCACGGGCAGCGTAGGACACAGCAGGGGCAGCGTAGGACACAGCTGGGGCAGCGTAGGACACAGCTGGGGCAGCATAAGAAAGGGCTGGGGCAGCATAGGTGGACACGACGGGTTGGCTGACGATGTCAGTCCTGTAAGAGCTGCTGACAGCGGCTGGAACGGCTACAGGGGCAGCCACCACAGACTTCTGCACTACGGGAGCGGCTACTATGGGGGCAGCGGCAGCATAGGTGGCAACTACTGGGCTGCTGACGACGTCGGTCCTATAGGAAGAACTGACGGCTGATGGCACTATGGAAGCTGAGACCACAGCGGGGGCTGAGTATGCTACGCCACTGGGCTTACCCACGGCTACGGCGACGAGAGCGGACAACACCACCAACTTGAACATCTTGAAGAGGTCTGTGTTGCTAGTCTAAGACTGACTGACGAAAACTGATAATGGATACTTTCTGGCTGTGCTTTTTATACAAAGTTTAAGGCTAGGTGTGGGCCGACGAATCTGTATCAGGTTCACCTTTTTTTCCTTTTCGACGACGGCTTTGGCATGCGAATGCGATCCATTAACGAAATTGTCACGGATCCTTGACCTTGAGCTGGATAATTCGTGTGTGTTGCTCCATTTGTTTAACGATTCTCTTCGAAACGAGTTGCTGATATTTTGAATTTCCTGGTCGACGCCCAATTCGATTAACATTAAAAGAATGCAATCTGGTTGGATAAGTGTGAGTTATTGCAATATTCTACGACAAAATATTCTGAAGTCGTACAAGGCATATGTGATTTCATTGAAATGTTGGTTACACACTCTACAAGTGTTGAAATGAATTATTCACTGAAAACTACGTCTCATCTGTGATATATTATGTCGTTTACTATAATAAATTTTTAATTAACCAGCTTTAAATTATGCTTGTTGTGTGTTGACTTGTTAAAATGCATTAATTAATAAGAATTCATAATTCATTACTTGTACAGTAAAGGTAACTTACTAATCTTTTAAATAGTGTGGAATTTTTCTCGCCTCTTGGAAAATGTAAATTTTAACAATGACGGATGACAGAGTGATTTCACCTGAACAAATTTTGCTCCAAGGATTCTGACAAAAATCGTCGTTTTCTGAGTAAAAAAATACTTTTTCATTTTTTTTAATACAGAGGTATTTAAAACTCGTTAAATATGTAAATTATTGCCTTTAATAAACATGCATTTCTTTGACGTATCATTGTTGAACGTAATTGTAACATGTAACTAAGTTTCAAAATCGACATTTCTTAAGATGATGAAAAGTTTAGTTCCACACATATTAGGTTTTGTATGAGCAGCAATAACAAAGATGTATGTCAAATTTGGTACTGACCTTCAACTGATTTAGAATAGGTATAATTAAAAAAATTGTCTACAGGTAAGTTTCAAACAGATATATCTTTGTAAAGAGTCAAAAAATAGCATTTTTTAATTGATCTTTCACTTAAGTACATATATTTTTTTACTAGAAAGTTAAGTGAGATACATATAAATCATATATTTGTTTAATATACAGTGTGTTTCAAAAAAACATGGTGCTGTTACTAGGGCTGATAAAACACTGAACAATAAGTGGAGTTTGTTTAGTATACGTATGCATCTCATTTTTGAGATATAGCATATCTAGGATAATTTAAAAAAATCAAATTTTAAGTTAATTTGCCTAATGACCAACATATTTGATAAAAATTTGACCTAGGTACGTTTATAATAGCGCCGTATTTTTTTAATTGTACAAAGTAGAGGGCGCTAATTGCTACCATTTTTGCTCACATTTTATTCTCTAATTTTCTAAGTTGAGGTCTAGTTTGAATTGTAATTTGTTCTTTTAGGAAATGTTGTAAACTTTTTGTTCTGCTTTGTGTTTGTAACGCACGACTACATAATAATAATGGAAACTTATGCCAGCAGTGCAGATCTTGACTTATGGAAAAACGTTTTAAGAGTGCCACTGCAGTTAAATGCTCCGTAAAAATTCTAGCTTAAGTCTACCGAGATTATTTTGTTTAGGTTAGCGTTACCAGTTGCTCGACAAAACCTTTCTATTACCAACAATATTTCTCTATTTTTCAGATGCCTTTTAGCAAATTTTTCGGATTAGCATCTAATTACTGCTACAGTACCCTTAAAATATTCACCCAAAACTCATCATCTACACATCTGTACTGCTGGTATAAGTTTCCATTATTATTATGTATTAGGATGTTACAAAGACAGAGCAGAATAAAAATAAAAATCGTATTCAACAATGTCACTTAATTAACTAAATGTATTCACCGATTTTCAGATTTAGAAGTTTAACCGTTTTTGAGAAAAAAAATTACCGAAATTTTTTCAATTTTTTAGAAGCTCTTATCTCGTAAAGGAGGCCTCAAATCGAAAAATTTTTATAGAAAGTACCCCCCTAAAATGACCCAAGAACACCCCCTCCAAAGGAGAGCACATCATTATGGGACAGCATATTGTAAGAATTGGGGGTTCAATAAATTGTATTGTATTGTACCTCAGAAATTAGTGGCTCTAGGACATACGTTTATTAATAAAACCCCACTTATTTTTCAATGTCCAATCAGCCCTAGTAATATGTCCACGTTTTTTTAAAACACCCTGTATATTATTGAATAAATAATAAAAGAAAATCTTGAATATCTTTTTAATAATAAATAGCATCCATTATATACACAAATTTGGCTTCAGTTCTGTCAGTCCTCTCTTCACCAGGCCTTAACAGCTGGGGCATAGGCACCGTAGGTGATCCCAGTGATCACAGGCTTGCTGTCGATGACGTCGCTTCTGTAGGAACTGCTGACGGCAGCGGGCAAGGCAACAGGGGCAGCTACATAAGCTTTTTGAACTACTGGGGCAGCGACTAGGGGGGCGGCTACTACAGCTGGGGTGGCTGCATAGGCGGTCACTGATGGGGTGATGATGTCTTTCCTATAGGTAGAGCTCACAGCAGATGGGACAACAACGGGAGCGGCAGCTACGATGGTTTTTTGGACAACGGGAGCGGCGACAACAACAGGTGCGGCGTAAGTGGCAACCAGAGGGCTGCTATGGATGTCAGTCCTGTAGGAAGAACTGACCGCGGATGGCAGCACTGCAGCTGAAAGCACGGCGGGTGCAGAATAGGCCAGGCCACCAGGTTTGGCAACGGCTACGGCGACGAGAGCGGACAACACCACCAACTTGTACATTTTTAAAGGAGGTCTGTGTTGCGAGTTGTAAAACTGACTGACGGAAACTGATGCTATGTTAGAATTTTGGTTGTCTTTTTATATGGTAGTAAAAGCATTAGAGACATTGAAATTTGGAGCGTATGACGTAGCAAGTACATGACCCCATATAGTTTTATAACGGATATTTTAGTTAATGGCCTTGTCTTCTCAATATCAATGAAACTGATCATTATCTTTTACGATAATTGAGTTTGTTTAATTGGAAATTGTTACATATTATGAATAGGTACATCATATTTGAATACAGTGGAAACTCTTTCAGATATAAATTTTGACATCCCAATATTTGATACATGTTTTTAAAATCTAGAGATACAATTACAGAAATGCGTCACACATATATTATAATTAATTATACGTTAAATATTTATAGGTAAAACACAAGATTAAAATTCTTGAAGACAGTAAAAAGCATGCTCACACAAAAAGTTACGTAGTTCTTTTTTTGAATTTCTTTAAAATACGAATATTCCTAATATTTACAAGTAAATTATTATAAACATTTTCACATAAAATGAACGGACCGTTTTTGATAGTGCTTCTCGTAGTTTTGGATGACGACAAGACTTGCATATCTTGTACTGTGAATATGCAAAGTTTAAAGGGAATTTGTTAGAGTTGATTTTCATAAAAATAGCTCTCATGAATAAGTACTGAATAGAAAAACAGTATATTGTTTTCTTTAAATATTGTTCTGCAAGAGTCTAATGAACTTAAGGTAAAAATCAATCTAAGATTTTTTTCTGTAAAAATCCTCTGTATATAATTAAATATTTAATGTGTGAATATGCTAACGCATAAAAGACCAATAACAAATATCGTTTGCTCACAATGTATTTCATGTTTCTTATTGCAAAATAAGCTGAATTTAACTTAATGGCAATGCAGTCCACATGAACCAACCAAGATTTTAGTCTACATGTAGGCCCAAAAATTTGGTATTTGTGACTTTCTCCAGTGCTATATTATTCACAATTGGATCAATTTTTTGTTTCCATCTTCCTAAATAGTATAGGGGAGACCGGGTAAGAAAGTAACACGGGTTGGTTGTAACAGTAAGCCTATTGTCTTTCTAAAGAGGTTTGTCTATGATGTTATATCATCATAGAGTCGGCAGTGTCATCTGCAGTAACTCATTTGAACAACAATATCCGTGGTGTGTTTTAGTTCGAGTTATGACCTGCACGGTGCGAAATTATATTCAAAGTAAGTTTTCATTCTTTATCTTAATCTATCATATTCCTAGAACTGAACGTTATTTTGAATTACTTTATTGGCTTGTTCAATTAATACCAATATTGGCTATAACCTAAGCATGGTATTTTAATTAAAAATAATCGTTAAAAAAAGTTTTTAGCAAGTATCATGTTAATCGCGTGAAAAATGCGTAATGGGACGATTGTAACAATGCCATAGGGGGACGATTGTAACGTGTTCTCATATATAATACATATGATCATCTCAAATATGGAATATGGGAATACGAGTCTGGCGTAACAACCGTGCAAAAGCCAGATAGGGATAGGATTCTTCGTTATTACCAAAAATAATTTATTGTTATTTTATATTTTTGTTTCATTATTCTATTTTTTTATTATTATTTTTTTTTCAAACAAAAAATATATTATATAACTGCACTACAACTTACTTTTAAATAGGTATAATCAATAAACAAATACCTTGTAAATACTAACTTTGTATACTTAGTTATTACCTATTATTCATATGTTACAAACGTCCCCATGGTCTGTTACTTTTGACCCATACCATTGGGTAGGTTGTAACGACGTACACTCTTTACTTTTTTATTAATTATACATCAATATGGGCTTTAATTACTTCAATAATATTTTTTTCTATATATAAAATGCCAAGGAAACGACTTATAGTAAGTAAATTTATATAACTTTATTAATTTTTTATTTATCCCGCTTTACAAAAATATGTTACTTTCACCTGGTCTCCCCTACATATTTTGTTCAGTTGCATTAATTTTGAAGATATTTCTTTCTCACCAATTGTAAAATTGTTGGAAAACTGTATTTGCTGGAAGTTGCTATTGACTAAATTGTTACCTACTATGCCAATAGTACTATCGTCAGCAAATATCACCAGTATTATATTATTGGTCATATGTTGTTCTAGTTTTAAAATGTGCATCTTGTTGATGTCGCTAGAAGCAATGGTTTCTGAGAAAATCGCATCTAAATCTCATGATGCGTGCAATTTATCTAAAAGTAAAGTCAAATTGTTGCGTAAGTAATGGACCATACTGTAACAGCATAATACTGTGATCAAAATAAGTCGATTTACTTTAGCTTATCCTAAAGAAATCCAAAAATCCACCAAAATCAATAATAACAAAGATATAGGGTGTGAAAATTGAAGAAATACACAAATCACATTTTCTTTCTTATCTTTTGATCGCTTGAAGCAAATTTCACGAAATTTCGCTTATTTTGATCACAGTATTATGCTGCTACAGTATGGCCCATTACTTACGCAAAATTTGACTTTACTTTTAGATAAATTGCACGCATAATGAGATTTAGATGCGTTTTTCTCAGAAACCATTGCTTCTAGCGACATCAACAAGGTGTACCTTATTTAACTAGAAAAGTTAGGGAAGAAAATTTTTCCAGTCCAAACTGAGATACAGTGTAGCACAAAAAAGTCGTAGCGATTTAAAGGGGTTCAAACCATCGTTGGTGGTGCACTCTAGCAGATACACCAAAATCGTCGCCATATTTGTAATTCTAGTACCAAGCAACCTCCCTATATCAAATTTCATAAAATACGGTCGATGCGATCGAAAACTAATAAAGAAAATGAGATTTATTTTTTCAACTTTGACACCCTGTAGTTCGAAAAGGAGCAACATTCGAATAAGACATATTTGGCTTAATCGCTCTATTTTGAGGTCAGCAACATGCCCTTAAGTTCTGTCCCATTGTTAATGAATTACCCTGTAGATTTTAGATTTTTATGTTCACAATAATTTATGATAATTTATTCCTGTATAGCTCTATATTTTGGAATTTTTTATTGTAGTAATATAAAAGAAGTACCCTCTTAATATCCTGAAAATATGTTAAATGAAACAAAGCTAAATTATTGTTTCGTAAATATATTCTAGTAATTTTTTTTTTTGTAAAGTAGGTATACAAATATCTAAAAGGTGTTATACACAATCTCAAGATTATGTAGTAATTATAAAATCGTGCTTAGTGTTAATAAATCGTCGAACAAATATCATTAAATAGATAACGCAAATTTACTCCTATAATACAAGGAAATTACCAGGTATTTTAACAAGGTCAATGTCTAAAATCTATTAAGAAACTGTATCACCTCTTTAAATAACGTCATAATACCAAAATTTCAATGTCTCGAATACTTTCTGAATTGTATAAAACCGCAATAAAATTTCTAAGATATTATCAGTTTCTGTCAGTCAGTTTTACAACTCGCAACACAGACCTCCTTAAAAAATGTACAAGTTGGTGGTGTTGTCCGCTCTCGTCGCCGTAGCCGTTGCCAAACCTGGTGGCCTGGCCTACTCTGCACCCGCCGTGCTTTCAGCTGCAGTGCTGCCATCCGCGGTCAGTTCTTCCTACAGGACTGACATCCACAGCAGCCCTCTGGTTACCACTTACGCCGCACCTGCCGTTGTCGCTGCTCCCATTGTTCAAAAGACCATCGTAGCTGCCGCTCCCGTTGTTGTTCCATCTGCCGTCAGCTCTACCTATAGGAAAGACGTCATCACCCCATCAGTTACCGCCTATGCTGCCGCCCCAGCTGTAGTAGCCGCCCCACTGGTAGCTGCCCCAGTACTTCAAAAAGCTTATGTAGCTGCCCCTGTTGCCTTGCCCGCTGCCGTCAGCAGTTCCTACAGAAGCGACGTCATCGACAGCAAGCCTGTGATCACTGGGATCACCTACGGTGCCTATGCCCCAGCTGTTAAGGCCTGGTGAAGAGAGGACTGACAGAACTGAAGCCAAATTTGTGTATATAATGCATGCTATTTATTATTAAAAAGATATTCAAAAATTTTTTTTTATTATTTATTCAATAATATGCTGTGTTTCTAAAAAAATATGAAAATATTATTAGAGCTGATAGAACATTGAAAAATAAGTGAGGTTTCCTTAGTAAACTTATGTCCTCATTTCTGAGATACAGGGCATTTAAAAAATTCAAAGTTCGGATGGAAAGATACCTTTCTGCAGAATTGCCATCTCACTAGAGTTTCTACTAAATCCAGTGGTCTACTACTGGTTTCTGATGGACTACATTTCACAAGATTGGAGAAGGTCGAAACTGTGATATAAATGTTTCAGTTTTTGAAATGGGGCTTGGGCTGACAATCAAAAAAAAAGCTTTTAAATTCACACTTCCAAATTCGTTAACTTTTTTGTGCCTTTACAGGTATAAACGAATAATAAAAATTTGTAAACAGCTGTTCCTGACGGTCTTCTACTTTATTTGATTTGATTTTTTAACGGTTTTAATAAATTTCCCTTTCATTTGGTGGAAACCAATTCGAGAGCATTGTCAACACTGCCCTTCTGGTGGTGTGGAACACGCTGGTGTTTTTATTTATTTTTTTTTACAAAGTAGCAGGCGCTAGTTGCTGGCATGTTCGCTGACATTTTATTCTCTACCTTTCTTTAAGTTCGGTTTTTCCATTTTAAGCCTTGTTATATTATGTAACATATCATTTTACATAAAAAAGGGGCTCTTAGTAAATTTACCTGTGATCACAGAGACCGCCTACAGTGCCTATATCCCAGCTGTTAACGCTTGGGACTAAGGACTGATAAAACTGTAACCATGTCTGTACATACAATTGGATTATTTTATTGTTAAAATATAAAAATATATATTTATTTACATATTTCTTTTATTCACACGATATACAGAGTGGTCTCTTTCACAACACTCAGTATAGGGATCTCTAAGACGATAATATACAGGGTCCACCGATTAAAAAACCCAGGCATGTATCTTTGTTATTTTTTAACATATCTCAGCGAACACGGTATCATTTTGTAGGTCTGTCAAGGCCTTCTAAGCCAACTATTTAATTAAAAAATATATATTTTGTATAAAAATGTATAAAACCGTGTAAACGTTGTAATGTAAATGTGTAAACACTGTATAAAAAATATTGGCATCAAATAGGCCGTGAAAAGAAGTTTAATTTGATATGCGGGACGATATAAGTCTGGGGAGTTTTAAAAATAAATTAAATTTGACTTATTATAGGTATAATATTTTTTCATTATTGTACTAGTGAAATAAAGTTACTTTATTGCACTAGTGGATAAAGTCCGATTATAAGATGATTGTGGATAAACATTATTTATAAAAATTACATGCTCTTATTTGTTATTTACCATTGATACATTCACTAGATTTAATTTGTTGTATACAAGATAATATAACAGCGACGTTACATTCACATCTAAAATTTGATAAAATACCCTGACGCGTATCTAAGAAATTATAAAGGAAAATATATCGACCATTTTCACAGTTGCTAAAATTTAGTGAAGTTTAAATGTAAGAAATGAAGTAAACCAAAAGCGATTTGACTTGACCTCATTGTTTAAATATATCAGCCTTATTCTACATTGTATTCAGCCCCCTCACTTTTGATTGATTATTTAAAATAATAATATATACTGAACAAGGTTCAACACCATTATTACTATTTTATTTATGAAATATTCAGAGAGATAATGTCACTTATGGAACTAATATATTTATAACAGTATATGAGTTATATTTTACAGTATAATATGATTTCATTTAAATAATAATTATGATTATGTAAAAAATCAACTGAATTAAATGTTCAAATTGTGCACCGTTGGCTGCCTGACAGTAGCCAAGACGAATAAATTGTTTTTGGACATTATCAATAACTTCAGGAGGTATACGATGTATCTCGTGACGAATTCTTGCTTTTAAATCTTCTAAATTAACCGGTCTAGTAACGTATACTTTGCTTTTAAAGTATCCCCACAAGAAATAATGTAGGGGTGTCAAATCAGGGGATCTGGCTGGTCACTCAATCAGCCCCCTTCTCCCTATCCAACGATTCGGGAACAGCTCATCTAAATAAGCACGGACAGGTGTTGCATAATGGGGAGGTGCACAGTATTATGAAAATTAAATTTTAAAATATTCAAACATTATTTTCTTGAAATGTTTGTTATGTAACACCATAATTTTTCATGATGTATGTATGTAGAATGACCCGCTCTTTCAAATGGCATGGTCAAAATTAAAAAAAAATTGTCGATGACGTCATATCTCGAACAACGATGACGTCATAAATATGGATCGTATGTCAAAAAGTGCCTTTTTATAAAACAAAATCGACCTGCCAACGGATTTTTTCGAAAAACTTCTCAATTTCTAAAATAACGAATTTATTTTTTTTTTTTCAAAAATACGATTAGTTGAGAAAATCTGCTTGTATCATGATTTTTCATAGTTTTCAACATTGAGTAGATAGTGTATATGGCTTCTGAGAGCGTTGTTTCTCGCAAAAATAAGCCAAAAGGATCTCAGATACCTCCTTTACCTTGTTATTTCTGCAACAATCTTCAAACTTTTGGTACTGCAACTCGTACCGCGCCTTGAATTTTGTCGAAACTAGACTAGATTACTCCGTTTGCCTCTACTTCTACAAGGTGTCCAGAAATAAATGCAACATAGAGCAAGAGCAAGTCCCTCACGACAATATAATGTGATGTTGCCAAACTTACCTAAGTCAAAAGTTGATTGTTAAAAAGATACAGGATATCAAAGTTAAAATTTTATTTTTATTTGTAATTAGCTTTTGACTAAGGTAAGTTTGGTATGGCATTATTTTGTCATAAGGGATCTACTCTCGCTCTATTTTATATTTTTTTCCGGACACCCTGTATATCAAAGGATAAACTTCCATCAGAACTACTCATTTTGAAAAACGCTTTTATATTTATAAATTTCTTTGACAAAATTGTGACAGTAATCATGTGAAAGATAACATAAGAAATCTGAATGAACGTTAGATAAAACTTTGTACAATGTTCTTGTTGTAAATTGATATTGCTACATTATTATATGAATCCTTACAAACTTATGTTGTAAATAACTATTGCAAATAGAAGCTGCCTATACTAAGTGACTTCCAATGGTGCATGCAATTTGGTATCAAATACAAAAAGTACTGGCAGACTGATCCAATTTGCTTTGCTCATATAACTCGCTGGAAGGTGAATCCTAATAATAAGTCGCTTTCTTCATATATTATCTAAACCAAAACCGTTAGTTGAACACTGCAAAAATTACTTTCATTAACGTATTATAACAAATAAGAGACATATTATAAAGACTTAGGTGTGTGTAATACTGTCATCTTTGAAGTAACAATAAATTCTATAATTTCGTTGACCATTCAACTAGTTTGGTAACAATAGTCTTTAAATTGCATCAATCATCTAAATCACACTTCTCAATTATTAGTTAGGCATACAAAAACGATATTGTAAAATATCTGAAGAGAAATTATGAATATAATAGAAGCTGATTAATTTCCGATCATTTGACTTAATAGGTTGGAACTTATCAATTATATACTGATTACTTTTATTAAGTAACAGAATATTTAAGGATTGAGTTATACAATAATTGTGGAATACCTATCTAGTTTTAAAATATATTAAAGATTTCTGGGAGTGCATGCACATTTCAGAAGTATAGCTAAAGTACATAGTTATAGTTGAAAGATGTAGTTCCAATTATGTCAACTCATAGCCTACTATAAAGTAGAACAATGTATGATACTTAATCTTAACCGATTAACAACAAAATTGATTTATTTGATCAAATGCATTTTTACGATATTATATTACATAAAACAATTAAAAATGGAATTACCTCACTATCGAAACAATCGATTCTCCTACCTGTTTTATTTGAAAAAGGTATATCTTGCTGAAGTCGGTAGGCGTAACCATTTTTGAAATAATCCTATTTGAAATGCTCAGTGCACCGAGTAAAAACTGTTTTGGTTTCAGGTAAAGTGCCTTTTCTGCTGAAAATACAGCAAAATATTACTTGATAAAGTTTTTCAGAATCGTAAATTATGAAAATTTCAAGAAGATCGGCGAGGTTTGATGAAACCATTTTTCAACAAAGCACAAAGATTTTATCAAAGCAGGCCGATCTTAAGAAGTTATTTACAAATATCGAAAATAAAATCATAACTTTAACACCCTGTATCTCCGATAGTATTGAGTTTTCGAAAAAATGTTATAGGACTTCGTTACCCTAATTTCTTGTGAGGAATCACCTCCTGAAGTCTTGACGCATAATTTCCGGACACCCTGTATACACCTATACAATATATTTAATATTAACTAATGATACTTAAGTAATTATCCTACTTCCTATATTTGTCTTAATGGTTTACTATATGTGCGGCTACTTAAGTAAATTGCTGTGGGTTTAGATAAATAAAATATGGTTCAGAAGACAAGGTTGAAGATTATTATGAAAAAAAATGTATTATAGTGAATTATTTGAAAACTATTTCTATTTGTTTCCGTCAGTCCATTTAACTATTTATAATCATGATTTTTTTAATTAAAAATGTCGAAATGTGCTGTCTGCTACCGCAACCTTCGAGGACGATAATGTTCCTCTGAGGCGTCCTTGTTTGGTTCTGTCTCGATTCGTATCGCACAAAATATAAATAAGATTTTAAGGAACGAATATTTTGTATCAATTTATATTAACAAAATAAAGGTATTTCATTCTTTTAGTTATATCTACATTCCTAACGTACAAAATTATACATAAACGTGAAGTGAACTGTTAATATAATTTTGAAAAAAAAATTGTACACATATCTAAAAATCATTCTTAAAGTTTATACTTGCAGGGTAGATCAGAAATGTTGAAACATTTAAACAGGAGTACCGATTTTTACTGAATGTTCTCTACTATTCAGATTAGTCTTGATATTCAGTTTTTGCTCAAGTACTTAAAACCATTAAAGAGTTTCCTCATAGTAAATACTTTTTAAAGAGAAATAACCAGTGGCGTAAAAATGAGAACATATCTGAGGGATTTGTGCTATAAGAAACTTATTTAATCCAAATAAAATTTTTTGCATTTTGATTTTTTTGCACTTCTGGTGAAAAGTTCAAAAACCATGGCAAAACTTTAATTTATAACAAGATTTGTTACCCACATTTCTAACATTTTTATTTTATATAGTGTTGATTAATATATTTCTTTGAAATGAAGTAAACCTATACATGTGAATAAAATACAGGATTTGATAAATAGTGATTTTCTGGGTTGTTATGCCGTGACCTAGGTAACTGTCCGCTGCCAGTAGCAGAATTAAAGTGCACATTCCTAGCATTAGCCGCTATTCTTCGACCTGCCCTGGTTGTTCTCGGGTTAGGCTCTGTGAAGACAGACCCGCTACCGGTATCTCTGGGCCCGCCCATATATTGATTTCGGCTCCTATTGTTGGTATTACGACTGCTACGGTTGGAACCATTTCTCAAATATTGGTGGTCTTTCGAGATGTCTCGTAGCCGCCTCTATAACTGGTCGGCCATTTACGGAAAACCACCATCAAATGATAACACCGGCCGTGAAAGCCTAAAAACCACTAAAATAAAGAATATTCCATTTGAAAAACTTCTCGATAGGTATAGGGTAGGTTACATGAAATATGTTTAAATTTATACAAGGAATTCAAAAATTGAAAAATGTACAGAGTGTTTTATTTCAGATAAAGTAGATCACCATACAGGGCGTCTTGCAAGTCGTTACAATAATTTTAGGAGGTGATAGAATACTTGACTTTGAGTCAATTGAAACAAAGATACCGATATACCAAGTGTTACAATATTTGTGATAATTAATTTTTTAATATTTTTTAATTTAACCGTGCTTTTCTACAATTATTGAAGTGTAGAAAAAAACAAACCTTTCTATAACAAATATTTCTATAATAATATTTATTCATCCTTCTAGATCATATAGCAATGATATAGGACAAGTCAATGTTAGAGAGTACAATTTTTAACACAATTTACAAAACTTATACTTATACTTTTTTTATTACGAATTAATTGATTATATTTAAATTATTTAACCAAAAAAAACATAGAAAGTTTATCAAGAAACTTTTCCTGAAGAGTCAGTGCCTAGGTAAGTTTTTGATAATATCTGAATAAACCTACACACAAAGGTTTAAAACCCACGTTTAAATTTGACTCTTCGGTTTTACCAGAGATTATAAAATCTCTGCTTTTACAAAGTAGAAAAACCATGTCTATGAAGTTCTAATAATTTAAATAATCCATTCATTCCTAATAAAAAAAAAAAAGTATAGAAATATTTGTTGTAAAAAAGTTTGTTCTTATTGTACACTTCAATAATTGTAGAAAAGCACGGTTAAATTAAAAAATTAATTATCACAAATATTGTAACACACGCTCTTTCAAATGACATGGTCACAATTGGGGGTTGCTATTTAAAAAAATTGTCGAAGACGTCATATCTCGAACAACGATGACGTCACAAATGTGGGTCGTATGTCAAAAAGTGCCTTTTTTAAAAACAAAATCGACGTGCCAGGGGATTTTATCGAAAACTTCTCAAGTTCAAAAATAATGAATTTGTTCGTTACTTGTATAATGTCGAAAGCATTGTATGTATCTTTGTCTGTAAGCACTTTAAAATATGTATTGTATGAACAAAACAAATGTGTTAATAAATATTTTTATATATTTTAACAATTGTATGTACAGATATGATTACAGTCCAATCAATCCTCTCTTCACCAAGCCTTAACAGCTGGGGCATAGGCACCGTAGCTGATTCCAGTGATCACAGGCTTGCTGTCGATGACGTCGCTTCTGTAGGAACTGCTCACGGCAGCGGGAAAGGCAACAGGAGCAGCTACATAGGCTTTTTGAACTACTGGAGCAGCGACTAGTGGGGCGGCTACTACAGCTGGGGCGGCAGCATAGGCGGTAACTGATGGGGTGATGATGTCTTTCCTATAGGTAGAGCTGACGGCAGATGGGACAACAACGGGAGCGGCAACGACGGCAGGTGCGGCGTAAGTGGCAACCAGAGGGCTGCTGTGGAAGTTAGTCCTGTAGGAAGAACTGACCGCGGAAGGCAGCACTGCAGCTGAGAGCACAGCGGGTGCAGAGTAGGCCAAGCCACCTGGTTTGGCGACGGCTACGGCGACGAGAGCGGACAACACCACCAACTTGTACATTTTTAAAGGAGGTCTGTGTTGTGAGTTGTAAAACTGACTGATGGAAACTGATATTCGTTCAGATATTTGACTGTCTTTATATACCTAGTTGAGTAAACAGTCAAAGACATTGAAAATATAAGGTATAACGTAATGACTGGTAAGCTGTTACAATTTCTTGCGTCTAGCTTTGGCTATCGACCTTGCTAGGTCACGATTGATCCTTCCTGAATTCGTATTTCTTGTTATATTAATTTTGTTCGGGTAAAATAGATCATATCAAGAAAGCAATGAAGCATGTTTCTAAAATTATGTATTCTCTTTATTACAGTAATGAATTATCTAAACAGCTACACTAAAATATAATGTTACATACCGAATAGAAAGTATCTTGAAAAATACAAATGCTTTGAAAGATATTTGGATAAATGAAACTAGATTTTCATCTACAGAATATTGCAACTAGGAAAATGTGAAATAGTGGAAATGTTTTATTATTTAAAAAAGATACAGCAAAATATCTCACGTTAGGATTGCACTTAAAATTAGTTCAAATTTTTCGTTGGAAATATTTCGATGTTTAAGTTAAAACCACTTTTGAAACAAAATTATTTAGGTGTTATCTCACCACATGATATCTAAAAAATTCCAATGTTTTAGTTCCATATAATAATTTCTTGTATATTCTAGTAAAACTTTAGCAAACCTTATAATAATATTCCGAATTTCGAATACTTTTTCTCAATAGCATACATAAATACCCATAATGATCAAATCCGGACATCCAAGTAACTCACACTTTGTTAAAAGTATCTATACATAATATTCGTGTTGACTGATGTAAGAAACATTGCAAAATTTGATGCAAGACAAGAGTTTCTTTAACGTCTTGTTTTTGCAAGATCATGTCTTCCGCGAGTTAAGCGCATGATTCTTGCGAGACTTTTGCAAACAAATGAGAAACATGGAAGTTTATTATTAATTTAATAACAGTGGTGGTTACTCTCGGCCGCCTACAGTTCCTTTCGTAGCTCAAACGTAACTCGGCATGGTCAATCGAACGACGCTATGAAGAATGAATGATAGAAATGGTCACTTTTACAGAATGGGCTACAAATAATGAACAAAACAAGTTTCAATGAAGTTTTGATGAGTTTATTTCAAAATAACTTGATCTAGAGTCAATAAACTTTAATTTTATAAATAATTATATATAAGGTGATTTACCTAAAAAAAAAAAATTAATCAACCGGGGACTATTACAAATACAATTTTCCATGCAGCTTTTATTAAATTATCAGAGTTAGAAAATAAATCCCGATAATATAACTTCTTTGTTATCTGATTAAGTTATTGTGACTGGATTTAGCACGTCTATATCCTGATCTTAGCTGAGAAAACTCGAAAAGCAATGCTTGCAAATTTTTACTAAATTGACGTATTCGAAATCTACCAATTTTGTATCCATGTGGTATGACTTATATGTTGTTTAAACAAAGAAAAATAAGTGTATGCAATATCAATATCATAGAAAGTGTAAAGATTATTCCAATTCTGTTGACCGATATCATTAACAAACTTCAACATCGATTCGTCGCTATAGTTTCTTTTATAATCGCCTATTTCACTAAATTAGTGAAATTATATGATGTAAATATATTCTTCAATTTCAAAAAATCATTACTTTGCTGAATTCCACAATCAATATTAAGATATCCGATTATAACAATTTTTTTACCAGGTGCATAAATATGATTCAAAATATTATCAAACTCATCCAATTAAAATAATGAATTTGTGGTTTTAATTAATAAAATATTTTGACATACCTCAGGTTACAACAAAATTATGGGCCCGTCTTACTCAGTTTCTACAAACTAACACAGATGTTTCTGCTTCTTGTCTGTTGTGAACTCGTAAATTATTGGCAGCCCACAAAACCCCACAAAAAGAAGTTCAAATGATTTAAAGTCAGAAGATCGTGGTAACCATGGTACCGGTATTAAGGCTTGAACACAATATTTTTGTTTTGTGTCGCAAGACTTCTTTTCTAAAATCTTGAGCTGTGAGGTCTTGTTTTGATATTGTCTTCCAAGATTATTAACACTATTTAATATCAAAAGCTTATTGAAATAATATACAAGTAAAATGTATTAAATAGAATAAACTGACATTGTTCTGTAAAAATAAAAATAATGCGATTTTTGTGAATATATTTTTCCTGATGTCTTTTTCTTAAAAAAAAAAATGAGAAATAAAAAAGAGTTTCGTTTCTAAAGTACGAGAATGAACTGTATGAAAAAGACTTTCATAAGACAATAACACTTTTCAGTACATACAAAATAAGTACAGTCACTAAAAACCGGAAAAATATATTTTACTCTCGTAAACAAAATTAGAGATATAAATAAATCAATTTCTACTAAATTATTTACCAAGAAGTCTAATTTTTTCATGAACTTAATGATGAATAACACAATAAAGCATTAGAACAAATTATCAAATATACCCATTTGAAGGAAATTCCACCAAATTATTCATTCATGTGTGTCACAAAACACAGGATGTTTAACCAAATTACCAAAAACAGTTTAATGTAAATCTGCTCCGTCATACTCTAAAGAAATTTGTGCATTGTTTAACTATCATTGATTTAAATTTTTATACCTAAAACAAAGAACTTTGTAGATATACTTTACAGGAGATTTTATAAAACGACATCCAAGCATTTTTATACTCAATTCAACACTTTTCTTTCTTAAAATGATACTATATTAAGGATTTACTTAAAGAATAATATTTTGTTAAAATATGAATAAAATATTACTAATTATAGAATACGTCACATTGCAGCAGGTACTTAACGTAGATCTTTTGCCCTGGGTGACGAGCCATTAAATCTATAAATGATACTGCAGGAAATAACTACTCCGCACACTACTCGTAATGCCCCGACCGGCATTGAATTACTCCTGCAGTATCTGTGTGAGCAACCAAGAACTCTTGTCGACCACACCACCAGACATAGGCCGGTTTCGGGCTTGTTAGCCCTCATCAGTATGCCATAGGTGAGACCTGCACTCAGTTCATATGTGAACCTACATATGAAGGAACATCCAGATCAGTTGTCCGTTATGTTTTTTCTTTCATAACTTAAGATCAAGTGGTTTGAAGTAAACAAATCTGCAAGAGTTTACGTAATCCATATTTTGTAACTAGCTCCCTGCAACAATTTTCAAAACTAATTGTAAAATCGAAATTTGTATCCTCTATAACAAAACTCCACCGAATTTGACATAACCTTTTTAGAATTATTGCCGATTCTCCTTAAATTTGATTTAATTCAATCACCCTGTATCTCTTTAACCATAAATATTCTATTATGAAAAATGAAATAGAAACGTTTATTTGGCTATATATGACCCATTAGTTGTGGGACGCCCTGTGTAAGGAAAAACTAAATCAAAAATCGAAGCCAAATTGTTTTATGGTGAGAAATCCCCCAAAGTTAAGTAACATGTCCACCCATTCATTTAAGGTCACCACACGCGGTTCTCACAACCAGCCACATTCGATCGTTACCAATAATTTTCACACACCGTTGCATTTTCAGAAAATACGCCTATTATTCCTAACACATCCTGCATCAGGATAAAATATAAAAGCTCTCATCTTTCGAACATCAGCACCAGTTTTCGTTTATCGGTCAAATCAGCCACACTGACTCCTATTATCATCAAAATGTTCAAAATTGTCGTTCTACAAGTCATCGTAGCAGCGGTAGTGGCTAGTCCCATTTACCCAGGTGGCATGGGTTACGGAGGAATGGGCACCTCTACCAGTACTGTCAGTGTGCGAAGAACTTCTGTCCTCAGTCCTGGCGTCTACGGTGGAGGAATGATGCCAGGAATGGGAGTAGGAACCGTAGTGTCTGGAGTATATGGAACCGGAAGCATGGGAATGCTGGTTGATGGGAAATCAACAGCTGAAGCGGGCGTTGAACCAGTTGAAGAGACAATAGTGGAAGAGAAGAAAGAAATCATTGGACCTAACGGAGCTGAAGTCGAAACTGTAGTAGAGAAGCAAGTGGAAACTCCTTTGGGGGAAGAAGTAGAAGTGGTGAAAACTATGGAGAACCAATCTCCCATGGGTCTACTAAGAAGTGGAGTTGCAGGAGGCATGCCAGGCTCTGCCGTCGCGGAACAGCAAACAGAAGTCGTTAGGGCAGGTTTAGGCGGTGTTGAGAAGACTTCTGTTGGAGAATCTCGTGTATCCACACCTTTTGGATCGAAAACCTCTGTTTCCTCTGTTCAGGAGAGAACGAGCGGACTTCTGTGAAATACTCTTTGAGATATCATTTGTTTTTATCAAAATGACATTTTTCAAAATATAAGATGTATTTAATTAGCAGTTTTATTTCAACTTCCCTTTACATCCCATTACCAATTTATAGGCTTTTTAAAAAGTTTTTAAAGTTAAGACGAATTTTAACTTTAATTTAAATAATTATTCAATATTAATATTAAATTGTCTTATAATACTTAAACAAATACATATTGAAATACCTTTTCAACATAATAATATTATCAGTGCTATGTTCATATTAGTAACTATGTATAGGTATACAAAGTGTCCCCAGAAATTTTGTGTTGAAATGTGGCTTAGTTGTGGAACAAAATGTGTTAGATTTTAACTTTATAAAATCAAGTAAGCTTTGGAAGCTCAGAAAAATCTAATTTTCTTCACTTCTAAAATGTTCTTTTAATGTGAGATACTAGTTTCTCAGAAGGAAAAATTGTGTTGTACGTAAAGTTTCAATGTCATATTTTTGTTGCATTTCGGAGTTTTCCTGTTTAAAATTTTGCACACAAATTTTTCTGAAAAACGATTATTAATAAAATTCTATTGTATTTAATATAGTAAGAGCAGTACTAACCAGAAAAATGGAATGAGAAATCAATGTAGGCTTGGAACATTGACATTTTTCAAACTTACTCCATTTCTAAGGCTTATTTGATTTTACTCATTTCAGATCTCACAAACAAGTAGAGCTAGATCCCTCAAGAGCATATTTTAACAGTAACTTTTTTCTAGTTTATAAGAGAAATATCCTGTATACAGGGTGTTAAAAAAAGAGTGTAAAATATTTCAGGAGGTAATAGTTTGAACCAAAATAAGCAGAATTTGCACTAACTTTTCTATTAAAACTGTCCATAAACTTCACCAAATCCGCCACATTTTCCTGGTATTTATTTCCTATTTCGCGTTTCAATTTGTTCGCTTCTAAATCGGCGTGGTAAATTTTACTTCCTAGTCGATGTGATTTCCTGCAACCTACACGTGAGTTCAAGGATGCAAAAGTGTACTATCGTAATTCGTTTTATTTAAACCTGCAAATGTTAATTAAATGTGCCATTAATATCTTAATGTAGCCATAATAAATAATCAAGTTTTACAATAGACAAAGTGATGGTAGTTTATCGGTAAAGGCAGCTTTACATTTAGGCAATGGAGCATGCAATGCAATGAAAACTATATTGCAGCAAAATCTTTCATGCAATATTGTAAGGTGTCATTTGTTTTACATTTATGCAATATATTGCTCATTGCCAAATTAGTAAAATGAAAATGATTTCGATCTGCTGGTCTACTCCAAAACCATCAAAACATAGAGGTGTTGTGTACTGTGGTGTAAAGTTTAAATCAACCTAGAGTTTCAATGGATAAAATAAAAAAGAAAATTGTTATGGTTAATTGAGGTTAATTCACTTTTTACTTAATTCCTCGCTGTTAGTTCCTTTTGTGTAGGATGGCAAAACTGAATTTTACCAGAAAAAGAACCAGAATTTCACGTGCAATGCAATCAAATTAGAGTAGACTCTATATTCGTTCAATGGACTGAAAATTGCGTCGGTCATTAATTTTAACACTAATGCGCATGCGCGCATGCAATATTTCTTTACATGCAATAAGAATTGCATACATGTAAAGCGGTCTTAACGCTAGTGGTTTGCCTTGTTAAGAATAGAAGTAGAATTAAATATTATTGACTGAAAATGAATTGTTTCAGTGTTAAATTGAAGCATTTAGAATAAAAAATATGTTGTGTGAACAGAGAATTTGTTTTAAATGGTCAACTGTATCTCAAGTATTTAAAAAGGTTTATTTAAATACACACAACGTCAAAAGTCTTTAACCCCCCTCCCCCCCACATTCTTGTTAGAGAAATCTTTTTGTCAGAAAAAGCAAATACATTTGTAAAAGTATATTGTTTTCTGAATCTTCTTTTGTGAAAAGAATATGTTCGTTAAACTGGGTACTTAGAAAATTAGAAACCAGCAAATGTGTGACATTTTTGACACTATTCGTACAAAAGATGGTCTAGGAATGCCCAACATGAACATGTTCGATATCTGATGATTAGAATGTCCTGCATCATGTCGTTATAATGTACAAAAACTCAAAAAAACACTTACATAACTTCTTAAGGAAGATGCGTTGTACTAAGGTAAGTTAATTTAAACCAGCTTATTTTCATCTAAGTAAGCTAGTCTTAAATAATGGCCTACTGTTTAATGAACATCTACCCGAGATTGTCGAGTTATTTATACATTTACAACTCATACTTTAAATACAATCTAAGAAACTGCATTTTAACGACATATTACAGGTATAACTTTTTGAAAACAAATAGAATACTGTTTCAAAATAACTAATCACTTTCCAAAAATCTTGAGCGCACTATCATAAAAAAATGATATAAAATTAAAACTGCTTTATTGGACCTATAACTTAAGGAAGCAAGGTGGTACAAAGATAAGTTGATTTAAATCACCTTAGGATAACCTTAGGTCCAAGGAAACTAGCCTTATAGTTTATTATTTAATAAACACCCTGTCTATATTATATACAGTGAAAATATGGTTAATTCACGGGTGCCAGTTTTCTTATTACAACTATTTGAACGGCACAAAATCTAAACGCATTCAAAGACAAACAAGGTATTTCCTATTACATAAATTCAAAACTGTAGTTTGCTTGTGTACACGTTAACCATTGATATTTGTCCCCTTGTGTGCGTAACTGATATCCTGCACACGTGAGTTCAAGGCTAAAACTTTGCCTAGTCACGTTAATTGCATTTTCAAGCTTTAATAAACCATTTTTTTTCTATTCGGTGCTTCAAACAATGACTATGGACTATGAAAACGAGGAAAACGGCTTTTAAAATACAGTCTTTGCAGACTTGAAGAAGCTTTCTGAACTGTAAAAAAACATGAAAGATACATAGACTATACTTGCAGTATATTTATAGTAGTCAACACAAAAAAATATACATGCAGCCCGTATATTTTTCCTATCAAATCGCTTGCCGCATATATCTGAGAGCATACTCGATTACAGTGCTGCAGTACTGCTCCATTTCCAGCGCTATCATGGGCGGCTATATCGTTCGGGCGGGCTAAATTTCGGGTATATCGTTCGGGCGGGCTAAATTTCGGGTATATCTTTTCGCTAATTTAATTATGAATGTAATTAAATTTATTAGTGATTCTCTGTTCTTAAGAATGGAGAATAATTCAAGCTCTATAGCGTATTCTCAAAATCGTCCTAATTTAACAAGTGAGGAATATCGGATGATGACATGCATGAAGAGTTTAGAGCCCGAGATCAAAATATGAGCGTAAGTGATGTTGAAATATGTATTTCATTAACAAAATTGTATGTGAGTAACATATGTATGTATAGTGCAAATAAAAAAATGGTAAAGAAGTATAACTGTGAAACGGAAAATGATCGAAACTCGCAAAGTTGAGATTTTCTCGCCATAAATAATTAAAACAGAAGTTGCAAAATTTTTGCAAAAATCCATGAATTTTGCATCTATTAGAATAAGGCTTAAGTGTGTTATCCGCGGAGTGCGCATCAGGTAGGTGCAAGTGGATGGTGGTGGGCAATTGCCGTCCAAAAGGACGGCATTCTAATTTGTAGAGAAGCACAGGTGGGACATTAAAAGTAAATTGTTAATGTGCTAGGTTCAGTCGACGTCAACTTATTTTTGATAATTTTGTGTGCTTTAACTCTTCTCAAATGGTACGCTTAGGTAATCATGCCACCCGTATCTTCCGTACTCATCTCTGTGTTGTGAATTAGTCACTCTCTATTATTTTCGACCTTGGGTAATTGATAATACAAGATAAAAACTTTAAATTTGGAAATAATTCTTATCATTTTTATTATCTAACGCCTCGAAATTGGTAAAAACTGTTATATCACTGTTCTACTCTAAAAATAATGGATGTTATGTAATGCAATTATTTTTGTCATTTTTGTATATTTTTTATATCTGATCGCATTCAAATTTAATACGCCTATGAAATGTTGCTCCTCGTACACTTTTACAAGCAGGGCCGCGCCAAGGATGGCTGCCGCCGGGGTGCGGAACCTTTGCTGCCACCCTAGCAGCATTCTAGGTTAATCACCAAATAATGGAGCAATAAAATAAATATGGAAATATACATTAATAATAATAAAAATAAATGTTTTTTTTTTCAACAATTAATAGAAAATAAACAATATTAAAAAAACGAGCTCAGAATAGGAACTTAAATAGTCTTCATAAGTAACACAAAACTAAATATATTTATAATATAAAATACATGTGTAAAAATAACAAGAACACATAAAATGATGCTCAGATATCAGTATTACTGACTTTTTTAAATAGTAGATATCTTGTCATTCAAAAAATAATGTTTCGGGCCTTTTTTTTTGCAAATTCCTCAACCAAGGCAGATATATCTAGGTTTTATGAAATTTGACTAATTCACAGCACAAAATAAACATTTGGTGGAGGTGATGTTGCAGAGAACAAGATTCTATAGGCGTGCCTCTTGAAAAGGGTTCAAAGCAAAGTACATACAATTACCAAAAATAAATTGACAGCGAGTGAACCTCGCACTTTAACAAGTCAACTAAGATCTCAGAAAGTACCTACTTATTTATAGCAAGGGGATCTGATCTAACTGATAAAAAAGGGGAAGAAATATATTTTAACAGGGAGTGAGCAGTTTAGCTTGACTGACGTCTGCTACTAACCAACGGTCATTTCCCGCCCCCTGGATCATGGCGACCGGGTGCCACGCACCCCTTGCACCCCCGGGTTGGCGCGGCCCTGTCTACAAGCCAGCGATTAGTTACTCCCTAGATTTTTGACCGTCAACTATAGTTTTCTGCAAATTTGGCTTATGTGAAGGAATAATTTAAAAACTTCTTATGGAGTATTCAAAATCCTTAGGTATAAGGATGAATATGCTAGATTTATATCCTTAAATATACTCAAGTATAACACATTATATGCCTCAAGAAAAAAAAAACAAATCATTCTCAATTTTAAAATCGTTGCCTAGGATTTTTTTCGTACCTAATATGGTTTAAACTCAAAGTGGAATATTGCAAGATTAAGGCTCACGGAGGAAAAACATCTAAATCGATTCAAGCTTTTCGAAAAAGAGAACATGATATCCTGTTCAATGAACCACACTTCCCTTTACTCTCTTTACCAGAAACTCTTTGTTTATATGCTTCAAGCATTTCTCTGTAAGATTTCTTTACGTAACGTCATTTCATGCAAAACTGCAATTGTTCCTACAATACAAAATAATTTTATTAACAATATAAGTCACGATATTATGTATTTGTGTTGAAATAAAGTCAGCTCCAGACACAAAGGAATTGTATGATCATGTAGCTCTGAAGACATGAATCCTTTCAACTACAACACAACAGTAGAGAACCTTGAGGGGTAACCATTTGTTTAATTAAAAAAAAACGGATCTGTTGCAATAATGATCTAATACGATTTAGCATACATTTTGGATAATTTTTTTCTGGAATGTGTCAACTAAAGTTATTTTGTTTACCACGACATTCTAAGCAAATGGTAAACAAGAACATTAAACATAAGATCAATCATTGTTTCTTTTATTACATGTGTTCAGTGCTTTGCCATGTGAAGCACAATATTTTATTTGTTTGCAATAGCAATAGTTTTTAAAACCTACTTGAAACAATTATAGCTTAAAAATTATTCATCTGTGTTATAAAGAAATGCAATACCTACAGAAAAGTTCAATTTAATAAAAAAAATTTGTTTCTACACCCTGTATCCTTTTCTAATATTAACATTCGGTCAAAGACCATATGCAATTTTTATTGTGAGATTTACTCTTACTTGTCTTAAAGTGTTTGTTTTTATTTTTAACAACGAACCAAAATTTATAGAAATGTTTTAATAAATAATAAATACCCTCTAAATTTTGTGGACAGAACATCCAAAAATATTAATAATAATATATAATAATAATGTATATTTACAGGTTATACAATAGCAATACAGTAAACGATAATAATAACAATTACATTGTAAATAAACAGAAAATCACAGTAGCAGCAGCGAACGTTGCTGCTTGTTTCTGATACAGGTCTGTATGTATTACAAAATATGAAATATGTGAACTATATAAAAGGCCAAAATAAGGTAAAATTGTGTTATGTTTAGGTAGCGTCGTTAAAATTGGGAGAGTTTCTCGTAGTAAGGTAGGTATTGGAACAGGGGTAAGTTTTCTTTTTGAGCAGGTATTTATGAAGGTCAATACAAACTATATGTATACAGTGAAACACACATACACATATACAATTTCACATAATCATAATACCTTACAATGTAATCTACACGACTACCCATAGACCTCCTAATACCAATTTAGCATGTCCGGCTATTACTTAATATCCACAATTTTATTTTGAATTTATATTTGTTAATATTGCTCTCAATTTTTATAGCGTCCGTATGTTAAACAGTTTTGCTGCTATGTAGTCACAGTTTCGTTGACCAACTGATTTTTCACATTTTGGTACTCTTACATTATATTCTCTACTTCTAGTCTCATATTTATGCTTGATGGAATTTAGCTTTATTTTATCTTTTTTTATGTTGACAAGAACGGACAAACAAAACAATTGTCTGATATCAAAAAGCTTACTTTCCTTAAATAACTGATCACTGGAATATGTTATTTTTTTATTATAAATTATTCTCATTATCCATTTTTGCAAAATATTTAAATTGTTTAAATGAACGTCGTTAACACCTCCCCATCCTAAAATACCATACGTTAGCTGAAACTGAACCAAAGAATAGTATACTATTGTGAGATGATTAACATCTAGATAACATTTTAGATATTTAAAGCGTGACAATAATCCTCTAACTCTTTTTATAATATGTTTTATTTGTAGGTCCCATCTCAGATGTCGGTCAATAACTATTCCCAAATATTTAATGGAGTCAGTTTCTGGAATTTGTGTTGATCTGGTAAATTACATGTATAAGATGTAAAAGGTAGGTATTTTGTTTTATCGGTATTTAATGTTAATTTATTGTATGTAAACTAATCTGTAAAATTCCGAAGTCAGCTTCAGCATTTAATTTCAATTCTTTCCATTCATCTGCCCGGTAGAGAATTGCAGTGTCATCTGCAAAACTAATTACTTTACCTTTAGGGTTTGAGGAAAGTAGGTTATTTGTGTATATAATAAATAGTAATGGACCCAACACTGTGCCCTGCGGAACTCCATAGCTAACAATTCTTTCATCACTAATAACCCCATCAATACCCAAATAAACTAAAGAAAAACTAGAATTATGCCACAAATAAATATTTTCAGAGAATAATAAACAATTTGTATGTCAAGATGTTTATAAAAAGCTGTCTATAGCCAATAATGCCCATACCTACCCAATTATAGTTGCTTTGACTAAGTATAACTTTACTATTGGCTAAATTTCACAGCTTCTTGATCTCATTATCCAGGCATTATAATTGCATTCCTACGGACTAGTCAAGGTAACGTTTCGCTTTGTAACAAAATACTATTTAATTCTTTGAGCCACTGAGCTGTTAAATATCGCGAATTTAGACTTGTTTTAGTAAAACTTCCTACAAATGTGTAATTTAGAACAAGTCTACGATTGTGTGTTATATTAATTAGTCCACTAAAGCGTAACAATGATAATATGCGCTACTTATGCAACGCAATGAAAATGGGTGAAAGCCGCATTAGGTGATCATTATAACTGGGTCATGTCATATTTTTGTTACAAAAGATGTATATAAAGTATTTGAACATAACTAGCATTACTACGTTAGTTGTAAGAATTTGTATAGTAATGAATAGAGATAATCAAAATGCACAGAATTTAGTCAAAATATACGGCCAAATATTGAAAATATGTAGATAAAAATATTTGAAAAGTACAAATTTATTGTTTCTCTTAAAAATAAACAATGAAAATATAACTACAACATCAAACAAATATTATACAGCTTTACTTAGATATAAAACAAAATCAGTAAAAACAAAATACAGTGCTCTCAAAAAGTAACGAATAAATTCATTATTTTTGAAATTGAGAAGTTTTCGAAAAAATCCCCTGGCACGTTGATTTTGTTTTTAAAATAGGCACTTTTTGACATACGAACCACATTTGTGATGTAATCGTAGTTCGAGATATGACGTCATCGACAATTTTTTTAAATAACAACCCCGAATTTTGACCATGTCATTTGAAAGAGCGTGTCATTCCACATACATCATGAAAAATTATAGTGTTACATAACAAAAATTTCAAGAAAATAATGTTTATCCCCATTATGCAACACCTGTCCGTGCTTATTTAGATGATCTGTTCCCGAATCATTGGATAGGGAGAAGAGGGCCGATTGAGTGGCCAGCCAGATGGCCTGATTTGATACCCCTAGATTATTTCTTGTGGGGATACTTAAAAAGCAAAGTATACGTTACGAGACCGGTTAATTTAGAAGATTTAAAACCAAGAATTCGTCACGAGATACATCGTATACCCCCTGAAGTTATTGATAATGTCCAAACAGAATTTATTAATCGTCTTGGCTACTGTCAGGCAGCCAACGGTGCACAATTTGAACATTTATTATAATTTAACCAAATTCTATTCACCATTAGATGGATTCAAAACCCATGCTCTAATTTTGTGATCTCTCTTGACAGATGTAAAAGGTATTTTACTTTGATTTTTCCAATAACAATTTTAGTACCTAATTCCCATAAACCAAAAAGTAATTGTGTTGTACTTATGGAAATAACTTTATCGTTCACGGAAGCAAGGCGGCCATTTATAAGCAGTGAATGACGATAGCGTTGACTGGCATGTATTTCATTTATTGTCGAAATATTCAGAAACTGTTGATAGGCCTTGAGACATTTCGCTGTGAAAACATCAAGACATGCATTATGTATGTGCGTGCAGAATGTCATGTGAACAATTAAAAACGTACGACGGATGTGTACCGGGTGGTTCACTTGAGAATAGCCATTAATTCTTATTAAATAATTAATTACTGAAAGTTGTCGTTTGAAATACAAGTAACAAGCGATATTTTTACTATAATATATTGTAATAGGTACAAATAGACTATTTTTATAACTATAGTGAAATTAAAACATAGTTTCAATGGAAGGTAAAAGGAAGGAAATAGAATACAAAAATAAAAGTTGCTTTTAAAATTCAAGAAATATTTAAGTAGATGATAGGTGAATTTATAAAATGTCAAATATCAATTTGATTGATTGAAGGAATGTAATATTTATTAAAAATATCTAAAGTAGATTTAAGGGTGCATTGAAAAATAAAAATAAAAAAGGGTAATCAGGGAAACGGAATAACAGAAAAGTCAGAAAAAAATAAAATAGAGATTGGAGGGAAGCTTGTAAAATTATAAAGACGTCTATAAAAAGGAGAAATAAGAAGATATCTACTGAAAATTTAAATTAAAAATTGAAAATATAACAGGAATGAGCCGTTCAACAGTTACCAAAACTGTATAAGAAATAAAGAAGACCAACTTAAGGAAAAACGGCATTAAACAATTAATATTAGGCAAGTTATTCAAATTCTATTTCTGATCATAGCATATCCTGAGAACATCACTATACAAAATTAACCCACGGATGACTGATTGACAAGAACGATACGAGGAGCTGTCACTAGAAGCTGAACTTCAGAATAAAGAATTAGTAAAGGAGGACATCCATGAAAAGGAAAGGCACAAATTGAAGTGAATAAGGGGTTAAACTGAATGAATAAGGACTTTTAGAAGAAAAATCGGTAGCAAACTTTGTATTTCGTAAATTTATTGTAATTAGATTATAAGATAGAGCAGGATTTAGGTGGAGTAGGAATATTCAATCAATCAAAGTTTAATATTTTAAATGAAAGTAAATTAGTTAAAAGTTGAACATCTCATTCATAAATTGTTCATAATAGTTATCAAAATTATTAGTAAATTTTATCTGAATAATCAATATAAATTCTGTTTTGAACTTACCATTGAGATAAAGAGTCATAAAAGCATATAAGGGTGAATTTCCAAATTTATTATTAATCAAAATTAGTGGACCTATAAGACCTATAAAATAAATTTTATAATATTTATTCATCAGCAAGGTGCAGATCAAACCTAGTTCGGATGAGTAAAGATTTAATTTATGTTATTAACTTAAAAACATTTCAAATTGAAATTTAAATTTATGTAAAATTAAATTATATTGACGCTTTCTAAAATCCAATAGACCATTTCTGAAATAATATTTTATTTCATTTCTTATACAATAATCTTTGTACATGGTCTAGAGACAATGGAATGATTAAAATAGTAAAACCGACCATGATTATAACAGTAAGAGCTTTACTTTGATTGTGACTTTGACAAAATAGTGTTGACTAAGAGACAAAATCTGCAAAATTGGATGTGTTTTGCAGCATTTTCTCCATCTACAACGTATTTAATTCCTCTACGTGCACTGGATAAATAGCCCGAGAACAACCGGTGGCCCTGGTTGTTCTCGGGCTAGGCTCTGTGGGGACAGACCCGCTATGCAGAGAACAACCAAGGCAGGTAAAAGAGTCCCGGCTAATGCTAGGGATGTGCATTTCAACTCTGTTTCTGGCAGCTACCAGTTACCGAGGTCACGGCACAATAACTCGGAAAATCACTATGTATCAACTTTTAATATATTATTTTATCGTAAAATTTATGTATTTGATTCTCATGCCCTTGAGATTATCCACTCTGTACAGTTTCGAAAACCGGTGTCCTACTTCTGTCGCACTAAACCATCTGATTTGGTGAAATGTTCAATGAGAGATTAGTATCTATCTGCTTCTCGGATATGAATGGCACCATGATTGTGTCGGCCTGACATCAAAATGGATGTAAGTATTCCGATTTTGTAAGGAAATGTGTTCAGTATCACAATAATTGTGTGCAATACAAAACTGTTTTTATCGAGAGCACCAAACAAAAAGGAGAATTTTAAAGTCCGACGGAATACTTTATTCAAAATTATTCAGTTGCTGCTCACAAAGCATGACGGTGAAATAAAAGCAAAATAAACTGTACGTGTACGGATATTTCAGTATTTCGAAATGCTGAGGTACTTTCCAAAAAAGACTTTGTATTAGGAGAAACATAGTTATTGTCAGTTCTACAGAGTATTTCTTAAATTATTGTCATAGCAGTGACAATCACCAATGCGATGATGCAGTACCTGAGTAAAAATGGTATCAGTGAATGTAGAGTCAGAAATAATAGGATTGAAGTAAAAATACCTAAGGCGATATACCCTCTTAAAGGAGGGGATTGAAATTCACGTTTTAATTTTTTTTTAACATGGGGAATGCTAGAGACACTAAACTTGGTATGAGCATCCTACTAATAAAGAGACAACTTTTCAATATTTTTTCGATCATTGGCGTATTTTATAAAGGAGTGAAACAGTCAACCCCATTGCAATATTTTATTAGAATTTTTTTATATGAAGCAAATTATTTATTTAAAAATATTTATTGGGAAGACTGATTTATTGCGCAACTTTTTCTCTCTTGGAATGTTTCGATAAAACCGATAGTTTTCTAGTAAAAAAATTAGATGCGTCATAGTTCACTTAAGGGTAATTGCAAAAATTTGTAAAAATCAAGTAGGCGGATGTCATAACAAATCAATTGTTATTTATCATATTAATAAATTGACACTTTCTGTTAACCAATAATTAGTACCAATTGAATATGTCGACATGCTCCAAGTGTTTTTTGAATCCAGAAAAAATAGTAACGCTGCAGTAAGAGTATACCACCAAAGATATCCAAACCGACTGATTCCTCATAGACAAACATTAGCCTCGGTGGGAAGAAGGCTTCGCGAAACTGGCAAAATTCAGCTCAATGGTGAGGGTGCTGGAAGACGTAATGTCCGAACTGTTGAAACTGAGGAAGCTATACTGGAACATCTAGAACAAGACTGTGGTACAAGCACAAGACAGATTTCCAGACAACTGCAAGTTTCCCACAGTCTTGTATGGAATGTGGCTCATGAAATTCTTTTATACCCTTTTCATCACCATCCCGTGCAAGAATTGAACTTGATTTACCTAATTGCGTGGATTTTTGTCAACATTAATATTTCCAGACATGACTTAAATTTCATAATGAATATATTTTTCACCGATGAAGCAAATTTTCCGAGAGTAGATGCAGTAAATCTTCATAATGTTCATTCATGGTCGGAAGAAAATACACATGAAATATTATTTATTTCAAGACGTCAACATAATTTCAGTTTAAATGTTTGGATGTGAATTTTAGGAAATATTCTAGTAGGTCCTTTTATTCTTCCACGCAGGCTTGGAGTGGCTGAGTTTCTTAGATTTTTGAACGAAATTCTTCCAACGTTACTTAAGGATGTACCCCTCACTACACGTGAGGTGATGTGGTGCATGCACTATGGAGCGCCTGCAAATAGTACACTTGCCGTTAGAGAATGGTTAAATTTAAATTATCCGAATCGCTGGATCGGTCGTGGTCGTGATTTCCCTGTTTGTTGGCCTGCACGTTCACCTGACCTAACGCCTATGGATTTCTTTTTGTGGGAACACATAAAAACTATTGTTTATGCCACTCCTGTTGCCTCCTTAGAAGAACTACGCTTAAGAATATTTCAGGCAGCAGATAACCTTCGCAATAACCAAGAACTGCTTGTGCGAGTGAATCTACAGCTAAAAAGATCACTGCATAAAAATTACTTTAGTAAAACGTTCACCCCTTAGGAGATGCAGCCCTTCAAATATCCCAAAAATATATGAAATAGCGACTGTAATTTGAAAATCAATAAAGGTATAATAGTCAATTTTTATAAAAATTTTCTAATTTTGCATGCAACTTCTCAACAATATTTTGTAAATTTCTGCCCTTTGTAGACGGTGGTAATAAGCATCCCTTAAGTTATTTTTTGCTACAACTTATTTGTTTGGCAAAAAATAAATAATTCAAAAATAGATATTATAGTAACACTTTTACCAATCTCACTTTTTTACTTTAAAATTAACCGTTTATTAACAAAAATATAAAATTCCCATTACAACATTAAAATAAACCAGACTATCAATAAATTGTAGCAAAAAATAACTTCTGCTGGTTGGGGATGGTTTCAACCACCTCCAAGAGACAAATTTTCAAAAAATTGTTAAGTTGTATATGCAAAAAATTAATAAATTTGAGTATTATATAGTTTTTTGGTTTTTAAATTACAGTCACTATCCCATTTTTTTTTTCAGAAACTTTGAAGGGCTGTATCTCCTAAGAGGTGAACATTTTTCGTGAAAAAATTCGTGCATTTTACATTATTTACATTGATATACTGTTTCTCCAGTTAGTCAAGTAGTTCAGGTATTTCTAAATAGGCAGCTCTAAATAATTAGTATTTTCACTTAGTGTGGGGGAAATTAATTTTTTTATAATATAATGACGCTTGGACTTTTCCTTATAACTGGAGGTTCTTAACAGTGACAGAACTACAATATTTCAAATTTATCACAGCTTAAAATTATTTTACACAAGTTTGTTTACTTGTATTATCTCCATGAATATCTAGATATGAATCCAATTTTATGTAACGCTTACAATCACAATTTCAAATTCAAATAACCATCACGCGTATTTTCGACATCACCTTAACTTTTACATTCACTTCTTGCCGTGACTGTTAACTACATTTGATGTTCCGTTACGAAATACCAGAAGCATCGCGTCGTGTTCTCTTTTATGATTGATGTCTTCACAATGAAATGATGTTACAACTACTTTCCTAACTCTCGCTCTCGTTTGTAACCTTAACCTTCAACTTGAGCTGGTTTCACTCTCATCTCGGTAATATTGCGGGTTACTGTCATAATTCTAACAAGCTTTCTTTCCATTGTTGCGGTGAAGAATTTACATAAATCAAAGGATTATCAAAGGATAATCAGTTTGTGTGTTCAGATAAAAGCTGCTCTATCTATTAATTTTTAAAAAAGACAAGTTATAAATAATGCTATGTAAAATATTGTCACACCGGTCAAAATTATACAGGGTGTTTAAAACTAAGTTAGTAGATGATAATTTCGTTTCGTTTTCGCCATACAGGATGTGAAAGGTTAGTTGTTGATGACGGTTTTTAATAAGTATTCTTCTGCATTTTGAAATCAGAGCACTTGCAAGTTTATATAAATGTTTTCTTTCATATTCTGTAGAATCGACTCTTAAATTTTGTTCCTATATTTCTGAAACATTTACAAACATAATTCGCAGTTGTATAGGATGACCACGCAAAAACTCGGAAATCTATCGCAAATCTGAAAAATGCATTCCTTATTTTTCTTCTGAATAACAACTGACCATCACATTATACAGGGTGTTAAAAAAAGAGTGTAAACTATTTCAGGAGGTAATAGTATGAACCAAAATAAGCAGAAAAGTCTTAATAAACATGGATCCGCAAAGTAACGGTTGCGGAGATATGGACCACTATTCGTTTTTCAAACATTTTATTTTATTAGTAATAAACCGACAAAAGAAGTTTTTAACAAACAAAAAACAAAGTTACAGAAGATGTTCAAAGTGCCCTCCGTCCATTTTTAAGCAGGCACGACATCTTCGTCTCAACGATATTCGAACTCTTTCGAAAACACCCTCCTTGGTTTGGATTTCTTGACATTTTTTATTAATCCGTAGCTGCAGCTCTTTCAGGCTATTTACAGGACTATCATACACTAATGTCTTCAAATATCCCCAAACAAAGAAATCTAGAGGGTTCAGATCAGGCCGGACCTGTTTTATGGCCTCCAAGATCGCCTGATGAACCCTCTAGATTTCTTTGATTGGGGATATTTGACGACATTAGTGTATGGTATTCCTATAAATAACCTAGAAAAGTTGCAGCTACGGATTAATCAAAAGTGTCAAGAAATCCAAACCAAGGAGGGTCTTTTCGAAAGAGTTTGAATATCGTTGAGACGAAGATGTCGTGCCTGCTTGGAAATGGACGGAGGGCACTTTGAACATCTTCTGTAACTTTGTTTTTTGTTTGTTAAAAGTTTCCTTTGTCGGTTTATTCCTAATAAAATAAAATGTTTGAAAAACGAATAGTGGTCCATATCTCCGCAACCGTTACTTTGCGGACCCATGTTTATTAAGACTTTTCTGCTTATTTTGGTTCAAACTATTACCTCCTGAAATATTTTACACTCTTTTTTTAACACCCTGTATTGATAGTAACTGCATTCCTTGACTAATTATTCATGGGTATTTCAATTTTTTTTATCTAAAAAGCAATTGAACATCACATTACAGAAATGTCTATATTAACTTTTATAAAACACCCTGTTATTATTTCATTTTCAAATTCTTCATTTTTTTTTTTCAGATTGCATTGATATAAACATATCATTGGTTATCTTTTACTCTTTGAGAGATACTGTTGACTAAATAATCTCACAGCTAAAAAGGTATTTTTGTGTTATAAAGAATACAGCGATTGTTTTTTTCTTGATAAAAATGAATACAAAAACTGGAATATTTGTGAAAAATTAGTCAAGAAATACACGTTTCAGGTTTCCGATATCTTCTAGGATAGCAAGTTATTGAAGTTATTTTATTGCATTCGTCATTAATTATTATTAACATTTAAAATAGCTCTCTTGAAAATTTAAAAAAAATATGTAACAAATCCTTTGATGACTCGGACTCCTATTTTCTACAGGAACCCATATCAAGGGCTTCTGTAGAAATAAAGTATTAATGTGAATTTTTATAGCATATAGTGACAATTCTTTAATACATAATCTCACAGTTAAAAATGTATTTTTGCATTAAATTGTAAAGAATACAAAACTATATTGCGATACCCGATTGTTTTTTCATGATAAAAATGAATAAAAATTGAAATTGAAATGAAAATTAGTCAGAAGATAGATGTTTCAGTTTTCCGACATCTAGGATAGCTAAGTTATCTAACCATTTCTAGTGATCATGTATTTATTGTATTCGTCATTAATTACTATTAACATTTAAAACAGCTCCCTTGAAAATTTCAAAAAAATGTGTAACAGATCCCTCGATCTGACTCCGACTCGTACTTTTGCAGGAACCCATGTCAAGGGCTTCTGCATCTCAACCTGGTCTCCATTTCAACGTCGATCTGGACAAGGCCAGAATTTTTATGTCTCATTTCCCGTATCCCTCACACGACGAAATCGAGGATTAATCGATTGCCTTACGCGCTCGCCCATCTATAAAAGAGAAAAAAGTGGGTGCCCAAGTCATCAGTCTTAGTTTGTCTACAGCACAACACAGACCTACCGACTCAAGATGTTCAAATTGGTGGTGTTGTCCGCTCTCTTTGCTTTAGCCGCAGCCCGTCCAGGATTGCTGGCCCCTACGGTCTACAGCGCCGCCGTCGTGGGATCAGTGCCCACCTCCATCAGCCACCAGAGCAGCTCCATCGTGCACAGCGCCGCCCTGGTCGCTCCAGTCGTCCATGCCGCCCCCCTGGTGACCGCCGCCCATGTGGTCGCCGCCCCCGTCATCAGCGCATACGCCGCCCCTGCCCTGGTGGGACATGGCTATCTAGCTCATCATTAGACAAGACTGAACAAGCTGTGAGATCGTAGGAGCAGAGCAGAAAGAGTATTAGGCAAATTATGTTGTCTGGTCGATTGTTTCTGGAATTCAAAATTTTGTTCCTACGTTTTGTAATATAATTTTTATAATTAACTGTGTGGTTTGTTTCCTTTACCTTTTACTGATTGAGTTTGTCCAATTTTTTGATAGATAGAAACATTTCTGCAATTTTAATAGTAATTATACAGGGTGTTCGGAATACCAGTGCCTTAATTTTGCCACATGATAAGTTGTACTAAACAAAACATTTAACTTTGACGTATTTGTAATAAAATCTACTTTCAACTTTTAACATTAGTCCTTAGTTGTTTCGCTCGCCAAATTTTGATGGTAATTTAAGGTTCCAAAAGCATGTAAATTATTTAGTACAAAAATCTTACGGAAAATGAAAGCAGCTTAATATCCATAAAGATTCACTCACTGGTGTAAAACTAAAGTTATGTGATTCGCTAATTTTATCTCTATTACATTACTGTGACAGCTTTTTGGCCTTGCCTACTAGAATCACATAAATATACTTTGCAGAAAATACAGAATAGTTGCATCAGATATTGCTTTGGCTTAAGCAAATTTGATCACATAACTGAAAAGTTTTTAGAATCTAAATGGTTATATCTAAAAGAAAGATATGAGCTACATTTGTCTTGTATGGTTTATAAATCTGAAATGCTTAAATCCCCTGTTTATTTATCCAACAAAGTGAAGTACTGTTCCACCCGATTTCGACATTTGTACTTGGTTTCAAGGTGCTTTTTCATATAATGCTGTAAAGATATTTAACATAATTCCTAATAATATAAAAGAAGCATCAAGTAGTTTTTCCTTTCGTAAGCAAATGAAGCGGCTCCTCATATCCCGAAGAAATTCATAGAGATGACAATGTATAGTTAATTTGTTTTTTTTTCCAACCTTCTTTAAAAATAATTATAAAGTATACAATGAGTTGTTATAAAACTAAAGAAAAACTAAAATTATGTCACAAATAAATAGCTTCAGACAATATCTTAGAATCAAGTAGTAAAAAAATAGGTCACACTGAAATTAACAGCTATAACTTTTTTGTGTAAGTGTAGACAGTTTAAAATAATTCCGAAAGGCTTGAGACTTAAAGCACCATACTCAAGTTTTAAATGTACCAGAATCTTAAGAAAAACAAGTGAAGCCATGGTACGTGAAAGAATACAATTCCATACACACTCAAAAATACAATTGGTAAGAAATATCAGCTATACAAAAAAAATTGGAACTGTCAAACTTGACATAAGTTTAATACTTTTTAATCGTCAAAAATACGGAAGTGCGAGAGAGTGATGTGATTTTTGTTATTTTTTACTTAATATTTATGCCATATCCAATTTTTCCCCAGTTTAAATTGAGTACGTAATAAAACTAAGTCTAAACACTTTTCTTTCAATTACCGAAACCAGTAAATTAAAATGTGATCCAATTTCAAAATGCTATAAGGAAGTATATAAGAAAAAAGATACCAGAGCTGTTAACTCATTTAATAGGAGTTAGGATTCCTGAGATATAACACTTAACTGCGGTTTTGATAAATTTTTTAATTAATCGATACCTTATATTACTTCGTGCAGAAATGTTTAATTTGTCTGGTAAACCTTGGGAAATTCATTGGTTCTGCAAAGTAGTTGACGGTATTGACACAGATATTTACCGCTTAATCGGACGGCAATAATAAGACCTTTGGTCAAGAAACGAGCAAAATTATAGGGCGTAGTATATCAATGAGAAAGTAATTTTATACAAACGTAAACAATATTTACAAAATATTTGACTGTGATTTTTCTGAGAAAATTGTAATCCGTATAATTACAATACAATTAACAATTAACCTGTAGAAGAAATAATAAGTGAAGCATTCAAACTCCTAATATTATATGCATATTCTTTGAAGCGTTTCGAAAACTACCAGATACAATACTGCTGTTTACGAAAATGTCCAAACAAAAAAGTTCTAAGTCATTATTTTTAGAAAGCCAAGGACAGTTTAGGCCATTCGGTGTGAATAGTTTCCTTAAAGCTCGTTCCACAACACAGAATAATAGTTATAAGTGTTCAAAATGACTTGTTGCTTGAGTTTACCCAACGTCTCATAACCAGAGAGTTTTGCTCAGATTCGCCATAAATTAACTTGTCATGTACACCCGAAAGTATCAAGCAAGCACTATACAGGGTGGTCCACTTTCGAAAGCGGAAACTTTAGAGGCAGACAGAGAACCACAAAATAATATCAGTTTGTATTATAAACTATATTCGAAAAATGCTTCGTTACAAAGATACAGGGTGTCAAAATTTTTATCAAAAGTTCCAAATTTATTAATATTTTTAAAACTACTTTAGATATTTAAATGAAATTTGGAACTTTTCAATAGGTAATCTAGATACATGTTTTTACGTAAAAAATATTATTTTTCTTCCACCAGTGGCGTGCGTACGGACAGATCTTTGGGAAATTTTAATGAAAAAAATGGTATGAAAAAAACTATTTCTAGAATTCTTGTTCAATTTACAACAGAAAAAGGCTCCTTATTTTTTTCCGTTAGACACACCGTTTGTCACTAAAAAAATTGTCTGCGTCGGACCAGACGGTGGAAGTTATACTTCTTTGGCCATTCTCATACACCCACTCGTACGTACAAAAAAAAAAAAAAATCTTAAAAAAACACTTGTACGTACAAAAAAAAAATTCTTAAAAAAAAAAATCTTAAAAAAAATATATATATATTATTATTATTATTATTATATATTAATATATTAAAAGTTCTTAAAAATTTGTTCTTCCTTTTGAGCGTGACGCGGTTTCTCGACCAACATCCCATCCCAATGTGTCTAACGGGCGCAAAGAAGTATAACTTCAAAATTAAAATTCTTTAAACAACTAGAATTCAAACAAAATTTAATCTGTCGTAGTAAGCCATGAAACAAAACAAATTGTCTGCGTCGGACCAGACGGTGGAAGTTATACTTCTTTGGCCATTCTCATACACCCACTCGTACGTACAAAAAAAAAAATTCTTAAAAAAAAAAAATTATATATATATATTATTATTATATTAGTTCTTAAAAATTTGTTCTTAAAAATTTGTTCTTCCAAATTTGTTCTTCCTTTTGAGCGTGACGCGGTTTCTCGACCAACATCCCATCCCAATGTGTCTAACGGGCGCAAAGAAGTATAACTTCAAAAGACTACTGCTGTTAGTGTTACTGCATTTTATAATGACGGTTAATTGAATTGTGTCAGGTAATTTAATTTCGAGTTATTGTTATTAGAGTGTTGTGTAAGTGTTAATCTGAAAACGACTTTTTCCAACAACGAATACGCAGATATTCATTTTTGCTACGGATTTTGTGATGGAAATGCAGAAGCGGCAGTTCGTGAATATCATAGACGCTATCCAAATAGAAGAGTTCCAGATGCTCGCGTTTTCATCAGAACACATCAGAATTTTCGTAACTTTGGCCTGCGTGTTAATAACGAACGGAACAGAAACCGTCAATATAATATTCAGAATAATGGTATACTACGTACTTTTGATAACAATCCGAGACTGAGCTCTCGGAAGGCAGCTCAGCACCTTCACATTCCTAAGTCTAAAATATTACGAACACTACACGATGACATGCATATCACCCACAGCCTGTTCAGGATTTGCACCCTGGTTATGCTAAAACAAGAATTAGATTTTGCCAGTGGCTTTTAAACTCGACGGAAGAAAATCCTGACTATTTACATAAGATTCTTTGCACGGACGAGTTCTCTTTTACCAGACGTGGGGTAACAAATTGCCATAATATCCATATTTGGGCACATCAGAATCTTCGAGAAATTCGGCCAAAATCATTGGGCGTTATTGATGGTAATGTTTGTGGTCCACATTTCCTACCAAGGTTGATCTCAGAACTGTTTATGGAGTTTCTCAACAATAATCTGCTACCTAGATGATTTACCCATTAATTTAAGGTATGAGATTTGGATACAACTGGATGGAGCTCCCCCGCATTTTGGAATAGCTGTAAGAGAATGACTTAATACCAATTATCCTCAAGATGGACTGGCCGGCTAAGGAAGAATGACATGAATAAAGACGGGGTTAATGGTATTGGATCAATGGCCTGGCCACCCAGGTCACCGGATCTTAATCCGCTAGACTTTTACGTTTGGGGCACTATTAAGAGCTGTAAGAATCAGTATGACCATTTTCAGAGCGTTGCATGATGAGAAATACTATCCGTAGCATTTCACACAATTTTATTGCATGTCGATCTACCTTTAACATATCCAATTCGCAGGGGTAATTTGGCACCTACTACGTTAAAATATTGTATAATGAACTATGCAGCTGATTGTTGAAAAGCTATTTTCTGGAAAATTGACAATTTTTTAGATTGATGTCAAGGATACCTTTTTTCCTTAAAAACAATGTAAGTTTAAGGTTTTTTAATAAAAAACGTGATAACGAATATGTCGAAATAGACAACAAATTATAATTTCTCATGTCCAAAAACATGTATTCTCAAATTTTTAAGTTGATATTGTCAAACACAGTGTACCTAATTGTTACAAAAAATTGCAACTTTGACTGTATCTTTTTTATTATCAACATTTTTTAAGACAAGTTCGCTTAAATCGTAATATTTTAAAATAAAAAATCTAGTATGTCTCCTTGGACTTGGACCACTCTATATAAATAATAGTTAATATAGTTATCGGCTTTATTCCAATTGACTATACGATAATATCGTAGTATTCAATCAAGCTACTAAAAATATATTTTGCACCGTTATAACCACATCTCATGCCGAATCCAGCTTCACGTTGAGTTGGGTGCGGTTTTGGCAAGGTCGATCTTGACAAAACATTATTAAGAGCAGAACCCGTTTGAACCCGGTACCAAATCTCCTTATTTGTGGTGGAAAAAAGTGCGACCTTACACACGTAGACGTATACGTCTTGGCACAATAATAAATTAATAAAAGAACGTTTTGGGCGGGTCTGATTGCTTTTTATACGGCACCGAGAATTGCTGATTGCTAAGTTTGCGCACGTCATATTATTTCCCTAGGTCAGGTACTTCGGTAGCAAGAAGTGAATGAACACAGTGGTCAATTTATTTCGTAACATTCCTGAAGTCACTTGTAGTAACTGTTTTTTTTTATTAAATTAATAATTGTGCAGCGTACGTGACCAAGCTTCACATGAACCTGACTTTTATAAAAACATAAACAAATTTACCTTTAATTTACACAGCGTCTTATAGCAATTATAGATGTTTATTTTTTAGGAGATAGATAAGCAATTTGAACCTTGAATAATTATTCAATTATTATAAAAACGTGATTCTCAAATAGTGGGTAACAATGTATTTCTTAATCGTTGAATCACGAGAAATTTTATACCCTAAAAAGTAATAATAATCAAATATGTAATCATTTCTTATGATTGAAATTAAAAAAAAAACACTAAAACAGATAATTTATTAATGTATAGGAATTGTCACTTTTCTGCGATATTTTCTATTTTTTTAACCATGCTTTACAGAGATATAACATTACCGACGTCTTGTTTAAGTAGGACGCTCTACATCTACAGAGTGTACCGGAAGTAGGAGGCAACATACAGTGTGTCCTGTTTTTATATTAACCCTCTAGAAATGTGAAGGAGGAGGTTATATTCTACTAAGCACTTTATTGATGTCACAAAAGTCTGGCCTACCACGATATTTTAAAAAGGTCGTTTTCCCACAAAGTGGTATTAGACATTTTTTTATCAAAAAGATGATATTACGAGGCTATTCAGGACCCATCGAAATACACATATGCCAAATTTGATCGAAAAATATCTTGTCTGAAGCTATTTAAATATGGCATAATTTTAGTTTTTCTTTAATTTTATTGGGTTTTTGCTACATTTAACAACACCTTTCTTAATATCAATCAAAAATTTAAATATCATTTTTGCAATTTGGTTTTTTATTGTTACAGAATTAAATGAATTTTTAAATGATATTACCAATAAAGAGCCAACAATAAAATTCAATTTGGAAATAGAAAATAATAATATGCTGCTATTTTTAGACGTTTTAATTAAAAAACATGAAAATTCTGTAGAAACAAGTGTTTATAGAAAACAAACTCACACTAATGATATTTAAATTATAGATCTAACCATCACGTTGATATTAAGAAAGGTGTTGTTAAATGTTTATATGATAGAACAAAATTAAATTCATCAAACAATGATATTTTTAATAACGAACTAAAATTTATTAAATATGTTTTTTAATAAATAATGAATACCCTTCAAATTTTGTTGATAGAACATTCAAAAATATTACAGATAAAACTAACACTTTAAGACAAATAAAAGAAACTAATCATACAATACAAATTCTATACATTCCTATAGTATCAGAAAGGTTAACAAGAATCGGTAATAAATTTAATATTCGATCAGTTTTTCAGGCAACTAATACTTTATGATCATTTTTCTCTAAAACGCGTCCAAAAAATGATATACAAAATAAAAAAATTGCATATATTATTACTTAGATCATGGTAACTGATGCTGAGGATGAAATCACCTCATATTTTTTGGACCGACGAAAGTTATGGTATACTAAATCACCGAAATACCCATTACTGGGATGATGAAAATCCATACAGATTGAATGAAGTTCAAATCAAGGTTATTTTGGAATAAATGTAAAGTGGTGCGGCATAGTTGAGCGGCATTTTGTAGCTCCCAATTTTTTTGAACAACCTCTTACAAGTGAAACGTTTATACAGTTCGTAGATAGAGAACTTGCGGGTTTGTTAAAGAACATTCCATTACAAATTAGAAAACATTTATAGTTGCAATTAGATGATGCATTCAGTCATAGTTCTGTAATTGTAATAAATTAATTAAATCAGCACTTTCAAAATCATAGGATAGAACTTAATGGTCGAATACAGTGACCACCCAGATCGCCGGATCTAACCTATCTGGATTATTTTCTTGGGGACCCTTAAGAACGTTGTCGGTAAGTAAAGGTCAGATAATATAGACCAGTTGAAAGATGGGATGTAATACAAAACGTAATCTTTTGAAAGGTTGAATTGCTGTTTGAGTAACACGGGAAGACAAACTGAAAATTGTCTGCAATTATTCCTAAGGATGAGTTTGTTCTTCATTTGTGTTACACTGTTACTACTATTACTAAATATTATTTAATCAATTACGTATATCTATAATGCAATAATTTATTTATTTTTCATATAGATATCTTATTTTAAACATATTAGAATAGAATATATTTTTCAATGAACAACAGAAACATACCTGAGAAGAAATTATAAATGGCGCCACCGTAGACATCTGTACTTATACATCGTACGCATGCAATTTATTATATTTACCAGCTATAACTACTTATGCAACGCTTAAACAGAACTACAATGCTGGCTGCCAACCTTCTACTATTACAAAGAAAACTCTTTCATTTAAGTAATGTACCTAATGATAAATGAAAAAAGAAATGAACATTGAAGAAAATATTGTAAATCATATTATAACTTTCATCTTCTATTATATGTGTATATGAAGTTTGATCAGATAACAAAACAATCAAATATAATATTACAAACTTCTTTTTATTAGGTAATTACTAGGCTACTCTGTAAGACCTATTATGTATCAATTTCATTTTGCAAACATATTTTTTGTTGTTTCTGAAGTGGAATTGGCCTATAAAATTTAATGTTACTAGTATAGTTTAAAAGTGGTTGGTAGACTAAGTTGTAGACACCGAGGTATTTATGGTTGCATACTGGTATATCAGTACCAGCCTTTACGCATCGTTGATATCTCCGTAGTAATAAATGGCGAATGCGCCAGGTCAAGCGGTGATTATACTTACAAATTTTGAAGGAATGCTAATGCTTATAAATTAATAGTTGATAAAAGATATTTATGGTGTAATAATAATTTTCAGCGTAAATTAATTATATTTATGTAGTACGAAAAAAATATATAAAATATATTCATGGATATTATTAGCTTCATTTCTGATATACTGATAAGAACTAACCAGTTCCAAACCAGTACATAAATAGTGGCGCTGCTGGCGACTAACTGCGGCTGTTTGCTATAGGCATTTCAGGTGTAATTAAAAGGCGCAACGTTATTTAGACTATCCCCAAACAAAGAAATCTAGAGGGTCAGATCAGGCGATCTTGGAGGCCATAAAACAGGTCCGACGTTTCCTACCCATCTATGTGGAAAAGTTTGGTGTAAATGTTCTCTTACGGCCATGGAAAAATGAGCTGGAGCACCATCATGCTGGAACCACATTTGCTGCTTCTGATTGAAAGGAATGTCTTCCAACAACTCATACAGTGTGTTCTGCAGAAAGTTGAGGTAAGCAGTGCCTGTTAATCGGTTTGGTAAAACAACAGGACCTACAACCCTGTCACCTACAATACCCATCCAAATGTTTAATGAAAAACGTGCCTGATGTTCAGATTCTATTAGAGCATGAGGATTTTCGTCGGCCCAAATATGCGCATTATGAAAATTAAACATTCCATTTCTTGTAAACCCGGCCTTATCAGTAAAAAGAATGTTTGCAATAAAATGAGGGTCTTTAGCATCATGACATAGAAACCAGCGGCAAAAAACTAAACGTGCCTGATGATCATTTATTGGATTTAAGATCTGTACTCGTTGCACATGATATGGATGAAGCAGTTGCTCCTGAAGGATTCTCCAATCAAGAGGACCACTCATTCCTACCTCGGCTGATATTCTCCGCACACTCGTACCTAGATTCTGCTCTACCAGTGCTACAATTTCTTCTTCTGCTCTAGCAATGGATACTGACCTTGGTCTTCCGGATAAATGCCACTGTTTGCTCAAGGAACCGGTATCACGCAATGTTTGGTGAATTCTTCCAAACATGCGTTGTGAAGGAATCTGGCGATTTGGATAAGCGTCACTATAAAGACGTCGCGCCTCGGTGGCGTTCCCATTAGCACGACCATACATGAAATGCATGTCTGTTAATTCTGCGTTAGAGTAACCAGCCATAGCGAAAAAAAACTTGTGAACTGAGAACAACAGTCAATTACGTACTGTTTATTTCACTAAACATCAACCAACTATTATAAGAAAATACACAACGTTTTTGCAAAATAAAAAAAGGGGTTAAAACACATAAAACATTCTATATCTCCGCAACCGTTACTTTGCGGACCCATGTTTATTGAGACTTTTCTGCTTATTTTGGTTCATACTATTACCTCCTTAAATATTTCACACTCTTTGTTTAACACCCCGTATTATGTCCTCTAAATCTCAATTCTCTATCTTGAAAGCTCTGAGTGCTACGACTTGTCTCATAATTCCGTTTACAGTGTAAGTTCAGAGAGTAAAGTCTGAATTCAGAGTTTAATTTTAATGAATGTCTAAACTTAAAAAAATAAGTAAACAGGGCCCTTCTAGGGCTCCGTAAAAATCGACTATGGTAGCGGAATATTGAAGATTCATTGTCCAGCTAGATGGCAATTGGTGAAAAAATCCAGGTCCTACCTGGCGAAGATATAGGCCCTTCCAATTTTTGACAAACTCCATATCGAGTGAATTTGACAAAATCGTTCTTGAGATAAATGTTAATATTAATAATAATTCTAAATAAAATACTATAAAATCGAATCGTAACCTTCTTAATAATATAGTGGTCGTGGAATGTTATGTACTCATACTGTGGTCCCAAAAAGGTCTGTTGTAAATAAAATGGACATGCATGTCCATGGATACTGCAACACCTTGTATATCTATACTCTACCTGACTAATAGGTTTATGATAAAAGAGAAATATTTTATTACTATTCCTAGTTTCACTTTCAATGTATCTATATAGTTAGTATGTTAGTTAACTAAAACTTAAATTTAATCATCGAGTTAGTAACAAAATGACTCATCGGGGGGAATAGTCTATACAATACGTCCGCTGAAGCGTTACACGAAAACATTTCTTTTGGTAAGTGCGCCTCAGAGTGCAGCAGAGTTCAAATGTAGATCCGGCTCCGGGAGAAAGTGATCAAAATAGAAGAACTTCACTCACCGAGTAGCCGTAGACACACACGCAAGAAGTCGAGGAGAATTATCTGTCGTAATCGCCTCAGCATGGGCGCAGAAGAAGGGTAAAGGTAAAGAACAGCTATATTTTATTTGGATTATTAAGTTTGTGTTTCATTGGGTACTAAGAAATATCAAGTCGTACGAATATTTTCTTTTAAATTCTAATATATCTGTGGAGCCAGAATGATTGTCATGTGATTATGGATAAAATGTTGTATTGCATTCGTGTTTCAATTTCCTGTTATCTTCCTTAAGATCAAGACCAATATATATTACTAATCTTCTTTTCATTGTTTTAAAACGTTCTGTTGAGTACCAAATACCAAAAATACACAGAGAAACATGAAGAATTCACCAAACTGCCAATGTTTCATACAGCGTTGTCAACTTCCGTATTTTTACTTGAGATCTCATGTTTTGATGACTAGTCTCATCATTGTTTAACAAAGACAATGGTCTCATGTCTGGTTAAAAATTCTCGTATTTTTTAAGCTCTCATACCTTTTACTAAAGAACGATAAAATAAACCATTTTTTACTGAAAAAGAACTTATTTGCCACTCATTTTACCGTTTTTCTACATTAAAATATCCGTAAAGTTTGTGTCCATTTGTTCTATTATGCAATTATGTTCTGTGATTCGACTTTAACCTAACACTATATTTATCAAATTCAATAAGTACTTAGTGCTTAATAATCTCTTTACAGTGCTTATAAGATTAAACAAATAGAGATTGGGACAGTGATAAGGAGGAGTCTCTTCCAAACAAAAAGAAATATAGTTCATATGCAGGGTGAAAGGTTGGGAAATCTCGGAGCTGGGGATATGGTGACCAAAAAATGTCGATTGAGCCAAATATGCGTTATCCGAATGTTGCTGATTTCAAAAATACAGGGTAAAAATACAAATACATCATATTGTTTCAATAGACAGATGGATACACTAAACAGCAAAAAAGTTCTGCCATTTAAAAGAAACATGCTGTGCCATAAGTGGCGCCCTCTACTAGTGACGTCAAAATTAGTTAAAAATTCTTATTTGCCGTGCCAAAAACATAATTGTGCCAATTTTTTTTAATACTCCGACAGGTTTCAAAGTTATTGAGATATTTCAAAATAAATTTCTAGCATTGGACGCCCTGTATTTTTGAAACCAGCAACATTCGGATAAGGCATAATTGGCTCAATCGACTTTTTTGGTCACCGGTATCTCCAGCTCCGAGATTTCCCAACCTTTCACAGACACCCTGTATAAAATACTACTTTATTCAAAAAGTATTTAAGCATAACAATTGACAATAGGTATAAATAAAATGGGAATTCTATTGTCTTTCTGAATTGTTCTAATTATCGTGTAACTGAAAATAAATTCTTCTCCGCCACTGAATACAAAATTTTGGTATCCCTAAGGCTATCATAATCGTATACGTCATAGGCAATGCGTGACCAGATTCCTGAGTAAATTACGGCATTAACGAAAGTGAATTTGGTTGATTGTTACACTACTGCGGCTATTGTTAACCCTTATTTGTAACTTACATAATTATATCTGCTACAATTTTCATAAAGTTTGACTGGGCTAATGATTTTATTTCATTTTTCTCGTCAAAATATTAAAACGATTGCTGTTTAATTACTTATGCAAACTGTAAGAAGCTGTTTTTATTTTTTAATATGTTTCTAGATATTACCAATACTGTGTGAACTCTACAGACTGGTCGGCGTTTAAAAAAAACTGCAAAAAGTGGACAACGACACGTATGATTTATGGAACACATGCGTAAAATATATGTAAATGGTATTTTCTATATTTATATCATAATTTTAGATGGATTTGTTGCTTATCTATTTTTTATTAGATTTAAAATAAATGCTCTGTAGCTGATAAATCCGAAATAACTGTTAAACTACGCGTTTCACAAAAACATCTGTAAAAGAATTTTTCATCGCAAGTAAGATTTCAGATGTGGCACACCTAAGGTGAGTCCTGTTATTAAAGGTCTCAATTGCTGGTAGCTAATTTCAGTGGCATCAAAAATGTGAATAATCTATTATGTCTTTCAGTCGTTAAAAATGCAAAAGTGGACAACGACACGCGGTGTTCCCAAGCGGTCACCCATCCAAGTACTAACCGCGCCCGACGATGCTTGACTTCAGTGATCGGACGAGAACTGGTATTTTACATCGTGGTATGGCCGCTGCCTGTAAAATTTATATGATTTGTGGAACATATACCTAAAATTTATATGATTTGTGGAACACCTAAAATGTACATGATTTCTAAATTTATGTCATACAATAATTAGAAATCATGAAATAGAATAGAAAAATGGATGATTTTGTTGCTTGTTTGTTTTTTTTATCAAATTTAGGATAAATGCTCTGTAGCTAATAAATCCGAAATGTTTCTGAAAACAACTGTAAAAGAATTTTTCATTGCAAGTAAGATTTCAGACGTAGCACACCTTAAATGAGTCCTGTTAATAAAGGTCTCAATTGCTTGAAGCTAATTTGAGTGCCATCAAAAATGTGAAAAATCTATTACCTACGTCTTTCAGGCGTTAAAAAAAATGCAAAAAGTGGACAACGACACGCGGTGTTCCCAAGCGGTCACCCATCCAAGTACTAACCGCGCCCGACGATGCTTGACTTCAGTGATCGGACGAGAACTACTTACTTACTTTTAAACTATTTTATTGTTATACTAAATTGTTTATAATACATTGTGACAAGTCGTATGTGTATTTAATATATTTGAGTAGCGGTACTGAAGTCATGCGACGTAGCGCCACCCCCGGCGATGTTCTGCCTCTTGCCTCTTTGTATTTTTTAATTATAATTAGATATGAACAGTTTCCCAAAGCTATACTGCTGTTTATTTTTAATGAGTGCCAAAGCACTATAGACTGAATGATTTTAATACTCGATTGTTTCTGACAAATATATCTTTTTTATGTAGGAAAATTACCAAAACCTACTCCAAATATTTCAAACCCTTAGTCGCTGTTTGTTAAAGCACATCCTGTATCTGTTTTTTGGCAGGCGTGTTTATTTGTGTGAACTGTGAACGCTTGATTCTGTCTGTCCGTTATAGTCCAGTCGTCAGTCCAAGTTTTCTGTCAAGTATTTGTGTACACGTCTGATCGGACGAGAACTGGTATTTTACATCGTGGTATGGCCGTTGCCTGAAAAATCAGTATCATTTGTAGAGCATATCCAGCAAATGTACAGACGATTTCTAAATTTATGTCATATATTTTGATGATTTTATTGTTTATTTGTATTTTTAAGTATTAACAATATTGTGTCAAACTACCGACTCTACGGACTAAAGCCCCGACCAGCGTTGAATTGAAATTTTTAATACCTACCTGAAAATATATAAAGAAACGATTTTATAAAGGGTAATTTTTTTTGAACAAATAAGTAGATAAATGTCGTGTCTAATTTAAAATCTCTTGACGGTTCAACATCACTTTTGACATTGGCGATATTTAATTTTAAATAATTTTAATTTATATGTATAATAATTATTATAGTCATATATTTGACTCAACTTAAAGAAGGCCACCTGAAGAAGCAATCCTAAAAATGCACAATAAGATCGGATCTATTGTGGTTGAATTTTCGAGTTCCCACAGTTTCAAAAACAAGCTTAAGTATTTATAGAATGTTTTTAGGTTAATAAATTTAGCTAGATTATTTTTTTATTTTAGATAATAATAATATAATAATATAGGGCACGATGTGAGACTGTGTACCTACATTAGACGTGTTTCGTAGGAAGGTCAAGGCTCGACTTATTCTATTTCAACAAACGTCTTAACTTATTTATTTATTTATTTTTTTCTATTTTACAGGTACTGATCATTTGAACCTTATTTTTGTATATATTTGACCTCACTGTTATGCATATATAGGTTATGTTTTGTCTTGTTTTCTGTCTAAGCTTTGATCAGTGTTATTTGGGGTTTGAAGAGTATGCAACTACCAATGTAAAATTTGTCATCATAATCGAAACGTGGTACAATATCAGTGACTAATTTTTAATTTCAAACGTTTTATAGTAACTAAATAAAGAAATTTATTTCGGGTACTTGTAACTTGGTATTATTAATAATAATGTTTATTTTTGCCGTTTCTACATTTGGCAACGTTGTAAAGGGACAGGTAGGTAGCTGACATTTCTAGGTGATCTCGGACAATGATTGTCATAGGCGTCGATATTCAGCGGGAAATGTGGGTTATGCCCCATTTTTTAAACATTGTGCTAGAAGTTAACCCCTGTATATATAATTTTAAAATAAGTAAAATTTTGACTAAATAACGAGTTGCCTAATTCGATATTGTATGTGCTTAGGTATGCCAATTTTGCACTCAAACATTTTTCCTGAGTCTGTTTTAAGTGTCAAGGTCTAATTTAGCTCACATATTTCTTTAATTTTCATTCAAAATCGTTATACTTTTACTTATACTTAAGGGCGTCATATTCTTGAAATAATGATTTCTAGAAATATTTTAGACATTTAAAAACTGAATAATATAGAATTTAGCAAATAACAGAAATACATTATGACAGAAAGCAGTCAAACCAACAAATTTTTAGGTAGAGCAATCTTTCAAAATACGTATTTTTGTAAATTTTTACTGTAGATGCAAATATTTTTATAACATAAACTTATAGTTCTGCATATAAGATTATTCACTTTTGTTTATAAATATGTGAAAATAACTGTTAAAATGTGGGGTTAGAATAGCAAAATAATATGTGTCTTACAAATGCGTTGTAAAAGTTAATATATTATTTGAGGAAAATTTATATAGTAAAAGTGGACAAACAAAACATTAATAATTTTATTATTGATATTACTTTTGCGTGTTTTATTTTTCGAGATTTCTGTACTTAAGACACACCACAAATTTGATCATTTATTGTTGACTGTTGTTGTCGAAAACAATTTCAATATTGTATTTAAAATGCAAATTAAAAACTAATTAATGTTAAAAATCAATTCAACTTTCGTGTAAATGTACCATATATTATTAGTATCTAGAAGCATGTGAATGAGTAAATTCTTTAACATTGCACCTAAATAATATTATACACGGGAATCCCAATCACATAAGAACGCAATCGCTTCCACTTTCTCTTTCATTCCTCGTCTTAGTGCCTACAGAGTGATTCTATAGGCACTAAGACCAATGATAGTATTTTATTGTACATAGTTTAAACCTAAAATCGATTATCATACATTAAACCATTTCAATTCATTGATATGTATATCCCACGTATTTATAGTTTAACTGCAATTAATTTAAAAAAGACTGATATTTGTTAATTTCAAATAATTAGTTGAAATGAAATTCTATGCTTTTCATACATGTTAGGATATAGTACCTATTGTATATGCTATATGCTATAAGTGGAATGTTTACAATCTTACATCACAAGTAAACAAATACGTTGAATCAGATAAAAAAAAATGACATTTATTTTATATAGACATAACCTAAGTTTTGATTTCAGGCACGGGTGGCCTAAACAGAACTCAAACACCGTAGTAAATATGCGTCCCCCCCCCTTCTCGTCTTTCGTTGATGTCCGACGGTCAGCGTTTTTCACATGAGGTTTCAAAGTTAAATTAAGTGCACTTAACTAAATTAAAATATGAAAATTTGCAGGAAGACGGAACTTCAGAGTCCTTCTGCACCAGCCACCACTGGTAGTGGCACTTATGTTCTCTATTCCTATATTTTTTCTTCTAAAGGTATTTAATGCAAAGAGGTTGGAAGGGATATAGGTAACAAAGACTAAATTTTACTTGGGCAAGAGCTGTCTGTTTTCTGGAGACTGGTCGATTTAGGTGGAAACATCAGGATTGTATTTAAAAATTTTAGTGACCCATTTTCATGAATAATTAATGATTTAAAATAGGCATATATGTATGTACGTATTTAATAATAAAACTTTTTTTCGATCAATAACAAATGCTTTTTGTATCTGTTATGTCACATACACAAAACTCAACAGTTTTTATAAATAAGTAATTGTTTTTTAATTATAGGTACTGAAGAAAAAAATTAAGAATTGTGCTTAAGTTTTTTAGGAATTAATAAAACAAATCAAAACCCCAACTATTATTATTATTACATAGGTATTTGTTTTAATTTAAATTAAATCATTTGTTGAATATAATTTATTTTCTCATAATATGTAGTATATTTCAGGTCTATAAAATTATAATTAAGAAAACAGTAGGTACTGATTAAACATTTTTATTAAAAATTTAAAACATAGATTTGAATAGTAAGTAAATATATTTTGTTCTTTAAATAAAATAAATATTTAAATTTTGTTAAAGGATTATCCTGAATATTTTGATGTTTATTTCGTGTGTATGAAAGTGGCATACATTAGAATATTGAAAAAATATCATATTTTTAAATTTAGTGCAGTTATCCAATACTTAGTTCTTTCTTTCTTCATCTTTAGGGGATCCAAAATTATAATTCTAAATAACACTTCAGCCAGCGAGGCGTTCTTTTGAATAATATTACATTTTATTTTATTCCCATTTTGTTACTCAGAAATTAATCATTATTAGGTACATTTTTATTTATACTAAAAGCCACAAAGTGGCGCAAAAGTTGTCACCCGATATTCTTTGGCTATATTCAGTACTTCATGGATTGTACACTTTTCCTGTATTCATCATACCCAACTCTGATTATAGCGAACCACTGTGTACGTAAGACTAATGGAAAGCAATAGTACCTCGAGCTGTTATTATAGTTGTTCTTTTACCAGTTATGTAACTCTTGCAGAGCTATTAGGGATTCCCAAGCCAATAGGATGAATAAATTAAGCTTATGAAGAACTACTATATCAAAAGCCCAATTTCACAATGGACATGCTACAAGAACCAAATCATTCATTTTTAATACTAAGAATTAGAAGTAGCATGTTTCACTATACAATAGTTTGTAATGTATGTCACACAATTGTCTACAATTATAGTAAAAGCAATTAATGAATGCAGGTGTTTTGTTAAGCTAATTATTATATTTTAAATGGTTTTATTTATACACAAATTATAATATAATTAATATTGTTCACATCTATACCCCATCCAAAAAATACAAAGTGCTGAATAAAGTGCAAAGAAAGTATTATAGTCACATATAGTTCAAAAATTTCTTAATAATTAGGTGAGAATATGTTAACTTTATCGTTTATTATTTTGTGTCTCCTAAAAAGAGTAACAATACCTAACAAAAGTTTCATGTTTGATCCGTTTTCAATTCACTTTTGTTGTTTTGCTGAACATTGAATAGCTATAATAAATTAATAAACACTTTTACTATTAAATAAAAGATATATGTTTGATTTATACAGCTGATACAGGATCAAGCATTTACAAAATTTTGAAAGCAATAAACCGTATGGAAAATATAGAATCCAAAAACAACCAACAGTTGGAGAGAATTACAAATAATTAAAGATTTTCACAGTTTTTTCTTTAAAAATGAATTGCCAATGCTGTAATCATACAATAAGCTGCTAGAGATAGATTGAGAAAAGTACGTAACATGAATTTTCGGTACAATAAGGTCGATAGAAGGAGCTATCTGCACAAAAATAAAGAATGTCGACTTCGACGAAGAAAAATGTATACCTAACACCTAACAGCAGATATAAAATGTCGATATTAGTGCTAATGAAACTTCATATGTCCATCCATACTATACTATGTTATATTACTGACTGTAAGAGTGCATATGGTATTTTTAAGGTCATTAAACTCTCTACAATTTTTAAAATGACTGTAGAACAGATAAAACTGTAACCATAATTGATGTCTACAAAAAAAAAAATTGGAGTAGTAATGATTTTATGTGAATTATTAAAAATTGAAGTCAATAAAAATATACAGCTAAAACAAGTAACACAAAAAAATAACTAGACAATAATAGAAATAAATGTAACTCGGTTTTTTTGGCATTTGTACTTTTCAGTAATAAATTTAATATTCGAACAGTTTTTCAGACAACTAATACCTACTTTACGATCATTTTTGTCTAAAACGCGTCCAAAAAATGATATACAAAATTCAAAAAATTGCATCTACAGTATACCTTGTGAATGCAATAAACATTATGTTGGAGAAACGTCTCGGCCTATGAATGTTAGAGTTGAGGAACATAAAAATTACATAAAAAGACGGGAATTTGAAAAATCAAAAAATTGCGAACACGCTTGGGAAAACGGTCATTTGATTCAATGGGGTTCTGCAAAAATTTTAGAGAAGGAAGATAACGCAACAAAAAGAAAATTAAAAGAGACCGCGATTATTTTGTTGAACGGAGATAAGTGTGTGTCAAACTGTTCAGTAAACATCGATCATTGTTGGCTACAGTTGTATCAAGAAGAAGTAAGTAACAATAAAATAAAAATCATTTAATACCATAGAGGAAGCAGATAAACAAATTTTAAACTGTCAGACTTGACATACATTTAATATTTTTGCTACTATTTTGAGAACGAAAACAGACAGTTTTTCGAAACGTCAAAAATACGGAAGTGCGCGATAGTGACGTAATTTTTGTTATTTTTTACTTATCTGCTTTTTTCAGTGTGAGATTTTTTGGTTAGGCAAACTTAGTTTCAAAAATACCCCTTGACTGATCCTTTGGCGCAAGGGCTTATTTAATTAATCTTTATTTTTTCAGAAGTGTGGCAAAAACCCAATAAAACTAAAGAAAAACTAAAATTATGCCACAAATAAATAACTTCAGACAATAACCTATTGCATATCTCTTCAAATTGTCTAAACGTTATTCAGTCAATTTTTTCCATTAATTAGAAGATAATTAAACAAATTTGGATGAGAGTAACGTAAGTAATGAATATAAAAATATTTGCACTCAATAAAAATGTTTGTTAAATAATTATTTATATTTACTTTAATAAAAAAAACTATTTTGAATGTAGAAATTGATTATATATCTCAATTATTATTAAGTACATTCCGAGAGACAAGTTCAAAGGCCTACTGTCTAAACATATTTACTTTGAGTCAATTCAGTTATTTCGTATTGACATAAGAGGTGTGGTAGCCTTCGGTTACACTTCTTACTCACACCAAAAACAAGTAGGTATTCCCTGCCCTCAATTTTCATTCATTGTAAGTCTGAAGTCGTCCACTGCAGAATTTTTGTTATGTAATAAAAAAACCCAAACAATACTAATGTCTTTGACCCACATGATCATTCTGCGAATATGTTTTTCTAAATTTTCTGGTAAGAAAGATTTTTCAAAACATGATCTTACAGGTATTTCAAAATATATCTGTTAGTGTTGCAACAGAACTAGTTGGGAATGAGAAACAAATATTTTTTGGAGGATTTGAAATAAAAATAAATTGAAACAAATTTGTGTACAGAAATAATGGATGATAGTAAGAGTATTAAAACATAAGGAACATGTTAATTGGAGACTGGAGCTTTGTATCCATGATATCACATCATGTACATTTCTGTTGAATTTCATGTGAAATGGAAAGTTGAATAGTAAATAATTTATTACATTTTGAAAGTTACAACTATTTAAGTAAAAATTAATTATCTTCCCAGTACAGTTTATGGTACATTCAAACCTTGTGGGACATTTTTAAATCAAAACAATAGAAAAAAGTACAGCTAAAAATACAGGGTGTTTCTTTAAGAATGTGACATAGCATAAATAAAAAATATAATAAAAATTAAGAAATCATTGACACCCTGTATCTAGGAAATGGTGGTCTTTTAGATATAGCTATATTTGAGTAAATTTGACACTTGGTGTTAAATGGGATGAGTAAGCTCCATTTTCAATCGAAAGTCATTTTCAATCTTTGAGGTTTGACAGAAATGACTAATGATGTCATCAACTATATTTTTCCAGAAGCATACCCAAATATGTTTCCTGTTAAAAAGCTCTATTTTTTTAAATAAACAGTTTTTTTTCTGTATTCCCGTTTAAAAGCTATAAGCAATATCGTTTTAAAGAGTCTCAAAAGAAATACCACCTAAAAATCACATTAGCTGTGGAAGGATCAAGTAATCGTTGGAAAAAAAAAGGATTAAACTCGATAATTCTTTAATACTGTTAAAACAAACGCCCTCATACTACATACATATTACAATCTATTATTCTTATAAGTAAACAAAATTGGGCTAAGGTAAGCCCATTTAATTCACGTTATTTTTTTCTAAGAAAACTAATCTTAAAGTATGGCCCATTCTTTATTAAACACTCTGTATAATACATTATTGTTCTAAAGTCTTTACAGCTTTTATGTCGAAAACTGTTGAATCTTTTACTTTCAACCGGTATGCCATTTTTAATCAAGATGAGAAAAGCTTTCGGCAATAAAATGTATTTAAATAATTTTTGAAAATCAACATTACACTTCAGATGGCCTCCTTTAAGTTGAATCAAATATCTAACTATAAAAATTATTGTATAAATTAAAATTATTTGAAATTAAATATCGACAAAATTTCAAAAGTGTCTTTAGCCTGTCAATTAATTTTAAATTAAATAACTATGACAAATACCTGTGGGTGTAATTCAACGATGGTTGGGGCTTTAGTCCACAGAGTAGTTAGTTTCACACAATATTATTAATACCTAAAAATATATAAAAAACGATTACTTAAAGGCTAAACATTATTTAAGTAGGTATTTGTCATATTTAATTTAAAATTGATTGACAGACTAAAAACACTTTTGACATTATCGATATTTAATTTCGAATAATTTTAATTTATATAATAATTTTTATAGTTAGATATTTGACTCAACTTCAAGGAGACCACCTGAAGAAGCAATCCTAAAAATGCAGAAATAGGTCAGATCTCATCTATTGTGGTTGAATTTTTGAGTTTCCACTGTTTCAAAAGTGAAGTTAGATATTTATAGAGTGTCATTAAACCAGGTTAGTAAATTTAAATAGATTAATTTCTTTAGATAATTATTGAATAGAGCTTTGTCTGTGGAACTGTTCATTAGCATACCTAGATGTTTGGTATCAGAGAGCATACATATGACTTCATTGATAGGAATTGTAGGAGATTTGATTTATATTAGCTTAAAATATCTTTCCAATACAGTAAAAAATGTTACAAAAGCTAATAATAAAGAATATATGGGTAGATATTGTGGGTGTAATTCAACGCTGGTTGGGGCTTTAGTCCACAGAGTAGTTAGTTTCACACAATATTATTAATACCTAAAAATATATAAAACCTGTATCTTGAAAACAAGGCATTCCCGAAACCATCTATACAGGGTGATTCAGTTTTTAATGAACAAACATAGAGGGTAAGTAGAAATGGCAATATAATAGTAATAATTTTGAGGTTTTATAAGGAAGATATAGGGTGTTAAAGTTTGAAGAAAAAATTGGATTTTTTTGGTATAATTATTAAAGTAATGGAGATATTTAAGCTATACTTGGTACACAGTGGAGTTAGTAAATTTATAACTATTATATAATAAATTGCCATTATTTTTCAAATTTCTACTTTGCTCAAAGTTTGTTCATTAAAAACTGAACCACCCTATATATAAACGGTTTTTCTTATTTTTAAACATATAATCTATCCCTAGATTTCGTTAACATCACTTACCTTCGAAGTTTGTTCATTAAAAACTGAATCACCCTGTATATACACGGTTTTTCTTATTTTTAAACATATAATCTATCCCTAGATTTTGTTAACATCATTCTGTAACACCCTGTATATTTACAATCATCTCAAATGGCTTAAATAACGTCTCTTAAATTATAAATAAAAACAGACTATTAGACAACCTAGAAGTTCTAAAAACTACCAAATGATTGCACTACCAAAACCTCATTATTCGTATCCTGTTCCTTTAACCCAACAAATTCAGAGCAAAAAAGAAAAATTGAACGAGCAACCAACAGATCGAAAACCCAATTGCATAACTGAAATCACATCTAAGATCCGTTTTATGCTCCCGCCGATTCCGAAAATCTGTTTTGCAACCCCTCCTGACGTCACAGCTGCTGAAGAAGGCGATATATAAACACTACTTACATCGTCAACGGCAGTGAGTTCATCACCTGCAGATCCAAACTTCACTTGCGTTTGGTAGAAAGTGACAGCCCACGATACTGGAGGGAAACTATATAACCACATAACAGTGAAAAATAACTCATTTAAACAGTGCTCAGTGCCTTTTCAACCAGTGATTATACGTTATAGGTTGGTATTGTTTTCGTTTTTAGTTTGTAAATTTACCCTAACATATCTAAGATAACATAAGCAGTAAATTTTTCTATCGAAATTACTACTTAACCAAACCAAATTACGTTTTTCTTGAAGTATGAGGCTTTGAAATTAAATGCGTTATTAAATTATTGCTTCAATTAGAGTAGAAATTTCAAGCAACTAATGAGTATAGTTAAGTGTGTCCTATTTCTGTGAAAATTGTTCATGAACAGTATAGTAGCATAGCATAGTCACAATCCATAAAATCATATATTTGGTTTTTTAACTAGACCGTATCAGCTAATAACGGGCATCAAACAAATGATATATTGCCAAAAGTAATAACAAATGTTGCCTATAACTACCTGCAGTGTAATATACAGGGTGATTTAGAAGTACTAGGAAAAAACTTAGTTATGCGTAATGCCACTCAGTTTTATTTAGAATCTTTTGTTTCCATTTCTTTCCTAAATTTTTTGCCATTGCATTTGAAGCAATATTTCATTCAACACAAAAAAGTACTCTTTACTTTTTCCTTTTGAAGTTTAATTTTCTTTAAAAAGCTGCTAAGGTTGTAGTGTGATTCATAAAACAATCTCAGGTTTATGGTACTTTACTTAGAAAACAAACGAATACTTCATTTTCAAAATTATGTAACTTTTTAAATACCTTCGAAAAACATTATTAGGAAAGTAGTTTTGTCAAGTATCACAGATGGCGTTAGTTATGCGTCATGTCACTCAGTTTTATTCAGAAACTTTTGTTTCCATTTTTTTTCTAAATTTTTTGCCGTTGCATTCGAAGCAATGTTTCATTTTACACAAAACGTACTCTTTACTTTTTTCTTTTGAAGTTTAATTTTCCTGAAAAAGTTGCTAAGGCTGTAGTGTGAGTAATGAAAATGCATCAACAAATCTCTGGTTTATGGTACTATCTTTCGCAAATAAACGAATATTTGAAAATTTTCAAAGTTATGTAACTTTTTAAATACCTTCAAAAAATAAACTGACCGCGTAATCACGAATCAATACCTGTTACTCAATCTGTTTGAATTTTCTTCGCAACTACCTTTTTCAGTTTACGCATTCATAATTTTTCAAGCTTGTCAATGGTAGCATCACAGTTTTGGCAACTTTTTCTGCAAAAATTAAGCTTCAAATAAAAAAAAGTAAAGAATTTAATATAAAATAAAACTGTGCTCCTGTTTTCTATGTGATTTTATGAAGAATGAAACTCTGCTTCTACTGCACTGCAAATAGAAAAAAAAATTGAAACAAAAGTTTTTGTAGCATTACAATGATATAACTAGCATTCTCTATAATATATCCAATATTTGTCTATATAAAGCTAAATTAGTGCAGCTAATATTATTTTAGTTTTTTCTTTCTTACTAAAATCAGAAAAAAATTAGGGTTTGGGCTTTTTAATTGGACTGGATTGGACAATTATTATCAAAAAGGCGTATTTTTTACTATTGTTTACAATTTTACTGTTCATTACAATACTTAACTATAAATAAACCCTTGTTTTTGACATTTCTAAACTATTTTTGATTATTTCAACTACCAACATCGGAAGTTTCAAAGCCAAAAACGATGCGAGAACGAATTTTATAAAGTCTACCTTTTTTGTGCAAAAAAATTGAAAAATAAGAATTTGATCGGTACCAAAGATGAGACTTAAAACATACAAAAATTCTGTCTGTAGACGGCGCCCTCTATGAACGACAATCAAACTGTGAACAGATTTCAATTAAGACACAAAAAAGTACTAACTCCAAATTTGTTTATAAATATCAGCATTTATTAAGAAATAAATGAAAAACACCCTGTATAAATCGAAATATTTTTACATTAGAAATCTACCCGTGAATTCTTGCCCATTATCTCGAGACCAAACAAATTTCAAGATTAGGAAGTTCTAATGAATAAAACTTGCTACATTTCTTCTGATATTATTTTAAAATATATAGAAGTAGAATACACTTAAAAAAAACTTTCTAATTATACTTATGTGAATATTTTAAGCAGTAAATAAAACTAATATATCATATTTCATAATACAAATGTTTAGTTTTTATGATACAAGGTATAAAGCTTTGGAAAGTTCAGAACTTAGAATTTTCTGCTACATTTCTTTAACTTTCACACAGTATAAATTGTTTGTTATTGCTATTACAAATTGTACGCTTAACGGCTGCTATTTTTTCGTAATATAAGGAATCACTGCCCCCTAAAAAATAGGATAGACGTGATAAATAGATAATCCTTTCATGTCTTTTGCTACTTCTGCGCAAATATTACAATCCTCTTGTGAAAACAATCACTATCCCCAATTTCCTTATTTTAAATAGAGCTGAATAATAGGACTAATTAGCCGCACCCTCAGCCATCACAAACACAGAAAAATCGTGCTCTCTTCGAACCATGGAACAATAGAAGGTGGCTTGACACATTTCCCAACAATTTCTACTTGTTCAGTCAAGTTAATTCGCTAATTGTTGCAGTTAAGACATCTTTTGTATGCAAATGGTTCCGATAAAATTGAGTGAAAGTGAAAGAAGGCGAGCTATATGACAAACACAACAGTCCACTTTTCTATTCACTTTCTCGATGTTGTTCTTGTCTTGAAAGATACGGTCATGGCCGTCGGTTCATTAACATTAAAGGCACGAGATGCAATGAAGCAGTGTTGAAACGGTTATCAATGCTAGGAATGTTTCTGTATCGGTATCCACCAGTCTGCAGCTATCAAAACATATAAAAACTCAAGAGATCACTTGGCTATGCTTCTCTATAATCATAATTTTTCTCAAATTGATCAGTTAGGTCAAAATATATGCAAATAGATGGAGATTGAGCTCGCGTACGAAATTTTGAAAATAGTCGATTTAGACAAATGAATTAAAAATACAGGGTGATTCATTAAGACTGGTCAATATCTGAACTCGCCGATCTTCTTGAAATTTTGCACGCCCCTATAATTTACCGTTCTGAAAAACTTTTTCAAGTAACATTTTACTGTATTTTCAGTAAAAAAATGCACTTGACCTGAAACGATAACCGTTTTCAATCGGTGCACTGAATATTTCAAATAGGATTATTTCGACTTCAACAAGGTATACCTTTTTCAGATATAACAGGTAGGAGAATCGATTGTCTCAATAGACAGATGGATACACTAAGCTGCAAAAAAGTTCTGCCATTTAAAAGAAATGTGATGTGCCATAAGTGGCGCCCTCTACTAGTGACGTCAAAATTAGTAAAAAGTTCTTATTTGCCGCGCCAAAAACATACTAGTGCCGTTTTTAATACTCCGACAGGTTTCAAAGTTATTGAGATATTCCAAAATAAAATTCTAGCATTGAACGCCCTGTATTTTTGAAACCAGCAACATTCGGATAATACATGGGTGGTGTGGTGTTTGTTTTGGTGTGTAGTATCTCTCAGAGATTGCCCATTCTTAATAAATCACCCAGTATAATCATAATTTTTCTCAAATTGATCAGTTAGGTCAAAATATATGCAAATAGATGGAGATTGAGCTCGCGTACGAAATTTTGAAAATAGTCGATTTAGACAAATGAATTAAAAATATATTCATTTACTTTTTCCGACCTTTTCGTCTATTTATAATGCTGAAAATTAAAATAAATAGTTTTTGTCAGGTCACAACCATTACTTTGCACCGCAACGTCGCAAATTCATTATTAGCTGTTTTTCCCTTAGCTACTATCCAAAATAATACCCAAATTTTTAACTGTATCGGAACTTGCTACCTGTTGTCCATCTATTTCTACATTAAAAATATATTTAAGTGGGTTCCTCGCATTTTTATTGCCAAATAATAACATTGTTGATTTGGGTTCAATGATAAATTGTGCTGTTTAGAAACTCTACATAAAATACTTAAATATTCATTTATTAAATTTTTAGAGTTCAGAATCATTTTTAGGCAAAGAGTAATAAATTTGTGTCTGCCGTATGCATCTGCATACATATGTATTTTTGAATGTTTTAAAAATATAGGAAAATAACTAGTATAAAGACTAAAGAATAAGGGTCCCAGAATGGAACCCTGTGGAACCCCTTTACTTAAATATCTTCGTTGAGAAAAAGTATTATCTAATTTAACCACCTGACTACTCCCATTCAGATAATTCTCAAATAGTTGTGTATTTTTGTCATCTAGCCCAATAAACCTTAACACAGCCAGCAACACTGTGTGATGGACAGTGTTAAAGGCAGCGCTGAAACTGTCACTGAATCATCATCTGTGGCTCTAATTATATCATTTGTAAAATTTAATAGCTCTGTAGTACAGCTAAACCCAGTTCGAAAACCGGATTGCTACAGATCTTTAAAGTCAGAAGGATTACTTATTTCTGGTAAAGGTACCACCAAAACCTCTTTCCAAGAAGAAGACAACTGTGACTTCAAGAGTATAGTATTGACAATATTAGTAATAAATGCTAAAATGTAGGGACACCATATTTTTATAAATCATAATATACTAAAACCGTCACTACCGGCAGCATTGGACTTAAACTGTTATTTGTTTATTTAATTTTATAGTAACATTCCTGTTATTTGCTAAACGCTATATTAGTCAGTTCTTAAATATCTAAAATTACTTGTATTTGTAAAAAAACATTATTTCCAGAATACGGCGCTCTAGCTAGAACTAACGTCAAATATATTTGAAGACATAAATTTTTAGAAGAGAAAAGATACTCTTTAATTAAATCATAACTATTTTATTATTTGCTTGGATTGAACAAAAAGTAAATTGAAAAATATTTATAACAGCTTTTAAATTTCACCAGTGACAAATAATTATCTCAAACAGAGAGCAACTAAATGAAAGTTAAAAATGAAAAAATAATCGAGGAACATATTCTAATTGTGTTACATAAACATATATGCTAATCTGGAATTACCAACCGAATATATAATAAATTATGACATCATAAGGACCACAGGCGTTACTGCGAAAACAAAAACAGTCGAAGAAAGTACGTTGAAAGTAAAAGTAGCGTGACCCACTTATTCTTGCAATTTCTTCAAATTGGCTATTAAATATTGCAAGGTGGAGGAGTTGAGTAGTTTCACTTTTTGGCATTTATCATACCGCTTTCATGTGTCCACTCAAAAGAATGATGTAAATCAAATGGTTTCAGTTTCCATAAAGTTATGTATAAATATCCATAATTAAAAAAAGAAAGTTGATATTAGTTAATCATTTTAACTTTATTGATTATCGTCAATATTTTTCGGATATTAACTTTTTATTTGTTTTTTCTTTTCCTCTAATAAAAATTAAGTCATTTTTTCAAATAAATGTTACTGCAAATAACTAATAACAATACAATACGTTCGGAAAACTTCGATAATTAAATAAAAATATTTATTAAAGCAAATTACCAATCGATACCTTTTTTGTTGTTACAGAAATGAAATTTGCGTTTGCCTTGGCGACAATTCTATTTCTACACAGCTCACAAGCTCAAGAAAAACTGTGGTCGTGGAATGGAGACGACAACGATCAAAACAGTCAACAATCTGACCAGAAGGCATTGAATCAGTTCGAAGAATATCAGCCTTCGGCAAGCGAGTATGTAGAAAGTGCAGTACAACTTAACGATACCGACGTTGAAAAAGTCGTCGACGAAATTTTAACATCCAGTAGGCTAGGTAGAGCTCTGGATGGATTTGGAGAAGTCTACAGTGACCCAACCATTCAAGATGTTCTACAAAAGGGCGATGATGGGGAAGCGAGGAATATTATTAAGGAGAAACTATGCTCGCTAGGTCTTATGCAGGTAAAAATAATTAGAAAAGTTGTTGAAGCTGAGACATATTAAAAATAAGTTTATTTCGTTCTCATTTATAAACGTCAATTTATCAAAACATCTAAATATCTCCACCCGCATCCACAACTAATAATCAGAATTGGAAAATCCATCTGATATATTTACAAATGAATAATAAATAAAATATATAGCAATATACGCAACGTAAGGGTTTTTATTAGCTCCGGAAGGGGACAGATATTCTTCTGTCCCCCAGTAAAAACCCTCTTACCATGCCAGTATACTATTACTATTCTTCATCAATCTATGGAAATATAGTTCACTTGAAACTAAATCAACTCTACTTTTTCTACTGCTGCTTCTTCAACCATTATATCTACATTCTATATTGTTCTTAACTACTTGTCACTAAATGTATCACTTTACTTTTAATTTCAGTGTGATGAACACATAGAAGGTAAACGTCCATTCATATCCCCCGAAGAACTCGTATACGCGCAACCCGTGGCTATCAACCCCGTGGGCAAACCCATCCCAACCATCCCAGTGAAAGGAGTCAGAGGAGGTTACGGTCCCCCGCAACCAGTACAGTACCCATCAAGACCAGGAGGACCTCCCGGCAAATTCGGACCACCACCAAATAAATTCGGCCCTCAAGGAAAACCTCCCCGTCGTCACTTCGGCCCACCAGGACCTCCCAGCAAACCATTTTACGGGAAACCAAACCTTAACGGTGAATATTTCGAGGGGCCTGAGTATCTATCCAAACCTCCAGGTTTTGCACCAGGTGATTTTATTCCACCACTTGCTCCTGAAGGTCCTTACAAATTCGAGCAAGGCGCTTTCCAGTCAGGGCATCACAAAGACAAAAGGGTTGAAATAACAGTTAACGCACAAGGAGGAGCAGCTACAGCTAGCGGCGGTTCGACTGTTGGACCTGGAGCAGCCGTAGAACATGTTCACCATCATTATCACCATAACCTCAACGGGGGAAACAAACCTACCGTTGTCGTGAACCCAATACCGATTGCAGCAGCTGCAGTTTCAGCGACCTCAGAATCCTTATCAAACTCTTTTGGTAGCGGCTCAGGATCATTTGGTGGCAGCTCAGGATCTTTTGGCGGCAGCACTGGATCCTTTGGTGGCAACTCAGGATCGTTTGGCGGCAGCTCAGGATCGTATGGGGGCAGTTCAGGATCCTTTGGTGGCAGCTCTGGCTCGTTTGTTGGCAGCTCAGGATCATTTGGAAGCAATTCAGGATCCTTTGGTAAACCAGATTTTATCCCCATATCTTCAGGAGGTTTCAGTGGAAGTTTCGACAGCTCTAGCAGCGGTTTAACACTTGGTGGCACATCTGGAACATACGGACCAACAATTGGAGGCTTGACTGGCAGTTCTTACGGAGGGCAAAGTATAGCTAACTATGGCGGATCTTCTTCATTCGGAGTCAACTCCTTCGATTCGGTTAAACCGGTGACAGAAAATTTCGGAACGTCAATAGGATCCTACGGTTCCTCAGGTTTATATAAGAAAGAATTGAACCTCAATTCCGTCAACAATAACTACCTGCAATCGAACTACGCCGACAAGTATCAAGGACTCGAATCTGCTAGAACTGAAAACTACGACTGCGTATGTGTACCTTACAACCAGTGCCCTTCTCATGACGTTATTGGCCGCAAAGACGATCTGTACCTACCTCTGGATCCCAGAAGTTTGAAGAGCGATATTGAGGCTGCTGTAGAAGAAGAAAGGGTTATCACAGACGGAAATGGTACAATGACAGTTGTGAGGATTCCAAAAGGTGCTGACTTCAATGCAACAGATAGTAAAGATACGGAAGAGAAGAAAATCAGCAAACGTGAAGCTACAGACAAAACTGAGAATACCAGTGCCAAACCTGAAGCTGTAAGTATTAGTTTCTTATTTGCTGTTCGGTAATAACCATGGAATTGATGGATTATAAGATATTGCATATACTTACAGTTAACACATTCCATAGTTATTTCATCTAACTTTGCACTAAAAGTATTAACCTTCAATTTGAACCGATGTTACTAACAATGGACATCTAACGCAAATTTAATCATAACATTTATTGTTTCAATCCGTGTTGACATAAGCTATGTTCGTAAGAAATCAAAGAGAAAATAATATTAGAACGTTACTTTACGAGCAAAGCTAAAAAAATATTGTAAACCCATACACAATTTTACTCTAACTGTGGCCAAAAACAAACAAAATGGTGACTAGTACGCATCCGACTAAAGAAATCATGAAAGCAACTTCCCTATGCGCCCTGTATGACATGTTACCACCGCCTCTATAAATTCCACTAAATCAATAAGTGTGCTACTGTAGATAACAAAATTCCCCTCTCCAGGTGATGGTTTAGGTAAAGTAAGACGAACAGTAGTAAACACGGTAAAATTTTTGCAGCGCCAATACGGATCACTTGACATGAAGAAAATCAAACCCACTTTAGGCATTTCTTTTGGCTTACCCCAACAAGGAGGCGGTGGATATCCCATTAATCCCTACGGTCCCAATCCCCACGTCAACCCTTACAACGGCGCCATTGGAGGCGCTGGTATAAACCTGGGCTTAGTTTCCGTAAATCCCTTGGTTTCCATACAAGTCACAAAAGACGATTACGGCAATAAAGAAATCAAACCTTTCGTCAATCTGCACGTCACTCCAAACAACTATCTCGTTCATAAGTTCGAAGACCTTTTGTCCTATAAAAAGGCGGTCATATTTAATAAACACAAGCATTATCATATCCACAAAGGTCATCGTCCCTATCACTACCACAGCCACCACCCCTCCCATCATTACCCTCATGAGAACTATCATGGTCATCACCCCGGTTCTATCGAATATAATGGTCCCCCAATTTCTCCAGCTCCCGTATATGGTCACGGGGACTATGATTACGATCAAGGTCATCATTCTTATCCAGATCATCATTATCCTGACCAAGGTTCATATTTCGATGACCCATTGAATTATGGGGGTCCTCCTACTTTCGATGGTCCTGTAGTAGACTACAAAAATTCTTTCCATGTACGAAACTTCGGAAATAATTCTGATTACGTTGCTGGTAACAACTTATTAAACCAATACCAACAACAATATGACAATGGCCAAAGTTTGTATGGAAATTTAAATGGCAATGACAATGATCTTGATTACGGACAAAGTACGAACGACTTCGATTACAGTTCTAGTAGTAATTCCAGACGTGGTAAAAGCTTAAGAGCTCCCTCCCCTTCCAATCCAATAAAGTTCCCTTCTAGTAGAAAGAAACGAGACGTTACGCAAGACCAAACAGTAAAAAGCAAAATTACTAAGGTAGAGTATCAAAAACCTTCACCTTTCGTTTTTAGAATTTTGAAATATGTTCTACATTGTTTTGTCTTCTAGCGTCAATTCAGTGGAGCATTTGGACGTCCCCAAACTTGCGGACCTAGACATGTTTGCTGCAGAAGACCGTATCGTCCTCAGGTACCACAATCGGCGAATCGTCAGTGTGGTACAAGACATGCACAAGGTATCAATGGACGTATTAAGAATCCGGTTTACGTCGACGGAGACAGTGAGTTTGGAGAATACCCTTGGCAAGTCGCTATCTTGAAGAAGGACTCTAAAGAAAGCGTTTATGTCTGTGGAGGTACTTTGATCGATCCGCTCCATATCATAACGGCTGCTCATTGCGTTAAAACGTAAGTAAAAGTTAATATTTATCCAGAAATATAGTTTCCTATCTCATATGTATTAACGCATTCAATGCAATAATGCCATTGCAAATTAAACTTGACTCAAATTGGACGTAGATCGTATACAAACTTATTTATTAAATACATTGACAGTCAAATCTTTACAGTTGGACAAATTAATACCAGATCTGACTTTTCTAACGATATGAAAATATTTTGAATGTGAACATAATTTTCAGATGTTGATGAAATAACTTTGGATGTTGGGAGACTATTTTCGGCTTTCAAGGGGATATTCTCGCTTTCGCCTAAAATATTCATAGCTGTTCGTTTCCTGTTTTCAGTAAAAGTTCCTTCAGACAGAATTAGACTTCCAGCCATCATGTCTTTTTATACTCAAAAGATATAATCTACAATCGTCTAAAAGAGGGGTTGACGATCGTTGAAAAAAATGCCAGTATACGCATTTGGATCAGGCAGTTTAAGAAATAGTTCAATCAGTTTTGGCACATTGCATGTCAATAGTACTTATACTAATAGGTCGTTTGATACATTTACCAGCTTTATATCGAAGAAGGAAGCGAAATTGATCAGTTTTAATTTTTTAATCTGGCGTATTACCAGTTCTACTAGGTTTTGTTTTGGTATTAGGTATCATGACTGGAAAGCATAGTACTTCGTATTACTTTACGATAATTTTTGTCTAAAACGCGTCCAAAAAATGATATAACAAAATTCAAAAAATTGCATCTACAGGATACCTTGTGAATGCAATAAACATTATGTTGGAGAAACGTCTAGGCCTATGAATGTTAGAGTTGAGGAACATAAGAATTATATAAAAAGACGGGAATTTGAAAAATCCAAAATTTGCTAACACGCTTGCGAAATCGGTCATTTGATTCAATGGGGTTCGGCAAAAATATTAGAGAAGGAAGATAAGGCAACAAAAAGAAAATTAAAAGAGACCGCGATTATAGTGTTGAACGGAGATAAGTGTATGTCAAACTGTTCAGTAAACATTGATCATTGTTGGCTACAGTTGTATCAAGAAGAAGTAACAATAAAATAAAAATCATTTAACATCTCTATGGAAGCAGATAAACAAATTTTCAACTGTCAAACTTGACATACGTTTAATACTTTTACTACTATTTGGAGAACGAAAACAGAGAGTTTTTCGAAACGTCAAAAATACGGAAGTGCGCGATAGTGATGTGATTTTTGTTATTTGTTACTTATCTGCTTTTTTCAGTGTGAAATTTTTTGGTTAGGCAAACTTAGTTTCAAAAATACCCCTTGACTGATCCGCTTGGCGCAAAGGCTTATTTAATTAATATTTACTTTTTCAGAAGTGTGGCAAAAACCCAATAAAACTAAAGAGAAACTAAAATTATGCCACAAATAAATAGCTTCAGACAATATTTCCTTCTATGTTAATAGCTTTAGATTTTTTTTGTTGTGCCTTTCTGATTTTCGCTTCAGGAATCAAATTTAAGTATTTGATATCGATATCCTTCTTGAGTGAAATTTTATATCATTGAGTTAGAGCACCAAAGAGATGAAGGCTTCTATGCTTTGCTTAGTTCGTTAAAATATCCTAATATTATGTTAGATATCTTTTAGTTATCTTAAATATCTTTTTTTTTTCTCTACATTTTTCATAGCGCCCAAATGCTTGTTCGTATTTTTCGATGATTTCTCTGGTACAAGATTGGAAATAACACTGGAAGCTTCATTCTCAATATCTGATGGCAAATCATCGCTTGAACTCATATTTACACTTTTATAATAATTCAGTGACTATGTTTTTGCCAGTTGATACGGCAACTTCTTTCTAACAGACGATTTTTACATTATGTTGTAGTAGAATATAAATTATGTATAATAATAATGATTATTATAATTATTATTGTTAATAATAACCTTACCATAATGCTACATATTTATTTGTTACAGGTACACTGGTTTCGACTTGCGAGTACGTCTAGGGGAATGGGACGTAAACCACGACGTGGAATTCTACCCGTACATCGAACGCGACATTGAATCTGTCCACGTGCATCCAGAATTCTACGCTGGTACCCTCTACAACGACATTGCCATCCTGCGAATGGACAAACCAGTGGACTGGTCCAAACAACCTCACATCAGCCCAGCTTGCCTCCCCCACCTCCATGACGACTACACCGGTTCCCGTTGCTGGACCACTGGCTGGGGAAAAGACGCTTTTGGTGACTACGGAAAATACCAAAACATCCTCAAAGAGGTCGACGTACCGGTAGTCAACCACGCGGTCTGCCAAAGGCAGCTTCAACAGACTAGGCTCGGGTATGACTTCAAACTTCACCCTGGCTTCGTTTGCGCTGGAGGAGAGGAAGGAAAGGATGCTTGTAAAGGAGACGGGGGTGGTCCAATGGTCTGCGAGCGTGGAGGCACCTGGCAAGTCGTCGGTGTCGTCAGTTGGGGTATTGGTTGTGGTCAAGTTGGTGTGCCAGGTGTGTACGTTAAAGTGGCTCACTACCTCGACTGGATAAAACAGATCACCCAGAGATTTTAATAGAGCAGTACACAGACACTATGAGTCGTCGAAGAAAGAAAGAAGTAGTAGCTTTTCTTCTGTGACGGTCAAATGACAAGCACATTCTTTAGTATATTCATTTGAAGAAATGTATGTGTACAGCAATATTTGCTAATGACTTTTGACTGGAAGTTATTAGGTTAAATTTTATTTATGGCGTTTAGTATAAGCATAACTTATTTTTGTAAATAGAAGCACTATATTTTAATTTTATTATATTATTGTTGTGATAGTAAAATCAGCGCGTTTCGTAGACCAGGCTTTAAAAAATTAATTGTTATACTATTTGTATTTAAAAATAAAGAAATATATAAAATAACTTTTATTTGCTATTTCAAGTATAAATATTTTGACAAAATTCAACATACATGGTGCACCATCGGCAGGCTTTCAAAAAGATCGTTCTTAAAGTGTGTCAAACTTTATGTTCTGAAATAAATAGTGATGCAAATTCAGATAGTTATAAAGTTTTTTCTGAAATTAAACATTTCGAAACCATTTAAAATAAAAATGTACAGGGTGATTCAGCCGCAATGCCATTAATTTTAAGAGAACATAGGGAAAAATGATAATACGAATACGCGATTTAAAAAAAAATGTAAATGTATATTTACGCCGAAAAAAAATATTTTCAAAGCATTATTTAATCCCCTTTTCTGATTGTCACTGATCGCTGGTGGTAGTTCAATTCGATGTCGGTCTGAAACGACGTTGCCACATTTAAATACTTTCCTATAGTACCTTCTTATTGTAATATGTAATTATTTTTTAAAAGTATGCAATTAACATGTCTGTTTCTCATCTGGAACAGATGAACGCGGTGCGGCTTCTCATACTTCTTCATCCAATAATCCATCAGTTATAATTTTCGTGTGGTAGAGGTTGGTGAATTTCGTAAGTTTGTGTGGTCAGTGTAGTTTATAATTATTAATAAAATTTGCTATTTGCCTAAATAAAAATGCAAATCAAGTTGGGGAAAGCGAAGTAATGAAAGACCGTGGGTGTCCTCTGCTGAACAAAGCCGTGGAAAAATGTATATAGACATTTAATAGACATGTGCGTCTGAAATTCGATACCTAATACTGATCATGAGTAACAGATGGCGTATAAGCCCGACTTAATTCTGCTTTCAAGAACATAACGAAAAGGTGACAAAAATAGGTATGTTTTAACGAAAATTATTTACTGTATTAAATTTTGCGGAGCTTTAGAACTTGCATAACTAGGGTCAAGTTAGGATAACTGGGTGGGCATAACTGAGCTCTTAACCGAAATGAAAAGATCGGTATGATCGAACAATCAGTTATCCGTGCCTCTTTTTACGGGCAGGTAACCCTGATATGGTAGTTAATTTTTTATCAACCGTCATCTGTGATCACTCATGTCAAAAATTGTCAACTAACGCAATTAAAATTTAAAACATAGTCACTTAAAAGTGGGTAAAAATAGCAAGAAAATTAGGGCGCACGACCCAATGACAATATGAAGAAATGCTAAATTTCATTAAATGTAATAAAATATTGTTAGGAGGCAAAGTAAATCCCAACGCATGTTAATACAGATACATATAAATTCTTTAATGTATGGGGCGGAAATAGATCTCCAACAGTGGTGACAGGTACCTACGTTAAATATTTCATATTAACTTATCGAGACAATTATTTAAATTATTTTAGCTTCATGCAGAGTGGAAGCAGAATGTAAAAAGGAAGAGCATAAAACTTCATCAGGAATCAAAACTAGTAAAAACTGGATACAAATATTAAATATAACACAGTTTACGTAGGCAATCAAAGGTGTACCTTTAGGCATGTGATCTGTGAAATTATTGTCAAACATTCGCGATCTAATTGTGATTCTCAAATTTGATTACTTTATATTGATCCCTTTTGGAAATATTTGAGAAAAATCAAATTTTGAGGTGCCCATTTAAGAGGCCATATCTTCGTTAGGGGGCATCTACGGACTTATGACTATATAACCTTTTTTATGTATCTTTTATCGTAGAATCCACAGTTAATTTTTGGCAGATTAATTTTGGGACACCCTGTATGTATGTGGTTCTGAGTGGCAACACTGTTGGACTTCTATATAGGTTCAATACTCAAACGCGTCATCAGAAAATTTGAAGCGTACTAGGAGCTTCGTGTTACCGATTGTTTATAGGGTGATTTGTTTATCTTTTGCAAAGTCGAGTCAAAATTATTTTATTCTATTTTCTGTCTTTATTGCCCTTCCGAATACGTGGTTAAAATTAATGACATTATGACTGTATAACTCGATTAGTGGTAGTTTATGCCAAACACTAAATATAAACATCTTCAATAACCATGAAGAACGTTCGTTACCTTCCAAAATAATCTAAGATCTTGGACGTCCGGTCTGCATCTGACCCAATGACCCCTCATGAAGGACTGTATCTTTAATGCTGCAAACTCCCTTGTCCATATGAGATGAAACGGATAATGTGGTCTCGGGCTAAAATATAAGTTTTACTTATACCTCTGTAATAGTTACTTAACTTTTCTAATAATTACTTTTCATTTAAAAAGTCCTGCACCCATGGCATGTCGAATATATAGGTCCAATTCGACTCTCTTTCAGGATGGCTCGGATTCCTGTTATACAAGACTTCGCTTAAATGATCCAGCCCATTAAGGGTTCCATTGAAGTACTGAAGTTATTTTAATTTATTACTAAGAAGTGTGTTAAGTAAATAACTAAATACGCGTGTAATATTTCCACCTTTATCTTTAGCCGATTTAAAGATAACTAAGAAGAACCATTTTCCGAAACGAATTTAATACCCTGTATATCGGAAAGTTATATGAACTACTCCCACTTTTTCAGGACAAGAAAGGAACGTTTTTCCTTGTTTCGCTCCGCTTCTCCTCAGTGGGTGAGCAGCTTTATATACAGGGTGATTCAGAGAACTTATCCAAAAACAATTTTGAATGTACATCCCATTTCGTGTAAAAAATAGTTTAATTTCAGGTAAATCTGGGATTTTGAGCATTTTATTACAGCAATCATTCACAAAATCTAATTCGTAACAGATAATAATCCCTTGGTACTAATGCTTGAACACGCTGTCCGTACCATTATGGCTAATATTACTTTTAGGTTATCAACAGCAGCCTGACACTGCAACGTTGTCGAGCGTTACAGTACGTTACAATTTCAACGAGTTTCACGGGAACATCAATTGTTTACTTCATTAATGCTAATCCAAAAATCAAATGATGAACAATTTACGTTACAGGCGCTTTTACTTAACCTTAATTGAACCTCAGTTTGTAATTTCGTAACATAGATTTGCATATTATTGCAGTTGTATTTTTATTTTTGAAATAAGAGTTTTTTATTGCTTTTAGTCCGGACACCCTGCATAATAGAGTCTAGAACGTATAACTCATTCTTTACTGAACACTGTATAGTTATAAAGATGTTAAGAGTCGAATTGATAGATATACATACGGTAAAACTGTTGTCTTCTTTCACCTTCACCAGCATTTCTATTAGCGCTGATTTCAATAATGGAAATATCGTTTTATCTAGATATGCTACCTCTGGATCTGAAAAACACGTTTTGTTAACAGCTTTGTTATTAAAACAATACATTGATGTCAGTACTTGGCACGGTTTTTTCTAATTCTTTCTTTTTTACGTACTCCTCCGCTTCTTGCCTGTCGAAAGTATCATCATTGTCTATATCTTCACGCCATTCTTGTGCCTGTGGGTCTGAAATAAATCTTGATTGCGAAATCATCTTCAAAATGTCGGTTGCACTCGGTATCTCCATACTTGTGCTATATTAAATAGCCGCACAAAGAGAACAACTCGCTGTGAAAAATCGCTACAAACGATAAAGATGAAAAAGAATAAAAAAAATTGACAATTGTATATGACAGGCAATAGCTTATAATGATAATCTGTGATAATGATCTCCTTATCCACGGAGATCTTTATTGTAAATAGTAGACAATGGTATAGTACCTACAATTTCTCAAAAAATATGTAGCTACAGGGTGATCACGCAAAAACGCTATATTTTGCTACGCTAGCAAGAGATATCAGTAAATTAATTCGTGTAAAACGTATATTTCTTGACTAATTTTTCGCAGCGGCTTCATTTTTTTTACCAATTTTTATCAAAAAAAGATAACCCATTAGGAATCCGCAAGTAAAGAATTGAATTACATTTTACGACAGCTATTTTAATACAGCAAATGCAACTGCTCTTACCGATATTGTTATTAATTATTAAGAGAATTAATATGTGGTTTCAATTAGTAAAATAGTTTGACATACCTTACCTCTGTCTTACCCATCAGTTTCTTCAAACTAACACAAATGTTTCTACTTATTGTCCGTTTTGAACTTGTAAGTTACTGACAGCAGCTATGACGAAAACTACATGCGAGCGACGAAATCTGACTTCAGATTCGTGATCAGCAACCTCGAAAATAGGGGGGGTAGGAATTTTTTTGTTAAGATTGAAGAGTTTTACGCTAATGTAAATAATTACCAAAATGAAATTAGATTAGGTTCACTCAACGTCAACTTATTTTTAGTAATTTGAACCCTTCTCAAGTGACATGCCTATGGAATCTTATGCCCTACAACCCTCATCTCCCGTACTCATCTAAGTGTGGTGAATGACTCACTCCCTATTATTTTGAACCTGCCTCGGGTATAGTTGTGACCAAATTAATATTATATTCAAATATTAAATATTTGGTTATAACCGAGATTTGACTACAGTTCTATATCTTTGGAGAAAAATCTCCTTACTACTTCTGCTTCGTTCTATGGTTCATGTTCATGATATTTTTAAAATCATAACCTAACATTTTTGATATGTAATCATAATCATCGTAATACTTGTTTTTCAAATAACAAAATCACTTTACAATGCCGTACAAATACATTGGTCGCACTACAGATTTTAAAGGCAAAACGCTGTGGGAAATCGTGGGTAATTTAAAAAACTTTGGTATTGGACGAATAGTTACAAGAAGTATGAACGAACGCTACCCTGAACCATCATATTTTAAAATACTGAAAGTAGAAACACTACCTAATCCAGAAACGGTTTCTTTCGATGTAGGTACTTCAGAAAATACGTAACTAAGTAAACATAATTCATAAATTGTTTTAGAATGTCCGCAAAGTACGAGTCTGGGTTGAAAAAACTTTTCGTGGGAAAGTATTACCGAAACCAATCGTTATTGAATCAGCCAGTTACAAAGCAGACTACAGACTTATTCCAAAAGACGAAGAGGAAAAGTTCTGCAAAACGACTGTAACAGAAGACACTAAAATCCTTCCCAAATATTTCGAATTTCCGCCTGTAATGAAAGAACTAATTTTAAGAGATATTAGAGCCGAAAGACTTGAAGTGACCGAAGAACCCAAACTTGAAATTGTTTATAATAGAGTAAGCAAGAAGACAAAATATAGAGTAGCCGAAGATGGCGAAAAGGCAAACGTTGAAATAGTTATGGGACTCGGAAAACCTGCAGCGCCTAGTTTATATGAAGGAGTAAATTTATAATTGTGTTGTACTTCTATATAGTTAAATTAATATAAATTTAAAAATCTAATTTAATCATTTTATTAGACCAATGTTGGAACAATATACAGGGTGAGTCAGAAAAAATGGGTCAATACTAAACTAGAGATACTAGACACAAAAATATTATGTTTGAGCTCATCATGCCTTATACGAATGTCGCTGGTTTAAGAAAGACAGGGTGTTCAAAGTTTAAATTTTATTCTGAATTTTCTCAATAATTGCATGAATAATAGGATTTTTTTGAGTAACCGTTAAAGTACCGGTAACTGTTTTTTAGTAACCGTACCGTTTAATGTGAAAGCGGTTAGTGAGGGGGAGAGACATAACCTAGCTGTTGACATCACAGCAATAACACCGGTTACTAAAATCACAAAAATAGTCAACAAAATTTCAGTTTCACTTGAAAATGATAGTGAATTATAGATTTATGGGCACTACAAATTGCCGTTTTTCTCAATAACGTGAACATGGTATGTTAATACACTGAACGCCGTATACTGTGAACATCACGCATTTGCGCAGTTACGAGATGCGATTCTTCATTTGTCATCTGCTTGGGATAAACTAACCCCACAAACCATTATTAAAAGACAATAACAAAATTATTCCAGAATTTTTCCTCAATATTTAAAAAATGGGGCAAAACCCTTTTTTCCTACGAAAAGTTGGCGCCTATGATAAGAACCGATTGAGATGGCTTAGATCCATAGATAAAACTTACAGCTGTCAACAATATCTACTACCATAGTCGTTTTTTGCAGCATTTCTAAATGTAGAAACGAAAATTAACATTCTTAATAGTAATAATACCTGATAGATAGGTAACAGTTAATCCACTTAGCTCCAGTATTTTGCATTCGTTTTCCATTATTTCGTTATGAACTGGTAGAACTACATATTCGCTCATTACAGCCACTCACTACCGATAAAAGACACTTCCCGTAGGTACAATTAGATAGATTAGATTCCTATTTATTACAACAAAATCGAACAAAAGGAATAATAGACGTTTAACCGCGGCAGTCTTGTCCCATAACCTAGAAAACCAAACTGGCGAACTATATTGTGGGAAAGTATCTGCACCCAATAGAAATATCTTTATTTAATAACTATAAAACGTTTAAAAATTAAAATAAGGCACTAAAAACTGAAGAAGAACATAAAGTTACAACGTAAACACAGGAATTCAATTATGACATGACAGCGATACCGACTAATGAGCGACTGTTGCACGCTTGTAGAGTATGCAACCAACAAGCATTGGCGGCGTTAAATAAGGATTTAAAATAATATCGAAAAACATTTTTTTTGGCTTTATAAATAAGTTTGGAATTTTTTTGAAGGGTGATTCCGTTAATTCTTATTTTTCCCTATCCCCTCTTAAAATATTTGTACTTAGTTATAGTTAACCCTGTATACCATTTTATTTACAAAAAATAGTTTTTTAAAATGCAACTTTAACACCCTGTATATTGAAACAGGGACGTCCAATTAAAAAATAGCATAAGAAAAGTTGCATTATTTTTGTCCAAAGAATATTTGGTTAATGGTATGGCCTTCTATTTTGGGACACCCTGTATATATTTTTTTGTTCAAATGATGTTCCTTTCTCGCTTCTTGCTCCGCTTGTTTTTCGAAATTAAAAAAAGCAACGTATCAAGATTGAAATTTTATTTACATACCTATAAGGTTTCATTATTTTCAACTTGAAAATTACATACGTTTCATGATTATTAAAAATATAAATACACAATAAAAGTCTACATTTTTCCTATTTTTTAGTGAAAAAACTCATTAGAGTCGCCTGGTTCTTCGCGGGTTTTTTCTTATCCGGAGCCTTTGACTTCACCGCTGGTTTCTCTTCCCTTTTCTCGTGCTTCACTGGTACAGGTTCTGAGTTTTCGTCTTCCGAAGCGGTTTCATAAACATATTCTGTCTTTGTAACTGCAAAAAAAAGAATATACAGGGTGTTTCTAAGTTCGGGTTCCAAGCTTCTACTGCATATAAAATAAGCCAATCCTATTAACATGTGGCTTAAAAAAAAAGATGAAAAAGGATTCACATGAAACTGTTTTTTTATGTTGACAAAACGATTGAACATGGATGTATATTTTTACATGGAATAACAACCAGCCCATTTTTTCTTAACCAAATCATAGGCGTTCCTTTTATGGGGGTGAAAAGGGGTATTTTTTTCATTGGACTTTTTTTACAATTTTTTTGAGAAATTCATAATTTTTTAACAATTTTACGATATTGGCACTGTAAGGATTTTACAAAAAATTTTTTTTTTAAGATATTGACTCCATTTTTCATGACACCTACTCCCAAATTTTTTTAGATAAGTTCAGAATCACCCTGCATACATTGAAATTTGAACTTTTGTAATATGAAGGTGTAGTACTCTATTACATACAGGATGATTGTAAATACAACGGTTTCATCGAAGCATAAAGATTTCAGGAGCAAATATTTTCTTAATCTCATTAATTTGAAAGATATTAACAATATATATGGAAAAAAACTGCAACATATTTGTAAAATGGTGCATTTTACAGAAAACTAGAAAGGTGGCAAGTCGGCTATCGCCGATTTGACTTTTCTTCGGGCTAAAGCCCTATGGCCGTGCTGCGCGCGGCACGACCACCGCTGCGTAGTGCCTTTTACTTAATTGCCATTACTGCGCGGCTCTACGCCTGTGATTAATAAAATGTAAACGTGACTTTGGCCGAACTCTCTATGGTGGGAAAAATCCGGCGCTCTATAATTTAGAAGAGTGGTTGGCATATTTTGATAATTTTTAGTGTTTTCTAGAGTTTGACTAATTTTTTTCAACATCCTGTATTTTAAATATTGAATCGGGTAGTCTTTATGTGACGCTAAAAGTTTCATCAAAAAATTGTTTTTAATTCTATAAATTTAAAGGGTTTTTAGAGAATGGTTCGTTATTTTTATACACTCTGTATTTGCTCCATAGTGTCATAATAGACTTCATGAAAGTTTCATCAAAAAAATTTTTTAATTCCCTTAATTATGAGTTATTTTTAACGGTAACATTTTTTTCAACACTTTGTATACGAAACAGTCTTTCGCACATTCGACAACCGTTCCAAAGCAAAAAAAAACCAAAATTTCCTCGAATTTGAAATTTTATTTTTTTGTCAATTTTTATTTTAACAGTGCGTATCAAACCTTTTTGAATCACCCTATAAATTGAAGCGACACGACAATGAAATGACTACCGCCATATTGTCTAGCTCATTTTTATCACGTTTTCACTCGTATTTATGCAAAGTTCAATGTAAAAACGACCTCAAACCCCAGCGCTCGGGTACGGGAAACTTTCTAGAGACCTCAAATTTACAGTTTTTGGTCTTTGCCGGCTTCCAGTCGGCCCATTTTTCCAAATATCCTACGTTTTTTTCCGAGATGTCCTGCCGAGGTTCAAATTTAAAGTTTATATAAAAACATTATTGTCTATTCTTGACTTGTATTCATAATTTCTGACAAAAAAAATTCTTGAAGTATAGTGAAAAAGGTAAAAAATTTATTATAAAAAAAAAGTTGGTCTGTGCGGGAATCAAACCACCGTCCTCTGGACTGATAAATCTAAATGCTACCAATCGAACTCCACATAATATGTAAACAAAAATATTTAAAGATACCAATTCAGATTTTGGGCCATAAAATCAACACCAAAAGACTCGGATATATCTCAGACAACACAATAACAACTTCTCATAGCTGGAAGGGCCCGAAAATTGTTCCAGAACACATAATCCGCTTTTAATTCATTTTGACGCTTTCGCTTGACGTTTGTTGAATTTCTATAAAAGGGCGTAAACAACAACAAATTAGTTTAACATTTCTGACGTTCTACTCGAAAAAATTGTTATCTACTATAAAGGGGTGTAACTGACTCAACTATCCTAGTTCCACATAAAAAAATCCGCCGTTTTTGGCCGAGGAGCCTCGGGAAAATGGAAATTTAGCTAGGAAAATGTGAAAAATTCGGCGTCACAATACACCGTAGACATTTTAGAAAGACAACGAAAGACGTAGCATTTAGCCGTTCGGCGCTGCACGGCTCACAAAAAAAGCCTTTGTGGTGGTAAAATGGGCAATTTTCGAGTGAAGTGTGAGAGTTACCTACAGCTTTTAATATATAAGGATGTTCAAACTCATATTATTTCTCCATGCATTTCCGCCTTAGCAACTAGACCACCCTGTATATTAATCACGGTACAATCGTTTAATAATGAATGCTTACCAATAAAACCCTCCTCATCTTCATAATTTTTCGTAACAGCTTTTCTCCTTTTATTCTTAGGCACAACAGGTTTCTGTACGACAGGAGACGGTATTCTTTCAGGTTCTTCATCGGACCTCTCTATAACGTCATCGTCGTCGTCTTTCTCAAACATATCTAAAAATATTATTTTATTTTTTTTCATCGTCCATTTTTATGAAATGTGCAGTACGTTCACGGTAGGGCCGTCAATCCAGGAAAAAAATTTTGATCCTGCTATTTCGGGATTAGAAATTTTAAATGTCGAATCCCAAGATTGATTATTATCGACAATCTCGATATCGAAAGCCTTCTCCGATTGCAGGTGAAATTGATAATTAAATAATAAAATAAATAATAAAAATAAATATAAATAAATAAATAATACAAAATTATACGATTCACCATTTTTATATCATTCATAAAAAATATATAAAAATAGAAAAATATTTACCATCACTATCCGAACTGTTCCTCTCTATTATCCTCTTCCTCTTCTTAGAGGGTAGATCCCTACTTTTATCCCTCTGCCTTTTATTTGTTTTCTTTGGTTTCTCCTGATTATTCTTTCTTTCACTCGTTTTAATGGTAGAATTTTTCCTTGTTGCTTTACTTTCCTCCTTAATTTCTACAGGTTCCTCATCAAAATCAACATCTATCACATCTAAAATTTCTTCCTCTTTAATACTAGCTTGGCTTTCAGAATTACTCGAACTACGTTCCGTTTTTAAATTATTCTTCACGTTCTCCAAATTATTCTTATTGTTCCCTTTTGGTGACTTCGATGCACCGTTATTAAGAAATCCCGCTAGACTTCCTAATTTAGCAGCAGGTTTTTTGGGCTTAACCGAAGCTGACCCGTTTTCACTTTTGGGTTTCGATGCAGCAGCTTTAAATAAGTCTGCTATTCCTCCTGTAGCTTTACCCTGCAAAAAACCATACAGATATACTTCAATATTAACTCTTATTACAACAATTACATTATATATTGAATGCCAAACAGAGAACTAACCTTTTGTTCAGTCTTGGGAGGTGAAGACGCTTTTTCTGCTGACACACTTGCTTTAGTTTTTGGAGCAAACAGAGAAGATTTACCTTTAACAGTAAGAGGAGGCGGAGACGGCAGTTTCTTAAATTTAAGCGTACGTTTGATACAGTTTTTACTCACAATAGAACCATGTCTGTATGAAAAATATTAAAAATAAGAAAGGTTTCTACATGCAAAATACCATTACTTACAGTGCCGTTTCCCTGATTTTGGTTGAATTAAACATATCCACGAGAGCGATAATATTAAAGTCCACATTTTTGTTTTTCTGAACACTATAAATAACTTGACATGGATCGGCCTCAAATAAGTTTGTTTTTTCTTTTAAATTGTCCTCTTTAACCATGAAAACTCCTTTCCTACCATTCTCTTTTAGTGTTCCCGAAACAACATATGTAACTGCCAGCTCGTCCGGCTTCAACTTTCGTTGGTCTTCTATAAACTTGGAAATTAAATTCCGTGAATTTTGAACAGAAACACCAAGATCTGATGCCAAAGAAGACACAGTTACCTAGAGGTATATAATATAATGAGGATAATTGAAAAGCAAATTAATACTCACAATTTTATCATCGTCTTGGATTAATTCTTGTATTTTTTGAAAATAAATTTCTTGAGATGCGCTGTCTAAAACCAACATGCTAAAAATATTTGAAATCTGTTGTAAAAATAACAGGTAAAAACAGCAAAATATATTTTATTACTGGTTTCTTGTTTCTCCTTAAATTTGACAGTTGACGTTTAATAAAATGAAAAATACCGCCATAGGCATAAATGCATGTGATGCATAAATAGGCCCATAAAATTTATTTCAGGCAGTTATTAACGGTGCAACCTATTAACCTTTGTGACGTCATAAATTCTTTTCAATAAACAAAGTATAGTAGGTTTCATAAGTTAAAAAACAATAACAAATAATAAATTAAATATCTACTTGTTATTAGCTGCACCTGAAATTACAATATAAAAAATAAGCATATTACCTTCGTCTAACCCTGGTCTAATCTTATGGTATAGTGTATTACTGGTTGCCTATATACAACCAGCGTTTTAATTATCTATGTATAATAATGATAATTGATAACAACTAATTAATATAAGTATTCAAAAATGTAACTGTATAGTTACTATCTCTCATATACGATTATTGTGTTTTTCTATTAATAAATGATTTCTCATACACAATTAACTAACGTCACCTAATCATTTTCGAACAAAAATTAGTATTCAATGAAATTTTATAAAAGCTTTTTTGATAAACAAAATGCGAATTCACATTACGCAGGAATTGGAACTTCCAAAGACCTGCTATGCTATAACGTAATTCATAACTTGAATTTAAATCCTGACATTATACACGCGTAGTTGAACGTCAAGTTATTATTTATTGTTAAAACGAATAAAATTCTTCACTCCGTTATACAGTCACGTTTAGATATGAATCTGTTTGGAACTGTTTAAACTGTTGACTTTCACGTTGCTTGAAAGAGAGAAATTTAAAATAATAATAGTGTATAGCTAACTAGAGGTAAAAAAATAAACAAACTTTTTATATCGTTGGGGTTTTTAAAACACTTTGTAATAATTATATTATTATTTCTTTATCGTATACCCAAGCATTTTTAGCAGCTGCCACCGAATTTATTTTTTGTAGAAAAAATGTCATTGACTGAATCATTTTTATAACATTTGACCACACCCCTAAATAATGAGGCTTTCCAGGTTTCCCTCATTCCTGCACCGAATGGTGGTTAGGGCCTACCAACGTAAGTCGTTCCTGGACGTAAATGCGGCCTGTATAATAATAATAATATGCCGCCCCCTCTCCCGCATCAGTCTCCGACTTCTATTATTCAGCACCGCATATGTATCTAATCCTTTGTGCCCCACTGGAGAAAGCCTATATGAAATGAAGGAATCTTTTTAAAATTGTAAACATGAAAAACCACTTAGGTATGGTCAAATCAGATTCATTATAATATCTACAACAAAAATACATTTTGATATAACCTAATAGTGGAAAGAGTGACATAGGCAAATTCCTACGGTTATTAGACTTAATTAAACTGTTAAACGTCTATTTATAACTGAAACAGATTACGAGACACAAGTTCAGTGGAAATTCAGGTCAATATTTCATGCGGTTGAACTCGCTTCAGAAAAATTATGCACAATGCGTTTTATCTTGGGCTCAGAACGGGGCCTGTAACTTATTTCCGCCTAGTATACTTCACTAAGCTTTCCACTTTCAATGCAAATCATTTTCACTATGTATGGATGAGAACTGATACATCTCGAGGATTGAGTCATAAACATTACTATGCTCCGAATAAATGATGGGGAAAAAGCAGATTTAGTTTAAAATTTGCACCAGATGAAGACAAACATTTAACGGGTTGTAGGTCTGACAGAATAGTAATTAGTAAAACCTTAATCATGTTAAGTATTGAAAAATAATATATATTTTCAGCTATATATGTATACAGGGTGATTTACGGTGGGTCAAGATAATAATTGTCTATTTTTTAATAACAGCACGAGGGTTTTTTTGTAATGAAATGTAAATGGTTTATTATTTGAACCATTAGAGTTTTGTAACTTTAATTTTTTTAAACCGACACTAAACAAAATGTTAATTGCATACTTTTAAAAAATAATTTACATCATTCGTTACATATTTTAACATTACAATAAGTAGGTACTAGGAAAATATTTAAATTTGGCAACGTCGCGTCAAGCGACACTGAGTTGAACTAAAAGCTGAGTCAGTGATAGTCTGAAAAGAAGGTTTAAATAAAGTTTATTAAAAAAAAAAATTAAACGCGTATTCCTATTACACTAATATTTCTCTATCTTTTCTTAAAATTAATGCAGTATGACTGAATTACCCTGTATACAGGGTGAACTTTAAGTAATGGGACACAGAGCAAAAGTAGATTCGTGAGACAAAATAATACCATGTCACCAAACTTCCTTAGTCCAAAAGTTGCCGGTTAACAAGATACAGGATGTCAAAGTTAAAATTTTATTTTCGATATTTACAAATAACTTTTAAAAAACTCCAAATATTTGCTTACATTCTAGAGATAGAGGTCATTTAGGGGCGCGAAATTCAAATTTGTTTGCTTCTTTTAAATGGCAGATCTCTTTTGTGATTTAATGTATCAAGCTGACTATTGAAACAAACAAAATTATTCCGAATGGTTTCAAAAACCTTCATATTCTGTAGATTCAAATAAAGCAATATTCGAATAAGGCTTATTTGACTTAATCGTTCTATTTTGAAATTTAAGCTTTGTTTTATGATTAATTAATCACCCTATATATGAAATTTTTTAAGAGATCAAACTTATTTATGGAAATTTTATTCATAAAACAAGTCATTAAAATTTGTATGAAGATTATAATAATTTCACCATATACAGCAACCGGAAATAATGAAACTTTTTTAGTGTTCGACTAACAATGCTCTAAACCAAAAAAAATCTACGTTCCGTAATTCCTCATCGGACAAAAAATCCATTACAATGTAATTCAATAATTTTTTTAATACCGTCAATCTTCATCTCGCACAGTTCCCTTTGTTTTCCATTTGTCGATAAAATCGGATGCCAAAGAATTCGCTTTAGTCTTTAATGATCCTGGCATGACTTGGACATCATACCGACAGTAATTGGTCATTATTTTGACAACTTAATCTTATGCTTGCGTAACCCTTAATAACTTAACGAGTTTTGGTCAAATTAAGTGGCCGTTCTGGCTGAGTAATATTGAATTTAATGGGAGATGTGTCGCAACAAAATTAATTTCCGAAAATTGGTCTCTAGTCACTCTAAATATGTAACAATACGCATTCATATTTTTCTATTAGTGTTTGACGAGGCAACTGTTGCCTCCAGGCTGGCGTCTAAATAGCATTGAGTAAATAATAGTCTTTACTTAATACTAATAGAAAATAGAAAATCGGCCAAGAACTCCTATAAGCGTAAAGCAAAATTATAAAAAGTCTAGATTTACTGAAACTCAATCTTTCACTTTGGAGGAAAACACTTCAAGTTATTTATAAAAAATATATGATATAAAAATAATAGTTATTTATGCAACAAGTGCAAAAAGTAAGTGTTTATTGCACGCGACGTGAAATTGTCCAACGAGGCCGTCAGGCCGAGTAGGATAACACGTCGAGTGCAATAAGCACTTTTTTTACGAGTTATCTTTTTTTATCTAAAATATACAATATTTTCTTCTATGTAAACTACTATATGCTATATGTAGAACGAAATGTTTTTTTGCAACCTTACATTTCTGTTCCCTTAACTAATTTATTGGTAATATTTCTGCAGCAACTGCAAAATATATAAAGTACATATTTTAGTTAATGTATGGAAGATGTGGCATATGTGTTAAAAATAAATAAATAGGTTTTCCAGGTGTAATTCAATGCTGGTCGGGGCATTAGCCCGCAGAGTAGTTGTTTCCTGGAATTCCGTGTTTGCATAATTTCAAGAAACGATCACGATCATGGGAGAAGCTTTTTCAGTCAATGCTGTAGAAATGTGTCGAAAATACATCAATCCGTGACCTAAAAATGCCGCTGGAAATTTTTTTGCGATATGTGGCTGGAGAACGTAATACACATATAGAAATCAACACAATTTCGAAAACGTTTGTCTTAGTTCGTAGATACTGTAGAAACTGGGTAGGACGGGCCCAAAATTTTGTTGTAACATGTCAAATTATTTTATTAATTAAAACCACAAATTAATTGCATTAATAATTAATAACAATGTCGATAAGAGCAGTTAAATTTGCTGTATAAAGTAAGTGTTCCATTTTTTATCCGGTTGCCGATTGCATGCTTTGCCGTCTTATCAGGTTTTCCAGTGGGCCAGTTTCGAGTGTATTTTTAAATCATTTTCAAAATCGTGGTAAAAATACAAAGAAATCAAAACTGTTTATCTAATTACGCGTAACATTGAAAATAAATCGATGCTCCAAGAAATCCTACGCTTTCTGCTCTCCGACATTCTCATAGTCCCGTATAGTGACTCACTGAATCGAGAACCACTAACTATCCGAATTATCTCGGCAATAGACAAATCAACAAAGTATATAACTGTTTACGATTATTTACTCCAATTAATTAGATGAATGGATTCCGATATACGAAAAGTAGATTGTCAAAGACAATGCCAAATTTCGGGAGTATTATAGCAGAAGATCGACGGTGCATGACTGCACCGGCCTACATGTCCATTGCTCGAAACTCAAGACACCATTGGCGTGGCGTTATATTTATAATAATATGTTGGAAGTGCTCCTCTGTGTTTTTATGCTAGCTGTCTGGAATATCGAGTATTTATTTTGCTGTAAGATACATTGTATCAAAGAAAACATATAGTTAAAAAAAAAATTCTCTGGCCAAAGGTAATAGGATTATGGCGGCAAACAGGCTTTGAGTATGTGACAACACTGCACATATACCATGTCAGATGTTTCTGCATAATAATTACAAGTGCCCCTAAACACACTTACCGTGAATATTTTTACTAACCACTAGCCAGCCCAACTAGCAAAATGGAACTTTAAAAGAAGCAAATTATTTTATAACTATCGAATTGCGTTGTTTAACGAACAATTTGATTTTATAGAGCAAATAATTGCCATAATTTTGTTTATGAAGAAAGTAATCGTGTAAAATTGTTTTATATTAGTTTTTACAACGTGTTTTATAGAGCAAATAATTTTCAGTGCTTTAAAATTTTTATAAAAGTATTATAATACGTTATACAATATTTAAAATATATATATATAAGGATTGTAAACATATTGTGAAAGAGTTGTATACTTAGGCAAATTACTTTTAATTACAACCTTATAAAATAGTTGTATAAGCGTGTTTTATTAAGGATATATAAGGAAATTAATAAAATTATTTTTTAGCCTCAAAATGCGCTTATTTATAAAATAGTTTTATAGTTATGTACATATTTCCTATTTTATAAATATGTTATAGAACAAAATTGTGACTTGAGAAAACAAAATTATTGTATATACCGCGTAATAAAATTCCAAATCTAACCTTAATTTTTGAACTCTTAAGGTATAGTGTATTATCAAGCACTAATCAAGAAATAATACAAACAAATTCTTGAAACTAACGTTTCCAGTCAAACGTGCCGACGTTCAATTTTACTTATAGGTTTTATTATATAAATAATGATGGTGTCCATGTACGAAAACTCACATTAAAAACGCTTCATAGCTGCGAAAAATACGAAAAACCAGTACGAGAAGTAACTTTGATTTAATTTTTTGGTAATGCAATAATTAGGTTAGTTTTAAATTAAATAGGTACCTATTATTATAATTAACTAATAATAGCTAATACCTAACAATATTAATATAGCTAATGGTAGTACATAATATTTTAAATTTATAATTTTTTTTTATTATTGGCAACTTCTTTCGATGCAAACATTATCTACTTGCGCACACACATTTTTAAATATATTTAAGACTATAAAAACATTTTATCGTATAAAGTTCTAATTTACACTAAAATATTTTGTTATGGTTTTATGTGGAATAAAATCATTGTATTATAAGTCGCCATTTTTAAATGAATATTTGTTGGATCAGCGACTGCCGCCATTATGGAAAATTAGTTGAAAGCCTTATTAAAATTATATCTAAAACATAATTTTGCTATTTTTGGAAAACTATTTTATAACAAGATCATTAAATATAATTACACAACGATATTATAAATTAAAGAAAGCATAATTTTAATATTTTTTAAATTTATTTTTTATAATTTTAAAGCAAATGTGGTGTAAATTAAAGCGCATAATTGTTTTGTCACAAACATATATATAGTTTATCAATAAAATTTACGGCGCAAGAAAATTTTCGTTGGTGAAACACTGATTGTTGACATGATAATATTGTAACCTATCTACCATTTACACAAATGATCGCCATTGAGTGACCCCGTTTTTAAATATAAGTACAAATAATTATGAATCTGCGTTATACACCAATCTTAAAATGATTTAGTTCTAATATTCTTCACTAAAAAATATAATGTTTCTTTAAATAATACCAAAATACAGACTACAAAACGTTTTTATAGTTGCTGTATAAAATTGTTTTAAAAGTGTTGTATACATTTTTTATAGAACTGTTACATTACCAAAGTGTTTTATAAAAGTGGGCCCTTTTCGATTCTATAAGTACCGTATAAAGGCATTTAACTAGGTTATATGAATTTGAAGCTCCTATAAGATTCATTTTATAGCAATTTATACAACCTTTATAAAATTTATTTTTCTAGTTGGGAGAATACGAAAGAAGCAAATTCGATGTACAAGTACTTTAATGGTAATGGATGGCAATGTTGTCGCACGTTGCAATTAGAAGGATTTCGGTTTACTTCATAAATACTGATATAGTCGCGACAAGAATTCAGACAACTTACGTCATATGAACAAATTAATAATTTATTATACTTTCTTCAAAATATTTTAAGAAACGGCAGTTGAGAGTAATAAAACTATATATACCACTACTACACAAAATGTTAGCATTTGTATGTTGCAGTAAATTGCAAAAAAAGATTGTTTTTAACGCGACCAAATATCGAAAATTATGTTGACAATAAAAACAATTGCGTAACGTCAGTCGTGACGTAAGTCGTCTGAATTCTTACCACGACTTTACAAATAAATTAAAAAAAAAAAGAAAAACGTTAACAGGGCTTTTACTTTCGTAACACAATATTGAATTTTATTGTACCTTTTTGTATTTTATCTTTGAAACATATTCGTAGAGAAATTATTTGAATTAGACATTTTTTCATAAGAATTGTTACTTTTGGTCAAATATACAAGGCAAATGTATTTTAAAATTATAAAATTTTTTATATTGCTTTTTTCTAAGCCCTGCATAATTTCGGACAATTTAAAATAATTGACGTAAATATACCATCTACTAAATATGTTCATCGTTATGGGACGACTCTGTTAACAATTTAACTGTATACGGCCACAAATACCCACTGTTACAGCTTTATAGCGTTTATAGCGTTAAATTACACCCGACAATAACATTCGCAATAAAATATCCAAAAAATTAGCATTATTCGTACAACTTACGTCTTGGCTCTCATCCATATTAACTGGGTTAGCAGGAGCAAATTAAAGCAGGTCTCGTATGTGATGCATATGTAAGTTCTCTTCAAGTAATGCAAAAAGGTTAGTTGTGATATAATCGGTTGGAAATATTACGCGATTTCCATATAAGTGTAATTAGAAATAATTATCACTACTGAGTTGTAATTAAATATGAATTGTCTATTTATATGTAAATGTTATGGAAATTTTTGCTTTATGCAGATTTCTTGTCGTAAAAAACGTAGTTTTTGAATTAAAATTTGTTTTTGTTAATTAATTAATCTAGATTCATAATAAAGAAAGATATCATTTTAACGAATAAAATTATTAATAATAGTCTTTAGAAAAAAATATAAGGGAACTGTAGAAGAATCGATATTACGGGGAAAAAAATTGGGTAAACACTTATAAAGTAATGAACATTTTACTGCAGTATATCATATTATTACTAATATCTGTATGCATATAGTTACTTACCATTTAATTGAGTATTTACCTTAATATGTCCTAAAAGTTCAGAATCTACAGGGCGATTAAGTCATAATGTCAGTAATCTGACTATGGAAACAATCGACCTGTTTTATCTGACAAAGGTATACCTTGTTGAAGTCGTTAGGAGTAACCATTTCTAAAATAATCGTATTTGAAATATTCAATGCAGCGATTGAAAACTGTTATCGTTTCAGGTAAAGTGCCTTTTCTACTGAAAATACAGCAAAATGTTACTTAAAAAAGTTGTTCAGGACGGTAAATTATGGAGACGTGCAAAATTTCAATTTCTTCTTAAAATTAATGACACTATGACTCAATCACCCTGTATAAAGAAATTGCCAAGAATGTACAGCTTTTAATGAAGAAGCTTTAAAATTACTTAAATACCATTTTTAATTCGTGACTTTCTCAATAATTTTGCCTTTTTAAATCATTTTTCTACATTGTAAGCTTGAAATGAAATCAAGAGAAGATTAATTAAAAATTTGAACAATACACAGGGCGTTCTATTAAAAAATTTATTATTGTTTCTTCTACCCCTTAATTTCTGCGCGTCACTGTGTTTCCAACTTATTAAAGGAGTTCAGTTATGCCCTACCAGTTTTATTGGAAACTTTATTTTGTATCTCTAATAATAACGATAATAAAGGACGACGTAAATGTAACGAATAACTCTGTACCTGTAAAGTAAAATTTGAATGGTTTGTATATTTTTTAAAACTTATCGTTCCTTCCAGATTATAATTATTTAAACTAGTGTACAGACAATGAGTTCTTAACAGTTATATGAAAAAACTATATATAATTTGTAACTATTTGCAGTTCAAAGCACATTCTAATTGATTATTAAATTCATAGCATGCACAAATTACTATAATTACCTAGTGTTTTTTTCGTTGTTGTGTTTTGAATATTAAACTAATTTGTTTAATGCAAGTATTTTTTTTAATATAAAACATCATCTCCAGTGTTCTGAAAGACATTTATTAAATAAATAATACAATATTATGTATAATTTTCAGAAGTCCATATCTTCTAAAATGTTTCAAATATTCGTAATTCATTCGAGATGAAAGATCATGCATCTCGCTTGCGGTGTCTTTCTATTTTCCTCGGATTTTATTAAAATTTTGCATGAATGAAATAATAGTACTGTTTTACTATAAACGTATTTTCTGTACTGACATTTCTCTGAATACTGTAGTACTTTGTTAGAAGCCACGGACTTCAATTTCTAGTCTTAAGAATATAGGACCTACTTTAATTTTTTCACTTATAACCATTAAAGCATTAACTTCTGGACTCAGTGTTCTGGTTAGGATAAGTGCAGATATAGTATTGTTACTATCAGCATATCAATATTAATATTCTGTTCTTGTAATAGATATAATTTTAAAGAAATGTTAATTCATTAAAAGAATTTTAATAAATACTCTATTCTCCCAAAATCCTGATTTTTCAAGTTATTTCTACACTTTACGTTGACAGAAATAACAACCTACATGCATATACAAATATGGAAAGTGAGGATCTTGATGGTGAATTGTATTTTGCCGCTTGCGTGTATTTGTGTCATGCTACACGCATACTTCGACCACAGCGTGTTGGCATCGAGCAATGTCGCCAGGTGGGAAAATTTCAGAGCATGAGAATAATTTCAAAGAAGCATGAGGTTTGGAGAAAAAAGCATGAGATGGCTTAATTTATCAAAAAACACCTCTTGACACAGCTTAACTTTTAATTACTTTTGTAATGCCATTTTTATTTCATTAAAAAGCATTATGTTCTGCTATTTTATCATAATATTACATTGTAAGTAGGTAGTTACAGGTACTTACTTAAAAGTTATTAACCATGTAACCTTTCTAATTTATTTTAGGTATTGTTAGGTCGGACGAACGTTGAGGCGCAGTTGACGTGACGCAGGGTGACTCACGGGTCGTAAAATCTGTTGTTTCCAGAAAATGTAGGTACCCTTACGGAATAGAGTTAAGAATCACTGCAATACAGCGTGAATACAGCACACACACGTCATACCCGTTTATGTATTCATTGCTAATTATTAAGAGAGCAGTCTACAATAAAGGACATTTCAAGTAGCCAAATATTGTAGATACCTACCTCTATCTATTCAATTTTGCCCTCGATTTTGCCTTTATTTCTCGTTAGGTCTTTGTTTTGGTAGATTTCAAAGAGTAATTTTAATAATTTTATTATTTCTATTTGTGTCTATTAAAGAGCATGAGATTTTGTAATCAAAATATGAGAGCATGAGATTTCCTCGGAATGCATGAGATCTGACAACACTGGCATCAGTTGACCGGACAGTTAGATTTGCAATGGCGAATTGGCGATACGGAACCTATTACCGTAGTAGTGGGAACTGCTAGACCAATGCACGTCGCCCCCCCTCTTAAAGTTCGTACCGTCCCTGGGATGAAGCGGCAATTTCTACTTTCTCTGTAAAGATCCGCATTTTCCGAATCTGTATACGCTTATAGTTGCGGCAAAGATTCAGACGACTTACATCATACGAACAAAAGACAAACTATCGAAAATTATGTTGACAATACAGTTGCATGATGTCAGCCGTGACGTAAGTCGTCTGAATTCTTGCCGCAACTATATCAGTATGTATAATACAATTAAAGCTGTCAGAGTATTATACAACATTCCCCTGTTCATCACTAATGGATTTAGAACAGTTGTGGGCAGCACATTGAATCATCAATAAAGAATTTGACATAGAGAGATCTACAATCTGAATCGATGGTCTAAATAGATAATAATAAACTGCAAAATACAGAGTGGGAACATTTTCAGTTGCAAGAAAATGTAAAATCATATCTCATAAATTTTCATTAGTAATATTCTGAAGATTAACCGCATATTCGTATAAAATATTAACATAAGTAGAACATGACAGAACTACTATAATGTATATTCAGAGAAAGAATATGTACTGTTCTTATTTTATGTATTTCTAGAATGCTTCTCTCTATAATGTAGATCATTGGTATTCTTACAACGCTCTTGATGTGTACAAAACACGTGCCTAGATTCCCATTTCGTCAAAAAAATGTTGGTGTTATGTTCCAGCAATGTAAATACTTGGTCAATAATTATAAAATAGAGTAACAAAAACAACAAGAAGTTAGTGAATATAGCTCAAAACGAATTTCGCAGTAGTGCAGTACTTGTTCGAAAAAAATTAAATATATTGATTTTCATAGCATTCTTCAATTCTGATTTGTTGAACTCTTGCAATAATATTCTATGGTTGAAAATTTGGAATATCTAAATACTAATTCTCATAGACTTTTCCGTAAAATCTAGTAGCGTACTCAGTTTATTGGTATAATCATCTTTATAGTTAGATATTTGACTCAAGTTAAAGGAGGCCACCTGATGAAGCAATCCTAATAATAAAATGCAGAAATAAGTGAGATCTCATCTATTGTGGTTGAATTTCGAGTTCCCACTCCAGAGGTTAGTAAATATATTAAATTCTTTAGATAATTATTGAATAGAGTTTTGTCTGTGGATGTTCATTAGCATACCTAGATGTTTGGTATCAGAGAACATACATATGACTTCATTGATAGGAATTGTAGGAGATTTGATACATATTAGCTTAAAATCCCTTTCTTAAACAGTAAAAAAAGAGTATAACTGTTGATGCTTCAGAACGAACCAAACTAATTTATGATTTACATTAAGATTTGGAGCGATCTTCATATTAAAGTATTTGGGTAGGTATTATAGTGGTTTTTAGGCTTTCACGGCCAGTGTTGTAATTTGATACATGGTGATTTTCCGGGTTGTTATGCCGTGACCTCGGTAACTGGTAGCTGCCAGAAACAGAGTTAAAATGCACATCCCTAGCATTAGCTGGGATACTTTTACCTGCCCTGGTTGTTCTCGAGCTAGGCTCTGTGGGACAGACCCGCTATCGGTGTCTCTGGGCCTGTCCATATATTGATTTCGGTTCCTACTGTTGGTATTACGACTGCTACGGTCGGAACCGCTTCTCGGATACTGGTGGTCCTCCGAGGCGTTCCGTAGCCGCCGCTGTAACTGGTCGCATCCCATGCTTTCGCCGCTCTTCACTGTCGGCATCTTCAGTGGTGACTCTGCAAAAGCTTCGCTCAGTCGCGGCGAAGCTTTTGCAGAGTCACCACTGAAGATGCCGACAGTGAAGAGCGGCGAAACGTTTGGAAGCATGGGATGCGACCAGTTACAGCGGCGGCTACGGAACGCCTCGGAGGACCACCAGTATCCGAGAAGCGGTTCCGACCGTAGCAGTCGTAATACCAACAGTAGGAACCGAAATCAATATATGGACAGGCCCAGAGACACCGATAGCGGGTCTGTCCCCACAGAGCCCGAGAACAACCAGGGCAGGTAAAAGTATCCCAGCTAATGCTAGAGATGTGCATTTTAACTCTGTTTCTGGGTAGGTATTCTTCAATTTTATATAGAATAGCTTCTTCTAATTCAGGCGTTCTAACACTCAAAGGTTTTCCAGGAATTGGATCTTTCTGAAATGAGTCTGACTCCGAAAGACGTTGAACTCAAAATACATACTTCTATTTATCCCTGTTTTATAATTTTCTGAATATTTTCATGATTATATTTAAATCATCGCCAAGGGAAAATTTAAATATAACTTGTTTTTTGTATTTGTTTTCAAAAATTATTCAGTTAAAGAAAGATATTTAAAAATTACTTTAGCTAATATTATTGTTTTGATAAAAAATTATTTTTAGAATTATTAAAGTGAATTAATTCATGAACCAATCCTTAACACATTCAACTGTTTCCGGAGAAATGCACACACCATCAAAAGTCTTAGACTTAGTATATAAAATAATTCGATTAAACCTATGGTTTTTCTTAATATAGTAAAAAAGTACATACTCAGGGAACAAAAAACCAATAAAAAATTGCAGACCATGAGGCTTTACATTACTACTAATGTTTTTACAAATCTGGTCAGTTTGGCAGTGTATTCAGCCAAGTGTTCTTTTGAATTTTTGTACATTATAATGCTAGGACGTGAAATTACTGCGTTTACCCTAGCAAGAATGACTGCTTTACATGATGTAGGACATTCTAATCATCAGATATCGAACATTCCTAGATCATCTGTTGTACGAATATTACACAGATATGAAGAATTTGATACAGTGGAAAACAAACCACGTAGTGGACGTCCTCGAGTATCTAACGAAAGGGAGGATCGGTATTTGGTGCAATATGCCCGTAGACATCGCATATCTTCAGCTTCAGCCCTCGGGGCCCACTTTCAAGATCAGTTTCGCCGTGTTATATCGATACCTACTATTCGAAAACGACTCCATAACGCAAATTTACGTGCTAGAAGACAATTAAGGGTCTCCACTCTGCTTCCAAGGCATCGTGCTGCCCGTCTCCAGTGGGCGCGGAGCATAGGGGTTGGTTTTTACATCAGTGGCGGTGGCTCTTATTTACAGACGAAACTAAATTGGCCTGGTTACTGATGACAATCGACGAAGAGTCTGGAGAGAACCAGGTCGTCAACAACGACTTCATTTCCTCCGTGAAGTAGGGGGTACCATAATGTTTTGGGGTGGAATAATGTTCAACCGCCGCACTCTATCCCCAACGTAATGAATTAGGTGAAAATTTTGTGTTCATGGACGACAACGCTCGACCACATCACGCAAGAAGGGTTCAAGAGACACTCGAAGCAGGACATACCAATAGATTAGACTGGCCAGCCAACTCTCCTGACATGAATCCTATTGAAAACATGTGGGATTTCGTTGCTAGAGCCATTCATAATCATTATCCTCCACCTCAGCCTGCAGATGAGTTAAAATACGTGTCCATATGCTATTGAAACGTGGTGGAGATCATATCGACTATTAGTCAAGTAGAGAACTTGCTTTGTTACTTATTTTTGATTTAATAAATTTTGTCAAAAATGTCAATGTGTATCGAACATATTCTTTTCACAAAAAAAAGATTCAGATAACAATATACATTTAGAAATGTATTTGGTTTTTCTGACAAAAAGATTTTTTTAACAAGAATGAGGGGAGTCCAAGATTTTTCACGTTGTGTGTAGTACATTATTTCAAAGACAGTTTAGACACATGACAGACATGAGACACATACTGCACAGGATGTGTTACTATCAAGTATCACTTTCTTAAAATCTAAAGTGAATTAATATGAACAAAAGCTGGCATGATTTATATCGCATTATACTGAGTGTTAAGGCTAAAGGTCGGGGCACAGATTTCATCCTGTTATTGTTGTCATCCTAAACGAGAAAATGTTATTTGTTCTCCATTCTCAAGCACCACATTAACTCATTCACATCATGAATATATAATTACATATTAATTAATTACAACACACTATTATCTAGTGCGCGAGCAGTGTGATATAATACATTTTACGGTACAAGTACAGTTTCAAGTCCGGCCCAGCACGCAAATCATAGAATAAGGCGATTTTTGTTATAAATATTCATTAGTTCTGCACCGATCTTTTAGTTCATTTAAGAGTATTGCACCTGTTTAGATTGCTTCCGGAAAATTGAAGGCATTACACCCGATACCATGAAGAGATAATTACAATGGACGCGAAACATGTTTATGGTCAAGATAAACTTAATTGTTGACTGCCTGACCGTAAACCAATATCGGAAGTAACAGTGTGTTATTACTGTCGAATGAATAAAAATTCTTCCTTCACTCATATCTACTATCTGAATCGAGGTGACTGGATCGCTGTGGGTTCGACCCCGGCAGTCGGTAGGTCGTATATAAGCTATATTCGTGGAGAGATTGGCACCCTCTCTGCGGGTATGGTAGGGTGGAAGAATGTTGGCTTGGGTCAATGTGAGAGATTGATACCGGTTGACATTTGACTACCCCCCTAATTAATGAGGTTTTCCAGGTTTCCCTCATTCCTGCACTGAATGGTGGTTAGGGCCTACCAACGTAAGTCATTCCTGGGCGCAAATGCGGCCTGTTTAATAATAATATGCCGCCCCCTCTCCCGTCAAATTAAGTTGAGATAATTTTAGTTGAAAAAATGATGGAAATTGAAAATAGTGAATGGCAGTGATACCTCGAATACACCTCCAGAGATTAGAAAAACTGCAGAAACTGTAACTTTAGGTTTGTTGCCAAAAAAATCAAAGAAGTTATACTTACGAGAATATAACCTAGAATATAACCATTTTTTGGATATGTTGTGAATCACTTTGCATGCATTAACATAAATAGGTAAAGGTGTTATTTAACTGGCTAATATTTTACCATTGCCGACAATAAAATGAAAACAAAGAAACAATTAATTAAATTTAACCTTTAAACAATCCATTTTTTATACATTTTGCCTATATTACAACTTGTCAAATTAATAAACTGTTATTCTTAAAAGTAACGAACTTTTATAACAATGGATGTTAATTTGAATGTCCGTTATAGCTCCAAAATCGTTCTAATTATATCTTAAATGCGGCTATGCAGCAGAAAATCGCACCTGAAAGGTCAGGTCAGAATTTAAATAGTGAGAAAATGTATCCAGACAAAGATGAATTGGTCTGCGTCTGCATCTTTTCTCTCAGCGGTTATAATTGTATTAATGTGTTCGTTTATGAATAATTATCTCTAAAAAAATTGTGGAGGTGCTTCTATTCGGCATTTGTATAATGGGATTTAACATCCTGGTACATCATCCATGTGAGAAATTTAAATGTTAATTATTTACTTCAGTAAATGTGGATAACAAAAAATAATAACTACATAAATACTAAGAATAATTATAGCTCTGTCAATAAATATAAGAAAATATAAAATTGTGTCCCAAATTGATGGAATAAAATTCATATATTTTTTAGTTGAAATTGGCGAAAAGCATTATTGCTAATTGTTATTCCAGAATAGTTCCAATTTTATTGACATTGTACAATTTCATGAGCTAAACAGGTTTGTCGGTCGATGCAAGTTGAATAAAATGCGAACATGAGCAATTTAAATATTACAGATGACTAGATCGTGTATTTTTTGCATGTTTGTTATGCGTGCGTACCCTACCATTTAATTTTAAGGGTTAATTGTTATACAAAAGGTCTCAGGAAAAACTATAATAAATACAAAAGATAAGGGCGACATGTAGTATATTGCATGAAAGACGAAAAAACAGGCATTTTTTTGTGGCCAGAGTCTGCTTCGATAGATTTTTTTTGCCCACCTAGAGGGTGCAGCGAACCACATATAATTTTTCAAAAATCAGCTAATCAGGTGAAAGGTATCAATCTTACAATCAAAATTGATTACTAATAAGTTTTCTCTATCTCTTAAAATAAAAAAGTTAGATAGCCTTAAGGTTTAGTACTTTACAGTTTTTTTTATTATTACTCATAAAGTTGCCCATGGATCTAAAATTTTTTTTTACAGAGAGCATAAAGGCATCGAAAAATGCAATAAAAATCATTTGAAGATTTTTGACGTGTCTAGCATATTAAGCGAGATACGTGGGAGTAGCTTTCTTATGTGACAGCCTGTATAATATTCGTTTTACGTCAGTATCTTTAAATATTTCATATGAGATGAGATAACATTCCTGTTATTTGTTACACATCATATTAATCGGTTCACATCATATTTCAATATTTTGGAACCCCTAGATCACGCCCTACATGCACCTACTCTATGTCTGTTCTTATGAGGAACACTCTGTATACAAAGAATATTCTTTACAAAATATTTGAACTATCAAGAAATAAATCAATAAAACAGCTACAAATTAATAATAATTATTCGTGCAAATTTGCATTGTCCACTTTTATCAATTTAATTTTGAGCCATCTCTATGCTATTCAATATTACATGACTAAATAATCAGTTATTAAATGACAATTATTACTATAGAATCTCCATACTTTTATTTTATTGGACTACTGAAATTTTGTGAAAAGCTAAATACTAGAAAAATAAAAATTTGTATTTATAAACTTTTAAAATCAATTCACTTCCTTATTCAATAATAATTGATTTATGTAAGCAACAAAACAGTGATGAAGATAGTTATTTATTTATTGTGTGGCTGTTTCTTTTCTATTAATAAGTATATATTCTTGGGAAAAATATACATTATTAAGCATTATGGTTAATTTATATAAAATACAATATTAAGTTAATTATTATATGTATAGACAAATAAAAAGAAATAGTACATAAATACCGAATTATTGCCGAATTATTATTGCCGAATTACCGAATTGCGAATTTTACTACAAACATGATATAATTGTAAAATTCACGTAAAATTCGCGAGGTAAGCGTAAACGGGCGCCGCCGGCTCTGATACCACGAGATTCCAAGCCTGCAATCCAGAATAGTGGGGAGAGCTAAGCCGTTTAACAAGATTATTAGAGATATCTCTGGATTCATAGGATACAAAAATTAAACAACTCATGATTTAGAATCTGCAATATATTGCTGAAGTCCGATTTCACTGGTTTTCTGTATATGGTTTGTCTAATAGACGTAATTAAATAAAATAGTTTAAAATTGGTCCTCAGCGCCATCTATACGAATTTTATTAAACTACATAGGTGCAAAATTATTTATTTGATTTAAAATAACTCGTTGATATAAAGTAAATAAAAATAAAGGAATTAATCCTTGAATAGTAGTGCAAGTCTGAAATTTGTTAGATTTTCATTATTTATCTCCGGTGCATAAAAAAAAAATAATTAAATTTGGCATCTATATCAGGTACCATTGCCCACTCTTAAATGTCTAAAATTGTTTGTATTTGTAAAAAAAACACTATTTCAAGAATACGGCGCCCTTAAACGACATATTGATGTACATACCTATATCACAACGTGCTGTCCATGATTTTAATTGAATTTGATAAAAAGAATCAAAATTTTATCAAAAACGCATCTACGTTCTTCCGCTGGTCTACTGAATTTGTTTACAGCGTCACTCTGACCCATATATACCGAGCATAACGGTAACATCTGCCCCAGAAATGAGCCGTCATTTGACATTGCGTTTAATGAAAATTAAAATTCTTCTGATAACATCTATCGGTGACTTATCGCTCGTGCATCAACATCCAATTGAGAATTAATGTGCCATAATTTATCTTAATCTACTGCCTCATTTGTGGCCACTTGGGACTCATTGTTGGGAACAAACGAATAGTTTTTCAACTAACAAAAAGCTTCTCCGGAGAATACACTGGCGCATCTTTAAGTGAATCGGGATCGCTGTACAGTTACGGCTTAGGTAAACAACTTTAAAAATATATTTGAGAGCTGCAAGCTTTCGAAGAAAGAATGTGCCTTTGTAAGAAAAAAAATGTTCCACAGAGAAAAAAAATTACTACCTATTAGTAGCATATTTCTTGTGTAGATACACCTTTGTGTGTATAATTAGCTGTGCTGAAAAAGTCGTACAAGCTTGAAAGAAAGTGGCTGTTTTATGACGATGACGATCTTTCAGCTGTGATGTTTTTATATAACTATAAAACGACAAAAAAATACTTAATATCTTTCAGGTTTTGCAACATTATTTAAAAATAAACTGGAAAATAAACCGTCGCAAATAAAAAAACATTATTTACTGCGTTATTTATTGAATATCCTGATGCTGCCACAATTGCTTCAAGACGGCAAATATTTAAAATTTATGTGTGCTAAATCTTAGCGAATTATAAGATCGTTAAGTATCCGCTGAATGTACAGGGTGTACGTAATTTTAAGGGCTTATATATCTGACTAAATGTAATAAAAAAACTCTCATGAAATGCCTACAAATACATTTTGAAAAATAAAAATACAACTGCAATAATATGCAAAACTATGTCACGAAATTAACCTAGGCAAAATTCCCTAGCTACGAGACCTTTGTACGGTAAACCCTTCTTGCAAGAAACAGAAATCATTTTAAACACTTGTAACTATTATTCTGTGGCGAAAAGAGCTAAGAAAACCATTCACAGTAAGTACATCTTGTCACAGAATTTAACCCGCTCGCACCCATTTCGACGACTGTGGTATCGCAAAACGCTAGATTGCCCCGATCGTCCCTACGCGATTCTGGTAAACAAACAAAATAATGCCGTGTATTGAGGCGCGACTGGAAAATTGAGAATCGACGAGAATCGTTCGAGAAATAGATCTAGAGAAAAAATACCTGGAATATTCGTTTGATCTATAAAAGAAGATAAACGGCCGAGTCAGTCAGTCTTGAATTAGAGAGTTGTTATTTGGATATTGCGGAGGAATCAATTAGAATTCAGAGCGATTTAGATACTGATTGATTAAATAGTGTTCAGTTCAGTTGTAATTCGTATTCAGTAGTGTACAGAGTGTTAATAAATATCAGTAAAAATTAACTGGTTGTTTTTCTGGTAAAATAACACAACTGGGCCTTGATCTTCGAATGCAGTGAAATAAATTCGAATGGAAATTCATTCCACTTAAAAAAATCCTGAGTATATTACTATCGATGTGTATATTTCCAATTCTTGGAGCTTTATATTCCTTCAGCAAGAGGTAAATAAATGGGATGTTGCTGTTGATTAGCTAGCATGAATAAAATTAAATTTGTTTTAATATAAATAAAGTATATTTAAATTTTAACATTTTTGCCAAGTCCGGATCTGAGATCTGCGAATGAAATGCGGGCTTTAGTTATTACATTAGAATGCATTTAGTTCAGATTCAAGTGAGTCGTATATCAACTGTTACCCACATAAAAGTTACTTTCTTCAAACATTCAGGAAATGTATTAAAGGAATCTATTTGCAGTATGTTTTTTATCTCCTGCTTTCATTTAACATACCATTTTCCAGTCATTACATATTATTATTTACTTGTATAGAATTCGTTTAACATAAATTTCAATTGGCAAGAAACACAAGGTAGCTGACATTTATTGATAAATTTCGGAACTGCTGAAAAGGTAAATAGCAAATTGAAAGTAAATTGTTTACATGTAGGTAGTAAATGCTCTTGCGGAGTCGCCACTGGAGATGTAGACAGAAAAGTAGCGAAACGTTGAGAAGGATGGGATACGACTTGTTACGGAATCGGCTGCAGGACGTCTCAGAAAACCATCACTATTCGAGGAACGGTAACGTAACAGTCGTAATACCAACAATAGGAGCCGAAATCAATATATGGGCGGGTCCAGAGATACCGTTAGCGGGCCTGTTACCACAGAGCCCAACCCGAGAACAACCAGGGCAGGTCAAAGGATCCCAGCTAATGCTAGGGATGTGTACTTTAATTTTGTTATTGGCAGCGACCGGTTACCGAAGTCACGGCATAGCAACCCGGAAAATCCCTATTTATCAAATTAGCACCGGCCGTAAAAGCCTAAAAACCACAATAAGATTTATCATTTACAATAATAATAAAGCTTTGCTAATTATTCCATTAGGCCTCGACTTCGATTCAGGATAATTTTTCAAAATTTGGTAAATATTGTATTAAATGAATTTGCAGCGTTGAAACACTTGATAATTCCATATTTTCTGGGGAAGGAAGTTAATTGTTCCATTCATTATATTTGTGAAAAGTGAAAGTTAAATTGATGTAAAATACTGGCAGAACAGTTATCCTTAAGTCCTTAACTGCTCTTGTGACAAATGCCTCGTTACCAAATAAGTTTAAAAGTGAACTGGACCATAACGTGATAAAATTTGGTAGTGCCATCCTTGCAAAATTCACTGTAATAATTGTGCCTGCCTATGTAATTAACTTCAAACGCTTTTTATTTATTACAGTTTTAAATTGTTAGGTGTTTCTGTGTTAACGGTGTATTCTACTCATTAAACCAGATAACTATTTCAAATAACTTTCTTTGAAATTCCCTATAATAGTTGCGTCAAATTAGCATTTCACTTGCAACTTTTTGCGGAGAAGTCCGATTGAGATGCGGTTTTCTGCAAAATGTTCAAGGAATTGTTTATAACAAAAGGTACATCTAACCTCTGTACGCTCCCAAATTTGTAATTGCTTATTTAACAAATGACCCATTTTTGTTGAAGATATGGCAAATGTCACACACGATTCAACGAAAATGTCTGGAAAATGTTCGCTCGGGGCCAAATGCCAAACAAGTTGCTGAGTTTCTCAAACTGACTCACGAATATAATGGACATTGTTTCCATAGATCTTGAACAATATTAATAATTTCAGGAGATGATATCACAACTTTAAAAATGCATGGTGGATGGAAAGCTTCAACTGTAGTTGAAGGCTACATTGAGGAATCCATAAGTCGTAAATCAGTTAGCCAAAAAAATGTTCCTTACAAGAACATCAAGTGCTAGAAGCGGTTTTTTAAATAATTCAACAGCTTTAGAGAATTCAATAGTTCATAAATCATCTACTTGGAAAACAGTTCAAGCTACGTAGACGAAGTAAATGTTTCAAAACAAACAGGACAAGTGATATCCCTTACATAATTTCACAATAAGTAAAATTATTTTCATTAAAGAACAAATTTGAATTTTTAAGTTAGCGGCAGTAAAAATGATTCTAATGCATTGGTAGTAAATGTGACACTTTGGTGCTTGACACCTTGTCACCACTAAAACTGCCTTTAATGTTCGCGTTTTTATCCAGTTACATTTCCCTTCCTTCCTATTTAGCCGATAGCAAACCAAGATTCTCGCGTTCATAAATGGGATTTTTTATATGCAAGTGGAATTGGCATATAAATAACATCCATACCTACATACTGGCTGAGAGCACATACATATGTAAATAATTAAGAACTTGCATTGCGTTTCATTTATTAATCACGAAGTTCGGAATCGGATATGTAGATCAATCCACAGTTAATTTCAGAGATTGGTAACTCGGTCACGCTTCTTATTTTTAATTCCAGTAAACTCAACACTTTTAGTTTGTGGGGGCAAGTGGAGGAGAATACAGTCGAAGTATGGGAGAGTTGACTTAAATTATGATATAACAAAAATTACTATTTGATGAATGGTTATTTATTCTCGATTGCTGCAACTGCAATCAGCATGCCGAAAAGTACTCGTATCACGTCCCGCACGTGTTAGATACAATATTTTTCCTACGATCATGACAATTCTAATTAGACGAAATAGTTTATTTTCGCACAATCGTTCTGAAATATGCACTTACTGTCATTGTTGACACATTCTGTAAGTTGAATATACAACACTGTGGCTTGTTTCCATAGAAATAGAAAAAGTAATAGTGTTGTTTGAGTTCATAACATCATTAATCCGGTAAGTAAAAATCAGTAATTCTTTTCACCAACAAATGCTGGGCTCATTTATTGTTAAAATTAAAGGTACAATTTGGTCAATTCTTAAACGTAATAGTTTTTCCCTTGTTTTTATCTATTGCTTTTACAGTAATTGAATTTTCTGTATTACTTATTGAGTTAGATATGTTAGGACCAGAATAAATGTCAGTAGTTATGTCTTCAAACACTGGAATGGAGTCAAATTCATTGTCACTGCCACTGTTGGTATGTAAAATCTTATTAGCAAATTCTATTTTCTCTGTTAAAGACTTTGCAACATTTCCTTCAGCGACACCAGAAGGCCTAAAATTACATGTTCTGTTAGTCAAATAATACATTAATGTTATCACTAAAAACTCCAGCCCCCATGACGTTTGAGTGCCATAACATCAACTCCAGTATTTGCTAACAAAGTCGCCGACGTCCTTCTAAAAGCATGTCCAGTATAGGATTTTGGATCTTGCAGTTTTAAATATTCGGCAATTTTTTGTGGTATTTGTCCTAATATATTTATACCCACAAGCTGATTTACACTTTTTTCCTGACGAACTGAGTAGAAAAATCGACTATAGTTAGTCTCCTTATAATTACCAATAAGAGTGCATATTTCACTCACACAAATTGTAGTTCCTTTTTTGGATTCCTTTGTCAGATTTAGTCTCAAATTTATGTGTAAGCATTATGGTTTCGTATTTTATTAGTGTTTTTACATACTTTCCGTAAGCCGACTTACTTGTTTGTAATTTATTTCCATGTTAAGTAATTTAATCATGTTTGTCTGCATTTGCACTACTTTGTAAAATTTACATATTCTTAATACTAATCATATATACATTGGTTCTAATTTTGTTCATTTCATGTCTTATATTTTCCCTTCCTCGTCAACTTAGTTTGACTGGCGCCCAGAAGTAGCTTACATCATTGCATAATACATTTTAACATCTTGCATTTTAACACCTACTGTTCTTTTTTTGTACATATCCACGCTCGTAGCTCTCTCACAGCAAAAAGCTGTCGTGCTTATAATTATTATGTTTTATCAAGTATTATAAATAAATTAATAAGACCGTCCTTTTTTTACTAACAAAAAGGGGCGGCCACAACACGTATTGATAGAACCTAATCATTGATGACCACTCCTTTATAAGAATATGTGTTACATTGGAACCCTTTATCCTACGGCCACTATACATGGGATAGAGGCTTTACTTATGGTGGTAATTTTTTGTGATTATATTTGTGAACCAATTTTTATTGAACCGCAGATATTTTGAACATAATTATATATGTTGTATTTACTTATGTATATGAATTTAATAATATAAAAAGATGTTTTTATATATTATAAATAGACAGCCAATTTATCTACAATCAACAATTACCTTCGGACTTCAATCTCAGTCAAGTAAAGATGATAGAAGAAAATAGCATGCAATAATGTATTGCTTCGGTAACAAAGACGGACAGTACTTGACACTAGCTTATTCATTCTGATGAGAACTGTCTGCCACGAGAAAGGTAAATGGCGTACGAAATTGCAGTGTACTCACACAGTTTATTAGCACAATTAAGTTGAGAAGCGGGTTAAGTGGATTCCTGGCGACTAAAAAAATCCTAGCAATGTTTTTGCGGACTTTCCGTTTCGAACGGTACACGACGGTATTTTATATGTATACAGTGTGTCCCTAAAGTCACGCACAAATTCATTATTAGGTAAATTAAAGACAATATTGAAAATTCCCGAAACAGAGCGATTTTTTATTTTAATTTACTTTTTTTTCAAATAATTTAATATACAGGGTGACCTACCTCCGAGTAAAGACGTCATCATATTTTTTTTCCAATTTCCGGATTACCCTAGCTGAGCTGTTTCCAAAAATGTATCACAAGTTGCTCCTAATTGTTACAGTGTGAGCAACAATACCCAAATTATTTACAAATGAATAAACGTACTAAAAAATTGATTGAAATTACTACACGTCATTTTAAAGTGTCTACTGAGTCATTCCATATGAAATAGTCTGAAAATAAAAAAAAATTGTTGCCTACCCATTTTAGATTTTGGTGTAACTTTGAAAAATTCTACTCTAGGGTCCCTAACAACAAAATTTATAGGAGTTTGATTTTTACAAGCGCTTGTTTCGGCCTATTTAAATAAAGACTCTTAAAAATTGCTATTTTTAAGCTTTATTAATTTTTGCTGTCAAATTTTTCTTTTTGAAGATATTTGAATGATCAAGTCGGAATTGAGAGTGGGAAAGATAATAGTTTCAGTATAAATGAAGATAATTGGCTCGGACGATCCTTTTGAATAATAGCAGCGTGCTGAAAATGAGTGTTTTTGGTAATTTTTCGTGAATTTCAATCGACTTTAGCGTCTTAACTGTTGAGAGTTAAAAATTTATGCTCCGTGGGAATTAAGTATACATATCATAGACAAAATTCAGCCACAAGTTGACCTGAGTAGCCCACTCCTTATAGAAGAAAACTTTGCTTGAAGTTTTGAAATTTTTAAAAATCCCAATATTCAGGCTATGAAACGAGCGTGCTGCTAGATAAAAATATGATGCTCACAGAATCAAATGATCTTACATTCAACTAAATGACTATATCAATTGTTTTGTTATTTTCATGTTTAGTGCATGTACGATCCGTTTTTACAGCAAAAAATCTGGACGTTTTTACTAATGAATTAAAATTGCTTACCATCAAAAATAATTATAAATATGAAAATATTTCACGTTTTAAGAATAACTTATGGATATTTAGGTGTAAAATTGTTTCTGAAGTAATTATCATGACAGTAAACAATTTTTCAACGAGAAAATTATGTACATGCACTAAACATGAAAATAACAAAACAAGTGATGCAGTCTTTTAAAGTTGAAGGTAAGAACAGTAAATTCTGTGAGTATCAGATTTTTATCTCGCAGTCAACACGCTCGTTTCATAGCCTAATTATTGGGATTTTTAAAAATTTCAAAAGTTCAAGCAAAGTTTTCTTCTATAAAGAGTGAGCTACTCAGGTCAACTTGTGGCTGAATTTTGTCTATGATATGTATACTTAATTTCCGCGGAGCATGAATTTTTAACTCTCAACAGTTAAGACGCTAGAGTCGATTGAAATTCACGAAAAATTACTAAAAAACACTCATTTTCAGCACGCTGCTATTATTCAAATGGATCGTCCGAGCCAATTATCTTCATTTACACTGAAACTATTATCTTTCCACTCTGAATTCCGTCTTGATCATTCAAATATCTTCAAACAGAAAAATTTGACAGCAAAAATTAATAAAGCTTAAAAATAGCAATTTTTAAGAGTCTTTATTTAAATAGGCGGAAACAAGCGCTTGTAAAAATCAGACTCGTGTAAGTTTTGTTGTTTGGGACCCTACAGAAGAATTTTCAAAGTTACACCAAAACCTAAAATGAGTCGGCTTTGCCAATTAGACGATTTCAAATGGAATGACTCTACTGGAATGTACTCAATTTATAAAAACATTGGTGTTACATTGAAAAACATAGAGAAACGTGATCGATCGTAAGAAATTTTATTGTTCGCTAATAAAACCTTTGGACACAAAACCCTAAATTGAATTTTCAAATTTTTGATCATTTACTGCCAAGCAATGGGCCAGACAAGAAACAAATTCTTGTTGTACATTTCCAATTACTTCAGGCGGGATGGCACGAACCTCTTATCGAATTCGTTCCTTAAGATCGTCAAGATTAGCGGCGAACAGCGATGGCATAGTGCGGCGGTGCACCGTCTTGCTGAAACCAAATTGTGTCATTGGGCAAATCTGGTTCTTCTTCATTGGGGAACAGTACAGCCAAGGAAGAAAATAAATCAAATTGAAGAAAATCTAAATATCTTGCGCCATCTAAATCTCCTTCAAAGAAATATGGCCCCAAAATTCGATTACCAACAATTCCGGCCCTAACATTGACCTTCTGGGGACGCTGAGTGTGTGCCATCTTCCAGTGTGGATTGTAATCTGACCAGTATTGACAATTCTGTTTATTAACTGTGCAACTCAGATAAAAAAGACGCCTCGTCCGAGAAAATTATGCGTTTGACAAAATCCGGATCTGCCTGACATTCTTCCATCATCATTTCGCAAAACTGTCCGTCTGTCGAAATCGTCGTCGGACAATTCTTACACTAAATGAACTTTGTAGGGATGGTACTTGCTTTTGTGAAGAAATTTACCGAAATCTGTTTTTACTCACATCTAAATCACCTGCTAAGACTCTGATAGTGAAATGCGGATTTTCGTGAAGGGTCAAACGGGCTTGTAATTGCACATCTTCATTTAGTATACTTGGTCGACCAGATCTGAGCGTATCTTAAACGTGACCATGGTTTCGCAACTTTACTTCAGCTTGGCTTACAGTGGATCGATTTATTGGTGGACGATTCGGATGTGTTTCATTAAACAAAACACAAACTTCCTCATGAGTTCGAATTTTATCACCATACCCGATCATCATGAGAATTTCAATCCGTTCCGTTTCACTCAGATTCATAGTCAAATGTTTTAAACTCGGATCTAAATGAAGATTTTTTTCGATGCGTGGTACTTTACATCCTATTTCATTAAGATATTACATGCATAATGAATTTTGAACAAGAGTAATGTAAAGATGAAAGATAATTATAAAAAGATAACTTTGGTTTTTGTTGTTTTTTCTCCATCTTGCTATTAAAGACCTTGTAGTTATTTTTGTAATAGTAATGTTAGAACTTTTCTTTGTTTTGAAGTAGTGGGGAATGCTAGACCAATGCACGTCGCCGCGCCTCTTAAAATTCGTACCTTCCCTGGGATGAAGCGGCAATTTCTACTTTCTCTGTAAAGATCCGAATCTGTATGTAATGACAGGGTAACAGCAGAGTCTTAAGTTCTTTAAAAAGCAGGCGACAGTGTTCAGTATAAGAGTTAGTTATTAAACCTACAGCTTTCATTTGTAGCTCGAATACCTTATGGGACGTTGTACTGTTTGCCCAAAGCATTACCGCATTCTCAAATAATCCCTACTCAAAAAGAGCTTTAATCTACGAATTAAAAAATGGCACTAGATAGTCTACCTCCTAAGTTATCAATATGGACATTCCACGTAAGATAGTCATCGAGGAACACACCGAGTACTCTTGCAGACACACCATGAGTCATACCGTTATGTGTAGAAAAAATACAAAACGAAAACAAGTTAATTAATTCAAAAATACTTAATACCTACTTTAAGAAGAAACCAGTTAAAATGGATTTACTTGTACGATCTAAGCAAACTGTTTAAAATGGATTGTCTGTAAAACGGGTCATCCTGTGTATTAAATTATATTTGAAAAAAAGAAATTAAAATCAAAAATCGACCTGTTTCGCGAATTTTCAATGATGTCCTTTATTTACCTAATAATGAATTTGTGCGTGAGTTTAGGGACGCACTGTATGTACTTGATGCGGCATATTTGTAATTTAAATTTACTTTATTATTGTGGCACGATGCAGTTGATAACCATGGCTGGGAGTCCTAGTGAGAACACCATAATGAATGGTGCCTACCTTTCATATTATGTAAATTATGGACGAACAGCGTTGTACTGTGACAGGTGAAATATACGTCTATTTATTTAATGAGTAACTGGAAAGCTTGTTCCTTGGATTGAGGCTGCGTTTTGGTCGTATGTCATACGGAAAATGCGATTGTGCTGAAGGAATGCACACTCGTAACTGTTGAAATTAATCCAGTCCATTTACAGAGTCCAGTTTTGTTTGGACTAGAAAACAAACAAGCAGTAGTATTTACTAATATACAGGGTGATTGAGGGAACCCCCAATATTCGAAAGGGGTGTTCAGGAGCCAAAAGCGGGCAAAAGGGACCAAAGCCTAATAAACATACGGTCGAATATCAACGGTTACTGAGATAGCAATGAAAATATTTTTATTTGAGAATTGTTGTAATGCATCAGAGAAAAGTGTTTTTTCGTATTATAAATTATAATATTGATTAAAGTTTTAATAAACCGAAATTAATTAATTAAATTTTCAAATATACCACTTTCCTCCTCGATGCACGGGTAGCTTCTTGAAGCGCACGGTGATTTTCTGTTATAGCGCCCCTCTTGTGTTCACTTTTGCTGCATATACTAATGATTTAAACCATCCCCAAAGGCAGTAATCAAGGGGATTCAAATCTGGTGACCTTGGTGGCCAATTTTGGAAACCACCTCGGCCAATCCAACGCGTGGAAAGCGATTGTTAAGATGATTGATCACAACACAACCAAAATGGGCAGGGGTACCACCATGCTGAGAGTACACGTTTTGCCTAATATCCAATGGAACATCGTCCAGTAGATCTGTCAAATTATTTTCTAAAAATTCTACATATCTAGCTCCAGTAAGAATACCATCTAGCGCAACTGTGCCAAGTAATATTTGATATAAACAGTAAAATTATTAAGAATACAACTGATATATTATTGCAGCCTTTAACATGTTTAATTAACTTATGTTTCTGTACCGGATATTACCCCGACATTTTTAAAATTGCACGAATGGTGCCATTGTAGAAAAAAGGTAACAACAATAAGGTGGATAATTATCGTCCCATTTCCATCATCCCTATTTTTTGAAAATTTTAATTTGTTAAATGTATGTCAATTTGGTTTCAGAAGCGGCTATTCTACTAGTGATGCTCTCTCTCAAGTAATAAAACTTATTGTCGAGGGTCTTGAGAAGGGTTTACATTGTGCTGTTACAGCTTGTGACCTAACTAAGGCCTTCGACTGTGTGTCTCATGACATATTAATCCATAAATTAGAAAATTAAGGTGTAAGAAGTCTACCAGCGAGACTCCTGGAGTCATATCTGAAAAATCGTAAGCAATGTGTTTCATTTAATGAAATTAATTCCAGTATTCAATGCATTCGTCACGGAGTACCTCAGGGGTCTGTATTGGGGCCACTTTTGTTTCTAAATTATATCAATGACTTTATCGATTTTATGTCACCTAGGAGATGCATTCTCTTTGCTGATGATACCACTTTATTAAATACGGGTGTCAGTGTGGTGTCCTTGTTAGACTCTATTTCAAATACTAATAAGAAAGCACAGCAATGGTTTTCGGTAAACAATCTAACTCTTAATCCAGACAAAACCCAACAATTGATTTTTTCTAGTAAAATGAGCAGTTATGTTAGTGTTGATTCCTTGCATATTTTGGGTGTAGATATTGATGGAAGTTTGTCCTGGAGAGACCATGTGGATACTCTGTACTAAGTTGTCGAGCATAATATTTTTAATTAGACGGTTGCGTGGGTTTTTGACTGATGATACATTGCGCGGTGTATATTTTAGTTTATTTCATTCCCGCATTTCATATGCTGTGACTTTGTAGGGAAATGCCGTAAGAGTCTTTCGATTACAAAAAAAAGTGGTGCGTATCTTATCTAATGCCGATTTCCGTGACCATTGTCGCCCATTCTTGATAAGTCTTGGAATAATGCCCTTACCCTCGTTATTTGTGTATCATACATTATTAGCCATACATAAGAATAAGAAAGATTTTAATACGCAAATGGACTTACATAACTACAACACAAGAGTTGCAAGCTATTTGAGACCTCCTAAACTTAGATTAACGAAGTCCAAGAAAAATTCCTTGGATTTGAACCTTTATAATAAGTTGAGCATAAAAACTCGTGGCTTTCATTTTAATAAATTTAAAAATACAATAAAAAAATTCATAGTAAACAAATCTTATTACTCCATAAAGGAGTATCTAGATGATGCTAATGTTCTTTAATTGCCTGTAATTGTTATAAACTATGTCTTTGTGTAGTAACAACATACGCTGCATGTATGTATCACCGGCTTTAAATTGCTAGTTTTGGTGTTGTTTTTAAGTTTTTGTACTTTATACTTTAGTATTGTGTATATTGTTTTTATATATTTACTTTTTTTTATTTGTAAAATGAGCCTCATCAGTGAACAAAATGTATTTGTAAAGTGTATGGTTTGCGTTTATCGAATTGCGAAAGTGCAACCGCAAATCATTATCACCTTCCTGGAGATTCTGAGCGAGCTGAATATGGAAAGGTTTTAAACTAGTTTTGTGAATGACTTCCCATGCCATAGTTTGAATAATTTGGAGACGGGTTACAATGCGCCTCGTACTTACACCCTGGCTACGTTCTACCATATTTAGAATGTCCATTGCTAGACCAGGACCAGCTTGCCTCTTAGATGCAATTCTCACACTGGGGAACATTCCAGTTTCACCTGCATTGTTGAAGACTGTCTGGAATACATTTCTATCTGGTCCTCTTTTGTTCAGTCGTTTTTGTAGTAGCATGGCCATAATGAAATTTTAAATATCGCTTATGCTTGTTTCTCCAGAAAATTGTTTAGAACAAACACCGATTAAAATAATACATTCGTTATTCTGCACATATTTGGAAAATTGATACCCATTCCCCATTTTTTGACACCGACATTTTATCGCTCTGTTGACTGATATGGAAATCAAAAGGCCATAATTTTGGACTGTAAAGTGAATATGGGTAGGACTAAAATCCTCTATTTCTTCTCTATGTTGAATATTTTCTTCACCCCTTTACGAGCATGTGAATAAGAATGTTAAGTATTTTAAAGGATAACTAGGTCTGAATTTCAGTTGGTATTTCAATTCGTATTTAGCATGGTTAAACACTAATTTAATGAGTTTTTGCTCCTAGATGTATTTCAAGCTTCACAGAATTTCAATTCACATTTATGCGGTCAAATGGTTTCTATAAATGCTACCGCAAGTTTAGGTTCAGTGAGATTTATTTGGAAGCAATTTTATTCCAGGTAAAGTGCAGCAAAAAGTCACTTAAAAAATGATTTAAAATTTGTTTTAAAATAAATCAGTATCAATCATTTTGTTGCTGCTATGTGTGGTCTAATAATTATGAATATTAAATACTTTTATATATTTTTAGGTATTAACAATATTGTGTGAAACTAACTACTCTGCGGACTAAAGCTCCGACCAGCGTTGAATTACACCCACAATATCTACCCATATATTCTTTATTATTAGCTTTTGTAACATTTTTTACTGTATTAGAAAGATATTTTAAGCTAATATGTATCAAATCTCCTACAATTCCTATCAATGAAGTCATATGTATGCTCTCTGATACCAAACATCTAGGTATGCTATTGAACAATTCCACAGACAAAGCTCTATTCAATAATTATCTAAAAAAATTAATCTATGGTTAATCACTTTTGACATTGTCGATATTTAATTTCAAATAATTTTAATTTATTGATATAATAATTTTTATAGTTAGATATTTGACTCAATTTAAAGGAGGCCACCTGAAGAAGCAATCCTAAAAATGCAGAAATAGGTCAGATCTCATCTATTGTGGTTGAATTTTCGAGTTCCCACATTTTCAAAAGTGAACTTAGATATTTATAGAATGTTTGCATTAAACCAGGTTAGTAAATTAGCTAGATTAATTTCTTTAGATAATTATTGAATAGAGCTTTGTCTGTGGAATTGTTCATTAGCTTACCTAGATGTTTGATATCAGAGAGCATACAATAAAAAAGACTTCTGTTCGCTTCCTATGCCCCTTTAAAAATTTACTCAGAATGTCTGTTCGCTTCCTATGCCGCTTTAAAAATTTACTTAGAATGTCTTCTGTACTACTATTACTATTGAAATCCTTATTTTACCAATTATGTATGAAAAAATATGTGACTTTGGTAGAAGTTTTTCACGTACTAAATATGGCCTACATGAGAACCGCGTTTGTTAATATTATTGCTAGGCATCCGTCAAAACTATCAATTCGGCTCCAACAAAAATTACTTGATTTTAGTGTACCATTTTCGAGGAAAAAGGAAAAAAAAGCTGTAGTAAAATCCATCAGGTGTATTCTCTGTATACCTATTTATCAAGTGTGTGGCACATGTCACATTTTGGTATGTTATTTATTCTCTAGTTTGAATAGTGATTTTTTTCGTTTATATAAAACCACTTATTTTTTAATGACCTTAACCCTAGCAATATTGCAAGGTCTTTTTTAAACACCCTGTATAAAATCAATAGCTGTGTATTTATTCTGCACAGTTTTAAAACTTTACGCAGCTAAACCTGATCATTGATTTTAACTTAATATCGTGTCATATTTTTTTGCCACCTTGTATAACACCACCTATCTATAATTGCCGGAGATAGTGCCCGGAAAAATGCAATTTTATGCAAACGCCGTCCCCCATGTCGTCCCGTGCGGGCAAAGTTTATCTCGGCAATATTCCCAAGCAAATTCTAATTAGATGGAGAAAGCAGCAGATACTTATAAATTCGCCTGAAATGTGTGTTTCAATGTCGAAATCGATACTTACTGGCGGGCTATTTAGGTCTCTGACTTTCCGGATTGGGGTCTCGAATTAAGGCCTAATGCCATTTTCCGTTATCGGAGACAGATCTAAATGATAGGTTTCAATCGGCGGGTATCTTGATGTGGTAGCGACGGAGGAGGTCTTGTTTCAGTTTTCTCGCTTGTAATCGCATTTCTTGCTTACCAGGTCAGTCAAACTTTATGTGCTCGATATTCGTTTTTTACCGACGTTCTAACGATGTTTTAGGACTAGGAACATAATTAAATTACTTATTGTATGAAATACGTTTCTTTAACAACAAAATTTAAGCTAAACTAAAATGCGTTCTCAACTTTTTTCTAGAAATATACAAGGTGCTCACATAAGAACAGGGTGTTAAAAATAGAGTGTAAAATATTTCAGGAGGTAATAGTATGAACCAAAATAAGCAGAAAAGTCTTAATAAACATGGGTCCGCAAAGTAATGATTACGGAGATATGGACCACTATTCGTTTTTCAAACATTTTTTGTTATTAGGAATAAACCGGCAAAGGAAGTTTTTAACAAACAAAAAACAAAGTTACAGAAGATGTTCAAAGTGCCCTCCGTCCATTTGCAAGCAGGCACGACATCTTCGTCTCAACGATATTCGAACTCATTCGAAAACACCCTCCTTGGTTTGGATTTCTTGACACTTTTGATTAATCCGTAGCTGCAGCTCTTCCAGGCTATTTACAGGAGTACCATACACTAATGTCTTCAAATATCCCCAAACAAAGAAATCTGGAGGGTTCAGATCAGGCGATCTTGGAGGCCATAAAACAGATCCGGCCCTTCCTACCCATCTATGTGGTATATGGTGTATGGTACTCCTGTAAATAGCCTGGAAGAGCTGCAGCTACGGATTACATCACATAGTTTTATTTATATTCTATGGCAATTTATTAATGTTAATATTTTAATTATTATATGATTATTTCACCAGCATACAACCAATGTTAAAGCCACGATTTGGCCAATATTGGACCATTGTTTTGTGCTACCCGGGAAACGATTGTTTTGCATAGAGTTTCAAGAGTACGGAGAGACTTGAGTAAGATTTTTGGTTTCCTTCCTGTTTTTTTCAGCCTTGTATACAGTAGCATATCGGCCAAATGGGCTCCTCTCGGCACCGCACATAACAGTACCGCCGGAGGCTCTAGCGTGGCGGGGCAGAACGGCTTCTCCAGACACGCGGAACAGCCCGCTGCTTCAGTTCTTTGACAGAAGTGGAGGATCTCCTCTCATTGACTGAACCGACAGGTGCTGGTAGCATCGTAGTAGCCTTCGCCTCGTCTTGCTGAAGAAGTGTGACGGTTTGGCGCTCCGGTGGGTACATCGAGATTGTGCGGTAGTGACTTTTTTTGGACCTAGTTGTTGATGTTTTGAGTGGCTGAAGATGTGTAAGCGCTTCCTCAGGTTAAGGACTGACTTGTTTTGTTCCCTTTGTGTAGTCTTGCTGCATTTGGTAAGTCGCTTTAAATCGCACTCTAATGTAGTACACAGTACAAAAATTATTATTTTTATATGCGGTTTAAAAATAAATTTCTTCTATTTTGATTAACTAATTGGTTTCATAGATTAAGTACAGTTTTTTATTTGTATATGCGTTTTTAAAGTAAGTGTCATCTATTCTGAATAACTGATCGGTTTCATAAATCGACTGAAGGCGGGAGAGTCCCGATTTTGAGCTGCCGGTCCCGTTTCAGCACGTGTCCCGCATTTTTCCCGCTTTTATAAAAAATATTTTCCAAAACTAATCTTGATATAGAAACACTACACATTACTGTAAAATATAATTATGTATGTATTAAGTTTTATAATGAACTTTTAAAAATAAATCAATTTTGAAAGAAACTCATCAGAAAGAAATATCTTCCTTAATAGGTTGCTTAATGTAATAGGTACTTCGCTGTTTATGACTGACATAGTTATGTTGAAGTTTATTTTCAAATGACGTCCCGTTAATACTGCGAAGAAAATCAGGAAGTGTTTCCTTGAACAAAAATAAGAAAATAAATTCCTTGTGGCCGCAAATGCTTCGTTTCGGAGATACAGTGTTGAGATTTTAAAAAAATATAGGGTTTTTATTAACATCTGGAGAACACTAATTCCCATTTTTTCAGCAAATTATAAAATAACTAAATAGCAGTATGTATTTTGGGCTTTTTTTCAATATTAATGAATATTATTCTTAACACACATATTATTATATAGTATTATTAAATATTATGGTGCTAAAAATCCACATAAAAATAAATATAGCATAAAAAATGTCGGCTATCATATAATTTCAATACATTTTTCTTTAAGTAGCTAAGATGGAGTTGATGAACAAATTTTGTGTAATATAAAAAATCCATGGCCAACTATGAGTGACAGCCGAGGTGACAACGGAAATTTTTGACATTTTTTGGAATCAGCGGATCATTTTACGTATGGCAGGACCAATTTTCTGACACATTTTCAGGATTAAGTAATTTTTTTTTTAATTTTTAAAAATAAAACTAGAAGGCCGCAACTGGCAGAAATTGTTTTCTTTTTTATTTGTAATTATAGGAAAATTCTAAATTTGAATACTTTTGTACATTTTTTCAGTTATTACCACTAAAAATTTCGATTTATTGTATTTCCTTAAAATCTCATTTTTTTCAAATGAAAAGAGGGTGGGCCCTATTGATTTTTTAATAAAGATTTTTTTTCTGAATTTTGTGGTACAACAATTTTTAAAATCCGTCAAAGAAAGAGAAAAGGAAAACAATTTCTGCCAGTCGCGGCCTTCCAGTTTTATTTTTAAAAATTAAAAAAAAAATACTTAGTCCAGAAAATGTGTCAGAAAATTGGTCACAAATATTTTAGATATTTATTTATTTTTTTATGCTAATTTTTTTTTCCTAGGAAATCGTATTCAAATTGTGTACAAGAAGATTTTTTTATATGATACACACGAATATCTGTTTAATTTTTGTGTTAAATGTACAGGGCGTTATGAGCACCTGTGTCGCTGTACTTTTTTCAGATTATTTTAAGGACGAAGATTTTTGGAAAATAATTAGTTATTTTGAAACAGCATTCAATTAGTTTTAAAAAAGCTATACTTGTTACATGTCGTTAAAATGTATCATTTTAGAGAAAACTGCTTTGAACGTTTGAGTTGTAAATCTACGAGTATACTAATAATAGTTTAAGGCTAGCTTACTCGGACGAAAAATAAGGTGATTTAAGTCAAATTACCTTAGTATATCTTTGCTTTCTTAAAAAGTTATAGACCCGAGAATGTATTTAAAAAAACATTTTGAGACCTATAACTTCTTAAGAAAGAAAAGTTGTACTAAGACAAAACTTTCTGAGCCCTATAACTTTTTAAGGAAGATATGTTGTACTAAGATAAGTTAATTTAAATCACTTTATTTTCGTCCAAAGAAGCTAGTTTTAAAGTATAGCCTATTCTTTAATAAACACCCTGTATTTAATTGTTTGGCCATCTAAGTATTTACATAATAGAAAAGATTTAAAGCAGTTGTTTGGTTGAATGATAGATTTACTTTTTTACCGTATTTATCTTAGGCATGCTGCTGCTATTAAGAACAGCATATTATGATTAATAAAAAACTCTATATAGAACATAGAACCATATTAACATAATTTGATAGTGGGTATACGGATTTTAAAATTCCTATTTGGCCACTCCACATATCTACAACCTTGCTAGTTCAACGTAAAAACAAGCGTCAGCTGTACTACTATAGATATCACCTATCTTACCAGATGTCACTTCGAAATTAAATAACATATTCAGTAAATAATATCCGTACAAGTATTTTTAACTTTACGTACACCACATGAAATGGGGAAACTGCATGGTTTTCCAAATATGTGCAGATGGAAAATGTATTATTAAATACAGCATTGTGTTGTATCTGTATACGATTTTCATGCTTTCGGATAACGCGGTATATCCGTTTATAATATAATAATAATAATATCTCTACTCCTCATTCTAATCACAGGGATTAGCCCAGAAGTCGGAGACTTGTGCGGGAGAGGGGGCGGCATATTATTATTAAGCAGGCCACATTTGCGCCCAGGAACGACTTACGTTGGTAGGCCCTAACCACTATTCAGTGCAGGAATGAGGAAAACCTGGAAAACCTCATTAATTAGGGGGGTAGTCAAATATCAACCGGTATCAATCTCTCACATTGATCCAAGCTAACATTATTCCACCCTACCATACCCGCAGAGAGGGTGCCAATCCTCCCACGAATATAGCTTATATACGGTCTACCGGCAGCTGTGCTCTAACCAAATCCGACTAGACACCTCGATTAAAGTACTAACGCCTAAACCGCGCGACCACTGACCGATCCAGATCCCGTTTAGAAGAGTTAATTTGTCATTTGTGATATTAGGTGAGATGTAACTGGTCTGCTACTTCCTGCTCGGCCTAATCGGCTCGACTTGCAGAAAGCGACCTACAATATCGTAGGTACTTAACCGCAGACCTCTCGCCCCGGGCGACGCGCCATTAAATCTATAAATGATACTGCAGGAAACAACTACTCCGCGGGCTAATGCCCCGACCGGCATTGAATTATACCTGCAATATCTGTGTGAAACAGCCAAGAACCCTTGTCGGCCACTCCACCAGACATAGACCGGTTTCGGGCTTCATCCGATGAGGGCTAACAAGCCCGAAACCGGATGATGCGTTTATACAATTTTTCTATCTGACTTCACTACATTAAATTGCCTGTTTTATTCTGAAAACATATTAAACAAAAGTTGTAAAACAGGATTATTATTTTTATAATTAAAACAAGTAAATATGTAGTTTGACATAAAATTAAATATATCTATATTGCAAACAAAGAAATATGTTACGTTTAGCAATACTGTAAGTTCACCACATCACGACTAATAATTATGACATTACCTACAGAGTATTGACACTTTTTATGGGTTAAAAATGCCACAGAACGTAAAAACACGCGCTAGAACGATTTTGGCGGCCTACAACATTTTTAGGATCAACTACTTAAGTATTGTATCTAATAATCTACTACAACTGCAGTGTTTATAAAGAAATGAATAAATGAGCGGGCTCTTTTATCCATCTATTTATTAATACCTGCCTACAATTACGCATACATTTTTTTTGATCAGTACAAATCATTAAGAATAATTAATCAATAGAGTCCTACCAAAATAAACCAAAATTTAGACTTACTTTTAATGCTCTTGGTGCGCATTAAGTACAATAGTGCAAATAAGTCGAAAATATTATCAGCATCAACATTAGGTCTGTTCCTGCAACAGTTGGAAACGATTTGAAACTATCAGAAATATCCGTCTACTCGTTCTCAACTTAACTGGTTAATTATTTCTGATAGTTTCAAACCGTTTCCAAATCTTATTAAACAGAGTTGAAACCGAGGTTAAACCCTATCGTCAAAATTCCCCAACCTCCCCAAAATCTATATAGCTGGTTTAGATCATTCCTTAGTGATTCCGGTTTATAGTAATAAATCCCTGTTTCTGACATAAACCGCACTGAACTTTGTGTGACGTCACAACAATGATATTCCATTTTTGGCCACGTGATTTTGTTTACATTCTATGGCAATTTACGAATGTTAATATTGTGACGGAATTTGCTCCACTCACACCCAAATCGACGACTGTGGTATAGCGAAACGCGAAATTGACCCGATCGCCCCTACGCGATTCTGGTAAACAAACAAATAATGCCGGGGTATGGAGGGGCAATTGGAAAACTGGAGAATAGACGAGAAGCGTTCGAGTTGTTCGGGAAATGGATCTAAAGATGCTAGAATTTGCTGGAATATTCGTTGGGTCTATAAAAGAAGAATAAACGGCCGAGTTAGTCAGTCTTGTAGTACAGTCTTGAATTGGAGTGATAGAGCGATTTACATAGCGATTAAAAGTGAGCTGTAATTAGTATTCAGTAGTGTACAGAGTAGTTAATAAATATCAGTGATTAATTAACGCATTGTTTTTCTGGCAGTAAGAAAAAGACGGGTTAGGAAATCCGTGACAATATTTTAATTGTTATGCGATTATTACCGCCACACATGTTCTTTCAATATGTTTGAAAGAATAACATGTAATACATTTCAAACAAATATAATATTAATGCAACTTCCCTATTGGTTTTTTCATTTTTTATGGGGTTATAACATAAACACTAACCATTAATCATTTGCAGCAGGCGTATTTTGCGTCATACTAATTTAAGTAGGTACTTAAATTATTAAGTCTGTAGTTAGAGATACAAATCTTGCAGCGCCTAAACTCGGAAATAAATTACTAGGCTATTTGCAGATTTATGGGATTCTAACCGGTTACATTTCAAAATTAAAAAAATAATAGTCAGTATTTAAAAAGAACCGTTTGAATAATTACTATAATATAATGCTTTGTGTCGAATTAATTTAAATCTTTACCCGACCTGACCTAAAAACGTTAAATTCCGTCAACAACTGCCGCACACATCTGTTGTTATTATTCTGTTCCATAATAATTACAGTTCGATTAATTTTAGTCTTAGTCGGTGTCTAGGCCAATCGTGCTGAATTATAATATCCACATAAGCCGGATGATAAAATAGTGATTCTGCCTCTTTTCGAAGAAGATTTGCCACCTAGACTCAGATGTTCCCATCATTACCAGCTTTCGAATACAATCGATGTATACAGAGTGTTTTTAAATGAAGTAGCAAAATTGAGACCGCAGATTGCTTAGGTGAAAATAAATCTATTTAACCTAACATACCTATATCCCAAGTCGCATAGTAAAAAATATACAGGGTGTCAAAGTGAAAACTTCTTAAAAATCTATAAATGATGATAAATGATCTCACCATATTGTTTGCTTCAACAATTCTTATTCAGGCCACGAATACATGCGTTACGGAGTTCCACAGGGCTCTGTTTTGGGGCCCTTGCTTTTTATTATCTGTGTTAATGATGCCTTCCCATTTTCATTACCTTTTCGTAGTATGTTATTTGCCGATGATACTACTATTTTTACGTCTGCCTGTAATCTGACCGATCTTTCATTGCTTTCGACGAAATGATTGAAAAAGCACTAAAATGGTTTTCAGCCAATAATCTTAAATTGAGTGACACTAAAACGCAAAATTTAATCTTTTCTACTCGCAACAATATAACTCAAGGCAAATCTGCCAGAGTACTTGGTGTGATTCTAGATGATTCTCTTACATGGACTGCCCATATCGACCAACTTGGAACTAAACTATCAAGTATTTTATTTTTAATTCGAAGATTGAAGCATTTATTGAGTGACGACTGTTTGATGATGTGTTATTATTCACTTTTTCACTCGCATTTGATGTATGCTGTAATTCTTTGGGGAAACAGCACAACTTCCGATAAAATATTTAAGTTGCAAAAGAAGGCTGTACGTTTGATGACTGATTCTTGTTATACTGAACACTGTCGACCGCTTTTTAAAAAAACTTAAAATTCACTCTTCTTGATATCCATTCTCAAAAATACCTCTATGTTATACATTTTCAATGTCATAGCTATGAGACAAGATCTGCGGACAATTTTATGATTCCACGTTATAGGCTAACCAAATCAAAGAAAAATTCCTTAAATTTTCATTTATATAATATTGTGCCAACTAGTTCAAAGTTCTTGAATGTTAGAAATTTTAAACACAAAATAAAATAATGTCACGGATTTCCCAATCCGTCTTTTCTCTTACTTCCAGAAAAACAATCCGTTAATTAATTACTTCTTTATTATCTACTGAACACTACTAATTACAGGTCAACTAAACACTTATTTAATTAATCGCTATCTAAATCACTTTGATATCTCCAACTAAACACTTTAATTCAGACTGTAACACAAGACTTATACAAGACTAACTAACTCGGCCGTTTATTCTTCTTTTATAGACCCAACGAATATTCCAGGTATATTCCAGTATCTCTAGATCCCTTTTCTCGTACGACTGGAACGCTTCTCGTCGATTCCCGATTTTTCCAGGCTGATCTCGATCACGGCATGTTGTTTGTTTACCAGAATGGCGTAGGGGCGATCGGGGCAATCTTAGACAATTCGCGGTGCCACAGTCGTCGGTTTGGGAGTGAGTGGGGCAAATTCCGTGACACTGCCCCCTCCTTAGGACCGATCGTCCCGATCGGATACACCTCTATACGGGAACAGACGCTCCAGATGGACGACCTTCATCTTACTCCTGGGAGTCCTCTGTATCCGGTAGACGACATCATTTATTCTTTTAATGACGGTGTAGGGGCCCTCCCAACGGTTCTGTAGTTTAGACGATCTTCCTTTCTTCCGTGTGGGGTTGTACAGCCACACCAGGTCACCTTGTTGGAATCCGACTGTATTGGCCCGGACGTCGTATCGAGTCTTCATGCGATCGCTCTCTAGTCGCATTCGAGATCTGACTTGATCGTGTACGGCTGCTAGTCTTCGTTCTAGCTCATGGGTATAAGTGTCTGGCTCTGTGGGCTGTTCCGCAGGACGACCAAATACCAAATCTGCGGGAAGGCGAAGCTCTCTTCCAAAGATGATCCTTGCGGGAGTCTTCCCAGTAGTTTCATGGACAGCTGAGCGGTAAGCTAACAGGAAGAGTGGAATGAGCTTGTCCCAGTCTGTCTGGTTCTCGTTCACAAACATCCTCAGATTGGTTTCTAGTGTGGCGTTGAAGCGTTCCACCATACCATCTGACTGGGGATGCAGTGGGGTGGTCCTGGTTTTCTGGATTCCCATAAGCTCGCAGACCTTTCGGAACACACCTGATTCGAAATTTCTGCCCTGATCTGAATGTAGTTCCATGGGTACACCAAATCTGCAGAACAGGTTGTTGACTAGCGCTTCTGCTACGGTTGTGGTCTCTTGATTGGGGAAGGGTATACTTCCGGCCATTTGCTGAAGTAGTCCATGGCCACTAGTAGATATCGGTTCCCACTTTGGGTTTTCGGAAAGGGGCCAGCGATATCAATGGCAATCCTCTCAAACGGTGCTCCTACGATGTACTGGCGCATTTTGCCTCTGGAACGGGTCTTCGGTCCCTTGCTGGCTGCACATACGTCACATTTTCGGCACCAATCTTCTACATCCGTCCTACAGCTCAACCAGTAGAAACGCTCCCTAATCTTCTGTAGAGTCCTATTGATACCGAAATGTCCACACCCAGTACCTCCATGTACTTCCTGCAGTACTTCCGTGACCCGGGTCCTCGGGAGTAGTACTTGTTTCTTGACCTCCGTTCCGTCATTGTTCTCCCATTCTCTTTTTAGGACACCGTCTTCCAACACCAAGGAATTCCATTGAGCCCAATAGCTCTTTAATGTTGGGCTTTTACTGCTGACTTCAGCCCATGAGGGTCGGTTGTTGGCTTCTTTCCAGTCTAGTAAGGGCTTGATGTCACAGTCAGCTTGCTGGTCTTCCCGAATCGCCGCTGAACTCCATCTGTCTTCAGGTTGGGCTGCTACCACCTTACAAGGAACTGATGAGATGTCCTCTTTCTTTTCAAGACTACTACAGTGTTTGCAGTTGACAGGACAGGGTCTCCTAGAAAGGGCATCTGCATTTCCATGTTTCCTGCCGGCTCGATGTTCAACAACAAAGTGATATTCTTGCAGCCGTTCCAGCCACCTGGCCATCTGTCCTTCAGGGTTCTTAAACTGGAGCAGCCATTTAAGGAAGCGTGATCCGTTCTTAGAAGGAATTCTTGGCCATACAGGTATTTATGAAAGTGTTCTAGGCTCTTGACGATGGCAAGTAATTCTTTCCGAGTCACACAATAGTTCTTTTCGGCTTTTGACAGGACTTTACTGAAGTAGCCCACTACTCGCTCTTGGCCATCTTGTATTTGGGAAAGAACTCCGCCAATTCCAATGTTGCTTGCGTCCGTGTCCACTATAAATGGTTGTCCAGGTATTGGGTATGTCAAAATCGGGGTAGTGCAGAGGGCCTCTTTCAGCGTCTCAAAGGCTTGCTGGCATTTCGTCGTCCATTCGAACAGGATGTTGTCTTCTGTGAGTTTATGAAGAGGCTTGGCAATGTCCGAGAATCCTTGGACGAATCGTCGATAGTATGTGCATAGGCCAATAAAACTTCGAACTTGATGTTTGTCTTTAGGAACCGGCCAGTTCTTTATGCACTCTGTCTTCTCCGGGTCTGTTTTCACACCGTTTGGAGTAATAATGTGGCCTAAGTATCTAACCTCCTTTTGGAACAGACTGCACTTCTTCGGGTTCAACTTCAGGTTTGCTGCTTTCAACTTCTTGAACACTTCGGACACGTTCTTTAGGTGCTCCTGGAAAGAGCGTCCCAGCACCACCACGTCGTCCAAGTAAATCAAGCAGGTCTCCCAATGCAGGCCATGAAGTACAGTTTCCATCAGTCGTTCAAAAGTGGCAGGGCATTACATAGACCAAATGGCATTACATTGAACTGCCACAATCCATTTCCGGTAGTGAATGCTGTCTTTTCCTTGTCTTCTGGGCTGACCTCGACTTGCCAATATCCACTCTTTAAATCCAAAGTGGAAAACCATTGCGCACCAGCCAAGGTGTCCAGAGTATCGTCAATCCTCGGTAATGGGTAACTGTCTTTCTTGGTGACGTCATTTAATTTTCTGTAGTCCACACAAAATCGGGTGGAGCCGTCTTTCTTCTTGACCAGAACTACAGGAGAAGCCCAAGGACTCTGAGATGGCTCTATGGTGCCTTGATTTTGCATCTCGGTTAACATCTTGTTAACTTCTTCTCGCTTGGCTAGTGGAAGTCCTCGTGGTGGCTGCTTTATAGGAGATGATGAACCAGTATCGATTCGATGCTTCACAACATTGGTTCTCCCAAAATCGCCTGGTTTAAGAGCAAACACATCTTCATTTTCACTTAGCAGCTCCTCCAGTTGTTCCACCTCCATCTCTGTTAATCTTTCCTTGGCCCTATCCACGATGTCCCTTAGACATTCCGGTAGACTGGTCTTGTTTAGTTTCTTCTCCATTTCGTTGTTTTCTTTGAGTGTTCTGACCATGGTAACAGGTTCACAGACTCCTACTTCAGTTCCTTTTGTAATTTTCTGTGGAAAGGTTTTCAGGTTAACTACCCGTACTATTGTCGTTTTCTCTGGTATAATCAGGGTGCGACCGGTGACTATAGATTTATTGAACAGATCCGGATTACTGGGTTCCACCACTCCAACACTGCAAGACATTTCCCCATCCATTACAGTAGCAACCAATGTTTCGGTCTGACCAGGTAGTACCACATCTTCTTTAACAACGAGTCTCCGTACAGCGTTATTCTCAGTGGTGGTCGTTAGCACTACTTCCTCACCCATTATCCGTAGCGTACCAGCATTCAAATCTAAGTTCACCCCTTTGCTCGTAGTAAGTCTAGTCCGAGTATGACATTGTCCGATATATCTGCTACCAGGGCTCTGTGTTTGAATTTGATCCTAATTCTATGTCAAGCTCGCATTCCCCTTGACTGGCAGTTGTTGTCCATTGGCTGTTGTAAGGACATAACGCTTGGCAGGGCTCTTAATACGCCAATCACCAATAATATCCGGTCGTACAATAGTTCTTGCCGCTCCAGTGTCGATTACCATAGGGAACATACGACCAAAAATAATGCCTTCTATTAGCAAGGAGTCAGAGTCCTGGAGACGTGATAACGTAACTTCTTCTTGTGGGGCATGGTACGAGGACGCAGCCGGCCTTTGCCCCGTCAAGCCGGCTGACCCTAGTTTTCCTGTGCAGGTGCCGCTTGGAAGTCGCGCTTTTGCTGATCCGCGACTGGGGCCCTACACTGTCTCTTCAGATGTCCCGTCTGCCCACAGTTCCAACATTGGAGAGGGCGATCTCTTCGGCTGCCAGGTTGTTCTCTCTTCGGATTGGTAGTTGGACTGAGTTTCTCAATGACCTCCTTCAACGTTTTGATTATGTCTCCATTTCCCATATTATCGCTGTTATCACTGATGGCCCGAACTTTAACATGTCTACCGGATGCCATCTTTGCTGCCTCAAATTCCACTGCATGCGAAAGAGCGTCATTCAACGTTTTAGGTCTTGCGAGCCGTAGTGCCTGCTGTGTTTCGCAATCTCTTAGGCCGTCGATAAAGACTTGGATGGAGAGCTGATCTACAAATTCGGACGGGGCTGTTGGATATGCCAATCGAACCAGTCGGGCAACGTCGGTCTCAAAATGTTGTAAATTCTCACCACTCTGTTGGTGACGATTCTTTAATTGTGCCTGATACACTTGCTGCAGGTGCTTATCACCATATCTCATTTCCATATGCTGTTTCAGAAGGTCATAGTTACTCTGCTGCCCAGCAGGAACTCCTTGTAAGACGTCAAGAGCTTCCCCTCGTAGAGCAACTATTAAAGCAGTAGCCTTTTCACAATCAGACCATTCGTTTGCTGCAGCTGCTGCTTCAAACTGACGCAGATAGACATTCCAAGAGACCTTGCCGTCGAATTCAGGAGGCTTCGTTTTCTGCGTTCGGATAACAGGTCCTTCTGATTTGATTACGCCCTCCTTTGCTATCTTGTCTAATTTATGTCGAAGCTCTTCGCAGGTTTCTCTAACCAAGTTTATTTCTTCGTCTATTTCTTGTTTTTGTGCTAACATTTTCTCTTCTACTTGTGTTTCTACCTTATGTGACTGCTCCTCTAGTTTTTCTTCTAGTTGTGTCACTTTATATGACTGCTCCTCTAGTTTTTCTTCTAGTGTATTCTCCAATTTCTCTAACTTTGTCTCCATTTCTTTCGTCTGATCCCTCATTTCCTGTTGTATTGCCTGTATCTGATCTTTCATTTTATACCCTTGCTCTTCTAATTTCTCTTGCATTGTCCGTCCCTGTTCTTCTAATTTCTTTTCCAATTTCTCCTGCATCGTTTGGGACTGATCTTCGATTTTGTGCCCTTGTTCTTCAAATTTATTTTGCATTGCCTGTCCCTGTTCTTCTAATTTATCTTGCATCGTCCGTCCCTGTTCTTCTAATTTCTCTTGCATCGTCTTCGCCTGGTCTTCCATTTTATGTCCCTGCTCTTCTAATTTATTTTGCATTGTCTGCATCATTTCTAATAGTTTTGCCAGTTGTGCATCCATATTGACTTGACTTCTAGTTACAGGCATTCACTCTATTTGGAAAGTTCTAGAATGTCCAGGAATGTGTTTGTAAATGTCACCGTTGACTTCCTTACAATGATACGAGTGCACTGATATGCCACACTTGGGTCTTTGTCTCACTTCGGTAGAAAGTTCTAGAATGTTCGAGAATGTCCTTCGCGAATAACACCGTTCACTTCCTTAAGTCACGACGAGTGCGGTGATATATCACACTTGGGTCTTTGTCTCACTTCGGTAGAAAGTTCTAGAATGTTCGAGAATGTCCTTCGCGAATAACACCGTTCACTTCCTTAAGTCATGACGAGTGCGGTGATATGTCACACTTGGGTCTTTGTCTCACTTCGGTAGAAAGTTCTAGAATGTTCGAGATTGTCCTTCGCAAATACCACCGTTCACTTCCTTGAGTCACGACGAGTGCGGTGATATGCCACACTTGGGTCTTTGTCTCACTCCCGTACAAAGTTCTAGAATGTTCGAGAATGTCCTTCGCAAATACCACCGTTCACTTCCTTGAGTCACGACGAGTGCAGTGATATGCCACACTTGGGTCTTTGTCTCACTCCCGTACAAAGTTCTAGAATGTTCGAGAATGTCCTTCGCAAATAGCACCGTTCACTTCCTTAAGTGACGACGAGTGCGGTGATGTGTCACACTTGTGTCTTTGTTTAACTCCCGTATAAAGTTCTAGAATGTTCGAGATTGTCCTTCGCGAATACCACCGTTCACTTCCTCAAGTCACAACGAGTGCGGTGATACGTCACACTTGGGTCCTTATTCCACCCACGCACAGGGTTCCAGAAAGTTCTTCCAACTTCCACTTAAACCCACTCACGCACAGGGTTCCCGAAAGCTCCTCAAACTTCCAGTTAAATCCCACTTTGTGGACAGGGTTCCAGAAAACTCTTTAAAACTTCCAATTAAATCCACTTCCGACACCAAATTGTCACGGATTTCCCAATCCGTCTTTTCTCTTACTTCCAGAAAAACAATCCGTTAATTAATTACTTCTTTATTATCTACTGAACACTACTAATTACAGGTCAACTAAACACTTCTTTAATTAATCGCTATCTAAATCACTTTGATATCTCCAACTAAACACTTTAATTCAGACTGTAACACAAGACTTATACAAGACTAACTAACTCGGCCGTTTATTCTTCTTTTATAGACCCAACGAATATTCCAGGTATATTCCAGTATCTCTAGATCCTTTTCTCGTACGACGGAACGCTTCGTCGATTCCGATTTTTCCAGGCTGATCTCGATCACGGCATGTTGTTTGTTTACCAGAATGGCGTAGGGCGATCAGGGGCAATCTTAGACAATTCGCGGTGCCACAGTCGTCGGTTTGGGAGTGAGTGGGGCAAATTCCGTGACAATAATTTCTTCTCTATTCACTTAATGAGTTTCAAAATAGTACCTTTAAATGGTAGAACTTTTTTCCTGCTTAGTGCATCCATCTGATTATTGAAGCAATCATTGTTTCTTTTTTTTTTCTTCTAAAAATGCTCGATATTTTACATCGCATCTAGCCTATTGGAAATACATTCCTCTATGCTCTGTTTTGCATAATATAATTAATATTATATTCAATTTAATCTACCAAACTTAACCCAGTTAGATTTTATCTTCCTAGACAGATATTTAACATACCCTTCTGCCATTCTACGCGGAAACTAGCGCGTTCTCCAAGAAATAAATTAGATGAACCAAATTTAGTCATGTACTGATGGCAATTTCAGATGTACTCCATATACATAATTTAAACAATCATATCCATTGCAGCTATGTAATAACTGAATGAGGCCAGGCCAGAAACTGAACGTAATAACTTTTCCATCCAATTATTTCAAATCTATAGCTCAAGTTTCTTGTTACAGTTAGGTACTGGTGCAAAATCAAAGGTAGATCTAATACGATCCTTTATCGTAATGAGGATCGGTCGCTGCTGCCATTTTTGTCCTTAGTTTACAGTGTGGGCGTTTACAATGGTTTCATTTATCACACCGAACTGCGATTACTTGTTGCAGTTTGTTATTCATTGAGAAAGGAATAATATGTTCTCCCTGAGCTTTGTTCTTCCAGTGATTTAAGATACATCTCTCGTTGATTTTATGGAAACAAGAACTCCTAAGACAACGTAGTAGAATATCAAACGGAACATACCAGTCTTAATACATGCTTGTACCGTTGGTTAGCATTAGCTATACTTATACACTTTTTCTGTTGAATTTTGGTCTCATCATGAACATTCTTACATTAAAAAAAAATCTAATTGAACTCTAAATCAAGCAATCTCTTGCAATGTCTTAATTTGATTTTGGTAATTTCTCTCTCAACTACAATAAACGTTTTTTGAAAGCTAGATACATGCAAAACAATCTTTTAATCTTGAGAAACATTCCATGCGTTAGACAAAATGCATTACAAAAAATTACTTATTTCGCCATAAGTATATGGCCAGAGAATTATTTAAGTTAAAATAAGAAGTGTCCAAAAAATTTGAAGTAACCGGAAGTAGGTATAAAAGATTGCTTATCAAAAAGCATAGCCGTTGCTGAAAATCATCACTCATCCATTAGATCTCTGCCAACTTCAATCTGTTGAAGTTTTCAGTTCTCAGAAGTCTGAAGTTTTAAAAGTGGCATACGACTATTTTTACAACAATCAAAATACAATAATGTATATTATCATGAACGTCTAAGTAACAACCAAAATATAGTGTATTTGGAAAATTTGGTATGCTACAGACTATGCGTGTATTCGCGATGCGAGAAATTCGGGAATAGTGTGTAGGGTCTTGTTCGTTAAAGATAATTATACATTATTTGCATTTGCACAATCTTCATACGCGATCTGATGAAAATTCTCATGCCACTTTTCAGACTCGTCATCAAAGGGTTTTCAATGAATGTTTGGGGCCGGTATTGTATGCAATCACCTTCTGAGACCATTCTTTCTACCGAATCGATTGAATTCAATTCGACAATTACAGGAGAGATGGTTACTGTCATAAAGTGTGCGTCTACAACCTCATTCCGTTGGTTCCAAATGAATTTCTGTTTCCCAAATCGACGCATATGCAGAAGAAAGTCGCTTGATTAGCCACCACGCTGTCCTGATTTAACCCCACTAGATTTTTTGCGGGATTAAAGGCAAAGTGAACAGACCAGACACTAATAGTCAAAGGACTGAAATAGCGCATCAAAGAAATCAATTAACCAATAACAGTAAACTCCCTCCAACAGTTTATCACACAGTAAAAATTTAGTTGAGTAAATATAGCCAACATCATTTCCTTTGGTCACCCGGTAAAATGAAGAATACAGTGCAATATGTCATAATCTTTAATGAAGCAATAAAAAGTGAATATCGGTAAAGAACATTATTGATCCCCCCATTTCAATGATAATGCAGGGAACAAACGGTCAACGCGACGTAAAACTGTAATGTCAACTATAAAATTATATCACTAATTGAAAACTAGTCGTTCTTACGTAACAGTAAAAGTAAACTGTAACTCGACATAAAAAGAAATTATTCGAGGATGGTTCGCCGATACTGCTATCGACCATATTCTCTGTACATGCAAGGGACAGCGATTCTTGTTACAGATATATGTACTTTCACCCTGTTCGATATGGAGCAGATGGCAGATCTGCCTCGCTCTACGTAAAAAGTTGTTATTTACTGAGCCACTGGCTGACAAGTGTCTTGCACGAGTGCCCCGTTGTAACAAGCAAAAATGAGGAAGAGTAAATCCTATTATTAAACAATTTGGAAGGAATGCGCAAGTGTCTTAATAGCATCCTTAAAAATGAAAGGAATAATTTTCTGTGCAAAGTTGTCTTACAAAGTACTGTTCGTAGCTAATTGTAGGCACTTATACAGGGTGTTCCGGTTTGTTTGGAACAAATTGAAACCGTAGATAGAATAAGCAATTTTAAGAGAAAAACTTTATATGAACATGGTCTTTTTCTCGATCAGTAGCGGAGTTACGGGGGGCTAAAGTTTCAGAAAAATATATATTTTTTTATTACCCTGGTAAAGTTTGAATTGGTTTTTACTCCCCTGATTCATTGTCTAAATTTCGTCTCGGACGTACAAGAAAAAGTTTCATGATAGCAGATCCTTGAAAAAATATCACCCTGTATAAGGATTTTAAAAAATGAAATTGTATAATATCCGAGACTAGTTGAGCAGTACAAGTATCAAATTTGGAAGCGCTGCGTGTAATATGAACTTGGTAATAAAAAAATAAATGTATTTTTTTGAAACTTACAACTCCACTACTGATCGAGAAAAAGACCATGTTCATATAAAGTTTTCCTCTTAAAATTGCTTATTCGATTTACCGTTTCAATTTGTTCCAAACAAATCGGAACACCCTGTATAACGGGATTCAGAACTTACCTAAGAAAATTATGGAATAAATGCGTCATGAGAAATGTAGTAAATAATTTTTGCAAGATCCTTATAGTTTCCGATTAAAAAATCATTGAAGTTGTAGTATTTCAACCTTTAAATGGCTGCTACTGTAGTCTCTAGCCAGGCGATTCCGAATATTGAAATCCGGTTGCTTCTTGTAGGTATTAACTTTATTGCGATGCGAGTCTTTACGTTTTTCAAGTGTCAAAAATGACTTAGTGGATAGCAACTCGAAGTTGATGAATATCGTTTTCATTTAGTTCGATGTGAAAATGCTTTAGCATAACAATTTCTCGGTAAACATGTGCCAAATGCAGCTTCTTTTACCGCAGTGTGCAGTGAGTGCAAATGTAGTGCAACGCGAGGGAAATTTTAAACCGAATTGTGGAAAAGACGGAGGTCCAAGAAATGGACGGCGTATTGCAGGAACGCAGCGAGCTATTATATCCATACCATCTACAGCGTGTCTAAGTATTAATACCAAGGTATTGGATGAGGAGGGCCGATACCATGGCTGCCACGATTTCCTGACTCAATAATTTGAACTTCTTTGAACAACGGTCGCAAAAAATATATCAGCCTTTAGAATACTACAAATAAAACACATCATATGCACCATTGTACTATTTTCACACTCATTACATCACTTAAAATAATAAAAAAATAATTAATTAACAATGGAATTACTTTACTATGATTTATTATAACAAACGTTGGAAATGGCCACCTTCAAAATAATGCTTCAGGAAGTTGCAGCTGATGACTTGAGATGCCCCAAACAAAGAAATCAATAGGGTTCATATCGGGTGATCTGGGTGGCCAAGGTTCACATGGTTCTTGAGTCACGTTATTACCGAATCTCTCATTTAAAAATTCACGACCAGTCAAACTAAAGTGTGCGAGAGCCCCGACGTACATAAACCACATTTTTTGTCTTAGCGTATAGGGAACATCATCAAGTAGTTCAAGTAAAACATTTTCAAGAAAATGTCTGTAGGAGGCACCGGTTAAAGTCATTGGTAAAAAGTAAGGTCCGTCAAGAAAATTGCCAATAATACCTACTCATACATTCAAAGAAAACTGATGTTGAAATCGAGATTCCATTATGGTATTAGACTTTTCATCAGGCCAAACGTGTTTACTGTGGAAGTTCATCTCTAGAAAACCTGAATGTTTGACCTCTACTTAAGAAACACCTTGTATGTGTATAAAAATTGTATCCTTTGCAAGTAAACGACTAATTGAAATTGCTTTACTAAAGCAAGCAATAATATTATGCTATTAATTGTCTATAGACTTCCACATAAGACAACAACTATCGTTCTTTTTGTCGTGAAAAAAGAAATCTGAAGACGGTGACTAACGCAGCCGTCAAATGAGAATTAGTTAACGGCTTGATGATTGCATTATTTATTGCTATCTTTCCCGTTCCCCACAGAGTGTAATGAAGCTGTACGGTTTATGTCCCTGACGATAACTGGAACTCACACACATTCAAATAAATATCGAACTGCATTATGCACATGCCAACGGAGAAGAACGGACTATCAAAGTACTACACAGGGCGATGCTTAACCTGTAGGTATGCATAAACTTCGAAAAATATAGCCGAAGGCGGATAATGAACCAAAAAAATGCGATTTCGCAAGTCTTGTTCATTGGGTCACCTCAGACTATCCTATTTGGGTTCATTATAAGCATAGATGAGAACCTGTATATATTGTATAGAATCAAAGTAATTTTAAACTAATTTCAAAACTGAAGGGTCCAGAACTGAACCCTGTGGTCATCCATACCGGGTACTCACTGTATCAAGTAGCTTTTCTCTCCAATGAATGTGATGAATCTAAGACACAAAAGTTCCTGTTTGCTGAAAACGTTGATCAATCATTTCAACCGGCCGATCTTTTGTTAGTAAATTAAAAATTTCAGTTGAAGCATGTAGACATGTAGAAATAATTTACTGGTTTTTCTAAAGAGTACTATAATCTACAATACAATATTCACTTAAATGTGTCACATAATTTTCTCACAGTAATTATAATCAATTTATTGAATCGTAAAACATTAATTGCTTGTTTAAAACAAAAAGATTGCTCATTTAATTTTATGTCACTTGTAATTAATTAAATAAGTAATCGAATAGAAAGTATTCTACTACAAGTTGTCTCGTCAGTCTAGCTGTATAGATCGTGATAGAAATATCAAATTTTATATTTATTCTATTTAATGACTGAAATAAATTTAAGAACAACCTAATTTTATTTTCAAAACACTTTCTTATGACTGATTTCTTATTATGGAAGTAGTTATTATTTACTTGTATTATTATACAGATTTAGAAAGTGAGGATCTTGATGGTGAATTGTGTTTAGCCGCTTGCGTATATTTGTGTCATGCTACACGCATACTTCCACCACAGCGTGCTTCTACTGTTCGCATCAGGCAGTGTTGCCAGGTGGGAAAAATTCAGTGCATGAGAATAATTTCAAAGAAGCATGAGGTTTGGAGAAAAAAGCATGAGATGGCTTAATTTATCAAAAAACACCTCTTGACACAGCTTAATTTTTAATTACTTTTGTAATGCCATTTTTATTTCATTAAAAAGCATTATGTTCTGCTATTTTATCATAATATAACATTGTAAGTAGGTTCTTACAGGTACTTACTTAAAAGTTATTAACCACGTAACCTTTCTAATTTATTTTATTGTTAGGCCGGGCGAACGATGAGGCGCAGTTGACGTGACGCAGGGTGACTCACGGGTCGTAAAATCTGTTGTTTCCAGAAAATGTAGATATCCTTACGGAATAGAGTTAAGAATCACTGCAATACAGCGTGAATACAGCACACACACCGCATATCCGTAAACTGTCATACCCGTTTATGTATTCATTGCTAATTATTAAGAGAGCAATCTACAATAAAGGACATTTCAAGTACCCAAACATTGTAGATAACTAACTCTATCTATTCAATTTTGCTCTCGATTTTGCCTTTATTTCTCGTTAGGTCTTTGTTTTGGTAGATTTCAAAGAGTAATTTTAATAATTTTATTATTTCTTTTTGTGTCTATTAAAAAGCATGAGATTTTGTAATCAAAATATGAGAGCATGAGATTTCCTCGGAATGCATGAGATCTCATGCAAAAGCATGAGACCTGGCAACACTGGCATCAGGTGACCGGACAGTTAGATTTGCAATGGCGAATTGGCGTTGGCGATACGGAACCGATTACCGTAGTAGTGGGGAATGCTTGACCAATGCACGTCGCCGCGCCTCTTATACTTCGTACCTTCCCTGCGATGAAGCGGCAATTTCTACTTTCTCTGTAAAGATCCGCAATTTCCGATTCTGTATATTATTTATCGAAAGTAACCATGTTAATTTACATCTAAACTTTAATTATCATACGTGGGCTCTTTGAAATGTTGTAGAAAAAAATAACTTACCTTTCCTTAGCTCTACGATGTACAAGCGTGGCACACAGATTTGTCAGCAAACAGGTTACATTAATTTAAGAAAAAGAAACACCACACCTCTAAAAACGATTTTTAATAACACATGACTTAATAACAGAATAAATAAAACACTTATTTGGGCAAATGAACATTTGCTACACCCCTCGCAATATTGTTCAATTTATCTATAAAACTAAATATCTTTCATGCAGTATTAAAACATTCAAAAGTAATCGTCGGTCAGTGGTCGAGCGGTTTAAGGCGTCAGTACTTGAATCGAGGTGACTAAATTGGTGTGGGTTCGGGCCCGGATGCCGGTAGATCGTATATAAGCTATATTCGTGGAGAGGATTGGCACCCTCTTGGCGGGTATGGTAGGGTGGAAGAATGTTGGCTTGAGTCAATGTGAGAGATTGATACCGATCGACATTTGACTACCCCCCTAATTAATGAGGTTTGCCACGTTTCCCTCATTCCTGCACTGAATAGTGGTTAGGGCCTACCAACGTCGTTCCTGGGCGCAAATTCGGCCTGCTTAATAATAATATGCCGCCCCCTCTCCCGCACAAGTCTCCAACTTCTAGGCTAATCTCCGTGATTAGAATGAGGGGTAGAGATATTATTATTATTAATCCCTATCTGTAAGAAAGTAGATAAGAATAAAATTGAGAATTATAGAGTAATAATAATCATCAATAATTTTAAATTTCTATTGTATTATTTCTCTATATTTTCTTATGTAAAAGCATATTTCTGAACACAACATGGAACTTCCATAAGTCTATTACAGATATCTAATGTCGTTGATGCTAACACATCAAATAGATGTCATATACATTGACTATACAAAGGTTTTCGATCGACTTGAAGATGATTGTCAGCACAATAATTATTAGAATTAATCGAATGAATTTGTGCCAACATTTGGTCTCCCACAGGGATCTGCTCTTGGACCTCTCCTTTTCAATATTTACATTAATGATACTATCACATTACTTACTTATTATATGGTGATGGTATGAAATTATATAACAGAAATGATCATTTTCAATACAATATGCGTTAAGCAGAATAATGTAATAATAACAAATTACAGCTTAATATTAATACATGCATTAGTTATTCCATTAAGCAGCAAGTGTTAAAGTTTGAATATACCATTAATAATGCTATTCTAAACAGACCTGACAGGTTTCCTGATTTGGGTATAATTTTTGATAGGAAGAAGATAAGGGAAAGCTTTAGAGTTCTTGGTTTTGTTTTGCGCTACTCTCACGATTTTGATAATTTTGATACATTGAAATTATTATATGAGATGTTTGTTAGATCTAAATTGGAATATTCTTCTGCCACATAGTCTTCTCAGTATATCAGACAAGGTGTGGAAAGAATTCAGAGACGTTTCTTGAAAGCAGTAGCTTACAAAGTGGACGGTAGTTATCCAGAAATTATCTAGAAGTTTAGCATCACGTAGAACTACCTATTGCTCAGTTATTGCTCACCATAAACCATTTTAAATAAAAAAAGAAACACAGAAGTTATATGTCCCTCAGACCAATTCTAATTCCGACACCACTGGTTTGTTTAAGCTTAAATTTTCCTCGTAAATCTTTGAATTAATTCATGTTATAAAAATTGTTTACCCTTTCTTTTTGTTTGATTAAGAACAATCAGTCTGTATACAACTAAATATTGTACACTTACAAGTGTTTCAGCCTTTTAAAATAACTCATCATTGGTGTATGTAATTACCTCCACATCATGCAGTTAGATCATTAATTATTATTTGTTTAAATATACCACAAGGTTAGCATAATTGTATTAAATTATGAAATTAATAAGGAAGTATCTACTCCATTCACAGACAGTATCAGTTTCTTATTGTGTTTATCTGCTCTGTTTTCTATGAAAATTACTATAATTTCCTCAGCAGCTCGTTCGCTGCTAAAGTGAACGAGCGTAGGAAGCCGGTAGATGAAGCCCTGGAGGAACTGTGTTTTTATACCTACATATTCTACAATGACTCTATAAGAACGTTGAAAGGTGTGTTCAATCCGGGAAATGTTCGAGTGACGAATTGATTTTGTAAAAGTAATTAAATAGCTACCAAAAAATGATGGGTATATAACTTGGCTCAGCAATTTCAATGTAATTTTCAATCAATTGTACAGGGTGGTTTTGGTTTTTATAGGGAGAGGGAGTTGTCATCGATAAAGGTGATCATTATTGTTACAGTTACTAATAATATTTGTTTAAATTAACCACATTTACTAAACTATGTATTTGAAAACGTTTATCGAAATCCCCTAGTTTATTTAGTTTTTGCTCTAAATTAAGTCAGCTATTATTCTGGTTTCTTTATGTATATTTACCGTATTCATGACTAAATTTCAATACATGACTTCCAATTAAATTCTGAATAAAATGTGGCACACGGCATAATGTTAATGATTTCGTTGTATAAAATGTGGAATAAAAGAAACTATCGAGCGGAACAGAAGATATTGTGGTTTTCTGCACATTGTATAGCAGATGCCCAGTTGATCTACTAAATAGTCTTATTGTTAGAAGAATTGTGCATCAAAATTAATATAATTTCAGAGCTTGTCCTCGATTATATCTAATTAGAATTATTGCATTCGGAACCGCTTTTCACAAATTTTTTATAATGCATCAAAAATGTTCTAAGTTTGTGTTATACACCTTTACCAGAAAGTTTACAACTAAAAAAGAATGCAGTATTTTAGATATGAGAGATTTCCAACCAATCCCACGCTGAGAGAAATATCTTTTAGTCTCATAATGAGTAAAAATTAATTATTAATTTTGCTACAAGAACCTGCCTGTTGTTATCCTAAACTTTAACCTTCCATTTATTTCTGCAATTCCACCTTCTTATTATATGCAGTTTTTCCCTAGCAAAATTAGTTATTGTGACTGCTACGTTTTCATCATAAGATGACTAGATCTATAGCAAAATCAGAAAATATTTCTCTTTACTTCAAATAAGTGATTATTTAGACGCTACGAAATAATTTATTTTCCATTAATAAGTACTCAGCTCTAGCTCAATCGTCGTCTTTAACTTTTCATTTTATATTTGACAAGTTACAAGTAAACAAGCAAGATATAATTTAGACAGAATAAATCTTCCTCCTTTTTGCTTTTTAGATATCAAACAACGTTTTTAAGTTGATGTTGATAAATAATGAATATTATAGGCTCTGACATTACACACAATTTTTTTTCAATATGAATGTCGATAAAATAATATTAAGACAAATTTCTCATAATGAAAAACAGAACGAGTACACAAAGTTACACACAATATCCTGGACCTGGATGTTTTGCCTGGTTTTAGATTTTTTCCAAACGATTATCGCTCTGAGAAGCTTTTTTAATATTATGTCGTATCTATTACTCACAGTTAGTAATGGTGCTACGAGAAAAATTCAAAATAAAAAAAAAGTAAGTAATCGTTTTCCATGTTTCTACTATTTATACAGGGCGATCTCGAATTAAAAAAAAATGAAGGTAGATAGAGGGTCCTTCATAAAAAAATGTTTGATTTAAGTCTCCTTAAAGAAGTTCGACCCCTTAACAGAATGTATGACTTTAATTTTGTACTCAAAACATGTACTATTTACCAAATTATTAATTACAAGAGACAAAAACCATTCTTAATTCAACAAACATTCAAATCTTTATTCAAAGAAAAAAGTAAAAAAAAAATCTAATAAAAATTATACAGAGGTACTTTATAATAGGACAAGGAAAATAAAAAATACTTGCAAACACGGAATTCCAGGAAACAACTACTCTGCGGGCTAATGCCCCGACCAGCATTGAATTACACCTGGAAAACCTATAGCAACAGCTAGAGTCCGTCACAAGCCCACCAGACATATACCGGTTTCGAGCTTATTAGCTCTCATCAGTATGCCATAGGTAAGGTATCCGACGAATAATCCTAGCTGTTTAGTCTGTCTAACCCGACAGAAGGGACCATGAGTACGCGGTGTAGAACTAACTACATCTATCTAAACAGCTAGGATTATTCGTCGGATACCTTACCTATGGCATACTGATGAGAGCTAATAAGCCCGAAACCGGTATATGTCCGGTGAGCTGCTGACGGGTGACTTTAGCTGTTTGTTATGGTTTTCAGGTGTAATTCAATGCTGGTCGGGGCATTAGCCCGCAGAGTAGTTGTTTCCTGGAATTCTGTGTTTGCAAAATATCGTTTCTCGCCGAACGCGATAAAGGTCGACAGCTTTCAATGGTGTCTACTGCATGTAGAACGCTTCGTGTCTGTGACATTTTCAGTCCGGCATGGAGTAGCGATTGGCCGATAGATGTAGTTAGTTCTACACCGCGTAAAAAATACTTGTCCAGAAGAAGATTCATCAGCCTAAAGATCCTATCTAATTTCACTTATTAATTTCAAAGCATTTGTAAGAAACTAAATAACACTTTAAATTTATCACCCCCTGTCAAAAGGTCGCAACTTCTCTAGAAGGGTTTAAATAAAAAAAATCATATAAAAGTCTTCTATTAAAATCGGTCATTATTCGAGATCACCCGGTATAAAGTTTTATTATTAATTTCTAATATCAGCTACGATTCACATGGAGGCTTATTGTTTTTCGCATAGTGCCGTGGAAAATCAGCTGCTATTAAAACTGTGACTAGCAATTTTATGACATTTACAGCAACTAATCGATCCATTGGAATTGGAGTAATTTTCCAAGTACGTGAATATCGTATCCATAACTGCGAAGAAAATATTATCATAGACTAAATGTATACATTTCGAAATTTATACCAGGGGTGTGAAAAATACCTTGATCGAGGATAAAGTTCACTTTAATCTTTTTATGTGTGAATTTGTCTAATTTATGAATGAAAAATATGAAAATTTGATGTTTTTTACATGCAAAAGGTACTCTTAAGAAACATCGATAGGACATACTGTCCTCGAGTAACATCGATTTGACAATTTTATAACACGACAATATTTCATCGAATGACTGATTGATTGAATGGATTATAGACAAATCATTTAATGATAAATTATGGTTCAATGGAAAACGGATTATTAATCATTAATAAAATGAGGAAATATACCATTAATCTTCACCATTGCTACTAAAACATATTTTGTAATCATTTTTACCAGTTTTGAAAGTAGTTACTAACGGTTTCTTTTGTTTCAGAGTATAGTTGCAGCGCAAGATTACGAAGGTAAGATTATATGTTGATTTATTTATACATCTCTAAAAAGCTGTAGCATTTACCTAAACTAAGTAGAGATAAGTCGGTTAAAGGTCTATTTACACACATCAGTAACATATCAGTTCAATGTCAGTTCCGTATCACTGTTCTTTGTGGTCGATCACTGATGTCAGTTCACACATATCCGTCCGTAGGCCCTAAAAAGAATTAGTAGACTATCAAATAAAGTGATCTGAATATATTTATCATGCAGTTGATCAAATTTTCGTACCAGCTTGATAAGCTTTTCATCCATTCTAAGCAATAGAGATATTTGGTTAGTTTGTCAGTAGAATTACAAAAATATCTGATACGACTCATCAATAAATGTCAACTTTTTGTTGGCACTGTCAAGCAAAAACCCTACTTTTATTAGTGACTGTAGATAAAATTAGAAAAAAATGTACCTTCTTGAAACCTTATAACATGTAAATAAAGATACGAAATGTTTCAGTTCCTATTTTTAGTCACGTAACATTTTCATCATTATTAACTGATCTAAATACCTTAATACGGTTAAAAATAAACTCAGCGAAGAATAACTGACAATAATTTTCTTTCTCTATATCTCATCACCTGCATACATTCTCTTTCAGAAGCTTAATGTTCCTGATCTAGATTCGGTAGGTGTTTTTGTGCATTCTTTCACTAATCTGCCATCAAACCATATAATTTAAACACCTGGAATTGAATTAGACACTACTATAAAGTACTATAAGAAATTTATCGCGTGTAGGTATGTACACATACAATACGTAACCTACTGAAAGCAACCGTTAAGGATGCTAATAACATAGATCCTTCCGAGCCCGCGCTTTGTATGACAACGCAATGACAGAAGTGAACAAACAGCGACCTTGGGTCAAGTGGACAATCTAAAGTTCAAGTTAACACATAAGTGACAATAGTATTAATAATAATAATAGCATTAACGTTTAAGTTGCGGTGAACTCCGAAAAAGAAATATAATAAAGTACCTAGAAATATATAAAAATACCGCTTTAGCCATGTAATTGTAGAAGCAACAGTATTCTTGTTTAATGTCATTATAACATTTTTAAATTACACTTTACCTTAGAATAATGGAATGCATACATATGTTGAAATGGTACTGCTTGAATGTTATGGAAGTAATTTGTTAAAGAGAATGAAACACAAAATATATGGAATATAAAAATGGTTTAAACATATATTGTTGATAAATAGTCAAGTACTTAGATACATATACGCTAACAATATTTCAAGGAGTAGCAATGAATGAAATAGTTATTTACAATATAATTGTTCAGATTTTTATTACAACAGATGTTCAAGTTATGAAAGAAGGCGTCAGATGAGTTTGATAAAGCATCGAGTGTAAATAATATGAATTTACAATACGAATATTGTACAAAATTGTATCTACTTTCATGTAATTTTTGTTGGAGACAAATTGATAGTTGAGACAGATGCCTAGCAATAATATGAACAAACATAGTTTTCATGTACGCCATAGTTTTCATGTACGCCATATTTAATAAGCGAAAAATTTCTAAAATGACAGATTTTCGTGTATAATTGGTAAAACATGGATTTCAATAATGATAGTAGTACAGAAGACATTCCGAGTATGCCTATCTTGAAATTTTTAAAGTGGAGGAAGCAAAAGGAAGCCTGTTGGTGGAAAAATAAAAAAAAACAAAACTTATGATGATGTTGTTAAACGTGTTTGTTAAATGAGCTTGTCGTAGAGAAAAGTTATGTAACATAACAATAGATGATATTCAGGATTTAGAGAGAAAACTTTGCTGGTAACTATGAAAGAATCCAAGACTAAAAGATAGAGCATACTTTGTATAATTGATAATAAAAACAGGTCACCAAGATATTTGGATATGTACAGACTAGTCACTATTGATTTTATTTAGAAAATTTTGCTTTCGATTTGGATTTAAAACGTCTCGGGGTTACTTGTGTTATCAGGATTTCGGAATATTGCTTTATAATTTGGTGTATGTGTTATTCAGAAAAACTGTACATAATGACTTTTTTCGTTATTTCAAAAACGTATATTGACCCAATATCTGAATGCCTACGTCTTTTTGCCATTCACTTAATGTCACGCTCCTCCAAAGTAGGTCTTAAAAAACTAACTCCGCAGAAAACAATTTTACTGTGAACGACATCTAACAGGAAATTCCTTTTGCAGTCACGGAGATCCAGTGCACGTTTGCGATCAGCAGCAACGCGGGAACGAGGGACTCGATAGTAGCAAAACTAAGGAAACCTGATGGATTCAAAGGACATCCCCTTTTCGCGGACGACCGGGGTGTTGATCCTGAAAGCGACTTGTCGTGTCAGATAAGACCAGACACTTCTGATCCGGCTGGACTGAAGTACAACCTTAGAATCACGGACTTTTCCAGATGTGGAGTTTTGAAAAGAAATGTAAGTAATATGTTGTATCAACAATCACTCTATTAATGACGTTTATCCCCAACCACTATCTTAAAAGGGTTGAATAAGTCTGTTTTCTGTGAATTAAAGGCCTTTTAATACACTAGTGGATTAAAATTCATAATACCACGCTTCGATTTTATAGCATTTTTTTAGAATTATTTTTATTGACATTAACATTTATCTCATGAGCGATCTTGTTATTTTGACCGGGATTATTTAAATTGCAAAACAATATCAATATTGACACGTTCAACAGTAGAACCTTATAACTGGGAAATAAACTGTCGCAAATAAAAAACATTATTTACGGCATATTTATTGAATAGACGGTTGTATTGAGGCTGAAGGAGGTCATTTCCAGCACTTAATCTAGCAAAATGTTACTACTAATTGTAACTCTAACTTAAATTGCGTGCATAAGAATGAAATTAAGAAATTTTCTCGAAAACGGTTCATCGTATCAAAAATTACCTAGAGACTTTTTTTGTGTAATTTTAATTGGTTTAATCGACAAAGCTTTCGAATTTTTAAAAAATCGTTGAAGTGCCATTCTTTTCTTAAATAAACTCTGTGAAGGTTAGCCATATCTGCGCTCATGGCTAAATAAAAATAATTTAATACCCTCAAAATGTAATCTGTATTTACAGATTCTATATTATTAGATACCTTCTATTTGAAAGTCACTTTTAAAACCAAGACATTAACATTAAGTTGCACCATAGGTAGGTAGGTACATTTAAATGTTCTTTACAAGCCCATGCTCTTATCCGTTCAAGCGCGCCACATATTTCTCCGGCAATTCCCTGTTATCGAAGTATTATATCAAGAAGCTATACAATTCCGACCATTCAGCACCATATAAGCTGCGGAATATCTACAGTACTGCAAAAAAACCGCTTGTTTAGTGATAGCAGACGCAAAATTAGTTCCTTGCTTTTCCTAAGACATGGAATTAAAACCGTTTCGTTATCTTTATGTAAATCTTACGTGTTTCTACGAGAACGTGAACTATCAAATGGGTTAAGCTAAAGCTCCACGACCAGATAAAATTTTGATCAGCCAAGCGAAAATTCTAACTGTACGCTATTAATGTCACAACTGTTTTATTTAAAAAAGTCCAAATGTACAACGAGGAAACAGTTTTAGTTCGACGGTTTATATACAGTGTGGCCCCTTAAGGACTAGGACACCCTTCTACAAATTTTGGGACTTTGGGCTGAGTTAAAAGATTTTTTTTGTATATATACAGTATCTTCACGGTTAGAGTTGAAAAGAGAGAAAATATTTTTATTTTTCATTACGGAAAAATGTTTGCTTTTTTTTAAAATGTGGTGTAAAATTTCAAGAAAATAATGTTTGAAGATTTTAAAATTTAATTTTCACAATACTGAAAATGATAATGATTGTGTAAAAAATCGACTAAATTAAATGTTCAAATTGTGCACCGATTAAGACGATTAATAAATTCTTTTTGGACGTTATCAATAACTTCAGGAGGTATACGATGTATCTCGTGACGAATTCTTGCTTTTAAATCTTCTAAATTAACCGGTCTAGTAACGTATACTTTACTTTTTAAGTATCCCCACAAGAAATAATCTAGGAATGTCAAATCAGGCGATCTGGTTGGCCACTCTATCGGCCCCCTTCTCCCTCTCCAACGATTCGGGGACAGCTCATCTAAATAAGCACGGACAGGTGTTGCATAATGGGGAGGTGCACAGTATTGTGAAAATTAAATTTTAAAATCTTCAAACATTATTTTCTTGAAATTTTTGTTGTAGAACACCATAATTTTTCATGATGTATGTATGTAGAATGACACGATCTTTCAAATGACATGGTCAAAATTGGGGGTTGCTATTTAAAAAAATTGTCGATGACGTCATATCTCGAACAACGATGACGTCACAAATATGGGTCGTATGTCAAAGAGTGCCTTTTTTAAAAACAAAAGTTTTTCGAAAACTTCTCAATTTAAAAAATAATGAATTTATTCGTTACTTTTCGAAAGCACTGTATATTATTCAGTTCTTAAATGTCTAAAATTATTCGTATTTGAAGAAAACACTATTTTAAGAATACTGCGCTTTAAAAAACTATTGCTCTAAACTAATAAATATCATGTCACTTCTATGCTCTTGATATACTTAATTCTTTAATAATATCTACTGAAATTGATATAGTAATACTTAGGTATAACAATTAAGAATGTCATATATTGATTATTATATTCATATTTAAACCATGAAAATAAATTTTGCATAACAATAAAATACAATGTTTACTTATTCTTTTGCTTGTAGGGTTTTGTCCATGTCCGTGTGTGGTTTCCACAATTTCCAGGTGTCGTGATGCAATCTGACCAAGAGCTTATAATAATGTGCAAGCCTCCGGAACCGACCGTCATCGAAAACAAGGCAGCTGGTTTTGCCGGCAGTTTGTAAGTATACTTGATTATAGTATAAATACAAAAATAATATAAAAACAGTTAAACAACAAAAAATATTTTGTTATTTCTTATTTAAGTCCTAAGTACATAAAAATTCAATGCATGACAAATAAAATTCTAGTTCTTCCGTAGATATAAAAGAAAGTAGCCTAATTTACGTATTTTTTTGTAGTTTTTTCGTGATTACTGTCACGAAATGTCAGATCCGGCTGTTATTAGTAGGCCTGCTTGCAGTCGTAGATGGTTCACGTTCACAAATAACTATAACTATTAACTAGGTCTATTTTTGTAGGTCCGTTAGATACGATTCTTTCGTTATGGAAGAATGCATACTTGGGTTTGAAATCCAACATTTTTTAAGTGTAATTACCCGCTTGTGACAAAAGGAACCGATGATTTTTTTTATTGTGGTTGTATATTCCGGAACAATAAGTCTCATTCAACCAACGACTCTGTTTTAGATCAACAGAAGCTATTTTAAAATGAGCAATGAATTAAACATGCATAATTTAACTTTCAGTTAATGAGGTAAAGATATACAGGGCGAATCTTAAGTGGAGGTTTCTGTTTTAACATGACAGACCTCAAATAGGTAACTAAAAAAAGTTGCAAGTAGTACCTACCAAAAAAAATATGGGGGGGCGTTTGAGATTACTGATAAAAAAAATCAAATTACGTTCCTGTATGAAACTTATAAGTTTAATGTAAAAGGAAATAATAAAAACACAAGAAAAATGCTAAAACATTCACTGCTCACATTAAGAATTTGACTATAATTACGCGTTGATGGAACTGGTTGAAATGGTACGGGACTGTTATTATACTGTCAATTACTTTACAAAATCGAAAATTTTTAAGGCACAATAATTGGGCGGATGTGGCGCCCTCTAGTGAATACGTCGAAATAGAAAACAGATTATGACTTCTCATATCCAAAAACATCTATTCCTAAATTTTTAAGTTGATACGAGGTATGGCAATTAAGTTACGGGAATTTGTCAATGAAAAAACAAGGAAATTAAATTTCGCCAAAATTTTATTGTCGACCTTCACAATAGTCTCCCTCTAACTCTACACAACGATTCCAACGTTGCTCCCACGATTGGAAGCTCCCTTGGTAATCCTCCGCAGTTAACCCGTTCAGCACCACGGTTACAGCTTCTTTGACCTCCTGTACGCCGTCATGATGAGTTCCCTTGAGGTGCGACTTCATCTTGGGAATAAAAAATCGCAGGGGGCAATATCGGGGCTATAGGGTGGGTGCGGCAACGTTGGAGTGCCTTTTTTGCAAAGACTCTTGCACGATGAACGAGGAATGGGCTGGCGCGTTGTCGTGGTGCAAGATCAAGCCGGTCCCGGCGAGTTCGGATCGCACATGAAAAACGCGGGCCCGTAGCCGTTCCAGAACGCCAACATAGAACTGTCCAGTCACTGTCTGGCCAGTAGGAACATATTTACAATGAATGATGCCGTAGATATCGAAAAAAACGATCAACATTGCCTTCAGTCGTGATTCGGACATCCTCGCTTTCGTTGGCCGCTCTCCACCCACTGCTGACTTTGTTTACAGGTCTCGGGGTCATACTCAAATATCCAGGTCTCATCTCCAGTGACTACCCGACTCATCCAGTCTCTACCGTCGCTCCGAATGCGGGACAACAAATCCTCGCAGATAGATTTTCGCATGTTCACGGGTGAGCATTTTTGGCACCATCTTTGCGCAAATCTTTCGCATATTCAACGGTTTCTTTGTTGACGTTTAACTCGTCAGACAACGCACGCCGGTCAGACGTGATCGGTGCAGGCAAACGGTCAACAAGTAGAAAGGTCAGAACACTATGTAACGCCAGAATATACAAAATATAACCTCAAATACACACACAGAAAGTTAGAAAACCACTTCTTCAACAAAATCAATTTCAAAGCGATTAAAGAATGTAGATATCCCAAAGCAAGGTCAGGAGCATGTTTGGATATCTCGCAAAATTATTGCAGAAAACCTAGGGTTCTACTAGGCTGTATGGCTTACATGCGGTAGGCAACGTTTACAGATATATTCTAACTTTGATATTGTGATTGTGCTGTTGGTTGCATATTTACATTTTAAATACAATTATTATTATTACAAGTTTTAAATTTGGCAACGTTGCACCCAGGCGGTCAACAATTTGGTTTCAGTGCTTTATGAATCGGTCAGTGATAGCCTGAAATATCCTCTTACAATTAATGACATTATGATTGAATCACTATAAACTGTACTGTTTCCTACAGTCCCCATGGTGCCAGAGTGTCAGGCGTGGTGGAAGAAACCCCGGGTCGCCTGGAGTACGAGGTGGCCCTCTACAAAGAGGCGCCAGCTACCCGCATTAGCAACGCAAGCGGTAGCGAGCTGCCAGTGGACCAAGCCGTCCCCATAGGCACCAAGCTGCAGCTTCGGGCGCGCATCAGCCCAGATTCTGCTTGGAAGTTCGTCAAACTGATGGAGGTCACCGTGAGTCCTGATCCCGATGACCCTCACATGGCTGGAAGCGTCGCGCTGGTCAAAGATGGGTAAGCAATTATTTTAGTAGTCAAATATAAAGACTGTGATTGCAATACGTGACACAGTAGATGTCAGAAATGAGAAAATGTTCATCATTATATCTGAATTTGAAAGGTTAAGGTAGGAATTCTAGAAATTTCTAAGAATTTGTCTAACATTAAAGTTTGATAACTTAAAATATATTTTCACCTGAAAAATACAAACAATTACACCATACAACCTCCCTGGCAGTGGCGTATCCATGAGGGGGCTTTGGGGGCAGAACCCCCCCATGGGTTGGATTGGTTGGGTTATACGGGTAATATCCCACTACAAACCTGCAATCACTCTATTTGCCAAGATTTGGCAACGCGGTCAGTGAATTAGATCACCTCCGACAACCCTACATTAGGATTCATCTGCAACTAAGTTCTAATTTTATTTTTGTAACAAATACTGTTCGTATCTGTTTATTATTAACATGTTTATGATGAGATCGTTTTTTATTTGCTTTATATTGCCACAGAATTTGCCCCGATCGCTCCTACGCGATTCTAGTAAACAAAATAATGCCGGGTATCGGGGCGCGACTGGAATATGGAGTATCGACGAGAATCTTTCAAGAAATGGATCTAGAGCTGATAGAAAATACCTGGAATATTCGTTTGGTCTATAAGAGAAAAATAAACGGCCGAGTCAGTCAGTCTTGAATGACAATCTTGAATTAGAGTGTTTAGTTGGAAATTTCCTGGAGTTTCATAGTGAAATAGTGTTTAGTTGAGTTGTAATTAGTATTCCGTGTACAGAGATTAATTAACTGTTTGTTTTTCTGGTAGAAGAAAAAATCGGGTTGGAAAATCCGTGACATTATTGTTTTAATTTATAATAAATTATTTATTTTTTTTATTAAAAGAATCTAGTTTGAAATACTTAACTTTGTTCACTGAACTCCCCCCGGTCAAATTTCTGACTACGCCACTGCTCCCTGGCATTTAAAAGCTTTATAATCTTTAGCGGCAATTGTAAACAAATTATTGTTCCCTACATCTGACATCTTAAATTTTACAGTGCCATCTAGAGGTTCGTGAATTTCAGGAATTATGACTACTTGATCCATAAGAGATATAGAAATAAAGCACTTCAATACTAGTCTAAATAATACATGGTTTTTTTCAAGTTTCAAATACAGTTAATATTATGTGCTATATACATCCGAAATTACCTATTTATGCAATAAAACATGCACAAAGAAATTATTATATAATAATATGTCGTGTTGATACAGTGGATTGTCTCAAAAGAAAATTGGTATTTCAGTTTCTTATGCAACTTGCCTTGTAACGGAAATTGGTGTACCATGTCACTACAGTAGCGGTTTTTGAGGCATACCAACCGCCAAAGTGTATTGTAGAAAGAGTATAAAAACATGTAACCGCTGCAGAAACAAATGAATGTAAACGTAAAAAGAAATCACTATTATGTACATGATTCGCGTTGTATTCTAATACAGAATGTTCGGAAGGAAAATAAAATATCTAAAATGTCCGAAAAAGTTTTCTTTCAGGGAGTTGAAATTTCAAACACTCAAATACAGTGTGTCCCAGTCAGCATGCAAAATAGTACTAAAGCTATAACAATTTTTTCCTATCGCGCGCGCCTACACGATACAGGATGTTATAAATTTATTGTTAAATAGTTTTTTGTACAAAGTATAGAGGGCGAATAGTATAAGTTTCTATTACTATTATACAGGGTGAACCTTAAATAAGTACAAATATTTTAACCAGCAGTATAGTTCTCTGTGTAGAACACATAATTAATAGTTTTTTTTTACAAAAAAATCAGAAATAAAAAAGTCAAATTTTAAATAAATTCTGTGATTTTTCAATAAAAAACTTGTTGAGAACCGCTGACCGGATAATGTTTATGAGTCACAAGTGTTGCAGATTGAACGCTTGGTTCACAGCGTTGCCAGGGTTAACAAACGGTTCTGGTAAACAAAGAAAATGTCGTGTATCGTGGCGGGACTGGAAAAATGGGGAATTGACGAGAAGCGTTCGAGTCGTTCGAGAAAATGGATCTAGAGATACTAGAAAATACCTGGAATATTCGTTTGGTCTATAAAAGAAAAATAAACGGCCGAGTTGTCAGTCTTGTATTGTAGTCTTGAATTGAACTGTTTAGTTGGATAGATCAAAGCGATTTAGATAGTGACTAATTAGTAGTGTTTAGTTGAGTTGGAATTAGTATCCAGTAGTGTACAGGGTAGTTAATAAAGATCAGTGATTAATTAACGGATTGTTTTTCTGGCAGTAAGAAAAAGACGGGTTAGGAAATCAGTGACATTATATTTTCTAGTTTTTTTATATTAGATTAAAATACCTTTCTAATACGGTAAAAAATATTACAAAAGCTAATAATAAAGAAGATATGGGTAGATATTGTGGGTGTAATTCAACACTAGTCCGCAGAGTAGTTAGTTTCATACAATATTGTTAATATACCTAAAAATATATAACAAACCTCATTTATTTTCCAATGTTCTATCTAGCAATATTACCATGTATTTTAGAAACATTCAGTATATGACTGAATGAAATGAAATTAGTATTTTCAAATATTTTGAAGGAAGGGCGACACCCTAGAGCCCTCCCGCACCGTCGCCGTACAACTCCTAGCTGGTACCCGTTAGGTAGTCTCACACTGCACGGAAAGTACCTCCCAGGTCTGTAAAAATACAGTTTAGCAGCAATTAAAAATATGACACGATTTAACCGGACTTTATAATTTGCATTTCGTTATTAAACTTGTTAAGCATGCGTTGTTAATGGCCATAACTTAAACCACTCTGCACTTCCTGTGGCTGTAGACTGTGCGACAGTTATAATTTCTTGATCTCACCTAGATCTCGGCAGTATTTATGGCGAACAAAAAGTCGGCATGGAGGCAAGGAAGTATGTGCAATTTGTAAATTGAGTTGTGTTCTGGTTATCAATGTGGGACATTTGCATTCTATAGCACAGCCGATTCGATGCACTTTGTTTATACTCGCTTTACTGAATTCCTGGTGAATTGCAACTTATCAACTGCAAGGGGGTCCCAAAATATTGCAATTTAACCACATCCCAGCTAGCAAAGTAGTTCTATAAATTTAGAGTAATAGGAGTTTTATATTCTGTTAATATTTTATAGTTGTATTTAGAATACTAAATTGTTGCATTAATGTGGCACATGTGACTATTTTGCCTTCAGAAACTGAATTGTTTTTTAAATTTGTTGCAAGAACGTTCTTAGAGCATAATTTATAGAGCACTTATAAGATAACTGCTAATGTAGCCCTGTAAGTGTGTACAATAACACAATTTTACAGCAACGGTGCTTATAGAATCAAATTACTGTAAAACCGATGCAAAATACTGCTTTATAGAATTATACCATCTCCTGTGACACTCTTATAAAATTATTCCGTAATGTCGCTTATAGTTTAATTATAGAACTATTGTATAAGGCGTTGTTAAGTTACAATTCTGCTGCGGAAAACAAATTACAAATATGGAAGCTGCTGTCGAACTTAAGAGAAAAAGCTCTTTAAAGCAGTTGTAGAGAATAATAATACAGTTGTTATAAAATCATTATAGAGTAAATAAGTAACAAAAGCCTTTTTGTTCCATAAAGAAACGCTATAGAACTATCATTTTTATATATGTAGGTTTCCCATAGCCCCATCTGATGAGACCTACCTGTAATAAGTCCGAAATATTTTGATCAAAGTATAATGGTGAAATTTGTATAACATAGTCGTGACTTTTAAAAATTATTATCTGCTTGAAGAAAGAAAATTTTATTACGATAGATAAGATTTATTTGATTTCTAAGAGAAATAGATTTTCTTATAGAAATTTAGTAAAATTCCAAACCTTAAACATTTTCACTTTTAGATGTTGAAGTTAAAAAATTTGTATAGATTTATTAAATAAGATTGAAATAAGTGAAATTACCACAATAAAATATGACAACACTGTGAATATTAAGTAGTTGCTTACGAAGCATATTTGCTCTATAATCATTGCAATCGACACAAAAATGTCATATTAGTGAGAATCCATTGGAAGTACAAGATGGAGCCTTTCTTTCAGTAGCCATATTGTGAAGAAGGAAAAAAAATCTTAATTAAAAATATGTACAATATAAATAGGTGATATCAATAATATGGATATACTTACTTTCTGACTATTTTATGTACAGTTGGTTGTTAAATTCATCAATTTAGAAAACATTTTTTATTAAATTTCCTTCATCATAGAAAATATAAGGTTAACTGAGGGCGCGTCAAAAATTACCATTATGTACCACATATTTCACGATAAAACTTTTTCCGCATTAAAATGTACTGCCCTGATGGACAAACTAAGCAATTCGTAATAATGTAAGTAAGTACTCCTATGCAGGCTGATTACGCCCATCTTATTGGCTCTTATTGGCCCGTCCATATTATTTCTAACATGTGCGATACAGAAACATTTTGTTTTTAAAAGATACAATTAAACGACTTTAAAGTTATTTAAATATAACACCATGCAACACAAAAATTGTATAGCGAAGTGCTATAGAATTTTTATGAGATTGCTTTGTAACTGTGTTATAAAAATTCTTTAAGACTTCTATAATTATTTCCTGCAAGCTTTACAGAACCGCTTAAAAACTAAAAGGTTCTATAGAACGGTGCCCATTTTTATGGTATAAGTGTTGTAAGAACGTTTTGAAAATGTTCTTAGAACAAACATTGCTCTATAAAATTTGCTCTGGAAACGTTCTTACAATTTTTACAGAACAAGAAATTGTTAGCTGGGATACCTATACAGGGTGTCCCATAACGTATGGGCCATAGAGCAACCGGAGGTAGTAGACATAAAAATGTATTTTGAGCCAAACTTGCCTAAGTAATATGTTACTATTTAAAGAATTACAGGGTGTTGAAAATTAAAATAAATTTTCGAAAAATGATAACTTTAAAACAGTTGAAGATATCGATTTCAAAATTGGTATAATTAGGTTTTTGGGAACGAGAAATACGAATTTGGCATTAGTTTCAAGATATTTCCTAGAGGGCGTTTCCTACTTGCTTTGTATTGAGTTAATTCACTAATACTTTTTTTACCTGTACAGTTAATAGAATTTATAAATTAAACTTTAAAAGAGACATGTTTACGTAAAAAGGGAGTTATGGGACACCCTGTATACAAAGTTGCCCACAGACGGAGTTACAGGCCTTCAAAATTAATATCTTTGAGTTACTTTAACCACAGAGTGCTTTAACTTGGAATAACCAAATTTGGTAAATGATTTAGGTTTATTATTGGTCTTCTTTGACAATGAGTTCAAGAAAATTGAAACACACTACAATGTGTGTACAAATACAAATATAAAGCAAGACTTTAATAGTGTTTATTAGACGAAATCAGTCAGTAGTTATTTTAACTGACTATGACTTGAAATTAATGTAGATAAAAACCATAACCAAACGACGCCTTTTTTCAAATAATTTTCTCGTGTTTATAACAGTTTAAACTTTAAGGTGCAGACCAGCTATTGCGTAACTGAAATTTCTCGTTTGCCAGTGGCGTAGCGTGGACTAATCTAGACGTGGGCCAAGTCGCATCAGCGAGGCCTTTTTCTTCCGCCATTGGATGCTGAATAAACTGAATATTGTGACACAAAATCAATTTTGGTTCAAATATTTTCATATCTACAATCGGGAGAAATTAAAAAAATTTAAATTTTACAAAAAAATTGTAAATGCTGTATCTTGAAAACAAAAGGCGATCGGACATTAGTGTATATAACTTTATTTATTATTTTTTGGTCCTTTATCGCGTGATACTATGCATTGTAGTTTTTTCAATGCCACCGTCTATATTTTCAAGAAAAGAATGGTGAAGAATCAGAAAATGTTTACAATTTCATTTATGATTAAACTAGTTAAAGTAGTGAAGTCTGGATGATCTGAAAATTTCATAATAATTATGAGGTGTTTAAATGTTAAAAATAATTATTTCTTGTAACCTCTTCACTACTAAAAAATATGTCTATAATAGAGCACACCCGGCAGGGTGTGCAAATTAATTATCGGTAAAGCTTATTCTTAGTAAGGTCTCTTAAGGGTGCTATTCTTACTATTTAGAGTTCATGGCGTTCGGTCTCAAATCACCACCAAGGGGGCCTTGCGCGAGGCCCCTTTAAGTGCGAGGCCGTGGGCGAGGGGCCGCTTCGCCCACGTCTAGCTACGCCACTGTCGTTAACCATATCAATCAACAATTTAGATCAGATGGGCCTTGCAAAGACAGTAGGCATTGTTCTCAGTTATACAGGGTGTCCCAAAATTAACCTGCCAAAAGATAAATGTTGGATTCTACTATCAAAAATAAGGAAATAATGTTATATAAACATAGGTCGGTAAACGCCCCCTAACAGGTCATCCATAAATTACATCACATGTTAATGGGGGGGAGAGTATCACCGGAATGTGACATAGTGTGACAAGGGGCAAGGGGGGTCAAAAACTTTGTGACATAACATGTTAAAATACAATATCCATAACGCGAAAATATGTGAATAAAATACTTTAAAAATTTACAAACTTGATCTATATTTATTAATAATTGTTTTCTTTTGATTATTTTTAAATACATACATAAATTTGAAAAATGTGTGATGTCACATCAGGAGGAAGGGGTTCTGAAAATGTGACAACATGTGACAAGGACGGGGGGAGGGGTTAAAAGTCCTAAAATAGTTTCCATCTTAAACTTTCAGTGTGCCAAAATTTTTAAATTAATATTACTCGAAAACGGAGCAGTTTATTGAAGTGAAATAGGAGTACGTAAAATTTACAAAAATGTTTGATCTGCTGGCGAAAATTACGAGATACAAAAAAATTAGGGCAATATTTACCAAACAAAACTATTTGTACAATATTCAAACCGATTTGTTATCTGATGGTACTCTGTTCAAAATCTTATCTTAGCAGTTTTTGAAATATTTAGAATAGAACATATTCTGAGTCTCCCCTTTTAAAGGGCCATTGCTCCCTTAGGGGGCGTTTTTCAACTTATGTTTTTATATTTTTTTTCTTATTTTTGATCATAGAGTCTACTGTTAAATGTTGACAGGCTAATTTTGAGACACCCTGTATATAAAGTAAGCTTTCGAGAAACAATTGCGGTTTTTATTCCAAGTATTGTCAAGAATCTATCATGTAATTGTTATCCATTATAAACGCCATGCGATAAATATGTTGCTAATTTACTAAACTTTAGTGTCTTTACATGTTGGTACTAAACTATCTCTTTCCAATATTCCAATACTAATTCAAATCGATTATTTTCCAGATGTCGAAACCGAGACTTTGCTTCCATTATCCCCCACCAACCCGCTCGCTACAGAGAAAGACACAACGAAGTCTTCCTCGATTTCGAGGCTTTCCTCCTCAGCACGATGAAAGAACGTTCCACCTTATGGATACACTCCCAGATCAAAGCTTGTATGGACATCATCGACTGTCAGCCGGACTTCTGCCTGGATCTGTTCGAACCCTCTGGACAAGGCAGAAGGAGACGGCGTAACGCTGAAGTCATAGAAATCGTCGAAGCACCAGATATCGACTCTTTGCACCATTACAACAGTACGACTCAATTCACTAGGATCAAAGGCAATCTGGAGTATACGGTGCTGATGCCGGGGGAGTTTTACCATAGAACTGCTACCATGGAGAACAGCTGTAGCACCTTTTTAGTTATAGCTGCTATTTTGGGCTGTTTGTTGTTTTTGTCTGCTTTCATTATGTGTTGGCTGGCGACCAGATTGCACACGGCTTTATTAGGAGCAGCTAATAATAACAAAAATATCGATGAGTTGGTTAGGGAGAGTAGTAGATATTCGGAATCAGGGTATACCGGAAGGGCAACGACGCAGTAACTGCAACTATTATAGTTGTGATAATATTGTCAAGTCATCAAAGAAATGATCAGTGGGTTTATCATTCAGAATTTAATTACGTAGAATCTACAGTAAATTTTTTAAAATTGAAATTAAAACAGTAATTAAATTTCTTTGGTCCTACATTATCATTTATTCAAAATGTAGGAACAAGCCGAGGGGGTAACCACTAGGATCAAAATTGTAACAAGATTTCGCAATAGAGACACTTTCGCGGAATCTCGAACAATTTCAAGGATTTCGCATTTGATAAAAATTGCCTCAAAAATTACTATTACCAAGCCGTCTACAATTTTTTTTAGATTCAGACTTTAAACTCTGAATTCAAAGTTTAATCTCTGAATTCAGACTGACTGTGTAGCCAATGACTACTAGATGTGTACGCATAGACCTTATAAATCATGGACCGGCCCTAGAAAGAGAGGTACGCTGTCCTGATGTGTACAAGAGGGATGAAGCTAGTCCGGGCAAAACAGATGTTCTATGACAGAAAAATATATAAACATAACCTGACAAAACCTTTCCTGTTAATATTGTTATTGATTTGTGTGCCTTTTGTGATTTAGTTGTGTTTAGTGTGTTTATTAACAATAGTTTTTAAAAACTCATAAACTATGGTGGAGTCGGTCTGTCACCGTAAATGTCATACGTCTGTCATTTACAGTTTTCGTTTTTTTTCGGCCAATGATCTGTGGGTTTGTGCGCGGACTAGCTCTATCTCTGTCGCACACATCTGAGCATCAACGATTTGTATAGACAGAAAACGGTTTTGCGCGCGTCCATGATTTATAAGGTCTATGGTACGCACTTGCTACGCCTTGCGTAGGTACTCATATTCTCTTAACTATTATGACAGATTGTGAACAGTTAAGGCTGCGCATTATTGGCCTCATTTGTGATATACTGATAAGAACTAACCAGTACATGACTAATGTCACCGCTGACGACTAACTGCGGCTGTTTGCTATAGGCATTTCAGGTGTAATTCAAGGGCGCAACGTTATTTAGACACCCAGTACTTAAATAGTACTGTTCATGACAATCCTACAATCAAATTTAATCAGGAAATTGGTGTTAGCACATTACGGCAATCTAGATCCAGAAATAAAAATAGATCTAAGGAAATTAAGTGGTCTAAATCATTTCCCAAACAAATACAGTCACACCTTAAATCGTCCCCAGAATCAAAAACAGTAAAATTATACATGGTGTTGTAAAATTTCATAAATGATGACAAATATTGTAAGGTTTTATTTTCCCCTGTATATTATGTCCTCTAAATCTCAATTCTCTATCTAGAATGCTCTATGACTTGTCCCATAATTTCGTTAGCAGTGCAAGTTCAGAGATTCAAGTCTGAAATCAGTTAAATAAACTATGAATTCAGATTAGTCTAAATTTAAAAAAAAATTGTAGACATCCACCCCCCAGCCCTTCTAGGGCTTTACTATACCTACTTATACAGGATGTCTTCAAAAGGTTGGTAAAAAACCACATACTCCGGGGGCCAAAATATCATTCCTAAATCAAGTTACCTCAGTCCAAAATTGTATAGTTTCAAGGATCCTGTATCTTGGAAGTGGTGAATTTTTGGCACGAGATATTGAATATGGTCTCAAATTTCAAATTTAAAGTAGAAGTACAGCGACAATAAAATAAAACAAAGAACATTAAACTTTGAAGACAAACAGCCTTCCAATAGTTCCAAACAATAACCGTGATACGTGTCGCGCACCACATGCTCTCGACTCATCCCATCTGTCATACGCCATGGCATAATAATATGAGCTGAGAACTGCGTTATTCGCGAAATAGAGAGAGTAACTATAATAACATCGATAATGACGTCAGTCTTTATTAGTAAATTTGCTTCCAGATGACGCAGAATTTTGCGTGGTTTTGCAGATTTCTCTGGATTCACGCGATTTCTTGTAATTTTGTACGATTTCTCGGGATTTCGCAAGATTTTTCAAGATTTGTGACAAGATTTCCAATAGTGGGTACCCTCTCGGAATAAGCATATTCTTTTTGAATCTGCCAAAGCTAAGAAAGAACTTTTATTAGAATTTTATATAATTTTAATAACAATGGTGGATGGTGCTAAACATGAAATTTATCGAATCTTACTACTTCAATTCATTGTATACATATTGTTTCCTAAATATCTGTAAATATCTACACTAATTGCATTATTCATAAAAACTGTGATTCAGGTTGGAATACAATGAATTATAACTGATTTTTTCTTACAGTCACCTACTAGTATTGTAAGTACTTTTTAGTTAATTCTATTTATTTGGTTGTTAAGTTTAAAAATAATTATTTATTTATTTATTTATTTTTATTGTCTAAGTGGAAATTTTTTTAAATTAGTTCTTAAGAATTTGTACATATTTCTACAATTTGTAGAGCTTATTGGAAATATATTTAAAAAGAAATTTCATGAATGCTACCATGCATTTATAAAATGTCTTTTGACCAAAGGTAATTTATTTCCAATGTTGGGATGGTGACGAAGTTAATTTGCACTTAGGCAGAATTACTTTATCGTATTTTATTTAGTATGTTAGATATTTATTGTGCATTGTACAAATTTACAATAAAATTTAAACAACATACCGATTAACTTTTTCTACACTGTGTTCTAAATTTGTAAAAAGTATGAGGTGATAGAATATAAAAATGAAAACGATATTTTTTTCTATTCCCTGCTATTGAAACACAGCTTTCTATTGTTGGTACAGCTGATACGATCATCCTCAGACAATGGTCCTCTTAAACATTCACAGCTAAAGTTAGGGAATTGCACATTAATTCTTTGACTGGCAGCAACATATTAGGCCACAGTATAACAATAGGGAAACTCTTATTAGATCAAATAAATGCTAATTAGGCTGTCTGAAAAGTAAGTAAATTTTTTCCCAAATAAAACACTTAAACTTCGCTCTTTATGTAAGGGTTATACAACCCGCAATACTGTACTGCCATAATATTTGCTTATAACCCCTTACTGTGAACCGTGTTCATACATTTGTCACGAAATTTGCTGTCCATACCCTAGAATTCTGCAAAATATTCCATAATTACCGATTTTTATGCAATGCAATATTTCACTTATTTATTCAATTTAAAAGTACACTAAAAAAAATAAATTATTAAAGTAAAATTTACTCTACATACAAAAAAAAGTATTAGATTGACCTCATAAAACTGTAACTTTTTCCCCAAATACATTGGACTTACATTCTGTTCCATATGCAATCAACCCAACAATATTCGTCGGTCAGTGGTCGCGCGGTTTAAGGCGTCAGTACTTGAATCGAGGTGACTAGATCGCTGCGTGGTTCGACCCCCGCTGCCGGTAGACCGTATATAAGCTATATTCGTGGAGAGGATTGGCACCCTCTCTGCGGGTATGCTAGGGTGGAATAATGTTAGCTTGGGTCAATGTGAGAGATTGATACCGGTTGACATTTGACTAACCCCCCTAATTAATGAGGTTTTCCTCATTCCTGCACTGAATAGTGGTTAGGGCCTACCAACGTAAGTCGTTCCTGGGCGCAAATGCGGCCTGCTTAATAATAGCATGCCGCCCCTCTCCCACACAAGTCTCCGACTTCTGGGCTAATCCCTGTGATTAGAATGAGGGGTAGAGATATTATTATTATATTTTCTCTAAACTCCTTACTGTGAAGGATGTTCATACATTTTCATGAAAATTGCCACTATACAGCGTGCTGTAAGATGCAATAGGATAAATCAAGTTCACACTTTAGAATTGTGCAGAAAATTTGAGTAGGTAGTTCCCAACGTTTTGATTGAAAGTATTTAAATAATATATATGAAATATGCAATGGGATAAATTGAGTCTGCCCTGAAATTGTGTAGAAATTTTCCCACATCTTGGTTTATGACTATTTAAGCAATATTGAGATGAGATTTGAGAGTATCAATGCAATATTTTGTTCTAACAATATTTGCCCTAAATCCCTTACCGAGAATGTTGCTAGATTTGCCGGGATAATTATCACATGCCTGCAAGATGCAATGGGATAAATCGAGTCCACAGCCTGGAATTGTGCAGAAAATTCGAGATATTCCCGACGTTTCGATTGTAACCTTTTCAGCAATATTAGAAGTTGAGATGAGATTTGAGGGTATGAATGCAATACTTTGTTCTATCGATAAATATTTGCCCTAAATCCCTTACTGAAATGTCCATGTGTTGTCGCAAGATTTACCGGGTTAATTATCACATGCCTGCAAGATGCAATGGGATAAATCGAGTCCACAGCCTGGAATTGTGCAGAAAATTCGAGATATTCCCGACGTTTCGATTGTAACCTTTTCAGCAATATTAGAAGTTGAGATGAGATTTGAGGGTATGAATGCAATACTTTGTTCTATCAATAAATATTTGCCCTAAATCCCTTACTGAAATGTCCATGTGTTGTCGCAAGATTTACCGGGTTAATTATCACATGCCTGCAAGATGCAATGGGATAAATCGAGTCCACAGCCTGGAATCGTCCAGAAAATTCAAGATTTCCCGACGTTTCGATTGTGACCTTTTCAGCAATATAAGTTGAGATGAGATTTGAGGGTATGAATGCACTACTTTGTTCTATCTAACAATAAATATTTGCCCTAAACCTCTTACTGAAATGTCCATGTATTGTTGCAAGATTTGCCGGGTTACTTATAACGTGCCTGCAAGATGCAATGGGATAAATCGAGTCCACAGCCTGGAATTGTCCAGAAAATTCGAGATATTCCCGACGTTTCGATTGTGACCTTTTCAGCAATATAAGTTGAGATGAGATTTGAGAGTATCAATGCAATACTTTGTTCTATCTAACAATAAATATTTGCCCTAAACCCCTTACTGAAATGTCCATGTATTGTTGCAAGATTTGCCGGGTTACTTATAACGTGCCTGCAAGATGCAATGGGATAAATCGAGTCCACAGCCTGGAATCGTCCAGAAAATTCAAGATTTCCCGACATTTCGATTGTGACCTTTTCAGCAATATAAGTTGAGATGAGATTTGAGAGTATCAATGCAATACTTTGTTCTATCTAACAATAAATATTTGCCCTAAACCCCTTACTGAAATGTCCATGTATTGTTGCAAGATTTGCCGGGTTAATTATAATGTGCCTGCAAGATGCAATGGGATAAATCGAGTCCACAGCCTGGAATTGTGCAGACAATTCGAGATATTCCCGACGTTTCAATTGTGACCTTTTCAGCAATATAAGTTGAGATGATATTTGAGAGTATTAATGCAATACTTAGGTTCTATCTAACAATAAATATTTGCCCTAAATCCCTTACTGAAATGTCCAAGTGTTGTCGGAACATATGGCGGGTTAATTATAATGTGCCTGCAAGATGCAATGGGATAAATCGAGTCCACAGCCTGGAATTGTGCAGACAATTCGAGATATTTCTGACAGTTCCATTGTGACTATTTAGGCAATTTTAGAGGACGAAATAAGATTTGAGAGTACCAACGCAATACTTCATATATTTAATTAAAACTGAGTAAACTTAAAAAAGAAAAATATAAAAGAATAAAATTAAAATTTACTCTGGAATAAATATACATATAAACACCAAATTAGATTAATAAATGGTTACATGGCTGAGCTTCTCATAAACTGTAAGTAATTTTTTCCCCATGTAGAACCAACTTAAAATCTGCGCCTTATGTGCCGAATATACAACTCAACAATTAATTTTTACTCCAAACCCCTTACTGTGACATTCATTCATGCTTTGTCACAAGATTAGCCGGGTTATCATGCGCCTGTAAGATGCAGTGGGATAAATCGAGTCCACACCCTAGAATTGTACAGAAAATTCTGACGTTACGCTTGTGACTGTTTACGCAATATTAGAGATCGAAGAAAGATTTGAAAGTACCAACACAAAATTTTATTTATTTATTTGAATTAAAACTGAATAAACTGAAAAAGGAAAAACGATATAAAAGTAAATAACAATATATTTTTCATTATTTAAAATTTACATTGGAATAAATATACATACATAAAGCATATACAAATAAAATTACTGTATAAAAATAAAACTGTACATTCACGTTTAAAAAAAATCGACAATCGTCCTACAATCCCAGTAGGCAGACTGTAGGTCATAAAACATTTGTAAAAACAAAAAACTCTATAAAACTCTTCATACAACAATAAATACAGCATTTGGTACATTTCTAAAAAAGAAAAAAATCTCAACAGGCATATCATTCCCTTAAGGTACAAAAATTTAATAATTTTTTTTTTGCTTTTGTGATTTTACTGGTTTATACACTTACTTTCTATTAGATATAATTATCACAATACAAACTCATACATTATTTCTAAATGTATTATCAAATAAAAATATTATAAACCAGTGTTTAACAAATCCAGCAAATTTTTAATATACCAACAGTGCAGCGCAATGCAACAAAAAGGTATGTACACAGGGTGTCCGGAAATGATGAGTAAAAAATTCAGGGGATAATTCTAGACCGAAAATAAATGCTACCTCTTTATAACATTTTTTCCAAAACTGATTATTAACGGTGTTACAGAGTGTTAAAGTTAAAATTTTATTTTCGTTGTTTGTAAATAATTTCTTAAGAAATCCAAATATTTACATAAAATTTGTAAATCGGGGTTTTTTGCGGACGAGAAATTCAAATATGTTCCTAGTCTTGACGTCACTAGTAGATGGCGCCACTTGTGGCACACCATGCTTCTTTTAAATGGCAGAATGGATTGTTTCAATAGTCAGATGGATACACTAAGCAACAAAACAGTTCTGTCATTTAAAATAAACATGTTGTGCCACAAGTGGCGCCCTCTACTAGTGGATATCTTAAGACGTTATTTACAAATATCGAAAATAAAATTTTTACTTTTAACACCCTGTAACTCCGTTAATAATCAATTTTGGAAAAAAAATTATAGAGTGGTAGCATTTATTTTCGGTCTAGAATTATCCCCTGAATTTTTTGCTCACCATTTCCGGACACCCTGTATATTTCAAATAAAAAAAAATTAAAAGCAGTAGTGAAGTTATAAATAATAATAAATAGTATAAATATATTCCGTTGTAAGACAGTATTCAAGAAGTTCTTACAGATAAGTTTGGAGAAAAAATGTAGAATCATCTTGGAAAAAATAGCTTTCTATCGAGCACACATACGAGTGGTTCTCAAACTGTTTTGCTAAGAGTACTGTTAAATTAAAACCCAGCACTCACCATCCACTTAAAAAAAAATATTATTTAATATTCAAGTTAAATTTTGTAACAATTAAAATATCATTAGAGTAACCCAAAGATTTTATTTGTTTTCGGTACACCTAGATTGAGAACCACCGTTTTTAGATATCAAACAATTGTACAGGGCGTCTCAATAATGTGCATACAACGATAACAGATGGTTTAAGAGGTTTATCTTAAGTTGCTTCGTTAATAATTAAAACAAAGCAAATAACTTTTTTTGCAGACAATTGTTTAGGTAATTTTTTTTTAATTATTTTTAAATTGTATTTTTTAAATTTCTAACAGTTTTGGATAAGTATTTATTTCATAAATTATCAGTCATGTATTCATCTTATATCCATCTTGTAACAAGAAATGCTTAAAAAAAATTAAATAATAAAAGCATTACCTTATATCTGAAAAACGAAGCTTTTACAGACTACAGTCTTATCCTCATGGAGACGCGAAATTCGTGAAAATTCGCCCAAATTATTTAATGGGGGAAAAAACTCAATTTTTAGTGAGTTTTGCCACAGTTTATAAAGTTCGTCGAATGAAGGTTCCAGAGAGTGTAGCTAAATCGCGGCTAAATGCGCAATGAACACCAATAAAATTCAATACATGGTGATTTTCCGGGTTGTTATGCCGTGACTTCGGTAACTGGTAGCTGCCAGAAACAGAGTTAAAATGCACATCCCTAGCATTAGCTGGGATACTTTTACCTGCCCTGGTTGTTCTCGGGCTAGGCTCTGTGGGGACAGACCCGCTATCGGTGTCTCTGGGCCTGTCCATATATTGATTTCGGTTCCTACTGTTGGTATTACGACTGCTACGGTCGGAACCGCTTCTCGGATACTGGTGGTCCTCCGAGGCGTTCCGTAGCCGCCGCTGGACCCGCCTCGCCTCGGAGGACCACCAGTATCCGAGAAGCGGTTCCGACCGTATCAAATTAGAACACTGGCCGTGAAAGCCTAAAAACCACCAATAAAATTCATTTGTACACGACGAAGTGGGAGAAAATCTATTTCTTGACAAATCACCGTGCCCCTTGAGCGCGCGAATGTGCGAGGCTAAATGCGCAGTCGTCTTTTGGTCGTCTAAAAAAACGAAATCTGAGACCTCGACGGTGAAGATGACGGACTGTATAACAGAATGTGGTTTTGCCAACTGCAATATTTTCTATCATTTTCATTATAAAACTGTCATTGACTGTCATGGTGGATTGTCAGAAGCTTTAAATCAAAATCTGCGAAATTCGCGCGAATTTCGCGTGCAGGAGGACAAGGCTTTAAATTCTTACTTTTTTTATTAAAGAATAATCAGTCACTTTTGTCAGTAGAAATTAATATACAGTATATGAACGATGGAAATGGAAATATTGTAGAATGTTTGTTCCAATATTTAATTGTCATCATATTACACAGAAAAGTATTGATTGTAGTCGTTATGTGCATATTGAAACACTCTGTACAGAGATTTTTTCCAGCAATGAGCACGTTCGTGGGCACGAAATTTGTAGATTTCTATGCTAATTCATGGTTTTTCTTCCAGTTTTTTAATGATTTGACTTTTAAGTTAAGTTAGTTACATTTTCAGACAATCTTACATTTAGATTTTGTATAAAAATGTTCAAGTTTCGCTACAATTATTTGAGTGATACAATTGAACGGCATGAATAATTATCTATATAATAACCATTCAAAACACGCTAACATATAGTGATAATGATAGCAATACAATTTTACAGAACTGTTTATTTAAAAATTATGTAAAATTTGCTAAACTTGAGACTTTCCTGCAATAAAACAATTTAAACCACCGAAATTTACATAAAAATGTAACTTCCTCACATAATGATAAAGATAGTGATATAATTCCGCGAACAGTTAAGTTTATTCCAAGTGTTTCGAATTTTACTAAATTTTGCAATTTTTTTCACTATTAAATAATTTAAGCAAAAAATTGCAACGTTTGTATGAAAATCAGACTTAATTTTTCATAACCTCACATAAAAGTAGCAATATAAATAGTTAAATATATTTCAAATATTTTGCGAAAGTCACTAAATGTTGATACTTCTCCACCATTAAATAATTTAAACTAAAAACTGCAAATTTCACATAAAAATCTGATCTAACCTACTCTTAACGTCACATAATGATATAATTTTACAGAATAGCCAACTATAGGTATTTCAAGTTTCTGTAAAATTTTTCAATAAAAGTTGAGACGTCCCACCATTAAATAATTTTAGCCAAGAAATGTCACTTAACACATGAAATCCTAACCTCACATAAATGATAAAGGCAACAATATTAATTTTGCAGAACACTTAAGCATATTTCTAATGTTTTGTAAAATTCGCTCAAGAATTGAGTTTCCTATCAATAAATAGTTTAAATAAAAAATAGCAAAGTTCACATGAAAATCCGACCTATCCTAACCTCACATAAGTGATAAAGACAGCAATATTAATTCTGCAGAATACTTAAAATATATTTCAAATATTTTGTAAAATTCTCTAAAAGTCGAGATTTTCCTGTCAATAAATAGGTAGTTTAAATAAAAAATCTGACCTATCCTAACCTCACATAATTGATAAAGACAGCAATATTAATTTTGCCGTATATGTACTTAAATATATGTCAAATGTTTTGTAAAATTTGCTAAAAGTTGAGATTTTTCTGTTAATAAATAGCTTAAATAATATATGTTCACATGAACATCTGACCTAACCTATCCTAACCTCACATAATGATAAAGATAATATAATTTCGCAGAATAGTTGAATATATTTCAAACATTTCACAAAATCCGTTAAAAGTTGAGTCTTCCGCCATTAAATAATTTAAACCGAAAATTGCAAAATTTGCATGAAAACCAGACATAACCTCACATAATGCTAAAGACAGCAATATAGTAAATCACAAGAATTTCTGCAAAATTCGCTAAAAATTGAGATTCTCCTGCCAGTAAGTAATTTAAACCAAAGACTGCAGAATTCACATAAAAATCTCACCTAACCTAACCTAACCTCACATAATGATAAAGATAATATAATTTCGCAGAATAGTTGAATATATTTCAAATGTTTCACAAGATCCTTTAAAAGTTGAGTCTTCCGCCTTTAAATAATTTAAACCGAAAATTGCAAAATTTGCATGAATACAAGACATAACCTCACATAATGCTAAAGACAGCAATATAGTAAATCTCAAGTTTTTCTGCAAAATTCGCTAAAAATTGGGACTCTCCTGCCAGTAAGTAATTTAAACCAAAGACTGCAGAATTCACATAAAAATCTCACCTAACCTAACCTAACCTCACATAATGATAAAGATAATATAATTTCGCAGAATAGTTGAATATATTTCAAATGTTTCACAAGATCCGTTAAAAGTTGAGTCTTCCACCTTTAAATAATTTAAACCAAAAATTGCAAAATTTGCATGAATACCAGACATAACCTCACATAATGCTAAAGACAGCAATATAGTAAATCTCAAGTTTTTCTGCAAAATTCGCTAAAAATTGGGACTCTCCTGCCAGTAAGTAATTTAAACCAAGGACTGCAGAGTTCGCATGAAAATCTCACCTCACCTAACCTAACCTAACCTCACATAATGATAAAGATAATATAATTTCGCAGAATAGTTGAATATATTTCAAATGTTTCACAAGATCCTTTAAAAGTTGAGTCTTCCGCCTTTAAATAATTTAAACCGAAAATTGCAAAATTTGCACGAATATCAGACATAACCTCACATAATGCTAAAGACAGCAATATAGTAAATCTCAAGTTTTTCTGCAAAATTCGCTAAAAATTGGGACTCTCCTGCCAGTAAGTAATTTAAACCAAGGACTGCAGAGTTTGCATGAAAATCTCACCTCACCTAACCTATCCTAACCTCACATAATGATAAAGATAATATAATTTCGCAGAATAGTTGAATATATTTCAAACATTTCACAAAATCCGTTAAAAGTTGAGTCTTCCGCCATTAAATAATTTAAACCGAAAATTGCAAAATTTGCATGAAAACCAGACATAACCTCACATAATGCTAAAGACAGCAATATAGTAAATCTCTAGTGTTTCTGTAAAATTCGCTAAAAATTGGGACTCTCCTGCCAGTAAGTAATTTAAACCAAGGACTGCAGAATTCATGAAAATCTCACCTCACCTAACCTATCCTAACCTTACATAATGATAAAGATAATATAATTTCGCAGAATAGTTGAATATATTTCAAACATTTCACAAAATCCGTTAAAAGTTGAGTCTTCCGCCATTAAATAATAATAAACCGAAAATTGCTAAATTTGCATGAAAACCAGACATAACCTCACATAGTGCTAATGACAGCAATATAGTAAATCTCTAGTGTTTCTGTAAAATTCGCTAAAACTTGGGACTCTCCTGCCAGTAAATAATTTAAACCAAGGACTGCAGAGTTTGCATGAAAATCTCACCTAACCTAACCTAACCTCACATAATGATAAAGATAGTGATATAATACATTTAAAAATTCGCATGAAAAACTGCAAATTTCCAGACCCTGAGCTTTACTCTTTGTTACATTACCCAGCATGATTGTTCTATTAAATAGAAAACATAACATCTTAAAATATGTAGAATACAACGTTAATTAACACATCATAAATTTTGGGATGATTCCAAAAATATATTACATTCATAAAGGAAATATATCCGGCTAAAATCAAAAATTAATTTCTTAGAACATCCTACTTCTAGCAGAAAACAGTTTTTGTACTATACAAGACAAAAAACGAGAGTATTCACACTACAACTCTTACCGATATTACACGAGTTAAAAAAATTTGTACCTGTCATCGTGATTGCCTCGATCGACACATCAAAAAAATTATGTGCTGATCTTATGCTCCTCCAGCGCCTGTATCAACTCGATCTCTTTCTTCTCCTTCGTCGAGTTCCTCATCTCAAACTCCAGCCTGTTCCGGATTATCCTCTCCACTATTTTCTCGGTGGTCATGTCGTTACCGGAATCCACCGCGACGAATTTGCCGATCTCTTTGGGGTACTTGAAGGGATCCTCCCCGTTCTCGTCCTCCATCACGGGAGTCTTACCGTGGACCACCACGTCCACCTTGAAGTGGTCCATCAGGTCTTTGGTGACGGTGTAGGGGGCCCCTATGACCACCTCCGAGACGTACTTGCACGCGAGGACGCTCAACACCCTCTCGTGCAGGTTCATGATGGGGAAATTCGAGCGTTTGTATCTGTTCACGACGGGGTCCGTGTGAAGCCCCACTATGAGGTAGTCACCCTGTAAACAAGAGATAAAATTGATATACCGCGAAGCGTGGTCATGCTCGATTTGACGGCATGATGAAAATGTTATGTTAATTACAAGTTCGGTGAAGCGTGAATGGAGTTAGCGGCGGCAAAAAAATAATGAACGGTATAGCTCACTTGTTCAATGTCTTTACTTTCGTTTGTTTCGTAGGGAAGTTTCCCTTCCTACTTTCTATCTGGAATTGCTGTAAAAGATATTAGTTTTATTAAATATTAAGTCGATTGTTAGTCCCAGAAAGCAAAGCGGCTGCCGATTACGAATTCTTTGTGATATAAAATTTATTTTTAGTCGCGTCAAATTAGCATGCGGTTTTCTGCTAAATGTTCAGGGAATTGTTTATAACAAAAGGTACATCTAACCTCTGTACGCTCGCAAATTTTTAATTGTTTATTTTACAAATGACCCATTTTTGTTGAACATATGGCAAATGTCACACACGATTCAACGAAAATGTCTGGAAAATGTTCTCTCGGGGGTTTTCGAGGTCCCTCTTTATCACTTTGGTGTTAGCTTTATTATTTATTGCTAAATTGTTGTAACTGGGCTAATTAACAAATTAAAAACTCCACCCCCAAAATCACTAGAGAATCGGATTTTTTCCAGGATTTCTGGCTTATTAAGGCAAACCATCGGCACAAGATTACGCAAATATAATTGTTTATCGTTTAATTGCTGCAACCTCGCTAATTAATACATTAATAACTCTTCTCCCGGAATCGTTAGAAAATCGGATTTTTTTTGTTATAATTCTGGGATTATGGGGAGAACCATCGATACAAGGTTGTTGCACGAGTTTGTTTATTTTTCTATTTTTGCAACCTGACTTCTTAACAAATTAATAACTCTACTCCCGGAATCACTAGAGACCCGAATTTTTTTCCGGGATTTCTGTCTTTTTAAGGCGAACCATCGGCACAAGATTTTTGCAAATATAATTGTTTATTGTTCAATTGATCCCAGAATTATTGCAAAAAAAATCCGATTTTCTAACGATTCCGGGAGAAGAGTTATTAATTTGTTAATTAGCGAGGTTGCAACAATCAAACAATAAACAATTATATTTGCAATTACTTTGTGGCAATGCTTTTCCTCATCATCCTAGAGTTATTGCAAAAACATCTGTTTTTCTAGTGATTTCGGGCGTTAACTTATTAATTTGTTAATTAGCCAGGTCGCAACAATTGGAAAATAAACAATTACGTGCAACAACCTTGTGCCAATGGTTCTCCCCTTGATCCCAGAGTTATTGCAAAAAAAACTGGGTTTCCAACGATTGCGGGAGTAGAGTTATTAATTTGTTAATTAGCGAGGTTGCAACAATCGAACGATAAACAATTATATTTGCAAAAATCTTGTGCCGACGGTTTGCCTTAATAAGCCAGAAATCCTGGAATCCGGTTCTCTAGTGATTCCGGGGGTGGAGTTTTTAATTTGTTAATTAGCGAGGTTGCAACATCGAACGATAAACAATTATATTTGCAAAAATCTTGTGCCGACGGTTTGCCTTAATAAGCCAGAAATCCTGGAATCCGGTTCTCTAGTGATTCCGGGGGTGGAGTTTTTAATTTGTTAATTAGCGAGGTTGCAACAATCGAACAATAAACAATTATATTTGCAAAAATCTTGTGCCGATGGTTTGCCTTAATAAGCCAGAAATCCTGGAATCCGGTTCTCTAGTGATTCCGGGGGTGGAGTTTTTAATTTGTTAATTAGCGAGGTTGCAACATCGAACGATAAACAATTATATTTGCAAAAATCTTGTGCCGACGGTTTGCCTTAATAAGCCAGAAATCCTGGAATCCGGTTCTCTAGTGATTCCGGGGGTGGAGTTTTTAATTTGTTAATTAGCCCAGTTACAACAATTTAGCAATAAATAATAAAGCTAACACCAAAGTGATAAAGAGGGACCTCAAAACCTCCCGAGAGAACATTTCCCAGACATTTTCGTTGAATCGTGTGTGACATTTGCCATATGTTCACCAAAAATGGGTCATTTGTTAAATAAGCAATTAAAAATTTGGGAGCGTACAGAGGTTAGATGTACCTTTTGTTATAAACAATTTCCTGAACATTTTGCAGAAAACCGCATCTCAATCCGACTTCTCCGCCAAAAGTTGTCCATTTTCACATTTTTCATGATAATTTGACGCGACTATTTCATCGGAACAGATCCTGTTACAAACTGATAAAAAATATCAGTTCATTCCATGATAAAAATCCCTGACTCACCAAAAATAAATTTAGAGAATGCAGACCAACAAACACTCCATTTTTCCAACAATAAATTTTTTCTATTCTTTTAGTTTTTTCCATTAATTTCAAACACTTTTTTAAACATAAATCATTCAGATTCAGTACATTTTGAATGATAGAATGTACACATTACCATTCCAAACAATCTACAGGGTTATATTTTTCCCTGTGATTTTTAGATTTCGTAATCTTTTAGATTTTTTTTTTAAATTTTAATTTTAGTAGAGAATCAATCAACTTTGTTGGTGGAATATTGCAACACTATTTAGGAAATTTAACAACAATTTAACAGCAGAAATTAAACATAAGAAGCAAAAAAGCACGGCATTTGCAGTGTGTTCTAGTGTGAATGTACAAAACTTTACAAAATGGTACTAAAACTCTCATTATTTTTTATTTTCTAGCGTGCAACTTATTGAAAATGTTAAATTTTTGTGCGAGATGTATTCTAAGGTTGTTAATGTCATAACATTCGTTTTGATCTAGTCATAGTAAAATTTCTTCGGTAACTAATTTTGACATTAAATTAAAACAAATGCCATATTACATTAACGACCTTGTCGTAGAGTATACATCTCCATCAAACATCAATTTGATCCCTTGAAGAACTTCAAAAATTTGGCTAAAAACAGTTATTTTGATGTAACACTTTGCATGCCAATAGGCGTACGCAAGAACTCACTCGACCATTTCGATCGGATCTATAACTCAGAAATTTTGTGTACGTTCATATCAAAACACCCTGTATCAGTTATGCGATTACGTAAGACAGTTAAACGAAAATCAACCCAAACCAGAAAACCGAAATGAAAAATCAACTTACTCTTACCTGCTCTCTGGCCTTCTGCAGGAACTCCAGGTGGCCCACGTGAAAGAGATCGAAAGCCCCCGCCACGTAAACGATCTTATCTCCGGGGTTGGGAGATTTGCCGTCTGAAAACTGGATGATCTTCTGCGTGGTAGGAAGAAACTGCGAACAACCCGTATAAGGGGACCTAGCAGAGGAATCTTGACCCATCGTTGATGAATGCTCCTTGGCTACATGATACTCATACTGACCTTGATTGAAATGGTTCCGCGTCAATAGTAGCATGCGGCCTACTAGATCTGTCGTGGAGACCCCCGCCGTCCGCTGCACCTCTCTGAAATAGTTATTTGTTTATATACAACTACTACAACAACATGTTTCAGTACGTAATACATAGGACCTCAGATAACTGAGTAAAATGTAGATAGATAACAATATATCGCTTCTCCGGAAGAACAATGACATAAGTGAGAAAATCATTATTCTTCAGAAATCGCATTTAAAGGAAAATTATTACATAATAAAGGCAAATTAGGACTTAAAGAATAGCTTTAAAACCGCGAGTGTAAACTTTATTATGTAGATTTTTTTGTAGTTTTGAATAGTACTATGTGTTCCATGACACACAAAAAACCTGAATAATACAGTTAGAAAAAAGGTGGTATGTTCCAATTATGTCGTTGTTCTTGTGAAATGTCATGATTTTTTGCAATTACGTCAAAATTATTATTCATACAATTAAGTTTTTTATTTAACTCTACTTTATTTTGCAAACCATGTTTAGTGAAAGTTTAAAAAAATAATTTGGGCATAAAAGTAGTATATTGAACAAATACTAGAAAACAATACATTAAAAGAGGCACTGCAGAAACTTAAAGATTATTAATGAGAAATCAGCTTAAAAACCTTTTCAATTTTATTTGTTTATAAATCCAAACTTAAAAACTTTTATACCTAGTAGAAAGCAACACTGAGATCTACAAACTTAAACTACTCACAAAACTACTTCTAGACATCAAAATATTAAAACAAACCATTGTTAAATGTTTCTTAATATTTTGTAATTAAGTTTGTTGCTAAAAGAATTTTCAAATCTCTTTGTTTGTTTTCTGAGATATAAATTTTGAGTGGTAAGCTGGTTTTGTAGTAATGTCATTTAACGATGTTACTCCAGCAGATCGTCTGTTTCTAGTTGTGATTCTAACAGGAGCTTGTTCCCAGTTTGGTTGCTTATAGCTTGTTTTGTAATAATATACACTGCTCCTTTTCAAAACGGAGTAGTTTTATGTCAGCTATTTTGATTTGATCCCCATTTATATTTTTGTGGATGTTGAAAGCAATTTCATTGGTAGCGACTTTAAATCAATGAAATCACTGTAACTCAATTCCTTAACGTTAAATGGTTTTCCTGTCTTCTTTGAAGCCCTAATCAGGGACACCAGCTGATCAGGTACGTAAATAGGGCCCGATTTTTAGCCCTTTTAAAGTTTTTCTATAACACTATGGGTGGTGTCTCCTTCATTTTGTGTATCGTATGAGGAACTTGTGTGTAATTGATTTTATTTCAAACTTTTCAACGGCATAAAAATACATTGCAAACATGAACCTAAAAAAAGAAACTAATGTCACAAACGGGTGCAAAAGTTCTTCATTCTTTATTAAAATATATCAAGAAATATTAGAACCTGTTCTTTTGCTGGCCACAGCAATTGTCCGAGTAGAAAATGATGTCGCTGTTAGCACGACTATTAGCGATTTCCTTGATAAACATTAACACACATGATCCTATCTCCACGGCGCCTCTATTCCCTTGTCCTTCATGCCAAAAGTAACATAGAGTATTATCGTTGTTTATTTCAGAAATCTAAAAGATAATGAATTAAAATACATCAGAGTGCTGACCTCACCTTGAAATTAAAACAATAATTTAGTTTCGATTTATACCTTACCGTGAAATTAAAACAATTTAGCCTTGATTTATAAAAAATGCTGAACTTTGACCCATTGGCACGGGCAGAACAGCTTGCAAGTCATAAGTAGCCAAGACTATATTGGATTCCTCTTCCTTCGTCTTCTCTTTATCAGCAGCCTTCTCCGCCCTACTTAACCTCTTTTCCTCCTGATGCAATTCATAGTCTTTTTCCAGCTTGTCTTTTCTTCTCCATTTGCGTTTTTGTATCCTTCACAAAAATCACATTGATCCTTCTTAGGATAAAAAAATCCTATATTGAATTCTGTGTTGAATATTCTGGCGTAATAATCATAATTTGCTGATGGTTTACCAAGGGAAGTTTGTTCTTTAGCATAATTTCTATGTAACTCGGCTATGGAAAGTCCTCCATCTATGAATTCTCTGCTTGTATTTGCTCTTTGGTAGTGACTTTCGATTCTCGGAATAGAGTTTATATGTATTCTAACAGAATTCAAACACTCCTGATCGATTTTCTGGTGTTTTCCATGCTTACCACGTTTATCTTCTGCTACAATACCAGAATCACTAACTTTTGATTGAATAACAAAGCGAATGGTCCTTTCTGTTATTCCAAAAGTATTTATGATAAAAGTTTTGCACACACGTATTCTCTTTCCATTATTCAATAGGTAAAATGCACAATTCTGCCTCCTAGGATCTCGCAATGTAGATACACGTCGATACTTCAACTGCAATGGTTCAATACATGCTGCTAAGAAGTCACGTTGTCGTTGCAACATACCAAGGTTCCAGTAGCTTTTAAAAAGTTGAAGCCTGATTTCCCGGAAAATTTTGTAACACATTTAAGGATGCATCTATCAGAACACGGGCCCCATAGTCTTCTCTTTAACAATTTTTCCTGTTCTAGAATTGTAGCTTTTTCCTGAATTTTTCAATAACTTCGCTCGGTTTTTTTTCCATTCCTCTGGGTTATGAGACGCTTTTTGCCTTTTTTAAGAGGTCTATCATTCGCTTCAGAATCATTGCTTCCATTTTCGAGCTGCTCAGGATCTTCTGAAGAATTTGAACTTTCTGAAGGGATATACTCATCACTATCTTCCCCCCACAAATTTTCTTCATCGTTTGGATCATTTTCTCCATAGTCAACCTGTTTCGGTGCTTTTCGCAGTTTTATTTTAGTTGACTAAAATATGCTCAATAACATTATATATCTCTCTGCCAAAGCACGATGTACTGGGCAATTGATCATCATTTAAAGCACAGCAAACATTATCTAAAAATAAAAACTTCATGAAAGCAAATAGAAGTTTTATTATAACATTTTGACACGCTTTTTCACTACATGTAGTTCGAGAAAACCAAATCTTATTTAAAGTTTGGGAAAATTTATTTATCTCTTCTGTATTTTTCAAGTATTATGAATATTGACTTAGGTTAAAAAGACCAAAATCAACTCAGCATATTGATTTGACAACTTGTTTTTTTAAGGAATGATGGACGAATATCGGTCGACTCAATTCTGACAAAAGCGACGAAAATGAAACACCTAGAAATTAACGTGGCAGATTTATTGTTTGTACTTCTTTGGGTTTTCTCGGACGTTGCTTCTGTTAGCTTGTGTAACAAGAAAAAGGTAAAAGTTCTTACCAATAGGATCTGAATTGACTACACCAATCGGTACCATTTCAAATGTTGATTTATCAGAAATCGTAGAAAAATTGTGTATGTCTACCGGCGTCAGCTGCTCCACATTTTCTGAGTTATTGCCCACGGATTCAGAAATTTCTCTGACCATATTTACCATCAATTTACCACGGTTCATTTTGGTAAAATGTTTAATTGCCTCTAAAACGTATTAATGAGATAACTTTGCATAATAATTTTCTTATACACAGATACAACAAAAATATTAGGGTCATAAATAGTGAACAAAAGAAAGTCTTTGGGTAAACAATGACAGAAACGGCAGTCAGCGGCTGCAAAATTAATATTTTCAGGATAACAATGACACAACATATACTTACGGCGTTGTTCCAGTGCTCTGAGACAGGAAACTGCAAAAACTTGGAGGAATAATGACACAATGATCACTTGAGTCGTTGTTCCACTAGAAAGAGACACGCAATAAACGCAACTACAGTTATGGCGTTGTTGAAGCGATCACGATGCAGTACACACAACAGTGAAGTCGGAACTGACCGACACGTCGTTGTTCTCTCAGATACGAACGATGATTCGGCAGAAATTGAACAACGACGTATCTACCCTCTAGTGGCAATTGAACGTACTTCATTTATGTCGTTGTTCTACGGGAAAGATAGCTAAATTTTAACACTTTTGACGTATTTAACTAAAAACCTAAAAAAATTGCACTTACGTCATTGTTCTTCCGGAGAAGCGATATGTAGGTAACATTAAATTTTTTATATACAATCGGTTTTTTTACAGCTGTTTTACAGTCGAAAAGTTTTGGCCCAAGTTGCAAGTTTATTGTCTTAAGCATGCGCAGTGAAGATAAAACATAACAAAATCATTTGATTGTTTTCAAGTTCAAGAGATTTTTCGGTTAGGACCAAAAATTTTGCCAATTGTTTATTTGTCAAGATATTTTCGAAAAATTATCATAGGTTAGGTTCAGTTAAATTAGGTTATGTTAAGTAGACCTAATCGTTACGTGTTTTTGCTCATTGTGATTATTATAATTTGTATTATTTAACTGTTTTTTACCAGTTTTTTACTATTTGTACAATGACCTGTCTCATATCATGTATGTGATACAAAGAGATTAATAAATCTATCTATGTCATGTTCTTCTGAATGTTTCCGAACATTTACAACCCATGAGAATGAAACAAAATATCAAATAACATAACTTGACATTATTATAACTTAAAAGTATCTTTCAGATTAGCCTGGGTAACTTTTCAAAAATGGCGGCCATACAGAGGAGGCCTAGTCGAGAAGAAAACGTACTAAAGAAAAATAAAGAATGTTAATAGAGTCGACATGGAAGAATCACTAGTGATTCTTCTAAGGAAACCCAACATTTTATTAATGTGATAATATATTCAATCTTACTTCCGGTCTTAAAAAAAGATATCACATGACGTATGGATGGATTCAGATCTATACCGTTTTTGTGACACCAGCTGAACAGATTATTGATATCATGCTGTATTTTAGTAAAATCAGATTTATCATTTATAGCTAAGAATAATTTCTGATCATCCGCAAACCGTAAGAATTTACTAGGAGAAACACTCATAAATGTCATTTACAGAGATGTTAAAGGACAAAGGCCCCAAGTGAGAACCTTGAGGCACACCAGACACGACTGCAATTTCACTGGATATGAAGTTCTCAAATCCAACTATTTGACGTCTCAGTAAAAGATAGCTCTTTATCCAATCAACAAGAGAACCACAAATTTATTTCCAGTAATTGAAGTTTATACATTAAAATATTGTGATTTACTCTGTCGAACGAAGAAAAATCTGTATAAATAGAATCAACTTGAAATCCAGCCTCCAAGGCGTTAAACACATAATGGCTATAAACAAGCAATTTTAACTCTGTTGACCGTTCGATTTATATATGAACCCAAATTGTTGATCAGTAATAGAACTTGATAGAAGAGAAGTCAAATAATCGCAAACTAAACTCTTAAAAACTTTTGGGATAATACTAAGGATACTAATGGGACAATAATAAAATTATTAACAAAAGATCTATCGGTTGCCTTGAAAATAGGAGATATGAAACCTAATTTCCAAAAACTAGGAAAAATACCCAACCTTAAAAACATTAAATATAATCCACAATGGTCTAGCCGAATTTAAAATTGCAATACCTAAGTACATCAATGCACACAAAGTGACTTTGTCCAAATAATTGAAAACTGTCTACTAACACATCAGTAAGTCTGTTTTTTTACTTTTACAATGGGAAATACAATTACATAATTATGTTAATGAATTAATAAATTTAAAAACAATACATAAACGTCAATTTAATGATTGGAAATAATTGACACAATTATCAAAACTGTGTGTGTGTTGCACTGTGCTGCCACAATTGGTAAACAACTGAAACAAGACAATGGAACAAAATAGAAACTGTGTGGGTGCTATGATTTACCAGATTATGGTTGCAAAAACATCCTGTATATATTAATAACAATGTTGTTACCAATTATTTAGAGGCCAAAAAATAATCAAATCATTTTTAGAATCCTATAACAATATCAATAAAAAAGTATTTGAAGAATTAGTAGTGCATAATTTTAAAAAGCCTCAAATTAACAGGTATTGAGATATTATAGATATACTGGTAGGTAGTCACATCAAACGTATATGAGAAAATTATAGCAAGTAAATATATTATGGATAAGAACATAAAACAAATAAACACGTTTCATACAATTCTTACTGGCAGTTGAAAAAACTGTAAACAAAATTTACATTTTTCTCTAATCTAACTTGCATTCGGGAACAATAACGCATAATATAGATTAGTCACTGATTACTGCTAAAAATTTAGTATTTGGAAACTGAATTACATAAAACAGAACTTCTATGAATTGTTTGTTTAATGTTTTAAAATATGATCCGTACCTATCAATCAAGATTATAAATAAATTACTAAATTTTGTGTTGTAAAGTGCTAATCCCTTTAATCTACAAAAATCCAAAATATGTTTTATGTAGTAAAAAACTAGAAAAATGTTTAAATTATTTAAACACTTCAAAATTTCAAGAATTAAGTATGAATAATACACGTCAACTACAAAAAAAAAAACAAATAGAGATAAGATTTACGTGTTTAAAAATGTTTGTAATACAAAATTCATTTACATAGTTAAAATAGTAGTTACGGATATGATAACAATCCTCATAAAATTCATTTAATAGAGTTTCGTTGGTTGTGCATACTAAGGAAATTGTAGGAGGCCATTTATATTGAATTTCACTATTTCAATTGAATTAGGCATTTTCTTATCTCGATCCCAACAGCCTGAATTTTATAAAATTAACACTTTCCTACAAAAAAACATGGATGTTTCCTATTTCTGCAATTCAAAAATTTGAAGCAAGGATTTGAAGCAATACTATGTTGTCAAATTTACGATAAAAAAATCTACGATATTTGAAAAAAAAATCATAGCATGTCGTGTATTCACCAAGTACAGGGTGATTTTTTTATTATGGGAAATGCATTTTTCTAGGCTGACGTGAAATGAGCATTGACAAAGTTTGTTTGCACTGACTAAGACTTGAATTTTAGATAACAAAACCATAACCAAAGCAAGCTCCTTTTTTCTCAAGAGCATATAATTTTTTTTACAGATATTTTTCATTTCAAGCTTTTTTTCACACAACTTCTTTCTTGCCTTTATAACAGTTCAAAATATTATTTTGCATCAATTGATGTAGGTACTTAATTTTTTTGTTACATCAAACTTCTCACGCCCTGTACAATTGGAATTAAAAAAAAAACACTACGTACTATTTTTGAAAGGCCCATTTGATCTAAATTGACGATTGATATGGTCAATCAAATATTCCAGTTATACAGGGTGATTCATTAAGAATGGGCAATCTCTGAACTGGAGATACTGCACACCAAAATATGGCGATTGAGCTTAATGTTGCAGGTTTACGAGATACAGGGTATTTAAAGTTGGAATTTTAAATTGAAATTTCTTAATAATTTTGTGGTTTTAAGCAGTATCGTCTTGAAAATTGGCGACTTTATGGTTTTTGGCACGGCAAATAAGAATTTTTAACTAATTTTGACGTCACTAGTAGAGGGCGCCACTTATGGCACATCACATTTCTTTTAAATGGCATAACTTTTTTGCAGCTTATTGTATCCATCTGTCTATTGAGACAATCGATTCTCCTACCTGTTATATCTGAAAAAGGTATACCTTGTTGAAGTCGTAAGGAGTTGATTTCCCATTCTTAATAAATCACCCTGTATATGTGGTCTGTATTTTTTGAACTGTTATAAAGGCAAACAAAGTTTTTAGAAAGGAAAGCTTGAAATAATAAGTTCTCTCAGTATCTTTTCAAGTCTTAGCCCTCGTCTTAGCCCAAACAAACTTTGTTTGGCAAAACTCACTTTGCTTCAGCCGTTTACAGCAAAAATGCATCTCCCATAAAAAAAATCACAACGTACTGGTACATATATATAATCTATTGCAATACATTTAGGTATCCTAAATGGTACAAAAAAAAATCAGTGAAATCGTACAGTCCAGTCAAATGTTACAGGTCACATTTGACGGTAAGATGAAGAAAGTAAATACTAAAATAATAAAGTAATTTAAACAAAGTACCTATAAAACCAATAATCAATGAATAATTTCGAGTTTTTCATTTAAAAAAATATATAAATAAGTCAACTGCCAGATATTTTTATAATAGTAATGAACTGCCTTCACCTGTATCTTCCTGCGCTTTTGACCAAGTGGTACGTATCCACCCCATCCGCGGTCATGGTAATATCGTCACCGTGCACACACAAATCACAGTCATATTTATCTAAGGTTTCTAGCGTGGTCACGTAAGGTGCCCCCTCCACCACCTCATCTACCCATTTTATACCTCTGACCATCTTGTAGCGCTCTTCTTCGGTAAACACGGGGGGTCCCTTGTGCTTTGTGATTTCCTCATCGGTGTGTACGCCTACTATGAGGTAGTCGCCCAACCCTTTCGCTTGCCGAAGGAAGTTGGCATGTCCAAAGTGTACCATGTCGTAACTGAAAGGGAAATCTATTAGTTGACTAATTATAAACAATAAGAAAAGGGTTTAAACTGATGCGAAATCAATGTATATTACAGGGTGCATGTAGGGGGTCCTTTGATTGTATTTTTCCCCTTTGCAAAAAAAGATTAAATAATAAATGTCCGATTAAATTTATGGATGGATTAAAAAAAATAAGAGAAAGTGTGTCTATAATTAAACTGATTAGTTCGGTGACAGAGAATCCGAAAGATGTTGATGATTTTTTTCAAATTTTCCAGGAACAGAAATAAAGATAGTTGGCGTATTATTAACTATAAACGACGTCAAAATTACAGCATTGGAGAATGTTCAAGTTTATCTCCAGACGAGATGAACATATATTTTTCTAATATAGCAGATATTATAAAATCACTTCCTGGTGTATCATGTGAAGAATGTGATATTTCTAAACACCACAAGGCTCCATCGGCTTCATTTTTCTTGAAGCCAGTAACGAAAGATGATGTTTGAAATACAATTTTGGAATTAAAAGATTCATACGCTTTTGATGTGTACGGTATTAATGCTCCAATACTGAAACAAATTTGGGATTTAATTGTCAATCCTCTTTCTGTTTTTCCTAATAAATGTTTTTCGGAGGGGGGTGTTGTCTGACTGTTTTAAAGATAGTAGAGTAGGGTTATATCACTCTTAAAAAAAGGTAACCCAAATGAACCAGACAACAATCATCCAATCTCAATTATTCCATTGTTTGGGAAAGTTTTAGAACGTAATTTAAAAAATAAAGTAGTGAATTATTGTGAAACACATAACTTCTTTCACCAGATTCAGTTCGGTTTTAGAAGCAATTTATCCACAACTAAAGCTATATGTAAGACGGTAGAAAATATTATTGACAGTCTCGAAGAGGGCAAACACTGTGCAGTAACGTTATGTGATTTGACAAAGGCATTTGACTGTGTTTCACATTATATTCTTATAAAAAAATTATCTTTCTATGGCATCCGGTGTACCGTTAAAGCTTTTGCAGTCTTACCTCAGTAACCGTAGACAAATTGTTTTGTTCCAATAATTCTTATTCAGGTTATGAATAAATGCATCACGGAGTTCCACAGGGCTCTGTTTTAGGGCCTTTACTTTTCATTATTTATGTTAGTGATGTATTTGAATACTTTTCGTAGTACGTTATTTGCTGATGATACTACCATCTTTACGCCTGCGTATAATCTTACTTTGCTTTCGGGTGAAATGATTGAAAAAGCACAGATGTGGTTCCCAGCAAATAATATTAAGTTAAATGAAACTAAACACAAAATTTAATTTTTTCTACACAAGAATTTAATTTAAAACAGTTTTTTACTCTTGTTACATTTAAAAAACATTAAGGTTTTCAAGCAAAAATGCAATAATTAAAACAAGATTTTAATAAAAATGTCAATAGTAGGCTTTGTCTTTAAAATTTGACAGTTAGTAATAATTGTTATTTATTGTATAAATGTTTTAAGTAGCATTTTATCCATATAAAACTATTCTTATGTGGATAAAAGGCAATTAAAACACAAATGCAATACGTTTTATCCATAATCACATCACAATCATATTTGTGGAATTTAATATAAAAATATTCACACAACTTGATATTTCTTAGTACTCAATGAAACACAAACTTGATATCGCAAGGAAAATATAGCTTTTCCTGACAAGAAGACACATCCGTAACTTGTGCAAATTCTTCACAAACTTCAGCAAGTGTTATGCATTTTGAAAATGATGGCAACAATGCTTCAAGGATTGTTATTAACGGAAAGGAAGTTAAATGTGATAAAACAAGAAACAAAATGCATATTATTACAAATGTAAATGTTAACAAGTAAACAAATTAAATTTGATTTATTATAGGTTTATTATTTTTTCGTTATCACTTTAGATGCTTTAAAATAATAATAACAATTTTTTTGATAGAACGCGATAGATTGGAAATACATAAAATGATTGCTATAAAAAATATTTAAGATTTTCATTCGTCTTTTATATGTGATAGGTAGACTATGTTATTCATCTTTTTGTGTTTACATGGTTGCAAACTTATATTTATGTTTTAACTAGATTTAAGACTTATTTATATATATTATTACCTGTTATTGTTTGTAATTTTCTCAGAAGCTTTGCTTATGCGAGGTTTGTTGATTATTTATTTGTGAGATGTTTTTCATACTTACTAATGTATATTCTGTTCTATAAATAAACATTATTATTATATTTCCAAAATGCTGCTAGCTGCTACTGTTTGTTGTTGAAAATGGCCGGATAATTTTCATTCAACGAACAAGTTTACATATTACTTGTGGTAGGTTTCTGTGAAGAAAACTGTGGAATATCATAGGATATTTCCAAAATGAGTGATTCCAAGAGACAGGAGAGTTGTTCAATACGATCCGAGAACGTCCTAGTGTAATAAGGGTACAAGATGAAGAAAATATTTTGCAAACAGTTGAATATAAATTACAAATAAATACTAAATGTTTATTTTGACAATTTTTCTCAAGAACTTCTGTGCACGGTATTCTTAAACGTAATCTACTACATCCACATCACATTGAATAAATGAAAGAGCTATTGCCCCAAAATTTGGATCGACAAGTGACCTTTTGCAAGCTTATCTTGCATCAGGGTATTAATTTAATTTTCATAAGAAAATTATTTTCACTCATAAGGCTTATTTCACTCGGAATTTCAGAATGGAATTACAAATGTTCACAACTTTCATGAATATTCCAATGTAAACTCGTATGCAATAACTCCTAGACATTTTCAACGCAAGTTTAAAATAAATATTTGGGCCAGTATTATTGATCGATATTTGATTGGACTAGTTATTTTTCCAAATCGATTAAATGGCCAAAGCTATTACGAATAAATATAACGTTATAAGAAATGATCATCAGATAAAGTGAAAGGCAAAGAATAAATTTATGTTTCAGACAATTGCGCGAATTATGAACAATTTCTTTAGTTTTTTTAATTTAATTTATATTTATTTATTATGTATTATTAAAAATCTTTATTCTTCAAGATAATCAGAATTTTTTTTTTAATTATAAATGACATCGAAAACCGCTTCTTCTGACCCTACCACGGCATTTAAGATGGCGATTCAAGACCTGCTATGATTTTTTTATACCACTGAAATTCAATAAAAACGTTTAGCAATTTTTTTATTTAAAACTTGATAAGGTATATAATAAAAAAATCGCTAAACGTTTTTATTGAAGTTCGGTGGTATAAAAAAATCATAGCAGGTCTTGGATCGCCATCTTAAATGCCGTGGTAGGGTCAGAGGAAGTGGTTTTCGACGTGATTTAAAATAAAAAAAAAATTTTGAATATCTTTTACGGATTTGTACACGAATAGTAGACACCCTGTATGTTTGGTTAAATTGCAATATTTTGGGACCCCCTAATGCACCTTCTCTATGTTGGTTTTTATGCGAAACACCCTGTATAATTTTTAAATGATTGCATATTAGTGAAGAATTTTTTAAAGAATATGTTTTTGAAATTTCTTTGTCAATCAGTTTAAACTGTAGCATGGCTTAAACATTGAAAACCCCCAACATAATATAGGTGTTTAAAAAATGCATCCAATAATCTGTCAAAAAGTTGCCAATTAATATAATTTGTTTATTGGTCATTTTATGTAAATCCTGTAAAAACACTTGAATACCTATTAAACATTATTTTTTTATGATTAATCACTAATAGACCAGGGTTGATAATTTTTGAAACAAAAAAAATAATAATAGTAGGATGAAACCCATTGAAAAATGAAGAGAATACAACAAAAATGAAAGGAAAAATAATTTACGGGCGATCTGACGTCGGGAAGTGGAAGGGGGTGAGTTTTTAAGGTTAAAAAACGGTTTATTTCGATTTGTGGCAAAACTACAAGTCCTATGGAAAAAAGTCGTAGGTAATAAAAAGATCTACAATTTTTGTATTTACACTTTTTTCACATAACCTCAAAATTTATGTGAAAAATTCAAATAACCAAGTTTTTGGTTTTTTATTTTTACCTTTTAAAAAATTTGGTGAAAACTTACCTTTTTATGTCCCAAACACACTGTAATTTTTTTGATTTAAAATATTTATTTTTTCACGTTATTTTGACTTAATATCGAAAAAGCACCCTAATTTTCAATCGAAAATTCTCACGTCAAAATATCTGCTTTTTTAAAAAAGTCGGTGGGCTTTTTATTCGTTGAAATCTCTACTTTCTTATGGTATAAAAAAATATATACATTACTATGGTAAATGTTCTCAGAAAATGCAAAGAAACGAAACAACATTGTAGATGTCTTATTAAATATTAACTTTATTAATTTATTTGGTTGTTAATTATAGTAGTAGGGAGAGTTGGGTATTGCCGCTCACGGGGTAATGACGCTCATGTTTATTTTATGGAATCTGTCGTATATCTTCGCAATTGACTAGGTCTGACATCAAGCGGGATGTAAGAGCACTAGTTATACGTGCCGACTGTGAAACGAACGTTGTTAGACTACACAGGAATTTTATGATTTGTGCTCATTTGTACGTACGTTTTTGTCATTATTGCTATAGATTAGTAAGGAACCAAAATACTTAAACGATATCTCGTTTAGCATCACTCGAAACAGCATTTTATTGCAACCATTTATGTGTTTGAAAATCCTAACCTCAATGCCGCATGTGTTCTAACAATTAAATATGTCCGTATCTTCTCTGACGGGTATTGACACTCCGAACGGCATTGCATTACTCGAAATCGAGCAAAACAGTAAATTAGTGGATTACTTCTTTTCAGAATGCCTCCAGTAAAAACTCGCACAACACAAAAGGCATCATGGAATTTAAAGTCCATGGAAATGGCCATGACAGCAGTAAAAAATAATAGGCTGGGTGTTAGAGAATCCTGTCGTTATTACAATGTCTCATATAGTTCATTACGTGACAGGTTACGATTAGGTGTTTGTAAAGTTCCACGAATGGGAAGGAAGACCACACTTTCCGTTGAAAATGAGAAAGAATTTGCTATGCAAGTTCGAGCTGTTTTTCAGTTTGTAACAGAAAATGGTATTTCCAATAATTTCAACAGGGAACTAAAACTTGCCGGCAAAGGTTGGCCATACGGATTTTTAAGAAGGCATCCTGAAATATCACTTCGTATGCCAGAATCGACCAGCATTTATCATATAACAGCTTTTAACAAAGCTTAAGTGGAACGCTGTTTTGGTCTACTTAAGCAATTAATGACAAGATTTAATTTTCCACTAGAAAGGACGTTTAACATGGATGAAACTGGCATATCTACCGTTCAGAAATCATCCAGAATTTTTGTACAGGAAGGACAGAAGCAAGTTGGAGCTGCAACTAGCTGGAAACGGGGAAAAACAGTATCAGTATGTTGCTGTATAAGTGCTGCAGGTGGCTCCATCCTTCCAATACTGATTTATCCACGTAAGCGCATGGCACCAGCTCTGGGGAAAAATGGGATACCTGGTTCAATATTGCAATGTTCACAGTCAGGATGGATCAATGAGGAGCTTTTTCTTATTTGGCTTCAGCATTTGGTTAAACATACTTCATCAAGTATTGAAAATCCAACTCTACTTATTTTGGACAACCATGAAAGCCATTCAAATTTACAAAGTTTCCAGTATTGTCGACAAAATGGTGTGCATCTTCTATCGAATCAGCAATCTGGGTCAACAGGTTATGAATGTGATAACTGTCGTTATTTATAAGCAACCTATGACATATTACTTTGAGCGGCATTACCCACCAGTGGCGTGCAATACCGCTCAGTGCATATTTTTTTCTTTTAAAGATATTTATATTTCATGTTAAGTTTTTTTAGAATTATATTTTTGTTATATTAAATGAATCAATAAAGTTGTTTTTTAGTAGTTTACATGTTTTATTTTTGTGACTATTATTGTAGATATCATGAATTCTTCTTAGGTGGCTAATACCCAACTCTCCCTATATTTCGACTTGCAATTTTTTTGTTTATCAATGTAACATGGAATCTTACGATTTTCGAGTAATTAAAGTATAAAGTTTAGTAAATATCTCAAAATTGTACATAATGATTAAAAAAAAATTTTCGGATTCGAGTTTGTCGCATCGTTTCTTTGCATTTTCTGAGAACAGTTACCATATAACGTATATTTTCTTACACTATCAGAAAGTAGAGATTTCAACGAACAAAAAGCCCACCGACTTTTAAAAAAAAGCAGATATTTTGACGTGAGAATTTTCGATTGAAAATTAGGATGCTTTTTGGATATTAAGTCAAAATAACGTGAAAAAATAAATATTTTAAATAAAAAAAATACAATGTGCTTCGGACATAAAAAGGTACCTAACCAAATTTCGTGAAAAATTTTTTTTTTTTGTAAAAGAAAAATAAACCAAAAACTTGGTTATTTGAATTTTTCACATAAATTTTGAGGGTATGTGAAAAAAGTGTAAATACAAAAGTTGTAGATCTTTTTATTACCTACAACTCTGTGATTTAACTTTTTGTTCATAGGACTTGTAGTTTTGCCGGAAATCAAGATAAACCGTTTTTACCCAAAAAACTCACCCTCTTCCACTTCCCGATCTCAGATCGCCCGTTATTTTTCCATTCATTTTTGTTGTATTCTCCTCCTTTTCCAATGGGTTTCATCCTACTATTATTTTTTTTTTCACTTTTTACCATTTTCAAAGGCTTCAGCACTGGTCTATAAGTAATTAAATTTATTTTGTAAACAGTTTAAGTACCTATATGATGGCAATGAAAATATTCCCAAACAATACTCCTACACCATATAGAAATCTATTATTACGCAAATGTGTTACTGTATTTTATTACTTTATTATCTTTCCCTTATATGATTATGAAATGTGTACCTACTGTTGTATTTTAAATTTAATACATAGCTCAGCATCTAAAAAATCCTTTTATTTTCAATTTGTAAAAGTATTACATTTTTATCAAATACTTATATCATCATACTCTTTACTAGATTAGACATTGCATGTTAAGAAATTATAATTTAATGTTAGGTACTTACTACTTAATTTCTTTTACTAGGTATTTTCTAATTTTAAAAATTGAAATAGGTACTTACCTAATCTATCTCGTAATATACCTTTTAGAATATATTTTCACAAAAATTTAGTCTTTCTGGTCTTAAGTATAAAATGATATCAATTTAGAAATTAATTCCAAAAATATTATTCGGAAATTTTATAGAAAATAGTATGTAGTGGACAAAATGTAACCCCTTTTTTATACCTACGCCCCTGGAATTCACTTTCTTGTACAAAATCGTAATTAGTAAGAGTACCTATATGTAACTTAATTTTTTGTGCTAATTGCAACTTAAAAAGGTTCTGTGACTAATAATAAAAGCTTGTAAAAAATCACTTGATTATTTGACACAGCTAGATAGGTATTTATAAGTTTATAAGCTCATAAAAATTAAATTACCTCAAGCACAAATCAGTAAATCCAATCAATGTTTAAAACAACTTCAGTTACATGTTCCATTGCACAAAATAAAATATTATATTTCTTAAATACGTTAATGCACTTCAAAAAAAGTTTATAGGAGCCAAATTTAAATATATTACTATACAAATAACAGTAGTTACACATATCTGTATTTTTTATACGTAGAGGTAGGTATAATAAAAAAATATATTTTTTAAAAATACGAATAAATATTGTTATATGTACTATACATAAATTAAGTGAAAAAATATGTGAAGTAATATTCACAAGTACTAAGTAGTAAGTTTTACGAATAAATATTACAAAAGAAAAAGATGGTATAAATTATATAATAAACATATAATTAGCTAATTAAGAGAATTTTATTAAATGGAATAATTACTTACATAAGCTACAAAATCAATTTACCTAATTTACAGTCAAATATAAATCCAAAAAAAAAGAATAATAATACTAATAATAATTGGAGGTTATGTTTCACAAATAGGTTTTTAAGAATACTTTTACAATTCAAAATAAAATAAACCGTGTTATTTCAAGGTACATAAATAGTTTCTTCGCCGTTAAAATCAGATTTACGTAAAAAACCGTCAAAATCTTCACAAATTTAACGCGGTGTTTATCGATTCTTAAACTATTCCGAATTAAGTACAATAAATTGAAACTTACCATCCATCGCACCACACTCTAACTTGCGATTTATGACCGTTTTGTAACTTATTTGCTGGCATTTCGGAGCTGATGACAGTTAGTTAAAGGCAATTCTGTATAAATTATATCATCAATCACAGCACTCTACACATTCAAACACCACTACGCAATACTACGGTGACAGCGAACTGAATCATTTGCATTGTAAGTCAACTGTCAACTCAAAGTTTTCCGTACAATCTATACTTGCGCTGTTGCCACTTATCAAAGATTCATCTATATTTAGGAAGAACAGTGATATAGATTACTGTTCAACCATTCAGTAAAATATAATCTATTGCAATAATGGCACTCTTTAAAACGAATTAAGCCATTTGTTTTGAACAGGTGACACATTATTCGTAATGAAATCTACTTTCAACTTTTAACATTAGGTTTGTTGTTTCACTATCATGCTCGAATGTTCTACTCACCAACAGAAAATTAATTAAATATCTACTCAGAACTTATAGTATAACTGTTTTGAGAGAGTGCCATTATTATTGTAATAGATTGTAGCTACACACAAAGACTACACCAGTACAAAGTAAAAAAAATAGTAGACTGTTCAATTTTCTGTATGATAGAATTTCCACGCAAGTTCTAGTTGCGTACGCGCAGAATTTTGTCCAGGAAGAAGGTAAACTCAGATTCTTAAAATTTCAAGGTGTTTATACAATTAGTAAGTAAGCAACCAAGTATCCTCAGGGCTCATGTGTCCTGAAGTGGCTAATACCCTTCAAATTAGTGACAACAGGGACCTGGATTAAAAAGAAAAAATCAAATAGGGACGAAAAGGGAGCCAATGAGGTTTAAGGGACTTTTTAGTAAATAAGGGTCAAATTCATTAAAAAAACTGATTGGGAGCCCTGAAGTATCTTTCTTTTTACGAAGAAAAGTCTCCTACTTGAATTACTAGTCATGTTGAGTGAAAAATTCTGACTCAAGAATCTTCTAATAAAGATATTGCGTACGTCGTCACTCCCGTCAGCGTCTTCTGTCCACTGAAATAAAATTTTATATTATGATGACTGAAATGTTCAAGATGCAATTGATTACTCGTGGTCAGTGCCATATATTTGTTTCGTACCTCCTAGCAATGGCGGAACTATATAGATTTAGCTGATTGTGAATTGAAATGAAATTGAATTCTGGATATGAAGAATTATTTGGTGGCATATGCTGGTTAATTTTACAGTCCCTTATAAATAATGACAATAACACCCACAAAAATTCACAAAGAATAACACTAACGAGATACAAGATAAAAGAATGTACTGGTTAACCACACTGTACACCAATGACGTATTTACAAACAAAATAATGGGAAATTAAGAACACAATTCATATCGTACGTGCAGATGATTGTCTCTCTCGCACCCACATACATAACCAATGAAGATTTTTTTTGCTGAGTGAAACTAAGGTTATTAAAATCCTTTTTAATAACCTTGTATCTGACATGCAAAGAAAATGTCTGACAGAAACACTGAAATATAGAGTATTCCACATCGTATATTTCAGTGTTTCTGTCAGACATTTTCTTTGCATGTCAGATACAAGGTTATTAAATAGTTATTTATGCAACAAGTACAAAAAGTAAGCACTTTTTGTACGAGTTGCATACAATATTTTTTCTACGTTCATGCAAAAACCAAAAAATGATATTTAGATGACACTTAGGAAAATGTGACGTCGATTTTGAACGTTTATATGTTTATCATGATGACAAAACTTTGTAGTAGAATGACAGATGGACGCAATAAACATTTTATTGCACTAGTGCAATAAAGAACCACTTTTTCCACTAAATATAGTTCAATAAAGTTTTGGTTTTTTTTGCATAAACGTAGAAAAAAGGATTTTAATAACCTTGTGTCAGATACACGTTGATCTTGGCAAACATTAGATGTAATTTGCTTATCATGAATTTACATTTGGCAACGCTGGACCTCTTAGCTTATAGGACGCCCCTTTGATACATCACACCACGTTTTCCCCCACTTCAAGTTATCGATTCATGTGATGGTGCTACACGAGCCTTCTAAAAACATGCGTAATCTACATATAAACCACAAAACATATAACTAGACTATAAACTATAAAATCAACAACGGCGTCTGCCGTCTAGAGAAATGAGATGAGTGACTGGACTTATTCAGTAGGTGGTTCAAAACACACACCAATTAAGTAGGTACTCGTTGATAATGCGACGAAGACGAAGGAAAATTTTACCCTGGCAGAATATTTTTTCGTAATAAATAGTATACCTACAGGATGTTCTTGAGTGAGCGATTTGGAATCAAAAACTTCTGAATTATTCAAGCAATCAAAATGATTTGAAATTGATCGTTCTTGAGAAATATATCTGATTGAGTTTCGGCGTATTATTCATAAAGAATTGACGTAAGAGAAATGATTCAAATTTTACCAAATACCTATAGGTATACTCATCGTTGTGCAACAATCACGTGGAAGTACGAAAGATAAACAATAAAAGATTTCAATGATTAATTATTCGAATGCGTACTGAACCATCTTCTTTTGTAAGTGTGCTGTAGATAAATTAGTTTTGTACCTATTTGAATAATTAAATACTTACTCACCAAGATATTTTATAGTTCTTCATCAGATGTTCACACAATGTGTTTGAATTTGTCTTTTCCCGATCTTTTCGATGGTGTTAAAAGTCAATTATGGCGGCCATAAGAAAATCAAAACTTTACACGTTATTATGTGCATTGTGCGATTTGTAAAAACTCGATTCGAATCGATTAATCCTGTACAATAAAACGATAAATCGACTCGAATTGATTTGTATTTTTGAATCGATCCATCGAAAAATCAAATTGAATGGTTGATCAATTTGGCTCAATCTAAATTGAATGCAGAATATTTAGCTGTCAATTTATGGCGTGGTTTAACGGAAAACATCAACTTTCTATTTTTAAATGGGACATCCTATATATTTTAATTTTTTTTATAGAGAATGACATTCTAAGTGCAACCATATGTGTCACTTGCCCCTTTTTGCATGTCTCATGTATGTAACTAATGAATGTTTCGAAAATGTACCTTGTAGTCTCTGAAGATGATTTAATAAACAGAAACATCACGAGAAAAAAAAATACAGCAGTATACCAGTAAAGTAAATAAACAATTGAGCAAATTCAAGTTACACATAGTTCAGAGTCGATTCGATTTCATATTCTAATTTGATTTTTCGATAAATAGATTCTAATCCATATAACGATTTTCGGGTTTACTAACGATGTGATTCGATGCGATGTGTCGATCCGACTCGATATTCCCTTTTGATTTTTACTGCGACCAATAAATCGATTCGAAAGAATATATCGATTTTTTGCCCAGGCCTAATTGGCATAACATTTTCAAATTCAATAGACTCGGCTGCGCCTTGTCTATTAAATACAAGTGGCGGCATTTAATATTGTCCTTTACTGCCCCATTAAACAAAAATAAAAGTCGCACAACCTGTTACAAAATTGCATTTAATTGCGTATCCTATCAACTTTTACCCTACAATAATTAGTTACAACAGTCAATCACATAAAAACAAAAACAAATTAAATTCAATGGAAACATGTATGTAACCCGGAACTCCATTCCAACGTTACGAGATAAATTTGGACGCTCTCGAACCAAAACACAACCTCCTAATCTTTGGGGTCGTCTATTCCACCGTTGGTGATAACATAAGTGACCTCGTTCTCTTCCAGGTCCGGACTGTCGTAAATTTTCGCTATCCTCTTGTTCCCTTTGGCCTTTTTTAAAGCTACCCTGGTGGTGGACGCGTGCGCGAGAATGTTCCCCCCGACTGGTTTTGGTAAATCTTCAGATTCGGAAAATAAGTTGAAGTCGGATGTTATCTGATTGGTCAAGAAAACGGCGATGTTGTATTCCTCGCTTATTTTCTGCAGGCGAGACATCATCTGTCCTAGTTTCTGCTGGCGATCTGCTATTTCTCCGCGACCGTTGAAGTCTACGCGAAATAAGGCCATAATGGAGTCGACGATGAGGAGTTTGAAGATGCCGGCTTCCTCGTGGAATTTCGCCGCCACGCTGAAATAACCGATGGAAGATAAATAGACTTTTGAAAAATCAAAGAGATGGAAGATGCATCACCGTACGCTTTCCTATATCAATAAAAAAAGAGGGAACGATTGAAAGATTGGTTATACAGAAATGTTTATTTTAAATTGATTAAACATTCATCATTTATTAAAGTAACGTTTAATTTAGTTAAATAAGTAACAAGAATGATTTTTTTTAATACATTGTTGCAAATGTCCAAGCCAAGATGTATGCATTTAATTATAAAGTCTATAGAGGCGGAGGAATGCCCTGTTGGGATCTTTTGTGATCTCAGCAGGGCATTCGACTGCGTAAATCACGACATCTTAATTAATAAATTGGAGAAGTATGGCCCCCTAAAGTGGATCGAAACTTTTATGTAGAATCGTGACCAATATGTTGCTATTAATAATGTGACCTCCAAGACAAAGAAGGTTAATATTGGAGTGCCCCAGGGATCAGTATTGGGCCCTATTCTATTTCTATTGTACATTTACGATCTAGACAGGTTGTCTGGATCGGCATCTTTTACCTTTTATGCCGATGATACGTCGGTTGTTATTTCAGACAGTTCGATTTCAGCAAACGTCTGTCAGAGGCTTGTACTACTGTAATGTCAAATATGAGCAATTGGTTTAGTCAAAATTTATTGTTTCTTAACACTGACAAGACTCAGGTTATAAGATAATAGACAAAAAAATTGTAGTAGCATCAATGTCAATGTAAACAATACATATATTAATTCCTATTCAGTGTACATATTGACTTGAGGAAATATATTATTATTATTATAATCTCCTTTTTGCAAGGAACCTCATACGCGCGTTAAGATTACTGATCTGTTTCTTATTCATTCAAAATCATAGATTAGTATTCTTCTTAGTTCCCACTTGCGCTTTATAACCAACTGTGCCTCCACAAATAAAAATTAAAAGGATTTAAGTCTGGAGACCTTGGCGGCAACGATTGATTTCCTTCTTCAACAATAAAGGCAGAACTTAAATTTTGCAGTTTTGCCATTAAGCCGAGGTGACGGAAAAAAGGACCTGATCGTGTGCAAACTTGAAAATGTGGCTTAGGTGAAATTGAGAGCATCAGCAATATTATTCCGGTGTTTGTTTCCTCAGGGTTCTATTATGGGGCCCTTATTCTTAATATTATTGAACTATTAATTATTTAATGCATGTGGATGGCCTTACTATTTATTGAAATAAAATTCATGTCTGAATGTTATAGATTACAACATAACTTTAGCAGAATGACATAGTTAGTGTGAAGAGAACTATTTACCATTAAACATCAGTAAATGTAATATTATGTCGTATAGCCGTTATGATATTCGATATTGATATTCGACCATATGTTTATTAGGCGTTTTTGTTCACTTTTGCCCCCTGAACACCCCTTTCCACTAATGGGGGTTCCCCCCAATCACTCTGTATAATTTGACACAAATATTCATTCGATAACTGAATCTGCATTCAAAAACTTGCGTAATTCTAGAGGCCTTTAATTTTTTTACACAAAATTATCAACAATTTCTTGAATACGCCTTTTCTGATGTCTATAATTTTATATCAAGTTCCTAGATTAAACTCTACAAGGTCGATTTCATATTTTTTCATTGACTTAATCTTATTAAATTTTATTTGTTTTTAACTGTCTGTATTTTGTGTAGACACAAGTTTATATATTTCATTAGTTATTTATTGCGTATATGTTTTGTTATTAATTATTGGTTTGACACTGTACTATAAATAAATAAATAATTTACAAATAATACCAACAATAATCAATGAACAGTTATAAAACTAAAAAAAAGAAAGTACATTTATTAGCAAAAAACCTAACGAGTTTATTCATCATCCGTTTACTCTTAAACCATTCCTTGTATCAGAAAACCACAAGAGATCTTTTCTTGTTTTAAATAAAAGAATTCACAAGAAAGTTAAATAAAATATTTCAGTGGCGTAACATTGTGTTCATACAAAATATGAGAGTCACCGGCGTCGTCACTGGTTAAATATAAGAAAGTGTTGTACCTTTACAATAAGTGTCCTTAGATGCTTATTTCATAAAACAAACGTAACCAAGTCGCCAAAAACTATTATTTATAACTTTTTATCTTAAAATAATGCCGGCAATCACATTTTGAAATTTGTCAAAGCACCTACATTTGAATCACCCTATATATATTCGACAACTGCCAAGAAAACTAAAAACACCTGAATAGCAATCCATATTTGATCTCAGATGTATGAAACGACAAAATTATAATTTGTTCGTAGTACCATAAAATATCTAGTACCGGTCCTGTATTAATGAATGCAATAAATGTTTGCCAACATTTTTAATACCAGAAATATCTGGACAAACAGACTATGACTTAAAACAGTAGATTTCTGACCTCATTATAATTTATATACGTTTTCCTTAAATTCCATTCCATTTATAAGTTCATATAAAAAACGAGCATTAAATTCTAGGAACTTTTATCACAGCTATTGTTATTGTGCTTTTATTATAAGGCAGATGTACAATCGTTTGCAATAATAATGACACTCTCTTAAAACAGTTTTTGAGCTTCTGGAAGTTTTGAGTAGAAATTTCATTAAACCTCTATCGGTGAGTGAAACAACTAATAAGTAATATTAAAAATGTGAAGTAGATTTCATTACAAATACATCAGAAGTTCTAAAGAAATCGCAAAATTTATTTTAATGAGTGTCATTATTATTGCAAACGATAGTACATACAAGCACAACCAAATAGGTTTTTTTAGAGGTCATTTTCGAAATTGTGTAATAAATGATTGTTCTCATTAAGCCTGACTATTTCTAAAATACAACAAATAATAGTGTAACCACCTAATTCAACATTTACCAATCCAATTGCTATCAGATGTGCCACAAGGTTATAATTAAATATTTAATAATTAATTACGCAATAAGTGGGTTATACGTTATTATTATTAGTTATTGTACGCGTGTGAAGTTACAATATACGGGGCGATTCAGAACTTTTCTAAAAAAATTTGGGAATAGATCCCGTCATGAAACATGGAATCAACATCGTAAAAAAATTGTAAAATCTTTATAGTTTCCGAGAAAAAAATTACTGAAATTCTAGTAGTTCAACCTTTACATCGCTGCGCTCCTGTAATCTCTAGCCAGGCGATTTCTTTGCAACTGATACGTGGAAGAGACGGAGGTCCAGAGCATCCATGGCGTATTGCAGCAGTTTGGCGTATCAGCGTGCCCAAGCATTAATACCAGAGGATTGGACGAGGAGCATCGGTACCATGGCCGCCACGATCTCCTGACTTGATTTTGATTGATTGATGATTTACGCAAACGTATCATATGCTGCCAATAACTTACGTTCTGATTTGTGTTAGTTTGTAGAAACTGATGAGTAAGACGGGCCCAACATTTTGTTGTAACATCAGATATGTCAGACTATTTTACTAATTAAAACCACAATTATTCATTAATTCTATTAATAATTCATAACAATAGCGGCAAAAGCAATTGAATTTGCTGCATTAAAATAGGTGTTGTAAAATGTAATGTATTACTTGGGAATTTCATTCAATTTTTACAGCAAACCAGTGCCGTGCGGAAGTGTATTTTTAAATCATGTTTGAAGTTTCCCTTTTGATTTTATTTTTACAAAACTGTATTTGTATGTCATGTAGGTACATTTAAAAATTTTGTTTAGAAAAGTTCTGAGTCACCCTATATAAGTAGTAGTAAAAGTATATAATCACATAAGTACGGTAATAATGTATTATTCTACATTGCGTGCAACGTTTTATCTACAACTGTCGAGATTATTAATAATAATTAGTATCATTATACATATTATATTCAGGTACGCAATATTATAATAATCGTCTATTAAGAAGTTACCATAGCAACGGACATACAGAGTGCCTTCATAAATGATTACAAGCCACGTGACCAGGACTGTGATTCTCGAAGAACAAGTCGTATGCAAATAGATTTTTTGTCTCTCTCAATTGCCGTAGTGTGGAAAAGAATATTAGCATATGAATTGCTCTGCGACTGATTTGAAAATCTCGACCCTGATCACGTGGCATGTAATCATTTGTGAAGACACTGTATAAACATGTCTGTCTTTGAATTATTTTTCGTAATTATTGCATGTGTAAATATGAGTTCAAGCGATGATCTATCATCAAATATTGAGTATGAAGCTTTCAGTGCTGTTTCCAATCCCGTGTCTGAGAAATCACGGAAGAAATACAAGCATTTGGTAGCTATGAAAAAATGGTGTAGATAAAATAAGTTATTTAACATAACTAACGAGAAAGGATAATTAAATTGTCCAAAACAAAATAAAGAAATTGAAAATTTAAATATATTTCGACGAACTAAGCAAAAAACAGAAGCCTTCATGTTTTTGGTGCTATTACTCAATGATAAAAACAGAAATTTCGTTCAGACAATTATTTGACATAAAAAAATACTTAAATGTGATTGTATCCCTGAAGCAAAAATCAGAAGGGTACAAGCCTAAAAAATCTAAGGTATTAACAAAGGAGAAACTGAGATATAAGTGGTCTGCTACTTCCTGCTCGGCCTAAACGGCTCGACTTGCAGGAAGCGACCTACATTACAGCAGGTACTTAATCGCAGACCTCTCGCCCTCGGCGACGAGCCATTAAATATATAAATGATACTGCAGGAAACAATTAGTCCGCGGACCAATGCCCCGACCGGCATTGAACACAGATACTGCAGACTTTTGAGTATAGAAAGACATGGTGACTGGAAGTCTAATTCTATCGCTGAGCTGAAAGCTATATCGAAACTTCTATTGAAAACAACGAAGCGAACGGCTATGAAAATTCTAGAATATTCTCTTGAAAGCCGAAAATATTCCTTAAGGCTTACGGTGAGCGCTCGATCCAAAGGGATATAGTTTTCGCTCAGTAACTCATCAACGAAAAATGATAAAAATATGCGGTTTTTTTAATAGACAAATACTATTTTACGTCGGCGCTGTGTTTTGACATTTTGAAAATATGCAAAATTCATTTTAAAAAAATTTATTTTACACTTTTTCAAAATTTCAAAACACAGCGCCGACGTAAAATAATATTTAAAGTCTATTAAAAAAACGCATATTTTAGCATTATCCGTTAAGGAGTTACTGAGCGAAAACTATGGGTTTGTTCCAACACAGCAAGAATCGATTCCGAACCGTCCAGAATTAGTCAGTCAGTTATTTAGTTGTTAATGTACTCTCGGCGAATGCGACGTAAGACGGTGTTGGTCAAACATTTCTCACGGTACTGAACAGTTCTCGACGGTTGTTGGAACAGATGTTATATATCGTTTGATAGAGCGCTCACCGTAAGCCTTAAAACATCTAAAGATATTTCATATCAACATCTAAAATCCTATGTTCGCACTCATAATATTTCCACCTATTCAAACAAATCGAAATTTTACTGTCAATGTATTTAATAAATGAGTTTTCATGTGATTTTACATACTTTGTTTATTCAATAAATGTCTAATTAGAGTCTAATTTAATTTACAACATTATCGCACTGAGTGCATTAATTAAATTTAAAAAAGCACGTGTGATAATGTAAGTCATTCTGGCATTCGAAATATTGTCAAATCATAGTCAGTGATGTGACGGTTGTAGATAAATCCAGTTTACACCCGAAAGAGATCGAGTTTAGACACTCAAATATAATAAATAAGTAAATTCAAATTATAATAAATTTTACCTGTTAAGTAGTTCATATTGATGTTCAGAATTATATGCCCGAGCATATAGAACGTTCTCCAAAACTGCAGTTTGATCTAAGTTAAACCTTTCAGCTATAGTTCGGAGACGTTCTGGCCGACTGCAATTGCAACCGTTAAGAAAAATGTAGTACAGTAATATATTTTAGACCCGAATACAGGCAAAAATATTATATTTATTTCGATATATACCTACTGCAATCTAAAATGCAAACAACCTTGAATATATTCCTTTTAGTCCACTGCGCATTTACAATATTAAATTTGTTGTAATCAGAAACTAATTTATCGGTTTTACATAGCTAAATTTTACGCGAGTGTATTTTTATCATATTAAAAATAAATTTTAAACGCAAAAAGTCAGGTCCGGTCTACGCGAGTATGTTATAAGTCTATATAAGTAATGAATTAATATTCTATAAAAATCTTCTGAAAAGGATACAATGTGTGTTCTGTGTCGATAAACATAACTTTTCCTCCTAGATAACCATTAGGACCAGGCATTTGAGCTGTCACACATAAGGTATGCGACAACTGAGTTTTTCCAGTTCGGAATTCTCCAAAAACTTCTGTAATGGCCATAGATTCTATACCACCGCCTAACAGCTTGCTGATTGACAAAAAAAAAGGGAAAACTGCGATTACATATAGGGCTGACAACACGAAAAGTTTATTAAGATAAGGGGACGATTTCTTATTTCTGTTCAAGGCAGAAGTTGCATGATTTTTATATTGGAAATATTGAAATATCAGAATATGTGTCTGGCGGCAATAAGCAGAATGTCAACAAAACCACATGGAGGAAAGCGCGATATCATTTGTGTGACGTCACATGCCGTTCAACACGTTTTATGCTTCCGTAGATAAAGGTGCGGTTACGGTGTCGGTGATTTCAACAGGCGCCTGTTTCTTGTATTTTTGCGTTTTTGTGGCATTTTTGGGTCATAGATAGTGTAAATACCGTGTAGGTAATGCCTAATTATTAGTAGTGATGCGGTGAACTTACGGTATTGTTAAACAAACGTAACATATTTCTTTGTTTACAATTGATCGGCTCGTGAAAATTACGGTGACAATGCTGTTGGTTACGTTCAGATATACAGGGTATCCCAACAAAAATTTGGCCCCCCCCTAAAATTGGAAAACCGAATAATATTTCAAAATTCGCCGAGACCCGTCGATTTTTGTTCTTGGCAGCTTTTTTATTTCATTTCTGACTTTTTTGTAAACTGATAGACACATCAATAACAATTAGGTAATGCGGTCATGTAAAAATTACTACGCGTAAGTTGGTTTGTCATCTTTTCGTTTGTAACCAATAATTCTGTCAAATCTCAACCGATTTCTAAAAACGGTACGTCACTGTATTCGCAATGAAAAGGGCTTTAAAATGATGTGCCACAAAGTGGGGTAGTTGCATTTGAAATTTTTAAGTTGGGGTTGCTAGGCATTAGGGGGATAAACATATCGAGTTGGCTTCACTGTCAAAAAAGCTCTCCCCCCAAGAACAAAAAACGACGGGTCTCGGCGAATTTTGAAATATTATTCGGTTTTCCAATTATAGGGGGGGTCAAATTTTCGTTGGGATACCCTGTATACCTATATAGGTATTGCAATAATAAACGAATTTCTTTTGAACTGCTGACGTATTTGTAATGGATAACTTTTAATTCAGTCCAATGTTAGTGTGATGCAAATTTTGGAAATACCGCCCCTCCAATTTAATTTAAAAAAATGGTTTATGTTCTGAATCTTCAGAACTCCAAATTAAACTGAGATAATAAAAGAATAGAAGAACGAAGATTTTGTATGGGTAAAGTTGTAAGTCGGCAGTGGTAGTATACGCAAACGGTATTTCAGTTTTACCAAAATTCACATCACAGACAAGGAAACTGTTCCCTTTTTTATGAACCACATCACTCTAGTTCAGTAGTTTGTCATCACTATTTACCAAGATTTGTCAACGCGGTCAATGAATCATAAGCACTGCTTTTTTTGAAGACAGATAGACAAGAAAAAATACTTCGATACTGAAAAATGTAACCATTAGCGTAATTCGCGAAGTTGAGACTCTTCTCGATTACAAATAATTCCCGCAAATTTCGCGTACATGAAGACAAAGCTTTAGGTACAATTTGGTGCACATACACATATGTACATATTTTTTGTAAACAGCTAGGTAGGTATAATACTTACTCTAACTTCAAACTACCAGTACTTAGTTTAAAAATTTGTTTTCTTTGATCTGAAACTTCTAGCGCCGTCATAAATCCATTACTAAGAGCAATCTTGCAACAAGCTTCCTTAACTTTATTAACCTTTTCGTCGTTAAAACCTTTCAACTGAAGTAACTTTTTCCTCATCGTCATCTGAACCCCTTTTATAGTGTTTACTCCGATTTTCTTCAATAAGTTTATGTCTTCATGAGAAATATTGTGCTCTATCAACATATCGATGTCCTGGAAAAACGATTCCTCCTCTTCCAAGTCTAGGTGTTCGTCAGATTCGATGGTTCCCACTTCACTGGTATTTATTACTTCCATTTTTTCTAAAGTAGCAGCCATTGTGTTATCTTGTTTATAAAAAAACTTTAAAGGAAAACGAAAAACCGTTACAGTCGATTAAAAATTTGGATCACAACAATATCATGTATGCATAGTTTGCTTGATGTTTCACTGTTGTCAATTTTAAATTTGTAATTGTTACGTCACAGTAGCACCACGCAAACGCTAGAAGGTTCAAAAAGTGAAGCGATCGTGACGCCACAGTATAACTTTTTCGTGATATGTTTTTCTGAGTGACAACAAAAGAATTTCATGACAATTTCAAGATAACGAGATAAGATGGTCGTAGATTTTAAACTGGATTTGACAACTATGATTTTGACGTTTGTGGTATGAGGCGGGAAAATTTGAAAATAAATTAAATTTTATGCGGAAAGTTGTTTTCAATAAATAAAAACAAAATTACATGATTAAACTTAGTTTATTACAGTTACACGAATATATAAATACACCTTTGGTTACAGATAAAATAATATCATTAAATTCATGGTAAAGCTACCTACAGTCGTTGTAATAAACATGAGTTGATTGGAAAAATATGGAATTATTAAAAAATCGAATGTGAACCATTTTCATAATTAAAATATTAAAAATAAGACATTATAAGATATAAATATTTTAGTTGAACTCATCCCAAATTTAGTTGGTATAGAAAACTAACCTCAATAAATTTAAAAATATTAAAGCTACAGATTTAAAACATATTTTAGGAAAATTTATTATAAATATAATTTTTGGTATACTTACCGAAAACAATTAATAGAAATGTAAAATTATTAGAGTATAAAAAATATATGTACAGTGTGTTCCCAGATGGAGTGCCACATCTTTGAACACATTTTTATTGATTTTATAAAACATCATATTTGATGAAATAATTTTTTTTGCTTATCGTAACATATTGTGAAATGAACTGTAATCAAATTTATGGCAAAATATACAGGGTGTTTAAAAATTAGAAATTGTCAGAATTGCTTACAGTAAAATACCATTATTTTAAATTTTTGGTAAAAACTGTAACAAAGTTAATCAAAAAACAATAATTAATAAAAAAATTTATGAATCAAGTTTAATTAAAAAAAAAAAAATACAAAAATCGCTTGTCAGTAAAAAATGTAGGCATTCATTTCAGGTTTTTATTTTTTTTTTGAAAATATACCTAACAATAAAGTTGATATAGAAAGAAAATATTATGACAGTATTTAACTTGTTTTTAGGTACATATTTTTTTCTTTTTGTTAAATAAATAGAATTTATGTCAAAAAATAATGCTACTTTGCTCAACGTACTTATTTTTTAACGCCCTGTATATTTTATTATTGCATTGAAAAATCAACAGTAAAGACGTTTACAAAAGTGTGGTACCTTTTCTGGAACGCCCTGTATATGCAAGTATAAAAAATGTCTGCAACTTTCTTCTGCGAATTCAAATGTGCTTTCATTTCGATGCGATAAAATTAGAGAATTCCTTTTATATCTTATAAAACAATATCTTTTATACAAGGGGATTATCTTATTTGTCAGGACTGACTAGATGAGATTCAGCAAAAAAATTTTAGAGAGCCACGAATTTCTAAAACTTGAATGAAATATAAAAATATCTTCGAACATCATAAATTTAGCCCTAAATATTATTTTGAATATGAATGACATAAAATGTAATAATCTTCAGACCACATGTTAAAGATCATTATAATTATTTGCATAATGCAATCTGGATGTAATCTCGTTTTTTGCATCATTCTTTGTAAAAAATTATTAACTGAGTTGATTGCACTACAATAATGCAGGTTGTTCGGAAATTATGAAATGTTCGATAATTATAAAATGATTTTAAACTGTTTAACAGGAAATTTTCTCACAAAATCATTTCACATAATTAAAGAGCAACAACTTTGTTATAAATTTGACAGTTTTAAAAAAAATTATAATTTGTCAGTTCTAATTGCTCTGCAAACAAACATAATATGCCAAAGACAGCTTTGTGTAACCTTCATTCATAAAAGTTATCAACGAAGATCAATCAATAAGTATGCTTGTTTGATCATAGGTGGCGTTGCTGAGGGAAGTTGACATTACCGTCGTGTACTGTCATCTGTCAAATAACGCCATATTAAATTTCAGACTGACTTATAAGTTAGTTTTTATTTCGCAGCCAGTTGTATCAAACGTGTTTCTTGACAAAACGGAAAAAAGCAATATCGATCCGGAATTCGTGTTTTACTTTTGGATGAAACAAAAAAACGTGCAAAGAAATAAAAGCGCTATCTATGGGGATCCTTTACCGTCTATGTCAACCGTGAGACAGTGGTTCAACGAATTTAACGTGATTAACGAGGAAATCGCTGAAAAGGGCCACGACATGATTCTTGGTGATCGCCGATCGTGCACGAATTAGCAGAGACTGTAGGCTCGTCATATAAAACAGCAATATTTTCCATGATAAGTGCGAAGGATGTGTCATCCCGAAGGGTTCCATGATTGGTCACGGTGGATGTCAAGTGGACGTCTTTAAATGAAATTAACATTTGAGTTTTTCCATTGAGCCGTCACCGTTGATGAAACCCTATACAGCAGAGACCAAGCAACAATCAAACAATGTAGTTTTCCAGGTGAATCTGCTCCAAAGAAGGCAAAGACTGTACCATCAGGACAACTGGTTGTCAAATAAAAACTAACCTATGAATCAGTCTGAAATTTCATTGGTGTCGTTTGACAGATGACAGTAATGTCAACTTTCCTCAGCAACGCCATCTGTCATCAAACAAGAGTACCTACTTATTGATTGGCTCTTGTACCTTGAAAAAATTAGACATGATTAACAGATTTTCATTTGTTAATAATTTCCGAACACCCATTATAAGAAACATTAAAATTTCAGTACCATTAAGAAACTTATTAAAAAAATTTAAAAGTAAAGAATCGATACCTATTCTTCCATTAAAACTATTCCTAAAATTCGAGACACTGAGATAAACGACATTACACGACTTTCTCACACCTGAAAAAGAAACCTCTACCACACAGAAAATACCTTAGAAAAAACCGGGGTCTATTTTAAATCGTAACAGAAATGGTAATGAGGCGGATCGGGCGGGATCGGAGGGGGATCCTGTGGAATGGTAACGCCTTCGGCGTCTAACAGCCTCAACTTTATCTCCATACTCAACAGAGTATCCAAATCTTTCTCCGTCTCTTTACTCTGCATCCTTTGTCCAAGGAGAGCGTTGATTCCGTCCGTCCAATAAGACAAGGCTAATTCGTCGGGTGCCACGCAATCTAGAGACTGCAGATCTACTCCTTCCAGGGCTAAAGAGAATGCTAATTGGTGTGATGCTTTCCGTCCCTTCATGTGGGGACAGTCTCTTCCTACTAAAAGAGCGCGAATATCCGACACCGCTAGTTTCGATTGTAGTTCTTCAGTCGAAGGGGCGCTTTTCTCGTCACAATCACCGTAATGTAGGACTTTGTGATTCGGCGATAGCCTCATGTACCAGAATTTGTCCTTTATCCTCTGACCGCGAGCTGAGTATTTCGTAAACCTTGTACCTATGAAAGACGTTAATATTCAAATTCGAAAAAGTCAAACGCACTTTCTGATTTACATTAAGAAAGAACAAAATAAACTGTTATGCTGCTAAGGCAATGAGATAAATAAAGTAACATTTCCAATGTTGCCAGACTGTCAAAAAGTCTGTCGTTTTGTGTTAGTGCTCTCGATTTCTGTTATTCACATAAACAAATCAAAAAAATAATACAGATATAGCACAGCATAGATACACCAGCAGAATCACTTCACTCAAAATAATAAAGTCGTGCATAGTAGCTCATGCATCCATTTCAGATTGCAGACCTCCGCTACCCGTCAGTTTGTCTCAAACGCTCAAAAGTAAAATTATAAGTCGAAATCAAGGAATGAGCTGCTGCCGTTATGAAATGTTTAAACACATCTTGCAGTTTAAATTTTCTAAAGACATAAATACATATTTTACTGCTATTGCTGTATTTGCTTAAGTTCTTTATGAAGTCGGCAACATAGGATTATAAAGATTTCTGATGAAAGTGTAATTTAGGCCATTTCGATGATATTTCTGGCACAAGTTGGTTCAAATTATGTAGATGATCATATTGCTTTTGATTTAGCCGAGTAGGGATTTGAGATGCCCCCACTACAAGCAATATTATTTCGATTGTACAACATTCTTATTACAAAAAGTTAACCATCATCCCACTGCTTACCTTCAACCAAAAACGCCAGCCTCTGCTGCTTGATCAGTCCTAAAATATCCGGCGTGATTTGCTCTCGCAACTCTACCACTGGCTTTGCGTGAGACTCCCATTCCTCCCGTGTACTCCTCTCCAACTGCCACAACTGAGTGATCTCGCTGTACGTCAACGACTGTAACTTATTCCTAAGCTGGTCGAGGGAAGAAGGGGTCGTTTCCAGAGCCCTCACAATCTGTTCCCGACCCACGCTGGCCACCTTGCCGAAGTCTTCTGACGTGGCTCGCATCTCCTTCCAGGTTTTATTCAACAGGACGATGCAGATGCAGAAGCACTCTTCAAACGGATGGTCGTGGGTAAAGAAGAGAGGTTGGTAGGTGACGCACTGTTCAGAAGGAGCTTCACCTTAAAAAAATGTTTACATACAAAATAGTATTTTATGTGATTTCAAAAACACATTGATTATGTCATGATTATGATTATATTTAAGCTAAAAATTGTATAAATGTGTAATGATGGCAGTCACATTTGAAAAACGACCAAAGTGAACAAATTTCAAAAGTAGTGGCATAAATTGTATTGAATCTACAGCTAAAAAAACACATTTTGCAGATTTTGCGCTATAGATAATCCGTCATATAAAAAATTGACCATCAAATATTTAAAGCCAACCAACTTGAACTACTAGTTCAATATTTCCTTTAACTTAACCTAAACATTTCTAGCTGCTCTTCCATACTCTCAGAGGGCTGTGAGATGATCTCTATCCTTTTTTATTATTTAAAATAAAAGAGCATAGCTATACTTCGACAGTATGAGAGAGCAGATCCAAAAACGGTATACTTTTATAATTTATTTAATTTAAATTAAATGTATAGAGATACTTCCAAAATGTTCACATTAACACACTGTATTCGCGAGTTCAATTTTAAACTATACTCGAGACAAGAATTCAGACGACTTACGTCATACGAATAAATGAACAATTCATTATATTTTCATCAAAATATTTAAGAAACTGCAACTGATAGTAATAAAACTATATACTACACTAAAAGTTTGCATCATATATTGCACTAAATTGCAATAAAACATTGTTTTTAACGCGACCAAATGTCGAAAATTACGTTGACAATAGAAACAAATGTGTAACGTCAGCTGTGACGTAAGACGTCTGAATTCTTGATTCGAGTATAAAAATATAATAAAAACAATTAATTTTTCAAATAGTCACAGATATCTCTTTTTAATGCAATCACAAATCGGAAAAATTAAATTCATTTGAAACACTCAATAGAATCACATTCTTTTTTTTATCCCTAATTAAAACTGTTTTCCTACCGTAGATTTATATTTAAATCACAATATTTAGTATTGTTGTATTGTTTAGGACAGGGCCAATTTAATAAGTTTTTTAAATTAAAAAAAAAACTAGATTACTTCCCATTTCACTGATTATTGCCTGGCCAACAGTTCAATTTGAAGGAAATTAAGTGTTCTTTTAGTATAAATTAGAAAATGCATACATTATTTTGTTAGAGTGACCAAACGTCCATCATTGTCGGTCATTCACATTCCCTGACCGTCGAACTGTCTGTTATTGACATCCATCAGATCAAACCATTTTGTAGTCTTTGTTTACATGAAGTCGCAAGGCGTATGCTTACAATGTGTTTTAATTATATCCTGTTATTTTTAATTGGGTACATCTGAATCTCAATTATATTGCAGAAAAAAAAAAATTGTTGTCGTGTGTACAGGGTGTTAAGGGATCCTTCGTATCTCAGACAATAAATAGGTGAGATATCGGAATGGCGAAAATTGCCTCTGATAAACTTTTGTCAAGTAGAATTCAGTGGCGTACTTGTAATTCCTCTACAGGGTGTCTCTTTTAAAATAGACACAAACATAAAATGTTTCTAAATGGAACGCCCTGTATATTTTTATGCAAATTGATTACATTATTTGTTTTTGTATAATTATATAAACATTTATGGCCAACTACGCAACATCAATTTTATTAAAAAAATATATATCTAATTATTTATTTGTGCCATTTTTCGTTACCTACTTTATCTGTTTAATTCCTGCTACTGAAATATAAAAATATTTGTTAATATTTATCAATTTTATTAATTTTATTAATGTATATTGCGTTTAAAAGTTCTGATAAAAGGTACCACAATGCACTGTTTTTATCCAACCGTTTGTCATTTGGGCATCAAAAATATGGTAGATTTATAAAATTTTTAAAATGTACACAAATACATAGGCACTAAAACAACCCTACAAATCAACTTGATGACGCACAGACTATTCAATTAATATTTTTTACTGCTGCTGCTATTATATCCTCTCACAAATTGATATTAATTGCAATTTTTAGCACCCTAACTAGTATCATGAATGGCAATGGAATTATTAAGAGATCATCCGATAGACAAAGAACTATATTTACCAAGTTGTTTCAGCTTTGTTATTCGATTTTAGGTAAGTTATTAACACTAAAAATTAATAAAAGTAAAACTCTTGTCGTAGCACAAAATTATATAACTTGCAGCGTAGCGAAATAACTAAACGAGGAAAACCAATTAAGAAATACTAGAAATATACAATTTCAGATAATATCTTACTATACTATAATAATAAATACTTTAAAGTAATTTCTTAACATTTTGATACTTATCTCTGATAAATACCTAGTTAATTTTTAGATAAATTGGTAATGGCAATTTTAAAATTTGTATCGCAATTTCAATTTTTTCCTCAAACTTTAAAAACAAATTTATTAAAGATTATATGATGATATTTACACTCTGTTTAAAAATGCTTATTTTATGGATACAGGATGTTCAACTTTGCTTTAAATGAATTTTCTTCATTTTATTACTTCGTAGAAGGTTAAAAGAAAATGCCAAGAAAAGACGCTCTCTGTAGATACACAAAATCAGCCATTTTTTAACGACAATGAACAAAAACATGCTATTGTGCAAAAATGGAAACAAAAACGCACTTGTGAAAAAAAAGGTTTTTTTTTCCAGTCTCCACTTCAGATAAAAACACATAGTGAAAAATTAGACAAAAATATTGTTTATATTTCATGCGCAAAGTCAATGTTTTATGATGCTTTTGAATGATTTTTTTTCTCGACCTAGGTTTTCGACCAAAAATTCACAATATTGCTCACTTAATATAAACATAACTTATAGTTAGTACAATCTCACAAAATTTAAAATAATGACTGATGACATTTTACTACAACTTAAATTACATATAAATAATTATTTTTCAATACCGAACCTAAATTTAAAAATAAAATCATAACGATATAGACAAAGAAAAAGAAAATTAGTGTTTTAGAAGTAGATATCTCATAAATCAGAAGCAAATTTTACTTAATAGGGTGTTAGAGGGTTGACTGCTTCCGGGCTGATGGCCACGTCGTCGGTTTAGGACTCTTGACGTTTAGAGAGACATGTTGCTCTCTTCTTCAGAAGATCTGAAACCGACGACGCGGCCAACAGCCCGGAAGCAGCCAAACCATTGACGGAAGCCTACAAACCCATTGACTGCCATGAACTTGACAAACGGTAGTATACATCAAAATTCACAAAAGAAAACCTTATATTGCATAGGTCCTAAAAATTTACAAATTTATGTGTAAAAATTCAGTAAAAGATCATAATATGCAATGTTTACACCTTTCAATTTGTTTGGTATCAATAAAAGGACCGGTCGGGAGTACAGGTCAGTTGATATCTGACCTGTGAAGTGTTAATGTGTTTGGCAGTTGTTGAAAATGCTTTTGTGTACCACTATTTTCTTAATTTTTCTTTGTTTGTTAAAATGTTGAGTATACATATCACAACATGTTATTAATTTGATGGAAAAGCTTGCCGCAAATTTGCAAGAGCACGACGTATTTATTTAATGTTGTTGTTCCTCGTCTTGAAAATCATGGCTCAGATCGACAGATCGACGTGAATACGAAGGATCATATTTTGGATATTGTCGAAAGAGATTCGAGACGTAGCAAACGAGGTATAGCTCAAGAAGTTAAACCGTGAAAAGGCCTCCATGACAATCACCTACACCAGGTTTAGGTATTGTCAGCCTGCAATTTGGCCCATCAGTTAAATTTTTGTTGATTGTTTTTAATTAAAGTTAACATCAACCCCGGTTTATGGAGACACATGAAGACATTAGTTTATGCCGTCAAAGTGGAAACAGAAAATGACTTGCAAGAACAGATTTTTGCCGCTGCCCATAAAACAAGGACAAATCTTGGTATTTTCCAGAGTGTATGCAACAATTTAATCGAAAGTATCGCACATAGAAGATATTTTAAATATATGTTGTAACTATGTGTTACGTTAGATATTTAAAAATGGCACTGTATTTTGATTTTCAATAGGTAATTTTTTTTTGTCTTGTTATAATTATTTCTGTGACATAAGTTTTCTTAGAGGTTTTTATTACTTATTTTTCAAATTCCTATATGGTTTAAGTTACGTTACTGTTTCAATCATTAAAAAATACCAAAATTTAAACACTTAACACAGTATCTTAATATTAATGAAATCCTCAATTCTACCATACTTTGTTTAAAAATAAAATTGCAAAACAGTTGACTAAACTAAATTCATAAATTTTCACGTTTATCTTTAGATTTTGTCATCACTAACAAACAAGCTAACACGTGGTAGGCAACCTGCAAACTCACTCAACTGGCACAGCAAACTAGTTCGTGTATTTGCACTGTTGCCACATTGTGATAAAATTCCTCGATATAATGATTTGTACTATTTAACTTTATTGTTAATTGATACTTTATTTATCTTATATTGAAGTTATAGCAGTCAAACTTCTAACGCCTTGCATAATTACAAACATATTTACCTATTTTCAGCAATTCGCAAAGAATCCTCACTAGTTCCACACTCGCTCTGCCAAAAGGACACTCGTGTTCATCCGCCCTGCAACTATTCTCTAAAACCAGCTTGGTGTAGCTCTCCGGATGATTCCTGGCGAAATAAATCATGCAGTCTAATGCTAGTAAGCCCGGCGGAGTCTCATTAAAATCAAGAGCAGGATTTATGTCATTCTTAAAGCCTAATTTCTTGTAATCCCTAGTAAAGCCTCCTGGACCCCTAATACTACCGGCACCCTCACTGTCAAAGGCTATTCTACGTAATTCCTTTATCTTATCGTGCCCGTCTTGATCCTGCATAAAAAAATATTTTAGTGCGTTTTATACATTTTTATAAAGACTTACTTGAGGATCCATTTTAGTCATCATTCTCTGTTCTAGTAATCCCAACATGAGGGTTTGGAGAACGTAGAGTTGATGTGCCATTTCAGCCCCTTTGGCAGCCCCGGTTTGTAAAATATTGTTTTGAATGGCAGTTCGCACTTGTTTGGACGTTAATGTTGCTGCTAAATTCCTTCTTTTGGAAGGATCGGCTCTTGAAAGTAAGGCATTTATGAGCGCAACTGCATTTTGTTGTACTACCGAAGCAGCTTGTAAGTGTCCCACTAGGGATCCTATTGGAATTTCACGTTCAACCTGGACATGATTAAATTAAATATTATTTTGAGATGTAATAATAATTATGAGAAACTTTTGATAAAATGAACTCCTTTACCTGTCCGTATCCTTCCGTACTGTTTAGGACAACATTTTCTAAGATAGAGAGGGCGGCTTGGGTAACCTGAGCCTCCTGCGTTGTATTTACTAAGCTAGCAACTCTTGTAATGAAGTCACCATTTAAGATATCCCACGAAACAATCCCATGTTCCATTAATTCAACAAAAGACAATAAGGTATGCGCAAGCACAGTACCTTTACATTTCCCATTCTCAATTTGCTTAATGATCAAAGTGAGACCTTGTTTATTAATGAAATCTAACGCAAATGTCATATCAGCACTAAGTATAGACAGCCGGTTCATCGCATGAGCTTTTTCTTCTGGAGATCCCGTGTTCAACTTGTGAAGAATATCTTGAGCAGTTTTTGAAGGAGAGTACTGCAATCGTAGGACTGAACCATTCTTTATTTCATTTCTATTCTTTTCAGTAATGTAATTATTGTTGTTGTTCTCGTTGAACTGTAAGGCATACTGCTCTGGTTCAGTTAAATTCCACCCATTGCATAATTCTTGAATTATACCAGCTAAAGGTTGTTTTTGATTGAATTCTATCAATTGCGGTACCTGATCGGTCATTTCAACCGCTATTTTGACGATATTAGCATCCTTCATGGCTGGCATTTTGGATTGCTTCAGAAGATAGAAATTTACATTGTTAATTCATTTACATTTCATATCAATAAGTTTATTATTATTAAATCAAATCACGTTTTTATTGATATCTGTCAATATATTTCCAGGAAAATCTTGACAATTCAAAATTTTGACAGTTCTATGCGTCATATTTGACATCATTTATTTTGCCCTTGACATTTAGCTATTTTTAACGAATCTGATGCCTAAAACCGTTGACAACCAAACAGACCGTATTAGTGGTGGTGACGTCACCACACATTCAACTAGCGTAACAAGTGTCGCAGAAAGTTACCCAGAAAATTTATCTATGGAACTCTATCTAACTGTGCCATATGGAACACGGCGCAGGACTCGCAGGAGTAATTTCGCTGGTTACGTAAAATTGTTTTCACACCACATGCCACAGAACACAGAATCCTTCCATAGTTCAGTTATGTTTATTGTTTAACATATGAAATGGAAATAAACAAATAACAAATAGCATGATTAGATTTTTAATAATAATAACACAATGTTAAGAAAAATTTACAAATGCAGCCTAAAAAACAGTAGTACATTAAAACGTTACAGTGTTCAAGTTAATGAAAATGTAAGTAAAGATAATACTGCAAATATAAGTTCAGAAAAAAGTGAAGATTTTCTTCCCAGCGTTAGAAAATCAGTTTTGGAACCTCTAAATGAAGATATATCTCATATATCTTCATATTTGAAACCTACATTTAATTTCGCTGCATATATTAACAAATCAGACACGCTACAGCAACTTCTTAAGTTAGGTGTGAATTTTCATAAAATAGAAAAAAATGGAGAAGCAGTCGAGTTTATATTAGGTCTTAAATTTGAGACTATTAAGGAACACATTATATTTTTAAATAACTTGGATTTAACAACGGAAGATATTGGTTTTCTTATTACTAAAAACCCGCTACTATTGAAAGAGGATATAGATAATTTGAAAGTTAGGATTAACTATCTGGAATATAAAAAGTTTACCAAAGAAGCAATAACACGTATTATTGCAAAAAATCCTCATTGGTTAACCCATAGGTAAATATTTGTATTTATTTTTTTGTTACATGTGATAGATAATTATCTGTTGTAGTACACAACAAATTGATAAAGCTCTAGGTTTTTTTCAAAATCATTTTCAACTTGATGGAAATGAAGTAAGATTAATTGCTGTGAAATGTCCAAAGTTAATAACGACAAATATTGATAAAATTAAAGTAAATATCTTTGTTTTAAAAGAAGAAATGGGGTTCAATGAAGAAGAGTTAAAGAAGATCTTAATGAAGAAACCGCTGATTTTCATTAAAGGTATGCAGATTATATTTCGACTGTAGCATTCCACTTTTCTAAAATAATGATATACATATACCTATAAATTTGTACATTGTGTGATAATAAAATTATTTGTAGGACAGTATCGAATATTAAAATCCTTTGAATATCTTCACAGAGATATGAATATTCCTTTAGAAAGGATTGTTGAGGGACCTGAAATATTAACCTGTCGAGAAAAGAGGTTGATGGAAAGACATTCTTTTTTAATTAAACTAGGAAGGGCCCAGTATGATCCAAAGAAACCTAACTATGTAGCTTTAACTTCACTGGTATCTGGAAGTGATTCAGATTTTTGTGTTGAAATAGCAAAATCCTCTGTTCAAGCTTATAACGCATTTTTAAAAAGTTTGTAAATATATGTGTTTATATAAATCTTATTTTGCTTTTTATGTGCAGCGTTGGCGTTGAGGATATAAAGGATAAGCATAAAAGCACATAATTGAAATTTGGGCACACTTAAATTGCCATTATAGGAATGTTCATATCATTTACTTTACAGTATCTATGTAAACATTCAAATTCATTTATATTTTGTATTTGGGCTGCCCGGCCTTGGTATATATAATTTTATTGTTTGAGCAGAAAGCTGTTGATATAAACCGTGTAGTTATGAAGAAGAAGTAGAATAAGGCTTTACAACTTGGATCACAGAATATACTTGGATTTTGCACTGAAATGTAATTTTATATTATGATGACTAGAATGCGCTAAAATCTGCGTGAATGGATTATTTATGATCAGCGCCATATTTTGTTTTGTGCCTCTAGCAATGGCGGAGCAGTAGGGGCTTAGCTGATTGTGAATTGAAATGGAATTGAATTCTGAATATGAAGAATTATTTCGTGCTATATGCTGGTTAATTTTACAGTCCCTTATAAAACATGACATGTTCCAACAATAACACCCACAAAAATACACAAATAATAACACTGAGATACAAGATAAAAGAATAAGAAGCCACACTGTACGCCAATGACGTGTTTACAAACAAAATAATGGGAAATTAAGAACACAATTTATATCGTACGTGCAGATGGTTGTCTCTCTCTCACCCACATACATAACCAATGAAGTATGTCTTTGCTGAGTTTCATGTGCCTCCTTTTGTCTGCTCCTAGGGTTGGTCCCTTTATTTGGATGCGCAATGGGACTTAACGCATTCCATATCGTATATTTCAGTGGGATTTTGATTTTGAACATTTTTGAATCTGTACTAAATCCAGCGTTACCAATTTGCCAGTAATACTTTTTCATAATTTTATTTCATTGATAAAAAATGAAAAGTGCAATAATAGTACAGGGAGCACATGACTCGTGTTTTCTCCATATGTTGACTTCTAAGCCACAAACCTAGAAAAATATAGACTGCGTCGGTTCATGATATAGGTCACGTGACAGGTGCCGCGTTTTCTAGGGACCTACGGTCCAGAAAATGGATATTTTATTTGCTTTATGTTGGCGGTTGTGCAAATATGATGGCTGCATTGCAATCTGAAATTAACTAACTTGCTGTCATTTTAAATGTCATTAAAGAATGTGACATGAATGTGACCAATCACAGTAAACAAATGAGCTTCACGCTACAATACAACCAACGTAATTTGGCATAAAAACCAAGTTTTAGCGATTTGGACCTTTTAGGGCAGCCATGAATTTCCGGTCGCCGGCAATATGACACTGCCACAGTCTATATTTTTTCTAGGTTTGTGTTCTAAGCACTATATATATAGGTTGACTATTTTGGATACCTCTTTTGCGACTTCTATATAATGATTTCTATGGTGTATGTACTATCGTTTGCAATAATAATGAAACAGTTTTTCAACTTCTGGAAGTTCTGAGTAGAAATTTCATTAAATCTCTATCGGTGAGTGAAACAATAACTAATATTTAAAATGTGTAGATTCCATTACAAATACATCAGAAGTTCTAAAGAAATTGCAAAATTCATTTTAATGAGTGTCATTATTATTGCAAACGATAGTACACACTAGCTGCTTTCCAATTGGCAAATGGAGCGCTCCTGGAGTACACTGAAGTAGTTTAAGTAATTAGTAGTTATTTTTCGCGTTCCAATAACAGAGAACATTTTACTCTTGAAGTTGTCTTTATCGTTTTCCCCTGCCACATGTGCTCTACCAAATGCTCCATTTCAAACATTGAGGTTATTGTAATATATTTTTATTATTTATTAGATCATTTACAATTCATTACAATGGATATCTTTGTTATGGCACAGTCGTTATGGTAAGTATATGTATTCTTTATTTAGATTTTGCTTCCTATTCAGTTTTATTTTAGGAAATATTTTTGACGCGTTCCAATTGCATAATTCAGGAGCAGTTAAAAAGCAGAACAGAACAAGAACACATCAGGAACACTTCCATGACAATAATTGGAAAAGGATTGGAAAGCCACTACTGAAATGTAATTTTATCAGTCATAAAACAGCTACTAGACTACTAAATTCTTCATATTCTTCTATAAGTTGTCTGCAGGCTTTCTATGTATTTTAACTATTATTTACTTAAGGTTGGTAGTCAACAGTAAATAACTTAACAACTGTCAAAATTTGTTTTTTGTTTCACTCTGCGCCAAAATAAACCGCCAAAAGAAGCGAGCCATTTCCCATTTCGTTTTTTTAAGTTCAGTAACGTTTTTACTGTCGTAAAAGTCGTAAGACTAAATATAACATAAAATTCTATTATAAAGAGTGAAATATTTTATACGGTGCATCAAAAATTAAAACAGCTATTCAACATGACAAGTTGCAACTTGTCTGAGGGTGCCTTAGAGGTGAGTTTTTTCAATAAGAAATCACTTTGCTAACAAAATTAATTTTTCCAGATAATAATGCGGGGAGGTGACTACGACCAACCTGTCTTACAAGTTTTGGGAATCAAAACGATGCCTACTGGTAGCGGAAACAACAAACGACATCGTATAATAGTGTCAGACGGAAAGAACATCGTTTCATTTGCGATGTTAACCACCCAATTAATTGAAAAAGAGAATGTTACTCCTTTAACCGTCATCAAAGTTGAAAGATTTATTACAAGTATGGTCAACAATAGTGGTAGAGATGATCAGTGAGCAATATAAGATAATCTTTTAGAAATGTAAGTTAAACTGTATTTTTTTTAGGCGAGTGTTACTTATTTTAGAAATGCAAGTAGTTGCACCTGGTGAACTATTTGAAGAAAGAATTGGTTCGCCTGAACCGCTTAATCTCAAATCTAGTAATGTTTCAACTAATATGAATGGATCCGCATCTAACGGGTTAAGTACGACTAATTCAGGCTCTGCTTCTAGGTCCATAAATTCAAATATTACTGTTTCCAACGGGGTAAACCTGTGCAATCAACCCGCACATCCAATTTCAAGTCTAAGCCCTTACCACAACAAGTAAGTGATTAATATTTTTTATATGTGCCTGTAGGATAAGTGTCAATTATCCCACTCATTTTGAGTGGGATAAGAACTTTACTACCACACAGTGGGATAAGAACCTTTGAAATTTTTAAATAATTTATGATCAAACATTTATTAAACAGTGATAAGAACTATCTACATTAACATGTTTGCATTTTGAAAAACTTGTTCCAGAGGAGAATTTTTTTGACGTTTTGTTGATTTTTAAATTGCTGATGTCGTTACTCGTGGAAATATCCATCTGCATGTTCTTTACTCACAGAATTTTTGTAGCAATTTGTTTTTTATTTTCAATCGACGTTTCAATATATCCTTCAATATATTGAAGGTCCGTTTTTTAATTTGCAATTTTTTACATTTGGTAGTTTTAAAAAAGATGCAACATTTTTCGACATGGCAATTTTAAAGCTATTAATAACACCACGTAACTCCTATGATACAAAATTAAACCTATTAAGTAGTACAGAATAATGATATTCTGTCTTTGGATAAAAATTATCACTTTTCAAAGATAAAAATTTAAGAAACTGCTGTACACTCTCAATTGTGCATTTATTATTACCATAATATGGATACCAGACAAGTGAACAGAACTCAAGTTTAGACCTTATAAAAGAACAATAAAGTTACCTCATCAGAAAATTCTTGACAATTTCTAATTTTGAAACCCAACGTCCTCAAAGCTTCATCTGTAGCGTACTCAACATAATTAGAAAAGTTTAACCTACAATCAAATACCACTCCTAAATCTTTTATAGTGTCGGAACGTTCCAATATTATTTTGTTTAAAATATAGTCATAAATAACAAGTTACTATTTTCCATTTATTTACATTTAAATTAAGATAATGTTACAATACTTTTGTAGTTGACGTAATTGCCTTTGTAATATTGTGCAATCATCAATGTCTTTAATCATAGAAAACATTTTTAAATCACCTGCGAATAATAGTTTCTCACGGTTTATTACAAATAATGTCATTAATAAATAGTATACAAAGCAATGGTCTCAGATTTGAACCCTGCGGTACACCGAAAGTAGCTAAAAAAACGGTTGATGACCAAAGTACACAACAAATTGCCTTCTGTTATAAAGATATTATCTAAAAAAATTACATAAGTGAGGGCTAAATCCAAGTACCTTTAATTTATGTAGAAGAAGTCCATGATCAATGCGATCAAAAGCTTTTGTAAAATCAGTATATATGACATCCACGTGCCCTTGATTATCAAGTTCATTGGCAATATACGTATCGGTAGATTGTTTCTCGATAAATACGTGCTGGTGTGGTGTTACTAATCTTTTGAATACTGGATAAATACTGTCACGGAATTCCCAATCCGTCTTTTTCTTACTGCCAGAAAAACAATCCGTTAATTAATCACTTTTCTTTATTAACTACTCAGTACACTACTGAACACTAATTACAACTCAACTAAACCCTTATTTAATTAATCGCTCGGAATCGTTCTGAATACTCCAACTAAACACTTCAATTCAGACTGTAAAACAAAACTAACTAACTCGGCCGTTTATTCTTCTTTTATATACCAAACAAATATTCCAGGTATTTTCTAGTATCTCTAGATCCATTTTCCCGAACGACTGGAATGCTTCTCGTCGATTCCCCATTTTCCCAGTCCCGTCTCGATCCATGGCATTTTTTTTGTTTAACAGAATCGTGTAGGGGTGATCGGGGCAATCTTAGCAATTCGCGGTGCCACAGTCGTCGAATTGGGTGTGAGTGGGGCAAATTCTGTGACAATATCTGTGGCGTATCGCAAGATTTGGAAAACTTTTGAGAAATTGCAGGGAATAGATATCGGTCTGTAATTATTTATAACATCTATTTCCACTTTTGAAAATAGGACATAATCTAGATATTTTCACAACCCTGGAAACGTTGCAGTTTTTAAAGATAAATTATAAATAATTGAGAGTGGTTTAGCTATAATACACATGCACAATGTTAAACTTAGATGTGGCAAGAATAATTTCAGCTTCTGATAAATGACTGATATTTATACATAGCATGTTATTTAAATTATTAATAACAAACTACTACACTATTGTACACATTAATAAGGTACGTTTTAGGTGGGTTATTAAAGCTAGAGTTACAAATAAGTCTGCTATTCGTACTTGGTCTAATTCTAAAGGAGAAGGAAAACTTTTTTCTTTTGATCTTGTGGATGAAAGTGGTGAAATAAGATGTACTGGATTTAGAGATGATGTGGATAGATTTTATGATTTGATACAAGTGAGTACTGCATTACACTTAGCGTTCATAAAAATGTTTAAATTTTATTTCCTTAAGGTCGATAAGGTGTATTATATAACTAAATGTCAATTGAAACCGGCAAACAAACAATTCAGTACATTAAAGAATGACTACGAGATGACCATAAATTCGGAAACTGTTATTCAAGAATGCAATGAAGGCGATACATCATCTATCCCGCAGACCAAATATGACTTTGTTACCATCGATAAAATTTCAAGTTTGGAACCAAACACTATGATCGGTAAGTATGAAATGTATATTTGCAAACTACTCTACTAACTCGAAATTCTAAAATTTTGTAGATAGTGATTGTGATAATATTTTTATTTTCAGATGTTATTGGTGTTGTTAAAAGTGTATCTGACTTACAAACTTTTCAAGCTAGAACAACAGGAAGGGAGTTAAAGAAGAAGGATGTACTGTTGGTTGATCAATCAAATACAGCTGTAAGTATTTAAGTACGAGGTTTGTTCAAAAGAAAAGGTAAAGTTTCAATTTTTTTGAAAAGTGTTCTGAAATGCGCTTTTCGGTATGGCCATCAGCTCGTTCTTCAATTCTGACTTTATCTCATAGTCTCTTCAGTTTTGGGAATAGAAAAAAGTCACAGGGAGCCAAATCTGGTGAATTAGGTGGTTGAGGCATGACTAGGGTGTTGTTTTCGGCCAAAAATTCACGAACAAGCATTGATGTGTGAGCTGGTGGATTATCGTGATGCAGAATCCATGATTGTTTTTCCCACAATTCCGACCGTTTGAGCCGTATTGCTTCACGCAAAGCGTTGCATAACTTCTTTGTAGTATTCCTTATTAACCGTACGACCTGTTGGCAAGAACTCATGATGCACCACGCCATTGTAATCGAAGAAAACAGTGAGCAAAACCTTCACATTTGATCGAACTTGGCGTGCTTTTTTCGGTCTTGGCTCATCTGGCCGCTTCCATTGGGATGATTGGGCCTTGGTTTCGACGTCATAACCATATACCCACGTTTCGTCACCAGTTATGACCCTTTTGAGCAAACCTGGATCGTTGTTGACGTCCTTCAACAACTCCTGAGCGATACTAATGTGACGTTGCTTCTGCTCAAAATTTAGCAATTTTGGAACATACTTTGCTGCATGCATCTCATGGCATGAGCCGATTGAGATGCCAACATCCTCTGCAACTTCCCTAATAGTGATTCGACGATTTTCCAAAAGCGATAGCCGACTTGCCACTACCTTTACCTTGACGTCTTCTAGAACATTCTTGGTTGTGTTCGATTTGGTTCCAAATGTGTTTTTGAGGACCATGGCAATTGAGAACTCAAAAATTGTAGTGTGTTCAGGAAAATATGGGAAATCTCTCTGGTGCATGTAGAATATAAAAAAATAAGATGAAGAGTCCCTCTAATTTTTTTTCTGTAATATCCTGTATAGCAAATTTCAGATCTATATCTCACTTGGTTTTCTGTATCCCTCTAGTAGTGATTGACCATTTTTGCAGGTAACATTGACCTTATGGGGCTCAGAAGCAGAAAATTTTGACGGCACCAATAATCCCGTAGTGTGCATAAAAGGTGGCCGAATAACGGACTTTGGAGGAGCGAAAAGTGTATCCTGCGTAGGCAGCACCAACATCAAAATTAATCCCGAGTTATCGGAATGTTACCGCATTCGCGGTTGGTACGATAGCGAAGGAAACCACGTACAGCCAACCAACATAAGTGCCAGATCGGGCATTGGAAACTTCGCCGCACCTTGGATGAGTTTCAAAGAAGTAACGGATCAGGGCCTCGGCAGTGGCGAAAGGGGCGATTATTACCAAGTTATGGGTACCATCTTATTGGCCAGGACGGAAAACGCTGTTTACAAGGCGTGCCCCACACCAGAGTGTAATAAGAAAGTTATCGATATGGAGAATCAGATGTACCGTTGCGAGAAGTGTAACAGAGAGTTTCCGAACTTCAAGTATCGCTTGCTGGCAAGTGTAAGTATCAGTACATATTTTTTTAATTTTTCTTTACTTTTCATACTTACTTTTACTTTTTATATTCGTTATGTGTGATTTAAATAAATTGCTGCTTTGAAACCTCACAATAGAGAGTAAAAAGTATTTTCTATGATAATTATAACTCTATTGGCATTCAAGTATTTCGAGCTATGGATTGCGCCCTCTTATGATAAAAATTTGAACTATATTTGGAGAGTCATTGGTTTGAGTTGTTTATAATGTTGTATGTCGTTTCTTTGTTTTTATTTTATGGAAGACTTGTTGTTTTATCTTTAGTATCGTTACTTATATTCCGGACACCGTATTCTTCTTGGAAAACTAGATGGCATAGGTGTTTCGGATAAATTATCTCAACTCTTTTAAGTCTTATTTTCACGACAGATTGCAATTTGTCCAATGCCAAGGATTTAAGTCGATACAGTTTAGTACATTATCTGGGATTCCTCAAGGTTCAATTTTGGGTCCTTTGTTGTTTAACATTTATGTTAATGATATCTTCCTGTCTTGATGTAAAGTACTTATTATATATGGATGATATGAAAATCTACTGGTACAAGGATTTAAGTCGATACAGTTTAGTACATTATCTGGGATTCCTCAAGGTTCAATTTTGGGTCCTTTGTTATTTAACATTTATGTTAATGATATATCTTCTTGTCTTATTTCAAGTAACTGCTTACATATATCCCCAAGAAATTTCTATACAGATCTGCATTTACAAGCTCAGTTAAAACATGCACAGGCATTTAATTATTGTTGAAAATCCTACCCCAAATGTTGACACTGAAACGTTGCAGAAATTGTTTTATCTAATTGCATGCGAATTTTGTAGCGCCTATAGGACGCAGTAGGACGAATGGTCTTTGTTGTGGCTGGGTTACCTTTTTCTTATAATCTAGGAAATGATGCACTAAAGGCTATGTGAGCGGGTTGATGTCTATTTGGGTATCTTTGTCGGTATTCCCACACTGCTTGTCTGGACTTTACCCATATACAAAGACAACATTTTTAAACTCTCCAGTTGTAAATAAACGCATGTTTTATTTAGCTCTTTATTGCTAAGTGTGAAATGAATAAATAAAATGAGACAAATAATAATTATTGTTATAGCAACAATCGTTTTTATTTATCAAGCTATTTTGATTGAAATGTGAAGTCATATTTTTTAAAACGCTTGTAATTTCTAAACAAAAATTCCCACACATCTTTTCAGATGAATGTTGGAGATTGGAGCGGTAACCAGTGGGTGAGCATGTTCAGCTCCGAAGTGGAGAAGGTTCTCGACATGACTGCCCAGGAAGTCGGCGAGCAAATTGAGCAGGATCCAGAGGCGAAGGCCGCTATTGCCGACAAGGCTCACTTCAAGCAGTTCATCATGAAGTGCCGTGCAAAAATGGAAACGTACAATGTAAGATTCTAAGTAAGGGTCTTAATTTTTTTATAAACGAAATGTTTTCTAATTCCAGGATGAAACACGGTTAAAAACAGTTTGCATAAAGGTGAGCCCGATCAACTACGAGGAGTATAACGCTCATTTGATAGAGAGAATCCAGCAGCTTACAAATTAAATAGTTTTAGTCTTTACAATCGTATGTGTTAAGTTTGTTTTACTTGTTAGAAATTTTTTTTAGTTGTAGTATTTTACATATTTAGTACTATTTGTAGCTTAATCTTATTTTTCTTTTTCTGTATATTTATAACTATGTAATTAAAAAATCTCAATATATTTTTATTTGAAATGCAGTTTTTCTCTTCAGAGCAAAAAACCTATCAGAAAATTTAGCGAATTTTTATTTCAACAAGATTTCCAAAATATTTTAAAATAGTTGGAAAAATTATATAAAGATGAGTCAAATGAAAAAATGTGATGAGATACAGAATGTTGACATTTTAAACTATCCTAAAATATCTGAAGATGAAACTTCGGTCAACAATTTTCTAAGGAAACATTCGATTGAATTCATCTATAAATAAATACAGCAATAGCTATTGCCACTAAAATTCGGAATTTCTTTGAATTTTTGTATGCATTTAGCTTTTGGAATCTCGTGATCTTTTTTATTCAGCTGGGTAATAATGAATAACATGGGTTAAAGCATTAAAAAGTTGAAAAATGACGGTTATATCGTCGCCATACTGTGCTTACTTCTAATGAATAGTGATTTCAAAAAATTACATTTAGTTTCAACCTAAAATTTTGGTGATAACACCCTTTTTAATTGAAATCAAAAAGCGGTATAAGTTCTGATACAATTGACAACTACGTCACTTGTAGTGTGCTGCCACGCGCGGTAAGTTATTGTAACCGGATAATGGAACACGCACTTACGGTTATGTATACTGTTCTCTGAAGGAAGCAAGTTTGTTCCGAAAGGTTACGCATACTAAGAATTCACGATATATGCATCATAGGAATTTGTCTTACGTTAAAATAATCCTTTTGATAAATCCTAAAATGCACTTTCTTCTAAAAATTATATTAATTAAAAAAATTTACACTACAAAACACAACATCCCTGGCAAATTAAAAGCTTTAGCGGCACATAAAGAAATATAGTTTTCCGACATCTTGAACTTTACAGCGCCATCTACTGGTTCGTGAATTTCGCGAATAACGCCTAACTAGTTTTCGCGTGTGCATGAACGAATGTAAATTTCCATCGCAAAAATCGTAAAATCGTTAATCGCAACTCGCAAATCGCTAGTGCATGAACTTACCTTTACTCTTCCGTTATAAGAAGAAGAGGAAGATTGATATTTGATTTCATTTGTCATGACTTTTAGTTTTGAGGTTATAATTATGATATTCGGTGTAAAAATTGTAAATAAAGTGCTATAAATAAATAAATCTAAAAATACCTATTTCAAGATTATCTTATTTAAGTTAAACAATGTCTGGAGCAAGTGTTTGTGTTCTAGCTTTAAATGGAAGAAGACAGACTGTAAAATGTACACCCAATACTACAATTTTACAGGTAACTAAATATATTTTCCTTTCGAGGTAAAGATTATCTTTATTTAGAGGCCATATAAATGTAGAACTGAACTCATACAAAACTAGATTAACTAAAGATGATCCTTTATATATTTTTATGTCCTCATGACACATAAAAATAAAATGCAACTAGCCAGTTTTTTACATTTATTTATATTTTTAGATACTTGAAGAGGTTTGTAAAAAGCAGGGTTTAAAAGCAGAAGAATATGACTTAAAACATCATAGTAAAGTACTAGATACAACGACCACGTTTAGATTTTCAGGGTTACCTAACAACGCTCAATTAGAATTGGTACCAGCTTTAAAAATTCGCAACGAAAGTGATATTACGTTGGCTGTGAATTTAGAAAATGGTAGTCGACTGATCGGAAATTTCAGTCCAAACGACACTTTGCTAAACGTACTGAACAAACTTTGTCCAGAAAGTATGCAACCAGATAAAAATCCTGTAGTGGTATACACTAGAAGAGAAATGTACGGAAAAGAATTAGAAAACGTTACCTTACGAAGTTTGGGACTTACAGGAGGACGGGCTATGATTCGAGTAATTCACAGATCTCCAGAAGATCTCAAGATACAAGCTAATATATCTGCCCCGCTACCTTCGAAGCCTGTTGAGGAGAAGCCGTATATGCGTAAATTACAGCGCGTTCCATCTCCTCCTAGAGTAGAAGAGAAAATTTCTGAATCTCCAAATGAAACTGAAACCAACGATAAAAAAGAGGAAACGAAAGAATTGCAAACACCGCAAAAAATTCAGAAAAATCACAACGTAGATATTCTAAAATTGGCCCGAGAGAAGCGAAAGAGTAACGATTCTTCTCCATTAAAAACTGAAGAGAAACGTAAGACTATTGAAAGGCGTATTAGTACGGAGGAACCGAAAACCAAAAAAGAAATATGCAAATGTCGGAGGGACGAATCAATGGAAGTCGACTGTTGCGGTAAATGTCAAGAAAAATGCACCAACATAACAGATAGTATCGAAGACGAATTTGTCTTTGTAAGTGTATATATTGTTTAATACAATTTTTTTTTACATTTATCTTTCAGCTTGGCGACAGAAACGCCATGTTGTTCTCGTTAGAGACAGCCCAAGCGGTACCAAGCGAAGATCTCCCAGACGATTTCTTTGAATTAACTATAGACGACGCTAGAAAAATTCTTCGAGACGTTAAAAAGCAACGAAACGGTACAGATAACGCCCCGCTTATGACGTCGGCTCTTAGAAATCTAGAAGATTCAAAGAAACAATTAAGGCAACTCAATAAATATAAGAAAGCTATTATAAGAGTACAGTTTCCGGATAGGACGGTTTTGCAGGGTACCTTTGCGCCGATAGATACGATTGGGGACGTCGTTAAGTTTGTTAAGGAATATCTGGAGGATAAATCGTTAAATTTTTATGTCTGTAAGTTAAAAACGTTTATTTAATAGTTTAAATGGCAATAGTGAAAGGATATTAATTAAAGGGAAAATATTTGTTGTAAACCCTGTATGTTTCTAAAGTGTGTTTTTTCAAAGGGCGTAATAGAGAACGTAGCAGCATGTGGATGTGTATATCAGTAGGTTACAAACTACTTTTCAAAAAGTAGTTTCTAACCTACCTGCAGCACATATAAAATGAACACATCTGTTCATAGTTGGGATCATCTGCGCTTTGATTTTAAACCAGTTGCAAAATTCAACCAAATTCAAGGCAGTTTCTATCATATTCAAGAGCAGCTACTGGGCATCGACGTTGAAAACGCTTGCATTGCCAGCTACACGAGACAATCCATAAGAAATTAAAGGGGGCAAATACTGCTGGTTGCTGTATATTGTTCTTTCCACGTACCGCCCTCCATATGTGTGGTGTGATCTCCAAATTTGTGGGAAATAAATATGGGAATGAATGTGAAAAGTTTGAATAACATGCTGTTATTATATACAGATTCGGAAATTGCGGATCTTTACAGAGAAAGTAGAAATTGCCGCTTCATCCCAGGGAAGGTACGAAGTATAAGAGGCGCGGTGACGTGCATTGGTCTAGCATTCCCCACTACTACGGTAATCGGTTCCGTATCGCCAACGCAATTCGCCATTGCAAATCTAACTGTCCGGTCAACTGATGCCAGTGTTGCCAGGTCTCATGCTTTTGCATGAGATCTCATGTTCTCATATTTTGATTAGAAAATCTCATGCTTTTTAATAGTCACAAAAAGAAATAATAAAATTATTAAAATTACTCTTTGAAATCTACCAAAACAAAGACCTAACGAGAAATAAAGGCAAAATCGAATAGAATAAATAAAAATTGTTGTGTAAGCAACAAAAAAATAATTATTTCGTTCTCTTTTTTATGATAAATAGTCAAAGCAATCAAATTTCTACACGATTATGTATCATACACATTTTCACATCATACTTACAAATTCTTGATCTGAATAAGGCATTTACAGTTATCGTTCTCTATAACTCCTTTGACAAACGCATTTATATTTCAGGCACAACGTATTTGTCTTAGTTAATAGTTATTTTCAGACTGTACCCCCCCAAAATGCATCTTAGAGGAAAATAAGAGGTTGATTGAACTCGGATTTGTGCCCGGAGCTATGGTATATTTCGGCACTCATTCAGAATATTCAAAAGTCAGTTACTTGAGGAAAGATTTGCAAAATAAATTTACAAGCAATTCAGTGGCGAGTCTAGCAGCGGCAAAGATGAGGTATAGTATTTACTGGATTAATTGTTTGACGCAAGAAGTCAGGAGAAATGTGTCTTATAAAACTGTACATTTCAGGAGTCAGAATACGAGATGCCTGGTTTACGAAACGGACGACTTTGAAGTAGACGAAAGCTCCTCTAACGACACCAATGTTGGAGCTAGTACTAGTTCAGGAATAACGCATGAAAATTATACTGAACGAAAAATCATAAAATCAACCGAAAAAGTACCAAAGTGGTTCAAGCCATAGTTCGTATATTACCAGTACTTTAAAGAATACAAATATTATTTTCTTTTATATTTATTTTATAAATACCAAGCATGTTGAATAAAATGCATACATATTACTTTACGTTTATTTAATACGTAGTTTTCTTACAGATAAGGTAAAAAATATAAAAAATGCAAACTGCTGGATACAAAAGGACTAGATTTATGTAACTGCGCATTTAGGATACTAGAAACGAGAGTAGTTTCTACATTTCCAGTGTAGCCGAATTTGTACTAAAAAAATAAAGCCTTTACCATGTATGCGATCCGATTCACTTAACTATTTAATCTAAAATAAATCTACTCGGTTTTAAACCAAATGTATAAATTCAACAGTTTGAAAAGTGCGTAAAAAGCTACTTAAATGTGGCAGTAACCTATTTTTTAATAAATATAACTATAAAAACTAGCAATTATAATATTTCTTTTAAAGTGCAACAAATACGAATTTCAAAATTAAATTAAAAGCTAACAAAAAAAAAAACGAAAAGTTTGTTACTAAACAAATAAGACCTCTCTTCAGACAGCAGAACGTTTGGTACATAATTGAATAAGTCGATATTATGGGAAAATATGCATGTATATTGTAGTACAAACTGAACTACTGCTACAGTTATGTTTAGTTAGTTTTGAAAGGCCAGGATACATTACAAATCAACTACATATTTGGCAACTATTGAGAGGCACTATTTTTATTCGTAATATAAGTGACGTGAATTACGATTCTATCATATTTATAACCATAGTCCGTAGTCAATAATATTGGACAGTAACCAAGAAAAGCGTGTTCAAATTTTATGAATAAAACGATCTATAAGTAGAAAAAGAACTTATTTAAAATATGTGACGTTTATCAATGTCATAATACAAGCAATTCGAAAGCATAAACCAGAATTGCAGACATATACACACACTATTAAATAAGAGGTTGATTTGTTAAAAGAAAAACAAAAGTGTAATAAAAGTCCAACAAAATACAATGAAAAAATTATTAAAGTTACAATAATGAAAATAATAAATTATATTCTAAAATTCAAAAAGAAGAACCTCTTGTTTGACGAAGAACTCAACTATTGAATAAAGGATTGTGACTTGACAGGACTTTTCCTTTTGAATTTTCAAAAATTGACACATTTCTCTATTCTGAAAACTTGCAAGCGGTATTTTCATTTAAGCCCGCTTTACATTAACAATTTCTTTGTCAATTAATTGATCAAGTGGCTTCGTCAAGTCAATTGACAAATGTAATACTAAAACTTGGACGTGAAATTAATTCATCAACTTCTTCGATAATAAATTGTTAGTGTAATGCCAGCTTTAGAATAAGTTTTAAGTCGTCAATAAGTTCTTCATCAATTTATTTGACGTCCAAGTTTTAGTATTACATTTGTCAATTGACTTGACAAAGCCACTTGATTAATTAATTGACAAAGAAATTGTTAATGTAAAGCTGGCTTTAGAAGGTAGTCGGGGATGGACCAGTACCTTGGTCTCTGCGATGTCCAAGTCTAAATCCTATAGATTTTTTTAAAATCAAGATATACCGTACCGAAAACTTGCATAAACAGATTCTGCGTCTTTGGAAACGGCAAGAATATGGAACATTTGAACTACTCCAATGAAATTTGATTTGATGGGCCCAAGTTTGCAAGGGAATGAAGATAACTTTGAACAGCTTTTGTATAAATAAACAAAAATGATATAATTGACAATTTTTATGTCATACTCTGTTGGACATTACATTTTTTTTTTTCAACAAATCTTACTTCTTACTTAAAAGTGTTTATTATATTTAGCAGCTATGAAAGTTTATTACTGTGTGACCAGTCAAAATGCCCATCCAAAAATGTTGTGATCCATCCAAAATTATTTTTAAAACGCATGTAAACAAATAAACGAAAATTTGTGACTGTGGTTTGTGATCATGATATAATTTTTTAGGTCATGATGGTGAAAATTTAAGTTGTTATGTTTTGATAATGAAGTATGGGTTTTATAATTCTTTTTATTGCATACATAGGCTTCATATCGGATAGGTCAAAGCGTTGAATGAGAAATTATAGATAGAGGCGCAACCTTAATGGCAAAATGCGTATACGATCTACAAGTTTAACACCCTGTATCTTGAAAACAAAGGCCCTAATAGAAAATAACTATAGGGCAAAATGTTTTTAAAGTCGGACAAGAAATAAAGACCTTCATGTTTGACGTTCCGTTATGTTCCACCGTGTTTTACAGTAGGGGTTTTTTTGGACCCAAGATTTGTCCGTCTGTCGAAAACTGTTGTTAACGACAGTCATTTTTGAGTGTTATGTGCGATTCAATGGTTTAACAAGCAAAGAAAACCTCCGTGAAGAATAAGTTGTCGATAAATTGACGAATCTTAGAACCAAAGAGCTGCTATTACCTAATACCTAAAAAAAAAATACTATCTCGGGCCCAAAAGTGTATACACATTTTGCCAGAGGCACAACCTGCCTCTATCTATAATTTCTCAGTCAAGGGTCAAAGTTGCTACAAATTTTGACAATTATAGGGTATCCATATCCAAATGGTGCTGAAGTTCATACCGTCAGATCTAACACAACAGAATTTTGTGTGTGTACTGAAGGATTTTTTATTAGAAGACAATGACGATTAAAATTTAAAAAATATGTGATATTTGCCTGAATGTTAATTAGTTTAGCCTAAATTTAAATTATTGAGAAAAAAAAACAATACCTATTTAAAATATCAAACGTAATTTGTATTAATTTTTTAACATTGTGTATTAGACAATTGTTTTGAACTGTATCAAATTGGCCATTATTTTAGGTTACCTAAATGGAAAAATATGTATGAGGCTCATGGTATCTGCATTACAAAAATTGATTTTAATTCAGCTAAAATGTGTAGTAGAATGAAAAGCGGTTGCCGCAGCCGGGATTCGAACCCGGGACCCCTCGCTTTCCGGGCGATTGCTCTCCCAACTGAGCTACCACGGGCTACTTTCCCACTCTACTAATTTGGTACTGGTGTTACACATAATTTACTACAACTCGGCCAAACCTGACAACACAGCCGTCCTCGGCTGCCGGCCATAATCCGACACCTAGGTAATCATAAATCATAAACATAAGGGGTGCTGTGCCATCAGGTGGATCCATAATCCCACTTCTGAAGTTGTAGTAGAATGAAAAAGCAGTTGCCGCAGCCGGGATTCGAACCCGGACCCTCGCTTTCGGGCGATTGCTCTCCCAACTGAGCTACCACGGGCTACTTTTCCACTCTACTAATTTGGTACTGGTGTTACACATAATTTACTACAAATGAATAAATATTTTTTTTTTCTAAAATTATTTTAAATTTTGATGAATTAAAAAAATATATTTTTCAGCATCTTGTCCAGTGGATGCACCTTACATAATAATAGAACACAATAAAAATTTCAAAAAATTCCTTAAAAAATTAGAGAAGTTTCCTGATAATTCTATTTTCCTCGAGGAATTTCTTTATGAAATGTGGTCTAATAAATAGTAAGAATCTCAATTTTCATTATCAAAATATAACCACTTTAATTTTCATCAGCCATTACTGATCTAAATATGCAGGAATAAATAAAATTATTTTCATAAAAAATACACTAATACAGAACATACACATCTGACCATAAAAACTGTAAACAATATAAAAGCTTATTTAATTAAAAGAAATATGTTTTGCAATTTATTCAAGTGGTTTCCGAAACTTCGTAAATAAAAGAAGAAAATCCATGATCTTGTGACATTCGGCGCTAATTTTATTAAAAATTAACGAAACCTAAACAATAACTATCAAATTGCAAAATAAACTTAAAAACTATTTTACTTTTAAAAACGCACGCTGCATGCAATGCCATGTAACTCGTTACACTTAATCTACATTTTCTCCACTTCCCCTAGGATCCAAACGAACACCCATCGGTCCGAGCATATTACTCGAAGGCCCTGCCTCCCCCAACTGCGACCGATAACTTTCCAAAATATTTTTCAAGGCATTCACATTAATATCGACAGGCGTGAAGCTTTCGACGTCTTCAAAACTATCACCGTTATGCTTTTGAAAACTGTCTCCGATGGTGGTAGCCGCTAATTCTCTGTCCATTTCTTCCATGTACTGCTGCATCTTATTCTTCACTTCCTGATACGACTGATCTCTAACGTAATTATCCTCCTCATATTCACTCATGTCGGAGTCCGATTCCAAATTCCAGGAATCATCTTCGGGGATGGAGAAGTTCAAAATGTTTTGCACCGCGCAAGCAAACGAATTAGGATCGAAGTTGATTTTGTTATTCGTCGGTTTTTGCTCTTGTTTCGTGTCGTGGGAGAAGGAAACCTTGCTTTTATTTTTACGCCTCGGCGGTCTCACTGGGGACGGATCTTGATCGGGGTATTCAGCGCCTTCGATACCGGAGACGTGGTTAAGAAAAGTGGTGACTTTTTCCGTGAACTCGGCAGCGTCACTGTTATTGTTGACATTGAATATCTTCTGACCGTATTTCTCTTGTAACATTTTGTCTAATTCTTCCGGGCTGATATTCAACCACGAGTCATCGTCGTCTTTTGGTAGGTTGCCGTCTCCAACTTTGGTTTCTTCCGCGTTGTAGTCCAACGTCTTTGTAAGCTCTAAAATTTCTTGACCGATGACGGGATTATAGTGCATCGTATCGCGGTGGTTGATGTAATACTCTTTCGCTTTATTCAATAAGTTATTGTAGTCTATGGAATGTTCTAAGAGACCTTTGAAATACCCCTTATCGTTCAAGCTCTTTAAATATGTGTGCCATCCTCTATCGGTTTCGATATCAGCACTGGGTTTGGCTTGGGAAGCTAATATTTCGAATCCACATGCCACTTTGACGCCTAATAGATGCGTTTTATGGTCGGGCGTGTTAGTTGCTGGTAGATTCCAGCCCGTGCGTCGATCTGGCATGTAGTTGCTGTGGATAAGCATGGCATACAAACATTTTGTAAATGTTACGCTGGTCATTGTTCTAATCTCTGGAGGGAAATATTTCATAGCTCTGCAGGACTTCATATCGATTGGATCTCTATTGCAGAAAGCTTGAACTGCAGGAGCAATCAGATTCGGTTTGTGTTTTAAAATAGCAGCTATCGCTACTGGGACGTAGATGGTAGCTCGGTGGAGATTGTCTTTTGTTTTAGCAGGATAGCCATTTAATTTATTTTTAATGGAGTTTTGGATATCTGACGATGCTAGCGTTTCAATGGGTTTCTCTCTTATATGTGAAACGGCTTCTTTGACAGATATCTCGCAGTCTTCTGGGGAGTCGGGAGGAATAAGATGGATATTTCCATCGTTTAGAAACACCTAGAGCAAAATATGTAGTTTACATATTAAAACAGTTCATTATCATTATTTATATGTAATATAAATAGCCAAACAGTCAAACTTTGGAGTAAAATTGATCTATGGCAATACTTTTTTAAAATCCAAGTCACCACCTGTTATTTTTACTTCTAAGTTTGACTAATTAACTAAATAAACAAGGCTAGTACTTATTGGACAATAATTATATGATAAATTATAATAATATGGATTCCCTATTTTCTTTAAAAATATGTAAAAAATCCATTAAAATTATTTGAACTAAAATTAATACTAATAATTTTAATATACCCTACAATAATAACATCAATAGATTTCTACACTCATAACCATCATAACTGATCCTACTTAACGTAAAGCATGAATAAATATGTATAAAAAACATAAAGAATAAGTTTAGGAACACATTTACAGTAAAAACAAATGACATACCCTATTTTCACAAGTATCTGGATTCGCCCATGGAGGTAAAAAATCTGCAGCCTCAATCAAAAGAAATTCTCCATCAACATCATACACTCTTGCAATCAAACCATTGATTTCTTTAGTCAGCTGTTGCAAAATAAACACTATAAACCATTCATCTTCTATGTTATCTCCATAGTGAGATATGCCATAAAGGTGAGGAGGTAAATTTTCTAGGAAAAGCAGATAATTAATTTATGTACAATTTAAATAAATCAATAAATACCTTTTTTGCCATCGATGTGACTCAGGGAATTATAAATCGATGTTCTGGGAACTAGTTTGAACTCATCTCTGTGCCATAAATAGTTAGTTGTGTACTTTTTCACAATTTTATTTGCCTTGCTCAATACACTCGATAGTATAGTTTCCTCTTCTTTTTCATTACATGCTTCTATTGGGGGAAATAGAAAATATTCAACAAAATCATCTTCACGAACCGTTTCGAGAACATTGTTTAAACCAGCCATTTCAAAATAATTATAAAAAAAACTGTCATCAGTGTCATCTGTCACTCTTGATGTCAAGGACGTGACAGAGGCAGAAGAGGAGGAAGGAACATGAAATTAGTTGTTGATTGTGGAATCATAGGTAGCATGGTCAGCTGCCACTAGGAGTTTTAGTTTCATTATAATATGAAATTAGATTAGATTAAATTTATTGCTAACTAATTGAACACTATTTTAACAAAAGTTCTCTCGATTTGGGTTTGCTTACTTTGCTTATAAACCATGAAACCTTTGAAGTACAGTTATATAGTACTTGCAAAAATATTTACTCCTATGCTGACGTGACTATTCACACAATCAGAAAGTCTTTAGCACTGAAATCTGAAATGAAATTTATATTATCGTACATTTCAGTGGCCTTTAGTTTAGATAATTTTTGCTCCGTCAGCTGATTGTTACGATATGAGTTTACCCCATTTTTTAAGTAGCAAGAAACCAAAATAACCAGTCTATTAAATTGGTTAATATACGAAGGTCGCAAATATTTGGATATTACCATAATCATTTGCAGCTAATTTTTGGCAAATTGGAGGGAAATGTCATAATTTATAGGTTAAGTTTTAAGTTATGTTAGGGATTCCTTGCTTGGGCGGGTAATTTTTACAACTTTTCAATGAATTCCAGGAAAAAAGTGAGTAAAAGTGTCATAGATCAATGAAGATTTTTAATTTGTGGAAGTGTTTATTCAAAATAATATTATATTTACCATAAGACTGTTGCATCCTCAATTTTTTTTAACATAAATTTTTAGTTTTAAAAAGAAAGTACAATTTATATAAAAATGGCCAAAGCCAAAGTCAGCGCGGATTGGAAAAAGAGGGTGAAGCAGGAATATATGCGTTTGAGACAGCAAAAAAGGTATAAGAGAGCTGATGATGTTAAATTGGCTTGGAATCAAAACCGCAACAAAATGACTGAAACCTTGATTGCGGAACAAAAAAGATGGACTGAAAGCAAAGCTTTTTGGGTACCAACACCAGAATTACCTGCCCATGTGACCTGTATGAAAAAAGCGGAGGTTATTGGAAATGAAGGTACGAATCTCAATAAGTAAGATAGTTTACTAGTTAAATACTTTTTCTAGGGGATATTCAGGTAGCAGCGATTAAAATTATAAATGCAGTGACCCCCATACCAACTATGTACACTTGGGCGCCAATTCAACAAAATTTCATGGTTGAAGATGAAACTGTTTTACATAATATTCCGTACATGGGAGATGAGATTTTGGATCAAGATGGTACGTTCATCGAAGAACTTATTAAGAACTATGATGGTAAGGTCCACGGAGATCGCGAATCTGGCTTCATTGACGATGAACTATTCGTTGAATTGGTTCACGCTTTGATGCAATATCAGGAGAAGGATAAACCTGATAAAAGAAAGGATGACAAGGACAAGAAGGAAGATAAGGAGAAGAAAGAAAAAGACGCAGAGGAGGAGGACAAAGAGAAGAAAAAAGAGGAGTTGGAGTTTCCGGCTTTTGTAATATTTCAGGCCATTTCATTGCATTTTCCTGATAAAGGAGGTCCAGAAGAACTAAGAGACAAGTAAGTATGTTTTACTTACAGTCACCCCATAATTTTCATTTAATTCACTCTTTAGAGCAGTAAAAATCACTTAGGTACACTTTATTCACTAGAGAAATGTCTTAATTCACTATTGCTAAAATTTATTGAACAATTTTTTATTAACATTGACATTTACAGTAATTTTAACTTTCTTTCCATTGCCAAAATCTTGTATGTATCTTTGGAAATATCATTTCATTCTGGAAAAGCCCTTGCACCAAATGGATCAGTCAAGGGTTATTTTTGAATAAGTTTGCCATTAGGTTTAAATACACACGCCGAATACAACTTACAACAGACGAAAAAAGAAACATGTTGACGCGACACTGACTATTACAGAGTTCCGCAAAATAACTAAAACTAAAAGCACAAGTTGAAATGCGAGTCAGCTGTAAAGGCCAACAACCAGCGCGTTTAACCTTGTTAGACTCCGCTCTGGCACTAACTCTAGTCATGGCATTCTGATTCTCAATAAGTTTTTAAGAAACATTCTTGACTAACTCTAGCAATGACAACTCAAGGAATTTTTGAAGAAACATTCTTGTTAACCTTTGAATATGTCTTTTTCATTTAATTAAACTTTAAAACGACTAACTTCAGCTTGTGATTGTGGATAAAACGTTAGTCATATCTTATCCACTTAAGAAAATTAAACGTGAATTTATAATTTTTAGGTACGTTGAATTAACAGAAAGGACTGATCCCAATGCTCCGCCTGAGTGTACTCCAAATATAGATGGGCCTAATGCGGCTTCTGTACCTAGAGAACAGACTATGCACTCATTCCACACTTTGTTTTGTAGACGTTGCTTCAAATACGACTGCTTCTTGCACAGTGAGTACACAAACTCATACTTTGTCGATTCCATATACTTAATTGTAAAACTCTTAATTTGTATTTAAATTGAAAAGTGATTGATAATATTGTTACGATTAGATATTTAGAGCTAGTGTTAGTGTAGATCAATACTTAATGGAACACCTGAATGTCAGGTTGTTTATTTTGTTTTGCTGCACATTTTAGGACAACAAGGTAAAACATAAAGTAATAGATTTTTCATGTTTTCATTTCATCCACATTATCATTAAGTGGTTCGTTTTGATATGCTTAGATTCAATTCATTATATCTACATTTCAGAATAGATGTCAGTCATACATACATACATAGTCTCTTACATATACAGGGTGGTCTGTAAATAATGGGTCATGCAGATATTTTACTTCAAAATATTACGATTTTAGCCCACATGTTGGTTATAAAGAAATATAGGTGGTAAAGTTAGACTTTAAAAGTATCAAATGACTTTTTACATTGATGTTTAAGTTGCTGATCTGTTTGTATATAATTTTTGAGTTCTTGAAGTTTCCACGGTCCTCGAGAACGAATCTGGAACCAAATCGAATGTAGTAATTCTTCACTATCTTGACTTTAACCTTTAAGACTTTGGTGTGTACCTTTTTTCATGAAAATAATGTAGGTGTAAGACTTTTTAACATGTTACTGATGGAATAGTTACCGCACTTTTACATGGCTTACATGTGGTGTCCTCTAGAAGATATATTGAAATAGATGAAAAAATTGTCTGCGTCGGACCAGACGGTGGAAGTTATACTTCTTTGGCTATTCTCATACACCCACTCGTACGTACAAAAAAAAAAAAAAATTCTTAAAACACTAAAAAAAAAAAAAAAAAAAAATTCTTAAAAAAATTTCTAAAAAAAAAAATTCTTAAAAAAATATATATATTATTATTATATTAGTTCTTAAAAATTTGTTCTTCCAGATTTGTTCTTCCTTTTGAGCGTGACGCGGTTTCTCGACCAACATCCCATCCCAATGTGTCTAACGGGCGCAAAGAAGTATAACTTCAAAAATGTCAGACTTATGAAAATTCGATTAAGTTCAAGTTTTGGCATCCTGTATTTTTATGATTATCAGTAAATTATTAAACTATGGTGGATCTTATCGTAATATTTCGAAGTAAAAACTAGTACGTCCATGGACCATAACTTACGGACCACCCTGTATATGTTTGTCATCATCACGAATATATTATTGCAATCAATCATTGTTTGTAATTTTCTGATATTGTAATGCTTTTTGATTAATGACATATAAAATTTAGGGCTCCAAGCTTGTCACCCTGGCCCCAACCTGCAAAAGAGGAGAGGTCCAGACCTGAAACCCTTCACTGAAGCCTGCGGGTCAGATTGCTATATGCTTTTGGTACTTCCATTTTTAGATATTGAATTATTACAAAACATTAATATAATTTCCAAAGTTCCATCAAAGAGGTGTGATTTTAATCAGTCGGTCTTTTAAGGATGTGGTGAAGGAAAAAATGGCGGCCAAGGCCAAACAGGAAGAGGAATGCGAGAAAGAGAAGGAAATAAAAGTGAAAAACAATAGATCCATTGGGGAATCGTCCGATTCCAAAGTCAATGGAGTTTCAAGTCTGAGGAAGATCTGCAAGCAGCAGAGTGTGGATTCCGGGAACGAAGCTAGTTCGGAGGATAGTAATGACAGTAACAAGTACAAAGGTATGTTTTATTTGAAACTAGTTGTATTTACATTGTTTACTACTATTTGCCATGCATTAATAATTTTAGATACTGATGGGTCCGATCCGGTATCGACGACAACTTCTTTCAGCCTTTTGGGTCTGATGGGTGCAAATGATCACAAGGAGTGGACCGGATCGGACGAGAGCCTCTTCAGGGCCCTTCACAAGGTGTTCTTAAATAATTACTGTGCTATTGCGCAAATTATGCTAACCAAAACCTGCCAACAAGTAAGTATTTAACAGAAATTCGTTTATCATTTAGTTTCATAAACAAATATATCAGTTATGCTCCGGGGTCGAAATTATATAGTGACATGAGTGAATCAAACCGAAATATGAGAATTAAACGCGAATATGTCGATGAATGATGCTGTGGAAAGGTGCAGTTTTTGTTACAAATGTTTGTCTCAAACAGATTTACTGTATACTATGTATAAATTTTGGTTAAAATTAAATCAAAACGATCTGATAATAGGAGAGAATGACGAATGATCTCGAGGAAATTTGGATAAATGAATGATATATGAGCTTTTACGTTTGACAAAATTTACTTATCAAGACTTTGGTTAAATAACTATCTTTATAATAAAGAAAATCTAGTTTTCACAAAAATTTACATCTATTTGTTTAACATTTTAATAAAACGATACGCCCATGGAATTCATTTTGAATGATGTTACTATCTATAATTTCAACACTTAGTACTTCTTTTACATTAGGCCGATTATTTTATACAGTGTTAACTATGACCATGTACAAATATTTAAAGAAATGGAAGTGAAAAAAGAATTAACGGAATCGTCTTTAAAAAAATTTTCAAACTTTTTTATAGTCAAAAAGAAAATTTTTTTAAAGCATATTAAACTCCTATTTTTTGACGACTATGGCCGTTTGACATTTCGAGAGTACTGCAACCAGCAACACGACAGTGGAAGACAGAAGACTGACTGGTATTGGTCAATGGTTATCGTGATTGAAACCATCTGTGTCTACGTTGTGATTTTGTGTTTTCTTTTAGTTTTTAGTGAATATTTTTTCAGTTTTAAGTGTTTTTTGTGGGGTATAGATATTTTATTATAATACGGTTTGGCCTATGTGTTGAGTCTTTTTCTAGAGTCGAAGGCAAATCCAGTGGAGCTACGGTCATCAAACAAGATTTTATAATTAAAGACTGTCGCGAGTGCTTTCCAAGTTTTCTATTACTATTCCATTCATTAAATTTTGATTTTCTTAGAACAAATAGGCATTTTATTTAGCAGTACAAGGAGTGTGTTTTGTTGTTGACAGTTTGGAACGAGAGAATGAAAAATTAATGCAGAATACTGGATCTGACTTACCTATCGGGTATTATTATAATAAAAATTTTTATTGTCGTTTCTACATTCGAAAATAAAAAATTTCCGCATGGTAGTTGACAGATCTAAGCCATCTTGGATGCTGGGTTTCTTAGATGCCAATTTTCTGGAAGGAAAGAGAGTTTTGCCCTATTTTTTATATAGGGTGTCTGTGAAAGGTTGGGAAATCTGGGAGCTGGAGATACTGGTGACCAAAAAAACTCAATTGAGCCAAATATGCCTTATCCGAATGTTGCTAGTTTAAAAAAAATTGTCTGCGTCGGACCAGACGGTGGAAGTTATACTTCTTTGGCCATTCTCATACACCCACTCGTACGTACAAAAAAAAAAATTCTTAAAAAAAAAAATTCTTTAAAAAAACACTCGTACGTACAAAAAAAAAATCTTAAAAAAAAAATTCTTAAAAAAAACGTACGTAAAAAAAAAAATCTTAAAAAAAATATATATTATATAAAAATTATTATTATTATATTAGTTCTTAAAAATTTGTTCTTAAAAATTTGTTCTTCCAAATTTGTTCTTACAAATTTGTTCTTCCTTTTGAGCGTGACGCGGTTTCTCGACCAACATCCCATCCCAATGTGTCTAACGGGCGCAAAGAAGTATAACTTCAAAAATACAGGGCGTTCAATGCTAGAGTTTTATTATGAAATATCTCAATAACTTTGGAACCTATTCCTAATAGAACTCGTAGGTAGTTAATAATTTGACGGTATCCTCCCTTACAGATATATTATTTTGCTCAAAAGGAAGCAGCAGATATACCTGCTGAGGAGGCGGTGCGGGACTACACCCCTCCCAGGAAGAAGAAGAAGAAGCATCGCCTCTGGTCCATGCACTGCCGTAAGATACAGTTGAAGAAGGAGTCAAATAGTAACCACGTGTACAACTTTACGCCATGTGATCACCCCGGACAGAACTGTGATCATAATTGTCCCTGCATTGGGGCTCAGAATTTCTGCGAGAAGTTCTGCCAGTGCAGTTCAGACTGTAAGTAATTAAATATTATTTCTAGTATCTTATTGTGTTATGATTATTTAGGGTGTTGGAATTGGACTACTTTCGAATTTATTTCTTCACTGAATATCACTTTAAATTTTACTATAAAACAAGACTATGAACACTATATTGTAAAATCTAATGCTTTACACAAAAAATCATAAAATTAATGCATTACAAATATCTTATAAATCGAAAAACTGAAACCTAAAATAAACGTAATAAATATAAATGCGAAGTAGCAGAGCCTACCTCTAGTAGTCATTCGCTACTCCAAGCCGGACTGAAATGCCACAGACAAGAAGCGTTCTACATTGCTGTAGAAATCATCGAAAGCTAGCGACCTCTGTCGCGAAATGGTGATAGCGATACGTTATAAACAGTGAATTTCCAGGAAACAACTACTCTGCAGGCTAATACCCCGACCAGCATTGAATTACACCAAAAAAACTTATAGCAACAGCTAAAGTTATTCGTCAGCAGCCCACCAGACATATACCGGTTTCGAGCTTATTAGCTCTCATTAGTATGCCATGGGTGAGGTGACCGACGAACGAGTTTAGCTGTTTTAAGTCTGTCTAACCTAACAGTAAGGACGATGAGTAACGCACAGTAATAGAACTACCTCTAGCACCCATTAACTACTCCATGCCGTCTACAGTCCGTGTTTGCAACATATTGTTATCGCCGTTTTGAGATAGAGCGTGAAGTAGCGAATTGCCATACTTCTATTTTTTTAATATGAAATAACAAAGAAATAAATATAAGGTGAAAAATGAGTATAATACGAATACACTAATAAAAAAAAATAAATAAATGCATATTAACACTAGAAAAAAAAATTCAAATTATTATTTAAACCCCTTTTCAGGGTCTTGATTCATTTACAGCTCCCAATTCAGCTTATTGTCGGTCTAAACCATTTACATTGCATGACATAAATAGTGAAATAAAAAACCAACATACTCAGTAGGTAAATTATTAAGAAAGGCGGAAAAGTTTTTTTGTATTTAAATACTGGCTGTATAAAACAAAAAACCTTTGTGTTTGACAAAAAACAGTCCGAGACACATTCAGTGACAAACAAGCCGGCACTCCTAGTTTTAAGCGGGCATTACACTAACAATTTCTTCAAGGTCGTACATTGTTTTTACATATGTTGAGGACTAAGTGATTTTTGGCGAGAAAACCGTTAACGTGGTTAACTATGGTTTGCTGCGGTTTGTCATTTTCGCGAGGAATAAATCAAACCCGGTTTGGTGCGGTTTGTTAAATCGGCAAACCGTACTTGAGTGATATGTTAGAGTTCCGGTTATTATATCTGTCTCTTTTATATATTTGTCTCATTTTTGCTGTGACTTTTCAAGCATTTCAGTTGAAAAATATCGTTTGCTTGCATGACGTTTTTTATAATGCCCATATAAAAAATAAAATTCAGATAGTGACAGTTCAGATGTGCAGTTCAGCCAATTTTTTGTCTTTTTGAGGTTAGAATTATAATAAACAAACCATATTGATCGGTCAGTGGTCGCGCGGTTTAAGGCGTTAGTACTTGAATCGAGGTGACTAGACGGAGTTGGTTCGAGCCCAGCTGCCGGTAGACCTTATATAAGCTATATTCATAGAGAGGATTGGCACCCTCTCTGTGGGTATGGTAGGGTGGAATAATGTTAGCTTGGGTCAATGTGAGAGATTGATGCCGGTTGATATTTGACCACCCCCCTAATTAATGAGGTTTTCCAGGTTTTCCTCATTCCTGCACTGAATAGTGGTTAGGACCTACCAACGTAAGTCGTTCCTGGGCGCAAATGCGGCCTGCTTAATAATAATATGCCGCCCCCTCTCCCACAAGTCTCCGACTTCTGGGCTAATCCTGTGATTAGAATGAGGGTAGAGATATTATTATAAGAATTTTTTCGAGATCTCAAACCATACAAATACAAACCCATAATCTTGTCTAACCGGGTTAGGCTCGGTTTGGGTCGCCAAAAATCTCTTTTTGTTAAGTTTCTTAATTTTACTGTCAGATGTCACTCGTACTAACCTAAAATTTTAATTTTTGACGTTATATCGTTTCCATTTTCGGAAACTGTTAAAAATAAAAGTAACTTTAACAATTATATTTTACGGTAAAGAAAAGGGAGAAAAAAAGCTTCCATTGCATTTATTGTTGCTGCTGTTCGGTTACTGGTTAAATATAAATCATATTTTTTTTAAGTTGGTATTCCTGAATTGATGTAAAAATTGACGAAAAATTAGAGCAAGTTTTATGTCGTCAATAACTTGAAGAAGTTCGATTCATTTGACGTCCAAGTTTTAGTATTATATTTGTCAATTAACTTGACAAAGCCACTTGATCAATTAATTGACAAACAAATTGTTAGTGTAAAGCGGGTTTTAGATACATAATTTGTAGCTACGTATACCTAGGAAATTATTGCTTGTCAAAATATAGTCAACACTCATCCATCCATAGCAATTTGTTAATAAAGTTGGGATCAGCTGCACTTTTTTCTTTATTTTGAAACCAATTGCAAAATTCAACAAAATTTAAAACGGCTTCTATCGTATTCAAAATATGGTTACATAATCTTAGCAAACACTCTGTACCATTTGAAAAAAGTGACAATTTTGTTGCAGGTCAAAATAGATTCCCGGGGTGCCGGTGTAAAGCGCAATGCAACACAAAGCAATGCCCTTGTTATTTAGCTGTCCGGGAGTGCGACCCGGACCTTTGCCAAACCTGCGGTGCCGATCAGTTCGATATTACAAAGATAACGTGCAAGAACGTCAGCGTCCAACGGGGTTTACGTAAGATAAAACGCCTCGGTAACTGCTTAGGATAAACCTTTCTAAACTTCCAGATAAACACCTGTTGATGGCGCCGTCCGACGTCGCCGGCTGGGGCATTTTCCTGAAAGACAGCGCCCAGAAGAACGAGTTCATCTCGGAATATTGCGGAGAGATTATTTCCCAGGACGAGGCGGACAGGAGGGGGAAAGTCTATGACAAGTATATGTGTAGTTTCTTATTTAATCTCAACAATGGTAGGTTTCACTTCATGTTTGATGTTTTTGGCACATTTACGAAAAATTAACGCTTTGTTTTTTAGATTTTGTCGTGGACGCCACCCGTAAGGGGAACAAAATCCGGTTCGCCAACCATTCCATCAATCCAAATTGTTATGCCAAAGTTATGATGGTGAATGGGGATCACAGGATTGGTATATTTGCCAAGAGGCCTATACAGCCCGGAGAAGAATTATTCTTTGATTACAGGTAGGACAATTTTTTTTTTGTCATACTAGTATAATACGAATATGCGATTAAAACATTTTTTAAATGTATCTTTATGCCGAAAAATATATCTTCAAATCATTATTTAAACCCCTTCTTCACAGTGTCACTGATTCAGCTCCCAGTTCAATTCACTGCTGTTTTGATGCAACGTTGCCAAATTTAAATATTTTCCTAGTACCTGCTTATTGTAATGTTAAAATATGTAATGAATGCACCTGACATCCCTCTCTTCTACATTTGCAATAGATCCCTCGATACTGAAGAATTTCCAGACTTCTGGAAGATTTCATATTTAACCCCTCAGTTCGACTCCTAAATTTTCTGAATGTATCGTAACTGATTATCTCAGTTGCGATTGCTCCAGCGTCGTAATGCCTCATCAATTTGGGTTCTCAACAGACCGGTCAACTGAGCTGAACCTTGTCGTGTTTGTGGATCGGCTGTCGGAGGCTTTGGAGAGGGGTTTGCAAGTTGGCACAGTTTATACGGAGGTCTCCAAGGCCTTCGATAGTGTGAACCATAAACTCCTGCTTAAACTTCACTCTTATGGTATTGGTATGTCAGCAGTATGTCAGGATTGATCATTCGTATTCCCACACTTTTCCAGTGCCGTCAGGTGTCCTCCAGGGATCTCACCTAGGACCTCTCTTGTTCAATCTCTTCATTAATGATATCGTGCAGTGCTTTTCAGCTAGCGAGGCCCTGCTTTTTGTGGATGATCTGAAATGTTACAAATTTATAGGTAATCGTAATGCAATTGCAGGCTGACTTAGACCGTGTTTCTAAATGGTGTTCACTGAACGGCATAGACTTGAATGCCTCTAAATGTCACATCATGCGATTCCACTACTTTCATAACCCACTCATTTTTAATTACAGCCTAAATGGTGTAGCTCTTGGCTCGGTTGTCGAATTCACTGACCTAGGTGTTACTCTTGACTCCCACCTTATGCCCCTGCCACACTATGCTCCTCGCGCTGCTCATCACTCCACTCCTCACGCTGCCGCAATGTTGCCCTTGCTGCCCACACACTGCTCTACTTGCGCAATTAATCGCGACGCTTCGCATTTAGTCGCACTCATGTTGCCAGTCCTTTGACTCGCGCCCAAAAAACCGACAAAATAGGGAGTGGTGGGCATGACGAGGAGCATGACATGCGGCAAGACGAGTAATCTTGCCACACTACATATCTGCCTCCTTTCCACGGTACTTCCCATGCCACTCGACGAGTGTGTGGCAGGGGCATTAGATTCAATACCCACATTGCTTCAGTCTCTCGGAAAGCAATGAAAATACTGGGCTTTGCTAAAGGATTAACTAGTGACTTTACCAACGGATGTTATACTGTTCAGTAGTTAGATCTCATCTTGAGTATTGTTCCTCCGTCTGGAGTCCGCATTATTTGTCTAAAAAACTGAAATTGGATGCAGTGCAACATAACTTTCTTAGATATATTTTCTGTAAGTTTCGCTTTTATAATGCCTACATTTATATTGATCAATTCTTGCACACCACCACTTGTAGACGCATTTACATAAACACTAATGTAATGACTATAAAATTATAAGTATTTACTTTTTAACAGAGTAGTCATTATCCTCATAATAAATGCTCAACCGCAGTAATCAAGTGCTGACATCGGATCAAATGTAAGCAGCACACTTGGCACAGCGAAAAAGTTGGCAGTTCAAATTTTCATTTAATATGTTCACGGCGGAATATGCTGAACTTATTTGGGTCCGTTTTCCTATGCCTGCCGTCGAACTGCATGTCAGTCAGCGTGGTCTCTCCCTTCAGTCAGTCCCTTTTTTTCTCAGATACCATTGTGTTATTGAAAACTCAATATTAACATGATATTTTGCCAAAACAGTGACCAGTAAAATTTGTTTGTCTAGATATACAGAGTGTCCGGAAACTATGGACAAAGGATTTAAAGAGTGATTTTATTCATAAAAGTAATGGGTACAGTTGCGGACAAAAAAATGTTTCCGATCTAAAATTTGGAAAAAGTAAATCAACGAAAATCCTTTTATAGTCCACAGTTGAAAATTCATTATAAAATTAAAGTCTTTATTTAATGCAAAAGAAACATGTAATCAAGATTTGGTTGTAAACTTAAAAAACATTGTGTAAAATATTAAATAGAAGTAACTTGCGTCATAAGACGTACCCGTTATTTTCATAACTAGAATTTAATCCTAAATTTTTTGAGATTAAATATTTGTGGTATTTCGAACTTTTTTTCATGTTTATTGGTTTGCTTTTTCAGATATGGACCTACGGAACAACTGAAGTTTGTAGGAATTGAAAGAGAAATGGAATTTTTGTAAGACTTTTTTTATACACCGCTTTTATTTTAATTATTTTATTATATTTTAACACTGACTTGTGTTCTTTTTGTGTATACATGATTAAATCATTTTATTATACATTGCGTTTTATTTGTTCCCTTGACAGCGAATTTTGCAGTGAGCACTTCCAGCAAATTAAAAAAATTGTCTGCGTGGGACCAGACGGTGGAAGTTATACTTCTTTGGCCATTCTCATACACCCACTCGTACGTACAAAAAAAAAAAATCTTAAAAAAAAATCTTAAAAAAACACTCGTACGTACAAAAAAAAAATTCTTAATAAAAACTCGTACGTACAAAAAAAAATCTTAAAAAAAAACACTCGTACGTAAAAAAAAAGAAATTCTTAAAAAAAATATATATATATATATATATAGAATAAAGTTAGACGACTGTCTAAGTTGAGACAAGGATTTTTTAATCGGGTAAATCAGTCACAAAATAAAGAAGACTCTTTATCTAGTTCAAGCTTTCGAGTACTTTATTGTCTCTTCATCAGGAACTCTAAAAACGTTACATTATGAAAATATGCAGAAATTATAAAATGTAAAAAACCAACTTACAAAAAACGAGGTTGTATCACTAACATTGCATGGACTATATATATATATATATATATATATATATATATATACATCCCGCTATCAATTAGACGGCCATACATTGTCAATTTACTATCATTTCGACGGCCGCGTCCATTTGACGGCCATATATGGCCGTCAAATAGTTTGCCGTGTAAATCGTCTCGTCTGGTGCCAACAAACTCGTGCGCAAAAAATTGTTGGTCGTCGAATTGGGTCCCAGATGTCTAATTTGTATAGTTTTAGTTCACAAGAATTTTTCAAGGATAGGTGGCGCTGAACATAATGTATATTCACTATGTATATATTTCCTTCGTACGTTTTATGTCACCGCCTTTCGGACGACCAAAAAATTGGCAACCTCGGAATTATGCCAAATAACAAATAAGAAAGACCTGTGTATTTTAAACGGCTTCAAAATTGTTAGTCCAACTATCGTTTTACGCTCGTTTCATAAATTAAGTCATAAGACGGCCATATATGACAATAGGGCGGCCGTATATGGCCGTCAAATAACTTTTAAAGTAAAATATACACTTTACATTTTTGTGCAAAATAATATTCATATTATAAATGATATTTTCGCGTAGTTTAGAATTAGATGAATGTACCTATCGAATAGTGATGGAGAAACCGGCCTTTAATCTGCATTGTGAAAAAGTGATATAAAACTTTCCATTAATAAGGAAAAAAGTGAAATTTTTTTCATCAATCTTTGGTTCGCTGAAACTAAGAGACCAATTCAGTAAAAACTGATAATAAAAGAACAAATAATTTAAAATGGCTTTTAATGACACAGCCACACAAAAATAAAAAATGTTCTGTGCTCGAGCTCCGACCTATGGTTCCCCATGTATTTTTGGCTCCTGAAACCAATCCCGGGGTCGGTGTAGCCCAGACGTTCCATATTTGCGTCCTACGCATAAGACGGCCATATATGACAATAGGGCGGCCGTATATGGCCGTCAAATAACTTTTTAAAGTAAAATATACACTTTACATTTTTGTGCAAAATAATATTCATATTATAAATGATATTTTCGCGTAGTTTAGAATTAGATGAATGTACCTATCGAATAGTGATGGAGAAACCGGCCTTTAATCTGCATTGTGAAAAAGTAATATAAAACTTTCCATTAATAAGGAAAAAAGTGAAATTGTTTTCATCAATCCCTTGTTCGCTGAAACTAAGAGACCAATTCAGTAAAAACTGATAATAAAAGAACAAATAATTTAAAATGGCTTTTAATGACACAGCCACACAAAAATAAAAAATGTTCTGTGTTCGAGCTCCGACCTATGGTTCCCCATGTATTTTTGGCTCCTGAAACCAATCCCGGGGTCGGTGTAGCCCAGACGTTCCATATTTGCGCCCTACGGTCAAAAAATTACCAAAATTTGGCCATTACCTGGAAATAAGCGCAAAGCTTTATCTCGTGCTATTGAAGGGTCCAAACATGAATCAGTTGTTGGATAGGACCTCGCACATCCCAATTGTCACTTGAGGGCCACGAGTTGGCAGAAAATTGGTCCTAATAAATTTCAAATTGTCAGAAAAAAACATGATTTCACCGTATTCAGGATCGAATTGATTTAAGAGGATTGTCTTCATGTAGCATTGCACAGTGAATAGACAAAAAAAATAAAGAAAAATAATAAAAATAGTAAAAAAATTAAAAAATTAAAAAAAAAATAGAAAAGAAAGAAAGGAGCCACAATACTTCCTACGTCAACGTCATTACTCATTAGCACGGTTGCAGTTCCATAAAAATTTGTGAATTACTTTCCTATGGCGTGACCCAAAGCTAACAACGTTGACGTAGGAAGTATTGTAGCTCCTTTCTTTTATTTTAATTTTTAAATTTTACTTTATTTTTGTCTGTCATATACAGGATGAATCAGGTTTTAAGAGTCAATATATTTTTGGTAGCTTTATAAGAGAAATACAGTGTGTTGGAGTTGGAAAAACTGCATTCCAGAAAAATATGGCAATATTGCTACAGCTCAACATTGAAAATAAATGAAGTTTGCTTAATAAATTTTGTCATAAAGCTATCCATTTTTGAGATACAGGACGTGTAAAATAATTCTTGAAAACCAAATTTTGACTGTATTTTTTAAGCACAACATTTTTGAAGACTTTATTCTGTAACTTTTTAAATTTAAGCTTTTACCATTAAAGATATCAGTTTGTAGGTCAGTCAAGGCCTTCTAAGCCAACAACGAATTTTAAAAACTAAATTATATATTTTGATAATCAAATATGATTTGTTAATTTTACAGTACTACAGTAACAAAAGCTATCCCCATATTTCAAATTAAAGTTTCTTTTACGGTCTATTTGATTGCATAATAATTCTTCATACAGCGTGTTAAAAAATATATATATCCCAAGTAAATAAATTTTCAAAGGCGGTCATTTTGGACAGACCTACAAAATGATATCGTGACCATTAAGATTTATTATTACTATTATTTTTATCATTATTATTATTAGGAAACTCAGCTACCTTTTTAATTTGTTAATTATTATGTTCCTGTTTACGTTAGAATTTATAATTTTTGTGATGCGTTTCTTTTGACGTTTTCTGGAATATTCTCGGCCACATTCTATTAGATTCTCAAGACCGCCGAAAACTTCTAGAACCTAAAAAACCTCTATAAGCGGATCGGTTTTGTTGACACGTTCAATTTATCTTGAGAAGCTGAGCGTGAGTGACAGAAACGTCAAAGTAATGCGTTGACAGTTGTGAAATTTGTTTAAAGGATATTTCTTGTACAATCAAGAGTGACAATAAAGTTTGTTTGTCTACATGGCGTGTTTCCACGCAAAATCTACATAGAGGTTACATTGGTGTCAGTGGTGTAACACAAAGAAAACGTTTGAAGTAGACAAGTGAATGCTATTGATGAGATTAAGAGCGACGGAAATGGAGGAAACATTGAAACAGTTAATGGGAATGATGAAAGATATGAAGGAAGACTTAAAGAAGGAAATGAAAAATAGTCAAGAAGAGGTGAAGAATAATAACCAGGAAGAATTAAGAAACGAACTGAAAACCAGTTTACAAGAAAGAAACCAATAAGAAGTTAGAAGAAGTAATTAAATATAAACTCAATAAATTTGAGGAAACTATTGAAGAGGAAATTAAAAGTCTCAAATCTGAAATACCAGTTGTCCGCGAGGGAACCCATCATGACTGAGAACAGTTTTCTTCCATAGTCAAGGATTAAGCCACCAACATTTAATGGAAAGATGTCATGGAGTACTTACCTTAAACAATTTGAAGCAGCTGCCTTGCCAAAAGACTGGTCAGAAAAAGAAAAAGCGACTTATATTTTCTCTACGAGGTAAAGCAATTGGGATATTAAAAACACTAGCTGAGGATAAACAAAAGGACTGCCAAACGCTGAAGGGTGCTTTAGAAATGAGCTATGACGAGGTTCATCTACAACACGTTTACCAAGCACAATTAAAAGGTCGAAGATAACGCTTCGAAGAAAATCGATGCCCTAAGAATACATCCAGTCAGGATCAGGAAAACTAGTCAGCTTTGGAGGCCGAATCTGGCTAGGTGCTACCAAGCCCCATCCAACTATTAAGATCAAGGAACCCGTCTGCAAAATAATGGAACGAGTTTGGTAGTACCAGGGCGTATATGCGGACGGGATTGTGAAATGGTCCTTGATACCGATTCTAGTCACACCATCATAAAATCCAATATCCTCGCCTACTACAGAATACAGCAACCAGACCGAAACTACATCTTGGAAATAGCAAATGGGGCAGTCCCTATTATAATGATATCCATCTAGCTAAAATAACCTTGGGGGCAACCACTTTCCAACACAACGTTCTAGTAGCAGATACAATAACTGACAATGTTATCCTTGCACTTGATGTCATGACTGAACATAATTTTGTACTGGATCTTCTTCGAAGACTATTAAAAACTAAAGATGAAAAATCATCATGCAGTTTCCCGAAATCAGAACCCTGCCTATTAGAACTGTTGTTCTAAACTGCTGTTCAGAAATGGTAATTGAAGCTATTTATTTTGTAGCAGTCGTTTGGCAGTTGAGGAAAGTGTAATTGTAGAACAATAACAAGACAGCCGTTTTTATAAGAAGGGCATATTAACAGAAAGGATAAACAATTTGGTATTGGTTAGAATGTTGAATCTGAAGAACTACGCACAACAGATCAAGAATGACGAAGGCTTTTGGAGGCGAACAGTTGAATCGGTGTTCAGCAATATAGAACCATCAACAGCATCTCGAAATATTGAAAAACTATCAGAAGTTATTCAGAGCCTTGTTAACCGATTCAAGTGTCCATTACGATCCGATGAAGTTACGAATTCGGAAGATTTATTGAGGCGCTACCAGGATGTATTCTCATTATCATAAAATGATGTCTACTACTACTTAGTTTGTTAATTATTTTCCTGTTTACATTAGAATTTATAATTTTGTGATTCCTCTATTTTTATGTTTTCTGGAACAATCTCGGCCACATTCTATTTGATTCTCGAGATCGCCGAAAACTTCTTGAACCCTAAAAAATCATTCATTATCATTATCATTGTCATTATCATTATCATTTTTATTATTATTAATTAAAGAGATTAATTTAAAAAGATACCACTTACCTGTGAGTGCTTTACCACAACAACTATACAGGGTGAGATGCAATGGTCCGCTTACTCCTCGCTCGAACTAAGCGGCGAAGAGGGACTCGCCATGCTGCAGCCGCCATTATTGTATTTTTTTTAATTGTAAAATTATTCGAAATAATAAAAGACGTTTATTATTATTATTATTATTATTATTATTATTATTATTATTATTATTATTATTATTATTATTATTATTATTATTATTATTATTATTATTATTATTATTATTATTATTATTATTATTATTATTATTATTATTATTATTATTATTATTATTATTATTATTATTATTATTATTATTTTTTTTTTTTTTTTTTTTTTTTTTTTTTTTTTTTTTGGAAGGGAGCATCGACTGCAACGGTCATTAGCTCCATCTCAAAAGATTACCCGTTTCTACTGTCTAAACTAAGGTAAGTGTGAAAACATTTTTACAGTTTGTTATAAAATTGTATGTTCTTTAGGAAATTTAAAGTATTTTTAATTTCTAGGAGTCCTGTCAAGTTATCAGGATACTCTGACTTTAAGTTGAACGATTTTCTTTGAATCTCAAACACAGGACACTCACATATTATGTGCTTTACAGACAGCTGGACACTGCAATGGTTACAGTGAGGAGCCGCTTCACCCTTCAGTAAATGTTGATGAGTTACAGCTGTATGTAATATATGGAGTCGGTGCAAGATAACCATATCTTTTCGAGGTAAGGGGTATTTTTTGTACTTTGTTTTTGGAGTTAATTTAGATATTAAGTGGTTCTTTAGATCTGACCTCTTAATCATGTTTACATCAGGATTTTCTATAAGTGTAGCAGAGCGTGCTTCGTCATCAACTGTTTCATTACCTAATATACCAACATGACTTGGTATCCATGTAAAGATAATTTCATATTCATTGTCTGCAAGATGTTTACAAAGTGTTTGAATTGTTTGTGTCACTGGGTCATTTGAGTAAATATCATTTAAAGATTCTAAGGTACTTAAAGAGTCAGTAGCAATCATAAACTTTTTGTAGTTAGGTGTCATAGATGCATAAAGTAGAGCTTGCCATATTGCATATTGTTCAGCAAAGAAGATAGAAGACATATTGTGCAAAGCCCATTTGTGTATTTCTCCATTTATAGCTATTGCGCATCCCACCCCATTTTCTGTTTTGGATCCATCAGTATATATAATTTTTACTTCATTGTATTGATTAACAATTTCATAGAATTTTAGCTGAAATAATTCGTGTGGAGTTGAATCTTTGTCATAGACATGTAAATCCAAATTAATTTTTGGCCTTGGAATTGTCCACGGGGGTATTTCATTTGGTCCCTCTCGAAGGATGTTCGGTAATTGCGACATATTAATATTCTCTAGACATTCTTTTAGTCGAATTCTCAAGGGAGTAGTCATAGTTGGTCTTTCTAGGTAGGGGTTATTCGCCAGAAATAGAAAAGAGTTATTTTGATGATTTGGTCTCGACAGAACACCAGTTGCGTAAGTACAACTTATTTTATTTCTTCTGTCAGTAAGTGAGGTTAAGCCCGATTCTTTATAAAGTGATTTTATTGGGCTGGTTGGAAATGCACCAATACAATATCGTATTGCAGCATGATGTATTGTATCCAGTTTCTTCAAAGTAGATTTTCGAGCCGATGAGTACACTGTGCAACCATAGTCAATGCGAGATATTACAAGGGTCTGATAAATACGCAGAAGACACAAAGGTTCAGCTCCCCATTTGGTATGTGCCAGGATCTTGATAACATTTAATAGTTTCCGACATTTATTAGCCAGCATACAAATATGTTCTTTCCACGTTAACGTGCTATCAAAAATAAGACCCAAGAATTTTTTGGAATTGGTACATTTTATCATGAGATCATCAAGATAGAGAATAGGGTCATAATGTGGAGTTCTTAATCTGCAAAAATGCATACTTTTTTTTTTCTTTGGAAAAATAAAGCCAATATTTTCCCCATTTTTAACAATTTTGTTGATCGCCGGCTGTAGTTTACGAGTGATTTCTCCTACAGTCTTTCCTGAGCACATAATTGCCAAATCGTCCACATAAAGGTATTTCAAGATTGAATCATCCGTGCCGTCAGCAATCTGGTTAATTGCTATTGCAAATAATGTGCAGCTCAAGGAAGATCCCTGAGGCAATCCATTTTCCAGGCTCTTTACTGTGGATAAGACTTCACCGTTTTTGACTTGGAAATATCTGTCTTTTAGAAAAGATTCAATCATTAGAGGAAGTTTACCACGAATCCCGATATTGAATAACTTTTGCATTACTCCATGGCGCCAGGTCATATCATAAGCTCCCTTGATGTCAAAGAAAACTGCGACAAGATGTTCCCTTTTCCTAAAGGTCTCTTGAATAGTATTTTCAAGGGCAACTAAATGATCAGTGGAGCTTCTGCCCTTTCTGAAGCCGGCTTGAAAAGGAATAAAAATATTTTTTGATTCCAGATACCACATGAAACGGTTATTGATCATCCTCTCAAACAATTTTCCCATACAACACGTTAGACTGATGGGCCGATAGCTAGCAGGTAGAAGAGGATCTTTGGTTGGTTTTAAGATCGGTACTATAACAGCTTCTTTCCACTCATTTGGGTAAGTAGTTTTGTCCCACAAATCATTAAACAAATTTAGTAATGAGCATTTAATTTCAGGTGTCAGATGTTTTAACATATCATTCGAAATGGAATCCTGTCCGGGTGCACCTGATTTAGCTGCATTTAATGCACTTTCAAATTCTTGCTGAGTAAAGGGTAAGTTATACGTTAATGTTTGATTAGTAGTGAAGTCTAAATTGATTTCTTTTGCAGTTTTAGATTCTAGGAAAGAAGAGTTATAATTATCAGAGGAACTCGTTAACTGAAAACAATTTGCAATTTCTTCAGCTATAACTTCAGGGTTTTCTGAAATATCACCCCTTTCAGTTCTTATGTGGGAAAGTATTGTAGAGTGTTGTTTTCCACTAACAGATTTCACTTTCCGCCAAATAGTACTAATGTCAGTATCAGATGTCAAAGTGGCAACATAATTATTCCAGCTGAATCTTTTGCTTTCTAATATTATTTTTCTAGCAAGAGCTCTGGCCTTTTTAAATAGTATTAAGTTTTCAACAGTAGGAGATTTTTTAAAACGATTAAATGCATATTTTTTTTCTTTTACTGCCCTCTCAACATTAGAGTTCCACCAAGGAACTATACGCTTAAGTGGTTTTCCACTAGATTTAGGAATGGCAGCTTCTCCAGCATCAATAATCACATCTGTGATAGCTTTTACAGAAAGAGTACTTGGTAAGTTTAATGATTCATAGTACTTCTGCCAGTCAGCTTTAGCAGTGATCCACCTTTTAGGTAGATGTCTAACAGGAACCGAATCAGGCAACTCTATAATTATAGGAAAATGATCACTATTATGAAGGTCTTCTTCTACTGACCACTTTAAAGTTATTGCCAGGGTGCTTGACACAAAACTAAGGTCAATTGAATCAAAATAATTAGATTTTGTGTTGAAGCTTGTGTAAGAGCCATCATTCAGTAGGACAATGTCATCTCTGTCTAGCCAGTTCTCAATAGCCAATCCTTTGGTATCATATTTCACAGATCCCCATAATGGGCTGTGAACATTAAAATCACCCATTAAAATAAATGGTGTAGGTAGTTGTGCTACAACTTCATCAATATCTTCAATATTCCAATCATTATTAGGTAAGTATATATATTACAAATTGTAATATCCATTGATGATTTAATTTTAATGGCAATTACTTGTAAACGGTTTGAACTTATAATGTTTATTTTTCAAAGGAAGACCATCCTTCACAAAGATGGCAACTCCCCCACAAGCACGCTGTCCATCTTCAAAGTCATATCTGACTATGTTAAATCCCTTCATAGAGTATGGTTGGCCTGATTTTAATTTTGTTTCTTGAAGACATAGGCATATAGGGTTATGTTTTTGTAATAGTAGCTTTATATCACAGTATCTTTGAATAACACCCCTACAGTTCCATTGAATTATTTTAGTAGACATTTTGAATAAAAATAAATATAAATAAATAAATAAATAAATAAATAAATAAGTAAATAAATAAATAAAACAAATAGATAAAAAAAAAACACAATAAAATCTATTACGATATTAACAAACATATTTAATCTGACGTATTTTTCCGAGGCTTGCCTTTAGGCCAGCCTCTTTTTTTTGGCTTAGATCTGTTACCTGGGAACTTAGTGAAGTTTCATCCCCCGACGATAGGGAGATACGGTCGTCTGATAAATTCTCTCTCTTACGTTTCTCAGAGATAGATACTTTGTGTACTAATGTATCTTCTTTCAGCAGTGGCGATATCGCAGATACTATTTTTGGAATTAATTGATCAATGAGCAGAGTATAATCAATTTTTGGGGGAGATCTTGTAGCTTCTGCATAAGAGACATTTGGTGTTGAGTCGTAACTTGAACTTTCTTTCTTGCTTCCATATATGAAATATTCTCTCTTGTCTTTAATTCCTGGATAGCTGTTTCTTCCTTGAAAACTGGACAATTACGAGATCTAGCGGAATGCGCCCCATTACAGTTTACACACGTTAATGGTTCTTCACATGGGCTTCCTACATGTAGAGGTCTACCACAAATACATATTTGTTCTTTATTACATTTAATAGATGTATGTCCAAATTTCTGGCATTTGAAACAACGCATTGGGGTGGTATATATAATCTTACTTGCAAAGAATAAAATGCAACTTTAACTCGTTTAGGAAGAGATGGACTATTGAATGTAAGTATATGATTTGGGGAATCAATGAGATTTCCATCCCTTCTGACTTTTATGCGTCTCACAGCAATAACACCTGGTCTTTCAAACCATCCAAGATTTCATCAATAGAACAATTTAAGAGATCTGGACAATATATAACTCCTTTTGATGAATTAAGGTTAGTATGAGGGACAACTTCTACAGAGAAATCTCCAAGTTTCTTTACTTGTTGAAGACGTTTGGATTGTGCAGCTGATACTGTCTCAACTAAAAGACCATCTTTAATTTTATTAACAGTTTTTGGAGTACCAATTAAACTATATAGACCTTTCTCAATTGTGAAGGGATTCACTTTCATGAAATCTCCTTCTATTCTCTTCACAACCAGAAACCGGGGAGGGATTCCCGTCTCCTGGCTTGTGTTGGGTTTTTTTGGTGGAGCCCTATCCACATCCATGATTTGAGAGGTGGACGCCTCTATAGTTTTTTCAATGGTGTCAGTCATTTCTGTCCCACGAGTAGCTCTGAAATATTCTCGACCACAGTAGAGCAGGCATGCCATGGAAGGGCTACATTACAACCGAAGGGCGCCAGGTATTCGGAGGCAGCCGTTCGAGACTCCCGTAACGCGGAGCCATGCGTCCCTCAGCACGGCAAACACCTTAGATTGCGGATTTATTTTCCTGGTTTACTCCAGTAGATCCGCCGTGTTTTGTTTAAACAGGGTCACCTCGGGAAGGGTGTGGCTCTTCACCACGCACGGACGATCTTGGGATAGCTTCCTCATGGGTTTGCCATTCCCACTCAGCTATTCCCCTGGAGTCAGGGCTAGCAGTTGACTCCTTGACCCCTATTATTATTATTATTATTATTATTATTATTATTATTATTATTATTATTATTATTATTATTATTATTATTATTATTATTATTATTATTATTTTTATTATTATTATTATTATTATTATTATTATTATTATTATTATTATTATTATTATTATTATTATTATTAGATATTTAATTGCAGACCTTTTCGAATAGGACTATACGCATTTTGTTTAAGAATAATACTGCAGGTAACAACCACTTCCAGAACTAGTGCCCCTACCGGTATTGAATTACACCTGCAGTATCTGTGTGAATAGCCAAGAATCCTCGTCGACCATCCCACCAAATATTGACCGGTTTCGGACATGTTAGCCTTCATCAGTATGCCATAGATGAGACTACCGATAACTGAGCTGGCTATGCGGTATTTGTACCTACTTATGCATATTAACGATGCGTAGGTGAGATGAAATGGTCCGCCTACTTTCCACTCGTCATAAGCGGCGGAGAGCGAGGAATAAGCGGATCCTAAAAATTAGTTTAAAATTTCAAAAAAACTTATTTTTAAAACCGTTTATCGTAAAGAAGTGTTTAGTAAACTACTTAGATTGATTACTATTTTCAATTGATAATAATTAGAGATAAATTAAAATTTTTGGAGACACAAACTTTACCTTTCTATTTTTTGACAGCCAGGCGGTTCCTAAACTAACTTTACTTAATACTAAATTTCATTCAGAAACTTTCTTTGATTTTGCATTTTCACTTAAAACCCTTTGATTTTCAAGCAAGCTTTGATCTACTTACCCAAGATGCCATTGGTTCTAATTCCATTCCATTGGTTTTATTGGTTATAATTATTATTAATTATTAAGATTAGTAATAAATCTAAATAGTGTAATAAATTTTATTTCGTTACATCAAACGGATTTAAAAATATTTTTGAAGGCGAATAGGTATCTCCTCAGAGGTGCAACTTTGTCTAGAGGTAAGGCTTCTATACTGCCATATCATCTGGCAACAGTGCCAGCCGTCATATTGTCTGGTATACACAGAAGATGGCCGTCTCATAGGTATGAATTTATAAATAAATATATATTTGGTCGTCGTATTGATGAATTTATAAGGTCGTCACATTGATAGCAAATTGTAAAATTTAAAAGAAGTGTGTTTCGTACATCAAATCACCATAGATATTTTGGGAATGGGTTATTTAATATACATGAAATATCTAAGATATATTCGCGGTATTTTCAGTGGCTGCCAAATTACTGGTTTTTGTAAGGCCGTCGTATTGATAGTATATATATATATATATATATATATATATATATATATATATATATATATATATATATTATTATATTAGTTCTTAAAAATGTGTTCTTCCTTTTGAGCGTGACGCGGTTTCTCGACCAACATCCCATCCCAATGTGTGTATTTAGGATATTTTGAAGTTATACTTCTTTGCGCCCGTTAGACACATTGGGATGGGATGTTGGTCGAGAAACCGCGTCACACTCAAAAGGAAGAACAAATTTTTAAGAACTGATATAATAATAAAAATTGTCTGCGTCGGACCAGACGGTGGAAGTTATACTTCTTTGGCCATTCTCATACACCCACTCGTACGTACAAAAAAAAAATTTCTTAAAAAAAACACTCGTACGTACAAAAAATTTAAAAAAAAAATTTCTTAAAAAATATATATACCATATATTGATTTCGGTTCCTACTGTTGGTATTACGACTCCTACGGTCGGAACCGCTTCTCGGATACTGGTGGTCCTCCGAGGCGTTCCGTAGCCGCCGCTGTAACTGGTCGCATCCCATGCTTCCAAACGTTTCGCCGCTCTTCACTGTCGGCATCTTCAGTGGTGACTCTGCAAAAGCTTCGCCGCGACTGAGCCTCAGTCACGGCAAAGCCTCGGAGGACCACCAGTATCCGAGAAGCGGTTCCGACCGTAGCAGTCGTAATACCAACAGTAGGAACCGAAATCAATATATGGACAGGCCCAGAGACACCGATAGCGGTTCTGTCCCCACAGAGCCTAGCCTGAGAACAACCAGGGCAGGTAAAAGTATCCCAGCTAATGCTAGGGATGTGCATTTTAACTCTGTTTCTGGCAGCTACCAGTTACCGAGGTCACGGCATAACAACCCGGAAAATCACCATGTATCAAATTACAGCACTGGCCGTGAAAGCCTAAAAACCACAATTTAATATACAGTTAACACAAGCAAGAAGAAATTTAAACATGGAGAAAATTGTAAATTCAGAGAATAAATCTAAAACTGCTTGGAAAATCATAAATGAAGAAACTGGTAAATGTAATATTCCTTTAGTTTATGATATTGATGTTAACATATTCAATAATTACTTTGTGAATCATTCTAGTGACAGTAATAGAACAAGACATTCATAGAATTATCCAGAAAATTAAATCTAAAAAACTGAAGATATATATGGAATAAACACTTACATTTTAAAAGCTTGTTTCCACAATATTATTGTCCCATTAATGGAAATCATAAATTTGTGTTTATTAGAAGGTACTTTCCCAGAGATTTTTAAAATAGCAAAGGTGTTACCATTTCATAAAAAAAGGGCCGAAACTATACCAGATAATTTTAGACAAATTCATATTTTACCTGCTTTCTCTAAAATTTTCGAGTATGTCATAGCAGAGCAGATTGCTTTATTCTTAGAGAAGCATAAGATGATCAGTACGGTTTTAGGGCGGGTAGAAGGACATCTGATGCCATTATTGGTTTAGTAAATAAAATTCAAGAAGTTTTTGAGTATAGAGAAAAATGTATAACAATGTTTACATTACAGATATTTTGCAAACACGGAATTCCAGGAAACAACTACTCTGCGGGCTAATGCCCCGACCAGCATTGAATTACACCTGGAAAACCTATAGCAACAGCTAGAGTCATTCGTCAGACGCCCACACCAGACATATACCGGTTTCGAGCTTATTAGCTCTCATCAGTATGCCATAGGTGAGGTATCCGACGAATAATCCTAGCTGCTTTCGTCTGTCTAACCCGACAGAAGGGACCATGAGTACGCGGTGTAGAACTAACTACATCTATCGGCCGTTCGCTACTCCATGCCGGACTGAAAATGTCACAGACACAAAGCGTTCTACATGCAGTAGACACCATTGAAGCTGTCGACCTTTATCGCGTTCGGCGAGAAACGATATTTTGCAAACACGGAATTCCAGGAAACAACTACTAAAACGACAAACGAAACGATTAATGTTTACAGATCTTTCAAAAGCCTTTGATTGCCTAAACCATACATTATTGGTAAAAAAATTGAATCTATATGGAATTCATGGAGTAGCAAATAACTTAATAAAATCATATCTAGACCACAGAAGACAAAGTGTTTATTATAATAACAAATGGAGTGAAGTGTTAATCACTAAAAGGGGTGTTCCACAGGGATCCATTTTGGGTCCACTGTCTTTTTAATATATATATCAATGACTTACCTATATATATATATATATATGATGATAAACAGAAATTTGCTGACCATCATGTATGCAGATGATACGGTTTTTCACTTACCTAATACTGATAATCTAAATAATGTTGATATTTTAAAAGAGAGTATAATGGCAAATGCAAAGCATTGGTTTGACTATAATGAATTGTATTTAAATAGAGATAAAACTGAAACATGTGCTTTTTACCTTGGTCCCACAACTGAAACAGATATGACATGTGAATTTCCTTGGTATACAATTTGATCCCCGTTTATCCTGGACATGGCATATCAGTCAGCTGTGCACTAAATTATCAAAAGTAGTATTTGTAATACGCAGAATTTCTCATATTGTTAATTCAGAAACGGCATTAACAGTATATCATGCGTTATTTCATTCTGTTTTATCATATGGGATTTTGGGGTGGGGAAATTCTTGTCATACTTCTTTACAGCAAGTATTCATTATACAAAAAGCGGCAGTAAGATCCATTGTAAGAACAAATCACACTGAACATTGCCAACCTATGTTTAAAAGGCTAGGCATAATGACACTTTACTCCATTATAGTCTATGAAAATTTGATATATGTAAAAAATAATTTAAATAAATTTACATAATATGATTCTGATCCACATGAATCCAAGAGGGGTAAAGATAAAAGGATACACAAAACCAAAGTACTGGGCATTCCCCTTTACAATCTGTTGCCACTGGATATACGTCTTTTACCACCCATGAAGATCAGGAGGATCATTAAAACTCTATTGCTGGACATGTGTCTGTATAGTATGGATGAATTTTCTAGCAAAGTTCAACAAATTCAACATGATGTTGGTTCACTTAGTGTCTAACTTTAAACTGGACTTTAATATATTTTAATTTTGTGTTTTTGTTTTGTAATTCAATGTGTTTGTTTTTTGGACCCATATATATACATTGTTTATACATTTTTATACCTGGATATACCTTGTTCTGTTCTTTGACTTGTGTAAACATGCAAATAAGGCATGTCTTAGCACCGATAAATTATCTATCTATCTAATGTTACAATAACAAAATATCTGAAATTTAAAGTTGTGTGTAGAAACTTCTGACAAATAATTTTTTTGCATAGTGTGGCTCTTGGATACTCAGAATGCATTTTTGTAAAATACACGCTTAAAATCTGCTAAATTTAAATATAAATCCGCCAAAAATTCTTATTTTTCAAAATAAATTATACTTACCCCTCGTTAATATAGAAGAGTTACCTATATAGGGTCAAAAAGAATGGGTCAACACTAAGCTGGAGATACTGGTCACCAAAATATTATGTTTGAGCTCATCATTCCTTATACGAATGTTGCTTGTTTAACAAATACAGGGTTTAAATTTTAACTAATGATATTAGCAGCCTTATTTTTGTTCAGTTTGTTGTCGATAGTAGGAAATTAGAGGCCAAATTTCAAAGAAAACACCAAATATTCTCAATTGCCGACGTTTCGTCACTTATCGTGACATCCTCAGGACACTATAAAATTACACTAACACTAACAATTATTATATGCCACAGATTTAAAAGCAAAAGTATTAAAATTATATAAACAAAATGGATTATATAATGAATAATGAAATAACAAAATATGGTGAATAAATGAGCGATGTAACAAACAACCTGTGCATAACATGCAAAAAAAATTGAATTTAAATCTATGTATGTATATTGTTTATATGTTACATTACAGATTTAAGTAAGTGCTTCACTGTGTTTTCCGAGTCTTGTTGTACATAGTATGTCAAATAACAATCTTGGACAGTATAGATATAAGCAGAAAATCAGAAAATAACGTACAGACGCTGACCTGAAAGAAAATCACCACAAAATACATTGAAAGTTTTAAATGGAAATAACCGAAAAGCCTGTTATTTTTTTTCTAAGAAGCTTGAGAAACTAATAAGTCCCATCAGTTACTCAGACTGAGTCACAAAAAGACAAAATCCAATCACCAAATACGAGCAGAAGTTAAAGTGGCTGTTTTCAAAGATTTACTAGTGTGTGTTTTTTTTTCAAGAGATCGAACTCTGATCAGACCTCTCTTAACGTGATTCGAATGGACACTTCTTAATGTCGGTTTTTTGTCTGGAAAACTATTTTCATTGATTAGAGCTTACAGCATATCAAAATAGTCGATCAACTTCATTTTTTTATTGATTCCGAATGATGTAGAATTAAAACTGCCTAACAATGGCGGCTCGTCGTATGAAGCAATTGAGGCCGGGCCTTAATACCCCATAATTTCCAATTGCTTATTAAATTTATCAAAAATCAATATAACTGAATAATAGTATATTATTTAACGAGCGGTAATGCAGGTCATAACTCACCAGATGCGCAAGCGAGTGCTGTAATTCATCGAGGGAGTTATGACCATTACCGCAAGTTGAATACTATACTTTATCTACGACTATAACATCTTTTTTAGGACTATTATTAGAAATTGATTTGAAAACGTCAAAATTATTTTTTCTAATTTTGACATATAAAGTGACACTTTTTAAAACTGATTGACATTATGAAACGTCTTACTTTTTGTAACTAGTTGCATAAAGTAAAATTTTATGCAATTGGTGACGAAAAATGTATTTCAAAATTAGTGACAAAAAGAATTATTCTATTTATTAAACTGTTATAATACAAGTTAAAAACATAAATTATAAATTAATTAATTATTATAAATATTGATAACACAATTATTGCAATTATTCAAATTAATTCCCGACGACATATTTTTCATTGCTCGAACTTGCTGTTATTTGGGAAGCGGCGCAAATATTTCTTGCGCTATAAGTTTTTATTATTCATGGAATTTTCAACATATCCTTCCGCAACAGAGCTAGACTTCCAACCTCTGTGCCTCTTTAATTTTAAAATATCAGCGCCACTGTCTGCTAGGAAAGTGACAGAGCTTCTTCTGAAGCAGTGGCCAGTATATAGAACAGGATTTGAAAGACCAAGAAATTGTGCAATAACTTTTGGCAGACTGCTAAATGTGTTAATTCCCACAGGATTTCTGGTACATTTTTCATTCGCATATTTTACAAAAAATCTGTTGTGTTTAAGAACCTGGGGACGCAACTTAATATATTTTCTTAATATTTCAACAAGATTCGTATTTTCAATGTCTCCAGTGGTAATTGCAAACTGCCGTATAACTTTTGTTTTTGAAGGTGGGATATCAACACGAAAATGGCTTCCTTAGTCTATAACATTTTCAACTGGAAGAAATGTTAATTCTGCTTTTCTGCATGCTCCTGCCATTCCAATTATCATTGCAACCTTAGCCATTAAGTATTCTTTGTCATCAGCTTCCACTAAAAATTTGGCAAAATCTTCTTTAATAAAAACTTTTGACTTTTTAGCACTGTACCCGTCCGCTTGCCTTTTAATATATGCTACCAAATTTGTATATTTTTTAATATCAATATTCCTTTTCAGATTTATTTCAGACCTTAACATTGAGTAAAGTGTCCATAATGTGGGAACTTTTATATCTTTCTTACCATCAAAATATGCAAGTAAAACTTTCTATTTAACATGTTTAATTTTCTTCTCATCACACCACGTAACAAATTTTCGTATGCCAAATCATAAACTGCCTTTGACTCTTTGGGAATTACTGATAATAGAGCATTACCTGCTGCCTCTTCTATATCGCTTGGTAGCTCTTCAGAACTTGAATCACTCATTTTTAAAAATAAAACTAAAAATATATCAATCTCGCTAAAAACCTTACGTCTAGACTTATTTACAAAATGTCAAACTGACAACTAACATGAAGTAACAGCAACAAACTAAATTTATGTTTTCCAAATTTTTGTCAATTATATTAAATTTTATTTTTTTATTACTTTCTTCAAAATTAGAAAAAATCTTGTATGCAATACGTTACCAAATGAAATTTTGTGTAACTTGTGAGTTTTTGCGAAGCTCACTTCGTTCGTTCCGCAAAAATCTCACGCGTTACACAAAATTGGGCATTTCGTAACTGATGGCATAAATAGCTATTGTTAAAATATCAAATGACATTAGTCACCTCAATGATAATAATTGACAGTTCCGCCTACTGAGAGGCGTTGGCAATTTAATAATTTTAAAATCTTTTAATTATTCATTCCTTTCCACTTGTTAAAAATTCTTTCCATTTTACACCAATGGAACGTATTTATCGGCTTAAAAATTTCTAAGAATTTACTGCCTATACTATTTACATACCGAATTATCATTGTAGAAGCCCAGCGTGAGTTATAATAACCCACTATAAAAACTCACGCTATTTGTTTATTGATACTATTAATTGCTCAAAAGCAGTTGAATAATTAATATATAAATTAATAGAAGTAGATAAAATAATTTATTGCTTAAATTGTGGCCCCTAATTTTTATTTGAAGGTTGAAATTTACACATTATACCGGGTTGATAATAAACAAAAACGTAGGGTACGACGCGCGCTAAGGTTTGTCATTATTTAAGTTTTTGTAAAAATAAATTCTCACCTCAAGTTGTTTTTACGTTTAGACCATAGAAAATCTACGTGAAATAAGGATTCGTAATCTGCAAAAATCATCAAGAACCGTCAATCCAATGTCAAGTTATAGCATTTTAAAAATTTTGCTAGTTTTGCTACCCAAATTTTATGTTGAGTAGTGTGTACAAGGCCTAAGGGCCTTAATCCAAAAACTGACAAAAACGTCTAGAGATATTGATGTTACCTTAGTAACGAACCATATTGCAACCATATTTTTTGCGGAGATTTCGCTCATACAAACTTTTTGAATTTTTGCATGACTTCATTGATCACCCCGTATATAATAAACCTATGGTCCTACGATAAATATACGTCATGCAGCTTAATCCGAAAAAAACTAGCTCTTAAAATTTGCAAGCCGCGTTAAAAATTTGCATTCCTGTTGAAAATATTGAACTTTAAATTTTGCCTAAAAATCTCTATGTGTAAGTTCGAGTGGCCAGCAGTTTACATTCAGATCAGGGCCGAAATTTCGAATCAGGTGTGTTCCGACAAGTCTGCGAGCTTATGGGAATCCGGAAAACCAGGACCACCCCACTGCATCCCCAGTCAGATGGTATGGTAGAACGCTTCAACACCGCTAGAAACCAATCTGATGATGTTTGTGAACGAGAACCAGACAGACTGGGACAAGCTCATTCCACTCTTCCTGTTAGCTTACCGCTCAACTGTCTATGAAACTACTGGGAAGACTCTCGCAAGGATCATCTTTGGAAGAGAGCAGCAGATTTGGTATTTAGTCATCCTGCGGAACAGCCCACAGAGCCAGACACATTACTCCACTAGTGGTATAATGACCTTTATTATTTAACTGAAACAGTGCCCTAAAATGCTGTAATGAGGCTCTTATAAATCAGTTGTAGATAAAATAACTTATATCGTGTTCTTTCGAAATTATTCACTACTTAGATATGGGGCATTCCACGCCAACTCAGCAGTCGATCCCACATCACCCTCTCAGATCTGGTTCAAAATTGGTACATCGATTAGTACTATCGAAAAAAGGATATTCCCAAATTTTCAGCCCCTAAGACCGCTCCCTGTCATCAGGGGCCCATAGTGAAGTTTTCGACCATCATTTCACTTCCAGGCGTCTGAAATCATATTTTCGTGTACTGACGCAGAATTTTGGTCTAAAAAATTATCAAAAATACATAGGAGATGTCAAATTTCCCGTAGAACACGATGCCACCATCCGTTTTCCGATATCTAGCAAGGAGCCGGAAAACGCGAAAAACCGCGCTTCTGTAAAAATCTAATATCTCAAATACAGTAGCTTCAAACTGGCTGAAAAATTACCAAAAGGCTCGTCGAGTATAGCTCTTTCGAATTTTCATACGCGCGGGGTGATCAATATATGTAAAAAAAAAGTTACACTCTTTTTAAGGGTGTTAGAGGGGATTTTCTGTAATTTTTTCATTATACCCGCCCTATCCAGTTGGATAATAATTGGATTTTTTTCTCTCACCAAGCGTCTCTTTTGTCCCCCTGTCTTTACAAACACAGAAATTTCTCTCCCCAGCCAGTATTAGAGAAAACATTATTTATTTAATGATTTATTTCACAATTTTTCGTGAATTTTTTGATTTTTGAGCAAATTTACATTTTCTGCAGCTTACTTCTATTATTTGTAAAAAAATATGAATATAATATAATATAACGAATGAAAATCGCATGAAGAAACAAGAAAACCCACATTAAAATCATTGTTGACACTATACATCTCGATATTATTTTCACTATTTTACACATAATGTGATACATGAATCAGCATTCTATCTAATTTATCGAAGTACCTTGACTCTTATATTTTTGAATTTGCTAATTGTGTGGCCCAGTTTTATGGTGAATTCACCTGCTTTTTCAATAACTACAATCTGAGTTAATATATCAGTGTAGGGTCTGGTATTCCTCTCTGACCATTCATATATATTTTCTTTATCATTTTCAGCAATGAGATCTCAGCAGTAAGCTCATTCTCTGAAATTTCGACTATATACCCAACTGACCAATTATCATTGATAACGAAAGTTACAAACATATCCTCTGCCCAGTCAAAAAGATATTTATTCAGAAGGTCGAATCTGATTGAATGTTCCCGATGAAAATTCGTGATTTTGCGTGCAACAACTTGTTCAGTAACAGGAATAAAATGATGATATTCCCTTGTACCAGGGATAGTCTGGGCATTCATTTGAGTTGTGGCCCACTCTTGAGTTAGTTCCTCCTTAGAAACCAAGATAGACTTCAAGTTGGGCAAGCCACGTTGGCAAAAATCGTGCAATTAGATAGAATGCTGATTCATGTACATTATGTGTAAAATAGTGAAAATAATATCGAGATGTATAATGTCAACAATGATTGCAATGTGGGTTTTCTTGTTTCTTACTGCGATTTTTATTCGTTATATTATATTATATTCATATTCTTTACAAATAATAGACGTAAGCTGCAGAAAATGTAAATTTGCTCAAAAATCAAAAAACTTACGAAAAATTGTGAAATAAATCATTGAATAAATAATGTTTTCTCTAATACTGGCTGGGAAGAGAAATTTCTGTGTTTGTAAAGACAGGGGGATAAAAGAAACGCTTGGAGAGAGAAAAAATCCAAATATTACCCAACTGGATAGGGCCAGTGGAGCGGTTATAATGAAAAATTACAGAAAATCCCATATAAAACCCGTAAAATGCGTGTAACTTTTTTACATATAATGATCACCACGCGCGTATGAACACTCGAAAGAGCAATAATCGAAGAGTCTTTTAGTAAATTTTCAGCCAGTTTGAAGCGACCGTATTTGAGATCAGATTTGTTACCAAAGCGCGGTTTTTCGCGTTTTCCGGGCTCCCCTTGCTAGATATCGGAAAACGGATGGTGGCATCGTGTTCTACGGGAAATTTGGCATCTCCTATGTATTTTTGATAATTTTTTTAGACCAAAATGCCGCGTCAGTACACGAAAAACCAATTTCAGACCCTGGAAGTGAAATGATGGTCGAAAACTTCACTATGGACCCCTGATGACAGGGAGCGGTCTTAGGGGCTGAAAATTTGGGAATATCCTTTATTCGATAGTACCAATTTTGAGCCAGATCTGAGAGGGTGATGTGGGATCGACTGCTGAGTTGGCGTGGAATGCCCCATATGCGACATGGCATATTAAGCCGGCTAGCTGAACAGATTTATGACCGTCATTATCATCTCTGATTGCTCGCGGATGGATCACGGAGGCAATAGTACTTCGTACACGAGGCGACGCGACGCCTGCCGTCCTGCCCGTGGAGATGGCATCCTGCTTCGCGACTCGGGAGCGAAAACCCACCAGTTGATAGCCGGCCGACGCCGGTATCGGACATCTGACGACGCTCTAGCGCGCCGCGACGTCGACTTGTTCGCGAACCGCGTGTTTCTGTGTTTACAAACTGATGGTCGACGACAAGTTTGGAATTTAGGCATGAAGATGAGCAACCAAGGTAAGAAGGACTATATGAATGTAACAGATATAAATATAAAATAAAATTGTACTTACAAAATATATTGTAAAAACTTTGAACGCTGATAGTTTCCAAAAATATGATATTTAAAATGGTTTAATTTTTCGCAACTATCATGATAAATAAAAGGTGTTCAGTAAAGAATGGGTCATACCTTAAGGCTAGTTTCCTCGGACAAAAGTAACGTGAATTAAATCAACTTAAACAATTTTGCTTCCTTAAGAAGTTATAAGTTTGAGCAAATATTCTTTTTGTTTACTTTTTTACAATGATTTTCTTATTATATGCGTAATTGTATTCAAATTTTTAAAAATAAGTATTTTTTGTGAGGTAAACCAATATTCAGTTAAAAAAGTATACGTATTGCATGTCTTATGTTATATAAGTTACTAAATAATTTTATAAATGTTCCTGACTTGTTATCCATCTTACCTTTTCATATACCACTTGTGTTTGTCCCTTTTTATATTGACCATAGTGCAACCAACTTAGGGCTAAATTCACCATTTCTTCTAATATGTAAGAATTATCACAGATACTGTTTAAATATTGATATTTTTAATAGCCTTTTAGCCTGTTTGTATCTCAAACTTTGTAAAATAAAGAAATAATAATAAATAAATATCGCCAAAATGCAGCATTTTAGTGAAAAATGCGTTTAACATATTTGTTAAGTTTGGAAATCAACACAAAAATTCTAACAAATTATTATCCAACAGAAAATTTACAAGACAAAAATTATAATAAATATTATAGAAAGAAATAAAAAATGCGGGTAAATACATACAACAATGATAACAATAATAATACTCGCACATAAATATACAAAGTAAAACAACATAAATACTAATAAAATTAAAATTGTTGACACCTCTCCACTCCAGATTTTCTCACAGAATTGATAGATGAAAAATTTACATGACATAAGTAATGTCGTACTTATAAGACAGCATGGAACACAAAACAGTGAAATATGGCAACTTGAAAGAGAGACAACACTTAAAAAATTATAAAGTAAGACAAAATAACCACTTAACTGAACGCTATAGCTTTTACAAAGTTCGTTATTTTAAATTTATTTTTAAAATATCCATCATAAAACACTTGCTAGACATTACTCTCTGTAATAACTTTCTGAATTAATAATTTGTTAGAACTTTTGTACCCACATTGATTTCCAAGCCAAACTACGTTAAACGAAGTTTTATTTTAAGTGGTGCATTTTGGCGACATGCAACAAGTATACTTTTTTTAAAACTAATGGGTTGTTTAAAATTAACTAATCATTTTCCAAACATCTCTATTAAAAAAAACTGAAAGGAACAATATAGTGGCAAGGCACTCAGAACACCTTGTACATTTGACTCAAACATCAATTACCGTAAATAAATAAAACGAAATAGTATTTCTCAAGCTTACAACTTCTTAAGGAAAAGAGGTTGAACTAAGATAAGTTGATTTAATTTACAATATATTTGTCCAAAGAAGCTAGCTTTAAAGTATGATCCATTCTTTACTGAACACCTTGTATAAATAAATTATAATCCTAAAATTTTATTTATAATTTATGAAAGAACTAGTAGAAGATTCATAAGTGACAGCAAGTTGATGAACCTATGTTATGATATCCCATTTCTTTATATTTTGTCTGTATGCTATTTCACGGTATGAAATGTTCGGAGAGTTATAAATAGTAAATATACCTATTTTTTTCTCCTCTATTTATTTGGGTATTTCGCAATATGTGGAAAAACAAACGACATATTTATTTAAAGACAAATATAACTTTTGACAACGAAAACAAATTAAGGTATTAATAAACATTAAGTATTGCACGCCGCAAAATGATCAAATTTGTGGTGTTTTTAGGTACACAAATCTCGAGAACTGAGAGATGTAGAACAAAAGTAATATAAAAAATTCTTGGTATTTTATTTATCCACATTTACTATTTAAATTCTCCTCAAACAAAATAACTTCTAAAAAGCATTTGTAAGACACACATTATATTATTATTCTAACCTCATATTTCAATAATTATTTTTACATACTTATAAACAAAAGTGAACAATCTTATATACAGGACAATGTAAGTTTAAGTTAATAATATTTACATCTACAGTTAAATTTAAAAGAAGTATTTTGAAAGATGTTGTCGTTACATATTTGTTTTACTTCGGTATCAATATTCGCAGGTGACATCAGATAACATTCCTATTATTTGCTAAGCTATGTATTATTCAGTTCTTAAACGTCTAAAATTATTTGTATTTGTAGAAAACACTATTTCAAGAATACGGCTCCCTTAGTGACCCAAAATATGAAACAGACTAACTTAATAAATAATATTACGGTAGTGTGTGTGTGTTTTTTAATTCATTTATCTTACTTGATTATATGAATATATTACCTGCTTTATAATGCGTCCCGCTTTTTTAAATTTCAAAGGGCGTAAAGCTTCTTAGATAATGTTTTAACACATTGTATATTAAATATACAACTAGTTAAAGAAATTAGGTAGGTACCTAATGCAGAAATTTGAATGAACTTTTATTGAAGCCAATTTTAGATTTAGTTTCTTGGCGAATATGTTAAATATTAAATTTAATTTAAATAGGAATTTCCCCACATGAGAAAAAATAAAATAAATAAACAAACCCCCGAGATAAATTTTTAAGAGCAGCACCAAGCTATGTTTATTTTTATTCTCGAATGTGAGTAAATACTAATTAAGTAAAACTTTGAAAAGGATAAATACATCGAATCCTTGAAGTAGAAATAATTCTTTGAACTTCGCGACCCGTAAGTATTTATATTTGTTATGTTTTTATTGTATTTATTTTTAACAGTTTTTTTGACAGTCTTCGGATGGGTGATTCAGTCATAGTCTCATTCATTTTTATAGGAGATAAGGAAAAAATAGTGGAATACTCGTATGATGACGTGATTAAAAAAATTTAAATGGAATAATTCGTCACATTCACCTTTGTAAAAAAAAACTGTATTATAGAAAAAAAGTAACAAAAATTGCCGCAAATAACTGATTACAGCAATGTAACTATTTCGTTATTATTTTTATAGTCAGAAAATATGATTGTCAGTTTTCATAAAAAAGTTTTGTGAAATATAAAACTCAAATGCAAGAGTGAATAAATGTTATAATGGACTTCTAAACTTGATTGTATTCGTAGCAAAATATTTCCTGAAATAATGTATTCCCACATGTGGAGTATTTAGATGATGTAATGCGGTTTTGTGAAAATATACAAAAATGTCAACAAGTGTTTAATTTTGTCGCAATTTCAAGGAACTGTGAGTTTATCACAAATAAGGTCATTGTTTCCAACTATATTTGAATTTTAAGTATAAGTATAACAACTGTTTAATTGTAGGCAGCTTTAAATAGAATTTTTATGAGAAACGATTATCATTACTATACCTAAAAAGCTTTGGTTGGGAATGTAAAATATTTTTTTATACGACTGCCTTGCAAAAGGGGGTTTTGCACACGGAAAACACGCTCTGAAAACGGTATTTTGCACACGCCGTGTGCTAAACATTTTGCACACGGTTATGTCATCTTTGCACACGCGTCTCCAGATTGTGATTTTTGTTTGATGTTGTCACCCAAATTATGCAATGTTTCAAGTTGGCTGAGTTTAAATTAAAATTTGATTTTTGTGGTCTCTGTTTGCAGTCGTATAAAAAGTATCGTAAAAAACTCGTTTGAAAACCTCTTTGCACACTCGCTCGACTTGTCTCGCTCGTGTGCAAAGAATCGTTGTTTAATATACTTTTATAATACATAATAATATGTTAACCTGTTTTTTAAAAATTACCGTTTTCTCTAGGTTACCTTTAATAACATTTTTCATTTTCATTCATTAATTTAAATATTAGATAAGTATTTAATATGTATCTTCATCAAGTTAGGTTGTAATTACGTAATAAAGACAATTTCGATTTAATAAGACTCAGTCAAGAATTTGGCGAATGCGCCGGTCTAAGGACTTTGATCGAGGTCCACAAAAAAAAAGTGGTGTGTGCTGAGGGTCCCATTATATTTTTTTCATGTATTTTTTCCCGCTGAATACGAATCTGAAGTCAAAACGAGAGGTCGCATAGCAAATTATAGAAAAACCCATAAAAACGATAAAAATCACATCAAACGTTTACACAGGTCCCGCTGAACACGAATCTGAAGTTAAAATTGAGGGTTACTCAGCAAATATTTGAGAAAACCTAAAAAAATCGAACAAAATCACTTTCCCGTAATTTATTCTGTATGATACTCTGTAAAACTGAAACAATGAGATATGCTGTGAATTAGTGAATATTTACTATTTTACAGCTATAAGGATGCCAAGGTAGCTGTAAGACAGTAAATATTCACTAATTCTAAGCTATAAGTATGCCAAGGTAGCTGTAAAATAGTAAATATTCACTAATTCACAGCATCGGAAAAAAATACATGGAAAAAATATAATGGGACCCTCAGCACACACCACTTTTTTTGTGGACCTGTGTATAGAATTATGTTTTACAGAATATATTTTGATTCAATATGTTCTCTATATGATTTGGGTGAGTAATTATTAAAGCAATGAAATTTCTCTTTCCTTGGTATGCGTTCATATACACAAATACATTAACAGTAGTTTGATTTAGATATAAAACTATGCGATGTTTAAAATTTATTTGTAACTGCTACGAGATTGTAAAATCGCAAGGTTAGTTTATAAATTAAAGTTGGTTTATGTAATGGAAGGCATATCAATAAACTTGAAAGCTATTTTATTTTCAACGTTATACTCATCGTTACGTAATGATAATAACAGAAAAACTCACAGCGGACATTAAAATAATGTAAAGCCTACCATATACAGAGTGTTTGGAAACTCCACGCAGAAAATTGACGTCAATTGAGAAAAGAAATAGACGATTCCCAATATTTCCAGTCGCGCCTCGATACACGGCATTATTTGTTTGTTTACCAGAATTGCGTAGGGGAGATCGGGGCAATCTAGCGTTTCGCAATACCACAGTCGTCGAATTGGGTGCGAGCAACAAATTATGTGACAATAATATGATGTTGTTTAAAGATACTTTATATCTTTGTATTTTATATGGCTGTATAGGCTGCCGTGTTTTAACAAATGGTAAGTTTGTCTGCAAATTGTGGTCATAAAAAAATCTCTATATTTTCGAGGAAATTAAACTAAATCAGTTTTATCGTATTTTGTTTATTTGCAAAATAGCTGCAGCTAAATAAACTTTCTAGGAAATAAATAGCTATAAACAGGGATTTGCTTTTTAAATTTACAAAATATGACTTGAATGAAATAATCCAATAATTCTAAATCGAATATAAACACATAAAACGTAATTTATTATGAAAATATTATATGACGGTATGTGTTTAAAATTGCCAGTAGTAGTAGCTACACATAAAACAATCACGCATATTAAAACAAGATATAATTTTATTACATTTTATGTGATAAACATGTTGTTACGGATTCCCTTTTATTATTTTTCTCACAGACATACAAAAACACAACCCACAACAGTTAATTATTCTCTGAAAAAATATTCATATCATCAAAATCTCTTATTTTAATCGCCACCTTAAACGTTTACAATGCAAGCATTGCCAACTTCTCGAGTATTCTATGCAATTTTAGGGTGAGAACGTGATTTTTTCAATTACGTCTCGAAGGTACCTCATAGTAAACTGGACCTTCAGCGGGGGTGATTGGGGCAAACCCAACATCCCGGTAGGGGAGTTCAGAGTAAATGTTGTTACAACATTTATACCTACAACTGATATATTTATTACTACACTCACCGGTCACTAATAACTAGCCCCCATTTTAAAGTTGGCTTTCCTCGCGAACCGCTCGTTTGATTTTGATGATCTATTTTTTTAAATTGTACATTGATTTATCAGGAACGGATGCTATGTTCTTACTTTACGATACTGAAATTAATACGCGCGAGCAATTAATCCAACGCTTTCGCGATGCCGCCACAGTGATTCAAAATAATGACGGGTATTTATTTAGAGTAAGAAAATGTAATAATTTTCTTAAAATTTGACATCCTGTATATCCTAAACGAAGCGTTTCCAGACCTAAGTTCATAGGAAATATTTTGCTTAAAATTGAACGTAGAATGACACACTGAAGTATGTACATCTCTTCCTGAAACATACCCTGTGTACTACTAAGCTTATTTGTCCTAAGTACAGAAATATTGCTGATAAGAAGAATAAGAAAGAAGCTGTAGGAGAACGTGATATATCACTACATACAACCGTTTTTAAACTTACTGGCTTTATTAATGCAGATACGTTTTTGTAAGTATGCTGGTAGATAGAGAATATAAGAAGTTTTCCAAATTTTGCAGTTAGAACAACTACTCTTAGAACGACAGTGTATAGAAGAGTGTCTTCTGCTAACAATTGTACGATATTCCAAGAAATCCAATGCATGCTGTGTGATCTTTTACAGGTACGTGATATTGAGTTTTGGTTGAATGCGAGGGGAAGCCACTGAGGTATTTTACTGTACAAGCTGTAGGTAATTAAAGGTATTTTTTGCATTTTTTTGGGTATTTATGTGTATTTATAGGCGTTTTTTTTCGGTATTTTTAGATCCTTTGTGTATTTTTGGGTACTGTCAAGGTAATAATGGGTATTTATTCGGTATTTAATGGGTATTACGAAGATAATTAATGGGTATTTTAAGAGAAAACTAGTATTTTCCCGCCAATTTTTAAATACAATGGCGATCGCGCATGGCTTATTACGATGGCACAGTTTAAATATAAGTAAACATCTGACCGACGCAATGGCAAATATAAAAATTATTAAAAATAGATACAAAAATATTTTCTATAAAATTTTTCGGAGACACTGTTAAACCACTATGTGGCCTTTTATTGTCTTTAGTTTAGAGAATAATATAGGGTGATTTGAATTAGATACATTCAATTGCAAACATAATGACACTTCCTCAAATCAGTTTTTTGACTACTCTGTGGGTGAGGGGAACAACTAAGAACTAATGTTTAAAATTGAAAGTAGATTTCATTACGAATATGTCAACAGTTCGAAATAAATAGCCAAATTCAACTAAACAGTGCCATTATTATTGCAATAGATTGTACAGTACAAGGCCATATAAACAAGTATCATATGAATGCTTTATAAGGCGTTGACGCAGAATATATCCCCTCACATAGTAACAAATTTTAGTATGGTATAATTTCTTAAACTTTATCTTTAAATCAATATGTTGCATATTATTCGATACGACGTGTTAACGATAAGTTTGGTCAAACTTCTCCGACATATTCTATTGATCAAAAATATGTAACAAAACGAGAATGAAAGTCTATACTAAAAATTAAAATATTGCTAAATTAGGTTTTCCTATCATATTCTATTTAATAAAAACGGAGCCTTTTTATGTAAACAACTGCCAATTATCTAATTCTAATCATACATGACGGAAAGCAAGCTAGGGCTAAAATTGAATTCTCCCTCGATACCCATGCATTTACACTTGCTAATGAAAGATTGTGATTGTACTTTGTACTGGAGACGCCGATGGTACCCGATGAGTATTTGGGATTCGGACAATAGTTTTAGGGTACCCCGTATAGACCGAATATTATGATTTCATAGACGAGGAAGAGGTTTATTTATAGTTAGTTTGAAGAGGGCATGGTGCAGGTATTGGCACCCTTCTTGGATGCTCCAATGAGTTTATGATACATTATATGTAATCCAAAATGTTCTTTCCAGATGATGTATTCTGTTCGAGTCTAAGGAGCCCTTAAAAAAATCTATATTATTTACGTAGATCTGTAAATGGAATAATTTCTAAGGAAATAAAAGACGGTTTTGGAATAGTCTTCTTTGGGCACTTGAGGGCAATCCGTGGTTTTTGAGTATTTTTGAGGTATTTGCTTATTTGATGAGGTATTTTTTTGGGTAATATTTTTAAAAAATGGTATTTCATTGTACAAATTTCAAGCAGTGGTTTACCCCTCGGTTGTATGCCGTACAGAATTACAGAATTAGCTTGAGGGTCATTAAGTTAATTAATAATGTAATAATTACATTCCCTGTTTTCAACAACAACAACAAGATCGAAACAAATATTTTGCTAAAGGGTTTTATCATTTGCTGTTGTTCTAAAATGAATCGCAAATATCTGTTAATGAAACTGAATTCAACAATCCATTAAAAGCAAACGATTTCAGTACTATTTATTTCACAGTTATCCAGTGGGGGTTAAACCTGCCATAAATAAATTATTCGCAAATCCAGATTCGTACGTTTCACATATCTAGTTTATTTAAAAATAATAGGGTCGTTGTTTTGCATATTTCGTCCTCTGAAATGCGTCGCGCTAAAATTTAGCGACAATTAAACCTGTTTTGAAATTGCCTGTAATTAAAAGTGTTACAGTTTTCTAAAAATACGCCCTGATTTAATGCTGATCACTTGCGCTCCCGTCGAGACATTGAAACCTGCCGTATTTTTAGGTGCGACAGTGCATCCGTTTGTTTATTTGCTATACTTAGACTTGGCAAGAAAATTTATGTCGATAATTAATTGTAAATACGAGAATGCATGCCTTATAAAATCATAAACTACAACAGGATATAATAAAATTCCTCAAAGCTTTAAAGTAATCCCAATCAATTTTCTAAATATTGCTGCACAATCCTTGCCTTGTGCGGTGAAGCTCCGTCGTGCTAAAACCAAGTGTATGAAGTTATTCTTGTAGGAACTCATGCTGTTTAATATATGTTCATAAAAATAAGGACCAATTAAATGCCTACTGATGATACATTTACTCCAAAATGACATTGGTTTTGGACTGGATTTATAATGTGGGGAGTTCAATGGACCAGTAATGTTCGTTGCGCCTGTTTGGCAAACCATTACTGACAAACCGACTTTCGTTTCTGCCGAAAAAGTTCTGATCAACAGTTTCTACATTTACTATAATTTGAGCTATAAAATTAAGTCTGTTTTCAATGTGATGCTCAGGCAAATACTACAAATTGTGAATTTTTTAGTCATGATACCCATTGCTCTTTAAAATTTATTGAACGGTTGATTTATCCAAATTCAATTCCCAGCTAGCCTGCCGTGGGTCAGTTCCAATCTTGTAAAGGCTCTATGATCAGGAATAAGGCGCTCTGGATACCTTTCTCGATACAACTCTACAGCTCTTCTTGAATTTGTTTGTAAACCAAATTTTGTTTTAGAGCTCTCCCAACATTTCACTTAACCTTCTTCCTCCCTGAAAAAGCTGGTTGGCTATGGCTCTGAATACATCCATCAGAACATTTCATTGTACTATTCCATTGCAATTTTAAATTATTAAATCAAATAAGGTTAATATAGACACAATTGAACACATAAATACCTACAATTAACTATGAATACAGGCTATACTGGCTATGTTGTATCGCTAGTAGTTATTAGTTGTTTGAAATTAGTGTATTTTTGTAAAGCAATGTTAGCAAATTATTTATTTTTGTACTAGTTAGGTATGCATTGACTTAAAATTTATGAATATCTATATTTTTCTTATTATTAAGTCATACCTGGGTGCCAAGTAGGCTTAGTGATACAAAAATATCAACTATTAGTCAACTAGTAGTAGGCCGTGGAAATATGATTACGTTGAATGTTGCCAAAAATGTGTTATATAAATCGTAGTGGCCTCTGGAAAATAAAAAGAAAATTCATTAGATTTAATATGAATTAAGTTATATCAGTTATATCGATAATATTGAAAATTATCGATATTACCGATAATATCCATATCGATAATATAGATTGTCGATAATATTGATATTACCGATAATATCGATAATTATCGATATATCGATAAATATTCCCAACCCTAGTTATAACATTAGGTATGTCAAACTATTTTATTAATTAAATCCTCAATTAATAATTAATAACAATGGCGGTAAATACAGTTGATACAAAATAGGAGTTATAATATATAACTTAATTCTTTCCTTGAAATTTCTTTACATTTTTCTCCGGCCGCGATTGCATGCTTTGTCTTATCAGGCTTTACAGTGAATCACTTTCCAGTGCCGTGCAGTGCCGTATTTTAAATCATTCAATTCCATTTTTTTAAGCTCTGAATTACCCTAAATAAGATAATTTATCTTGCTCAAAACGTTAGGGAATAATCAAATACCGTTCTTTATAGTTCTCACTAGTTTTGAAATTTATACCAAATTGTTTTCTATTAGGATTAGGAACTAAAACCTTCTCTTTCAAACTTAAAAATGTTAAAGAAAGAAAACAGAGCAGAGCAGAGCTTTCTCTTACAAGAGCCGTTTCATCTGTCAGACAACACTCTGTATATATATTCCAGATTGTAAACTATAAAATAAGTTAAAAAAATTGCTTCATATTAATTATGTATTATTTAGATAACTAAAAAACTAATAAAGGTCTCAGTGATGATGAAATTTTAAACACTTATTAAAACACAATGAGAGAAGGTTTTCTGAAAATGTTGGGTTTTTAAAGTGTGTCTCTTCTAAGACATTTCAGATTGAAAATACCCAATTTTAGAAAAACGCCAATATTTAAGGATCCATTAAAAAAAGGATGTAACTCTAAGGCCTAAAACTTTTTAGGGAAGTAGTATACTATAAAAACTATACGCAGAAAAAAATTTAAGGTAAGTCTTAGTTTTATCTTTAACATTTTAATTTTTAAAAGAGAAGGTTTTTAGTTTGAAAACGTTAACATTTACCAATTTGTATTTGTTTATTTACAGTTAAGCAGGTCTAATTATATACGGGACAGAAAATATTGTACATTTTATGCTGTTTAATATGGTTTTTATTTGAACTGAATATATTTAAAAACCAACAAGCTACAGCGCTTGCCATAAACAAACCTCTGTGAACCGCAAAATAGGCAGATACACCAATACAAAATCGTGGCTCAAAAAAAACTGAACATTTAAATAGTTAATAAATTAATATCATCTTTCTTAGTACAAACTTAGGTAAAAAAATAAATAAATAAATTTTGACAGAAACCTTTTCAAATGAAATTAATTGATTTAATACCAATTGAGTCAGTTTTAGTAAAACTAAACTTGTTATAGTTTGCCTTGAAGCTAATAGGAATCCTGGATGAATTTTCTATTTTTCTATTAAGCTCTAGCCTTAATAACACCAGCGTATATCAGTTTTACAGTAATGGGGAACATATAAACTACATATTGTTCTAATAGCGTTTCATTTAGATTCAATTACAAGAGCAATAACGGGCATCGTAATTACACTGTTCTGCCAGTGGCAATAAAAATACCACCTAAATGAAATCTAACCGCTCAATCCTTTAATTAAACGTTAAAATGAATTCTTAAAAGATTCCTTTATTAGAACTGGTGCCGAGACGGTGCAAATAATTATACACAAATTTCAAATAAGAGCTATTAGTGCCTCTTACGTTCACAATTTATTTTTAAATTCATCTTCTCATCATGCAGCTTTTTGTTGAGTGGGTATAATATCGCGGTATCCCTTGGATATTTTTCAGGAAGTTAAACGATATATAATAAAATGAGTTTTATTAAATTATTTAAACTAGAAGAAGTATAGATTTTAAAGTTGAGAAGATTGCTTCAAACCAGTGGCGGCTCGTGGTAGCTGCAAGAGGTGAGGCCCAAATAATCCCTAAATAGGAATAAATTTACACGTCTCCCCTGAGGTAATATTCCTTGACGCGTTGACCATTTTTTATTATGGAGGTCTTCGCCAATAGCCCTACTATAACCATAAATTAAAAAACTAAATAACATCAGAACTCCGATTTTTATTTACAATATAAATAATAGAAAAAAAATATATGTTTCAGCATCTAATAATTTAAAAAATTGTTCCTATGTGTTTACAACACTGAAAAATATAAAAATTTTCAACTACTTATCTATTTACATAAGAAACAAAGCCACTTTTACCAAAAATGTTTTAATACTTTCACTTCTTATAAAACAAGTCTATTCGTCGCTTTTAAATTCGCAAATATATTTATAATGTCTTCATAAAATTGGGAATCGGCGCTAAGACTTTGCAACACTTTTTTTTCTATAGCCATCATCGAAAAGTTGTTTAAGCGCTCTTGTGTCATCGTATTTGGGTGGATCTGTCAGTGGTCGCGCGGTTTAAGGCGTTAGTACTTGAATCGAGGTGACTAGACGGAGTTGGTTCGAGCCCAGCTGCCGGTAGACCGTATATAAGCTATATTCATAGAGAGGATTGGCACCCTCTCTGTGGGTACGGTAGGGTGGAATATTGTTGGCTTGGGTCAATGTGAGAGATTGATGCCGGTTGATATTTGACTACCCCCCTAATTAATGAGGTTTTCCAGGTTTTCCTCATTCCTGCACTGAATAGTGGTTAGGGCCTACCAACGTAAGTCGTTCCTGGGCGCAAATGCGGCCTGCTTAATAATAATATGCCGCCCCCCCTCCCGCACAAGTCTCCGACTTCTGGGCTAATCCCTGTGATTAGAATGAGGGGTAGAGATATTATTATTATTATTATTATTTCTTAAGTAAGTCTTAATGAGCTTAAGGCACAAAAAGTTTAATTCTACTGAAACACTTATTGTAGGAATTGTTAAACTAAGCAAAATAATTTGTATGTTTGTATAATATTCCTACCGTTTTCTGAACTTCTAAATTATAAAATTGTTCGTCTGTATACAAAACATAAAGTTTGTTTTTCAACTTATCTATGTCAAATATGTTTGGATACATTTGTAGTAAAAAATCAAACGATATTTCCGGAAGTTTGTTTGCATATTCGGGATATTTAAAAGCGTTGGCCGACTATTCAAAATTTGTCGTTTCTCTACTTCATTACGTATTGAAAAAAGCGTTTCAAATAGAGATTAAAACAACATCGTGAGAGGGATTTTTTATTATAAATAACTATCGATGAGCCTATCGATAATATATATTTAAATTAGGTTCCTATTCTATGTTAAATTTAGTCTTACCTTGTAAGGAAGTTGTTTTTTATTTCTTTAAATTAATCCTACCTGCCTTGTCCTTAAAACTTTACCACCGCGCTTACCAACTAATCTTCAGAATATTTAAGAAGTCACATTGTTTTGAAGATTTAATTCTCCCATAAAGCATTTTTAGGGTCAAGATTATTGTCTTAGCATTTATTTTGAAAAATAAATTAATGTAGAAATGCGATGTCAATTAAAACGATGGCAGATTGAAAGATTTTAAATATAAAAAAAATCTACTTTTCAAAAATGGTGGTCACCATATTGGATCGTGATATAATGGCATACCAAGTATTGCATTATGGTGATAACAATGTATAGAAGTTTGTATAACTCAGGGAAAAAAATTAAATTCATATACTTATATGAAAGATATAGTTAGACAACTTGCCACCACTCAACATTGATTACATTAAAGTTAATTGGAAATATATTTTTTGATATATTATTGAGTAAGATACATTAGTTTAAAAAATGGGCAATTGATCATAGGTTCTTACTGTTGAACTTGTTAAGACAAGTATTTCTATAATTCAAGATATAGATCATTTTATAGTGCCAGTATAGTTCTGCAACATATGCTCCGTTACTTTCTTATTAATATTAAACTGTAGCAAAAAATTTAATTATTATGCACTTAATTACCGATTAAGTGGATGTTGTGTTTACTAAGGCGTGTTGAGCTGGTAAACGGATTCGTGTTGCATAATTCTCGCCACATGGCTGATCACTCGCTATTGCTACTGTTGCAGAGTGAATCCCTCTGTCAGTATGAAAATTTTAAATAGTTATCTAATATAGATTATTATTTCAGGCTGATGTAAATAAAATCAAGCAAGCGTTGTACGTCGATTCTAAAAAGTTTATGAAACCTCATATTATTATTAGGCGCGCCACATTTGTGCCCAGGAACGACGTTGGTAGGCCCTAATCACCATTCAGTGTAGGAATGAGGGAAACCCGGAAAACCTCATTAATTAGGGGGGTAGTCAAATGTCGACCGGTATCACAATCTTTCATTGATCCAAGTTAACATTCTTCCACCCTACCATACCCGTAGAGAGGGTGCCAATCCTCTCCACGAATATAGCAAATATACGGTCTACCGGCTACGGGGCTCGAACCTACACCGATCTAGCCATATCAATTCAAGTGCTACCGCCTTAAACCGCGCGACCACTGACCGACTCAAAATATATCAAAATATTCAGTCAAACATCATTATATGTTTACAAAGCATAATTTTGAGAATTTAGAATATATTTTGAAGAAATTAAGAACTATTAGTAGAAATACGCTTTAGGTACTATGTTGTCGCCAAAAAAATTGTGTTTTTATTAAAGAAGTTGTTTGCTAAAATGTTATTGGTTTTATTTCACTTCAATGAGGCCATGCAGTAAAAATAGCGGAACAAAGTGTTATACATTAAGGAAAATTGCAGGTATTATTACTATTGTTATTGCAGGATAACAATTTCAAGCAATTCTATCAGGTATCTTTTCCCCTAAGTACAATTTTTCTAGAACATGGTACGCCATACATATAATACTATGAGTATAATAATTAAACTTCTTAGTAATTCATGAACAGAACCTTCATTACATTGAAGTATGGGATATAAAAGAGGTAATTATACAGAAGTGTTTGTCTAAATGTAAAGAGGAATTATACATTGCAAATATCTTGCTAGTTATATTAAATTATGATTTTTTTAGTAGCAGTAGTATAGTATAAATCTAGATATACAGTACTTCAATACAAATCTAAAGTATGTTGCATTGTTATCGGTCAGTGGTCGCGGGGTTTAAGGCGTCAGTACTTGAATCGAGGTGACTAGATCGCTGTGGGTTCGACCCCCGCCGCCGGTAGACCGTATATAGGCTATATTCGTGGGCACTCTCTCTGCGGGTATGGTAGGGTGGAAGAATGTTGGCTTGGGTCAATGTAAGAGATTGATACCGGTTGAAATTTGACTACCCCCATAATTAATGAGGTTTTCCAGGTTTTCCTCATTCCTTCACTGAATGGTGGTTAGGGCCTACCAACGTAAGTCGTTCCTGGGCGCAAATGCGGCTTGCTTAATAATTATATGCCGCTCCTTCTCCCGCACAAGTCTTCGACTTCTGGGCCAATCCTCGTGATTAGAATGAGGGGAATATCTCTATATTATTATTATTATTATTATTATTATTATTATTATTATTATTATTATTATTATTATTATTATTATTATTATTATTATTATTATTATTATTATTATTATTATTATTATTATTATTATTATTATTATTATTATTATTATTATTATTATTATTATTATTATTATTATTATTATTATTATTATTATTATTATTATTATTATTATTATTATTATTATTATTATTATTATTATTATTATTATTATTATTATTATTATTATTATTATTATTATTATTATTATTATTATTATTATTATTATTATTATGTATGTTTTAGTTATTGCTTTGGTGCGGTAAGTAGTTGACATTATTTTATTTATTATTTTTAAAATTTAGCTTTTTTTTTAAATTAGTTCCTGTTCATATAAATCTCTACAACTAATAATATATTATTGCCAATATAAACTTCAAAGTGCATCTAGAGCTATTATTTTTATATAACATTAGAATGTTTTGAGACATCGAATGAAAAATTTGAATTTATTCAAAATAATTTCAACAACACATTTTACATTTTTTTATAAGAATCACTGAAATATGAAAGTATATGGCACGCCAAAAATTAGTTCATAAAGCAGCAGAGATAATCCATAATATTGAACTATTTTGAAGATTATTTAGCTAAAATTATATGTGGTTTGTTTTTATTTTCAAATATTAAAGTCAAATAATATGATGGCGTGCTGCCAAAAACATACGATCTTGAATTCTTGATCCAATGTAGCTATTTTGAATAGTTTAAATATAGTTTTTATAAATTAGCAGGTGATATGTTGCACCAATTTAAACTATTGTCACGGATTTCCCAATCCGTCGTTTTCTTACTTCCAGAAAAACAATCCGTTAATTAATTACTTCTTTATTAACTACTGAACACTACTAATTACAGGTCAACTAAACACTTATTTAATTAATCGCTATCTAAATCACTTTGATATCTCCAACTAAACACTTTAATTCAAACTGTAATACAAGACTTATACAAGACTAACTAACTCGGCCGTTTATTCTTCTTTTATAGACCTAACGAATATTCCAGGTATATTCCAGTATCTCTAGATCCATTTTCTAGTACGACTGGAACGCTTCTCGTCGTTTCCACGATTTTCTAGTAAGGCCTCGATTCACGCATGTTGTTTGTTTACCAGAATGGCGTAGGGGCGATCGGGGCAATCTTAGGTAATTCGCGGTGCCACAGTCGTCGGTTTGGGAGTGAGTGGGGCAAATTCCGTGACACTGCACCCTAGGACCGATCGTCCCGATCGGATACACCTCTATAAGGGGACAGACGCTCCAGATGGACGACCTTCATCTTACTCCTGGGAGTCCTCTGTATCCGGTAGACGACATCATTGATTCTTTTAATGACGGTATAGGGGCCCTCCCAACGGTTCTGTAGTTTAGGCGATTTTCCTTTCTTCCGCGTGGGGTTGTACAGCCACACCAGGTCGCCTTGTTGGAATCCAACTGTATTGGCCCGGACGTCGTATCGAGTCTTCATGCGATCGCTCTCTAGTCGCATTCGAGATCTGACTTGATCGTGTACGGCTGCTAGTCTTCGTTCTAGCTCATGGGTGTAAGTGTCTGGCTCTGTGGGCTGTTCCGCAGGACGACCAAATACCAAATCTGCTGGAAGGCGAAGCTCTCTTCCAAAGATGATCCTTGCGGAGTCTTCCCAGTAGTTTCATGGACAGCTGAGCGGTAAGCTAACAGAAAGAGTGGAATGAGCTTGTCCCAGTCTGTCTGGTTTTCGTTCACAAACATCCTCAGATTGGTTTCTAGTGTGGCATTGAAGCGTTCCACCATACCATCTGACTGGGGATGCAGTGGGGTGGTCCTGGTTTTTCGGATTCCCATAAGCTCGCAGACCTTTCGGAACACACCTGATTCGAAATTTCTGCCCTGATCTGAATGCAGTTCCATGGGCACACCAAATCTGCAGAACAGGTTGTTGACTAGGGCTTCTGCTACGGTCGTGGTCTCTTGATTGGGAAGGGTATACTTCCGGCCATTTGCTGAAGTAGTCCATGGCTACTAGCAGATATCGGTTGCCACTTTGGGTTTTCGGAAATGGGCCAGCGATATCAATGGCAATCCTCTCGAACGGTGCTCCTACGATGTACTGGCGCATTTTGCCTCTGGAACGGGTCTTCGGTCCCTTGCTGGCTGCACATATGTCACATTTTCGGCACCAATCTTCTACATCCGTCCTACAGCTCAACCAGTAGAAACGCTCCTAATCTTCTGTAGAGTCCTATTGATACCGAAATGTCCACCCCAGTACCTCCATGTACTTCCTGCAGCACTTCCTTGACCCGGGACCTCAGGAGTAGTACTTGTTTCTTGACCTCCGTTCCGTCATTGTTCTCCCATGCTCTTTTAGGACACCGTCTTCCAACACCAGGAATTCCATTGAGCCCAATAACTCTTTAATGCTGGGCTTTTACTACTGACTTCTGCCCAAGAGGGTCGGTTGTTGGCTTCTTTCCAGTCTAATAAAGGCTTGATGTCACAGTCAGCTTGCTGGTCTTCCCGAATCGCCGCTGAACTCCATCTGTCTTCAGGTTGGGCTACTACTATCTTGCAAGGAACAAATGATATGTCCTCTTTTCTTTCGAGACTACCACAGTGTTTGTTGCTGGTCGGACAAAGTCTAGAAAGAGCATCTGTGTTTCCATGTTCGTTGCCTGCCTGGGAGTCGCGCCATTGCCGATCCGCGACTGGCGCCCTACACTGTCCCTTTAGGTGTCCCGCCCGCCCACAGTTCCAACATTGAAGTGGGCATTCTCTTCGTCTATCGGGTTGTCCTCTCTTTGGTCTGGTAGTTAGGCTGAGTTTATCAATGGCCTCTTTCAGTGTTTTGATTATCTCTCCATTTCCCATACTATCGCTATTATCACTGATAGTCCGCACTTTAACATGTTCCTTCGGAGTCGCGCCTTTGCTGATCTGCGACTGGGGCCCTACACTGTCTCTTCAGATGTCCCATCTGTCCACAGTTCCAACATTGAACAAGGCGATCTCTTCGACTATCAGATTGTTCTTTCTTTGTCCTGGTAGTTGGGCTGAACTTATCAACAATCTCCTTCAGCGTCCTTATTATCTCTCCATTTGCCATACTATCGCTGCTATTATTGATGGCTCGCACTTTAACATGTCTACCGGACGCCATTTTTGCTGCCTCGAATTCCAGTGCATGTGAAAGAGCGTCATTCAACGTTTTAGGTCTAGCGAGTCGTAGTACCTGCTGAGTTTCGCAATCTCTTAGGCCGTCGATAAAAACTTGAATGGAGAACTGATCTACAAATTCGGAGGGGGCTGTTGGATAAGCCAATCGAACCAGTCGGGCAACGTCGGTCTCAAAATGTTGTAAATTCTCTCCACTTTGCTGGTGACGATTTTTTAATTGTGCCTGGTACACTTGCTGCAGGTGCTTATCCCCATATCTCATTTCCATATGCTGTTTTAGAATATCGTAGCTATTCTGTTGCCCAGCAGGAACTCCTTGTAAGACGTCAAGAGCTTCCCCTCGTAGAGCAACTATCAGAGCTGTAGCCTTTTCATAGTCGGACCATTCGTTTGCTGCAGCTGCTGCTTCGAACTGACGCAGATATACATTCCAGGAAACCTTGCCGTCGAATTCAGGGGGTCTCGTCTTCTGAGTTCGGATAACAGGTCCTTCTGATTTGATTACGCCCTCCTTTGCTATCTTGTCTAATTTATGTCGAAGCTCTTCGCAGGTTTCTCTAACCAAGTTTATTTCTTCGTCTATTTCTTGTTTTGTGCTAACATTTTCTCTTCTACTTGTGTTTCTACCTTATGTGACTGTTCCTCTAGTTTTTCTTCTAGTGTATTCTCCAATTTTTCTAACTTTGTCTGCATATCCTTCGTCTGGTTTTCCATTTCCTGTTGTATTGTCTGTATCTGTTCTTTCATTATATACCCTTGCTCTTCTAGTTTATTTTCTAATTTCTCCTGCATTTCTTTCGTCTGGTTTCTCATTTCCTGTTGTATTGTCTGTATCTGATCTTTCATTGTATGCCCTTGTTCTTCAAATTTTTCTTGCATTGACTGGGACTGGTCTTCAATTTTATGTCCTTGTTCTTCAAATTTCTTTTGCATCGTTTGTCCCTGTTCTTCTAATTTTTCTTGCATCATCCTTCCTTGTTCCTGCATCGTTTTCGCCTGGTCTTCCATTTTATGTCCCTGCTCTTCTAATTTCTCTTGCATCGTCTTCGCCTGGTCTTCCATTTTCTTTTGCATTGTTTGCATCATTTCTAACAGTTTCGCCAGTTGTGCATCCATGTTGACTTGGCTTCTAGTTATAGGCATGCACTCTATTTGGAAAGTTCTAGAATGTCCTCGAATGTATTTCTAGATATCACCGTTGCCTTCCTTACAATGAAACGAGTGCAGTGATATGCCACACTTGGGTCTTTGTCTCACTTTGGTATAAAGTTCTAGAATGTTCGAGATTGTTCTTTGCGAATAACACCGTTCACTTCCTTAAGTCACGACGAGTGCAGTGATATGTCGCACTTGTGTCTTTGTCTCACTTCGGTATAAAGTTCTAGAATGTTCGAGAATGTCCTTCGCAAATAGCACCGTTCACTTCCTTAAGTCACGACGAGTGCGGCGATATGTCACACTTGGGTCTTTGTCTTACTCCCGTACAAAGTTCTAGAATGTTCGAGAATGTCTTTCGCAATTACCACCGTTCACTTCCTTGAGTCACGACGAGTGCAGTGATATGTTACACTTAGGTATTTGTCTCACTCCCGTACAAAGTTCTAGAATGTTCGAGATTGTCCTTCGCGAATACCACCGTTCACTTCCTTGAGTCACGACGAGTGCGGTGATATATCACACTTGGGTATTTGTCTCACTCCCGTACAAAGTTCTAGAATGTTCGAGATTGTCCTTCGCGAATACCACCGTTCACTTCCTTGAGTCACGACGAGTGCGGTGATATATCACACTTGGGTATTTGTCTCACTCCTGTACAAAGTTCTAGAATGTTCGAGATTGTCCTTCGCGAATACCACCGTTCACTTCCTTGAGTCACGACGAGTGCGGTGATATGCCACACTTAGGTATTTATTCCACCCGCGCACAGGGTTCCAGAAAGTTCTTCAAACTTCCACTTAAATCCCACTTTGTGGACAGAGTTCCAGAAAGCTCTTTAAAACTTCCAGTTAAATCCACTTCCGACACCAAATTGTCACGGATTTCCCAATCCGTCTTTTTCTTACTTCCAGAAAAACAATCCGTTAATTAATTACTTCTTTATTAACTACTGAACACTACTAATTACAGGTCAACTAAACACTTATTTAATTAATCGCTATCTAAATCACTTTGATATCTCCAACTAAACACTTTAATTCAAACTGTAATACAAGACTTATACAAGACTAACTAACTCGGCCGTTTATTCTTCTTTTATAGACCTAACGAATATTCCAGGTATATTCCAGTATCTCTAGATCCATTTTCTAGTACGACTGGAACGCTTCTCGTCGTTTCCACGATTTTCTAGTAAGGCCTCGATTCACGCATGTTGTTTGTTTACCAGAATGGCGTAGGGGCGATCGGGGCAATCTTAGGTAATTCGCGGTGCCACAGTCGTCGGTTTGGGAGTGAGTGGGGCAAATTCCGTGACACTATTTTGCCAAAAATTTAAAGAACTTCTTTATACTTCTAAAATGGTATCGGTAATATTAGGGTTGTAATATAATACTTCTGTGTTTAAGCTTAAAAGCAATAGTTATTAAAGCAGCCAAGGCATTAAATATACTTTACTGCCAAGGTATACATAATTTTTTTGCAGATCAATTTTAATTTTATCATAATAGCAAACAGAGCTATTTACTGTATATAACTAAAATTGTATGATACTTCTTTCATGAATAATAATAGTTTTATCAGATTTGTGGTTACTATGAGACGAACGTTATTAAGTAAATAACTTGGGTACACAATAATTGCCATATTGTTCCCATGTAGATGCATAAAAATAACTATTTATTATTTGAGATGGAATAATTCGCATGAACTGCGCCAGCAATTATTGAACCAGCAAAGCAAATAAAGTGTAATATACAGGGTGAGTCAGTCATAATGTCATTTTAAGGGGAGATAGGGAATAATGAGTATAATGCAAATATGCGATTAAAAAAAATCAAAATGCATATTTACGCCGAAAAAAATATTTTCAAATCATTTAAACCCCCTTTTCAGACTGTCACTGACCGCTCACAGCCTTGGTCGTTTACAGCTCACAGTTCAACTCGATGCCGACCTGATGCAATGTTGCCAAGTTAAAATATTTTTCTAGTACCTACCTACTTAGACATCACAAATAAACGGTTGTACTGACTATTTTAGAATATCATATTTTCTTGCTCAGTTCAACTTTAGCCAATAATAATTTAAAATGTCAATGAAATCAAATAATAATAATCAAATAATTCTATTAAAAATTGCAAGTAATGCGGTCCACTCGAACGATACCCGTACACTCCTGCCCATACGTTGACAATAAATCGCTTCTGAAAGCTAAATCGACAAGTAGGGTGTGGATTTTTCTCTGAGCAAATGTAGCTGTTATGACTGCAAATAAATTAGCTTAGTTACATTGAAATCACAAAACTCCAACGTATCTAATAATAAACCGAGTAATAAACAATTTACGTACATTACATACAAAACTTATACCCAATGAGTAAATTATTAAGGAAAGCTGAAAAGTGTTTCGTGTTTAAATACTAAGTAATAAAAAACCATCGTCTTGTCGACAGAAAACTGTCCAATACCGAAATGGCACGCCTCTGATCTGATGCCCAAAAAAGTTATCGAGAGTGAATCTTGACCTACAGTATTATTAGGTCAATAACTTAGTTACCTAGGTTTTGTACTGTTAACGACAAGGAGTAAAACTATTTTGTTAATTTTCCTTAAATATTGATTTATTTGTTAATAAAAACAAATGTAGATAATAAATAAATGTTTTCGAAAGTTAGGTTTAATAATTTTGATATTACGTTTTCACTACGTTTTACTAATAAATATGAATTTTTAGTATTACTCGTAAGTACAATTAATTATTCGTTTGTAGTTACGTACATCCAGCCTAGAAATTTATTGTTTTTTAAGTACTATGGTCCTACTAACCTGTTCAAAATGCCAGTTCGAGTAAAACTGCACTCATTCGTCCGTATCACTTTATTAATAAAACGTAACAGCGCCATTCGCATTTCGTAAACATTCTCACGATTTTGTTAACAAGCTGTGCGATTTTTTTACCGTACGTAATATGAATCTTACATTGATCGCAGACGGTGTGCTTTTAAGTATTTACAGTAGTGGTCGTAGGTAAAAGACGTTTACAGTCTTATAAAATTATCAAATTTTGTTATTAGCTCAATTCTATTAATTTTGTTTGTTTAATAAGTAGTATAATACAAGGTACACAGAAGTAAACCACATATGTATTAGAATTAATTTCTGGGAAATATGGCCAACATCTAATTGTCTCTTAGGTAGTAAGAACAGAGGCGAATATTCCAAAGGGATCTAGTTTTATGTGCCTCCAAAACACAAAGCATTACTACAGAAACAGTAGTAAATGTTTATTTCGTCCCGTCAACAGGATCTTACTAGAGGCAATGCTTTACAATATTCACATGTAGGACATTTCCGCAGAACAGTACAAATAGTACAATTAAAATATTATATGGTTGCATTTGAACTCTAAATTAAGTTTTACTACAAAGTTAAGCAAAACTTAGTTATATATGAAAACAGAAACTGACTTTCTTATTTTTGCATACAGTAGCCTGGGTTTATTGTAAAGGGGAAACAAAAAATAAAAATAAATAATTATTGGTTCGAAAATGCTCTATTTCTGAAATATAAACCTTTAAATTGAAAAATTTTTAAAACAATTTACTTAAAGGATTATGGTAGTAATTCCTTTTGCAAAATATATGTATATTTTTTGAAAACAACGGATTTTCGAAAACATTATTGTAATATTCTCACATTTGTATTCAAATTTGCTTTGTATTTTTCAAAACAAAAAGAAATAGTAATATACATACAAAGAAACAATATAAAAATATATAAAGTACACCCTGTATATTTATACATATAAAGAGTATAGAAAGTAAATCTTTTTCGCTTAAAATAATTATGAATATTTTCTATACGTTTAAAATAAATATGGATGTAAAAGTATAATGAAATTAATATAATTTGTGGCAAAATTCAAATAGAAGCGGACAACTAACTTTACAAATTTAATATATGGAGTTAACTAACTCTGCTTTTGAAGTTATAATTAGGCAAATTGCTAACTATTGCATCAGACCCAGTGCTACCCTCTTTACAGACAAAAATGACCCCCAAAATTAGTAGTTAGTTTTAATAGCATTGAGTAGTGGGTATCTGAAGAACTTGTATAGGTATGTGTATTTAGTATATTAATGAAGTATAGCAGTTATACCCATATTACATACAAAGGGTTCCAAGCCTTACTGCCACAATACTATTCTGAACGCCTACAATTTTGCCACTGGATTTTGCAAAAAATTGAAGAAAGTGTTGACTACCGCTGGGATATTGTTCGGTCTGATGAAAACCCTAATGCCATAATGGAATCTCGATTTCAACATCAGTTTTCTTTGAATGTGTGGGTATTATTGGAAATTCTCTTGTTAGACCTTAATTTGTACCAAGAACTTTGACCGGCTCCTTCTATAGACATATTCTTGAAAACGTTTTAAATTAGCTACCTGTCGGTCCCTATGCACTAAGACAAAAAATGTGGTTTATGCACGAGGGAGCTCCCCCACATTTTAGTTTGCCAGCTCGTGAGTTTTTAAATGAAAGAATCGGTAATAACGTGGTTGGACGAGGCACTTAAGAACCTTGGCCACTCAGATCACTCGATATGAACCCTATTGATTTTTTTGTTTGGAGGCATCTCAAGACATTAGAAGGTTCAGATTGAATCCGAGGAGCACTTACATCAACAAACTAACTGAAATAATTGCACGTGTTCTAGCTGCAATTTGAAGAAAATTTGAAGCATGTATTTTGGCATTTCCAGCATTTGTTATATTTAATAATAGTAAAGTAATTCCATTGTTCATTCATTATTGTTTTAAGTAGGTAATGTAACTGGGTGTCGTAAAAATGAACTTGATCAAATAAATCAATTTTGTCGTAAATCGGTTTGGAATACAAAAAAGTGTAAACAAACAATTAGTGGAGATAATACAATGGCGCATATGGCGACCTATTTTATTTGTAATATTATACAAGATGATATTTTTTTTTGACAAATAATGATGATGATGATATCTACACCGCTGCCATTGGTAAATTTCTAAAGCTGGTAATTTTTTGTTTCATATCTACGGTCATAATAAATACGAGGTGTAGCAACCAACTTCCGGGAATCTGTCAATGAAAAAACAAGCAAATTAAATTTCGCTAAAATTTTATTATCGACTTTCACAATAGTCTCCCTCTAACTCTACACAACGATTCCAACGTTGCTCCAACATTGCTCCAACGATTGGAAGCACCCTTGGTAATCCTCCGCAGGTAACCCGTTCATCACCACGGTTACAGCTTCTTTGACCTCCTGTACGCCGCCATGATGAGTTCCCTTGATGTGCGACTTCATCTTGGGGAATAAAAAAAATCGCAGGGGGCAATATTATTATTATTAAGGTCTCATCTCCAGTAACTACCCGACTCATCCAGTCTCTACCGTCGCTCCGAATGCGAGGCAACAAATCCTTGCAGATCGATTTTCGCATGTCATTCTGTTCACGGGTGAGAACACTTGACACCATCTTTGGGCAAATCTTTCGCATATTATAATTTTCGTGTAACATCTTGCAAATGGTTTATTTGTTGACGTTTAACTCGTCAGATAACGCACGAATGCTTAGGCGCCGGTCAGATGTGATCAGTGCACGCAAACGGTCAACATTCGCGTTAGTACGAGCAGAGGTGACGGGAGCTCCTTCACGTGGATCGTCTGCTACCGATCCACGGCCTTTCTTGAACTGTTTTGCCCAATCAAACACGCGTGTTTTCGGCATGCACTCGTCTCCATACACCACATGCAATTTTCGAAGGATTTCCGAGGGTTTTTCTCCAGATTTCACTAAAAATTGAATTACAATACGTGGCTTGTAATTTGAGTTACGCGTTTTCACGACGCCATTAAAAAAGGTACTTCCAAAAAATACACATTAAACACAAACCAAACGTACTATCGACTGCAACGTTGGACTGAAATTGAAAGAAAGGTCTCCCCTCTCTAGAAAAACGTTGACGAACGATGCAGTGTTGCCAGTTTACAAGTTATAACTAAATTCCCGGAACTTAATTGCTGCACCGTACACCGAATTTGGTTCAATTATCAAGTGGTTTAGATATTAAATTTTAAAAATTGATTTATTTTTTTCTTAGCTGGACAATGACTGTCCTAAGACCTAACGTGAACGAACATACAACGAAAACTCCCTATTTTTGGCCACAGAATACACCTCTGGATATTTGACCTTTACTTAATAAACACCCTGTATAACCGATCCACTTCTAAGATGCGTCTCGTAGTTTGTACCTTACATACATCGCGTCCCTTGACCTAACACTTGTTCATACCAGAGACATCACCAAGTGCTTACTGAAATTGCCGTATTAACTTTGTTGTTATTTAATGACTTCGCAAGGCCAACTGCGGTTGTTGTATAGATTTTGATTGTTTTGCTTGTAGCGCATCCGAGACAATTTTCTTTTGTCGCTGCAACATGTCTGCTAGATTACTCGCCTTGAATTCCCAGACGTTGTGAATACAGGGTGACTCAGAACTATTCTAAAAAATTGTTTTGAATGTATAGGGAACTCAAATACAATTTTGTTAAAAATGATTTTAAAAAATCCTTTCGCATTGCACTGGAAAGTGGTGCACTGTAAAACCTGATAAGGCGTATAGTCGAGGCAATGAAGCACTAAAAAGGCCAAAACCTCGGAGTTTTTTGCACTAAGACGGACCGGAATGCGGTTTTTGCATTCGCTTCCAAAATTTTTTTGTAAAAAATGTATCTACTTTGTATCTTATACAAACCGCAAATTGCATTGCTGCAGCCAAAAATGCATTAAAATAATGCATTTTTTGAGACGGCTTTTGGAAGATTCAATAACTTTGTAAATAAGAGTCAGAACTGGCCCAAATCGGATTCTCAGGGGTTTTCGAGGTCGCTGATCACGATTATGATGTTCAAATTGACCCACAGCTGACCTGGAGCTCAGGAACGCCGATGAACGTCATCTCCGTGGGACTCTCCCAAAATTCCCGCGGGGAAGGAGAGAAACTCGTCGCTCGGGGTTTTTTTGGGTCGCTGAACTCAAATATGTCACCGGCACCGGAACCTGGACGTGGACGTCATCTCCGAGAGTGTTCCTGACAAGATTGCCAAAAACAACCCGAAAATCATTGCTGGGGCGTTTTAGTTTTCCTCACACAATCGAAAAAGACGAACCGAAAATCGTTATGGGGTTTTTTGGGGCGCTGAATCCGAATTTCACGTCGAAAACGACCCCCCGAACACCTGGTGCACCGAAACCTGGCCCTGAACGTCATTTCCGTGGGACCCTCCCAAAGGTCACGCGGGGAAGGAGATAAACTCGGCGCCTATTGGTTTTTTGGGTCGCTGAATCCAAATGTGGCATCAGCGAACACCCCCGGACACCTGGTGCGCTGGAACCTGGACGTGGACGTCACTCCCGAGAATTTTCTTGACAAGATTGCCAAAAACAACACCATAAACATGGTAGGGGCGTTTTTTGGAGCGCTGAATCCAAATTTCACCCCGAAAACGTACCTCCGGACACCTGGTGCATCGGAAGCTCGGCCTGAACGTCGACTCCGAGGGTTTTCCAGAAACGACCGCAAAAAACTAACAAAAAATCATCTCATAATTTGACACCCTCGGAGACGACGTCCAGGCCCAGGTTCCGGTGCACTAGGTGTTTGGGGGATCGTTTTCGACGCGAAATTTGGATTAAGCGCCCCAAAACAGGCCTTCACAATGATTTTCGGGTTGTTTTTGGCGATCTTGTCAGGAAAACTCTCGGAGATGCCGTTCACGTCCAGGTTCCGGTGCACCAGGTGTTTGCCGATGCCATATTTGAGTTCAGCGACCCAAAAAACTCCCGGGCGCCGAGCATTATTTAATAATTAGTTTTACTTATTAAGTCGTATCACCACTTCGGTGCAATATACTTCATTTTTTAAATATCCTCACAAAAATAAGTCCAATTGATTTAAAGTCAGGAGATCATGGCGGCCATGGTACCGGTCCTTCTCGTCCAATTCCTTGGTATTAATGCTTGAACACGCTGTACATGGTATGTATCGAGCCTCGTGTATGATACGCTACACTTCTGCCATACGCCGTGGACGCTCTGAACCTCCATCACTTCCACGATTCGGTTACAAATTTCCTGTGCTACACCAGCGTTTTCACTACGCTTGTAAAAATGTAAAAGTAGCTGCATTTGGCACATGTTTATCGGAAAATCGTTTTGCCAAAGCATTTTCGCTTCATAAATTAAAATGATATCTATCAACGAGTTGCTATAGACGTAAGCCATTTTTGATATTTGGAAAATTAATGTAAATACTTGCATCACAAAAAAGTTAAAACAATAAGTAATCGGATATTTGAAATCGCCTGGCTAGAGCCTAGCCCAGGGATGTAAAGGTTGAAACTACTAGAACTTCAATATTTTTTTTCTCGGAAACTATAACGATTTTACAAAAAAAAAAAATACGATTTTGACTCCATTTTTCATGCATCTATTCCCAAATTTTTTTAGATACGTTTTCAGTCACCCTGTATATTCCCTATCATAATTTTTATTCTTTGGTCCACTGTCTAGGATATTAATCATTTATTTACCCTCAGCCGACCTTAGAATTATGAGAGAAATGTTAACGATATATCACTGCCTCTAATTTATAAATTTTAATGATTGTAATAATTGTAAAGCTACCATCGTATTACATAGCACCGAGTAAAAATCATGGTCATAAAGCATGCTACGGCTTGTCGAGTTTGGAACTGATGCATAAAAAGTAACCAATTAAAAAGGCACGTGGATAAAATAAATTCAAAGCATGTTTTTAATTTAATTTAATAACTTCCAAATTTCATCCACGATTTTTAAGCATATTTTTTCACTTCTAACATGCAGGAACGAGGTAAACCTGGAAAACCTCATTAATTAGGGGGATAGTCAAATGTCAACCGGTATCAATCTCTCACATTGACCCAAGGCAGAATGGTATTTTTAAATAATGTTCGAACTGCGCTTTATGATTTTTTTTTATAAAATTGTATTTGTAATCGTCCCACGTACATTATTTATGTTTTTTAGTAATTGTAAGCGATTATTTGTATAAATATTATGTTGGGCATTTTATCTAAACTAATAAATAAATATTTTTTCATATTTGGATACTACGCGTAATTTTAGAGGGATTTTTATCAAGCTTTTTTATTGATATTATTTGTCTATAATGGTTTTCAAGATATTTCAATTCTATCAAAAAAAGTTATTTTTCGAAGCCTAGTTCAAAAGTGCCTATTTTCTACATCGCACAAGTATTGATATTTGAAAGTGAGATAAGGAGATGCCTATTATTTGTAACAGATACTTTAAAAACTGTTTAATTTCATACAGGGTGGTGAAAATTTACTGTCGAATTTGCTTCACTTTTAATCGCCGAAATTTGTTTTTTCTATAAAGAGCACCCTGTATATTTAATCTATAACTGTTGTAGAGTTTTACCCTCTATGTATCCATATTACACTTCCCTATGTTTATACCTTTTTATTTGTATATTTGTTATTGGCGGCATTTGTGATAAGAAATTAAAATGATCCAATTTCTTGCTAGAATGGCTATGAAATTGTTAGCAAATCTAAAAACTAAACAACCAATATGTCATTAGTCCTCATGTGATTGGAATTTCAGAATTCTAGCTTAGAAATGTTTAAAAAATAGGCGTCTAAGCATTGTCCAAAATGGCTTAAATCTGTCAGCTACCTGCGTTTTTTACAGCATTTCCAATTATTGCAGAATGAACATTATTAATAATATCTGATAGATCAACTGTTAAAATTGCATTTTCACTCATTACAGGTTCTTCAAGATTATCCACTAAAACAGTTAAATAAAATGACCATTTATTCTAAGAAAATCGAAAGAAAGGAATATTAATAGATCATAGAAATCTTTGAATGCACCCGCAGTCTTTAATTATAAAATCTTATAAAACAAACCGTCGAATTTTATTATAAGAAAATATCTGTTCCCGACACAAATTTCTTTATTTAATTACTATAAAACGTTACAAATTGTTGCTGGTTGTCTCTACACGTCAAACGTGCACTCGCTGCTGACGGTCTGTCAGAGTCGCGATAAATTGGGGTTTAATATGGGTTAGAAATAATTTTTTTTCGCTTTGCAAATAACTAACTGGAAATATTTTGAAGAGCGATTCCGTTAATTTAAATTTTTCTCTATTTCCTCTTAAAATTTTTGTACTTAGTCATAGTTAACCCTGTATATTATTAGTGTTCTTTTCTTTAGCTTTATAATTGGTTGTATTATTAACTATAGTAATTGTTCGAGATACATTAAATATCTATAAAAAATTCAGTGGCAAAATAGTCATTTGTTTGTCCTAGTACTAGTGTAAATTTTTATTTTATTCTATTAACTGATTTTTTTTTCTAAGAGTACAATGTAGAGTTTTACTTCTGAATAATTTTAATTAAGAAATTTAATACACCTACCTTACTTTTGACATTAATAAAACTTTCTTGAAATAATTCATTCTCCCTCATGTATGTGATATAATAACATGACGGTGGTTTAGAATATTACTCCGTATACTTATTTACATCTATATAGCTGTGTAGTAATTACAAATTAATCTAGAATTCACAACAATTCGGAATATGTTGAAGCTAAAGAGTTATTAAATTTTCTCTGCAAACTGGCAATGTTCTTGATTGGTTCAGTTTTATAGCAGGTTTTTACAGTGGTATTTTTATTTTCGACATTCGAAGTTGTAAGATTTCAATTAAGGATTTTCAGCAGAGTTTACAGCCTTGTGCAAATACCGGGTGTTCCCTGAAAGACTTTCAATGCTTATATCTCAGAAACCACCACAGCCAGTTTGACGAAATTTGGTATACAGACACTAGATGGCGCGTAGAATCTCTTACGTTTAAATTGAAAGCACTTGAAAAATAAACATTAAAAAATATTAAAATTAATTAACACATACCTGAAAGATAAGAAACAATAATTACAAATGTAATAGGTATTTTCTGCGTCTAGTAAGTTTGCAGGTGATTCTTCCTAGCAAAGGCCAGAGGCTTCATTTTAGTTCTGTATCATATGAAATATAGAAACTGTAGTACATTGTTTACTATTTTACAGATGTAGAATCCTCCTTAAACATACTATCCATCAGAAACATAAATAAAGTGCTGAAATATGTGGACATAATAAACTTATCATCAATCATTTCTAGGATATGCTTTAGTAATATTTCTTTTGTGTGGCAGGTTCAGCTCTGACTTTCGAGGACAAACACGTTCACATTATAATTATTTGTTGTTAAATAAGTAATCGGTAATTGTTATAGCAGTTGGAAAAAGGAATATTCTTTACTTTTTACACACTTTTGTACACTAACTTAAAGAAAACAATTTACTGAGGTTTTATTACATTATAATGGAACAATTTCGACAGATATTTTACACAATATTCACGACAAACGAATCTGTAATGGAAGACTGCACCGGCTCCAAAAGTCTCAACTTAAGTTGTATTTATCGACAAGTCTCAATACCACCATTGTGCATACGTAAATTACATTCAATACATTATTTAGCGTTATTTATGTGCAATTAAATACATACTTTATGCCATTAATATTTGACAATTCAATGACAATTCATAGTTTTGACGTTTACCGACGTTTGTTTCCTCTGTGTAAGTCTGGCTTAAGGCTATAAACATTTTACATGACAAAACAATTAAATTTGGGCACTTTTTGGAGGCTTTTATATGTGAAATTTTAAAATGTTTGAATGTTTATTTTTCAATGTGTTCATAATTAAGTATATTTCAATTCAAACAAAAGTTTTATCGAGGTTGACTACAAAAAATCAAACTTAAATCAATTTCCTGAAAAATGGAACATCTTGTATAAGAACAGACGTTATCATCAGATTCTACGCGCTATCTAGTGTCTGTATATCAAATTTCCTCGCGCTGGCTATGATGGTTTCTGAGATATAAGCACTGAAAGTTTTAGAGGGACCACTCGGTATTTGTGCATTGGAACACTCGGTATTTATACCAAATAACAGGACCCGATACAAACCTTTATTCTTTGACCTTGAACTTTTATTGATATCTAAAAATGTACGTCAGAAATTTATACTTAAGATCCAATGTGTTAAATACTTCTCTAAACAGGACACTCTTCACAATAAATGGAGTAAAATATTCGATATCTGATGTAAATGAAGACAAGAGCAAAACTAGTGGTCGGTCAGTGGTCGCGCGGTTTAAGGCGTCAGTACTAGATAGCTGTGTGGTTCGACCCCGCAGCCGGTAGATCGTATACACGTATAAGCTATATTCGTGGAGAGATTGGCACCCTCTTTGCGGGTATAGTAGGGTGGGAAAATGTTGGCTTGGGTCAATGTGAGAGATTGATACCGGATGACATTTGACTACCCCCCTAATTAATGAGGTTTTCCAGGTTTCCCTCATTCCTGCACTGAATGATGGTTAGGGCCTACCAACGTAAGTCGTTCCTGGGCGCAAAAGCGGCCTGCTTAATAATAATATGCCGCCCCCTCTCCCGCACAAGTCTTCGATCTTATTATTAACACTTTTTAATACGGACAATAATAGTTCTGTTAAATATATCACATATTGTTTATCAAATATTACCCCTAAATGGTTTGTTTGACAAATTGTGTTTGTTAATCAAAAATTTAAAAAACCGCCCAATTTGATCAAACCAAACCAAAGATCCCTGAGAATGAACTGATTAATTTATAATGTATTTGATACGTTGTCTTAAACTTGACCCTGTTTTCTCCTTACCTACTCCAATGCTATACTTATCATGCTTTCTCCCTTCCTATTCGTACTTCTTCCGGTGTTCTGAATAATTAACCTTTCATGCTTCATCGTAGGCTCTCTTTGTTTATAATCCATGAATAATACACAAATCGCAAAGCGATGTTCGTAATTCTCTTTATGCATATTTTACTGCAATGATACATCTTATATCGAACGGTATAGGATTAATCGAAAGGCAATTCGAAATTATTTGCGGTTAATTTTCATGTGTTAAATATCGCGGAATGCATGTTTCGACTTAATAGAATTCAAATTACTCGCCCCAATGCCTGCCTTACAAAATAAACATGATTCCAATATGTAAATGAGTTGAATTGGATGACGTTTACACGAGTAAGCAAAACAGGCTTTGTGATTATACTTTGCATACCCTTCGTTGATGATAGCTACAGGGTAAAAATTCTGGGTGGGTGGTTTGCTCTCCATCGAGTTTCACGAACAAGCAAGTTCTGAAGCGAAGATTATTTTCCATGCAAAGTATGATGCTTTATATTAGTTACTGTAAAAAAAATATCATATACAGGGTATCCCAACGAAAATTTGACCCCCCTATAATTGGAAAACCGAATAATATTTCAAAATTCGCCGAGACCCGTCGATTTTTGTTCTTGGGGGGAGCTTTTTTGACAGTCAAGCCAACTCGATATGTTCACCCCCCTAATGCCTAGCAACCCCAACTTAAAAATTTCATCATTTTAAAGCCCTTTTCATTGCGAATACAGTGACGTACCGTTTTTAGAAATCGGTTGAGATTTGACAGAATTATTGGTTACAAACGAAAAGATGACAAACCAACTTACGCGTAGTAATTGCTACACAAATGCCCACCACTAAAAAGTTTTTCATCTACTACACATGACCGCATTACCTAATTGTTATTGATGTGTCTATCAGTTTACAAAAAAGTCAGAAATGATATAAAAAAGCTGAACTTAGAAAATTAAAAACCAGCAAATGTGTGACATTTTTACAAAAGTTATTAAATCAAAAAGAAGTAACAAAGCAAGTTCTCTACTTACCTAACAGACGGTATGACCTGCATCACGTTCCAATAGCATATTGACACGTCTGTGCATTAAGATAATCAAGCGGTTAACGATCTCTTGCAAAATATTGTTCCATTCCTCTTCTGCCGCCACGACTAACTCATCTGCAGTCTGAGGTGGAGGAATATGATTATGAATAGCTCTAGAAACTAAATCCCATATGTTTCCGATAGGATTCATGTCAGGAGAGTTGGCTGACCAATCTAATCTATTGATATGTTCTGCTTCGAGTGTTTCTTGAACCCTTCTTGCGCGTGGTCGAGCGTTGTCGTCCATAAACACAAAATTTTCACCTAATTCATTACGTATGGGGTAGATAATGGGCGTAATAACTTGTTCGATGTAACTGGTCATATTCTGTGATATGCAAATTAATGGGGTGCGGCCGTTGAACATTATTCCACCCCAAAACATTACGGTACTCCCTTCATACGGAGCAACTTCACGGGGAAAATGAAGTCGCTGTTGACGACCTGGTTACCTCCAGACTCTTTGTCGATTGTCATCAGTAACCAGCCCAATTCTGGTTTCGTCTGTAAATAAGACCTACCGTCTCTGGTGTAAAACCCAACCCCTATGCTTTCGCGCCCATTGGAGACGGCACGATGCTTTGGAAGTAGAGTGAGGACCCGTAATGGTCTTCTAGCACGTAAATTTGCATTGTAGAGTCGTTTTTGAATAGTAGGTGTCGATATAACACGGCGAAACGTACCTTGAAAGTGGGCCCTGAGAACTGAAACTGAAGATGTGTGTCTACGGGCATATTGCACCAAATACCGATCCTTCCTTTCTACTGTATCAAATTCTTCATGTCTGTGTACTATTCGTACAATAGATGATCTAGGAATGCCCAACATGTTCGATATCTGATGATTAGAATGTCCTGCACCATGTAAAGCAGTCCTTCTTGCTCGGTAAACGCAGAAATTTCACGTCATGGCATTTTAATGTACAGTAATTCAAACGAACACTTGGCTGAATACACTGCCAAACTAATCTTGTCACCCAAATTAATGAAAAACTGAAGCGTTAGATACAGGAGAAAAACAGCAGCGATATATTATGACTTGACGAAAGCCTTTGATGTAATAGACCATACTTTGTTGCTTGGTAAACTGGAGGCTTAAGGTGTAACAGGACTAACGATTAAATGGGTAAAATCATACTTAGATAATAGAGAACAGTTTGTACAATTAAAGGGCACACAAAATGGTATAGGAAATGTACCGTTTAGGTCAAAAACTTAAAAATTTCAAGGCGTACCCCAGGGGGTGTACTTTCCCCATTTATATTTCTTGTCTTTGTAATGATATGTGTACCAATGTGGAAGGCCCAGATGCAAGCCTTTGTCAATTTGCAGATGACTCCTCTATGAGAATAAAAGGAAAACAGAAAATCAACTAATTGAAAATTGCAATCAAGCAGTAAAAGATATGCAAAACTGGTGTAAAAATAATAATTTGATACTTAATCCATCTAAATCAGTAATAGTAGAATTTAATAACATACATTCCAAACCAGAAGATAAATCAATATTAGTAAAATCAGACAAAAAGTCCATCAGAGTAGAGCCATCTGTAAAATTTCTAGATAAAAACTTAAAATGGACACAGCACATAGATCAGGTTGTCAAACAACTGAACACTGCGCATTATGCCATATTAAATCTAAAACAACAAGTAAATACGCACACACTAATATTATATTACTATGCATTTGTGCAAACTAGATTAACATATGGTATTATGCTATGGGGTGGGTCAACTGAGTTAGAAAGGGCATTCATTACACAAAAGAGAATAATAAGAACTATATGTAGTGCAGAATATACAGAACACTGTGCACCATTATTTGTTAAATTGGGGATAATGACTGTCTATTCTCTGTATATGTACCAGGTTTCATGGTATGTCATGCGGAATGGTCAGGAGTTTGAAACCAATAATCAAATAAGTAGAGGAGTTAAGACAAGAAATGGGAATGGACTAAGTATACCTCTACATAACACGGCCCTGTATAAAAGATCCCCAAAATATGTGTGTGTAAATATCTATAACAATCTCCCGGACTACATAAAAAACGAACAAAGGCCAAATAGAGCTAAAATTGAATTAAAAAACTTTTTCACCCGAAATCCGTTCTATTCGATTGGTGAATATTTGGAAAAAAATATAATATTGTGATTATGATAGTATTTTAATATGTATATCTAATATGTGTAAATGTTTATATTGTTTGTTTAAAATGTTTAAATGTTTGTTTGTCATATACAAGACCTATACACAATGTATTTATATTTAAATTGATTTATTGACTTGTCCAAAAAATTTACTTTTATATGGATGTATAATAAATGAAATGAAATGAAATGAAATCAGATTTGTAAAAACATTGGTAATAAAGTAAAGGTTCATGGTCTGCAATTTTTTATTGTCTTTTTTGTTCCCTAAGTACTTGTACTTTTTACCACATTAAGAAAAACCACTAGATTTAATCGAATCATTTTATATACAGGGGGTCCAAGACTTTTGACGTGGTGTGTGATTTACTACATATGTAGTTTATTCTACAAGAGTGTAAGCACAAATTTATAGCAACTGTTGCAGCAGTATTTCTTTCAGTGTGTTTACTACAATTTTCTACTATTATTAGACTTGAGTTAATTTTGTTTCAGTTCCAAATAAATCATATGGCGTAATTTTACCTGCATCGTTTTACGTAGAACATTCGTGTTCTTTTAAAGTAATTCATTAATTAAGCAAGAAAATAGTGCAAATCTTACGATCGGCCGTAAAAACGAAAAGGTTTACTTACATTACTTAAAACAGCATTTAACTAAAAGCAATCAGATTAATAGTGTCCGACAACTAGGCGCGACATTACTAGCAGACCATACACGAGCATTCAATTCTGCCATTTCCACAAGTTTGTAAATCGTAACAGTTCGTCTAGCTCTTGGACTTACAAAAAAATCATACAATAAATTAAGCGGTGACGTTCTATTAAAAAGAAAACTTTTATAATTGAAAAACACTCATACACGTTGTTACTTCTTTAAAGTCATGCATTACCGCTTAAAATCAAACCATTCTAGTACCCCTGTCGCCATCTACAGTACGATAACGTTGTCAAGCCACGCTAATGAAAGATCGGTGAATCTCTAGCACCCAACGACATGACCTTGATGTTGCAACAAGAAGAAGCTCATCTGACGCCCCGTTAGTTCTACACATTTCTAATAAAGTGACTAGCGAGCAGTCACTGGCTCCACTTCGACGTTGCACTGGAAGATCATGTGTGGCGAACGCTAAAATTCCTACAAAGAATAACCTCCAAGCTGACTACCTAAAACCAAAAGCAGAATGAAACTGCCAGCTCTTGTTTTCGCCGCGTTGCAATTTGAAAATCCTGAATAAATACATTTATTTTGAGGGTTACTTCTTGTAGTTTGCCGAGTTTGATATCGAGCCATTAAAAGTAACATATTAAAGCTTTAAGATCTACGATCCCAGAACAGTTTGTATCAAATACAGCTAAAGCAACAATCACAAATATTAACAGTTACTTTACTGAAACTACTTCTGCGAGAGAAAAAAGGAAGAATAACAGCTAAAGAAAAACATTAAATGGAACAAAAGCTCGATACAATAGCAATTCAGAGAAGAACGCTAAAGAGAAATACTGAATGTTGGCAATAAAAAAAGCGATCATCTACAAATTCCATTAAAAAATTCTTTAGTCTATCCCATTTCCAACGGTATGCACCATGTCGTAAAACCTTTTAATAACTCACATCAAGCTGATATCCGAAATGAAGACTTGTTCATGGATAAGGAGGGATGGCCCTATTCCATGGCCCCCACGCTCTCCAGACCTAACTCCGTTAGATTTTTACGTTTGGCGATGGGCCAAAGAACTTGTATACATACATGACAGTAGGGAAGATTTAGCCTAACGCATTGGAGCGGTTGTCGTGACTATTAAAGACCAAGTAAGTCTACTCACCACTACGGTAGAAATAAGGCGAAGATGTCACGCGTGCATACCAACGAAGGTCAGAAATTCAAGCAAGATTTGTGATTATTAAATAAATGATTAAAAAGAATGTTAAGTTCGAGAAGCGTTACTACCATATGTAAGAGAAAAATGATGAATTCTGCTGCGCAAAAGTGAGATAACATATTTAATTGTTTCGTGCATGTTATTAACGCAAAAACAGGTCTTCATCCCGAATATTGAATATCAAGTTGTGTGGCCCCATTCACAAATTTAGAGGAATTCGAAGATCACGATCGCTTTTAATTTTTTTATTGCAACGTTGAGCTTTAAACTTCTTTTTACCTCTTTCAAAAACTTTTTCAGTTAATAAAATGAAAACTAGACGTTAATTTGGAAGCAATTTTGAATTTATTGGAACCATACAACAGTAAACATATAAATTTAAATTGAATTTGGAGGCTACACTAATAACTTTATTTTAAATTTAAGTTTAAATACTGAATTTTGAGATTTTTCAAACCAATATATGTAAGTTAAAATAAAAAAATTCATGGGGCAATTCAAGAGTGAGTTATTGGAACTGAAAGGATTTGGTAAACGATGCACCAAACACCCTGTATATATCAATTTGTATAAAGTAATAGCCAACAATACTACGTTGAAATAAAATGGAAAGATTACCTAATCTAATAAATAAATTGAGCGCTTCTCTCATTGCTAATTTATATTTGCTCTTCCAGTTAGGAATTATAGTGTATGGCCAACTTTCGCAAATGTTTCTATGGAAAAGCGGACATTTTTACTCCTGCGGCAAAGATATCACGCCATACGTACGCATAGCCCTGAATAAATTTAAAATTAGACGTAATGACGCTAGGATCATGAATTATTTATACGTTTAAATGTGTGGAAAGGCGGATTTCTGGATGGGCAGGGTGCTGTTCTGCTAATTTTATTAAAACGCTTGGGCGAGTTTGGGCTGCTGGCCACGTCTGTAGCCCAAGTCAATTATATCGGAATAAAACCCCGCCGTATTATTTTATTTGCACTTTGAAAATAAACTAGTTTTCACTGGGATAACAAACAGCGAATGTAAAGGCTCAGCAAAGTAGATACATAAAATGCAAAGGTAAATATAATATATTTCTGCTTTTTAGGAATATTTTTATTATACAGGGTTAACTATGACTAAGTACAAATATTTCAAGAGGGGATAGAAAGAAATAAGAATTAACAGAATTTCCTTTCAAAAAATTTCCAAACCTATTTATAAAGTGAAAAAATTTTATCGATATTATATTAAATCCTTATTTAACGCCGCCAATGCGAAAATCAGAGTATGCAACCAGCAAGCAACCGTCATGCAACAGTCGGCCACAGTCGGTCCAGTCGAGTCGGTTCGCTGTCATGTTATAATTTAATTCTTGTGTTTACGTTGTAGTTTTGTGTTCTTCTTCAGTTTTTAGTGCCTTATTTTAATTTTAAACGTTTTATAGTTAATAAATAAAGGAATATGTGTCGGGTACAGATATTTTCCCACAATATAGTTCGCCGGTTTATTTTTCTAGGTTATGGGACAAGACTGCCGCGGGTGTTAAACGTTTTCTGTTATCTATTAGAACCTACCTACTCATCCCTTTCTTCGATTTTGTTATAATACATAGGCATTGTATCTAACTGTACCTACGGGAAGTGTGTTTATCGGTAGTGAGTGAAAATGTAGTTTTACCAGTTTGTAACCAAATAATGAAAAACGAATGCAAAATACTGGAGCTAACTGGATTAACTGTTACCTACCTATCAGGTATTATTACTAATAAGAATGTTAATTTTTGTCGTTTCTGCATTTAGAAACACTGCAAACGACCGCATGGTAGTTGTTGACAGATGTAATATCAACTATGGATCTAAGCCATAAGCCATCTCAGTCGATACTCATCATAGGCGCCGACTTTACGTAGGAAAAAAGTGTTTTGCCCCATTTTTATCGAGCTAAAATTCTGGAATAACTTTTTTATTTTCTTTTAGGGCTGCCTGAGCACGTGGTTAAAATTTTTGTTTGTTCTACCGGAAACTGCGTTGATACTGATTCGAAGAATTTCAAGACGAAAACGTTGATTGTAAACAAGATAGCCGTGGAGAAGCTTATCGTCTAACCAAGAAATTGTGGATTGGATTAAATGCAGTATGTGTGAAGACGTTTGTGGTATGTGTAGAAAAGGAAACTCGTTTAAAAGGCGAATATTACATTCACCATTTCACTCTTACTGATCACACTATCTCCACCCCATAAAATGCAGATGCGATGGTAAAGTACTGGAAAAAAATTGATTTCAAAATTGTGTTTGCCAGTTTCATTCCTTTTTATGGAAGATTTTTAGATTATTCACCAGCTCCCTCTGATTTACTCTAGAACAAATATTAAAATTAAATAAACCACTGAATCTGCCACTACCCTCATTCTTGGAGCAATTTTGAAAGGAGTCTACCACGTTTTCATTAATAGTTTAGACAACGGCACTTGGTTTATCATTACCACTATCAACTTTCATATTATTTTCGCAGTATTTTTTTATTCATAAGTAAGTCTTCTATGTACCCTTTCACTACAGTGCTCCATCTCCATCTTCCGTGGTTTTTAAGAAAAGGGTAGCAGACGTGAATGCGTGTCCACTGTACTCTTTCCAGTTGTCCAGCTTCAAAAATGTTGCCACTTGTGAGACGGCACTGATTTTATGAGACCAATCACCATTCGATGGTACCTTTCCACTAACCTATCTGAGAAATAATCGATGTTCTACCAATCCAGCATCATATTTTCGATAAAAACTTCAATAATTGTCTCCCAGCACAGCAAAAGAACATGGTTTATGTGTTTGGCTTGGCAATAAAGTAGATTTAATGCCTTGGCTTCTTTATTAGACTCGGCTGTGTTTCGTCTCTTAAATACCAACCGTAGTATTAAATCCTGTACTTTACTACCTAATTAAGAAAATAACTATTAGAAAACACTTATTTATTTGTCAATCATTACTTTACATACTATTTAGATATATATTTTTATTACATACTTACAAACGAACAAGGGAAAGTTATTGCCACATGTGTTGATTTTCTATTATTTAAAACTCTTTGTATTACAATACACGAAACAGTAATTTCGAGGTATATTAATTTTTCTTTAGCATTCATGCGGCCTCACCCTGAATTCATAAAGAAACAAGAAAAGAGATATACATCGTTATACTCGTAGATACATTTACTGTGAAGTGTCACGCAAAAGTGTTTATAATAAAAAAAGGGTTGATTGTTCTATCGAATTGCTGAATAGTCAAAGCGCAGTACCACTGAACATTACATTTAGGTCACGTTATAGATTATGGCTTTTATTAAAATACAAAAGCCGAGATAAGAAATGGAAAATATGCGATGCATGTTTCAGAGAATAAAGTAGGTGGTGAGGCGTTCAGTCGGAATGAAGAGGGAGAACAGGCTTTCACCGTCTACTATACAGGATGAGTCATAATGGAGAAATTGTATGATTCTTCGAAATACGTGCAGAAACAGGAATTTATTATTCTAATTGAAATGGCATTAATCCTAGATAACTTTGTGGGAAAATAAGATGGTATTTTGTAACGTTTATTTTTACATGAAACGCTCCCCTATATAAAAATCTACAGTGTAAAATATTGTTTATGATACTAAATTACTGTAAATTATAGATATTGTTTTGAGAATTTTATGTTACAGATATCTTAAGCAGCAGGCATTTTGTCTCTATCAGCGGTTATATCAGTTACAGAAATATAGGTTAAGAATAATTAATTAATATCGAATCTTATTGGTTCATTCAGGTAGTTGGTCATAATTTATTTCACACACGTGTCAAGTTAATTAATTATCTATTTGTTTATATTTACAATCAGTTCAGTACGGATCACATAAATATTTAAATTTTTAAGGTTGTAATTACGATTTCATTTAAGTTGGCACGAAGGTACACCTGTTGAAGGGAACTGAGACGCTAAGCCCTTTCTTCTGCAAGCTGGCACGCGGGTCGAGCGTGATTTTCTAGCCTCTATAGCGCGACTCCAGAACTGCAAAACCACGAGATAAAAATATGTAATCACATTTTATGAGACATCCATCTAAAACAATATATTATCTTGATTATTTAATTTATAATTACTTTCAGATTTCAAGCATATTTTTAAGAATTATTAATTAAAATAAAGAATTTTATGTATTATAGGTTACAGGGTGGAAAAAAACATTCATGTATTAAATTTCATAAAGTTTTTTTATGTTCATAGTTAACTGCCAATTTAAGGAAATCGAATTATTACCAATATTTTTGTCGAATGTTAATTAAAAGTTCAAACGGGGAGGTTTATCCAACAAGTGTGAGATAAATTGTAAGTAGGGTATACTTTCATATTTTTGGAGTTTTAATGCTGGGCATACATTTGTCATTACTGGTTCAAATTGGACTTTGGATCTAAGTTGAAAACAACTCTGAGGGACCAATAAGACGGTCGATAGTGAAGGTCGAGGTTTCTTCCGAAGACCACGGAAAGAATTCAGGGTTGCCTAAGCAGAAGGAATATTCAAGGAATAGAGATCCACACAGTAGAGAGACACACTCAAATTTTCCTTAAGAATATTTAAATTTATTAATCGTACAGATTTTCTTTAGATAAGAATTTATTTGTTTTGCGGCTTTGAGCCATATTGAAAATCTGCAACCATCGCACTGTATATCTAAATAGAGCAGTGTGCTTTAGTTCATATCTGTATATGATTTCCATGCTTTCGGACAGCGTAGTATGTTTAGTTAATTTGTCATTTTTGATATTAAGCATTACTGTGTCAAATAGACATTGGTAATGAAGCACAACGAAAGAAATCATTGCAACATTTTGTTTGCTTGTGAAGACTATTCTAATGTAAGTTTAACTGGAAATACAGGTAGGTTTAAGTTCATCGAAAAAAATCAAATGTAGTTGTAAAGAATCAATAAAACTTTTCTATAAAGCTACTAGAATGTATACAGGGCGTTCAGAAAATCAGTGGTATAGCAAACTTACATTTTGTCTCATTTATTGTATTCAGCGCTTCATTTCGATTCCAAATAACATATTAATATTGTGTCTCCTCAAAAGGCATCCTATTTTATCCGTACATCCGTCTATGTAAGATAGATATGTTGTTGCCCGATAGGTCTCCTTTCCCTTCATCTCCGGGATCCTCTTAATGGCTTGTTCAATATTCCTTTTTGTGTATCCATTTCCTCTGAGAACCGTTCGTAAATGATGTAGTGGTTGTTCTGGATCACAAATGGTGTGTATTCGATGTATTAAGGTGTTGATGATGCCTTTTTTTGAGCAGGATGGTGATGAGACTCGGTGTTCAAATATCTGTGAGTTTGGGTAGGTTTCTTGTAAACACTGCGTCTTAGTGTTCCAGCTTCTTCTCAACAAGAACACCTGGGTACCATTTTCTTCTAATTCCACAATGAACTTGATATTCTGATGTGTTTCAAAAAGGTTTCTAAGTTGCCGAGTCCATCAGGCTATATGATGAACCTGAACCAACATTTTGGCATCACAACTGCTGGTTCTAAGCCTCAAAGGCTTCCATGTAGATATTTGCCAAAGCTGAAGACAAAGGCGAACCCATATATTTAGTTTGTTCGTAGAACTGATCCTTGATGAAAAAGAAGGTCCATCTCATGCATAATCTTGCTAAATTTACTTAATTTTCACTTTTGCCTTCTGCCCTATTGATGAAGTTATCCTAAAGCTTTGAAGGGCACTCGTAAACAAGTTCACGTCGAAGCTCACTAAGATATCATCTGGTTCTAATTATTGTATTTCCTTAATCTTCCTGATGAAATCATCCGTATTTTTGACATGGTGTTCGGTCTGTCCCATTAGGATGGATGGGTAGCTGATCCCACAGTAGTCACTATAGGTCGGAGATGTACGTTTGATTTGGGAACCTTCGCTAGGCAGTAGAGAAATATAAATAAATATAAAGGTATAAATATGACTCACCTATTGTTTCAACTAGAGTTATAATAATAATTATATTTTATAATCTTTTAAGTCAGTGATATAATAAGAATTATTAAACAATTTGGGTTAAATTTATATCAAATATAAAGAATGAAGTGAAGAGATCAGGAACTGTTCTTATTGTAGAATAGTATAAAAAGTAACTTATTCATATTGTTTAAAACTTAAGCATAGTTTTACACATGACTGAACCATAATTTAATTCAAGATTCATTGAACTAAAAAACTATGTTAATATTGAACTTAAACGTACAGTAATATCTTAATTATTTCTTTATGAATATTTATTTATTCTTCATTCATATTCGTTGCATTTTAAAAATAATTGTTAGGTATTTAACTCATTTATAATGATGTAAGATTAATATTTGAGACTCATTTGATGCACGTTTTGTAGACTTACTTAACATTAGTGTTGACTGATACAAGAGAGCAAAATTTTAAAAAGTCTTTTGTCTCGACAATCTTTTAAACATTTAAGGAAAAGCGCTGTTGGAAATGATCCCCTTGAATCAGGTGCGATTTTTAAAATCTCAATGATTATTATGAATGTCATACATCCCATTCCATGTAAAAATAGCTTCATCTGGAATAAACACGTCAGCTGTAAATCTGGGATTTTGAGCATTTTTTTACTTAAAAACTTGAATTTATTTGCAAACATTTTCCAAATCTCTAGAGGGCCACTTACGCACAGTTCCCCTTTTCTTAATTCCTTTTATAGCGACCGAGAAAACTGCTTACTTGTATTATCTCCCGCCTAAACCTTTCTCGTGTCAGCAAAGTTTTCTTATAATTACGAATTCTTAATTAAAAGACCCCAGAGATCCGGATTAGAGATATAATTGTAGTTAATTATACATAATAAAAACTCTGTTGGGTGTTCTTTAATTACAGCGCATAGTTCCAAGGAATTACGGTGCTGATACAGACATTTCTGCACCTTGGAGTGAAGTAAATGGAAGGGGACATAATACCACAATTTGTTAGGTGCTAGGCAAGGAAAAGTTTAATTGTATTCTGGCGCTAATTTAGTGAAAATATACAAGAACCACTCTTTACAATAGTTTTTGAAACTGCACAGAGAGAAACAACACAGAGAGATACAAATACAATTATTCAATTTCCAAAATATTTCTGCACTGATAAAAATGGGTGGAAATTTCCATATTTTCTTGTGCTCCTCTTACATAATATTTATAGGTAGGTAATTATTCTAAGTATCAAATATTTAGACAAAATCAAGTATATTATGTATTTTTACGTATGTGATAAAACATTGAACTATTTTGGTGCTATTTACTTGTACTCAGTTTATTTTGAAATTTTGCATAATTTATCATATGTTTCTTGTACTCGCACATGCGTTTTAGTTGTGTTAAGGTATGGTATACATACAGGGTGTTAAAAAAAGAGTGTGTGTTTTATGGCCTCCAAGATCGCCTAATCTGAACCCTCTAGATTTCTTTGTTTGGGGATATTTGAAGATATTAGTGTGTGGTACTCCTGTAAATAGCCTGGAAGAGCTGCAGCTACGCATTAATCAAAAGTGTCAAGAAATCCAAACCAAGGAGGGTGTTTTCGAAAGAGTTCGAATATCGTTGAGACGAAGATGTCGTTCCTGATTGGAAATAGACGGAGGGCACTTTGAACATCTTCTGTAACTTTGCTTTTTGTTTGTTAAAAGCTTCCTTTGTTTCCTAATAAAATAAAATGTTTGAAAAACTGATAGTGGTCCATATCTCCGCAACCATTACTTTGCGGACCCATGCTTATTAAGACTTTTCTGCTTATTTTGGTTCATACTATTACCTCCTGAAATATTTTACACTCTTTTTTTAACACCCTGCTTCATTAATAAGAACTTTTTCTGGGATATTCGGAAAAGAGTAAAAGTAAGAGTTATAGGATTATATTATGTAATGTATGCATTTGAAGCTTATGCCAATTTAAATGTTATACAAAATTGTGTAGATGCTTGAATCGTGACCGCAGTATTACCTGTTTCTCTAAACCATAGAACAAAATTAATTTCGACCAACATATTTTTCATGCTGACAGTAAAAATTGTAATGGTTTACAACAGATGAGACCCAAAATTTTTATTTTGACACAGTTATATGTATATCTACAAATATTTGTAATGACCAATGTTTTAAGAATAAGATGTCATTTTCAGCGAAAAAAGTACCATTATTTATTATTGTATATAACATTTTTATAAAACAAATCTGTTTATAACTTCAAATAGAGTCCTAATACAAATTTTAAAATTAAAATTTAAATTTTAACATTCACTCTACCTCTACCTCCCACCTCAACACATTTTCCGCTAACTTAATAAATGTTTCGAATAGTTAGCGGCTCATTCAGTTCATGTATTCCTTGGCGTATGTGCTCTTTTAATACTTCCCTATCATGTGGCAAACCATTTGAATAAATGTTTTGTTTTAGGGCACCTCGAAGAAAAAAGGCAAGGGTTGTAAGGTTAGGATTGGTTCAAATCTTCCTTTGAGCAGGACAGCCATCCTGTTGCCAAACCATTTTGGAAACATTTGGTGTACCATTTTTTTACTTGAGAGCCAGAAGTACGCAATAACCTGTTTTGGCAACAGGATTGCTGTCCTGCTCATTTTGTAGCCTGGTGAAAGGTGGATAGGAAGATTTGGCCCATTATCCTGCTAGGCCACCTGACCTTACGCCCCCTGACTTTTTTCCTAAAACAAAAGGTTTATTCAAATGATCTGGCACATGATATTAAAAGAGAGCATACGAGAAGAAATAAACTATTCGTAAATAATATGGAATTTTATCACATATTTTTTCGCGAAAATAATTAATATTTCCACGAATAAAATCATTTAAACCTTATTTTTCTCATTGATACTAAATAGATTGAACTGCAAACTAACACATTACTACATGCAAATATCAAATTTTGCAATATTGAATGCAAGCACTTGAGCAATTTTCAGCATTCGTTAATTTGAAGCCATTCATGTATTCATAATCTCCAATACCACTGTTGCATTATAATATGATTTTCAATTTATGACAAAACAAACACAAAAGCAGTAAACAATATTCATACCAATATTCATTTTACATAATTATGATGCGTACCGCTCTTTTTATAGAATACTCTCTCTGGTTGGTTTTGTAAAACTGTGTACCTACCAAAAAATATCCCCTTCATTATATCTAACGTTGGCCGCGACTTTGACGCAACACCATCAATACATCTACTGAATTCTTAACGTTTTTTCTTTGCAGCAATCTAAAAAACGTTGGTAAACATATTCAATAATTTTTCGAGATTTCTTTGGGAGAAGATTCAAAGAAACTTCTTTCGCACATTCCAGTATCTCCTCAGGTACCCCTAAATCTTCACTAGATTCCATTTTTACAGACTTTTCAACTAATTGAACCACAAACAATCAAAATGAACTCAGTTAGTAATATGGCGACTTACGTTTGACAAAGTTTGACTACATCGATATATCCTACTTACCTACTTTGTTTTACTATCCAAATTTGGTTGGAATAATTTCAAAGCTCAAATTAATAAGGGATTGGAGAAAAAGTAGGTAGCAACTTTTATTCGGATTAAAAGTGTATTTTTTGTCCTGCAATTTTGCATCCTCAAGTGACACTTTTAATTCTAATATAACAATATACTATATTCGAAAAGTTCTGACCGCTCTGTGGTTATTACACCTGATACTTATCTCATTGCGTGCCTGCCGTTTCCTGACTAATTAATTAATTTATACCCTATATCCCTCGCATACACCATTTTTTCATTTCTATTAGCAAATAGAAATCAACCACTGAGACGTCCAGTGCGAGATTGATTTTGATTGTGCTTAATAAATATTAATAACACCATTACTAAAAATAGTTCATTAAACAAAGACGATGAAGAATTAACAATGGGCCGATTTTGGTATAAACATAATTCAGTCCTTTAACGAGATTTTCCTTTTATCATAAATTTCAAGAGTAAGTTGACGAAGAACTAATTGAATTAGTCTTATTACAGTTCGTATTTTCATGGAGAAAATATGTTAAAAATATTTTACCAATGTAAGTATTGTAAATATTCATATTATTAAACAGGATGTTAAAGTTATCAAACGAGGAGTCAGCAAGACAAGAATATTGTACAAAATTTTGTTTACTTTCATTTAATAATACGAAAAAATATGTATTTTTGCAAAAACTGTCAAATGACGTGTCAAGAAACTGGTGTATTTTTTATGAACAGAAAAAAATATCGGCTATTAAGTTTTCTTATGTTACCTTTTGCATAGTTACTGTCAAACCTTTATCAAACAAACACATAAATATAAAAAACGCTTTTCAAAATGATCTATTCTGTTGGAAGTTGACCCTCTGATATACAGTGTTCTGTATAAGAATCGACAGAGAGCAGGTGTATGTACATGATTTAGGTGTATTATTATCTTTTTTGACTAGGAGTTTAAGTAAAAATGGAACACTACAGGTGTTCATTGAAGGTGACTCACTCGTAAAATTACTTTTACTTTTTTTCCACTGATCGAATTTAAAAAGATTGATAATATTGTTCGATAACTATATAAAAATTTAAAAGAAAAATGGAGTATTTAAAAAATCGTTTTTAAAACGTGGTAAAGTGGACTACTTCTTAGCCCGTTTTTTGCTTTTTTGTTCTCAGGCATGCGCATTCCAGTGAACAAAGTTGTACCGCGAAAAACACAAATTTAAATTAATGATTCAACAAATATCCCGCGCAGAATTTAATTTAAAATACTTTTTACTCTTGTTAAATTTAAAAAAAACTGTAAGGTTTTCAAGAAAAAATTATTAAAACAATATTTTACTAGCGTTTATCAGAAAATATCAAAAAGTCGGTAGTAGGCTTTGTCTTTGACAGTAATAAAACTATAAAATAAAATTAAAACTAAAGAAATTCTCCATAACATAAATTTGCTCTTCCCCGAAAATTTAAATTTACTCTGTCTAATAAATAATGACCGTTTCTTATAACTTTACATTTATTGGTAATACGATTCTACAAATCTTTTGGGGATTCAATTGGCGAGGAATAAACAAAATCCTTCAATGGTCGTCAAAGAAATTATTCACATTTGTTGAGGTCCTCACCTTTGAGGACAATTATTTCTTCATCCTAACGAATTGTCTAACTGTAGCTCTAAATGAGGCGGTGCCCCATCATGCATAAAAAACTCTAGTCTAAGTTGCAATGGCAAATCTTCGACTAAATCAGTGAGAGTATTTTGTAGAAATTGCAAATAACTTTTGCCATTTAATCGATTTGGCAAATAACTGGTTCAATTAAATAACGATCAACAATACCGGTCCAAACATTTATCTTAAACTCGCGTTGAAAATGTCTAGGAGTTATTGTTTATAGGTTTACATTGGAGTATTCTGAAAGTTGTGAACATTTTGTAATTCCTCTACGAGTGAAACACACCTCATCAATGAAATGAATTTTCTTGTGAAAATTAATATCCCGATGTAAGATAAACTCGCAAAAGGTCACTCGTCGATTCAAATCTTAGGACAATAGGCCTTGCACTTTTTCAATGTAGTAGATTACGTTTCAGTATGCGGTATAAAGAAGTTCTTGATAATTCAGTTTCTCGAGCCATTTTCAATAATGTATTTATTCTTCAAAAACTTAAAAGTTGTGACTTCTTTGAACTTATAGTCAAAGAAGACCAATGATAAACCTAAATCATGTACCAAATTTGATTATTACAAGTTTAAGTAATTCAGATATTATTTTTTTTTCTAAATGTTTGGCCCCACAACGAAGGCCTGTAACTCCCGCCGGTGTGTAACTTTTTATATAAGTATATTTGGTTAAATTGCAATATTTTGGGACCCCTACATGCACCTGCTCTACTAAGATTTATTTTTTCACTACCAAATGGAAGTTCAATTTTCTTGGCAAAACATGAATACATATAGGACTTTTTAATGTAAGACTTTTTTGTTCCGAATATTCCCAGAAATCTGTATTTTCTTGTATAAAAAACGCCACATCGTGTATATTTCTACCACTTATCTCTAAAATGGCCAAAAACACTACCGTTATTTATGTTCCTAAGTGTAATTTTAATTTATTGTTTTGCGAAACAACACAATAAAATGTTTTATAGTATGATACTGAGATAGCATTATAGTCATTTAGTAATAGAGAAATTTGTTCTACCACTATTAACTATTAACTTCAATAAGATCATGTTCAAATTATTCTTCCGGTTTTTCATACGTAATAGCAGCCATTAAAAAAAATCTATATCTATAAACTGTTTGGCCTCCTGAACGGTTTAGAGGTTTTGATTAATTAATACTGTCTGAATTTAAGCCAAATTCGTATTTAATTAGGGTTTAAAAGTGATGTCATGTAAGCAAAATATAATTAGTACAAATGAATTTAGTAGGGGAGAATGCCTTACGTTTATCACTGGAGTAATGAATATTCATCAATCATAATAATTGAGGAATTATTTCGCAGAGTAATTTGTGTTTTTACGTATATTTCGACAAAATATCGCTTTGTTTTCTATTATTCGTTCATTAATTTTATTTCGTGAACACGCCATTGCTTTCTAAGGTTAAGTGTCTTTTTACTTTCGTTTTTATTTCCAAATGGATTGTTCATATTAGAATAAGTAATGGATGGACCGACGCCATAAAATTATAAGTTTTTTTGTAGTAGGAAGTTATTTATTAACTATTAACGACGGTCATACGATCAGGCAGGTGAGACAGCGCCTCAGTAAAAATTTGAAAGTAATAAATAACAAATAAGAATCACTAACTGCTTACTTCGATAATCTTACAATATTCGTGATAATTAATTTTTTATTATTTTTTAATTTAACCGTGTTTTTCTACAATAATAATTATTGAAGTGTAGAAGAAAAACAAGACTTTTTATAACAAATATTTCTATACTTTTTTTTTATTAAGAATGAATGGATTATTTAAATGATTTAACCAATAAAATCCAAAGTGGCTTCGTTACTTACCTAGAACTTCATAAACATGGTTTTTTCTACTTTATAAAAGCGACGAGTCAAATCTAAACATGTATATTATTTAAACCTTTGTGTGAATGTTTATTCAGATATTAATAAAAACTTACCTGAGCAATACTCTTTCAGTTCTTAGGAAAAGTTTTTTGGTAAACATTCTAAAAATTAGGGAAATTAATAATGGATGAGTATGGTATATGTAAACCTCTTCAGTTGCTTTACCTTTATATATGGGATGTAAAAAAAAATCCTAGTAACTGGTGATCTTGTGAAGATTTTAGACATTTAAATAATATACCAGATGAATTTCTTTTGCCACATATTCACGAATTTAAATTTACAAATTCATGATTTTGTTAGAGCCTATTATCAAATTCCGGTTGCTGCAGAAGATGCATTTAAAACGGCTATAATAACTCCATTCGGACTTTTTGAATTTCTTAGAATGCCATTTGGTTTACGAAATGCGGCTCAAACCGTTCAGAGGTTTATGAATGAGAGAGGTATTGCCAGATTTAGCATTAATATTAATCCTTCTAAATATAAATTTGGTATAGCAGAACTTTGTTGAAAGGGAATTTTGCTTTCAGAAAACGTGTTGAAATAATTAAAACCTTGAAATCGTTTATCAACCATTTATAGGTATGGTCAATTTTTGAGTTGTTCCAAATTTTTGCAGACATTAATAATAGATGTGTACGGTATATGTAGACCTCTTCAGTTGCTTCACCTTTACATATGGGAAGTAAAAAAAATCCTAGTAACTGGTGATCTTGTGAAGATTTTAGACATTTAAATAATATACCAGATAGATTTCTTTTGCCACATATTCACTAATTTAAATTTACAAATTCATGATCTTGTTAGAGCCTATTATCAAACTCCGGTTGCTACAGAAGATGCAATTAAAACAGCTATAATAACTCCATTTGGACTTATTGAATTTCTTAGAATGCCATTTGGTTTACGAAATGCGGCTCAAACCGTTCAGAGGTTTATGCATGAGGGAGGTATTGCCAGATTTAGCATTAGCATCCTTCTAAATATAAATTTGGTGTCGCAAAACTTTGTTGAAAGGGACGTTTGCTTTCAGAAAACGTGTTGAAATAATTAAAACCTTGAAATTGTTTATCAACCATTTATAGGTATGGTCAATTTTTGAGTTGTTCCAAATTTTTGCAGACATTCTTTGTTTTTTACACAAAGTACTGTGCCAGTTTACAAAATCTAAGAAATAAATTGACAGTTGAAAGGGCAAATGATGGTCAAAATAGTTTCTATTAAGCAAAAACGTGCCTCATTAGTTTTTAATGCAAAATATTTTTCTTTCAATATTTTGAAAATAATTAACTGTATGTAATGCCACTTATAGAGCAGTATCTTTATAACATCTCTCTTTATTTGAAATACATAAAGAACTGCAGAAACTTCAGACAAGTAAACAACAACTTAAACTGACTTTTCTTACATTTTCCATCATTAGGATAAACATGTTTATAATACGCATTCACAAATGATTATCCGCCTGCTGCTTATAAAGGGTAATTTTTTCTGAGGGTTGCTTTTGACACTACCCCATATAACGAGGTCGTTATTGCTTTCCATGTCACATATAAAGCAGAAAGGCAGCATTCCGTAACAACAGGTGTTTGTGTCAACGTCAACCTAAATTCTCTTTTACATGACAGACAAAGGTAAATAAAAAATAGTTCATTATCCTGTTCAAATTATACAGAAAGTGTATTTTGAGAATGCGTAAATTAAAAATAATCATCCAATTATAATTTAAAAATACTTCATGGAGTCACAAGACTTTTCAGACATTTATTTTATACAGGATGATTTTGAAAATCGACTTAAGTATGGTAGGTCAAGATTCGGAATGCCGGATTGTTTATCATTGAATATGCTTCCGACTGTTCTTACTTGTTGGCAGTATGAGGGTTTTTTGTATTACTATTAGTATTTAGATAGTGGGTATTGTTTTCTTATCTCACTATTCATGTAATGAATGTAGTAAATGTGTATTGTTTGATTCGTTGGAGTTATGTAACTTCAATATTAAATATTTTTAAACTGAAAGTTAATAATTTATAGCGTTCATTACATATTTTAACATTGCAATAAGTTGGTACTAGGAAAATATTTAAATTTGGCAACGTCGCGTCAAGCCGACACCAAGATGAACCAGGAGCTGAATCAGGGACAGTCTGAAAAGGGGGTATAAATAATGATTTTATAATATTGTTTTAGGTAGGTTTGAGTCCAACATGCCTTATTCAATCGTTGCTCCCTTTCATTCTACAGGGCGTTAAAATTGAAAAAATGTTTTCGATCGTTTGCTACATTTTAAGAACGTATGGACCAATTGTTTTGCAAATTTGTATGTTTTTTACAAAAAGTTAGACATATTTTTATATCGGCAGTACAGCATAACTAGCGCCCCTAGTCGTGACCACAACACTGTTTCCATATTCGTAATTGCCACCTCAAAAACACAAGACAAATTTGCAAAACAATTGGTCCATACGTTCTTAAAATGTAGCAAAATGAAAACATTTTTTCAACTTTAACTCCCTGTAGAATGAAAAAGTCCAACAATTGTATAAGGCATGTTGGCCTCATTCGCTTTATTAACAGTCTACCCTTACGCTATGTACCATTATTAATGACTCACCCTGTATATTTTATATATTATAAACTGTCAAATTGTTTGAAATTCATTTTTGATAATTAATATAGCTTAAAACATATGGTACACTATTGTATGCCTTGTTACAGTGTCATTTCCAGCAATTTCTCATTTTTATCTTCAAACAGGCAACGGTCTAGTGTGTAGCGTCTGCAATATGTACTGCATTATCTAGTTTCATACTTCAACCGGTCGTAAACGTTTATCATTTGTCAGTTTCAGCGGATAAATTTCAGTAGTTCAGGAACAAAGCGGTAACATTGCCCGAGGAACTATTATCTTTAAGTAGTAAAGTTTGTTTTATAGAATCCTTAAAACTGTTAGGATTTCATGCAAGGGTTTTGACTACATAGTATTTCCATAGGACTCTATTGTTAAATTGATGAGAACATATAATACGGTTTATATCTCGAAGATGTGGTTATACTTAGCTTATGTTTTAAAAAATATTGAGTACACGTAATTTGGTACTGAAGAGTTCCCTGTAACTGGCAACTTCAACTAAAATTTACAAATGGACATAATTTACATATTTACATTGAAACATATATAGCTTTTTTAGTTTGCCAAATTTACAGCTTAATGCCTAAATGTTTAACACCCTGTATGATAAAAACTTTAAAATAATAAATCTGGGTAACTTCAACCTTAGACTAAAAAGAAGATACTCTGGTTTATTGTTGATGAAATGAACCGTTTACGAGAAAAAGTGCGACCTATGTTCGCATGTTGAACCCAATTATGAAGTTTTTCAATCCTGGGACAGTACTCCGTTTTTTAAATTTTGTATTTTTTAAATTAAACATCTTAAAATAAATCTTTCATGTTGTTTGTTGTAAACGGTTATTTTTTTCGATAATAAACAAGAGTACCTTTATTTTAGTCTAACATGGAAGCTACCCAGATTTATTATTTTAAAGTCTTTATCATACAGGGTGTTAAAAATATAGGCATTAAGGTGTAAAGCTTAGCCCCCCCCCTGGTAAACTAAAAAAGCTAAATATGTTTCAAGGGCACTCCTAGTCCTTACTAGTGTCCATCACATTAAATTTCTCTATCTGCACCCGAGAGATTTCTCGTTTACCATTTTCCCAGACACCCTGTATGCATGTTCTGTGAAACAGATAATTAAATAAAATCAAGTCTTTTGAAGCAAACTTGCTAATCTTTTTCTAATCCAGTTCTGCTTTAAATAACGAATGGATTACAAAGCTGAATCCGATCATATTCCAACCGCTTAAGCTTTTTGTTTCGTTAAGTACGGCGGTTTGTCCTTTTTTAATACTCTAACAACTTTAAATCCAATTACAGCTTTTATGACTTCGCTTATCATTGCCACAATAAATATCAGAATTTCGAGGAGACGATAAAATTAAATAAATCTCTTATTCTTTTGAAACTATATTTAAATACTAAAAAAGCTAAACGCAAACACGTCTAAGTTGGAGTTTAGATTTAATTATTAAATATTTTTTAAAACTGAGAGCTGTGTGAAAAGGGATATTTATACGTTTCTTCTCTACCAAAGAAAAAATGTACTCGTGCCTTAATTCTGAAAAATTTTAATATTTTCTGGGTCTCACCGATAATTGCCGTTTATAGTATCCTGGTGAAAAAAATGTATCTATTTTGTAATGAAACAACCTTTTTGGATATCATCCATGTCCAAGTCCCACGATCATAGAAGAAGCTTTTTCAGTCAATGCTGTAGAAATGTGTGGAAAATACATCAATCTGCGATCTAAAAATGCCGGTGCGAGATTTTTCTTGCGATATGTAACTGAAAAATATACTTCACAATATACAGGGTGTCTGTGAAAGGTTGGAAAATCTGGGAGCTGGAGATACTGGTGACTAAAAAAAGTCGATTGAGCCAAATATGTCTTATCCGAATGTTGCTGGTTTCAAACATACAGGGCAATGCTAGAATTTTATTTTGAAATATCTCTACCAAGGTGATAAAGAGGGACCTCGAAAACCCCCGAGAGAACATTTTCCAGACATTTTTGTTGAATCGTGTGTGACATTTGCTATATGTTCAACAAAAATGGGTCATTTGTTAAATAAACAATTAAAAATTTGCGAACGTACAGAGATTAGATGTACCTTTTGTTATAAACAATTCCCTGAACATTTTGCAGAAAACCGCATCTCAATCGGACCTCCCCGCAAAAAGTTGCAAGTGAAATGCTAATTTGACGCGACTACAATGTTATCGGAAACATTCAATAAAGCCGCAGTAGTGCTATGACCAGATCGGAAACCGAATTGATAACAACAATTCTAAATAAAATGCTATAAAATTGAAGCGTGGTATTATGAATTCTAATCCACTAGTGTGTTAAAAGACATTTAACTCACGGAAAACAGACGTATTAAACCTTCGGTCGTGGATAAACATACTTTTTTAATAGAATCTCGGACAGGATGTACCCAAAGTCCATTAATTTCTGATGCCGACAGAATAGTTGACCGAAGACCTTCGTTAGCGGCATACATGATTAGTTTGATGTAAAAGGGCGGATGAAATTAATATTCACTCGTGAATTATGAAAGCCAAGGGTCCAACGAAGGGACTGATTTGTTATGAACACTGACATACGTTCCGTTTATATTAAATGACCTCTTTAGTAAACAAAATGGTTTTGTACGAAATGCAAACTAGACAAAATAGTTAGATGCTGATTTTGACCCAATAACATATAACTATTAAATTCCATGGTTTTTCCTTAATTTTCCAATTGTTTTAAAAATTTGATCACAATATCAGCCAAGTCAAATATGAATGACAATACACATATACATATTACTGAACTAAGTATGGTTAGCGTAGATGAAGTATTCCTTGAATGGATTAAGCCACATTTATCTGAACGCAAGTTTTATGTAACAATTAATGGACAATATTCGGTCTACTATATCCGAGTTCTACAGGGATCCCATTTGGGACCACCTTTATTTTTAATTTATATTAATGATAGTTATTGGTGAATGTTTCCATTTCTCTAAATAATATCTTCTGTATGCGGATGACTTAAATATAGTGTGGTTCAATCGTTATTTGACTGTTTGCTAGGTTTATCACGAATCTCAGAATACTGTGATGACAGTCTATCTATTGATAAATAAACTGTTGTCATTAAGAAATCTTTCACTTTTAAATTTCAATTGCACTATTAATGATAGTAACATAAAAACAGCTTCAGAAGTGACATTCTGAGGACCGCTGAAGACGAGGTTGCCACATCACCTCTAAAATAAATATTTTTTTACTTTAACGTAAATTAAATCTTTAATATTGTTTCTAATTTAAAAACAGTTGTTCTAAGTAATGAGTAAAGTAAAATTATGTAGGTAGTACGCTACGCCGTAATATTAACCCAATGTTTAACTTCTTAACTGGCCTTGCGACCATAAAGGATTAAAAAATTTATTGCTGCAAGTTCGATACTACCAATGAAGGTATTTAGAAAGTTACTTTGTTCAATGATTCCAAAAATGATACATAAACGTGCATAAAAGCTTACCTACTTGTTGAAAAAGTAAGTATTTAAACATTAATTAACATTGAGAGATGACCGACAATTGAACTGGCTGTTCCTTCATATGTAGGTTCACATATACATGGAGTGCAGGTGAGATGTAACTGGTCTGCTCGATTTAAATGTGAACCTACATGTGAATTGAATTGAATCAATTGTCGGTCATCTCACCTATGGTATACTGATGAGGGCTAACAAGCCTGAAACCGGTCTATGTCTGGTGGAGTGGCCGACAAGGGTTCTTGGCTGTTCACACATATACTGCAGGTGTAGTTCAATGCTGGTCGGGGCATTAGTAGTTGTTTCCTGCAGTATCATTTATAGATTTAATGGCGGATCGCCCAGGGCGAGAGGTCTGCGGTTAAGTACCTACGACAATATAGGTCGCTTCCTGCAAGTCGAGCCACTTAGGCCGAGCAGGAAGTAGCAGACCAGTTACATCTATTTGATATTTGATTTTTTTATTCTTGATTTTCTCGTAAAACAATATTTATTCTTATGTAAATCTCACCCTGTATGTATATATGATTTGGATTATACAGCAGTTTATGTATCTACGTAATGTATTGGAAATATGTAATTCGGTATATATCTTGTTTGTGTCCAGTTACTTTAGTAAAAACAAGACATAGTACTCAATCGATACACCAATCACTCTTTCTTAGAATCTATACTCTCACAATTTCATTAAAATTTCGTTTTGCAGCAACATTCTTTTAACTCAAATTGGAACTAGTAAACCGAATGCAATAAAATTGCCTTTATGCCTTTGAATTTAAAAAGCGTTTGAATATCTGTTCTACTATCAATAAATGCATCGCTATTCAATTTGCCTTATTGAATAGACTGAAATGAATCAAAGCTCAGTTGGAACAGTCAGCACAAAGGAATTACATAAAGTGTATTTTTTTAAGTGCATTTAGGAAACACATTCATTAAAAATATTGCGTTCCTTTTATGTATTTCGTTGTCAGTTTCATTTTTATTTATCGTGCATTTTTATTTTTTATGCAATTACCGAATTAAATTTAAAATTATTAAAGTAGGTATACAGATTCGGAAATTGCGGATCTTTACAGAGACTGTAGAAATTGCCGCTTCATCCCAGGAAAGGTACGAACTTTAAAAGGGGCGGCGACGTGAATTGGTCTCGCATTCCCCACTACTACGGTAATCGGTTCCGTATCGCCAACGCCAATTCGCCATTGCAAATCTAACTGTCCGGTCAACTGATGCCAGTGTTGTCAGATCTCATGCATTCCGAGGAAATCTCATGCTCTCATATTTTGATTACAAAATCTCATGCTTTAATAGACACAAAAAGAAATAATAAAATTATTAAAATTACTCTTTGAAATTACCAAAACAAAGACCTAACGAGAAATAAAGGCAAAATCGAGGGCAAAATTGAATAGATAGAGGTAGGTATCTACAATATTTGGGTACTTGAAATGTCCTTTATTGTAGACTGCTCTCTTAATAATTAGCAATGAATACATAAACGGGTATGACAGTACGGATATGCGGTGTGTGTGCTGTATTCACGCTGTATTGCAGTGATTCTTAACTCTATTCCGTAAGGGTACCTACATTTTTTGGAAACAACAGATTTTACGACCCGTGAGTCACCCTGCGTCACGTCAACTGCGCCTCAACGTTCGCCCGGCCTAACAATAAAATAAATTAGAAAGGTTACGTGGTTAATAACTTTTAAGTAAGTACCTGTAACTACCTACTTGCAATGTAATATTATGATAAAATAGCAGAACATAATGCTTTTTAATGAAATAAAAATGGCATTACAAAAGTAATTAAAAATTAAGATGTGTCAAGAGATGTTTTTTGATAAATTAAGCCATCTCGTGCTTTTTTCTCCAAACCTCATGCTTCTTTGCAATTATTCTCATGCACTGAATTTTTCCCACTTGGCAACACTGCTTGTTGCAAACACGCTGTGGTCAAAGTATGCGTGTAGCATGACACAAATACACGCAAGCGGCAACATACAATTCACCATCAAGATCCTCACTTTCCAAATCTGTATAAAGGGTTAACTATAACTACAAATATTTTAAGAGAGGATAGGGAAAAATAAGAATTAACGGAATCATCTATCAAAAAATTCCCAAACTTATTTATAAAGCTTAATTTTTTTCTTTCAAAACTATATTAAATCCTTATTTATCGTCGTCACTGGCTTTCTGTCAGCCGCGAGGTTAGGCATATTCTGCCAAAGTCAAAGGTGTCAAACGTATACCTTGCTAATATTGTATTTCCAGGATTGATATTTGGAGGGATTTTAAGAATCTTATCATATTCCGTTTTCTTACTTGTTTAAATTAAAACCTGCCAAGTTCTTAAATGAAACAATTGTATATAAATAAATTTCTAACACCACATCTTGTTAGGGCTTTGAAAGTAAATTTTTTGCATTTAATATAAATTTATAATTTATTGGCGCCAAGCCAAATTATTTATTTTTCTTGGAGAACCATTTGTACATTAGCAAAATAACAAGTTAATCCTATGATACATTTTTTGTAGTAGCATTGCTGTAAATATGTCAACATAGCTAGTTGGAACAGACAGCTTTGTATATATTTTTGTGGTTTACTACAAATAATATTAAGGCTAAATTTTTATATAATGAATCATTCTCTCATCACATTCTGTTTATATTCTTTTGAGCATCCGAAAAACTGTGAATTACAACTTAATTGCCTTGGAGCAATATACAGAATGTTTAATTATACCCGATTATATTTAGTGCATACAAACACATAGGTACATTTTAAAATTAAGAAGTAACGTATATCTAAGTAACAACAAATAAGTTACATTTTACAATATCGATTTTAATGCAGCATATTCAACTGCGTTCGCCGTATTGTTATTAATTATTAATATAATTAATTGGTATAATTAGTAAAATAGTTTCTCATACTTAATGTTACAACAAAATTTTTGGCTCGTCTAACTCAGTTTCTACAAACACAATTGTTTCTGCTTGTTCGTTTTGATTTTCTATGTTATTGGCAGCAGCTATGATACGTTTGCGTAAATCATCAATATAGTCCACTTCGATGCAATATACAGGGTGTCCGGAAATTATGCGTCAAGACTTCAGGAGGTGATTCCTCACAAGTTATTAGGGCTCGAAGTCGAGTGTTAAAGTTGAAATTTTATTTTCGATATTTGTAAATAACTTCTTAAGAAATTCAAATATTTACATAAAATTTGTAAATCGGGGGTTTTTGCGGACGAGAAATTCAAATATGTTTCTAAGTTTGACGTCACTAGTAGAGGGCGCCACTTATGGCACATCATGTTTCTTTCAAATGACAGAACTTTTTGCTCATCCATTCCAAGGAAATCTCATGCTTTCATATTTTGATTACAAATTCTCATGCTTTTTAATAGACACAAAAGAAATAATAAAATTATTAAAATTACTCTTTGAAATCTACCAAAACAAAGACCTAACGAGAAATAAAGGAAAAATCGAGGGCAAAATTGAATAGATAGAGGTAGGTATCTACAATATTTGGGTACTTGAAATATCCTTTATTGTAGACTGCTCTCTTAATAATTAGCAATGAATACATAAACGGGTATGACAGTCTACGGATATGAGGTGTGTGTGCTGTATTCACGCTGTATTGCAGTGATTCTTAACTCTATTCCGTAAGGGTACCTACATTTTCTGGAAACAACAGATTTTACGACCCGTGAGTCACCCTGAGTCACGTCAACTGCGCCTCAACGTTCACCCGGCCTAACAATAAAATAAATTAGAAAGGTTACGTGGTTAATAACTTTTAAGTAAGTACCTGTAACCTACTTACAATGTAATATTATGATAAAATAGCAGAACATAATGATTTTTAATGAAATAAAAATGGCATTACAAAAGTAATTGAAAATTACTTGCTTCCTGCTTGAAATTATTCTCATGCAATGAATTTTTCCCACCTGGCAACACTGCTTGATGCAAACACGCTGTGGTCGAAGTATGCGTGTAGCATGACACAAATACACGCAAGCGGCAAAATACAATTCACCATCAAGATCCTCACTTTCCAAATCTGTATATTTTTTTCTTATTTTTAAACAGAACCTATCCCTACATTTTCTTAACATTCTGTAACAACTTGTATTACTGTCCACATTTCTATTATTATTATTATTATTATTAATATTAGGTATTATTATTATTTCTCATTTCATTGGTATTGATTACTAGTTAAGTCCTTACGTTTTTAATAGGTCTGTTGCTGCAGCAGTTGGAAACGGTTTGAAACTATCAGAATTATTCGACCAGTTAAGTTGAAAACGAGTTGCCAATGAATTTAATGCAATAAATAGATGGACGGACATTTCTGATAGTTTTAAACGGTTTCCAACTGCTGCAGGAACAGACCTAATGCATTCAAAGTGAAATAGGTATACCTTGTATAAACTGTAGAGTCGTAGACTCATATTTCAAATCACATCGCAGCGGGGACAAGGATGAGTAAAAAATATTTTTAACTGTACCAAAACGTTTTAAAAATACCCCAAGGCCCCTTCAATGTAATAAAATACATAATAAAAATTATAATAAATCTTATTTACTAGAGCCCATCTCTTCTAAGTGCTTTGAACCACGTTTAAAAATAATGTAAACCCTTTTACCGTTCGGGCCTATCAACATTTACATAATCCTGGACAATAAACTTAAAAATAGCCGTCATCTGAATACTTATCGAATAGAAACGCCACTATCCCAGATTAGAACGCGCCGGACGCGTTTAAAAAAAATTAGTATCGAATTGTCACCGCTTGTAAACATGTACGTGTTCGTAAAAGCCGGTGTAAGTGACTTTAATCGAGTGTTGGTTGAGGTTAAGTGTTAAAAAATGCGTCGCGACTGAGTGCGCCTTGGTGAGCCGAAAGTATAAAAAATCGTGGGAGGCTGTGGTTATTTTTGAAGTGTCAGAACTAAAAATATTTAGCGGAATGTTGATATAGTAACGTTGTCCGAGGTGCGTTGAGTTTACTTTTAAATCTCGAAGTTTTTTTATCAGATCAATTTATGTTTTGGAGAAGTCAGTGTGACGTACTACCATGTTATCATGTCAACAAGTAATATACAGGGGATGTCAAATTAAATGAAATTTGAGACACGTGGTGTTTAATGGGATGAGGTAAGCTCCATTCCCACTCGAAAGTATTGTCTTTGGGATTTGACAGGAACGACTAATGACGTCATCAATTATATTTTTTCCAGAAACATATCCAGATTTTTGTCCTGTTAAAAAGCTCTTGTTTTTCTAATAAACTTGTATTAGGGAAATTTTTCTGTATCACCCGTTTAAGAGTTATCACCCATGGCCTCCTAAAGAGTCTCAAAGGAAATACCACCTAAAAAAAATCACATTAGCAGTGGAAAGATCAAGTAGCCTGTGAAAAATAATTGAATGTTCGTTGTTTAAAGTGCATAAATGTCACAAGATACTTGTCATTACGCAATACAAACGTCAAACGTATAACTAAAATGAATTTGTATTATTTTGTTATTGTGAATAAATCATGTTGTGTTTTTACCTAAAAATGTTCTCTTTTATAGTTTAAAGTATGAAAAATTCTACTAATTGTATGGGTAAAAAAAGTATTGGTGAATTAACTCAACACAAAAATTCTTGTACTGAATATTGCAAAAAAATATATTTTTTAAATAGATAATGTAGTGTAACATACCCGGGTTCGTTCAACATTGTTGAAAGAGGAAGTATTTGGCCAATAATCGAGAAGATTTACCTACGTTGTGTTTATTTATATTATTTATTAACTTACCTCGAATGTGCTACATATTTACGAAACTAGGGAGATTTGAGTAATTTTAAATAAAACAAAACGAATTACTAAATGCACCTCGTTTATTAGTTTTCTGTCAATGGTGTAATAGCCTACCTAACCACCTATCAGTGCCGTACTCAGCCTTGAATTCACGGGGAACAGAGCACGACAGAGAAAACCCCGATCACAATTCAAAGAATCGCTGCCGCTATTGCAATGGTAATAATAATGATGACAATAAAAATGTATCTCTACTTCAGTACTTGAATACACGGTAATATAATCATAATTCTACGTACAAAACTGAAGAGTGTTTTGGTTAGTTAGCCGACTTGCGTCAGAAGGTACTGAGGTCCCATACGGGAGGCTACCCAGCTAGTAGTTGAGGGGTAGAACAAACATCTCAAATCATATCTCATGCTTCATATGTTTTTAACGGATGTTTGTCCAGTCACGGGAGAAAATATTAATAGAATCACCAAGGCTCTTACAAACATCTGACAAGCAAACCGCTAATTCAAGTAATAAAGTAGTAGTCGTAGATGAATAATAATAACTTACAATACCATTTACAACAGCATAACTTCGACTCAAACTAAAGTTATACATATAATTTCAACAATAAATTAACAAATACTGTTTTACCTCAAAATTATAATAATATATAATGAAACTGTAATAAAATATTGAGCAGACAATAAAATAATAAAAGGAACACAATAACATTCAATCTTTAAATACAATATACAAAACCAAGTTGCACTACTTATCACCATTCACTGTCACCCAGCCAACCTGCCGAAGTCTTAAAACCCAACTAACTACCCGTTGAACCTCGCCCCGCGTTCACGCGTCAAGTAATATAGAAAAAAAATCTCATTTAATACCACGTGTCTTAAATTGTATTTAAATTTCTTGTATCCTCCAATAGGCCCATACTATTTGAGACACCCTGTACAATGCTTTGTTAAACTTCACAAATCAATAAAAATATGTAGGCGATTATAAAATTTAAATAAATTTCAAGAATCTTATCGATTTAGTAGAAACATTGATATTATAGATATTTCAACATCTGATAAATGGATTAAGGCAATTGTTTATTTAATCTTTTTCAATTAAAAAAGTATTTATTGAGTCACACCTACCTAGTAAAATTCATAAATATACACAGCTTCATTAACATAAGTTCGATTTTGATTACATACGTGTCATAAGTGATTCCCGGACATATTTTTTTTAATATTAATTAATAGAAGTGTAAAATAATATTGTGTCATCATTAAAACATTATAAGCAGTAAATCACAGGAAAATCATTTTGAGCATTTTTTTTATACAGATTTGGAAAGTGAGGATCTTGATGGCGAATTGTGTTTTGCCGCTTGCGTGTATTTGTGTCATGCTACACGCATACTTCCACCACAGCGTGTTCGCATCAAGCAGTGTTGCCAGGTGGGAAAAATTCAGTGCATAAGAATAATTTCAAAGAAGCATGAGGTTTGGAGAAAAAAGCATGAGATGGCTTAATTTATCAAAAAACACCTCTTGACACAGCTTAATTTTTAATTACTTTTGTAATGCCATTTTTATTTCATTAAAACGCATTATGTTCTGCTATTTTATTATATTACATTGTAAGTAGGTACTTACTTAAAAGTTATTAACTAAGTAACCTTTCTAATGTATTTTATTGTTAGGCCGGGCGAACGTTGAGGCGCAGTTGGCGTGACGCAGGGTGACTCACGGATCGTAAAATCTGTTGTTTCTAGAAAATGTAGGTACCCTTACCGAATAGAGTTAAGAATCACTGCAATACAGCGTGAATACAGCACACACACCTCATATCCGTAGACTGTCATACCCGTTTATGTATTAATTGCTAATTATTAAGAGAGCAGTCTACAATAAAGGACATTTCAAGCACCCAAATATTGTAGATACTTACCTCTATCTATTCAATTTTGCCCTCGATTTTGCTTTTATTTCTTGTTAGGTCTTTGTTTTGGTAGATTTCAAAGAGTAATTTTAATAATTTTATTATTTCTTTTTGTGTCTATTAAAAAGCATGAGATTTTGTAATCAAAATATGAGAGCATGAGATTTCCTCAGAATGCATGAGATCTCATGCAAAAGCATGAGACCTGGCAACACTGGCATCAGTTGACCGGACAGTTAGATTTGCAATGGCGAATTGGCGTTGGCGATACGGAACCGATTACCGTAGTAGTGGGGAATGCTAGACCAATGCACGTCGCTGCGCCTCTTATACTTCGTACCTTCCCTGGGATGAAACGACAATTTCTACTTTCTCTGTAAAGATCCGCAATTTCCGAATCTGTATAGTACTAGTATAGTATTTTTATCTTAGTTTAAAATAAATATTATTGAAACAAAATTTCATGTTACTTTTTAAACTAATCTCAAAGTAACATTATTTAAATTGTAGCTATACGGTAGATCATAAAATAAAAATGACGCAGAAGCATATCGAAGACAGTTCCTCTTCTTCTTCTTCAGAAGTGTGTTCGGTGTGTTCGCAAAGATATTCGGTGTCTTCTTCGTCCGATGAAGTGTTAAAAAAGCATGATGTGGATAGAATATATATTCATAGCTTGGAGGATCTTAATGAAGATTTAAATGAAGGCACAGTCGCAGGTATAAGTTTATTTACATTATTATTTAAGTTAAATGTCCTGAATATGAGCCTGTATTCTGCTGTATGATGAATTGTACCAAACAAATAACAGCAAACAGGTGTTTCGTATATGACAACGTTACACACATGCCATGTGTGTGTTTGTACATAATAATTACAAAAACACCCAACCATACATAGTTTTCTTAGTGTTTTTCACAACAGAATAGTTAAGTGTTCAAAATGACTTATGTTGCTTGTGAAAAGCGTTAGCCAAACAATTTATTGAAGAAATATAAAGCTACTTCTAAAATTTTAATACCCTCTTTATACACGGTTGGAAAACGGTGATGGTCCATCTGCCGTTACATGAGAGCGACAAAGTAAAGTATAGAAATCCGTGCGATAGACAAAGATGACTATATTGACGACGTTTTAAAATCTAAATAGTCACCGCCCGTTTCGCCATTCAAAACAAATAAAAGGGGGAGTGACTGCTCAGATGTTATTCTAATTTATAAAACGTCTTCCTATAGCCATCCTTGTCTATCGCACGGATTTACTTTGTCGCTCTCATGTATCGGCAGATGGACTATCACCGTTTTCTAACCATGTATATCCAATTTTATAATAATTCTCAAATTTTATAAAAACTTATTGTATTTAAAGAAATCTATGTTTCTTTTTATAATTGTTATACAAAACCTCGTTAATATAATCTGTATGTATTAAAATAAAGATTCTTATACAGAACACAGTAAAATATATATATTTAATAGTTTTTGTTTTAATTATTAAAAATGGACGACACTTTGTTCGTTTGGAATGAAACTGCTTCAGTTTCGTTAAATAATTATCAAAATATTCAACTCTTATGAAAATAATAGGTAAATCTAAATAAAATAAATAAAATAGGTATTTTCAGGAATATAATTAGTCGATCTTGTCGGCCTAGATAAATTAACTTAAACTGAGATAAATGTTTATAATCCTAGATAAAACAAAATGCTCGCATATATAGTACATTTAAAACAGCGGTAAAAGGTCGGGAAACGCCGGACTTGACGAGACCATACGTATTTTGGGGCGCTGATTACGAAAATGAGGGTTAAAGCTACCTGAAATTCTTGAACATCCTAAAATTGCAAGAAAACACCCATAAATAGGAGTGTTTTTCTACTGTACCTTGTTGTTTTGCAAATTTAGCCATTTTATATGTTTTTTGGGGCGCTGATTACGAAAATGAAGGTTAAAACTTGTAGCAATGGTTGAACCACCCCCAAAATTGCACAAAACAACCCTAAGTAGGGGTGTTTTTCGACTGTACTCGTTGTTTTGCAAATTTAGCCATCTTATTAGCTTTAACCCTCATTTTCGTAATCAGCACCCCAAAATACGTAGGGGATAAGTGGTGCGTTTCCCGACCTTTTACCGCTGTTTTAAATGTACTAATACATATCAATTTGTATTTGAATAAAATCTTGTAATCCTAGTTAAGATTACACAGTTTTATGCCAGAACTTTTACGTGACCGCTTAGTTTTATTGTGATCTTATTAATGGTTTTATGTTTCCCACCTAATTTTTAACCTATTTGTGCTTACGAGTGTTTTCGTTGTGTTTACATTTTGCTGGGATTATCTTCAATACATTTTTTACTGTTTAAGAAAGGTATTTCAAGCTAATATACATATATCAAATCTCCTACAATTCTTATCAATGAAGTCATATGTATGTTCTCTGATACCAAACATCTAGGTATGCTAATGAACAATTCCACAGACCAAAGCTCTATTCAATAATTATCTAAAAAATTTAATCTACCTAAATTTACTAACCTGGTTTAATAAAAACACTTTATATATATCTAACTTCTGACAGTGGGAACTCGAAAATTCAACCACAATAGATGAGATATGACCTATTTCTGCATTTTTAGGATTGCTTAATCAGGTGGCCTCCTTTAAGTAGTTAGTTTCACACAATATTGCTAATACCTGAAAATATATAAAAATTCATTGAGGTATATTAGAAACTAATAAAATTTATAGTACATTTAATAAAGAATTTATTGTTTTATTGTATATTTTGAGGATAAACTTTCTTAAGAGAAGAAGGCTGTTGAAGAGTATGCAGGAATATTTTATAAAGTAGTTTTAAAACCATTTGAATAATTCATAAGTTTATAGTTGCTTCATTAGATCAAATTTTCATTCGAATGCTTTCGTTTTATTAAGCCCATTTGACGGTAATAATTAGGACGAATTTCTTTACTATTACCGTTAAACATATGTTCTTAATTTGTTCTTCTACACCCGTATTATAACAATGCACTTATATGCCCATAATCCGTTTCATAATGATACCCATTACGATACAGATTTTTCATTACGACACAGATTTTTAACCAATAGAAACCCATAATTTTTCAATCAAGCATGCTATGCATTTGACGTTTATCCTAGGTTCCTATGTAATTATTTTAGATGTCAAAATCAGTACGTATTAAATTATCGTAGATACCTAGCTAAACTTCTATAATTTAATACGAATAATTACT